>OY728146.1:1297982044-1300482044 GCA_963277665.1 Viscum album
TTTAGATTAATGATACAAAAGTATTGCTTGAGTGTAAAAGAAGAGAGAGAAGTTCCTTTCGGAATTTCTGCATAGTAACGGGTGTACATGGGAGGCATTAAATGAGAGAGAAAGGGGTCCCCCATCATTCAAACATTAAGAGGGTAGTATGAGGGAGGTGAAAAACCATACACCAATATTCATAATTGAAATTAAAAGGGCAATACAACTTAATGAAAATTGACAAAAATGAGAAAGGAAGAAAAAAACCCTTACATGTAAGTGTGCTTCCAAAGGCTAGAGAGAGGCTTGTGAGAGGATTCTTGGGAGCATGGGGCACCTTGAGAGGATTCTAGAGAGAGTAGGGCAGATGTTGGACTAACTCCAAGGGATTTTAGTGAGGAGTAAGTGGGAGCTTGGATGGGTTTATATAGGAAAGGTGAGAGAATTCTTTATTATTTAGGTTTGGGACCCCTTATATTAAAATAATCCAAACCACAAACCAACCCATTGTATTTTCCCATGGTTTTTGAAAAAGGAAAGAGGAAAAAAATATATTACAAGGACAAGGTCCTAACTTATTAAATTATTAGGTTTGCTTATGTGGAGGTGATTCACACTCCCATGGAAATTAATTTACAAAGGCAAAGTGTTGAATAAGTCTTGAGGGTTTCATTAATGCTTTGAAAAGTTAGTCAAACAAACCCAAAACCACATTATTTTAATGATAAAACATTTATTGGACTAACATAAGGATTATGGTATTTTATTACATCACCATTGGGTCATTATGAGGTCATAAAACCCATTATATATTTAAACGGTATTTATTTTTTACCCAAAAAAGTGACTGTCTTAGAAAATTATAAAAAATTCACCGTTGGATAATTTCGACATCCTGATTCCAGAAATGACATTTATTTTATCTAAAAAAATTCTAAATATGTTAATTTTCACTTTTAAAATAAAATCCAACATTTATCGAAAATTCACGGGTTTTGACAGAAATGGATTTCAACCCTTAAAAAAATTAATTGCATTCATAAAAATATAAGATCAATTTTATTTTAGAAAAATTAATTTAATTTTAATAATAATATTTTATTAAAATATTATTTAATTCAAAAATCCCTTAATTTGAAAAATTTTAATTCTTAATAAAATAATAACTAAAAACACCATTTGTATTTTAAAAACTATTTACAATGAATAAAAAATTACTAGAAATTATATTCATTCATGTACATGAACATAGTACTACTTATTTGTTACATAACCCCTTAAAATTGCCGCATAAGACCTAAGGGTAAGGTGTGCGATGGTTACAGACTCTTGGGGTGGCTCAGATAACATCGCTCGAGTGGTAATTTCTATCAACTTCCACTTTTCCCGTAGATGGTCACGTTCGAGCTTGACATAATGATGCTCAACTTGGGTTTGGTCAAGGGCGAAGCCCAAAGACGCCACCTCTTTTCCGAGCTCCGACAAATGGGCTTCGTATGGGGCAATTCTACTGGATGTAGCCATTGCTTCCTTTGTCTGAGTAAAAATTGGGTTCGTTAAATCCTTATATTTATACTAATCATGTGATCAATGTTCAACGACTATATTAACAACGGTCAAAATTCTTTACATGAAACCCAAGAAGTTGACATCTTATAAAAAAAATTTCATAAAGATACATTTAACTGGATCAAGAGGGATTTTCCATTAATGAAACTTTGGGTCGTTACAAAATTCCCCCCTTAAGAAATTTCGCCCTCGAAATTTTCCGTTTCCCACACTAAAACAAATGTGGGTCACTCATCTTCATCATATCCTCTGACTCCCAAGTCACTTCTTCAAACGTGTGGTTTCTCCACAATACCTCGACGAGGGGTGTTGTCTTATTTCGTAGAACTTTTTCTCTACGATCTAAGATCTTCACTGTTTTCTCCTCATAAGAAAGATCATCTTCCAATTCTACCACCTCGAAAGAGAGTACATGTGAAGGGTCCGGTATGTACATCCTTAAGAGGGATACATGAAATACATCATGCACCTTGGCCATAGTAGGTGGAAGTGCTAGTCGATAGGCCACAGCCTCAACACGATCAAGAATCTCGAAGGGGCCGATGTACCTTGGACTTAACTTCCCTTTCCTTCCAAACCTAATGACCTTCTTCCACGGAGATATTCGTAAAAACACCATGTCTCCAACTTTAATCTCATGATCTCATCAACGATTATCTGCATAACTCTTTTGTCGACTCTAGGCTACCTTGATATGTTGCTGAATGGTTTTCACCTTATTCACCATTTCATCGACCATTTCTGGTCCAATCATCTTACTTTCACAGAACTCATCCCAACATGTCGGTGTTCTGCACCTTTTCCCATACAGGGCTTCATATGGTTCCATTTCGATTCTTGAGTGGAAACTGTTATTATAAGAGAACTCAACCAGAGGAATATGTTGATACCATCCTCTTTTAAAGTCCATTGGGCACTCTCTCAACATATCTTCAAGTGTTTGGATAGTCCGCTCGGATTGGCCATCAGTTTGAGGATGATAGGCCTTACTGAAGTTCAGTTCAGTATTCAGAGCATGTTGAAGACTCTTCCAAAACATAGAGGTGAATCTTGGATCTCGGTTATACACAATGGATAGTGGTACTCCATGAAACCATACCACTTCCCTGATATATTTCTGTGCCAGTTTATCCAACGATAAATCCTCCCGAATAGCAATGAAGTGTGCAGTCATTGTAAGACGATCCACAACAACCCAGATTGCATTGTTGCCTTTGGATGTCCTTTGAAGTCCGGTGACAAAGTCCATGGTGATGTTCTCCCATTTCCATTCTAGTATGGGCAACGGATGCATCACCCCCTTAGACTTCTGCCTCTCTGCCTTCACTTGCTGACACACCAGGCACTTTAATGTATATTCAGCGATCTCCTTCTTCATATTATCCCACCAAAAGTTTTTTCGGAGATCTCGATACATCTTTGTGCCCCCTGGGTGAATAGAGAAATTTGAACAATGTGCATCATCCAGAAGTTCCTTCTTCAGCTCCGGACTTGATGGAACACATAGTCTTTTCCCAAACCGCACAATTCCTTCTTAATTAACTTTAAACTCCGAGGATTTTCCCTTTTTGATAGTTTCCACTTTTTCTTGAATTCCCACGTCATTATGTTGAGAATCCTTTAACCTTCCCAAAAGAGATGGTTGAGCAATCATTTGTGAAAGGATTGATGATGTTCCCTTATTTATGATTTCCATGATCATCTTCATCAAGTCTAAGAAGATTGGATCCTTCTTAATTCTCATCATTGATAGAATTGCTGGATCCTTTCTACTTAGGGCATCTTCCACCTTGTCCGCTTTCCCAAGGTGGAAATGTATTGAACATTCATAATCCTTTATGAGCTCTATCCATCTTCTCTGGTGCATATTAAGCTCTTTCTATGTGAATATATATTTAAGACTCTTGTGGTCAGTATATATCTCAAATTTCTCTCCATAGAGATAATGCTGCTAGATTTTCAAGGCAAAGATCACGACCACCAACTCTAGATCATGCGTTTGATAGTTTCGCTCATGGATTTGAAACTACCTTGAGGCATAGGATATCACTTTATCAGTCTGCATCAGCATACATCCTGATCCCTTTTTCGAAGCATCACTGAATACCAAAAAAAACTCCCCACTTGTGGGTAAAGTGAGCACGGGTGCAGTGATAAGCCTCCTTTTCAAATCCTTGAAGCATTCCTCGCATTCATCACTCCAAGAAAATATTAATCCCTTTCGAGTTAGCTTGGTAAGATGGTTGGAAAATCGTGAGAAATTTCTCACAAATCGTCAATAATATCCAGCTAACCCCAAGAAGATACGGATATCCGTTACCAATGTTGTCCTCATCCATACCTAAATTGCATCTATTTTGGAGGGATCCACAGATATCCCATTGCTTATTATGATATGGCCCAAGAATGAGACCTACTTCAACCAGAACTCACACTTGCTATACTTTTCATAGAGCATCTCTTTGCACAAAGTCTCTAGTACAGTTCTTAAATGCTCTTCATGATCCTCCTTGGTTTTGGAGTATATTAGAATATCATCTATAAAGACTACCACAAATTTGTCAAGTTAATCTCTAAAGACTCTATTCATCAAATCCATGAATATTTCTGGAGCATTGGTGAGTCCGAAAGGCATTACTATGAATTCATAGTGCCCGTACGTTGTACGAAAAGCAGTCTTGGGATATCTTCCTTCTTCACCCTTATGTGATAATATCCCGACCGAAAGCCCACCTTGGAGAAGTATTGTGCTCCACGCAGCTGATCAAACAAGTCATCGATTCTTGGGAGAGTATACTTGTTATTTATCGTGATTTTATTAAGTTCACGATAATTGATGCAAAGTCGCATTGACCCATCCTTCTTCTTGACGAAGAGGACTGGTGCACCCCATGGTGAAGCACTTGGGCGTATAAACCCTTTATCCAGATTATCGTGTAGTTCTTTCTTCAGCTCTTCAAGCTCAACAACAACCATTCTATATGGAGTCTTGCATATTGGTAACGCCCCGGGTATAAGTTCAATTGAGAACTCAACATCAATTCTTGGAGGAAGACCAGGAAGTTCCTCTGGAAACACTTCCACGAATTCCCTCACAATAGGCATTTCTTCAAGGATGGTTTCTTATTTGGACTCAATCATCTGAGCCAGATACGCATGATCATAGGGCAGTAATATCCATGCTTGAGATGATGGGTCTAAAAGAGATTCATCTTCCTCCTGACACTTGTAATGAATCGGGGGTCGATTCTCCATATGGAGTGTGATTTCCCTCTCCCGACAATTTATGTTGGCTCTATATAAGGAAAGCCAATCAATGCCAAGAATTGCATCAAATTCCACCAAAGGGAGTATGACGAGGTTCACCGGGAAATTCAATCTACAGATTATAATAGTGGAGGACTTATATTCATGGGATGCAATGATTTCCCCATTTGTCGTACTCATCGACATATTTACTTCCATGATTCGTGGTGGTGTTGGGATTGTTCTACTAAACTTTCGAGATATAAAAGAATGTGTAGAACCTGAATCAAAAAGTATGTTCACTATTCTTGAATGAATAACTAGCGTACCTATCACCACTTCATTGTTGGGGTTTACTTCGGCCGAAGTGATGAAAAAAGATCTTCCTTGCTATCTTCAAGGTTGTTGGTTGCCTCCGATAACCCTTGGAATAGGGCACTGATTTGAAAAATGACCCGGTTCTTTGCATTTGTTGCATTGAACAACGCGTTGAGGTTCGAACGGAGCGTTCCTCTCCTATGTTGCAGATGCGGGTCCTTCTTGCCGATAGTTAATAGCTAGGTGCCCTTCTCTTCCACACTTGAAGCATTTTCTCGTCCCCTTAAGGCAATTTCCAGGGTTCTTCTTCCAACACTTTTGGCATGTGGGGTGATGGAAATTCTTAGCACCATTGGATTTATCCATCGGACCACCATCATTGAAGTCCACCTTACGCTTCTTGTCCCCATGATACCCCTATGATTCCCCAATCTACATTTCAACCTTGAGGGCACATCAGACAATTTCCTCATAGCTGTCGAAGTCACAGACCGCTAATGCTTTCCGCAAGCTAGGCTTCAGCCCACCAAAGAAGTGGTCAACCTTGCATTCGGGGGTAACGACAAAGCCGGAAGTGTATCGTGCAAGCCTTGTGAAGTTTGCCTCGTACGCTCCCACAGATTCATCATCTTTTTTCATGAGGGAAAGGACGTCCCATTCCATCTTAAGACGGAGGGTGTGCGGAAAATATTTATCAAAAAACATCTTTCGGAATTTCTTCGATTACAAAGCCTCGATATCCTCCTCCAGCTTCGTATTTTTGATCAATGTCCACCATTGATCATCTTCACCCTCCATACGATAAGCCGCTAGGAGAACCTTCTCTTGTTCAAAACATTGGAGGATGAGGAAAATCTTTTCAATGGAGTTGATCAATTGTTCAGCGATCGTGGGATCAGATGATCCACTAAATGTTGGAGGCCTTTGCCTCATGAAGCTCTCGATAGAGACTTGTTCCTTCTTAGGGGGGTTTGAACGTTCCTCTTGACCCGTGTTTCTATTCAAGACTTGAATTATCTGAGATTTAAGCGTGACAAAGTTTGCGATTCCCGCTCCCATTGGATTGGGAATCTCATTAGTACAATCATCACAATGATCTTCATCACGGTTGTTAGCCCGATTCCCCCTATTACCGGCCATTGGCTAGAATAAAAGGATTGTTAGGGGTAACACATAAAGGGTAATCGAAAGACAAAAGTTTATGACTTATATATAAACATTTATTTCCTTAAGTCATGAGTCTATAAGATTCAGTCTAGGCTTTTCATGATCTACTTTATAACATATATTCTTAGGGTAATTTTTCCCTTAATAAGGGTTCATACCAAGATTGTGAATTTATCAAAACATATCCCCTGAGAGTGTCGTAACTAAGAGTGATGTAAGGCCCATTTTCGTGCACCAGTTCTCGTTCGAGTCTAGCTCAAAGCAGTGTTTTCGGGTTTTACCCCTAGGATACGTCTGTGCCAGAGCCGCCTCTACCTGCTCGTATCCAGACAAGGATGTATTTGTTTGATAAACCACTTACTTAGTATTTTCCATAACTTAGGGATGTTTTTATTATACATAGAGTTGTATCCAAGGCTTTACTAGGGTTTCCTAATCCCAAAAATAACCAAACCTATCCTCTGATACCAACTATGACAATCCTGCTTTTTATTACAACTTAAACATGATTCATTACATAAAACTTCACTTGATAAAACAAAGAAGATGGAGAGGTTCAGTGTCTTTGGGGCTTAAGATCATTACATAAAAACTTAAAACATGAAATACAATATCTTTATTGAAAACATCCTTTACATGACCACTACTTTCCCTCGTACTTAGCATTGCATGTGATAACCTAAGGACATGCATAAGAAAAGGGTGATCTATAAAGAATAGTAAGGGAGTACACATGGAATAAAAAGAGGAGTACAATACATGTTGGACAATAGGCATATCAATAGTGCATAAAAGAAGCATGAACATAAAGTCGTGATATATCATGATAATCATAACATGGAAATGTGGCAACAACACTTAACATTGAATTAGCATGAGCCAAGGCTCATTGCATATAGAGCATGAGTAAACCCTCATTGCACAAGAAGCACGAGTAAACCCTCATTGCAGATGAATTATCATGATTCAACACTCATTGAACATGATGTATCATGATACTACACTTTACCCAATGCATTGGAGCGCTATAAGGGCGCACCCTTCATAAACATTTCATTTCATGCATAAGTGTGCCACATGGATCATAAAACATGGATTCATAAAACATAATCATTTATTCCAAGATAAAGGAATGTGGAATTAATACATGAAACTTTAAAATCAATTAGTAAATGTGAATAAAGGTGAATACCCTTGATGGAGAAATGGGCATGGTATTCACTACACAATGACATTGTCTTAGAAAATTGGTGCGATTTCGGCAGCGTAACGGCGTGACATAAGAATTCATAAAAATGGTTGATGAGAGAGAAAGGGTTTCCTCATCATATTTACTTGTAATGTACAGTAAGGAGGACATATAGATACATGTCCCAACAATTGAAATGGAATTTCGATTCATGATACTAAAGTATTGCTTGAATGTAAAAGAAGAGAGAGAAGTTCCTTTCGGAATTTCAGCATAGTAACAGGTGTACATGGGAGGCATTAAATGAGAGATAAAGGGGTATCCCATCATTCAAACATAAATAGGGCAGTATGAGGGAGGTGCGAAACCATACCCCAATATTCATAATTAAAATTAAAAGGGCAATACAACTTAAAGAAAATTGACAAAAATGAGAAAGGAAGAAAAAAACCCTTACTTGGAAGTGTGCTTCCAAAGGATAGAGAGAGGCTTGTGAGAGGATTCGTGGGAGCTTGGGGCACCTTGGGAGGATTCTAGAGAGATTACGGAAGAGTTTGGACGAAATCCAAGGGATTTAAGTGAGGATGATGTGGGAGATTGGGTGGGTTTATATAGGAAAGGTGAGATAATTTTTTATTATTTAGGTTTGGGACCCCTTATATTAAAATAATCCAAACCACAATCCATCCCATGGTATTTGACCATGGATTCTGGAAAAGGAGAGTGGAAAACAATAATTTACAAGGCCATGGTCCGAACTTATTAAAAAATTAGGGTTTCTTATGTGGAGGTGAGTCACACTCCCATGGAAAATAATTTAAAAAGGAAAAGTGTTGAATAAGTTTTGAGGGGTTCATTAATGCTTTGAAAAGTAATTCAAAAAAACCCAAAACCTCATTATTTTAATGATAACACATATATTGGCCGAACATAAGGATTATGTTATTTTATTACATCACCATTGGGTCATTATGATGTCATAAAACACATTATATATTTAAACGGTATTTAATTTTTACCCAAAAATTTGACTGTCTTAGAAAATTATGAAAAATTCACTGTTGGATAATTTGGACGTCCTGATTCCAGAAATGACATTTATTTTATCTAAAAAAATTTCTAAATATGTTAATATTCACTTTTAAAATAAAATCCAACATTTATCGAAAATTCACGGGTTTTGACAGAAATGGCTTTCAAACCTTAATAAAAATTTTAATTGCATTCATAAAATTATAAGATCATTTATATTTAATAATTTTTTTAATAGTAATAATAATATTTTATTAAAATATTATTTAATTCAAAAATAACATAATTTAATAAAATTTAATTCTTAATTAAATAATAACTAAAAACACCATTTGTATTTTAAAAACTATTTACAATGTATAAAAATTGACTAGAAATTATATTCAATAATGTACATGAACATAGTACTACTTATTTGTTACATAACCCCTTAAAACAGTCGTATAAGACCTAAGGGTAAGGTGTGCGATGGTGACAGACTCTTGGGGTGGCTCGGATAACATCGCTCGAGTGGTAATCTCTATCAACTTCCACTTTTCCCATAGATGTTCACATTCGAGCTTGACATAATGAAGCTCAGCTTGGGATTGGTCAAGGGAGAAGCCTAAAGACTCCACCTCTTTTCCGAGCTCTGACAAATGGGCTTCGTATGGGGAAATTCTACTGGATGAGGCCATCACTTCCTTTGTCTGTGTAAAAATTGGGTTTGTTAAAGCCTTATATTTATACTAATCTGGTAATCACTGTTCAATGACTATATTAACAATGGTCAAAATTCTTATCATGAATCCAAAGAAGTTGACATCTTATAAAAACATTTTTCATAAAGAGACATTTAACTCGATCAAGAGGGATTTTCCATTAATGAAACTTTGGGTCGTTACATAGACTACTCTTCTCATTTAATAGAGATGCAGCTCTTCACACCTATACAAGAATGTGATGAGTTATTTATGGAAAGAAATATTGAGGATGGTATCATGAACGACATTAGATCACTTCTGAACATCTTCTGGTTGACTTTCATAACTTCTATAGTAAACCAGTTGCTAATCATGTAGTGTTATATAAGTGATTCTAGAGTGGTGATCCAAGGTGTATCGTCATCCGGATTTAGTACCGAACCTAATTTATGCTGGAAGTGTCGCATGGATAGTATGTGCAGGAATATGAGGAGGTGGGACACCTTTTCTGGTAGCTAGGTGGTGTGTTACCAATGTAGAAAGAGAGGGCATACAAGGCCAAATTGCCTGAGAGACCCAGTGGAATGTTAATCGTGAAGCAAGATGGTAAATCTTCATCTCTTCTCCCATTTCTTCTCACCATCAACTTGTTACAGGTGTTATTCTATGACTCCACATTTGGGAGAAGCACCCCTAGTATCTCACTAGTCTCGGAACTGGAGTTCTTCTGGCCATTCAGGATAAGGTACAAGTCATGGACAAGGTAGAAAGTCTCCAAGATGTCTACGAAAAATGGGTGGATCAGATCAGAGTGGTCAGGTAGGGTCATAGTGTTGTGGTGAAGGTCCGACTTATGCGGTGGAGGAGACATAATAGGAGAAAGATCCCAGAGACTCTACAGTTCGAGTTACGATCCATGTCGCCTCAGTTTTAGCTTCCGATCTATTCGATACAGGGTCTTCCCATAGCATTATATCTGTTTCTGTTATAGAGAGGCTTGGGATCCGTATCGTTTCTTCTACTAATATCTTGACACTAGACACACCGTCAGGGAAAAAAACGCCTAGTGAAAAATAGTTCAAGGAGTTCCCACTTGAGATTGGTGGGCATCACATCCCAGGTGACCTTTATGTCATAGATATTACAGGTTAGTATGTCATTCTAATAATGGACTATTTAGTTCCTTTCTAGTTCATTCTCGATTACTATATCCTTAGGGTGAGTTTCACATCACTAGAGGGTAGAGAGATTCTTCAAATGGGAGAAATGGATGTCCAACCGAGTATATTGGGACCAGAGAATCATGGGGTGGAAGGAGTAACATACCATACTACTAGTTTTTATCTGGATGACCATGGGACATCACATATGGAATTTCCTCTCGTAGTAGATCGTTTTAGGGACGTATTTCCCAAGGACTATTAAGGTTGGCCTCCAAAGTGAGGGATGGAATTTTCTATTGATGTTGTCCCTTGTGAAGCACCAGTGTCCATACTTACTTATATGATGTCTTCACCAGAGTTATAGGAGCTCAAGAAGCAGTTGGAGGAGTAATAGGATAAGGGGTCCAACCGACCTAGTAAATTTCCTAGGGGTTTGCCTGTACAGTTTGCAAAAAAGATGGACAGTACCCTCAGACATTGTGTGGATTATCAGAAGTTGAAATAGTTGACGGTCAAGATCTAATATCCCTTACTAAGGATTGATGATCTCATTGATCTTCTTCGAGTATCCCGGGTGTTTTTGAATATTGACATGTGATCAGATTACCATCAGTTGCATGTTAGACCATCTGATATACATTTTATAGCCTTTCATATCATGTATGGTCTATACAGGCATGTGGTTATATTGTTTGGTCTGATGAACACATCTAGAAGTATTTGTGTGTCTCTGATGAACAAAGTATTACATCCATACTTGGAATCATTCATGGTAGTCTTCGTGGATGATATCTTCCTATACTCTCACACTCGAGACGACCATGTCACACATTTTGAGATCATCATGAGTACACTAAGAGAATACTAGTTATATGATAATCGCTCAAAATCCCACATTTGGATGGACCAAATTCACTTATTGGGTCATGTTATAATAGAGATAGGAGTACTATTAGACCTAGGGAAAGTGAGAGTAGTAGTTTCCTGGGAGCATCCGAAGAACGTTTTTGAGGTACAAAGTTATATAGGGATGGATGGTTACTAAATACAATTAATACATCACTTTTTAGACTAAGCAGCACCGCTAATGGTCCTAACTAAGAAGGGTGTTAATTAATTGTGGTAATCTTCTTGGGAGTCACCCTATCAAGAGTTGAAATGGAAGTTGACTTGAGCACTGATACTAGTATTTCCAGAGTTGGGTAATGTCTATATTTTGTACTGTAATGCATCAGGTATCTGTCTTGGAGTAGTTCTTATGCAGTGGGAAGGAGCCATTGAGTACAGGTCTTGACAGTTGATGCCACATGAGAGGAATTACCCAATGCACGATCTCGAGCTGGTTTTAGTTGTTCATTCTGTAAGATGTTTCAGACACTATATGTTGGAAGAGCATTTTGTTGTTTCCACCGACCAAAAATGTCTTAGGTATATATTCAATCATCATGACCTGAATTTGAAACAGAAAGAGTGGGATGACTTTCTTCAGTCTTTTGACATTGCGATTACCTACATGCCTAGGAACAGTAACACAGTGGCTTATGCATTGAGCATTATCACTCTGATATAGGAAATTCAAGAGGCCAGTAGTGAGTGGAAGCTTATGACCATATTCTCTAGGATGCATTTAGAGGTGCACAATAGGAAAAGGCATTCATTTATTTATTCTGTAGTTTTTACATTTACTCTACTTGATAGAGTGAAAATCCAGAAGCTATCAAATTCGGATGTCCCAGTCCTACAAGAAAGTGTGATGGGAGAAAACCCCATTTCTAGAAAGAACATATGCGAGGATGAGATCTTGCATTTTTAGGGGCACATGTTGGTGACAATAGAAATATGTGAGGATCTGGTGTGAGACTTTCATTCCTCTATTATGGGAAGTTCATCATGGTTACATGAAGATGTATCCTGATTTACACTATCAGTATTGGTGTCCAGGTATGAAGAAAAATGTTGCTAGTTTCGTCATGAGGTGCTTCCACAATCAGTAGGTGAAGGTGGAGCCTCATTGACCAGAAAAGCTTTTTCAGCAGCTACTCATTCTCGAGTGGAAATGGAATGATGTCATGACGGACATTATAATAGGTTTTCCAGGGTCGCCTCGAGGGAATGATGTGGTTTGGGTGGTCGATGATTGACTAATGAAGGTTTCTACATTCTTGCTGTTTAAGTACACCTTCAGTTTTGATTAGTTGGGAGTGTTTTACATCCAAGAGATTATACGTCTACATGGGGTTCTACACTCCATTGTTTCATACCAAGATTCCCCATTTTACTTCCCAGGTCTGGTAGGGACTTCAGAGGTCTTTTGGTACATAGGTACTTCTGATTATAGCATACCATCCCCAGACAGATGGACAATCCGAGCGTACGATTCAGGTGATTGAGGATATGCCTCCATCATGCACCCAAGATTATGGAGGTTCATGGGATAATTACATAAAACTAATGGAGTTTTCCTACAATAATAGTTTTCAAGAAACTATTCAGATGGAACCTTATTATGCTTCGTACAATAGGCCATTCCATTCACCGTTATGCTGGTTGTAGGCATGAGATGCAGCTATGCTGGGATGTCGTCTAGTCCAAAAGACCATAGAGTAGATAGAGTTGATTCAGAAGAGGTTGGATACTACATTTTCTCAACAAAATTCTTATGCTGATTGAGGGAGATGACCTCTATATTTCGAGGTCAGAGATTAGGTTTTCCTGTGTGTCACACCGAGGTTGGGACACACGAATATTATGAGGTAGGGTAAGATTTCATTGAGGTAAGTCATGCTTTTTTATGTGTTGGAGAGAGAGGGTCTATTTTCCTATCCATCTTAGTTACCACATAGGTACCAGGATATGAACAATGTCTTCCTTGTTTCTCTTCTTTGAAGTTACTTCTCAGATTATTCTCAAGTTTCCATCCCGAAGAGGTTGATTTAGAGGTGGATGCCTCATTCAAGGAGCATCTTATCAGTATTGTTGATCAATGTGAGATGGTTCTATGTTGCTGGTCTTATCCTCTTTTAAAAGTGATATGGAAGCATGGGAGAGTAAAAGACAAGACCTAGGAGAGTGAGACTGACGTACGATCGCAGTGGCCAGATCTTTTCAAGGATTTTACTTCTACGCTTCCATGCAAGGGAAATTCCAGAACAGATTTCATTAAGGGGGGATATTTGTAAGAACCATGATGTTTTTTCAGGTATTTTTTCCTTCTTTGGGTGTTTTATAGGAAAAGAGGTGTCTCTAAAAATTTAATAAGTACATTCCATGTACTCAGTTACTGTATGTAGCTGGGTGATAATAAGGTAACGACCATGCACATGATCATGAGTGGTGACATGGAGACCACATAATGTGGGGGTCGGATAAGGAAAGTAAATGCCATGTACATATAAAGTAAACATTGTGTACTTTATTTTTTTCATTAAACGGACCAGGGTAGGGTCTAATTGGAAAAAGCATTTTATTCTTCACCTTGATCAACTGAGAGAATCCATACGTCGTTGATGCTTCCCTGAGCCCTCATTTGAGAATTTGTTCTCCGAATCGAACTATATTTATAGCGTTGGAATCACATCGGTGAGTTCTCTATTCAAATAGAGATTCATTTAATGATTTCTATTATCTTGTGAGTTATCCTAAATTGAATGTTGTAGATATTTTTCATGTTATATAGCACTCTAGGTTGATTCAAGGGCCGACGGAAGGGTATATTGATTGTACGATGCCGAGGTAGGTTGTTTGTGCCTTTCTGTTTATAGTCTTTATGTTATATGTAAAAAAGTTCCCAATACCCTTGATTGGGGTATTGCATGTTAATAGTACTAACCCAATTATTCCATGCTATGATTTATATGCTAGAGTAGAGGTCAATTGAATGTGAATAGGGTTATCTTCTATGCTTTGGAAGTGTTTTCCCATGTTGGTTTTGACCAGGTGGTCTTACATAGCCTGTTAGGCTGCTTTCATTCCTTTCCTAGTGGTGATAAGATAGAGAAATATTATTTATCTAAAATTATGTTATGTGGTAACATATTTAACCATGTAGTTCTTGAGGTTTACTTTGGACTCCATGTATCGTTTGTGCAGGATTAATTAACATAGGGACGTGATAACCTAGTGTAGTAGACCATAGGGAGAATGGACGATGAGGGATTCTCCAGAGTGACTATTTTTACTATTATAATGTGAGACCATAGGGTGAATTGATTTTAGTTCTCCCTAAGAGTTATTGTTTGTCCGAGATGTGGACCCCAGGGAGAATGATACGTTGAGTGCTTCCCCAGAGTATCTTTTAGTTACTGATATGAGACTATAGGGGGAATTTATGGAGAGTGCTTCCTCAGATATTCTTTGCTAAAGCTGAACTATAGGGGTTAGACTATGTGTACATCCCAGAGGGTCACTTTTATATTTTTTGTAGAACCAGAGCGGTTAGGATGTGTGTAATTCACAGAGGGTTACATAATTTTGTTTAGCTGCTTTCATGATATATGAAATTGAATTCATTGTACTGTAGGATTGTTTACTATTGAGTAATTAATTGTTACTAACCTATTTAGATTATAGCCTCTCATATATATTCAATGAATGTTAGGCACATAACGTTGGGTTGTTTCCTACAGGATTTAGTCTCACACCTTATTAGGGTCATGCTTTTGGTCCCAAAAAGATTATATTATAGTCAATATATATAAGGTAAATCACCCTTCTACTTCATGTACATGACTGTATAGAGCCGGAGAGCATGGGTCAAATCATAGGCTTGCGATGCTGAAGGTTTGTTTCTTATTTTTCTTTTTTACATGGTTTAGGTACTGTATTCCAGCATTGTGACTTTTTGGATTCATTAATAGACATTTTTATCATGAATCAATTATGTATTTATATATATATATGCTCTCATTGTTTATTACTTATAATATTTACCTAAAGCATGTTTTACTATTTCCTCTATTGCTCTCTAGTATAATTCTGATTTTTACTCTTCCAATAAGTGCATTATTTCCCACTATCACACCCAAATCCCCCACCTCTAGTCTGCATCCTCTATCATTTGGGGTAATTCACTAGAGGCCATTTGACCAACCGGGTATGGGGAACCACTGAGCAACTTCTAGAATAGAGATTTTACATGTTGGGTCACATAGAGCCGCTCTTCACTGTGGGAATATTGGGTCACATTGAGCCAATTCTAGGAATGTACATATTGTGGTGCTACTCCTATCAAGTTCCATGGGATAGCTGGGTAACACATAGCCACTCTCCACCATGTGCCTTCCAGTTCCAATTGATTCCTATCCCACTAGTACAACCAAGCTGATCCACATAGGGTCTTCTATAAGCTGGTTTAGGTGACAAAAACAGAAGGGTTTCTGCATGTAGTGCTCTTAATGTGGGGAGAACCACATCTCAAGACAATTATCAAATTTCAACTTCCATGAAATCGTCTCTAATGTAAGTATAATTATATACATTTTTATGAGGTTTATAATGTCCAAAATGGATTGTAAATTGGATGATCGGTTATAATGATATTACCATTTTTCCAAAAAAAGGGCCTGGATGGTTCAATTTCCTATCCGACCCAGCCCGAGGTCCATCGTCCAGACCTTGGTCTTCTAACCAGATCTGGATCTGGCTATGCTTAGGTCCAGCATGAACCAACTTGTTGGACTGTTGGCCCATCGTACCATGAGTTTAGTCTGGGTCACATGGGTTTCCTAACTCTTACCTAGATATGACGTGGCTGGAAAGCCACATCTTCCCCAGCCCCATGTCTCTCCTTCAGGGCCTTCCCCTCTGACGGGGTCGATTGGTTGTGGTTAATCCACATGAAACATATTGTAGTTATCTAATCGACTGGATGGTTGTATCCACCGACTACTAGACACTAGCATGGATGCCGGTGGCTCCTGTCACTCCCACATAGCTCGAGAAGACCTTGTCACTCCATCTAATGTGTCGTCGTGGCCTACCAGATGGTTCATCCGTAGACCACTGGGTTCATTCTGGTGGTCTGTTCTTCACACCACTTGTGCCCATGGATTCCGGGGTATTCCATCTCCCCTATATTAACCTCGATTCGAACTTGACGTGTCTTTGAAGTTGTTTTCATGAACAATGAAAAAAATAAAAAAGACGGAGGGGCTCATTCCTTATTCATTTCGGCTTTCACCCTCTACCATAGTGGATTAAAAAAATGGGATATATAGTTGATGTTCTTTCATAATTAATCAAATAATACCAGTTCAAAACCACAAGAAATATTCCCTCCCTCACGAACAAGTGATCTATGAATCAAACTATTAGTGGTTTAATCCATGTTCATCATTTATAATAATGAACAGGAAAACATAAATCAAAAAACCCCTCCACCTCAATGGTGTTTTTCATTGATGCGGTATGTCTGCTGGGGGTTCAATCTCCATTGTTTTTCATCACTTTCCAATTACATTTTTCGATGCGTGTGGATGTTACAAGATATTTAATTTAATTCATCATTCATCATTGGAGAGAATTCATTCTATATTTTTTATAGGAATTACCCCAATAGATCCTTATTTCTTTAATGCGTTGATCAATTAAAAGAAAACACATAACAATGTTTTGGTTACATTGTGTCATAATGTAGTTACAAAGTTTTATTTATGAAACAACGTATCTAATACCTTACGTTTATTGTGTCCTTGAACTTCTATTTTATGATACATTAATAAGATTCATTTAATGAATTTTATCATACATTTTTCTCCACAACGCTACATTGTCATGCCACCACCTAATGGTTGAAAAAAAAACAATTAAAATAACCTTTTTAGTTATTTTATTTTTTTTTAAAATTTCTAAATATTAACATTTCGGGTAGACCCTTGACGGTCATGGTTAGGTCCAATCTAAGAATATCTCATCTTTATGAAATCAATAGTTCCCCATGATATTTAATCTATGAACTAGTTTAATGGTTAGAAAACCCCACTCACATGTTTACTTAAATGAACTTAAAAAGTTAAAAATTCTATACATAGATTACCAGTCCTCAAAATCAGTTTTTGTCAAAGAATCTTTCCTCAAAAAATTATACATAATTTAAAACAAAAACCTAAATTCATGGTACATTACATTACTCCCCATTTTTGGTATTCACATCATCGTAATCCAAAACAATTTGAACCAAACAAAAAGAAGTTATTGAGCATGAATATGAGCCTCCCACTCCCTTGTGATCTCCTTGAGATTCTCATACATCCTTTAAATGCATACTAGATTAATCAACCATCCACAATGGACTCCCGAATGTTGATCCTCTATCTCCATCATGAACTCCACAAATGTATCCCAATTGCCAATGTCTAGCATAACCCAATCAAAGATGTTTGACAGATCATGCACATACCTCCTTAGCAATGACATGTTAAAAACATCATGCACCTGGTGCATCTCAAGAAGGAGATCAAGGAGTTATTAAACCTTTCCAACTTGGCTCAAAACCAATAGAAGTTTGGTGAAGATGAGATATAAAATGCCGCCCTATCCAAATCTCAACAATACCCATTGGGGTGAGACAAGAAGAAAAAATGGTATCCCTCCTTGAACTCCAAGGGATTCAGTCTCCAATCATCATGCAATTTTTTCTGTTATGTCCAGTCCTCATCCGTTCCTGGATGATTATTACCTTCTTTTTGGTATCCCATAAAAACTATAGACTCATGAGTTCTAACTCCACTAATTATGTCCATGATATAGGAGATATGCATGGCTGGCCATACAAGGCATCAAATGGTTCCATGTCAATGGAGGAGTGATTGCTTTCTGTATGAAAACTCAAATAGTGGTAGGTGGTCCTACCAACTGTGAATAAATTCATGGATACAAGAGGGAAACATGTACTCCAATGTTTGTATTGTACTCTCTATCTAACCATCATTCTTAGTATTAAAGGTTGTGATCAAGTGAAGTTGATTCCAGAACGCCTCATGCACTCCCTTCGACAACCAGTATGTAATGTGAGTGTCAATGTCTACGATGATCATCAAAGCACCCTATGTAGCCACACTATATATTGGATGTAGAGGTTTCCCAAACCCTCAACTGATTACAGATCTCATATGGTTTAAAAGTCTTCCGACTTGGTGATTCAGTCAACGATCTCCCATATTGAATTGTGGACTATTCATTTTACTATTATTCTCATCATGAAATCCATAGAGATATCATCAGACATCCACTCCTGTACCAATAGGGGTTGTCCCATGATTGTAAAAACCTGATGTTCATCCATCACTTGATGAAAATTGAGGCACCGTTAGATGATCTTTTCCACCACTTTCATCATCCCATGACACCAATAATTATGTCAGAGGTCCTGGTTTATCTTCTCTAAACTAGGATATACTGCCCAGCTAGATGTATGGGAGTCCCTCAACACCTCCTCCAACAACATCACTGGTAATATGTTGTTTCGTTTGAAAATTATTATGTGATCCCAAAAAATAATAATTCCATAAAGTGCTTGTCCTACGGATAACTGAGCACATCGGCCTCACAGTCAACATCAACAAGTAATGCCTATCAGTCTCAGTATGAGAGTGGAAAAGTGATCATAATCAAAAGAAGGTAAGATGCTCTATCAAAATATATGAAATATATCTTCTTCACGGCTAACTAATTTTTCCCTCACTCATAAATTGTATACCATACATCCTACTAATAGAATATTCCATAACATTCCTTTTCCATGGTTTATAGACTATCTCAAAGTCATAGTCCTTGAAGATCTCATTCCATCGATGTTGTCTCATGTTCATGTCTTTCTGTGATAAGATATAAAAGAGACTCTTATGGTGGTTGTAGACAGTAAATTGTTCACCCATTATGTATTTCCACCACATCATAAAGGAAAAATACCATTTTTTCTAACTCCAAGTTGAGGGTTGCGAAGATCTGTTCACTCTTCCCAAACATACATTTTCCATACGGGACCACTAATCTCTCCAGCATGAGGACTAAAACCAATCATATTATTGATGTGTCGCAGAACTCAACATATGCAATGACCTCTTCTTGTAGTCACAATATAGTTTCACTCATGTGTCTCCACCTAAACTCTGGGAAACTATACTATTTATTTTCAATCCACACAAAGGGATATCACTTCCTTGAAATGGTGATAATATTGATTATACCATGATAAATTCAGGAATGAAACTCTAGTATTTTCATGAATACCCAAAAAAATCTGCTCTTTAGTAACACTCATGGGTGGCTCCCATATCAGCACTACATCTATCTTTTCTAGATCCATTCCAACACTATCCATCGAGATGCAGTTCCCAAAAATGTGGCCCTCCAGAATCTAGAACTGGAACATTGAGAGCATACTATAAAGATGATTCTATCAGAGTGTATGCATGACTACCCACAGTTGTGTAGCATGCTACTTCTCAGACCCCGAGTACCGAATGATGTCATCTATTAATCCCACCACGAAATGACAAATGTACAACTAGTAGATCGTTTTCTTGAGATAAATGAACACCGTTGTAGAATTTATCACACTGAAATGATTCACCAATATCTCGTTGTCACCTTACCAAAAACTATGTGATTTCTTTGGTACATCATCATCTCATACCCAATGATTATGATATCCCGATATGAGGAAATATTCGAGAACCACCTCGCTCCCTTATGATGGTCAAAGAGGTTATCAATCCTCAGCAATGGATAAAATTTCATTGCGGTCACTAGGTTCAGGTGTCGAAATTACACACATAGTATCAAGATCCCATGTTCCATCTTGGAAAACAACAATGGGGTATCCCATAGTGAAACACAGGGCCTCATGAATCCATTCTCCTAGAAGACCTTCAAGTGTACCCTAAATTCAAAACTCGTCTCATGAGCCAAACAATATAATGGTGTAGATATTATTGTTTTCTTGGGGTATATGATGATGCCGACATCTACCTCTCTACAAGGATGTAGCCCGAGAACATCCTATGGAAATACATCCTTATACTCATCCACCACTATACAAATTCATGTACTCCTATCGTCCATTGCACTGTGGGTGAGGCTAGATAATTTGTGAGTGATCGGTAGAACCCTCCTATGAAAATTTCCTTCATGTGCTACAAATGTTCCCTTATAACCATTGAATGAAAGCATGGTCCCACCCTCACAGATTCACTACACATTATGAAACATTCATTTTATTTGTGTATAAAAAATAGTAACCATTCCATACCCAAGATGACGTCGTAAGCCCTGTATTTCTATACTAGAAGATCCCAACTGATTCTCTCACCTCTTATTGAATGAAGAGACATCTAGAAGTAGTTCTTAATCATGGAATATCCTTCTATAGTATCCTATAATCTTAAGGATCAATATAAAAACTCAAGTGTAATATCAGAACCATGAACAAGGTCTGTGGAAAGGAACGAGTGACTAGAACATATGTATTTAAGAACTGTATATAAGGAGAAGAAGACACATATCATACAACTAATAATATCTGGAGTTCTTTTGTGTAAATCCCCCACCACCTGAAGTTGGCCTCTCCCTTATCAACCAGCTCCCTAAGCCCATGGTGGACTACCATGTGTTGGTGTTGTTAGTACCTTGAACCATTGTACAATGCCAACCACTCAGCCTACTCCCCTACCACATATTCCACCATGACAAACTCATCACTAGAACCTCTAACTCAAATTTTGTGGTCCCTCGACCATCTACGGATCGTATGTGTGGTGGGACAGTTAGTCACAATGCATGTGTCCTTGCCTTCCGTACGTGAAGCAAAGCCTGGTTCCCTGCTAACTCCCTCTTACATGGGAGTGCCAAACTACTGATGTTGAGTCCTAAGGTCATCCCCGAAATTTTTTTACCCACTTTGGTCCCCACATATGATGCATATTTCACACTACTAAATACTCTACCACTGGGTGTTGGCTTGTGGCTCCGACATTCAATGTCTTTACTTCGATGAATCTCTCCACAATATGGGGTCTCTCCAGCACACCAGCCTATGTGTGGATGCTGATAGACAACATGGTTTCACTGATCTCCTATATGTGTCCCATCTCAATGTCCTAGGCCTAAAAAAGGGTCATGTACCATGTTCGGGGTGTAGAGAGAGAGGTATATAGACCACGAAGAGTACTCAACCACTATCATACATCACTATTATAGGTGTAACATCTCCTATATGAAAATCAATAACAATTTAACGAGGAGGAAATACTCATGGAAAATCCATTGATGGTCAGCCCATGAAGGGGTAACATCATCATGAGTATGAATCATCAAACTCAAACATTTCTCTTTCGAGCCCTAAAGAAGGCTCGCGACTAAGATCGCCATCAGGTCGAGTGACATTCTCACTAAGTAGAATAACTGCATCACTGACTCCAGATAGTTTCCTACTGCCAAAGGATCTATATCTACCCTAAAACAAGGAGGTCTTTGCCTATGAAATACATGCATGATGTTAGGCCTGAGCACAACCTCCAACATTATTGTAGGTAGTAACATCCGATCAATGGGTGGTGGTAACACTGGTACACCAACCAATGAGTCATCAATAGAATTGGTCTCTGAACTGATCCCATAATACTAGAAAAGCTATCCTCATGACCAAGAATCAAAATCCTAGTTGGATTTCTTCATTGAATCATCTTACGATTGATCAAGATGTACCAAAATCAATGGATTTTACCTCATGATCTGACTCTAATTCATGAAGAACATGATGAAATACAAAAATCCTATATGATGCATACAACTAGTTCTTGTATGTATTTTAGAGAAATGTATAATTCATGATCATGGTGTGTGGATACGTCAGCTGCTGCACAAACCCTGGACTCCAAAAATATGAATGTTGAACTCAAATCATTTAAAATAGTTTCCCAAAATCAAAAAAATAGACCCCCGGACTTTGAGATAGAATTGACCACCTTTGATACCACCTTTTCACATCCTGTCCCCTAAGGCATGTGATGTGACATCCTCCACGAATACCTCTTGAATGCCAACTGTTAGCAACTAGCACTGAAGGTGTCAACCTATACCTCGGATGAATTTTATATATACCTATATGCATGAACAAAAAAATACATCCCAAATATGGAATGGTAAATATTCTTGACTCTAAAAAAACACCGAGAAGAAGTAAAAAAATTTAGGTCAAATGGGCCAGAATAAAAACACAAAAAAGATTAACTGAAAATAGGAATGTAAAAGGAGTCTCTGAAATATGTCCCCTGAAACCCTCACCATATGGGTTTATGTGGAGAAGCCGTTGGAAGTTGTAAATGTACTCCATGCCTACCGGGCCTCACTGGGAACCACTGATCCCATGGCCACCAAGTCCACCATGAAGGCGGCTGTCTACTACACCAAACAAAACTCTTGCGGGGGAGACCCGTGTTTGGGAGTGTAGAAATATACTCAATTCGGACCCCAACCAAAAAAATAAGGACCAAAATTAAATCCACAATGAAAACCACAAATCAATATAGCTCACACAAGGTATAATCTAGAATAGTAATGTAAAATCATTGGCCATATCATTGAATACCTTCGTTAGTGGAAGAACTTCTAATCAATATGTACAATGGGCATAACTTATCAAATAGTTCCACATCCCCCTAATATTGGACTATTGTTGTACTCATGGCTAATTAGTGTTGTGGGTATGCTTGGTTAAATAGAGCCACTCCCCACCATGGGAATGCTGGGGTATACATCATACCTTTCCACCATGGCCATACTGGGATAATCCTCCCATCAGCTACCCTGGGAATTCCAGGTGACATTGAGTTTCTCTTCACCAGGGGCCTACTGGTTCAAATAGTGTTTCATCCCACTAGGTCATCCTAGCTGATCCATAAAGGGACAAATGATAGTAGTATTTATGTCTCAACCAACTGTAGAGTATTCTCACGTAGTGTGCTTGATTCTGGGAGAACTTCTCCTCAAGACATTTTTTTATTTCAACATCAATGAAAGCCTCTATAGTGAAAGCCAAAATATCCACTTCATAGTGAGGGTTAAAATGTATAAAATGTATCATTGATCTGATAACCAGTTTGAAATATGTTGGCATTGTAGACGCCGGAAAAGTCCGTTGTTCCCAAACGAAGCTCCGGATGCGGAAAGCGAAGTGATATTTGGAGTCGGAAGAACGTTTCGGAGGGCCCGGAGGCCTTGCGCGGAATTTCAGAGGCCCGCGCGCAAAGGTGATGTCCCGCGCGGAAAACCCCCCGGGATGCGCGCAATGCGCCGGCCCGGCGCGCAATTTTGCGCGCCGCGGGTCCGCGCGACTCCCTTACGCGCCGCGCCCGATTCCGCGCCCGCGAGAAGAATTTCGCGCTCGCACCCTGGATTCCGCGCCCGGGGTTGCCTATAAATACAAGGCGACCCCCAACGTTTCAAAGGTTGCTGGAAGTTGAAACGTCTCCCGTGCGCGCAATTCAACCCCTTCCGCGCGCAATGACGAACTTCAGGTAACCTCCTTTCTTTCGCGCAAGAAAGCCTCGGGGTCCGCCTTCGCGCGCAATCCCCACTGGCTCCTTTCATTTGAATAAACACTCACCCTAAGGCCTTTGCTCGCAAAAGAACCCGCTTGCGCGCAATTGCCCCCGGGGTGCGCGCAATCCGGCCCGATTGCGCGCACCCCCCCTTCTTTCAAGTGGCCATTCATTAGAGAATGAGCCGTTGCCCCCGCGCGCTATTCGAAGCCCGGTGTGAGCATTCTCAAGTATCCACGCGCAAGGCACTGGCCCAATTGCGCGCCAGCCGCCCCGATTGCGCGCCGGCCCGCAGTTTTGCGCGCAAAGCTTCCTTTTTGCGCGCAATCTGCCAGGGTCGTCCCCGTTGACCTCCTAAGGGTACCCGCTTGCGTGGCGCCCGATGATCCTCATCCTGGGTGCCCGCACCGCGCGTTGTCTTCCCGTGCGGCCCTCCAGGCTTGCGCGAAGTGACACGCACGTATGTCCAGCATGACGTTAAACTGCATATTCGTCCAGCATGACGTTAAACTGTGCATTCGTCCAGCATGACGTTAAACTGCCCCTACGTCCTGCACGACGTTAAACTGTACATCGTCCGCGCTGCAAGACGTTAAACTGCCAAGTGCTTCGTCCTCAACACATGACGTTAAACTGTACTTCGTCCGGCAAGACGTTAAACCGTCCGCTTCGTCCTCAACACACGACGTTAAACTGTACTTCGTCTGGCAAGACGCTAAACCGTCCGCAACCTGATCCCGTGCTCTGCACGCAGGGTCTCCCCCGGTTTGGACGTGGCCCCCACCCGCTCGTCTCTGCAGGGATGTCGGGATTGTCCCCCTTATGGGACGATTTAATGGGAGTGGCTTTTCCCTACGGGGGCAGGGTATTACAAACCCCTAGTTTCTCGCGGGAGGCTGTACATGTGTATCTCCATTGCGCCTCCCCACTGCCGAAGCCAGTAGAGGGTCTGACTGGGATCGAGGTGTCTTCTGCTTTCGGTCCAAGTCCCTTCCAACTGAGTTTTGCAGTATCCGGGCTGCCCCAAGTGCGTAAGTCCTGACAGAATGAACTACGTGGACTTTGATCCCTGTCTTCTATACAGGGTACGTAGGAAGCCTCCCCGAGGTTCAAGCCCACCACCTGGTCGTCCCGGTCGTATTTACGTCGGTTCGTCCATCAGTGGACCCCTCCAGGGTTCACGCTTGCGTTGATTCACCTATGAATCCGCCCCTGTGGGAGACTGCCCGTGTGTATCTCCACGGTGCCTCCCCACAGCCCCCCTTTTCCATTTCCCCTTTCATCGTCCAGCATGACGTGAAACTGTGATCCACCCGGCCGTTCCATCCCCCTCCGTGCGAGGTGGTTCGGTTCAATCCTCCGCCCGGCGGCCTCGACCTCTTCGTGAGTCGGCTTGCCGACGTCCAGCATGACGTTAAACTGTATGCCCGAACTACGTTGACTTTGATCCGTGTTAACGCGCGGTACGTAGGAAGCCCCTCTGGGGTCCAAGCTCTTTACTCCATCATCCATCCTGATCCTTACCCGGGCCGCCACATCCCGGTGGGGTCATGCCACTTCACTTCACTCCACGTTACTTGGGAAGCCGCCCATGTGCTGGCCCCAGTGTCGGAGGTTCCCCGCAAGGGGTTCTGTCATCTGATCCACTTTTCGTGTTGATCGGTCCGATGCCGTCCCCGCTGGACGTTAAACTCGCGGCATACCCCGTGTTAAACACGGGAAGCTGAGGAAAACCTCAGGTGACACAGTTCCCCGCACCTAGTACGGGATGCCTCAGGCCATCATGCCTTCGAGAAGCCCTATTAGGGACGGAAGACAGACGTGCAGAGCCGCAGTGTTACGACACGCCCCCAGCACCCAGAGCCACCCGGCCTTCTCACTGCAGGTTGCTGCCCCGCCCAGACCCCTTGGAGCGTCCGGGCGGAAGCAGCGTAATTAACCGGTGTCCATGAAGATATGGCGCCGGGAACGAGATTCACGAACATTCTTAAGTCTATGAGGGAGACCCGGATTAGGCGACAAGTTCCGAGGAGACGTCCAAGGAAGGAGGAGCCGACATCCCATCATCCCGGTTTCGATCAAGGAGCAGACGCCCCTGAATAAGGGACGGATGCCGCCCGCCCTTGGAAAGCGGGACTGCGGGACCACAAGCCGCGCGCCCATCCCCTCGGGTTGACGGGTGCACGCGCGAACGCGTCCTGGCGGAACAGCGTAACCCGACGCACATCCGCACCGAAACAGAAAAATGGTGAACCCGACGTGAATCTCTTCTCCTCGATACGAAGACCGATGGCTTTCAGAGGTGTTGGAAGACCGGCGTGTTGCCCGGCCAAGCATTCAGTCTTACCCGCCAGGGGCTGGGGAAGTGAAATCGGGCACTCCGTCTCGCAACGTCGAGGGCCTGGGTTCCCCCCACGGAAGGCGTCGTGGCGCTAATGGTTGGTTGTCGATTCCTTTTTCCTGTCAGTGTTAATGGGTCTTTCTCCCTGCTTTCAGAAATCAGGTCGCCCGATCCAGTGCCCGATCGCCACCCGCCCACTGGCGCAGGGACAGGGGAAACACCGACGCGGCTACTCCGCGCGGTCCCGCCCGTCCCACAGCCGTCCCAGCAGCCGCAATTGCGGGACGACCACGCCCTCTCTCCCCCTCGGAGGTCATCCAGAGAAGGGTGATCAACACCCTGGTGCGGAGATACGAGGAAGAGGGAGTCATCCCCACTAGGGAAATGGCTCGCCTAGACCTTGAGGAGGCTGCGCCTCGCCACCACCGCCGCCCCCAAGGGCCGCGCAGGGAGGCACCGCTGCCTACCTCAATGTCCAACCGCTTCGGGAGCTTATCCCCGGAGCGCTCTGACAGTTCCCTTCCTTATGCGGATGAGGTGGGAGATGCCCAGGATCACCCTATCCGAGGTCCGCTCCAGGGATCCACGATAAGGGCTCCCGCCAGGCCACGGCGACATCGCCGCCAGGCCCCTCAAGTCGAGGAACAGGCTCTCCACCTGCCCGCGCCGCTCATCCCGGCTCGTCTGTCTCGACGCCAACGTCGGGCACGAGCGGAAGAGGATGCCCACCTTGGGGCTCTGGCAACAGCGGCCGCATTGGCCCAAGCCACTGCTGGCTCCAGTCGCCAGGCCTCTGCGCATCCTGAGCGGGGGAACTCCTATGCCCGACCTGGATCGAGGCCCCGACCGCCCCAAAGGCAGGTTGGGTTGACTCTCCCGGTTGCTGGCACTGGCAGTAGCCACCGCGGACCACCTCGCGGTAGCGCTATTCACCGACAGGGTCTACTCTGCGTGGCCGATTCTGGAGGCATGGGTCATCCCACCTCCCAATCCCGGCCCGGAGGCCTGCCCGGAATCATCTCTCCCCGCGTCCCCTTTGATATCTGTCCCGGTGCCCCTCGCACCTTGGTTCCCAGTCCTCTTGGCCCCAGCACCAGTGCGGCCGGAGGACGTCAGGACAGAGATCAGCCCTGCCCCGAAGAACCACCCAGGGGCAGGAAGGCAAGGCGTCGACGCCGAGGGAAGAATGTTACGGAATTCCGGACAGAGATCCGACCGGTTTGCTTCTCTGACTCAGAGGCGGAGTACGATTCGGCGACTGAGCCCTCTCCCCAATCCCGCCAGTCAAGGGCAGGGGTAGGAATGCGGCACGTCAGCCTCGTGCTCCCCGAGAGCGAGATCGATGTGATCCCCGCTTCTCTCCGAAGGTATATCCGGAGTAACGAGGGCCTGGTAGACCCCCAAGGATCAAACTTGCGGTTGGTACCGGCCCCTCCGGAAGTGCCTTCCGTCTCGATCAGAGAAACCGGAGACTTTTTCTGGGGACCGACGGTCGAACCACGATCTGGTGCGCCCTCGGCGAGCACCGATGCTACGGCAGGATATTCGCTCGCCGGCCCGTCCTATCGTGATGTGGTAGCCAGGCCACCGCCACCCTCAGGGGAAGGTCCGGGATATGGAGGCCAATCGGCCTGCTCGCCATATTCACCGCCGGCCAGCCCGTCGGCCCGGCGGCCCGCCTCGGCACCACTACCAGTTCCCCGTCCGTTCCCAGCCATTGAAGAGGACCAAGGAGATATGGGTCCCGAGTTTGAGTCGTGGAGCTTCTGGACCGTCCTTGCAGAGGGCCACTTCCCTGAGAAGTTTTGGCCAGTCGCAGGACCGGGCTTTGATGCACCCGAATCGCTCACCCCGGATGAGTTCGAATGCTTCCGCCGAACTCTCCGGGAGACTCGCTCCTGTCTTCACCGCTTACAAATGCCATACCCCGGGAGTCAAGCGCACCTGGGGGATATTGGTGAGCAGTGCCGTCAAATTGACCTGGCCATGCTCCCCGCGGTTCGGCACCCCGGGTCATTTGGGCACCATGAGGCCCTCCAACAACGATGCGTTGAGTGTTTTCAAGTACTCCGCAAAGTTATCGAGGAAGCCACTCCCCACGTGTATATCCGTGGATGGGGGCAGTACGCTGCCCTACGCTTCAGTGTGATCCGCCGACATCCCGATTCGCTGGGTGGCCCTGAGGGTATATCCCCAGGGACAGGAACGGTCAACATGGCTGACCTGTCGGGAGAGGGGAACGACTTGGAACTTCTCGACGGGGGCTTCCCCCCCGAAGACAAGCCGTCGTCAGATCCATCAGTGAGAGTTACTCGTCATCAGAGGAACCTCCTGGGGCTCCCCGCGCCCACTGAAGCACTGACGTTAAGCCGAAACGTCAGCAAAGGAAAAGAGCACAGCGAGGCTATAAAGCC
The DNA here is from genome assembly GCA_963277665.1 of Viscum album. NCBI lineage: Eukaryota > Viridiplantae > Streptophyta > Magnoliopsida > Santalales > Viscaceae > Viscum > Viscum album. The sequence goes on from OY728146.1 coordinate 1,298,010,687, forward strand.
CGCCGACCCATCTGCCTCCATGCAGAGGGCAGAGGAGGATCCCGAGAAGGCTACGCTACGTCAGCAGCTCGCCGAACAGAAGAGACTGGTTGACCAGCTCCTCGCCGAGCGCGCTGCAGAACGGCGGCCTGACTACGGTGATCCCAGGCCAGGACAACAGGGACCGGAACAACCGCACCTCGACGAGACTCTCCCGGGCAACCGTGATCATGCCGTGTTCGCCGACAGGAGAGAGGCCATTGCCTATGGCAAGAGGGCGCGGTATGTTTCGCCACACCCTCCCGAGCGGCGGGACTACTTGAGGGACCCCGCTCGGATTCCTCCCGCTGCCCCAAGGGCCGCTCCGCCAGCCATCCCACGAGCTGCCGAGTTCGACGACCCGGTCGACGACCCGATTGAAGGGCCATGCAATGCGCTCGTGGTTAGAGATCCTCGCCAGGACTGGAACCCATGTCCGGACGATCCGATGGCGGCACTCATTGCCCGCTTGGAAGCCTTGGAGACTCGGCAGGTGGCGATCCCACCGGACGGCAAGCCATACCCAGCATGGGTGGATGACATGCCGGCGCCTCCGGGATTCGGGAATCCCACTTTCGCCCCCTTCAATGGGACTGGAGATCCGCCACAGCATTTGGCCCACTTCAACTCGAGGTGCGGGCCTATGTTGGGGACTCCGGCGCAGCAAGAGGCCGCTAAGCTTCGCTGCTTTGTTCAGACACTGGAAGGGCCAGCATTTGTCTGGTACAGCCAGCTTCCCGTCGGGTCGGTAACCAGCTGGGAGGACCTCCGTAGACAGTTCCTCTACCAGTTCAGTTCCACGACCCGGAAGACGAGTATCGCAGACCTCTTCAAGTGCAAGCAGAGGCCTGATGAGCGAGTCGCGGACTTCGTCGCCCGATGGAAGGGTCTCACGTATTCCCTTGACATGCCATTGACTCAGGAGCAGTTGCTGACAATGTGCGTCGGGAACGTCAAGACCGAGCTGGTCCCTTCCCTGATCACTCAAAATTACCCCGGAGGGTTCATGGACTTCTCAGACAAAGCTCAATGTCTTGAGGAAGCCCTGCAACAGGCCAGCCAGGCACACCCGCTGCCTCCTATGATTCCTGCAAGGAGAGCCAGCAGGGCTGAGCCCGCTGCTGTGGCCCAGATAGAGGCTCCCAGGCCGTTGGAGCTGCTGCCGGTGAGGCCAGCTCCACAGCCTCACAGGAATCCGCCTCCACGGGCTCAGTTCCCGGCCCAGCAACGACAGCCTCAGAACCGGCCAGCCCCTCCGCGTAATGTACCGCCGCAACCCAGGCGAGATAATCAGGGTCCACCTCCTCGGCAGGCCCCTCCGGCCCCTCGTCAAGACCACGCTCCCAGAGGCCCGCGACACCTGACGTACTCATTTCATGAGGATCAGGTCCCCGGTTATTTCCGGAGCGCCCTGGAGCAGAGGATTGTGCGACTGCCTGAGTGTTGGAAGCCAGAGGAGGCACATCTTACGAATAACCCCCGCTACTGCCCTTACCATCGAGCCCTGGGACACACCATCCAGCGGTGCTATGTGTTCAAGGACTGGCTCCAAGACCAGATTAACAACAATGTAATCAGGTTGGGCCCAGCTCCAGCACAAGTGGCGGGCGTGTTCGTGGGATCAGATGACGATAGTGGCAACGAGGATGAATGGCAGCTGGTCTCCAACCGCGGATCCCAGAAGTATAATAACTGGATGGCCCGCAAGACGACCATTCGCGCCCATGGAATCATCCGTGCGCGCTTGAATCAGCCTGAGCCCCCAGAACCCGCGGGTGCTGCTTCGGCATCGTCGTCCCAGCCTGCCTCTTCCAAGAGGAGCAAACGGCGGCAGCGCAAGAAGGAAGAGCGCGCCCCGCCAGTTCCGCCACTGTCTCGTACTCTCGGCGATTTCATGCCCCCGGAGATGGGGGTCCCTCCTCGGATCCGCCCGGTGATGGATGATTCGTCCGATGACGGTATTGGGTACGCTTCGGTTAACACCGTCGAGCTGGTAAATCCCTTTTCGGTTCCCGACGTTGAAGAACACCAGGTGGACCTCCCTAGTGTCCCCGGTCGTCGCCACCGTCGGAAGAACCGCAGCAGCAGGAGTCGCCGGGGCACAGCCGTTGGTACCTCCAGCCAGGCCGTGCACGCCACTGAGACTAGGCAGCAGGCTCAAGATCGAGCTCAACGTGCGCAGGCTCCCCATCCGGGGATGACGGATTCGCCTCCGCCACTGTTTGTGGTATGGGACCGGGCAGAACCGCCTCAGCCGCGTCACGACCAGCTCCGCCCTGCCACAAGTCCATCCCGGCCTCCTGACTCCAGTACGGTGACCATTTCCCGGACTGCGACCAGTGAACAGCGAGATGCGCCAAGTACCAGTCGGCCGCCGATCCAACCGGTAAGGCCCGTCATGCCACCAACCGCAGAGCAACCTCCTGCAACCAGGGGCTCGCGCTTGGGCAAAAAGTATGATGTTCTGAAGCACTTGGCCGACATCCCAGCAAGGCTCTCCATCCTTGAGGCTCTGCGCATGTCATCTGAGATGCGCGAGGCACTCGCTGAAGCCCTGAAGAGCCCCCTCCAGTTCGAGACAGAGGTTGCGGCTGCAGAGGCCTTCCACGCCGAAACGATCGAGGACGCCGAATGTCAGGCAGTTATCTCGTTCTCTGGTAAGGATGAGGACCCTCCTATACAGGGACACATCCGTCCGCTGTATGTCACTGGCCAGTTCAATGTCCTTGAAGTCCGGCGTTGTCTTGTCGACACGGGGTCCGGGATTAATCTGATTCCAACTCGGACGCTCCGGAGATTGGGGTTGTCTGAGGATGAATTGATTCCCTCCGACCTCAGGATCCAGGGGTACGACCGCACCGAGCAAACCCCGGTCGGCAAGATACGTTTGAAGACCCAGTTCGGTGACTTGGTTGCCAACACCGAATTCATGGTAGTCTCTCAGGACACTGCGTATAACGCATTGATGGGCAGGCCATGGCTTCACCTTCATGCGGCGGTTCCCTCGTCATACCACCAATGCCTCAAATACTCCCTTAATGGTCGAGTAGGCGTGCTTCAAGGAGATGCCTCTCCTTTTGCCTCATGTGAAGCCCGCTATCTGGACGCGGACTATTACAAGAGCAAGGATAAGCAGATCCTGGCAGGTGAGGTTGAGCCTGTCGCTGTTGCAAGCGATCCCTGGGCAAGTCTGGATGACGCTTACGTCCTCCCAATTCACCGGTTGGACGTGGCCATGGTCTCGACGGTCCGCGAGTCTCCTGATGAGATGGCCGCAACCGCCCGTGCCAGCACCAGTGGCCCAGCAGGACCTGGTAGCCCCAATGCAGTTGCCAACGCAGCCTCTCCCGTGGACGATCCCTCCCCGAGTGGAGAGGACGTGGAAGATGCACCCCCAGCCTTTGAGGAGGGCGTCCCCGCCACGGTCGATGAGTTAATACAGGTGAACCTTGGAACCGAGGCAGATCCAAGACCCACATTGGTCAGTGCCGCCATGCCCTCTGAGGAGCGGCAACAGTACGTGGACTTTCTCAGGCAGCACCGTGATGTGTTCGCTTGGGGCTATGACGAGATGCCGGGGCTAGATCCTCAGGTAGCCGTCCACCGCCTAGGTCTCCCGGCGAACCTCGCGGGTTCAAGCAGCCTCCCAGGAAAATGCACCCATCCCATGGTGCCATGGTTGAGGCCGAAGTTGACAAGCTTATCAAAGCCAACTTCGTGAGGGAAGTTCAGTACCCCAAATGGCTGGCCAACATTGTGCCGGTCAGGAAGAAGAACGGGCAGATTAGAGTCTGCATCGACTTCCGCGATCTCAACCGCCACTGTCCGAAGGATGATTTTCCCCTTCCAGTGACAGAGCTGTTGATTGATGCCACAGCAGGGTTCCAAGCCCTCTCCTTCATGGATGGATACTCCGGATACAACCAAATTCGGATGGCCCCTGAGGATGAGGAGTTCACTGCCTTCAGGGCCCCCCAAGGTACCTTTTGCTACCGGGTCATGCCCTTCGGCCTGAAGAATGCAGGTGCCACCTATCAACGGGCGATGCACCGCATATTTAAGCCAATCCTCGGCGCACTGGTGGAATGCTACGTCGACGACTTGGTTGTCAAATCGCGCCAGCGTCAGGACCATCTCAAAGATCTTGAGAAAGTGTTCAGCTTCCTCCGGTCTCGCTGCCTGAAGATGAACCCGTTGAAGTGTGCCTTTGGGGTCACCTCCGGAAAGTTCCTTGGATTTGTGGTAAGATACCGGGGTATTGAGATCGACCCAGAGAAAATCAGGGCGATTAGCCAGATGCCTCCCCCGGGTACCGTCCGGGAACTGCAAGGGTTCCAAGGCCACTTAGCCTATATACGCCGATTCATCGCGAATCTGGCCGGCAAGTGTAAGCCCTTTTCTCGGCTTATGAAGAAGGGTGCCACCTATGTATGGGATAAAGAGTGTCAGACCGCTTTCGAGGAAATCAAGCAGTACCTGCTTCAACCTCCGGTCCTGATGCCGCCCGTATCCGGAAAGCCGCTGGTCCTTTATGTGACCGCCCTGGAACGGTCCCTGGGTGCCCTTCTCGCCCAGAAGAACAACGAGGGAACAGAGAATAGCCTCTATTACCTCAGTCGCATGCTCCTCGATGCGGAGGTTAGGTATTCCCCCATCGAGAAGAGCTGCCTGGCGCTCGTATTTGCCGTACAGAAATTACGGCACTACTTGCAGCACCATGAGGTACAGTTGGTTTCTCGGGTAGACCCGTTGAAATATATCCTGAGCCGACCTATGTTGACTGGCCGTCTAGCGCGGTGGGCTGTGATTCTCCAGCAGTTCGACATCAGGTATGTGTCTCAGAAGGCCATCAAAGGGAAAGCATTGGCAGACTTTCTGGCCGCTCACCCGACCTCCGCGGATCAGCCGCTGGATCTAGGCTTTCCTGATGAGACCATTCTCTCGGTTGATCGAGCCGATCCATGCTGGCAGATGCACTTTGACGGTGCCTCCCGGAGCACCACCGGTAGAAGACTCGATAATCCTAAGCTCAACAGAGTGGGCTTGGGTATCGTCTTCATTACCCCGGAGCGAGCCGTGCTGCCATACTCTTTCCTGTTGTCAGAGGGCTGTACCAACAATGAGGCGGAATACCATGCCCTCATCACCGGCCTCGAGTTGGCTCTTGAGATCGACGTGCCCCGTCTGTGCGTGAAAGGGGACTCCGAGCTGGTCGTTAAGCAGATCAATGGCGACTATGTTGTCAGGAAGCCGGAACTTGTGCCATTGTTGGAGTGCACCCTCCTTCTGATGGCCCGGTTCCCTTCTCGGCCAGAAATTGTCCATATTCCCCGGTCGCAGAACGGTCGAGCAGATGCTTTGGCCAGCCTGGCTGCGTCACTTGCGGAACCTGAACAGGACAACCTGATCGTCCGCGTGACGCGCCGCAGGCTCATCGCTCCCGTTATCCCGGAAGAAGATCGCGGCCCGTTGGTAAGTAATCTCACCACGGTTGCCCCTATGCCCGGAGCCCCGAGTACCCCAGATATAGCAGTCGGATCAGCCCCTGATTGGAGGACGCCTTTGGTTGAGTACCTCCAACATGGCATTCTTCCGTCAGATCGGGCCGAGCGCGAGCGAGTTCGACGCCGCGCATCGCAGTTTGTCCTCCAGAGCAGTCCCGGCCTGGAGCAGATCCTCTACAAACGCGGATTTGATGGTGTTCTCCTCCGTTGCCTTCAGGGAGTTGAGATCCCACGAGTCATGCAAGAGGTTCATGCTGGTTCATGCGGCGCCCACCAGACTGGGCCGAAGCTGTCCCACCAGATTCGGAGGTTGGGATACTTCTGGCCCTCTATGATCCATGACTGCATCGAGTACGCCAGGAGGTGCCATGCGTGCCAGGTTCATGCGAACTTTGTGCATCGGCCGCCGGAGCCTCTCCATACCACAAGGTATTCCTGGCCCTTTGCAGTCTGGGGACTGGACGTCGTGGGACCTTACCCGCCGGCGACAGCTCGCCAGTGCCGGTTCATTCTGACCGCCACGGACTTCTTCTCCAAATGGGCAGAAGCGATTCCGCTCAGAGAGGTCAAATCCTGTTCGATCGCTGACTTCGTGACCTCCAATATCATCTATCGATTTGGAGTGCCTCACGCTATCCTCACGGATAACGGAACCAATTTCCGAGCAGCCGAGTTGAAGAAGTTGTACGCCAAGTATAACATCCGCTCGAACCATACATCTCGCTATCATGCGCAGGCGAATGGACAGATCGAGGCGTTTAACAAAACCCTCTCTAACATTCTGCAAAAGATGGTTGGTCAGAACAAGAAGAGTTGGCCGGACAAGCTCCCCAACGCCCTCTGGGCTTATCGGACGACGACTCGCAATTCCACCCAGATGACCCCTTATTCCCTGGTGTATGGAGCTGAGGCCGTCCTGCCCATCGAGATCCAGTTACCGTCCTTGCGCACTGCGGTCTACGACCAGCAAGCGCCGGAGAGAGTTGCTGAAGCCCGTCTAGTCGAGTTAGAAGCACTGGATGAGAATAGACTTCGCGCTTTGCACAACTTGGAGAGGCATCAAAGCAGGATGGCTCGAGCTTTCAATAAGAAGGTTCGCCTCCGCTCCTTCCTGCAGGGTGATCTAGTGCTAGCCCTAAGAGCACCGATGATCCCCGGCAGGAAGCCGCCCAAGTTGGAGCCCAAGTGGGAGGGACCTTTTGTTGTCCACAAGGTCTATCCCAATGGCGCGTACTCCCTAGCGACTATGGATGGTGAGCGTGTCACTCCTCCCACCAACGCTAGGTTCCTCAAGCAATACTTTGCCTGAGTGTCACCACGTCCTGCACGACGTTAAACTGCATTCGTCCAGGCTACAAGACGTTAAACTGTTCAGCATTCGTCCGCGCTGCAAGACGTTAAACTGCCAAGTGCTTCGTCCCGCATGACGCTAAACTGCACTAACGTCCGAGCTACAAGACGTTAAACTGTTCAGCATTCGTCCTGCATGACGTAAAACTGCCCCTCAAGAACTACGTGCGGCTTGATTCCCCATCCTTATGGGATACGTAGGACCGCCTGAACATTCACGTTTCAGGCCCAGCCCCATCCTTCGGGAATTTCCATCCCATCTTGAGCCCTTGGCCCAGTTGCCCCCCGGGTGTGCGGCGTATGGTGTGAGTGCGGGGGCTATGCCCTCATTCACGTCGGTTTGCTCGTCACGCTGTACGCCCCCCCACGTTTGGGGATGCCTTCTGCTCCCCCCTTCTTTTTTCCTCATCGTCCTGCATGACGTTAAACTGCCTTTCCAGAACTACGTATGGCTTGATTCCCATCCTTATGGGATACGTAGGACCGCCTGGACGCTTGTGTCTCAGGTCCAGCCCCGTCTCTTGGTTGATCACGGGGATCTGCCCCCTTTGGTTGCTCTCAGGGTGAGTCCTCCGACCCTTTCCGGAGATCTGTTAACATGTTTTGGGTGCTTCGGTCTATGACTCGTAGTGTCAGATTCAATCCCGACAAGTCCTGTGTTGCTTGTCAGGCCTCGCACTTCCTCTTATTCGAGCCTTCACTCAAAGGGATCCTCGTTAGCGGTTTGGGTACGATGCCTCAGTGCTCTCCCACCGCTCCGGGTCGATTTACCGGCGGGTCTTGGGCCGCAAATCGATATGAATCCTGCGATTGAGCGGTTGATGCTCGTTTGCTTGCCCCGTCTTAGGCTGACGCGATCGGATGTTGTGTTGCGAATGCGTCAGCAACGTCCTTGATCGCCATGGCAGCTCTCTCAGGCTCTGAACATTGGTTGCGCAGTCCTCATCACACTCCGCCTTTGTGCGTTGTAGTGGAATCTTGACACTCTCTTCATACTGACCTCCGGTACGCCTCTACACGTTAAGCAGACCAACCAGGGTAATGATGTCGTTCGAGGCTCCAATGATCTGAGCGCCAAGGATATATGCGGATGTTCTCCCCAAGGGCCATGCGTAGCTGGACCCTCGTCCCCATAAGGAGGAGGGAGTCGCCCGAACAATTGCGTTCTGGGCCCCAGTATATCTGGAGGCTAGCATCTCTGCCCCTCGGGTGATGGACATACGCAGACCCCCATCCCAAGACTCTTCTCCTGGAATCGTGCGCGACCGCAGGGCTGGGTATGCTCCCACCTCCGCCGTGTCCGCCGTACCGCGGTAAGCGGATTCCTCCATGGTCCGAACCACACGACCTTAAACTGTGTTGTCTGGTCCCTACCACACGACCGTAAACTGTGATCGTCTTGGCCGCCCGACGAGAAAACGGCACTGCATCGTGATGTTCCCCTCAGGGGACACTCATGTTGGGCGCTGGTTAATAACCACGCCATTCATCAATGCCTTCCGTGGCTTGATTACTGCGGCGACGCCAGAGATTTCTCAATCACGGGCATGTCGCCGCACAAAGAAAAACCATTCATCTTTAAGGACAAACAAGAAATATCAAATGCCGCTCCTTTTGTGTGCGAGGGTCAGACCCGCACTCTTCCCCGCGCTGGTGCCCGATTGTGTTGCACCGCGCTTCACGAACTACGTGCGGCTTGATTCCCATCCTTATGGGATACGTAGGAACGCCCGGATGTTTGAAACTCCGGGTCCAGCCCCTCATCTTTTAGAGATTCCCCCTTCTCTGGGGAATCCGCCGCCTTCAGGTCACCCTCAAGGCGTGTTCCCCGACCCCTTGCCGTGGTCCACCGGTGTCAAGAGTACTCTGGTTTATTGCCAGGAGGGTCAGGATCCGCTTGGTCAGGTTTCCTCCACTTTTCAGGCTTCGTGCTCCCTTTCATTCGGACCCATCGTCTACGCCCTGGGTGGAGCCCCCCGCGAACGGTTCGGACACAATGCCTCAGTGCTCTCCCACCGACTCGGGCCGGTACCCCCAATGGCCTCGGGCAGCAAATCGATATGAATCCTGCGATTGAGCGGTCGATGCTCGTTTGCTGCCTCATTCCATCAACGGTTAGTGCGATATTGATGCTACTTTTCCGCCACGGTCGGCAGTACTCTCATATCGTCACGCCGGTGCTCCCGGTCCTCGAGTGAATGGCCGCATGATTCACATTTCCCACCTCCCATTCTGACCAGGCGAAAACTCGACACTCCTGACGCTATCCCTCAGTGCATCTTCGCATATCCAGGGGATATGACCAGATGCGGCGTACTTTGAGGTCTTTATGGTCCGAGCTCTAAGACCTTAAACTAAGATCTCCCCTTATGGTCCGAGCTCTAAGACCTTAAACTAAGATCTCCCCTTATGGTCCGAGCTCTAAGACCTTAAACTAAGATCTCCCCTTATGGTCCGAGCTCTAAGACCTTAAACTAAGATCTCCCCCTTATGGTCCGAGCTCTAAGACCTTAAACTAAGATCTCCCCTTATGGTCCGAGCTCTAAGACCTTAAACTAAGATCTCCCCTTATGGTCCGAGCTCTAAGACCTTAAACTAAGATCTCCCCTTATGGTCCGAGCTCTAAGACCTTAAACTAAGATCTAGCCCTTATGGTCCGAGCTCTAAGACCTTAAACTAAGATCCTCTAGCCCTATGGTCCGAGCTCTAAGACCTTAAACTAAGATCCTCCACCTTTATGGTCCGAGCTCTAAGACCTTAAACTAAGATCCAGCCCTTATGGTCCGAGCTCTAAGACCTTAAACTAAGATCTACCCCAAATGGGGTCCTACGTCCTGCATGACGTTAAACTGCACTCTCAGAACTACGTATGGCTTGATCTCCAGCTGATGGAGTACGTAGGAACGCCCGGGCATTTCGACTCGGGTCCAGCCTCAGGGATCGTTAAGTCCCGCCCCTCCTCGCCGGTCGGCCGTCTGGCCTGACATCGGGAAGAGTGGTGCAGTCGTAATATTCTCCCCGATTCAGCTCGGGATGCCCCATCGCAAGGATGGGAAGCGACGGTTTCCTCGTCAGAGAGGTGCTGTCTGAGAATTGAGGTGACTCACGGCCAGATTAGTGCATCCGCCTAGTACGTTTTCCCCACGGTGGCGCAATTTTGAGAGCGTTGGATTCTGCCCGAACAAATCGTCACTTCGCCCCACGCTTCGCATGCCCTTTTGATCTGGATTTTCCACCCTTGTGTCTGAAGGAACCCCAAAGCGGTATTCATGATGACATGTGGTCCGCCTCCTGCAATATGAATGATGGCCTTTTTCGGTCCGTCTATTGCAGTTGTTATGGTCGATCCACTGTCCGCCTACCGTCTTGGGCATTTCCTGGAAGGCCGACCGTTGTGGATGTCTGGATTCGGGACACGCGATTCACCCTTTCTCATTTCCCTATGTTCGGATAATATCTCAACGCCCCTAGCGTTGTCCCGCTCGTGTGTTGGAACAAGTTGGGGGACGATACATTGGTTAGGTCTGAGGTCTCCTTTCCTAGGAATGACCTCCCTCTTTTCTCCAGAAACCCAGGCCCAATTATGGATGCCTGATGCTTGGTTAACGCTCCCACGAGACAATTTGTGGTTGAGCATGTTAAACCAAAAGACGCAGATAAATATGGCGATTCATACAAGTGGATCAAAATATTAAGTAGCGGAAGCAAATGTTCTGGGAATGGCAAAAAACAGCCCTTAGGGATTAGCGTGCTGAATGAGTCTTTCTAATGCCGCTACCCTTTGGCTGGCGGCCTCCAGGGATGCTTCTCGTTCTCTGCGTGCCCTCTCCTCGTCGGCGGTCGCAGCACGCAGTTCGTCAATCCTGGCCTGTGCACGCTCCCGCTCGACTTGGAGTGTGACCATCTGTTGGCCCGCCTCCGTCAGCTGTACCTGAGCGTCGATCAGTTGTGCCGATAGTTGCTCCACAAGCTCGGTACATGCTGCGACGAAGGCCTCCTTCTCTGCCGCCTGCCCTTCGAGGCGCCGGACTTCCTGCTCTGCCGCGATGAGCGCCTGCGTGCTCTCCGACATGTCCCGACTTTGTGCGACGTCGGCACGCCGGCGGCTCTCGCGCATCTTCTCGGCCATGAAATCACGGACCGTCAGATGGAGGCGTTGAGCATCAGCTCCCCCGGCACACAGGAAGCGCAGCCAGGTCTGAAGTGATCCCATGCGCCCCAGCCATTCTGATGGGTCTCGCTTGAGGAAGCGCTGGATGCACTTCCACCCCCTGCGTCGCGTTACCCGGCTATCCTCGACCGCCTCCGCGTCCGAGTCATCCATCTCCTCGGGGTCGGCAGGCCGGTAGGAAGGGAAGGCAGCCAGCAGGTCTGCTGCAGGGTCCGCCCCTGGGAGGTCCTCACGAGGGATAGGTTCCCCAACATCCGGGCAACCTTCTTCTCTCTCCCCAGCGGCGCTGACACCCTCGTCAGCCCCCAGCCTCTCTCCGGTGGCAGCACCGCCGACGTCCGCAGCCCCTTGATCAGCAGTTGGTGGGGCCGGCTCGGTTTGGGAAGCCTGTTCCGGAGCAGGCGGCATGTCCACCACTGGTCCACTCGTAGATGGCCCGGGTTCGGCAACCCGACGAGCCTCCGATGTTGAGATCACTGCGCAGGGCATGCCATGGTTAGTCACGGATCGTCAATGGTAAGCACCAGCAGTAAAGTAGGGAGACTTACGGGAGTTCGGAGCATCATCTTCCGCTACCCCGGTCGCCGCAGGAACAGTTGCAGCAGGGGACCCCTTAGCGCTTGTCAATTCGATAATGGGTGCCTGGCCCCCGCCTTGTCCTGCTGGCGCCTCTCCTACTCCTGTTGAGGACGCCTGACCGACGTCCGTGTGCTCCTGAGAAGGATGGAGAAACGGGTTAGAAGCTGCATAAGAGAATGGATGAAGCAAGTTGAGTAGGGATAGAAGCGGACCTCGAGGAGCTCAGTGACATCAACGTTGTCAGAGCCGGCCACCTCGCCGCTCTCCCGTGGGCTCCCCCGATGGGACCTTCCCTCGGAGCCTTCATCCTCCCCCGTCTCCTCCTCATCGGAGTCGTTACTGTCATCTTCTTCCGGCGGCATCTGTTCCGGAGCGGGCTCGAGACCGAGCATCACCTTCACCAGAAGGGATGGCTCCGCACGCTGACCACGTTGGCGCGCGTACTCGTCCATGGCCGTCAGATATGCATATTGCCGGTTGAAGTCCACCCTGTCGGTGATCTGGAGGCGCCCGACCTCTGGCAGATAGATTCCTTCTCTGAGTATCTTTCGCCAGATGACGTCGGTCCCCAGTGACTGCCGCAGGGTCATCCAGGCCGACCACAGCGCCGGGAAGACTGCATCGTGGGAGGGTTCGAGCAGACATCTCACCTGCTTCCCGGGCCGCTCCTCGACCGCCGCATGTGCCCCCTCTCTGGGCGCTGAGGTCGTAGCGGCAGCCTGCGATGCGCCCGCCGCCGAAGTCCCTGCTCGCGCCGGCCCCGCTTCTTGGCGCGCCTCCGTTCTCCCCCGTGTGGCGGCGCCTCGCCTCCTTCCTTGACGCCCGGTCTCCGCACGGGTAGCCTCGAGTCGCCGAACTAGCTTCCGCAAGAGCCCCTCAGGGTACGCGATGGCCCAGTGTTCGGCGTACTCGGTTGCCAAGCCTGCGTCGATCCCGGTAGGAGGGAGAGTGATGACGTCGCCAGAGCCGAAGGCGACGAACATCAGCCACATCTGGCGAAGGACGCCAGGGTTCATCTCCTCCCGGACAGCAGTGAATACCCTCTTCGGCATCCGCTGAAGGCACCCGAACTGCCTGGCGAACCGGGTCGGCACGTAAGGCTCGCAGATCACCTTCCCGTCGATCCGAGTCACGAGCACCCCGCCCCGCATGTTCAGGAAGTATTCATGCTGCTCCAGCGGGCCCTGTCCGTTGTCGATCATCTGGCCGACGGGAGTGGGGAACGGGCTGAAGTTGAAATTGGCATGATTGCCAATCCGAACCCTCACGCCCTCCTCACTGAGGGTCATCGGAGCGACCCCCGCAATGTTCAGCAGGGAGGGTCGCAGGCCGTTGCCCGGAGGACTGATGGCATTTGGGAACGTATACCCACCGAGGTGAGCAGCCACCCATCCGTGGAAGAACTGAAAGGGACCACAGATCCTTCGTGGCGACCCCCCTCGTGAGATGCGTCCCAGGATGGCATACAGCCTCGCCAGCACTGGGACCCCGAGGTTGTACCTCTTATTGGCAGCCATGGCGCCCGCCATCGCCAGCGTCGCCAGGCGGACGCCCATCCTCGCATCCCGCACTGGCAGGAGCCACCCGCTCAGAAAGGCGGCCAGGAACGCCGCGTACCGGACATTCGGGTCCCGGGCCTCGATGACGCGGTACCCCCATGAGCGGTAATCGCCCGTCTCCAGGACCCGCCAGTACGACCCGTTCCGGCTCCTCTGAGCTGCGGTCGGGCACCGCTTCCCCCTGCCTGGCATCTTGACCGCCGGGTCATGCTCCAGGAACTGGCCGAACCAATCCTTGTAGGCTATGTCCTTCTGGAAGTCTTGGATCCCGAGCCGCTGCGTAGCCAGGTCAAGCAGATGCCAGGTCAGAATGGGAGTCCGTGACCTGTCCTCCCAGATGTTCTTCGGTGGCAGGAACTCATCGTACTGGTAGCCCTCCAGCGGGATACCTCCGATGCAGTGGATGTCCCAGAGACCGATGCCGACCTCCCCATGGTGAAGATGGAAGGTGTTGGTATCCGGGGACCAGCGAGTGAACAGCTCCGGCCCGAGCTCAGACTGCTGGTAGAAGTGGAACTGCGACGTCCACACCGCCTCGAACAGGCCGATGTACCGCAGCTCCTCTGCGAAGTGATCGCAAGTGTGGCGTACCCAGAACGCCCAGGCCCATTCACTGGTAAAGTTGCCCCCAGATCGCAAGTCCCAGTCCTTCAGCCAGCCCTTGGTGTCGTCCGTGACGCTCTGGCGATATATGCTCGAGTAGAGGGCTGGAGAATTCTCCACAGTAGGCTCACCCCCATCAATGGTTCGCGTCCTCGGGTTCAGGACATAGACATCCAAGTGTCTGGTCTCCCTGGCGGGATGCCCATTGTTGGTGATGTTATAGCGGAGAAGCTCGTCCTCCCGGGTCACCCAGGTCCGCGGCGCATCAATCTCGAACCCTGGCACCGGAACCTCATCGAGGATGCCGAAGTTCCAGAGCGGCAGGTTGTCCGACAGTGGATATGTCTTCTGGGCCGGCGTTAGTAAGTCGAACAAGGATTGATTGTTGGAAACAATCTCCTTGGCTCCGTAAACCTCCTCGTTCGTCGCCATCTCAGCTCTGCGAGTGGCGGCATCCCCCTCATTTCCTCTGTGCGCGGCCATCTTAGAAGTTTCGGGAGTCGTGCGGGTTAAGGGATGAAGAGTGCGGGATCGGACGAGGCTGGTGGAAAAGTTTGAAGGTTGGCGCGCAATCCAAGTGGACGACGCGCAATTGGGAAGACTGTCGCGCAAAGTTCCGGGTTTTCGCGCAAAAGCAGGCGAAATCCGGACGGTTTTGCGCGCCGATCGGGCGAATTTCGCGACCGGAAGAGGCAATTTCGCGCACGAGAGCTTGGGAGCTTATCGCGCGGAAGGCCAGAGTACGGAACGCGGGACCCAGCGCCCCTATTTATAGGCGAGGCCGGGCCCGCGCTGCGCGGAAAGCGCTTTGCGCGACCGCAGCGGCGAATTTCGCGACCGGTGCCCCTTTTTGCGCGCCTAAGTCCCGCGCCGCCCAGGACTTCGGCATTCCGGCGTCTCCCTCGGAACCCGATCGTTGCGACCTCTCGCCGATCAGATTCCGAGGGGGGGCTTTTGTAGACGCCGGAAAAGTCCGTTGTTCCCAAACGAAGCTCCGGATGCGGAAAGCGAAGTGATATTTGGAGTCGGAAGAACGTTTCGGAGGGCCCGGAGGCCTTGCGCGGAATTTCAGAGGCCCGCGCGCAAAGGTGATGTCCCGCGCGGAAAACCCCCCGGGATGCGCGCAATGCGCCTGCCCGGCGCGCAATTTTGCGCGCCGCGGGTCCGCGCGACTCCCTTACGCGCCGCGCCCGATTCCGCGCCCGCGAGAAGAATTTCGCGCTCGCACCCTGGATTCCGCGCCCGGGGTTGCCTATAAATACAAGGCGACCCCCAACGTTTCAAAGGTTGCTGGAAGTCGAAACGTCTCCCGTGCGCGCAATTCAACCCCTTCCGCGCGCAATGACGAACTTCAGGTAACCTCCTTTCTTTCGCGCAAGAAAGCCTCGGGGTCCGCCTTCGCGCGCAATCCCCGCTGGCTCCTTTCATTTGAATAAACACTCACCCTAAGGCCTTTGCGCGCAAAAGAACCCGCTTGCGCGCAATTGCCCCCGGGGTGCGCGCAATCCGGCCCGATTGCGCGCACCCCCCCTTCTTTCAAGTGGCCATTCATTAGAGAATGAGCCGTTGCCCCCGCGCGCTATTCGAAGCCCGGTGTGAGCATTCTCAAGTATCCGCGCGCAAGGCACTGGCCCAATTGCGCGCCAGCCGCCCCGATTGCGCGCCGGCCCGCAGTTTTGCGCGCAAAGCTTCCTTTTTGCGCGCAATCTGCCAGGGTCGTCCCCGTTGACCTCCTAAGGGTACCCGCTTGCGTGGCGCCCGATGATCCTCATCCTGGGTGCCCGCACCGCGCGTTGTCTTCCCGTGCGGCCCTCCAGGCTTGCGCGAAGTGACACGCACGTATGTCCAGCATGACGTTAAACTGCATATTCGTCCAGCATGACGTTAAACTGTGCATTCGTCCAGCATGACGTTAAACTGCCCCTACGTCCTGCACGACGTTAAACTGTACATCGTCCGCGCTGCAAGACGTTAAACTGCCAAGTGCTTCGTCCTCAACACATGACGTTAAACTGTACTTCGTCCGGCAAGACGTTAAACCGTCGGCTTCGTCCTCAACACACGACGTTAAACTGTACTTCGTCTGGCAAGACGCTAAAACGTCCGCAACCTGATCCCGTGCTCTGCACGCAGGGTCTCCCCCGGTTTGGACGTGGCCCCCACCCGCTCGTCTCTGCAGGGATGTCGGGATTGTCCCCCTTATGGGACGATTTAATGGGAGTGGCTTTTCCCTACGGGGGCAGGGTATTACAAACCCCTAGTTTCTCGCGGGAGGCTGCACATGTGTATCTCCATTGCGCCTCCCCACTGCCGAAGCCAGTAGAGGGTCTGACTGGGATCGAGGTGTCTTCTGCTTTCGGTCCAAGTCCCTTCCAACTGAGTTTTGCAGTATCCGGGCTGCCCCAAGTGCGTAAGTCCTGACAGAATGAACTACGTGGACTTTGATCCCTGTCTTCTATACAGGGTACGTAGGAAGCCTCCCCGAGGTTCAAGCCCACCACCTGGTCGTCCCGGTCGTATTTACGTCGGTTCGTCCATCAGTGGACCCCTCCAGGGTTCACGCTTGCGTTGATTCACCTATGAATCCGCCCCTGTGGGAGACTGCCAGTGTGTATCTCCACGGTGCCTCCCCACAGCCCCCCTTTTCCATTTCCCCTTTCATCGTCCAGCATGACGTGAAACTGTGATCCACCCGGCCGTTCCATCCCCCTCCGTGCGAGGTGGTTCGGTTCAATCCTCCGCCCGGCGGCCTCGACCTCTTCGTGAGTCGGCTTGCCGACGTCCAGCATGACGTTAAACTGTATGCCCGAACTACGTTGACTTTGATCCGTGTTAACGCGCGGTACGTAGGAAGCCCCTCTGGGGTCCAAGCTCTTTACTCCATCATCCATCCTGATCCTTACCCGGGCCGCCACATCCCGGTGGGGTCATGCCACTTCACTTCACTCCACGT
This sequence comes from Viscum album, assembly GCA_963277665.1. Taxonomy (NCBI): domain Eukaryota; kingdom Viridiplantae; phylum Streptophyta; class Magnoliopsida; order Santalales; family Viscaceae; genus Viscum; species Viscum album. The sequence continues at coordinate 1,298,027,424 of OY728146.1, forward strand.
TACTTGGGAAGCCGCCCATGTGCTGGCCCCAGCGTCGGAGGTTCCCCGCAAGGGGTTCTGTCATCTGATCCACTTTTCGTGTTGATCGGTCCGATGCCGTCCCCGCTGGACGTTAAACTCGCGGCATACCCCGTGTTAAACACGGGAAGCTGAGGAAAACCTCAGGTGACACAGTTCCCCGCACCTAGTACGGGATGCCTCAGGCCATCATGCCTTCGAGAAGCCCTATTAGGGACGGAAGACAGACGTGCAGAGCCGCAGTGTTACGACACGCCCCCAGCACCCAGAGCCACCCGGCCTTCTCACTGCAGGTTGCTGCCCCGCCCAGACCCCTTGGAGCGTCCGGGCGGAAGCAGCGTAATTAACCGGTGTCCATGAAGATATGGCGCCGGGAACGAGATTCACGAACATTCTTAAGTCTATGAGGGAGACCCGGATTAGGCGACAAGTTCCGAGGAGACGTCCAAGGAAGGAGGAGCCGACATCCCATCATCCCGGTTTCGATCAAGGAGCAGACGCCCCTGAATAAGGGACGGATGCCGCCCGCCCTTGGAAAGCGGGACTGCGGGACCACAAGCCGCGCGCCCATCCCCTCGGGTTGACGGGTGCACGCGCGAACGCGTCCTGGCGGAACAGCGTAACCCGACGCACATCCGCACCGAAACAGGCATTTCATCAAAAAGTGGTTGATTGGGTCTGGGATAGGTCATACCGACCCAACCCTACCCGAACTGGGGTCAATCATTTCGAGCCGGGTCCACCACCCCATCCTGAATTTGGCCCAGCCTGGGACAAGACCATCTTGATTGGATGTCCCAACATGCTCGGGCAGACCGAATCTTACCTGGATAGGATTTGGCAGGAAGCCACAACCACCCCTGGCCCGTAGGTCATCTGTGGGGCCACCACTTCCACCATAGTTAGTTTACCATGATCATTCCACAAGCGATGCGGCCCAGTGCCACGTCTTCCCACTACTAAAAACCAACAACTTGGATGGTTGTGGCATGATGGAGAGTTCTTCTGCATACCATAAGGTTTAATCCAGTGGTTTGTTTTTCACATTATTTGCACATATGGACCTAAGGGTATGACATTTTCCTCGTGATGACTACAAATACTTCTTGCATCCAAATCTAAGACGTGGTCATGAAGAATGCACAAAACACAATAGGAAATGGGGATTAATCCTTGTCTTTATCGACATGAACCCTCTGATTTTCAATTTATAGAATTAGGGGATATATAATTAATGTTTTTTCACAATTAATCCAATAATCTCAGTGAAAAACTCTAAGAAAAGTTCTTTCCAGCAAAGAACCATTGTTCTATGTATCAACATGTTATTAGGTTGATCTACATTCATTGATTTGAACAATTAGTAAGGAACCATAAAAAAACCCCTAACTCAATGGAGTTCATCATTGAATCTGTCTATCCGAAGTGGTTCACGTTTTATTGGTGTTGATCGAATTTTGGTTTTTTTCTTGGAGGTGAGTCAATGTCACTAGCGATTCATCGACATTCGACATTTTTTATTAGAGAGGATACACATTATAGTTTTGTGAGATTAATTCCAACAATACATCCTCCTTTACCCAAAATGTTAACCCATTAAATAAAAATACATCCCAACTATTCTGTTACATTGCATGGTTGCATCATTGCGTTGTTTCATTTTGGAAAAAGCGTATACCATATTCTAAATTTAATGTGTCATTATGCAAAACGTTTATAAGCAGTTAATGAGATTCTTTTAACGAGACTCATTTATACTTTGTCTCATCAATGTATTACCACCGTACCACTACCCAATGGTTGGGAAAAACTAATATAATAACCTTTTAAGTTATTTTTTATTTTTTGAAAATTCAGAAAATTAACTTTTTTGGTCGACCCTTGTTGGTCAATGTTAGGTCCATTCTAGGAAAATCCTGATGGTCTAAAATAAAATGTGCCCTTTGATTTTTGATATGAGCACTAATTTATAAAATAGAAAAAACTTCTTTCATGTTTACTTAAAAAAAGTTCAAAATTCTATTCTGAGATCACCAGGACACTGTATCAGATTCTGTCATCCCATCTGGTCTAAAAATAATTCCATATAATTTTAAAAACATTATATAGAATTTCAAGGACATTAAAATACATGGATGAAATAAAAATTTCAATAATTTCATTGATAAAAATAAGTAGTTTCACAATGATCACATATATATTTCATGAAATCTACACGTTATGTTCAAGGCCACATTCCATGACATCATACATAAATATCTAGGGAGTATATAATATTCCAAACTAGTTCGACTAAAGTGGGAAATTGTTGTATTGAGGGGCTATGAAGGGCCCGAATCATCATGTACTATGTCCATTTCACTCAGAATATGAAATAAATGTATAAAAATTTAATTAATAATTATCATAATCATATATATTAAGAATAATAACAAATGAAATGGATATATTTTTCCGAAATATTTAAATAGTAAAACATGACCATAATCTATATAATGAAATAATTTGATGGAATCATTAGAGTATATCCCCAAAAATCTATATTAATCCTAAAAGTTTGTTGAAACATATGAAAACATATTTAAATGAAAATTTGAGATCTTATTTTAAATGACATGAAAAATATATATTTTTTTTCATCGAATTTCTAATATAAATTTCAAGAATATCGAAAATGTTACATCAATATATAATAATCAAGTAAAATAATTAAATAAATTCATATAAATTAATTGTAATGAATGTGGTAAAATTTTAAAAATTTAAATGATAATATATATATTACATTCAGACTTTTTTATAAAACCAAAAATACTCATTAATAAAAATATAAGAATATTATTTATAAAATGTATGAATGAAATTAAAAAATTGTTTTAATTTTACAATAAATATCCAATTAATCATTAATAATAAGACCAAAGAAATATTTTTAGGAAACATGGATGTGAATGTAATTGTTTGTTGACCATAGATGAAATATTGTATGCCTTTATTAAAAAAATTACTTTATTGAATATATTAGGTACCAAAGATTGGATAATTAATGGAAAATTTTTAACGTCCGTAGAAATATTTATATGAAGAAAATGTATTCTTTTTTAAAAATATATATATTATAATTTTCATTAATATAAATTTCTACAAAACAAATATATCACAAAAATGATATATTCATACATACCATTAAAATAAAGTTATCCTTTGTGGGACATCTTCTATACATATCAATAATCATTTTAGATTTTCTAATAAATTATTCTGAATATTTATATTTTTATATCATTCTATAATGTCCTTTTACTATCAATTTCAATCATCTAATTTAATATTTCATGAAGTAGTTGAAAAAATATGGTTTCTTGACCAATTCTACCAAAAAATAATTTAGTATATTGACCAAGGATAATGGAGTTATATTATAATTCCCCAATCTCTATAATTTATATAATTCTATTACAATATTTTTCCTTCATTATATTTCAATTTTAAATTAGGAATTTATCATGGTAAAAAAAACTAACCACATTGGGTTAGTGAGGATATTGTCCATACTATCACATGAAAAACATTCTCACTATTTAACTAACATAAGGGTAAGAGGGTATATAATATAATATATTTATACATTAATAATAAATAAAATAAAAAAATCATTAATTCCATGTTTATATACATCCAAATAGAATTATGATAAATAATGAGTTACACTTATTAATGGAGATAAGCGGTCATACATACACTCGAGTGATGTTTTAATTTTCTATATAATGGATGGGATATAGAAAATAAATTTTTCACTGATAATAAAATGTATTAGTATCTTTCATATAATTGTTTAATCATTCTAGGATTATTATTTATGATCAGAGGGATGTTTAAAAAGAATGATACTTGAAATAACTCATTATAAACATACCCGTTATCTGGATAACCAAATTATCCTTAAATGTTATTCCTTCTTGAGATGTTATATTTGAGACATTAAGAATTCTAAGACATTGAGTGGGGTTTTTATGTAGTTATGGTAGGTATTGTTTAATATAAGTGGATATTGTAGTTTTGAGATAATAGGAAAGGGAGTGGTTCCATTTTATAAGTGTGGTGGATGGAAGACATATAATACCTGATAATTTACTATTAAAATATATTTATTTACTCTAGTGAAGTGAAATCAATTGATTTTTATTCATATGAAATATTTTGTAATAATGTTTCATAAATATATCTTCGTAAATCTCACTTATAACCATTTAAATAAATGTGTATTATGCCTAAAAATGATTTTATAAAAATTTCTTGTATAATATTGATTCTCATGGGATGAGTTGGATTATATTTTATAGAGGTACACTAATTAAATTATAAAACAAAACTGAAAACTTTTTAAACCATATAAATTTTATAATTATAGTGATGAACTAAATACTTTATTACTAAAATAAAAACATAAAATGATTTAAAAATGTTTATCTGGGATTTATGATTTCAATAATATATTTTTAAATATATTAATTTACATCATTAATATATAATTTAAAAAAAGGATTCATAAAAAATCATCATTCTGATTTCAAAATAATTTCGTAATAGTGATACTATTTATAAAAAAGTGTATTTTTAAGTATTCATCCAAATGTTATATTATTTATTAAAAATTTCAAATATTCAGTGTAAGATAATTTTAAAATGATGTATTAAAAATTAAAAGTAATTTAATCAATGTGAATTAAAAAAATTTAATTTTTGGGTTTTCACACTCATGATTATATCTATGTGAATAATGCTCAAATATATATAGAAATAAATGATTACATAATATAATTGATAATCATATGTTAAATTCATTCCCCCTTCAAATATTTCAACCTTGATATTTTTACATTATCACAACATAATATTATGTGAATATATCTTTATTATAAGATGTCAATCTTCCATCTATTCGTCTTTGAATTTTGATTCCTAAAATGCACATTAACTAGATGAGTTTCATGATTTTTCAATAGTTTTTATGTATTGTTTTGAATCTGAATAGACTCTTCACAATAATATAACTTATGTTCCAATTATATTTATTTATATTTGAGTACACACAGTTAAATTGATATTTTCTTCCAGAATAACCCAATATGGATCACATCATGATCTTTATAGAGGATAGTACAATATGAAAAACCACAAAAACAACACTATCAAAAAATTCCGAAGGAAATATGCACCTAGGAATTATTTTCCATTTTTTATCAAACCATAAAACACCCTTTTATTTAGGTAAATTCTAGAAAACATGGTTTATGACTGGTAATTATAAATACGTCTTTCAGATATGATTATATAATGCTTGACAATATTTATCTAGTTAAATATGATTATAAATACTCTCCATAATGATTATTGTCTCTTATACTTGATGTTCACATTCATACTCTCTTTTAATAATATTATCCAAACAATGTAATGTCTGAATAATATTTCCACCCTATTCCTTAAATGTTTCTATTATAATGGATTATATTATTATAGGTAAATTCAACTAATTATTAATATTAATCCAACATACATTTAATTCCAATATAAAAAGACATGAACATATGATATCATTATTGAACAGTCCATTGAGTTTGTATCACAATTTTTGGATGATGGGCAGTTATAACATGTATCTTAGTGCTGAGAGCCCTTGGAATATTTTTTAAGACCATAACAATAAGACACTAACAATGGTAAAATATAATCAATTGTTTTAAAAATATATATCTTCTGTCATCATTAATATAGATTCGTGTTACGTGATCAATATATGGATCTTCTCTTATTTTGAGGAAATATCAATATATATTATTGTGATGAATAAAACAATATATATCATAATTCTATCATAACGAAAATTGGATGAATAGTTTAAAAATATATTATATTAACACCTTGTTTCCATATAAAATAGTCAAAGGATTCATAAATCTATTATGATTTTGTAAAATAGATATTAACTATTTAAAAAAATATTGATTAACTGATTATAATTTGCTATTTATAATTATCTATTCAAATATGTAATTTCATATCCTAATATAGTCTGGAGATACTATAGTCTTAAATGAAATTTCAGCTATTATCTTAATGAAATAATAATATTTCCATCAAATTAATGGATGAGACCGTTATCCTATATACAAATTACCACATATTATATTCAAATGTGAATTATATTAACATCACATCATTAAAATAATTTACTTTCTTTTGTGTATTCTGATTATCATGTCATAAACTATTTTTTAAAAATGATTTGTTTTAAATCAAGTGTAATTTTATTATTTTTTTCATTATTTAAGGATTATCATATCCAACATTACTAAATCTGTTAATATTCGATTTTTTCTGCTGTTATACTTCTTATAAGTCCATAACCATTGGTATTTAATGCAATAGGTACTATATTTTCCATTCCTTGATAGTAGTGCATATATAAATCACAACTCTCGAATATTACTAACCATTTTCATCTATTCATGTTGATTAATTTAAATTAATGGACACATTTCAATTATGTTGGATCTATATATAAATATAATGTTTTATTATAATATTAATTCATACATATCATAAATGATAATATTTCTACTATAAAATTTAGATCATGTGTTGTATTATTCCTTTCCTAGATGATTAACTACCTTTGGGAAAATCAAAGATCTCTATCATTAAATATAATTCTAATTCAATGTACACTACTTAGTAAATCACTATATATTAAAATTCAACCAATTCATGAAGGTAATTTTGTTAAAATTTCCTTTAATAATATCTTCCTTAATTTATTTTAATTTTCATTACATTATTCTACCCATATAATCATTTCGCTATTAAGACCATATTTTATTAATGGGTCATCCAATAAAGAATGAAAATAAAAAAGTATTTAATTATATCATGCTAATACACATAAACACTATACCTTAGTCATATTATTTGATGTTGACCAATCCATAACAAAATTTGTATTTAAAGAATCAACTCATAATCCATACAAAATGAAATCATTTTAATGAAAATATACTTATCAAAACATAAATTTTCATTTTATAATTTTTCAAAAAAAATTATCTTCACTAAGAGTGTTAAGAAGGATTCAAAATATACTTTTATAATCAGCATATATTTTTTAGAATAAGATTATATCATCAATAATTACCATAATAAAATTAGTGTGATCATAGATGAATACAAATTTCATTATATATATAAACAAAATTGTGAATTAAATAATCATTAGGTAATGACTGAAAATATTTTATATCCACATCTTTTATGAAATATATTCATAATATTTTAAATCTTTTTCAATTGTAATTGTTGATACCCATAATAAATATCCATTGATGAAAAATATTATTCCCATTTAGGTTAATAAATAATGTCAACAATGAAGGGTAGATAAAACATATTATGTATCATAATATCATTTATTTCCCAGTAATTAATTCCAATCCTTATGGTCCCAATATTATTTTTATAAAAAATAAAATGGGATCCTTACAGAGAAACAATAGGGTGTATAAATCCCTAATCACAAAACACGTATTTGTGAAGATTCAATTCTATTAACATTACTTTGTAGGTAATATGAAATGTCATAGAAAAATGTTTTTAATAATAAATTAAATCAATGGAAAATTCCACTAAATGCTCAAACGGTTTTCCTAGAAGTTCCTTAGGAAAAACCTCAACATATTCCATCACAACATGTACTTACTCTATTTCACAGATACCATTCTCATTCATATGTTATATTTTCTCTATATTTACTAGATTTTCATTAATGATAGATATTGGCGGTGGATCAATACACAAATAAAATTATGACATCAACCCTCTAAAGATGATGGATTTTATATATATTTAAAAATTTACAATAGTCTTCTATTAAATTTAAAAATTTTAATATAATTTAATATTTAATATATAAAATTTTTAATATAAATATAAAACATATGTATAATAACCAAAACTGAAAATAGAATCTGTATGTGAATCATTACTAGGACTTAATAAAACATCCTTATTTAATTATGATTTAAATTTAGAGTCATTATTGTTATCCCACTTATTATGGTTTAAGGGAAATATATATTTATCATGAAACATGGATGATATAAAATTATATGGTGATCATGATCCAAATTAATCATGTTATAAAATAGAATTTATGATAATAGTACCTACCACAACATTTTTATGAACTACATCCTCAGATGTAGTAGAAAAAAATCATGGCTTTATCATTTATACTATTCTAAGGAAAGTTACCTTTGATTCTTATAGACCTGAGTATAGTAGTTACCCATCTTCATAAAAATGAATAATTGGAAATCATAGGACTATGTAATTACCATGAAACAGTAATAATGTTGGCCATTATCTCAAAATATTTAGAAAATACAAATTCCGAACATTCATGTTCTTTGTTTTTTCATTCCACATTTATTACATGTTCTAAATTCTATAGTTCCAATTTTCCAATTTTTCAAATATAAATTTTAATTTTTCTTAACCATTATATTATTTTCATGTTTCAAAAAAAAATTAATTTAATTGAAAATTAATTATCTTTCATGAAGGAACTATATATTATATCATAATATAATGAAAATTACCTATAGACTAATTCCATTTTGTATATTATTAACTATCCTATAAAACAATTCAATTAGTCAAACATCATGTATTATGTATATATTAAATATCCTAATTATCTATCCATATAATGTTTACTTTATATTCAATAAAATTTTCATGTTATTTTTTCAATATATTGTTGAATTACCTCTCAACAATAAGTATTTTCACTCATTGGAATAGATTTTCAATTAATATTTGCATTATTGTCTTCCACAACATAATATTTTATTCCATAAAGTAGAAAGTGTTTTTTATTAATAACCACCATTGTTCTGTGTCACCATTAAGATGATAAAATACAATGATACAATTTAGACATTCTATATATATCAATCAAGTAAATGTATTCTTCATTGACATTACCCATTACTCAACTACCAATGGAATAGTATCCTAAATGAATTTTTTATTTTATTGTTAATTAAATTGGTCTAACAATTCCAATCCAAGTTGGGGAATAGAAATTTTTTTATGTGCATGATTGATGGTTATCACCATAGTAAACTATGTGAAAAATGATAATTTTTTTTATATTGTAACTCAAGTACATTTTAATTTCATCAATGAAAAATCCCAACAATTATTATGTAACTTAAATGGATATAATTCATTATTCTATAGGAAATTATTAAATAATTTATTATACTATATTAACACATAACATTATGAATTTTAAATCAATGTTTTTAATTTTTAACCCGGATTAACAGTTATAATAAATTTAATATTCATTAATGTATTATATTTGAATTAAAATGTTACTATCATTTGTAATATAAAAAAATATTAATAATATTTTGAAATATTTCATAATGGTTATTGTAAAAAATATAAATCAAAAAATGCTTATCCCTTGTTGTTTCATTCTTAGTGTGCAGTCTTAGGCCCACTTGTTTTTTATTGATTAATGATCAATTTCATACTTAACCATCCATTCTCGTGGGATTAACCCTTGGTGATTTTTTCACATAGGCACATCCACTTTCTAGTTTCTAAGTAGAGATTTCATTTCTCAGAAACCACATATTATCTATATTAGAGAATCACAATAGAACATTTCTACACATAAATTTATACCTTGATTATATCATTGTGTTATTCTAATTAATATATGTTTTCATAAATATAATTCCAATTGTTAATTATATTCTAACATTCATACAAATTGAAACACCTTGTCTCACTTACACTAAGCCAATGGTTATATTTTATCATTGAAATATTATATAATATATGATATCCAAAATGATAAAATAGTTTATAATTCTTAGGACACAAGATACATTGTGGATTATCATAATAAATTATAAAACATGAAAAGAAATTAAAACTATAATGATAAAATTAATATTTCTTATATTGTATCACTAAAATAATTGAATGATACATTAATTATATCCAGGGCTGAGAAAAATATAGTAATATGTGAGCTCATATTTTAATAAGGTATACATGTAAAAGACATGAAATCACTGAATAAATAAAGACTACATAACATGGATCACATTATCAAAAACGAGATATGAAATATATATTTTATCAGAAGATGTGAATTTATCAATTTATGAAAAATAATCAAGAATAATCACATGGATAATAATAAAAAAATTAATTATTTTGAAATAAAAAAATTATACACATCATAATATTACTGTCATTTTATCATTCCAAGACATCATACATAAAAGGTAATTTGTACTCCAAAAACCAATACTAGTTCGCATCAATAAACGTAGTGATACATCTATGGGATATAATTCACCACTCCCATCACATAACGAGTAATGCATTCAATATGTGATATAAATGAACTAAAATTAATTATATAATCCAAAAAACCTTTTATATTTAAAAATTAAAAATATGATATGTTAAAGTTTCAACAACTCAAAAATATAAATACATAATCAGAAGACATCAGAAAAACAAATTTGGATATTTTCATTAAAATAAATTCATATTAAATAATATGAATAATTAGGAATGTTGAAATAAATGAATATACAATTAAAACAACACGTGATAAAATATTTGAAAACATTAGAATAATATTATATTATTTTGAGAATATTTTAAATAATAATTTTTTAATGTTGAAAAAATTATTTATACAAAAATAAATATGTGAATATGTAAATGATTTTTAAAATCAGAAATTATTTATGTTGATAAGAAAATTAATTCATTTTAAAAAAAATTTATTTGATTCAATTTTTTGTTAAATAGTCAATTGTAATTCATTATAAAAAATATAATAATATTCCATTAAAAAATTATAAATAATCTTAAGGATGGATGAAAATAAAATTCACCAATCATATTATTAATTTAAAACCCATCATTTAATAATTTCATAAAAATAAGACTAGGAACAAAAACTCCTTCAAATTAGGAGGAAATATAGTGATACATTTCTTATGAAAATTATAAAGAGTATTATGTACCTAATAGATGAAAATGAATGTGAAAAAATGTAATCAAAATTGATAAGTATATTTGAAAAAAAATTATTCTATTGTAAAATTGAAACATATTATAATTTCCTACTATTTATATTTAATCAATAGAAAACCTCAATAAAATGAGTTTGAAAATAATAACATACCGTGAAATTTAAAATGATCATACCTATAATATATAGTGGAATATTGAATTTATATTTATTAAATACATTAACATTAACCATTATCATATTTATTTTATTCACCACAATCCATTCATTGTCATTTGGTTTCCAATCATTGAATAGTTTATGTCGATGTTTGTTACTTTAGGTTGTTCTTTATATATATCAAAAATTTATATCGGTATAAATACAATAGTTAATTTTTTTTAAAGTGAATCTAATACCTATAAAAACATATTAATTTCATCAATAAAAACATTTTAGTTATATATATTTTTAGAATCGTATATTTGTTATGGTGAAATAATTATTAATTACAATGCTTCATGGATGTAAGACCTCGATATTATATGAGAAGTATTCTTTTTAAAATATTTTATGTCTTGTGTTATATGATACACCAAGATTATCTTGTGTTATACACCACACTGTATTAGCTTGAAGTATACAAAACACTATTCTAGGATCGTGTTTATACAATTTCAAGTTTGATTGACCGAAGTTATTCGACACAACATTGAGTGTATATATATATATTCAATGTATAAATGAAATATGGTTGGATTATATTATACACAACAACAAAAGACTCTTCCACTACATACAACCCTGACGTGGCTTGCATTATACGCACTTGTGACCTTCCACGATAGCGTGTGTAGTATGCAATACCGGGTATCACTAAACAACGATATATTATTAAAATATTATATAAACTAGCTGTTATGAATAGTAATACCAACTTTTTAAAATTTTATAAATTTTATCTTTCAAAATGGACTTCATTTTTGGATTTATAATATCAAAATTATACTTGGGTAATGTTTTGGTATTTTTCTAAAAACAATCATTTTTTGATGAATAGTGAAAACACAGAGTTATTAGTTAAAAAAGACATTTTATTTAAATAATAATTTATTTTATTTAAATTTATTTTTGGTTAAAATAGATATATAATACTTATATAAGTACATTATAATTAATTGGAGTCATTTTATAATAATTTTAGATGTATAACAATTTTATTGAACCTTTCACCATCTTCTATCCATCTCCTTGGAGCATTTTCAATTGTACATAAAACATAATTTTACCTCTTCTATGTGTTGAAATTTAAAAATATGAGAGACATGGTTAATATATAGGAGTAAAATATGGTGCAATAAGATAAAAATAATTTTTTTGAGTAGTAACTTTTTACTTTTATTTACCATGATTGAAAGTAAATATGGTAATTAATGGTAAAAATGATATTATTATTACCCTAAGACATGTACTAATTCTATTGGATAAGTGTATATCAACCAAAAACAACCTTATGAATAAAAAATTTCCAATTATTTTCACATGGATTAGATTAGGACAATTATTATTATTTTATTTAAAGAAGTGTTAAAAGAGGTAAAATCAATGTTTAATAACTAATTTTTTTTTATTATAGGTATATACATAATATAAATTAGACTATAAATATTCATTAGGAAGATAAACATATTTTCTATATAATGGTATTTTATTTATAATTTTAGGCATAAATAATTTAATTTATTTGTGACACAATGAAGATGCAGAAATTAACTCATTAATGAAATATTAACATAATTGATGTTATAAACAAAATATAAATTTAATTTGAGTCTTTTTATGAATTACACTAATTTAATAGGTTAATATTACTTGTTAGTATTGATTTAATTAATTTTTTTCTAAATAATCATACAGGTAAGATTTTATAAAAAATCAATTACCAAATAGTGTCAAAATTGACATAAAATAGTTTTTAAAACAAATATTATATTATTAATTGTTATTCTATTTCAAAAAATCTAAGGTTAGTCAAAATGACTTTTATAAGGTTATATATATTAATAATGAACCACTTGGGGTTTTTTTGTATTTTTATAGTAAGTTTATTAACCATATAGTTTAATAAAACAAGAAGACATGGTAAATGTTAAATTATTTAACATAGAGTTAAATCTAAATGATAAGGTTAAAATAGTAACATAAATATTTCTAAAACTTATTGGATGAGAGTATTTAGACCCATCCGCACTTTATCTTCTAAATAAATCAATTTAGAACAATTATAAACCAAATATGACTTTATTATAAAATAATATTTTAAGATTTTCGTAAGGTGCCCCTCTCCTCATATATAAAAGGGAATCTACTCCCTCTTCTATTTACCGATATATGATTCTTCAAACTCGGCCAAACCCAGCCCATTTCCATTTTAAAATTCCATAGAAACATTGTAGGGGTTTTGGTCTCCTCAAAAGTCCAACTCTAGTGCCTTGAGAGTAAGATTAAAAGAGGTTCGTCGAAGAAGAGGTAGTCTCTTCTACCGATTCTTTGAAATTTCTTTCTTCTTCAACTTCTAAATAATTTGTTGTTTCATTATAAAGAAATAACATAAGTATCACAAATATACAGATATATTATTATAAATATGATACTACTCTATTTCATCTTCTATCCATCCTACGGAAAACAAAATCACCGTGTGTGGAAACATACGGAATACAGTCTCCACGCTGTGGTGTAATCTGTTTTTCCACCACCAACTTACATGGATTTGTATAATAGTGTATATAAAAACTATATTTATTTATTATAACATCATACGAGTTATGAGATATTATATCATCCAGTCCAATTCAATTCAATAATAATTGTAACGATATCATCGCTCGTGCGTACGTACGGATTACCGTCTCCATGACGCGATGCGATTCATTCTCCATGTTAACCATTAAATAATGATTATAAAGAATATATAATGAATAATAATAAAATATATTACATGATAAAGCTAATGTAGTTATGTATATGTATATATATATGTCATCTACTTACTTCCATTTATGTCAATAAAGAATGGAAAACATCGTTCATGTGTACGTACGGTCTACCGTCTCTATGAACGGTGTATTTCATTTAATTTATCCATCTATTATATATATATACTGAATATATATGATATATAAATCATCATTTAAATTCTGGAAGTAAGTAAATCATGATATATGTAATAAAAATATCATGAACTACAAGTCCAAACACATACGATAAATAAAACGATTTTACCCAAAATGTTGCTTTAACAAGGAATTTTCAAAAGAACGGGTAATATAATTTCATAAGTCAACCATATATGATATCATAACAATGAAAATGAATCGGTAATAAGTAAATGAAATTATTTAAATCATTATACAGGTGGTTTGGATACATACAAACCATATCTGACCTAAGGTAAGGGATAACTTTTCTAATATCCTTTTATCCGATATTGTTTATTCGAAAGTTTTTACTTGGGTTATTTTTATCATGCATGTCCATGTTTTCTAAAAATGTATTAATGTATGTTTAATGTCCTTTTTAGCTATTTTTGACTTTTACCACATGTTATGGACGGAATATTTTTTTTACCATACGAAAAACTTTTTTGACTTTTCCAGCAAAAGTATGAGGAGTATGTTTTTTTAAATTATACACAATGAACGGATTTTTACGTTTATATAACACCTTGTTATAATGAAGCATACTCTGTAATATTTCATGAATATTTTCAAAAAAATCCTTTTCTTTTAAAATTTCCTGTCATTTTGTGAAAAGAAAATGATTTTTAAGAATAGAGGATATTTTCCTTAATATTTCATTTCAAGTGTTTTATCAAAACCAATATCCATATAAGATTACATTATTTTCATATGTGTGTGTTTCACGTATAATGTCTCTATTATTTACATTGTTTCAATTTTCTTATGATGAAATTATATCCACTTTTTTATATGGATTATGTTATGATGGGATGATGTTAATGAAACCCATTTTATTCTTTGGGTTATGATGAATGGTTTTTGTTTATGTTGTGGCACACGTAATAATGATTTCATTGTGATATGGGTGGGACCTATATCTCCCTCCAATTAATTGGGTAATGATTTTTATCTCATGAGATAGACATGGCTAAAATGGTAAGTTAATCTGGTTCAGTGATATAGGACTGGAACGAGGAGTGAACTCGATTCAGAAAGGGTCTTTGTCCACTAAGATGGTCTTAGAAGCAATGCCTTGGCTACTATGGAAATAAAATAATATGCATAATGGTTTCGACAATTAAATGTTATATTCCCTTGCTATTATATCATGATTGTTGTTCCTTTATGATCTATGCCTTAAGTACTACCCAGCATTATTTTACAACTCTTGATTTTAATGTTTAAACTTTATGTTCATGTTTTGAAGATAAAATGAATATGGTTTTTTGTATTTTGTCCATGATTAACCTTACCAAGAATTTGAGCTTACACTTTATACGATTTCTTTTCCCCAGGTTATAAAGAAATGTTTTCGGTAAGAAAAAAATGGAAGATCTTTATGGGTGATGTTGAAGATATTTCACCAAGATTAGAAGATTATGTTCCATGTTTCCAAAGACACTAAACTATTACAGTCATTTGGTGTATGTTTTTTCTTATTTATTAAGTATTCCTCAAAATTAATGTAATTTCTATGTACGTCAAGATTTTGGTCTCTACAGTTGGTATCAGAGGAAAGGATTAGTCAACATTTGGAAACTAGGATGCGAGAACTTTAGTGAGATCACTAGAGATATTTTTGAGGTATGTCTAGGGATGCCCCTATGGTATAGTATGACTATAGCTTAATGTAATATAATTATGTTGATGATCATGAATAACCTAGGGTGAACCTAGGGTGGCATGGATTAAAGAATGTGTGATAAGTTAGACATCCCATTAGTGACTTTTTATGATTATGCGGTTCATTTTTATTTTAACTATTTCTCACACCATGGTTTTTTGTTTTAGTCAATGGAGGGAACCACAAGTAAAAGGGTCAACATTTAATCCAATGAAAAAATTGGTGACTATGAGAAACGAAATTTCGTAATTCCGAGAAAGTAAGATTTTGTGATTATGCCGAATCAGTCATCGCGATATGTGATTAACAAGGTGAACGTTAGTGGTTTTCATAATTAATCAAATAAGAGGATGATGGAATTTTATTCATATTCTCATGGTAAGAGAATAGAGAAATGA
Source organism: Viscum album (assembly GCA_963277665.1). Taxonomy (NCBI): domain Eukaryota; kingdom Viridiplantae; phylum Streptophyta; class Magnoliopsida; order Santalales; family Viscaceae; genus Viscum; species Viscum album. The sequence continues at coordinate 1,298,043,822 of OY728146.1, forward strand.
AGATTGAGATTTCGAAATAAGGGAAGTAGAACCTTGATGAATACATCAAATGGAGGGAAAGATGGTATCTATGTGGAGAGAAGGGTCATAGAGTGACCGAATTTTATGGAGTTCAATGTCTTATCTGTGGAGAATATGGGAATTACCCAAATCAATTCCCGTACATAATAGGATAATTCTAAATCAAGGAAGATCATATTCCATGAAAATCATTGAAGAGAATGGATTAAAGTGTTTATGTATTGGTATTCAAGAATAATGTTGTTGAGGTACTTTTATGATATATTTGAATATCTATGTATTGGTCCATTGTGGTTTTAAATAAATATATGGTACCGTTAACCATGAAAAGTGATTGAAATATTTTTGGAAAGTAGATGATATGCACATAATGAAGGTATAAAGAGAAAATAATATGTTTTATAGGATTCATGAGATCATGATTGATATATGGACAACTTAATATCATGGTTTGAGTATATAATTTTTTTTGAATTTTGGTATGTGGAAAGAGTTATCTTTTGATAGCATTTATGTTTTACTATTGTTTGATGGGTTTTCATTTTTCAGGAGAATACATGATTAAGGCATTCACATGTCTGGAATGCGACCAAAAATATATATCTTATGACATATGGGGGATAAATGATGTTAATTACATGCTTGTTATATGACCTTTCTGGTAATTGGTTTCTTTTATTTACTTTGAGATTGGAGAAAGTATTTTGGATATGTCTAATGATTTGAAATAGATTATGTTAGAAATATGATAATATTGTTTAATAATAGAACCATTTTTATATATTATATCAGGAATTTTATAATAGTGTAGTTTTAGAAAAAGGACAACATACAGGATATGTGAAAACTCGTCACATCAGACAACATTGTGAAAATCGAACCCACAACAGAAGTGCGAGAGGCCTTTATCTCCTACTACTGGCCTACATGATTTCCCTGGTTTGTAGAAAATAATTTTATATTATAAAGTGTATGATAGATGAAGTATAACTCTATTTTTGGAACCATATACGATTAATCTCACCATAGGTGGACTTATCTATATATCTTTTTCTAACTATATGATTGAGAAAGATGAAATTACCTATCATTCTATCACATGATCTGCTAACACTTCACGGAAGACAAGTTCATCTTAATTTCAATAAGATTTGATTTGTAAATTGTTCAAGGCAAGAACAACAATGAGATTGTACCAAAATCAAGTAAGTATTTTTTTAATTCCAAAATTCTTCAACATTAAGGAAATGATCTTCAAAACCTAAAATGTAGTCTTATTGCCCTCATATATGATGAATCAGATGGTACATTAGATCATCACAAAAATATGGATTTGTGATTGTTGGATTTTTCAGAGCCATGTTCTCTACCACTCTCCATTAGAACATGATGGTTAGATTTCTCTTCCATATCCATATTTTCACTTATGTTTTCTTATGTGGAAACCCAGTGATGAGTTAATCTGGGTAAATGTTACATTTTTTACTTACTTTTTAAAATTATGATTTATTATTCATTTTTATTATGTGGGTTTCTATGAAATAAATATTCATGTAGTAATCCATTTATAACCCCGATGAATTTTGAGGGTAACTTCATATTAATGGGGGTAGAATGTAACATCCCGAGATTTTATGAGAAGTATTCTTTTTAATTTATTTGATCTCTTGTTTTGTATGCTAAACCATGATTATATTGCGCTATACGCCACACCGTATTAGCTTTCAGTATATGCAACACTATTCTCAGATCATGTTACACACAATTTCAATTTTGATTGATAAAAGTAATTCTACGCAACATTGAGTGTATATATATAAAAATATTCAATGTAAAAATTAAATATGGTTGGATTATATTATATGAAACAAAAAAAATAATCTTTCACTTCATGCAACCCTGACATGGCTTGCATTACACGCAATGGTGACCTTCCACGATAGCGTGTGTAGTACGCAATACCGGGTTTCACTAAACAACGATATGTTATTAAAATATTATATAAAGTAGTCGTTATGAATATTAATACCCACAATTTAAAATTTTATAAATTTTATCTTCCAAAATAGACTTCATTTTTTTATTCGGAATATCGAAATTAGCCTACGGTGAAATAATGTCATTTTTCTGAAAACTTTCAATTTTTGATGAATAGTGAAAACACTAAGTTATTAGTTAAAACCGAAATTTTATTTAATTAATAATTTATTTTATATAAATTTATTTAATGTAAATATAGATAAATAAAACTTATATAAGTTAAATTTAATTCATTGGAGTAATTTTATAATAATTTTAGATATATAAAAATTTTATTGAACTATTCACCGTCTTTGACCCACCTCCTAAGAGCATTTGTAATAGTACATAAAACATAATTTTACCTCTTCTGTGAGTTTATTTTCTAAAATTTGAAAGACACGGTTAATATCAAGGAGTAAAATGTGGTTCAATAAGATAAAAATAATTTTTTTGAATAGTATCTTTTTACTTTTATTTACCACGGTTGAAAGTAGATATGGAAATTAAGGATAAAATGACATTATTATTACCCTAACATATGTCCTAATTCTATTGGATAAGTGTAATTCGACCATAAACAACCATAAGAATAAAATATTACCCTTTATTTCCACTTTTATTACTATAGGACACTTATTATTATTTTATTTAAAGGAGAGTTAAAAGAGTTAAAATCATTTTTTAATAACTAAATCATTTTTAATATAGTGTTATACATAGGATAAATTTGTCTATAAGTATTAATTATAAAGATAAAAATATTTCCTACATAATGGTATTTTATTTATTATTTTTAGACATTAAATTATTCAATTTATTTATGACATAATGGTGATACATAAATTACATTATTAATGAAATATTAACATAATTGATGTTATAAAGACCCAAATAAATGTAATTTCAGACTTTTTTGGAATTAAAATAATTTTTTAGGTTAACATGACATTTAATTATTGATTTAATCAATTTTTTTCGAACTAATCATGGTTTTATGATTTTCACAAAAACCAATAACAAAATAGTGTCAAAATTGAAATAAAATAGTTTTTAAAACAAATATTATATTATTATATGTTATTCTATTCCTAAAAATATATGTTTAGCCCAAATGACTTATATAAGTTTATATATATATTAATAATGAACCACTTGGGGTTCATTTGTCTTGTTATTGTAATTTTATTATCCATATAGTGTAAGAAAACAAGAAAATAATATAAAAGTAAAATTAGATAACTTAGAGTTAAATATAAATGATAAGGTTTAAATAGTAACCTAAACTTGTATAAAACCTATTTGTTGAGAGTATTTCAGCACATCCACACTTTATCTTCTACCTAAATCAATTTTGAGCTATTATAAATAGAATATGACTTTATTATAAAATAATATTTTATGTTTTTTCTAAGGTGCCCCTCTCCTCCCTTATAAAATGGCACATCCTCCCTCTTCCCTTTACAAAAATTTGAGCCTTCATGCTCGGAAAAATCCAGACCATTACCCTTCTAAACTTCCCTAGAAACATTATAGAGGTTCTGGTCGCTTCAAAAGACCAACTCTAGTGCCATTAGAGGAAGATTAAAAGAGGTGCGTCGAATAAGAGGTAATCTCTTCTACCGATTCATTCAAGTTTTCTTTCTTCTTAAAATTCTTCTTATTTAGTTGTTTATTTAAAAATTAATAACTTCAGTATCACTAATATACTGATATGTCATTTTAAAATCAAAACAACCCCATTTCACCTTCTTTCCATCCTACAGAAAATGAAATCACCGTGCTTGCGTACGTAGGGAATTCATATCCACCCCGTGGTGTAATCTGTTTTTCCACCATCATCGTACATGGATTGTTATAGTGGTGTAAATAATAACTATATATTGTTATTATAACATCATACTGATTTTTAGATGTTATATAATCCAATCAAATTCAATTCAATAATTATGGGAATGATATCTTCGCTCATGCGTACGTACGAATTACCATCTCCACGATGGGAAGAGATTCATTATCCATGATATACATTCAATAATTATTATAAAGTATATATAATAAATAATAATGAAATATATGACATGATAATTCTACTGGATTTATCTATATATAGATGGCATCTAATCACCTCCATTCAAGTCAATTAGGAAAGGAAAACATCGTTCAGGTGTACGTAAGGACTACCATCTCCATGAAATGTGTATTTCATTTCATTTATATATCTATTATATATATATACTGAATATATATGATATATAAATCATGATTTACATTCTAGAATTAATTAAATCATTATATAATTAATAATAATATCATGAAAATCAAGTCCAAACACATACGATAAATAAAACGATTTTACCCAAAACGTTGTTTTAACATGAAATTTTCAAATGAACGGGTAATATAAAGTCATAAGTGAACCATATATGATATCATAATAATGAATATGATTATTTAATAAGTCAATGACATTATTTAAATAATTATACCAGAGGTTTTAATACATACAAAGCATATCTGACCTAATGTAAGGGATAATTTTTCCAATCTCGTTTTAATCCGAGATTGTTTATTCGTAAGTATTTACTGGGTTTATTGTTATCATCAATGTACATGATTTAGAAAAATGTTTTAATGAATTTTTAATGTCTTTTTTAACCATTTTTACTTTTACCTCATGTTATGTATGTAATCTTTTTTTACCATACGAGGAACTTTTTTGACTTTTCCGGCAAAAGTAAGAGGAGAATTTTTTTTAACATATACGACATGAACGGATTATTACAGTTTTATAACGCAATTTATTCATGAAGTTTACTCTAAAATATATCATGACTATTTTAAACAATATCCTATTCTTTTAAAATTTCAGGGAATTTTGTGAAATGAAAATTATTTTGAAGAAGAAAAGATATTTTCCTCATGAATTCATTTCAAGTGTTTTATCAAAACCAATTTCCATCTAAGATGACATTATTTCATATGTGTATGTTTCAAGAATAATGTCTCTATGATTTACATGGTTTCAATTTTTATATGGATAAATGATATCCATTTTTTTATATGGATTATGTTATGATGGGATTATGTTTATGAACCACATTTTATTATTTGGGTTATGATGAATGATTTATGTTTATGTTTCTGGCACACATAAGGACAATTAGTTATGAGATTGGTGGGCCCTATATATCCCTCCAATTCATTGGAGAAATATTTATATCTCATGAGATAGACATGGCTAGAATGGTAAGTTAATCTGATTCAGTGATACAGGACTGGAATGAGGAGTGAACTTGTTTCAGAAAGGGACTTTGTCTAGTAAGATGGTCTTGGGAGAAATTCCTTGGATACTATGGAAATAATATAATGTGATTAATGGTTTTACACAATTAAATGTTTTATTCCCATCTATTTTATCATGATTGATGTTCCTTTGTGATCTATTCCTTTTGTACTGCCATGATTTATTTCAGAACTCAAGATTTTGTTGTTTAAACATTATGTTCATTTTTTTGAAATTCAAATATATATGGTTTGTTTTATTTTGTCCATTCTTACCCTTACTAAGAATTTGAGCTGACCCTTTATATGTTTTATTTTTCCCTGGATATAAATAAAGGTTTTAGTTAAGAAAAAAAGGGAAGATCTTTATCGGAGATGTTGAAGATCTTTAACCAATATTAGAAGATTATGTCGCATGTTTCCAAAGACACTAAATTATTATAGTCCTTTAGTGTCTGTTTTTGTTAGGTATTACATATTCTACAAAAGTAATGTAATGTCTCTGTACATCATGATTTGGGTCTCTACAAAGGATTTCATGGACAAAACCTTCTTGGTAATGAAGTTATCATTCTCCAAATGATGGATGGTAAAAAGGTAGATGATATAAAAATTTTCTATATTCAAATTTTAATCATTAATATCAAATATATATAGTAATTACCACTTTATAACCATCCTGTTGAAATTGATATAAATACAATTCACCACTACACAGTGATGAGTGGTTATACATAAACATTACCGATTATTTCCTTCATCTTTGGATGTAATAGAGATTGAAAAATGTTTTCGATTAACATTATATTTCATTATGGTTAATATACATTTGTAATTATGGTATGTTAATTATTGAATTTTTTAATTTTTTTGAGATGAAAGATACATGAAAATAACTTGTTAGAACATAGACCACTTCTTTTCATATCCTGATTTGGAATACAACTTAAAAATTCATGAATTGTTATTTTTGAGATAATAGGACCTCAAGGGTTTGGGTTAGGCTTTTGGGATGTTTTTTAAAAATAGAGTGATCAATTTATGTAGCCCAAGTAGTGTCCGCAATATATGGGGGAGAGTTCCCTTTTAAGAATGACTGGGGTTAAAAATATTTAGATACATTAATAATTGTAATATTATAATTTATAAAATCTAGAAATGTGGATCAAAAAATTAATAAAATCATTATAATTAAGGTTATGGTTGAAATTAATCCATATAATGATATTTAATAAAGTGTAATATGTTACCCTGATATGTTATCCCATTATTTTTTACACAGTAAAATTGTTTTTTCTCAACCAAAGTGATAATTTTTTATTGCAAGGATATTATTAATTACAGCTAAAAATTAATTTGATATTATTTCAAAATATTTATATTTTTATATGATTAAAGCTCAAGATGATTCAAAACATAATTATTCATTCAAAATATATTGAAAAATGTTTTTTTGAAAATTATTATTTTTGGGATAAAAATTATATTACTACTGAATCTGGTTAATTGAATCGTAAAATAAAATAAAATTAACAATTTTAAATAATATTAGACATTTTACCGTCGAATAAATCTTAAAAGTAATGTGACCTTATGAAGACATGATTATGTGAAAAGAAAAATAATAGTTTTAATTTGAGTAAATAATTAATTGAATATAAAAAATATTTAACATTGAATTTTAGAATAAATTTTTTATTTTTATACTCATTATATTACATCAGAAAAAAATATGAATAAAAAATATTTAAAAATTATTCATGTTATTCATTTATAATTATAATTTCCAAAAATAGACCATGTTTTTTACATTTAAAATTCTAACTATTCAACAAAGAATCAACTATTCTATAAAAATAATGAAAATTCACTATAAAATAATTTTCACATTCTAAATTGAAATCATAATAAAATTTCATCCATTTAAACTAGTAATAATTTTTTTTTAATCATATTCATTAATAATGCTATGTGCATAATGATTTTTTCTCCCGAGAAATAAATGATTACATACAAAAATTAAATATAATATCATACGAATAAATCCAAAAAATAACAACTAATATTCTATAAATATTGTAGTATTCCACTTTTTATATGTACTTGGAGAAAATATATTATGTGGAAAATGTAGGGCCTTATAATTATACTGATAACATCTATTTACATTAATGGTAATTGAAAAAATAAATGTTTTATGTCATATTTAACATGATATCCAATTCTTATAATGAATTATCATACAATTACAGTATATCCATCAAATAAATAGAGAAGTATTGATGGGATATATTTACCAAAGATACCCCACACATGTCATATTATTACACGTTTTGGAAATATCAATTTCTATTTCATCTAATGATTGTATAAATTTTTTTACCATTCAACTGATAGATAATCCCCACCATAAAATGATTATATAATGATTAAAAATGAAAAATATATCTTCTATAAGAAGAACCTAATCATAGTTTAGAAGAAATTAAATGACCCAAAACCCTTATAACCACACAATTTTAACTATCACTAACATTCCACTAATTTCATACAAGCATACATATAGTTGATAATACATTTAATAACAATATATAAAATCATAAAAGATATAATATTTTTAAAAATATTCAAATTATTTTTCTAACATGTATATAAAATAAAATACTTCTTGATATTCTTTATAATAATAATATAAATTTAATTACCAAAATGATAAATATGTCCTCTTAATATACATGAGGTAATATAAATTTCACATGTCCTTAGAGCATGAATAAAATTATACACTTTGTATCCTCTATTCTATTAGATAAACAAGACCAATTATATTATAAACAACTAATAATGGATAATTTAAATTTCATACCATCATCTTGACACCTTTGATTTAAAATACATTCATACCATCAAAAAAACATCATAACACGATCAGAAGAATAAAACTTTTGATAGAACAATTACCTAATAGGATGATCTACATCTACATCCAACATATATTACAACACTAGCTTATAGATACCAATATTATGGTGAACTTAATCCATTGATGGAACTTACAAAATAAAAAATATCATGGAATTCACTAATAAATATGATGAAAAAATGTTGGATTATATATTTTTCAAAATAAATTGACAAGAAAAAAAATATAATGACTTTCACAAACCAATGGATATTTTTTATTTTTTATTTTATGGATGATGAATATATAATAATATATATTAGTTTGAAATAAATTATTCAATTATAATATCAATTCATACATGATAAATCCATAAGTGATTTCATACACTTGTTTTCAAATATTCATCGCCCAACAAGGGTAAATTTTATTAAAAACATTGGTGAGAATACACTTTTTCGGTAAGGGTTATTAAAACAATAAGAAAATTTTGTTTTATATAAATTAAATAAACCAATTATTTATAAAATTAAATTTACATAAAATAAATAATATTAATATTATATTATATTATTTCCAAAATATTGATATTGGTTTATAGAAAATTAATACCTAATAAGTGTTGCTCAAAACTATTAAAATAAATTTCCCATTGAAAACCTATTCTATTTAATAAAATTTTAATTTTTGAAATAAAAGTTTATTTCCCTATATGAATAATGTATTCATCATTATTAAATTAATATATAATTCAGAAATTAAGTTATACATAGAAAAATCAACAAAACAACCTTACGACGAGTAATATTTGGAATATGAAATTTTTGAAAGAGGTCCCCTTGGAGGCTATGTGTTTTATCGCCATTCCACATTATCATAATCAAAACCCATACGCTGAATTTTAAAAAAATCGTAAAGATTCACATTTTCAATTATAGTTAATTTAATGTAGACATTAAAAAATTCATAAATTTTTTTACTAGAGTAAAAATACTTAATAAATCAATAACATTAGCAAAGGAATTGATTATGGAGACACAATATTTATTACAAGAAATTATAATTTAATATGTAATACACAATATTATTCAAGTAAATGAAGAATTCAAACATACACAAGCTCATTTTTTATTATAGAATTTTAATGTTTACTATAGTTCATGGGCATACCTATATTTATGAATATCATCAATAAAATTTTTATTATATTTTCATGGATAAAATGATAGAATAACACACTAAACTAAACAAAAAACATATAAATAAAATTATTAAAAGATACACATTCATAAGATTTATTTTAACAAATACTTTATTAAAACATTTCCCCCATAATTAGTGTTTTTGGGAAATAAATTTATTCTGTATAACATCGTAACAACATATGGGTTTTGCAAATACGAAGGATGGGTTTTATTAGAAATTATTTTTTTACAAACATAAAATATAAGTATTAAATAAAATATTTCTCAAAACTTATAAATTTTATTTTATCCTTGTTTCGGTGCGGATGTGCGTCGGGTTACGCTGTTCCGCCAGGACGCGTTCGCACGTGCACCCGTCAACCCGAGGGGATGGGCGCGCGGCTTGTGGTCCCGCAGTCCCGCATTCCAAGGGCGGGCGGCATCCGTCCCTTATTTAGGGGCGTCTGCTCCTTGATCGAAACCGGGATGATGGGATGTCGGCTCCTCCTTCCTTGGACGTCTCCTCGGAACTCGTCGCCTAATCCGAGTCTCCCTCATAGACTTAAGAATGTTCGTGAATCTCGTTCCCGGCGCCATATCTTCATGGACACCGGTTAATTACACTGCTTCCGCCCGGACGCTCCAAGGAGTCCGGTCGGGGCAGCAACCTGCGATGAGAAGGCCGGGTGGCTCTGGGTGCTGGGGGCGTGTCGTAACACTGCGGCTCTGCACGTCTGTCTTCCGTCCCTAATAGGGCTTCTCGAAGGCATGATGGCCTGAGGCATCCCGTACTAGGTGCGGGGAACTGTGTCACCTGAGGTTTTCCTCAGCTTCCCGTGTTTAACACGGGGTATGCCGCGAGTTTAACGTCCAGCGGGGACGGCATCGGACCGATCAACACGAAAAGTGGATCAGATGACAGAACCCCTTGCGGGGAACCTCCGACGCTGGGGCCAGCACATGGGCGGCTTCCCAAGTAACGTGGAGTGGAGTGAAGTGGCATGACCCCACCGGGATGTGGCGGCCCGGGTAAGGATCAGGATGGATGATGAAGTGAAGACCTTGGACCCCAGAGGGGCTTCCTACGTACCGCGCGTTAACACGGATCAAAGTCAACGTAGTTCGGGCATACAGTTTAACGTCATGCTGGACGTCGGCAAGCCGACTCACGAAGAGGTCGAGGCCGCCGGGCGGAGGATTGAACCGAACCACCTCGCACAGAGGGGGATGGAACGGCCGGGTGGATCACAGTTTCACGTCATGCTGGACGATAAAAGGGGAAATGGAAAAAGGGGGGCTGTGGGGAGGCACCGTGGAGATACACACGGGCAGTCTCCCACAGGGGCGGATTCATAGGTGAATCGACGCAAGCGTGAACCCTGGAGGGGTCCACTGATGGACGAACCGACGTAAATACGACCGGGACGACCAGGTGGTGGGCTTGAACCTCGGGGAGGCTTCCTACGTACCCTGTTTAGAAGACAGGGATCAAAGTCCACGTAGTTCATTCTGTCATGACTTACGCACTTGAGGCAGCCCGGTTGCGGCAAAACTCAGTTGGAAGGGACTTGGACCGAAAGCAGAAGACACCTCGATCCCAGTCAGACCCTCTACTGGCTTCGGCCGTGGGGAGGCGCAATGGAGATACACATGTGCAGCCTCCCACGAGAAACTAGGGGTTTGTAATACCCTGCCCCCGTAGGGAAAAGCCACTCCCATTAAATCGCCCCGAAAGCGGGACAATCCCGACATCCCTGCAGAGACGAGCGGGTGGGGGCCACATCCAAACCGGGGGAGATCCTGCGTGCAGAGCACGGGATCGGATGAAGCGGACGGTTTAACGTCTTGCCGGACGAATTACAGTTTAACGTCCTGTGTTGAGGACGAGGCGGATGGTTTAACGTCTTGCCGGACGAAGTACAGTTTAACGTCGTGTGTTGAGGACGAAACACTTGGCAGTTTAACGTCTTGCAGCGCGGACGATGGGGGATAGGCAGTTTAGCGTCGTGCAGCTTGGACGGATGTGCAGTTTAACGTCATGATGGACGTATGCGCAGTTTAACGTCATGCGGGACGAATGCTGAACAGTTTAACGTCTTGTAGCTCGGACGTATGCAGTTTAACGTCATGCAGGGCATAGGTTGCCGGACGATGGGTGCATGTCACTTCGCACGAACCTGGAGGGCCGCACGGGAAGACAACGCACGGTGCGGGCACCCAGGATGAGGAGCATCGGGCGCCACGCAGGCAGGTGCCCTCAGGGGGTCGAGGGGACGACCCTGGCAGATTGCGCGCAAAAAGGAAGCTTTGCGCGCAATACTGAGGGCCGGCGCGCAATCGGGGCGGCTGGCGCGCAATTGGGCCAGTGCCTTGCGCGCGGATGCTTGAGATTGCTCACACCGGGCTTCGGATAGCGCGCGGGGGCAACGGCTCATTCTCTAATGAATGGCCACTTGAAAGAAGGGGGTGCGCGCAATCGGGCCGGATTGCGCGCACCCCGGGGGCAATTGCGCGCAAGCGGGTTCTTTTGCGCGCAAAGGCCTTAGGGTGAGTTTTTATTCAAATGAAAGGAGCCAGCGGGGATTGCGCGCGAAGGCGGACCCCGAGGCTTTCTTGCGCGAAAGAAAGGAGGTTACCTGAAGTTCGTCATTGCGCGCGGAAGGGGTTGAATTGCGCGCACGAGAGACGTTTCGACTTCCAGCAACCTTTGAAACGTTGGGGTCGCCTTGTATTTATAGGCAACCCCGGGCGCGGAATCCAGGGTGCGAGCGCGAAATTCTCCTCGCGGGCGCGGAATCGGGCGCGGCGCGCAAGGGAGTCGCGCGGACCCGCGGCGCGCAAAATTGCGCGCCGGACCGGCGCATTGCGCGCATCCCGGGGGGTTTGCGCGCGGAACATCACCTTTGCGCGCGGGCCTCTGAAATTCCGCGCAAGGCCTCCGGGCCCTCCGAAACGTTCTTCCGACTCCAAATATCACTTCGCTTTCCGCATCCGGAGCTTCGTTTGGGAACAACGGACTTTTCCGGCGTCTACAAAAGCCCCCCCTCGGAATCTGATCGGCGAGAGGTCGCAACGATCGGGTTCCGAGGGAGACGCCGGAATGCCGAAGTCCTGGGCGACGCGGGACTGTGGCGCGCAAAAATGGGTGTCGGGCGCGAAAGCGGCCGATGCGGTCGCGCAAAGCCTTTTCCGCGCAGCGCGGACCACGGCCTCGCCTATAAATAGGGGCACTGGGTCCCTCCGTGCCATACACTGGCCTTCCGCGCGATAAGCCTCTTTGCTCTCGTGCGCGAAATTGCCTTTTCCGGCGCGGAATTCGCTCGCTCGTCGCGCAAAACCGTCCGGACTTCGCTCTGTTTTTGCGCGAATACCCGGGGTTTTTCGCGAAGGACTTCCCGATTGCGCGCCGTCCACTAGGATTGCGCGCCGCCTCTCAAACTTTTCCACCAGCCTCGTCCGATCCCGCACGCTTCATCCCTTAACCCGCACGACTCCCGAATCTTCCGAGATGGCCGCGCACAGAGGAAATGAAGGGGATGCCGCCACTCGCAGAGCCGAGATGGCGACGAACGAGGAGGTTTACGGAGCCAAGGAGATTGTTTCTAACAATCAATCCTTGTTCGACTTGCTGACGCCGGCCCAGAAGACATATCCACTGTCAGACAACCTGCCGCTCTGGAACTTTGGCCTCCTGGATGAGGTTCCAGTGCCAGGGTTCGAGATTGATGCGCCGCGGACCTGGGTGACCCGGGAGGATGAGCTGCTCCGCTATAACATCACCAACAATGGGCATCCTGCCAGGGAGACCAGACACTTGGACGTCTATGTCCTGAACCCGAGGACGCGAACCATTGACGGGGGTGAGCCTACAGCGGAGAATTCTCCAGCCCTCTACTCGAGCACATACCGTCAGAGTGTCACGGACGACACCAAGGGCTGGCTGAAGGACTGGGACTTGCGGTCTGGGGGCAACTTCACCAGTGAGTGGGCCTGGGCGTTCTGGGTACGCCACACTTGCGATCACTTCGCAGAGGAGCTGCGGTACATCGGCCTGTTCGAGGCGGTGTGGACGTCGCAGTTCCACTTCTACCAGCAGTCTGAGCTCGGGCCGGAGCTGTTCACTCGCTGGTCCCCGGATACCAACACCTTCCATCTTCACCATGGGGAGGTCGGCATCGGTCTCTGGGACATCCACTGCATCGGAGGTATCCCGCTGGAGGGCTACCAGTACGATGAGTTCCTGCCACCGAAGAACATCTGGGAGGACAGGTCACGGACTCCCATTCTGACCTGGCATCTGCTTGACCTGGCTACGCAGCGGCTCGGGATCCAAGACTTCCAGAAGGACATAGCCTACAAGGATTGGTTCGGCCAGTTCCTGGAGCATGACCCGGCGGTCAAGATGCCAGGCAGGGGGAAGCGGTGCCCGACCGCAGCTCAGAGGAGCCGGAACGGGTCGTACTGGCGGGTCCTGGAGACGGGCGATTACCGCTCATGGGGGTACCGCGTCATCGAGGCCCGGGACCCGAACGTCCGGTACGCGGCGTTCCTGGCCGCCTTTCTGAGCGGGTGGCTCCTGCCAGTGCGGGATGCGAGGATGGGCGTCCGCCCGGCGACGCTGGCGATGGCGGGCGCCATGGCTGCCAATAAGAGGTACAACCTCGGGGTCCCAGTACTGGCGAGGCTGTATGCCATTCTGGGACGCATCTCACGAGGGGGGTCGCCACGAAGGATCTGTGGGCCCTTTCAGTTCTTCCACGGCTGGGTGGCTGCTCACCTTGGTGGGTATACGTTCCCAAATGCCATCAGTCCTCCGGGCAACGGCCTGCGACCCTCCCTGCTGAACATTGCGGGGGTCGCTCCGATGACCCTCAGTGAGGAGGGCGTGAGGGTTCGGATTGGCAATCATGCCAATTTCAACTTCAGCCCGTTCCCCACTCCCGTCGGCCAGATGATCGACAACGGACAGGGCCCGCTGGAGCAGCATGAATACTTCCTGAACATGCGGGGCTGGGTGCTCGTGACTCGGATCGACGGGAAGGTGATCTGAGAGCCTTACGTGCCGACCCGGTTCGCCAGGCAGTTCGGGTGCCTTCAGCGGATGCCGAAGAGGGTATTCACCGCTGTCCGGGAGGAGACGAACCCTTGCGTCCTTCGCCAGATGTGGCTGATGTTCGTTGCCTTCGGCTCTGGCGACGTCATCACTCTCCCTCCTACCGGGATCGACGCAGGCTTGGCAACCGAGTATGCCGAACACTGGGCCATCGCGTACCCTGAGGGGCTTCTACGGAAGCCAGTTCGGCGGCTCGAGGTCACCCGTGCGGAGACCGGGCGTCAAGGGAGGAGGCGAGGCGCCGCCACACGGGGGAGAACGGAGGCGCGCCAAGCAGCGGGGCCGGCGCGAGCAGGGACTTCGGCGGCGGGCACATCGCAGGCTGCCGCTACGACCTCGGCGCCCAGAGAGGGGGCACATGCGGCAGTCGAGGAGCGGCCCGGGAAGCAGGTGAGGCGTCTGCTCGAACCCTCCCACGATGCAGTCTTCCCGGCGCTGTGGTCGGCCTGGATGACCCTGCGGCAGTCACTGGGGACCGACGTCATCTGGCGAAAGATACTCAGGGAAGGAATCTATCTGCCAGAGGTCGGGCGCCTCCAGATCACCGACAGGGTGGACTTCAACCGGCAATATGCATATCTGACGGCCATGGACGAGTACGCGCGCCAACGTGGTCAGCGTGCGGAGCCATCCCTTCTGGTGAAGGTGATGCTCGGTCTCGAGCCCGCCCCAGAACAGATGCCGCCGGGAGAAGATGACAGTAGCGACTCCGAGGAGGAGGAGGAGACGGGGGAGGATGAAGGCTCCGAGGGAAGGTCCCATCGGGGGAGCCCACGGGAGAGTGGCGAGGTGGCCGGCTCTGACAACGTTGATGTCACTGAGCTCCTCGAGGTCCGCTTCTATCCCTACTCAACTTGCTTCATCCATTCTCTTATGCAGCTTCTAACCCGTTTCTCCATCCTTCTCAGGAGCACACGGATGTCGGTCAGGCGTCCTCAACAGGAGTAGGAGAGGCGCCAGCAGGACAAGGCGGGGGCCAGGCACCCATTATCGAACTGTCAAGCGCTAAGGGGTCCCCTGCTACAACTGTTCCTGCGGCGACCGGGGTAGCGGAAGATGACGCTCCGAACTCCCGTAAGTCTCCCTACTTTACTGCTGGTGCTTGGCATTGACGATCCGTGACTAACCATGGCATGCCCCGCGCAGTGATCTCAACATTGGAGGCTCGTCGGGTTGCCGAACCCGGGCCATCTATGAGTGGACCAGTGGTGGACATGCCGCCTGCTCCGGAACAGACCTTCCAAACCGAGCCGGCCCCACCAACTGCTGATCAAGGGGCTCCGGACATCGGCGGTGCTGACATCGGAGAGAGGTTGGGGGCTGAAGAGGGTGTCAGCGCCGCTGGGGAGAGAGAAGAAGGTTGCCCGGATGTTGGGGAACCTACCCCTCGTGAGGACCTCCCAGGGGCGGACCCTGCAGCAGACCTGCTGGCTGCCTTCCCTGCTTACCGGCCTGCCGACCCCGAGGAGATGGATGACTCGGACGCGGAGGCGGTCGAGGATAGCCGGGTAACGCGACGCAGGGGGTGGAAGTGCATCCAGCGCTTCCTCAAGCGAGACCCATCGGAATGGCTGGGGCGCATGGGATCACTTCAGACCTGGCTGCGCTTCCTGTGTGCTGGGGGAGCTGATGCTCAACGCCTCCATCTGACGGTCCGTGATTTCATGGCCGAGAAGATGCGCGAGAGCCGCCGGCGTGCCGACGTCGCACAAAGTCGGGACATGTCGGAGAGCACGCAGGCGCTCCTTGCGGCAGAGCAGGAAGTCCGGCGCCTCGAAGGGCAGGCGGCAGAGAAGGAGGCCTTCGTCACAGCATGTACCGAGCTTGTGGAGAAACTATCGGCACAACTGATCGACGCTCAGGTACAGCTGACGGAGGCGGGCCAACAGATGGTCACACTCCAAGTCGAGCGGGAGCGCGCACAGGCCAGGATTGACGAACTGCGTGCTGCGACCGCCGACGAGGAGAGGGCACGCAGAGAACGAGAAGCAGCCCTGGAGGCCGCCAGCCAAAGGGTAGCGGCATTAGAAAGACTTATCCAGCACGCTAATCCCTAGGGGCTTTGTTTTTTGCCATTCCTAGAACATTTTGCTTCTGTTATTCAATATTTCGATCCATTTGTATGAATCAATATATTTATCTGCGTCTTTCGGTTTAATATGCTCAACCACAATTCGTTGTCTTGCGGGAGTGTTAACCAAGCATCAGGCATCCATAATTGGGCCTGGGTTTCTGGAGAAAAGAGGGAGGTCATTCCTAGGAAAGGAGACCTCAGACCTAACCAATGTATCATCCCCCAACTTGTTCCAACACACGAGCGGGACAACGCTAGGGGCGTTGAGATTTTATCCGAACATAGGGAAATGAGAAAGGGTGAATCGCGTGTCCCGAATCCAGACATCCACAACGGTCGGCCTTCCAGGAAATGCCCAAGACAGTAGGCGGACAGTGGATCGACCATAACAACTGCAGTAGACGGACCGAAAAAGGCCATCATTCATATTGCAGGAGGCGGACCACATGTCATCATGAATACCGCTTTGGGGTTCCTTCAGACACAAGGGTGGAAAATCCAGATCAACAGGGCATGCGAAGCGTGGGGCGAAGTGACGATTTGTTCGGACAGAATCCAACGCTCTCAAAATTGCGCCACCGTGGGGAAAACGTATTAGGCGGATGCATTAATCTGGCCGTGAGTCACCTCAATTCTCAGACAGCACCTCTCTGACGAGGAAACTGTCGCTTCCCATCCTTGCGATGGGGCATCCCGAGCTGAATCGGGGAGAATATCACAACTGCACCACTCTACCCGAAGTCAGGCCAGACGGCCGGCGACGAGGAGGGGCGGGACTTAACGATCCCTGAGGCTGGACCCGAGTCGAAATGCCCGGGCGTTCCTACGTACTCCATCAAGATGGAGATCAAGCCACACGTAGTTCTGAGAGTGCAGTTTAACGTCATGCAGGACGTAGGACCCCATTTGGGGTAGATCTTAGTTTAGGGTCTTAGAGCTCGGACCATAAGGGCTGGATCTTAGTTTAAGGTCTTAGAGCTCGGACCATAAAGGTGGAGGATCTTAGTTTAAGGTCTTAGAGCTCGGACCATAGGGCTAGAGGATCTTAGTTTAAGGTCTTAGAGCTCGGACCATAAGGGCTAGAGGATCTTAGTTTAAGGTCTTAGAGCTCGGACCATAAGGAGAGATCTTAGTTTAAGGTCTTAGAGCTCGGACCAGAAGGGGAGATCTTAGTTTAAGGTCTTAGAGCTCGGACCAGAAGGGGGGATCTTAGTTTAAGGTCTTAGAGCTCGGACCATAAGGGGAGATCTTAGTTTAAGGTCTTAGAGCTCGGACCATAAGGGGAGATCTTAGTTTAAGGTCTTAGAGCTCGGACCATAAGGGGAGATCTTAGTTTAAGGTCTTAGAGCTCGGACCATAAGGGGAGATCTTAGTTTAAGGTCTTAGAGCTCGGACCATAAAGACCTCAAAGTACGCCGCATCTGGTCATATCTCCTGGATATGCGAAGATGCACTGAGGGATAGTGTCAGGAGTGTCGAGTTTTCGCCTGGTCAGAATGGGAGGTGGGAAATGTGAATCATGCGGCCATTCACTCGAGGACCGGGAGCACCGGCGTGACGATATGAGAGTACTGCCGACCGTGGCGGAAAAGCAGCATCAACATCGCACTAACCGTTGGTGGAATGAGGCAGCAAACGAGCATCGACCGCTCAATCGCAGGATTCATATCGATTTGCTGCCCGAGGCCATTGGGGGTACCGGCCCGAGTCGGTGGGAGAGCACTGAGGCATTGTGTCCGAACCGTTCACGGGGGCTCCACCCAGGGCGTAGACGATGGGTCCGAATGAAAGGGAGCACGAAACCTGAAAAGTGGAGGAAACCTGACCAAGCGGATCCTGACCCTCCTGGCAATAAACCAGAGTACTCTTGACACCGGTGGACCACGGCAAGGGGTCGGGGAACACGCCTTGAGGGTGACCTGAAGGCGGCGGATTCCCCAGAGAAGGGGGAATCTCTAAGAGGTGGGGGGCTGGACCCGAAGTTTCAAACATCCGGGCGTTCCTACGTATCCCATAAGGATGGGAATCAAGCCTCACGTAGTTCTTGAAGCGCGGTGCAACACAATCGGGCACCAGCGCGGGGAAGAGTGCGGGTCTGACCCTCGCACACAAAAGGAGCGGCATTTGATATTTCTTGTTTGTCCTTAAAGATGAATGGTTTTTCATTGTGCGGCGACATGCCTGTGATTGAGAAATCTCTGGCGTCGCCGCAATAATCAAGCCACGGAAGGCATTGATGAATGGCGTGGTTATTAACCAGCGCCCAACATGAGTGTCCCCTGAGGGGAACATCACGATGCAGTGCCGTTTTCTCGTCGGGCGGCCAAGACGATCACAGTTTACGGTCGTGTGGTAGGACCAGACAACACAGTTTAAGGTCGTGTGGTTCGGACCATGGAGGAATCCGCTTACCGCGGTACGGCGGACACGGCGGAGGTGGGAGCATACCCAGCCCTGCGGTCACGCACGATTCCAGGAGAAGATTCTTGGGATGGGGGTCTGCGTATGTCCATCACCCGAGGGGCAGAGATGCTAGCCTCCAGATATACTGGGCCCAGAACGCAATTGTTCGGGCGACTCCCTCCTCCTTATGGGGACGAGGGTCCAGCTACGCATGGCCCTTAGGGAGGATATCAGCATATATCCTTGGTGCTCAGATCATGGGAGCCTCGAACGACATCATTACCCTGGTTGGTCTGCCTAACGTGTAGAGGCGTACCGGAGGTCAGTATGAAGAGAGTGTCAAGATCCCACTACAACGCACAAAGGCGGAGTGTGATGAGGACTGCGCAACCAATGTTCAGAGCCTGAGAGAGCTGACATGGCGATCAAGGACGTTGCTGACGCATTCGCAACACAACATCCGATCGCGTCAGCCTAAGACGGGGCAAGCAAACGAGCATCAACCGCTCAATCGCAGGATTCATATCGATTTGCGGCCCAAGACCCGCCGGTAAATCGACCCGGAGCGGTGGGAGAGCACTGAGGCATCGTACCCAAACCGCTAACGAGGATCCCTTTGAGTGAAGGCTCGAACAAGAGGAAGCGCGGGGCCTGACAAGCAACACAGGACTTGTCGGGATTGAATCTGACACTACGAGTCATAGACCGAAGCACCCAAAACATGTTAACAGATCTCCGGGAAGGGTCGGAGGACTCACCCTGAGAGCAACCGAAGGGGGGAAGATCCCCGTGATCAACCAAGAGACGGGGCTGGACCCGAGACATAAGCGTCCAGGCGGTCCTACGTATCCCATAAGGATGGGAATCAAGCCATACGTAGTTCTGGAAGGGCAGTTTAACGTCATGCAGGACGATGAGGGGTGTGAGGTAGTCCCACACACGGGGGAGGCGTACGGCGCGGCCAGTAGACCGACGTGAATGAGGACATAATCCCCCGCTCACGCGATAAGCCTCGCACAAAAAGGAGGGGAACTGGGGCCAGAGGCCCAACGCGGGATAGAGATTCCCGGGAAATGGGGCTGGGCCTGAAACATGAATGTCCAGGCGGTCCTACGTATCCCATAAGGATGGGAATCAAGCCATACGTAGTTCTTGAAGTGCAGTTTAACGTCATGCAGGACGATGAGGAAAAAAGAAGGGGGGAGCAGAAGGCATCCCCAAACGTGGGGGGGCGTACATCGTGACGAGCAAACCGACGTGAATGAGGGCATAGCCCCGCACTCACACCATACGCCGCACACCCGGGGGCAACTGGGCCAAGGGCCCGAGATGGGATGGAAATTCCCGAAGGATGGGGCTGGGCCTGAAACACGAGGGTTCAGGCGGTCCTACGTATCCCATAAGGATGGGAATCAAGCCGCACGTAGTTCTTGAGTGGCAGTTTTACGTCATGCAGGACGAATGCTGAACAGTTTAACGTCTTGTAGCTCGGACGTAGTGCAGTTTAGCGTCATGCGGGACGAAGCACTTGGCAGTTTAACGTCTTGCAGCGCGGACGAATGCTGAACAGTTTTAACGTCTTGTAGCCTGGACGAATGCAGTTTAACGTCGTGCAGGACGTGGTGCAGTTTAGCGTCATGCAGGACGAAGTGCAGTTTAGCGTCATGCAGGACGAAGTACAGTTTAGCGTCATGCAGGACGAAGTGCAGTTTAGCGTCATGCAGGACGAAGTGCAGTTTAGCGTCATGCAGGACGAAGTGCAGTTTAGCGTCATGCAGGACGAAGTGCAGTTTAGCGTCATGCAGGACGAAGTGCAGTTTAGCGTCGTGCAGGACGAAGTGCAGTTTAGCGTCATGCAGGACGATTGAACACTCAGGCAAAGTATTGCTTGAGGAACCTAGCGTTGGTGGGAGGAGTGACACGCTCACCATCCATAGTCGCTAGGGAGTACACGCCATTGGGATAGACCTTGTGGACAACAAACGGTCCCTCCCACTTGGGCTCCAACTTGGGTGGCTTCCTGCCGGGGATCATCGGCGCTCTTAGGGCTAGCACTAGATCACCCTGCAGGAAGGAGCGGAGGCGAACCTTCTTATTGAAAGCTCGAGCCATCCTGCTTTGATGCCTCTCCAAGTTGTGCAAAGCGCGGAGTCTATTCTCATCCAGTGCTTCCAACTCGACTAGACGGGCTTCAGCAACTCTGTCCGGCGCTTGCTGGTCGTAGACCGCAGTGCGCAAGGACGGTAACTGGATCTCAATGGGCAGGACGGCCTCAGCTCCATACACCAGGGAATAAGGGGTCATCTGGGTGGAATTGCGAGTCGTCGTCCGATAAGCCCAGAGGGCGTTGGGGAGCTTGTCCGGCCAACTCTTCTTGTTCTGACCAACCATCTTTTGCAGAATGTTAGAGAGGGTTTTGTTAAACGCCTCGATCTGTCCATTCGCCTGCGCATGATAGCGAGATGTATGGTTCGAGCGGATGTTATACTTGGCGTACAACTTCTTCAACTCGGCTGCTCGGAAATTGGTTCCGTTATCCGTGAGGATAGCGTGAGGCACTCCAAATCGATAGATGATGTTGGAGGTCACGAAGTCAGCGATCGAACAGGATTTGACCTCTCTGAGCGGAATCGCTTCTGCCCATTTGGAGAAGAAGTCCGTGGCGGTCAGAATGAACCGGCACTGGCGAGCTGTCGCCGGCGGGTAAGGTCCCACGACGTCCATCCCCCAGACTGCAAAGGGCCAGGAATACCTGGTGGTATGGAGAGGCTCCGGCGGCCGATGCACAAAGTTCGCATGGACCTGGCACGCATGGCACCTCCTGGCGTACTCGATGCAGTCATGGATCATAGAGGGCCAGAAGTATCCCAACCTCCGAATCTGGTGGGACAGCTTCGGCCCAGTCTGGTGGGCGCCACATGAACCAGCATGAACCTCTTGCATGACTCGTGGGATCTCGACTCCCTGAAGGCAACGGAGGAGAACACCATCAAACCCGCGCTTGTAGAGGATCTGCTCCAGACCGGGACTGCTCTGGAGGACAAACTGCGATGCGCGGCGTCGAACTCGCTCGCGCTCGGCCCGATCTGACGGAAGAATGCCATGTTGGAGGTACTCAACCAAAGGCGCCCTCCAATCACGGGCTGATTCGACTGCTATATCTGGGGTACTCGGGGCTCCGGGCATAGGGGCAACCGTGGTGAGGTTACTTACCAACGGGCCGCGATCTTCTTCCGGGATAACGGGAGCGATGAGCCTGCGGCGCGTCACGCGGACGATCAGGTTGTCCTGTTCAGGTTCCGCAAGTGACGCAGCTAGGCTGGCCAAAGCATCTGCTCGACCGTTCTGCGACCGGGGAACATGGACAATTTCCGGCCGAGAAGGGAACCGGGCCATCAGAAGAAGGGTGCACTCCAACAATGGCACAAGTTCCGGCTTCCTGACAACGTAGTCACCATTGATCTGCTTAACGACCAGCTCGGAGTCCCCTTTCACGCACAGACGGGGCACGTCGATCTCGAGAGCCAACTCGAGGCCGGTGATGAGGGCATGGTATTCCGCCTCATTGTTGGTACAACCCTCTGACAACAGGAAAGAGTATGGCAGCACGGCTCGCTCTGGGGTAATGAAGACGATGCCCAAGCCCACTCTATTGAGCTTAGGATTATCGAGTCTTCTACCGGTGGGGCTCCGGGAGGCACCGTCAAAGTGCATCTGCCAGCATGGATCGGCTCGATCAACCGAGAGAATGGTCTCATCAGGAAAGCCTAGATCCAGCGGCTGAT
The DNA here is from genome assembly GCA_963277665.1 of Viscum album. Lineage (NCBI taxonomy): Eukaryota > Viridiplantae > Streptophyta > Magnoliopsida > Santalales > Viscaceae > Viscum > Viscum album. The sequence continues at coordinate 1,298,066,608 of OY728146.1, forward strand.
CCGCGGAGGTCGGGTGAGCGGCCAGAAAGTCTGCCAACGCTTGCCCTTTAATGGCCTTCTGAGACACATACCTGATGTCGAACTGCTGGAGAATCACAGCCCACCGCGCTAGACGGCCAGTCAACATAGGTCGGCTCAGGATATATTTCAACGGGTCTACCCGAGAAACCAACTGTACCTCATGGTGCTGCAAGTAGTGCCGTAATTTCTGTACGGCAAATACGAGCGCCAGACAGCTCTTCTCGATGGGGGAATACCTAACCTCCGCATCGAGGAGCATGCGACTGAGGTAATAGAGGCTATTCTCTGTTCCCTCGTTGTTCTTCTGGGCGAGAAGGGCACCCAGGGACCGTTCCAGGGCAGTCACATAAAGGACCAGCGGCTTTCCGGATACGGGCGGCATCAGGACCGGAGGTTGAAGCAGGTACTGCTTGATTTCCTCGAAAGCGGTCTGACACTCTTTATCCCATACATAGGTGGCACCTTTCTTCATAAGCCGAGAAAAGGGCTTACACTTGCCGGCCAGATTCGCGATGAATCGGCGTATATAGGCTAAGTGGCCTTGGAACCCTTGCAGTTCCCGGACGGTACTCGGGGGAGGCATCTGGCTAATCGCCCTGATTTTCTCTGGGTCGATCTCAATACCCCGGTATCTTACCACAAATCCAAGGAACTTTCCGGAGGTGACCCCAAAGGCACACTTCAACGGGTTCATCTTCAGGCAGCGAGACCGGAGGAAGCTGAACACTTTCTCAAGATCTTTGAGATGGTCCTGACGCTGGCGCGATTTGACCACCAAGTCGTCGACGTAGCATTCCACCAGTGTGCCGAGGATTGGCTTGAATATGCGGTGCATCGCCCGTTGATAGGTGGCACCTGCATTCTTCAGGCCGAAGGGCATGACCCGGTAGAAAAAGGTACCTTGGGGGGCCCTGAAGGCAGTGAACTCCTCATCCTCAGGGGCCATCCGAATTTGGTTGTATCCGGAGTATCCATCCATGAAGGAGAGGGCTTGGAACCCTGCCGTGGCATCAATCAACAGCTCTGTCACTGGAAGGGGAAAATCATCCTTCGGACAGTGGCGGTTGAGATCGCGGAAGTCGATGCAGACTCTAATCTGCCCGTTCTTCTTCCTGACCGGCACAATGTTGGCCAGCCATTTGGGGTACTGAACTTCCCTCACGAAGTTGGCTTTGATAAGCTTGTCAACTTCGGCCTCGACCATGGCACCGTGGGACGGGTGCATCTTCCTGGGAGGCTGCTTAAACCCGTGATGGTTTGCCGGGAGACCAAGGCGGTGGACGGCTACCTGAGGATCTAGCCCCGGCATCTCGTCATAGCCCCAAGCGAACACATCACGGTGCTGCCTGAGAAAGTCCACGTACTGCTGCCGCTCCTCAGAGGGCATGGCGGCACTAACCAATGTGGGTCTTGGATCGGCCTCGGTTCCAAGGTTCACCTGTATTAACTCATCGACCGTGGCGGGGACGCCCTCCTCAAAGGCTGGGGGTGCATCTTCCACGTCCTCTCCACTTGGGGAGGGATCATCCACGGGAGAGACTGCGTTGGAAACTGCATTGGGGCCACCATATCTTGCTGGGCCGCTGGTGCTGGCACGGGCGGTCGCGGTCATCTCATCAGGAGACTCACAGGCCGTCGAAACCATGGCTACGTCCAACCGTTGAATCGGGAGGACGTAGGCGTCATCCAAGCTGGCCCATGGATCGCTTGCAACAGCGACAGGCTCAACCTCACCTGTCAGGATCTGCTTGTCCTTGCTCTTGTAATAGTCCGCGTCCAGATAACGGGCTTCACATGAGGCAAAAGGAGAGGCATCTCCTTGAAGCACGCCCACTCGACCATTAAGGGAGTATTTGAGGCATTGGTGGTATGATGAGGGAACCGCCGCATGAAGGTGGAGCCATGGCCTGCCCATCAATGCATTATACGAAGTGTCCTGAGAGACTACCATGAATTCGGTGTTGGCAACCAAGTCACCGAACTGGGTCTTCAAACGTATCTTGCCGACCGGGGTTTGCTCGGTACGGTCATACCCCTGGATCCTGAGGTCGGAGGGGATCAAGTCATCCTCAGACAACCCCAATCTCCGGATCGTCCGAGTTGGAATCAGATTAATCCCGGATCCCGTGTCGACAAGACAGCGCCGGACATCAAGGCCATTGAACTGGCCAGTGACATACAGCGGACGAATGTGTCCCTGTATAGGAGGGTCTTCATCCTTACCAGAGAACGAGATAACTGCCTGACATTCGGCGTCCTCGATCGTTTCGGCGTGAAAGGCCTCTGCAGCCGCAACCTCTGTCTCAAACTGGAGGGGGCTCTTCAGGGCTTCAGCGAGTGCCTCGCGCATCTCAGATGACATGCGCAGAGCCTCAAGGATGGAGAGCCTTGCTGGGATGTCGGCCAAGTGCTTCAGGACATCATACTTTTTGGCCAAGCGCGAGCTCCTGGTTTCAGGAGGTTGCTCTGCGGTTGGTGGCATGACGGGCCTTACCGGTTGGATCGGCGGCCGACTGGTACTTGGCGCATCTCGCTGTTCACTGGTCGCAGTCCGGGAAATGGTCACCGTACTGGGGTCAGGAGGCCGGGATGGACTTGTGGCAGGGCGGAGCTGGTCGCGACGCGGCTGAGGCGGTTCTGCCTGGTCCCACACCACAAACAGTGGCGGAGGCGAATCCGTCATCCCCGGATGGGGAGCCTGCGCACGTTGAGCTCGATCTTGAGCCTACCGCCTAGTCTCAGTGGCATGCACGGCCTGGCCGGAGGTACCGACGGCTGTGCCCCGGCGACTCCTGCTGCTGCGGTTCTTCCGACGGTGGCGACGACCGGGGACGCTAGGGAGGTCCACCTGGTGTTCTTCAACGTCGGGAACCGAAAAGGGATTTACCAGCTCGACGGTATTAACCGAAGCGTACCCAACACTTTCATCGGACGAATCATCCACCACCGGGCGGACCCGAGGGGGGATCCCCATCTCCGGGGGCATGAAATCACCGAGAGTGCGGGATAGTGGCGGAACTGGCGGGGCGCGCTCTTCCTTCTTGCGCCGCCTCCGTTTGCTCTTCTTGGAAGAGGCAGGCTGGGACGACGACGCCGAAGCAGCACCCGTAGATTCTGGGGGCTCAGGCTGATTCAAGCACGCACGGATGATTCCATGGGCGCGAATGGTCGTCTTGCGGGCCATCCAGTTATTATACTTCTGGGACCCGCGGTCGGAGACCAGCTGACATTCGTCCTCGTTGCCACTATCGTCATCTGATCCCACGAATACGCCCGCCACTTGTGCTTGAGCTGGGCCCAACCTGATTACATTGTTGTTAATCTGGTCTTGGAGCCAGTCCTTGAACACATAGCACCGCTGGATGGTGTGCCCCAGGGCTCGATGGTAGGGGCAGTAGCGGGGGTTATCCGTGAGATTTGCCTCCTCTGGCTTCCAACACTCAGGCAGTCGCACAATCCTCTGCTCCAGGGCGCTCCGGAAATAGCCGGGGACCTGATCCTCGTGAAATGAGTAAGTCAGGTACCGCGGGCCTCTGGGAGCGTGGTCTTGACGAGGGGCCGGAGGGGCCTGCCGAGGAGGTGGACCCTGATTATCTCGCCTGGGTTGTGGCGGTACATTACGCGGAGGGGCCGGCCGGTTCTGAGGCTGCCGTTGCTGGGCTGGGAACTGAGCTCGTGGAGGCGGATTCCTGTGAGGCTGTGGAGCTGGCCTCACCGGCAGCAGCTCCAACGGCCTGGGAGCCTCTATCTGGGCCACAGCAGCGGGCTCAGCCCTGCTGACTCTCCTTGCAGGAATCATAGGAGGCAGCGGGCGTGCCTGGCTGGCCTGTTGCAGGGCTTCCTCAAGACGTTGAGCTTTGTCTGAGAAGTCCCTGAACCCTCCGGGGTAGTTCTGAGTAATCAGGGAAGGGACCAGCTCGGTCTTGACGTTCCCGACGCACATTGTCAGCAACTGCTCCTGAGTCAATGGCATGTCAAGGGAATACGTGAGACCCTTCCATCGGGCGACGAAGTCCGAGACTCGCTCATCAGGCCTCTGCTTGCACTTGAAGAGGTCTGCGATACTCGTCTTCCGGGTCGTGGAACTGAACTGGTAGAGGAACTGTCTACGGAGGTCCTCCCAGCTGGTTACCGACCCGACGGGGAGCTGGCTGTACCAGACAAATGCTGGCCCTTCCAGTGTCTGAACAAAGCAGCGAAGCTTAGCGGCCTCCTGCTGCGCCGGAGTCCCCAACATAGGCCCGCACCTCGAGTTGAAGTGGGCTAAATGCTGTGGCGGATCTCCAGTCCCGTTGAAGGGGGAGAAAGTGGGATTCCCGAATCCCGGAGGCGCCGGCATGTCATCCACCCATGCTGGGTAGGGCTTGCCATCCGGTGGGATCGCCACCTGCCGAGTCTCCAAGGCTTCCAAGCGGGCAATGAGTGCCGCCATCGGATCGTCCGGACATGGGTTCCAGTCCTGGCGAGGATCTCTAACCACGAGCGCATTGCATGGCCCTTCAATCGGGTCGTCGACCGGGTCGTCGAACTCGGCAGCTCGTGGGATGGCGGGCGGAGCGGCCCTTGGGGCAGTGGGAGGAATCCGAGCGGGATCTCTCAGGTAATCACGCCGCTCGGGAGGGTGTGGCGAAACATACCGCGCCCTCTTGCCGTAGGCAATGGCCTCTCTCCTGTCGGCGAACACGGCGTAATCACGGTTGCCCGGGAGAGTCTCGTCGAGGTGCGGTTGTTCCGGTCCCTGTTGTCCTGGCCTGGGATCACCGTAGTCAGGCCGCTGCTCCGCAGCGCGCTCGGCGAGGAGCTGGTCAACCAGCTTCTTCTGTTCGGCGAGCTGCTGACGTAGCGTAGCCTTCTCGGGATCCTCCTCTGCCCTCTGCATGGAGGCAGATGGGTCGACGGGCTTTACAGCCTCGCTGTGCTCTTTTCCTTTGCTGACGTTTCGGCTCAACGTCAGTGCTTCAGTGGGCGCGGGGAGCCCCAGGAGGTTCCTCTGATGACGAGTAACTCTCACCGATGGATCTGACGATGGCTTGTCTTCGGGGGGGAAGCCCCCTTCGAGAAGTTCCAAGTCGTTCCCCTCTCCCGACAGGTCAGCCATATTGACTGTTCCTGTCCCTGGGGATATACCCTCAGGGCCACCCAGAGAATCGGGCTGTCGGCGGATCACACTGAAGCGTAGGGCAGCGTACTGCCCCCATCCACGGATATACACGTGGGGAGTGGCTTCCTCGATAACTTTGCGGAGTGCTTGAAAACACTCGACGCATCGTTGTTGGAGGGCCTCGTGGTGCCCAAATGACCCGGGGTGCCGAACCGCGGGGAGCATGGCCAGGTCAATTTGACGGCACTGCTCACCAATATCCTCCAGGTGCTCTTGACTCCCGGGGTATGGCATCTGTAGGCAGTGAAGACAGGAGTGAGTCTCCCGGAGAGTTCGGCGGAAGCATTCGAACTCATCCGGGGTGAGCGATTCGGGTGCATCAAAGCCCGGTCCTGCGACTGGCCAAAACTTCTCAGGGAAGTGGCCCTCTGCAAGGACGGTCCAGAAGCTCCACGATTCAAACTCGGGACCCAGATCTCCTCGGTCCTCTTCAATGGCTGGGAATGGACGGGGAACCGGCAGTGGTGCCGAGGCGGGCCGTCGGGCCGACGGGCTGGCCGGCGGCGAATACGGCGAGCATGCCGATTGGCCTCCATATCCCGGGCCTCCCCCTGAGGGTGGCGGTGCCCCAGCTACCACATCACGATAGGACGGGCCGGCGAGCGAACATCCTGCCGTAGCATCGGTGCTCGCCGAGGGTGCACTAGATCGAGGTTCGACCGCCGGTCCCCAGAAAAAGTCTCCGGCTTCTCTGATCGGGGCGGAAGGCACTTCCGGAGGGGCCGGTACCAACCGCAAGCTTGATCCTTGGGGGTCTACCAGGCCCTCGTTACTCCGGATATACCTTCGGAGAGAAGCGGGGATCACATCGATCTATCTCTCGGGGAGCACGAGGCTGACGTGCCGCATTCCTACCCCTGCCCTTGACTGGCGGGATTGGGGAGAGGGCTCTGTCGCCGAATCGTACTCCGCCTCTGAGTCAGAGAAGCAAACCGGTCGGATCTCTGTCCGGAATTCCGTAACATTCTTCCCTCGGCGTCGACGCCTTGCCTTCCTGTCCCTGGGCAGTTCCCCGGGGCAGGGCTGATCCCTGTCCTGGCGTCCTCCGGCCGCAATGGTGCTGGGGCCAAGAGGACTGGGAACCAAGGTGCGAGGGGCACCGGGACAGATATCAAAGGGGACGCGGGGAGAGATGATTCCGGGCAGGCCTCCGGGCCGGGATTGGGAGGTGGGATGACCCATGCCTCCAGGATCGGCCACGCAGAGTAGACCCTGCCGGTGAATAGCGCTACAGCGAGGTGGTCCGCGGTGGCTACTGCCAGTGCCAGCAACCGGGAGAGTCGACCCAACCTGCCTTTGGGGCGGTCGGGGCCTCGATCCAGGTCGGGCATAGGAGTTCCCCTGCTCAGGATGCGCAGAGGCCTGGCGACTGGAGCCAGCAGTGGCTTGGGCCAATGCGGCCGCTGTTGCTAGAGCCCCAAGGTGGGCATCCTCTTCCGCTCGTGCCCGACGTTGGCGTCGAGACAGACGAGTCGGGATGAGCGGCGCGGGCAGGTGGAGAGCCCGCTCTTCGACTGGAGAGGCCTGGCGGCGGTGTCGCCGTGGCCTGGCGGGAGTCCTTACCGTAGATCCCTGGAGCGAATCCCGGATAGGGTGATCCCGGGCCTCTTCCACCTCATCCGCGTAGGGAAGGGAACTGTCAGAGCGCTCCGGGGATAAGCTCCCGAAGCGGTTGGACGTTGAGGTAGGCAGCGGTGCCTCCCTGCGCGGCCCTCGGGGGCGGCGGTGGTGGCGAGGTGCAGCCTCCTCAAGGTCTAGGCGAGCCATTTCCCTAGTGGGGATGACTCCCTCTTCCTCGTATCTCCGCACCAGGGTGTTGATCACCCTTCTCTGGATGACCTCCGAGGGGGAGAGAGGGCGTGGTCGTCCCGCAATTGCGGCTGCTGGGACGGCTGTGGAACGGGCGGGACCGCGCGGAGTAGCCGCGTCGGTGTTTCCCCTATCCCTGCGCCAGTGGACGGGTGGCGATCGGGCACTGGATCGGGCGACCTGATTTCTGAAAGCAGGGAGAATGACCCATTAACACTGACAGGAAAAAGGAATCGACAACCAACCATTAGCGCCACGACGCCTTCCGCGGGGGGAACCCAGGCCCTCGACGTTGCGAGACGGAGTGCCCGATTTCACTTCCCCAGCCCCTGGCGGGTAAGACTAAATGCTTGGCCGGGCAACACGCCGGTCTTCCAACACCTCTGAAAGCTATCGGTCTTCATGTCGAGGAGAAGAGATTCACGTCAGGTTCACCATTTTTCTGTTTCGGTGCGGATGTGCGTCGGGTTACGCTGTTCCGCCAGGACGCGTTCGCACGTGCACCCGTCAACCCGAGGGGATGGGCGCGCGGCTTGTGGTCCCGCAGTCCCGCTTTCCAAGGGCGGGCGACATCCGTCCCTTATTCAGGGGCGTCTGCTCCTTGATCGAAACCGGGATGATGGGATGTCGGCTCCTCCTTCCTTGGACGTCTCCTCGGAACTCGTCGCCTAATCCGGGTCTCCCTCATAGACTTAAGAATGTTCGTGAATCTCGTTCCCAGCGCCATATCTTCATGAACACCGGTTAATTACACTGCTTCCGCCCGGACGCTCCAAGGAGTCCGGTCGGGGCAGCAACCTGCGGTGAGAAGGCCGGGTGGCTCTGGGTGCTGGGGGCGTGTCGTAACACTGCGGCTCTGCATGTCTGTCTTCCGTCCCTAATAGGGCTTCTCGAAGGCATGATGGCCTGAGGCATCCCGTACTAGGTGCGGGGAACTGTGTCACCTGAGGTTTTCCTCAGCTTCCCGTGTTTAACACGGGGTATGCCGCGAGTTTAACGTCCAGTGGGGACGGCATCGGACCGATCAACACGAAAAGTGGATCAGATGACAGAACCCCTTGCGGGGAACCTCCGACGCTGGGGCCAGCACATGGGCGGCTTCCCAAGTAACGTGGAGTGGAGTGAAGTGGCATGACCCCACCGGGATGTGGCGGCCCGGGTAAGGATCAGGATGGATGATGAAGTGAAGAGCTTGGACCCCAGAGGGGCTTCCTACGTACCGCGCGTTAACACGGATCAAAGTCAACGTAGTTCGGGCATACAGTTTAACGTCATGCTGGACGTCGGCAAGCCGACTCACGAAGAGGTTGAGGCCGCCGGGCGGAGGATTGAACCGAACCACCTCACACAGAGGGGGATGGAACGGCCGGGTGGATCACAGTTTCACGTCATGCTGGACGATAAAAGGGGAAATGGAAAAAGGGGGGCTGTGGGGAGGCACCGTGGAGATACACACGGGCAGTCTCCCACAGGGGCGGATTCATAGGTGAATCGACGCAAGCGTGAACCCTGGAGGGGTCCACTGATGGACGAACCGACGTAAATACGACCGGGACGACCAGGTGGTGGGCTTGAACCTCGGGGAGGCTTCCTACGTACCCTGTATAGAAGACAGGGATCAAAGTCCACGTAGTTCATTCTGTCAGGACTTACGCACTTGAGGCAGCCCGGTTGCGGCAAAACTCAGTTGGAAGGGACTTGGACCGAAAGCAGAAGACACCTCGATCCCAGTCAGACCCTCTACTGGCTTCGGCCGTGGGGAGGCGCAATGGAGATACACATGTGCAGCCTCCCACGAGAAACTAGGGGTTTGTAATACCCTGCCCCCGTAGGGAAAAGCCACTCCCATTAAATCGCCCCGAAAGCGGGACAATCCCGACATCCCTGCAGAGACGAGCGGGTGGGGGCCACATCCAAACCGGGGGAGATCCTGCGTGCAGAGCACGGGATCAGATGAAGCGGACGATTTAACGTCTTGCCGGACGAAGTACAGTTTAACGTCGTGTGTTGAGGACGAGGCGGACGGTTTAATGTCTTGCCGGACGAAGTACAGTTTAACGTCGTGTGTTGAGGACGAAACACTTGGCAGTTTAACGTCTTGCAGCGCAGACGATGGGGGCTAGGCAGTTTAGCGTCGTGCAGCTTGGACGGATGTGCAGTTTAACGTCATGCTGGACGTATGCGCAGTTTAACGTCATGCGGGACGAATGCTGAACAGTTTAACGTCTTGTAGCTCGGACGTATGCAGTTTAACGTCATGCAGGGCATAGGTTGCCGGACGATGGGTGCATGTCACTTCGCACGAACCTGGAGGGCCGCACGGGAAGACAACGCACGGTGCGGGCACCCAGGATGAGGAGCATCGGGCGCCACGCAGGCAGGTGCCCTCAGGGGGTCGAGGGGACGACCCTGGCAGATTGCGCGCAAAAAGGAAGCTTTGCGCGCAATACTGAGGGCCGGCGCGCAATCGGGGCGGCTGGCGCGCAATTGGGCCAGTGCCTTGCGCGCGGATGCTTGAGATTGCTCACACCGGGCTTCGGATAGCGCGCGGGGGCAACGACTCATTCTCTAATGAATGGCCACTTGAAAGAAGGGGGTGCGCGCAATCGGGCCGGATTGCGCGCACCCCGGGGGCAATTGCGCGCAAGCGGGTTCTATTGCGCGCAAAGGCCTTAGGGTGAGTTTTTATTCAAATGAAAGGAGCCAGCGGGGATTGCGCGCGAAGGCGGACCCCGAGGCTTTCTTGCGCGAAAGAAAGGAGGTTACCTGAAGTTCGTCATTGCGCGCGGAAGGGGTTGAATTGCGCGCACGAGAGACGTTTCGACTTCCAGCAACCTTTGAAACGTTGGGGTCGCCTTGTATTTATAGGCAACCCCGGGCGCGGAATCCAGGGTGCGAGCGCGAAATTCTCCTCGCGGGCGCGGAATCGGGCGCGGCGCGCAAGGGAGTCGCGCGGACCCGCGGCGCGCAAAATTGCGCGCCGGACCGGCGCATTGCGCGCATCCCGGGGGGTTTGCGCGCGGGCCTCTGAAATTCCGCGCAAGGCCTCCGGGCCCTCCGAAACGTTCTTCCGACTCCAAATATCACTTCGCTTTCCGCATCCGGAGCTTCGTTTGGGAACAACGGACTTTTCCGGCGTCTACAATCCTGAATCAGAATAAAAATTTAGCTAAAAATATTCATATATATCGGAATAGAATTATGGAAATAAAAGAATTTTATAGAGAAACTCGGATGCTTGTTTTTTATTTATTTTATGCATTTTTGGTCAAATGGAAGTAGCTAAGAGCTTAACTCAACGATATTGCTAAAAAAATAAAGTCAGGTTGTATCTTTCCTAGCCTTTATTTTTCTTCCCTTATTATTCTTTTGTTGAGCTGCATTGGGGGATGGTGAAATCTTTGTGTGGGGGGAGTGTCAACCTACTTAGATGTTTTTTGTGCTTTATTTTTATTTTTATTTTTATATCTTTAGGATCCTTGAGCATCACTGAATATTATAATCATTTTTCACACAACAATTGATTTTGAGGTGATCGAAATTATTTTTGAAGTAATGGATTTTAAATGATTGTTGATGTGAAACTTTTTCCTTGAAATGGATTTTCAGGAATTTTTATGAGTTTGACCAATTTTTTAAATCCATGCCCATGAAACACTGACTCAAAAATTTTTCCTGTCCTGTGAGGTATTCTGAACCACTTTGAAATATTCTTTCTAATACCCACACTTTCTTGAGAGAATCTTGGATTTTGTGTGAGAACCAGAACTTGTGATTTTTCTCTTTCGAAGATTTAGAATTCATAGAATGTTTTTGATATGATTGAGGCATTTGTTTCGCTATCCATATATTATCTTGGGACATACCTTTACATATATCCTTCGTTACCCTTATATTTCATGAATTGACTTATAGGTTTAAGCCACATTACAAGCCAAATTTTCCATACCTACCCGCACTCTTGGTATTTTTGCGTGGATATTTCATGTTTGAGTGTGGGGGAAGGGCCTTTCATGTTCATTCTTGGGATGTGTATCATTTTTGGGTGATGTGATGTTTGTGTCAACATTTTGGGCATTTGATGATAAAGATAAAATTGGGCATGAGTAACTCTGTCATTATGCTTTACTGTTTCATCTGGTTCTCCTTCAAAAAAAACGAAAAAATAGAAAAAAATGGAGATGAGCTTGAATTCATCATTGTAATTCCTTTTATGACCCATGAACCTTTCTAAAATCAAGGGAATGATTGTTATTAATTGATTTTATTCAATTGTAATCTCATTCTCCATAAAAAAAATTAAAGTTTTGTATTTCTGGAGCATTACAAAAAAATTGAAAAAAAAATTATAAGAAGGGGAGAACATTGATGCAATCACTCTTTGGATTCAATTCCTAGCTCATGTCCCATGTAATATAAAAAGGGGGTTTGATGTTGTGTTTCACACTATTATGGGGATTGAGTGAGGTTTATCCAATGTTTTCACTTGAATATTCATGCATTATACTTAAGAATCTAACCTCCTCTTTCTAGCCTTAATTATTCAATCATTTTCCGACCAACCCTAAGCCACAGAATTCAACTGAAAAATTTCTCATGATTAAATTCAATTTCATGTTTCAAACTATGGAGAGACGATAATTTTCACAAGCCTATGGTGATACATGCCCTTTCTAAGTGTGAGCGTAACTCCAGATACAATTTCTCTTGAGTGAAGAGTGACACAAAATTCAAGGTGAGGTAGGTTGTGAATGGGCCATGGATGGATTCCTGAGGTTGAAAAAATATAATTTTGTGGAATCAAAATTATTGGGAATTGTTTTTCATATATGATACATGATTGAATTTCATTTTGGAAGAGATCATTGATGTTTTCTCATTTTTAATTGTTTAGTGAATTCTTTATTTGGATATAAGATGATTGCTCAGGAGTGAAATGCGTAAGTGTGGGGTAGTGATGAAGATATAATTTTCATATATCATATAATGTATTTAAATGTTTTAAATCCCACCAAAGTGTTATTTTATGGGCAATTGTCATATTTTTATGTTTTAGTAGTATTTTGAGCTCAAATGCAAAAATGACTTAATTTAGGTGTTTAACTATTTTATTCCACTTCATTATTTCGGCCATATAATTTTATACACTGACACAAATTGTGAAATTGCGTTTTTATAGGTTTTCTTACATCATTGGCCGAATTTAATCCTTCTGGAGGCCCAGCTCAATCAATCATTTGGAGGCCCGAAATTAGCTCACAATATGTGCCTCAAAAACTGTGAACAAATTTGGAATGTTTTACATCATTGCTTTTATCTCGAAGCAGACTGATCCAATGGAGCTGATATTAAACCATTAGCTAGAAGAGGAATTAATTAACATCATTAGTTAAGGATTCCACGTATGAATCAGTTGTTTTCAATGTCTGAATGACATGGGAAGTTGGAGTTGTGTAAGACGAAGAGTCACTTTGGATGATTCAATTGTCCTCACTAAACCTACTATACCTCTATCATACGTGGACCAATATGGCTGTATGTTTGTGGAGGGACGTGGAAGATTATATGGAACAACTTTCAATAAGGGACCAAGTAACAATTATGCAATATAATGTGCTGAAAAGTCGATACAATCTGGAGGACATAAATGAGTCGAGATTTCATCAACCATTTTCCCTATAAATATGTATCTCTTCTCTCTTTTACAAGGATATGCATTTCAAGGGGAAAAGGCTGGGTATAGTTTCTGTAATTGTTATTTATAGTTATAATATATATTAGTATATCTTTCTTCTTCTTCTGTTCATTTATCCTTTTCTTTAATTTCTTTTATTTAATGTGTTTCTCCCGCTGCGCTTCTTTCTAACTCCATGTTTGTGGAGAGCTAACCCTCACTATTGTTCGAGGGGGAAGTGGTGGTAATTGAGTTGTATGTGATTTAATGATTTATCATGTTTTATTCTAAGGAATCAGAAGTGGTTAAATAATTTTGGTGAGTGGTTGCCCCACTTTCTCTACTATTGTCTTCTTCCTCCTCATTTAATAATTTTCCTTCCCATCATTAGCCAATTCATTCAAACTGTGGAATTTGGATTGGGTAATGATGTGGAAGAGTTTACTCCTACATGCATAGGATTCGGTGTAGGGTAATTCATTTCAAACGAGAGGGTGTTGAGTGATAGGTCTTGATCTCCTCATTGAACAATTCATTGACAGATATTTTGAATGACAATGATAATTCCACCATTAAACCCCAAGAAAAATGGTTTTATTTTACTAACTTGTTTGTGTATTTTCTTCCATTTCATTGTATTTTGTATTTTTATATATTTATATATTTATATTATATTTATATTTTAATCATTTCAATTCCACCCATTTCTATTATTATTGTGTATTTATATTACGTAGATTTTAAATAGTGACAATAGAAAAAATAGTGCGTGGAAGAGGCCTCCTTGTGATCGACCCTAGGGTGTGCCACTATGGTACATTTTTAGGTAAATAAGAATTTAATTGAATTATGGTTAGTTAAAAACCTCTCTCGTCAATTTGGCACCGTTTCCAGGGAGTTCAATTGCTTTCACACTCTGTTTTTCATAAAAACAAACATAAAAATTAAAAAAATTTGAAAAACTAAAAAAAGTGCTTCATTGAATATCAATTTTTTTCTTAGGTCATGGATTATTTCAGTGATTTTCATATGCATGGCCTTGTTCTGAATTTTCTAGCAGTGAAGAGACTTTTATGCTACAGGTGGAACAAGATGCCATGATGATTCAACACAATTTCAAAATTCTTAAACAAGCAAGCAAAATGGTAGCATCGCTGGCAGCTAAAGATGAAGAAGTCAAAGCTCTATATATGGGACAACAACAACAAAAGAACCAATCTGAAGAAGAAAAGGTAAATGTTGTTCCACCTACATTTGAAGTTGACGAACCTAAGGAGGACTTGAAGACTCAATTTGAAGATGCAATCATCTCTCCTTGGCCATTGCTTGATGAGGTTCCGGAAGATTTCATGCCAGCTGATACAACTGTGTGAGGTCAACATGTTTTGGATAAACATTGGTTAGATTTTGTTGAAGACCGAAAGGTAAGTGATCCTGCAAAATTTTTCAAAAAAGATTCAGTACCTCTATAAACCTCTCTTTCTTTGGAAGAAGATAACGATGTCCCTGCTGAAAAAGAGTTCTCAGTGGCCTTGCCTGAAGAGATCACATTTCAATCTGACCTACACGAAAGGGAAGATTTTTACATTGATTGTTCATGATTTAATCATATCCAAGTGGAATTATTTTCTAACTTCACTTCTGAACTTTTTGACTTAGAATCACATGTGCAAGCCCTGGATGTTATAGTCTATGTGGCCAAAGAAGTCATGGCTGAAGAAGTGGAGGACCCATTATGTATCCTCCCCCTATATTCTAACATTTACCACATGGAAAAGGGGGAGGAGATGATGTACTCTTTATGTGGGTTCCTCCAAGGCCTGTATCAGTTGAGGATCATTTGTAGAAAAAATATTTGGTGGTTTTTTATAAATAAACCCTTCCCACCATCGGATTGGGGTTAAACCGCTGCAACTGCTGGACTAGGGGCAGTAAAAACCTAGCACCCACTTGGGGGTCAAACCAAGAATTATCCTTCTATATTTTCCATCACTCTATCTTTTTATTTATTTTTCTCATGTTTTATTTATTTTATGCATTTTAGGTCAAATGGAAGTATCTAAGAGCTTAACTCAACATTATCCCTAAAAAAATAAAGTCAGGTTGTATCATTCCTTCCCTTTATTTTTCTTACCTTATTATTCTTTTGTCGAGCTACATTGGTGGATAGTGAAATCCTGGTGTGGGGGGAGTGTCAAACTACGTAGATGTTTTGTGTGATTTATTTTTATTTTTTTTCATCTTTTTAGTATCCTTTTGCTTCAATGAATATTCTAATCATTTTTCACACACCAATTGATTTTGAGGTGATTGAAATGATTTTTGAAGAAATGGATTTTAAATGATTGTTGATGTGAAACTTTATCCTTGAAATGGATTTTCAAGAATTTTTATGAGTTTGACCAATTTTTGAAATCCATGCCCATGAAACAATGACTCGAACATTTTTCCTGTCCTGTCAGTTATTCTGAACCACTTTGAAATATTCTTTCTAATACCCACACTTTCTTGAGAGAAGCTTGGATTTTGTGTGAGAACCAGAACATGTGATTTTTCTCTTTCGAAGCTTTGGATTTCATGGAATGATTTTGATATGATTGAGGAATTTGTTTGGATAGACATATTTTATCTTGGGACCTACATTTACATCTATCCTTCGTTAGCTCTTAGATTCCATGAATTGCCTTATAGGTTTAAGCCACATTACAAGCCAAATTTTCCATACCTACCAGCACTCTTGGTATTTTTGTGTGGATATTTCAAGTTTGAGTGTGGGGGAAGGGCCTTTCATGTGCACCTTTGGGAGTTGTTTAATTTTTGGGTGATGTGATTCATGTGTCAACATTTTGGCCACTGGATGATAAAGATCAAATTGGGCATGAGTAACTCTTTCATTATGCTTTACTGTTTCATCTGGTTCTCCTTCAAAAAATAGAAAAAAATAGAAAAAAATGGAGATAAGCTTGAATTAATCACTATACATCCATTTATGATTCATGTACCTTTCTAAATTCAAGGTAATGATTGTCATTAATTCATTGTATTCAATTGTCATCTAATTCTCCATAAAAAATAAAAAAATTAAAGTTGTGTCTTTCTGGAGATTTACAAAAAAATGAAAAAAATGAAAAGAAGGGGAGAACATTGATGCAATAATTATTTGGATTAAATTCCTAGATCATGTCCCATGTCATATAAAAATGGGGTTTGGTGTTGTGTTTCACATTGTTAAGGGGATTGAGTGAGGTTTATCCTGTGTTTTTACTTTAATATTCATGCATTGTACTTAAGAATCTAACCACCTCTTTCTAGCCTTAATTTTTCAATCATTTTCCCACCAACCCTATGCCACAGAATTCATCTAAAAAAGTACTCATGATTAAATTCATTTTCATGTTTCGTGCTATGGAGATATCTGAATTGTCACAAGCCTATGGTGATACATTCCCTTTCCAAGTGTGAGGGTAACTCCAGATACAATTTCTCTTGAGTGAAGAGTAACAAAACATTCAAGGTGAGGTAGGTTGTGAATGGGCCATGGATGGATTCCTGAGCTTGAACAAATTTAATTGTGAGGAATTTAAATTATTGGGATTTTTTTTCATATAGGATACATGATTGATTTTTAGTTTGGAAATGATCATTGATGTTTTCTCATTTTTAATTGTTTTGTGAATTTTTGATTTGGATATATGATGATTGCTCGGGAGTGCAATGCGTAAGTGTGGGAGAGTGATGAAGTTATAATTTTCATATATTATATACTGTATTTAAATGTTCTAAATCCCACCAAAGTGTTATTTTAGGGACAATTTTCACATTTTTATGTTTTAGTAGTTTTTTGAGCTCAAATGCAAAAATGGCTTATTTTTTGTGTTTAACTGTTTTTATTTAACTTCATTATTTCGGCCATATAATTTTATACACTGACAGAAATTGTGAAATTCCTTTTTATTGGTTTTCTTATATCATTGGCCGAAACTAATCCTTCTGGAGGCCCAGCTCAATAAATCATTTGGAGGCCCAAAATTTGCTCACAATCCGTGCCTCGAAAACTGTGTACAGACAAGGAATGTTTCACATCTGAGATTTTATATTGAAGAAAAATGATCCAATGAAGCTGATATTCAACAAGTATCTTGAATAGGAATTAATTAACATATTTCATTAAGGAGTCCACGTCTGAATCGGATGTTTTCAAGGTCTTAATGTCATGGGATGTTGGAGTTGTGGAAGACGAAGAGTCACTTTGGCAGATTCAATTGTCCGCACTAATCCCGCTATACCTCCATCATACTTGGACAAATCGGGCTGCAATTTTGTGGAGGGACGTGGAAGATTATATGTAACATCTTTCATTAAGGGACCATGTACCAATTATTCCATTTAATGGGCCTAAAAGTCGATACAATCCGGATGACAAAATTGAGTCGAGATTTCATCAACCATTTTCCCTATAAATACGTACCTCTTCTCTCTTTTACATGGATAGCCATTTCAAGGGTGAAAGGTTGAGTATAGTTTCTGTATATATATTATATCTTTCTTCTTATTCTTTTCATTTATCCTTTTCTTTAATTTCTTTTAATTTATTTGTTTCTCCCACTGTGCTTCTTTCTAACTCCTTGTTTGTGGAGAGCTAACCCTCACTGTTGTTCGAGGGGGAAGTGGTTGTATTTTAGTTTTATGTTATTTAATGATTTATCATGTTATATTCTAAGGAATCATTAGTGGATAAATGATTTTGGAGATCGGTTTCCCCACTTTCTCTACTATTGTCTTCTTCCTCCTCGTTTAATAATTTTCCTTCCCATCATTAGCCAATTCATTCAAACGGTGGACTCTGGATTGGGTAATGATGTGGAAGAGTTAACGACTACATGTAGAGGTCTCGGTGCAGGGTAATAAATTTCAAACAAGAGGGTGTGGAGTGATAGGTCTTGATCTCCACATTGAACAATTCATTGAAATATATTTTGAATGACAATGATAATTCCACTGTTAAACCCCAAGAACAATGGTTTTATTTTCCTAACTTCTTTGTGTATTTTCTTCCATTTCATTGTATTTTGTAATTTTATTTATTTATATATTTATGTTATATTTATATTTTACTCATTTCAATTCCCCCCATTTATATTATCATTGTATTTTTATGGTAGTTAGATTTTAAATAGTGAGAATAGAAAAATAGTGTGTGGAAGTAGCCTCATTGTGATCGACCCGATGGTGAGCCACTATGGTACATTTTTAGGTAATAAGATTTTAATTGAATTGTGGTTCACGAAAAACCACTCTCATCAGTTACCCTCCGCATTTTTGATCTATTTACAACACGGATATATTGAGAAATTTATTATAGGTTGGAGTGGCTGGAAATTTTTATTACTAAAATATCTAAGAATTACAATATAATACATAAAAAAATTTAACTAAAAATTCTATAATTATTATCAATTTATCATTATTTATGAAAAAGGATTTTTTGTTTAGAAATTCTAACAACCACCACATTAAATTAATTGTGTAATCACAATTATTTTCTTCACATATTCTTAATATAAAATTCCTTATATATCACATCATTTCACATATCTAATCCTTATCTATATACTATTAAATAAAATAATGTTAAAAAAATATATAATGGTCATTAATTAATTTATAAGGGTATACACTTATTCTTATTATTACATTAGTCATGATGTTTTATGGTCTATGCATCACAATAGTGTTTTAATGCTCTCCCAAATGCCAAAATTTGTTTCCAAATTAAACTCATTCAAAATGTGTGACATTTATTCAAGTAAAATTTATAATTTTAAAAATATTTTTTAAAAAATATAATATAATAATTATGAAAAATATTAATTTTATAATAAAACCATCCTATATTTTTTAAATAATTAAATTATTGTTCCCTACAAAATTACCATAGGAATCACCAGAAAGACAATAAATTGATAAAAAAATATACATTGGATTCACTGTGCTACCCTTATTATATATATATATATATTTCTTTTTGAAGGTGAATATTTGGTCAAAGACCAAAGAAAAATTTATTGATAAGAAAAAGAGAGATTTCAAGAAGCAAAAGGAAGGGATTTTTTTACAATCTCTATCCAAAAGATAAAATAAATCAGAGGGAATAGAGTACAGCCAAGTCATGATTTGATGGACACCTTTGTTTGCTAGAGAATCAGAAACGGCATTTTCTTCACGATAGGCATGAGTAGCTATAAAATCAATCCCGCAGAGTAAATTGAGGCAGTTAATCCAGCGAGCAGTGAGCGACCAGGATAGATGAACGTTGCCACTCCAGATGGCATGTATGATGGTGGTTGAATCACTTTCAATCCAATGCTTTCTCCAACCTCTTTGAAGAGAAAACTCAACAGCATGAATAACTCCGAGCATTTCTGCCTCCAGAGATGTAGAGTGACCACAACCAACAAAGAAATAACCTTGACATTGCCCAGTTGAGTCCCTGAAGATAGCACCACAACTGGCAGGACCAAGGTTGCCTTTGGAAGCGCCGTCAACATTCACATTGATCCATCCTGGAATCAGAGATTGCCAAAAAAAACTTCATAGATGCATTTTGGCTTTGGGAAGATACCAGGAACGTGAAGATGACGAAGGATCATAAAGTCACCAACCGAGTTGTTACAACAGTCTTTTTGAATTGAGGCTGCTTCATGAATCGCAAGGAGGATTCGGGACATCCATGCATTAAGATAGAATGAGTGATTATTGTGAATAATATCATTTCTAACATACCAGAGTTCATGTAGAAGTTCTGCCACTGCCGCCAGAAAAAGATTTTTAACCTGCAAAGAGGCATCATGTCTAGTACAATGCCTATCTGATGATTTTTTAATAAAATATTTTCGAAATATATTATTTTTAATCTAAAATTACTTTAAAATATACTTGAATATACTTCAAAATTTATTTTTCAGAGAGGAAACTATTTTAATAACTAATCATCATTATCAAAATTCTCCTTTAAGAGGACACCATAAATATTAGGAGGAATCATCATTTACATAGTTTTATATGAAAAAAATACTATAATGGTATGAGTAAAATGTAGTAATATTATTTTTAAAAAATTATGGAATGAGAATTTTAAATATACTACTTGTTCATATATATATATATATTTATGAATAGTGACCAAAAAAATTTACTGAACATTTTGTTCATATAATAGTAATACAATATTTAAAAAACAAAACAAAACATGAAATGATAGTCCATAAATTAAATGTTTCTAAAATATTATATATGACAAACGAATAATGATATTCACCCCATAATTAGTGTTTTGAGAAAATATAAAAATAATTTTTCAACAATAATATTACTATAATATAGTGTTTTGAAAAACATGAAAGAGGGGTTTCTTAATAAATAATTTCCTTCAAAAACATAAAAAAAGAGTTTTAATTAACTTATTTCCATTTTTTATTATGTCTTCTATACAATTTATCAAAATAAACAATTTGATGAACTTCGTTCAGTTATTAGGATCAAATTTATGGATAAAAGAAAATTTGTATAGATAACCTATGGTGTAGTTGATTTTGAAAAAATAGAATGCCTAAAGCCTTAATATTTAATATGTTGGAGATCACGTTACATTTTCAAATATTCAATAACATATTCATATGTAAAAATTTTATACGTTTTATCATAGATGTATTTAACAAAAAAATACAGATAAATTCGAGGAATATCATTTGAAATATTATAAGTACGATATTCCTTTTTTTAATATGGAAATTGTTTCTTGAAGATCTTTGTAATTTTCAGATAAATACTAAAAAATTTGAAAAACTAGGAGTTCTAATAATAAAAATATACCTTATATGAATATAAAATATATACTTATTCTTATTTAAAATTGATTGTGTTACAAGATGTGGAATTATGATGATATAGAGTACTCAAAAATGTAAAAAAACATGATGGTACTGATATGAAAAATTTATTTATCGATACTATATATATATATGTATATATTTTAACCACCATCTAAATTCGTATAACCCGATGAAAAAGATAACGATCCTAAAAATCATATCCAAGAAAAAAATAAATTTATATGGTCATAATTTTTATATATATATACACGCATAACTCTTTATAATTTATTCTATCTTGAATTCATTATAGAAAGCAATACAACTCATTTCTATCAAAACTACCAATGCATACCTGACTGTAGTGTCCAGATGGAATTATAAAATTTATGTAAGAATAATGATAGGAAAGTTATACCATTGTAGGCCAAAGAGTAAAATATTGAGAATTGTGTCATTATAATTGTAGGCTGAGAGATATTCATTCATGGAAATATACAACACAATTTTTTTTTGATGGATTAAAAGACAATTGATGGATGAGGATGAAAATGGTGGTATCATGTTGGACAATTAGTGATCACGTTGTCCAAGAATAATGTGTTGCTACGTGTTGGAAGAAGAAAAACACAGAGGGTTTCTAAGGATAGCGATGGATATAAGACTATAACTCATGAATATTGAACGATTGAGAACCATTTTTAATGACTACCATAATTATAATATTATGATTTAAAAAGGTGATAGAAAACAATTTTCTTCCGTAAGAAATCATTTTTTCATAATTCCAAATGACCAAATATAGTAAAATCGTTCTGAATGGATTGGATGAATTGAGTAACCTAGGGTCTACTCCTAAAAACACACCGTACACATTTACATTATTATCCAAGTATACCTATATAACCACCTTCCATGAACTCACTTGAGTACATACCATGTGGTAATAATACTCTCACCAGCCTATATATATTGTCTCCCACTCTACCTCCATAAGGGTCTCATGAGATAGCGCTCCCCATGGATGGTCCTACACTAAAATAGCTATATTTAGTTTTCCGTTTATGGATATAGTTGCAAGAATATAATTTTTATACTATGTAGAAATTAAATTAAATCAAATAATTCATAGTACAAGAATATAATTTCCAATAATAGTATTCATTTTAGATGTATATATTTAAATAAAATTAATTTTTTATGTTACATGATGATATTGAAATAATATTCGCATACCTACAATGAACCATTATTTATTGTTTGACAAATAATACTCAATACCAATACATTTCCAACACCAATGAAACAACAAAAAAATCATAATTCAAAAAAATATGATAAATTATAAGAAATATCAATAGGAAATATGTGGAAAAGTAATTTTTTTATCTCATATGTCATCATCATATATTCTTGATTCTTTTTTGTAGACATGCGTGATCTCTTAACACAACCCATGTAATTCAACTAATTAGATGATCACATTATATTCCCATTACTTATATAGATATGATCATCTAGTAATCATTATATAGATGATTAAAAAAAATTCTTTAACCTATCTCTACTAGGGGACCATATATAATTATAATAATGAAACATGGACTATCTGATATTGGTTTAGTATTCACATAAATCTTTATTTAAAACATACCCAACCACTTATAGATTATCATTGAGTGTTTTTTTCAATAAAATATATATTTTAATGAAAGTTATCATGACTTGTATCTTCGAAACCATTGGTAAATTGAATCAATATTAAACCAGAACACAAATATTTTTCAAATTGTATTCTATAACACAACATGTTGTATATAGTGATGGTCATTTTCCACAATTACAATAATTATTAACTTATGATATTATTTTATATCTCAATAAAAAATTAAACCCATGTAATCATTAACACAATTTCAAAACCAATAGTACTACATGAATAAAATTGGTTAGGAAAAAAATTTGTTTAACATTTAAATGTCAATTGAAATTCCATATTATATAATATACGTAGGAAATAAAAATGAATGATAATATGGAAATTATATTTCACATAACAAAATACTATTTATGTTTCTAAACACCGTCATTAATGTTATCGAAACCCTATATAATATCCCACCTGATCATATCCTATATGATTAACCACTTGTACATTCTTTTATTTATGACAACTATTTTCAATTTTCAAGTCCACTACTTTTATATGTAATTATTATCAAATAAATATATAAAAAAATAACCACAACCACCCACCAAACTTCTTTAGTTAATAACCTCTGTAAATAAATTTTAATTGAATAATGGGAAAAATCTAGAATCCTATTTAAATTGATTACATAATTTATATAAGTATTTGAGTTTATATAATTCACAAAATTTTATATATTAATATCAATATCAAATTTTATTGTCATAGATATCTATCTATTGAGAATATGAATACATGTGACAATTATTCTCAAGGTTGTTGAGTTCTATATACCAAAACCACTACAGTAGTCACTGTTTAACCTAACCAAAAAATTTATTTAGAGTCTCTTTTATGGTGGCTCATTTGGGCATAAGAAAGGGGAATTTTTTGAATGTTTATACTTGTGTACCAACAATTTCCATAGAGGAAACCTAATGTTTTTTAATATAAAAAATTTCATTTAAACTTGTTGTGGTGGAAAAAAATTGTTTAATGCCTCTCATGGTCAACATGCATGACCTCATTAGAGTTGTTCAGTGAAAAATCATTGGAAGGCCTATCATAATTATAGGAAAAACTTGATAGTACTTCTAAAAAACCGATGATAATAGAACAAGGACATATCAATTTCATAAATCCAATTACATTATATAGATGATTAGAAAATAATCACTAATGTGTAATACACATTAATTTCATACGGTACAATCGTTATTAATTACACCCTTATGCGTAAAATTATTTACACTAATATACCCCACTAATTTGTTGATTATATTGTGTTTCCTCTGGAATTGGAGATGACCTCGTTGATTTAAGGTTCAAACATTCCAATTGGATTATAAAGGGTTTGTTCGTAAAACAGGAAACATCGAATGATTCTATATCAATTTGGACCTAATTTCCAAAGGTAGGTGCTCATTAGTTGTGGACTGATGAGGCTTAGGAATTTTCATTGGTCAAGAGGATGGGAGGTCAGACTCATCACACCTTTTTGATGGGAATTATTGTCTACTCCGGGACTCTCATTATAGATTTAAGTTATGTTCGTTAATCCTTATTACATTACCAATTATAAAATGAGATTTCCTTTATATCTGACAATCAATGATTGTATATGTATGAAATTTAGAGAATATTTTATATGTATTCTATGTTCTTAATCGATAGAGAATCATCTGTATTTGTTAGAGATTCTTAGTCAATGGTATCCTTCAATACATTAAAGTCTCTTGGTCATTATGATAACCATACTGGTTTTAAATCCACTCAGTGGGGCACGTGAAGTTTATTGACATTCAGAAGGACATAGATTATTTTAGATTTGCGATTGTACCCACTGATGGGCTAACTACGTATCATTTTTTTGTGAAAGGAATCAGAACCCACATTGTTCGAGTAAGGGTGTATGATGTTTCTGCATGATTGATGGTTCAAAGGAAGATGTCATGATTACTTTTACGCTCTAATCTCACGTGAGTCATTGTCGGTGTGAGAAATAAGAGGTATTGGTGAAACCAGACAATTTGTTCCATATAATGATGTGTGTCTTATGTATGTATAACTGCCCGAGTAGATGAGGATTAAGATTTATTTCAAGGAACAAATTCTTGGATAGGGTCTATAAAGGTATATGTGCTTCATGGAGATTTGGATAATATAATCTTAGGGCTTACTCTTATGGAAGATTCCCATGTTAGGAGGGGACTTATGATTTGGTTTTACTCTTGAGAAGGAAGCCCATATCAAAAAAAAGTATGACTGGTTAAGAGAAATTAATACTAGGGCTTATTCTTAAGGATGAGGCACATGTTAAAACGATTTTAAAATTAAGGGATTTTGGGATTACCCCTGAAGAGGATGCCCATATTTGAGACTTGGACTTACTTCTAAGGAGGAGGCTCAAGTTAAAGGAATTATGACTAGGGATTACTCCTGAAAAGGAGGCCCATGTTAAAAGGATTTGAATATTAAGGGATTTGGGGCTTACTCCTAAAGAGGATGCCCATATTTGAGACTGGGGATTACTCCTAAAAAGGAGGCCTAGGTTAAAGGAATTATGAATGGGGCTTACTCCTGAAAAGGAGGCAAAAATTAAAGAGGACTTGGGGATTACTCCTAACGAGGATTTCCATATTTGAGACAGGGGCTTACTCATAAGGAGGAGGCCCAGGTTAGGGGACTTGGGGATTACTCCTAAAGAGGATGCCCAAATTAATGAGGATTTGGGGCTTACTCCTAAGGAGGATGCCCATAGTAGTGATGATTTGGACTTAGGATTAATCCTGAAAAGTATTCCCAGGTTAAGGATTCTCCCATATTAAAGTATGAGGTTGAATCAATGAACTCTCAAACTTTAGTGACATAAAGATGTGAAAATCACTATGTTTTGAGAGATATTCCATGGAACTCCTTTCAGTTAAGGAATTTCAATCAAGAAAACAATCCATAAATGGCTTTGAAGAGTGTCTTGATGACTAAATCTTGAATAGCAGAGGTAGAATGGAATAATAGGGGTCAAATGGGAAAGAAGGGAACACAAAAAGAGAGGGGAGCACAAGTCCTGGAAGACGCACTGGTACTGCGTGGGCATGGTAGTATTGGTCGCGCATGTATACCTACGTTACACATGGGTACTTGTGCGATCCTTGACCTATATAGTAATACATGATTGATTCTTGACCAAATCCTTTTAGAATCATCCTGAGGTACTTCCAGAAGAGTGGCGTGCAAGATTCAATGGATATGGAAGGAGGCGCGCAAGTGTGTTCATTTCCATTAAGGGAAAAACATTTAGGCATGAAATTGTTAATGATTTCTAACACTTAGACCTTATTACTCTTGTTTAGACCTTCCATTATAGGTAAAAAATTACCTTAGAAGTGTTCGGAAGACTTTAAGAAGAGACTTCGGCATTCAGAGCCCTATATCTGATTTCTGAAAAAATTCCTCTCGTAATGGGGGGCCCACCGGTGGTATTTATCGGCTGGAGAAGACACCAGGCGGTTATCACTTAGGGCGTGCAAGTCACTTGCATGACCACTTTTGGAGTGCAAGTGTACTTGCACGACCATGGTAGAACATGCATGACCATTTGCGTAATGTTCTTCATATTCCTTCTTTTGTGAATTTTTGATATGTGTCCAATGGTTGAATCGCTTTGAGCTAAGATATTCCCCTTTTCCAATCTTTAGACTCTGTGACTAAAGGAGCGTCAACATAAGTCCCCCTCAGAGTTTTATTCGGAGATAAAATAGGATTTGACTCTTAGGAAAAAGAGGAAAACAAATGAAATATGTGGCACGCATGTTATGGAGCGCAGGTAGTGGTGAAGAACATCTAGCAGGACAGACATCGGCGCGCATGGTACGGTTGTGGCTTATAAATATGTGGCCCCATTTCCGTACAAAGAATCCGAAGTTAAAACTATCGATCTCTCACCACGCAAGTGACCTTCACTGCCCAAGTGGCTAGTTTTCCGCTGTTTGCTTACTGTCGTGCTGCTATCAAGGTATTTGGACTTGCGCACCAAAAACTTTCACGACACATTAGCACTCGCACGACACATCAATTCTTGCGCGCCAAGTTTAGACTTGCGCGCCTTAATGCCTTTTCCATTTTTTCGAATTACTTCACAAATTTTATGAAAAAGCAACTTACTTAAGAGTTATTTTATTCAAATTTTGGGTAGATTCAATGGCTCCCAACAAAATCAAAATGGATGATGAACTGGATAGCAAGAAGATTGATGAAATGATTAACATTGTTGGTCATTATTACTATGATATCTGCGAAAAAACTTTCCCATATTTGGCTATGTACTTGAAGAAATATCATCTAAATTTCACACAGAGCATCTACCTACCTCTGTATGTTGATGGTCATCTGCAATGAGTCAATGTTTGAGATGCAAATAACTATATTCCTGAGATGTAGCTGCACCACTACTCCTCTATTTCAGTTATGTTGTGCATTAAGAGCATCAATATTGGTGTGAAAATTAATATTTTCCCTCCATGACACTTCCTTACAGATATGAAAATGGCTAACCCATGGGCTGAAATGTTTTCCGCTGCTGGTTGGTGGAGAGAAGATTATCATGGAATTGGAACAATATCTAAAAAAAGTACTCTCTCTAAATGTACCTTTACTTAAAATTCTCCATTCTCAAATCCATGTATCCATAATCCAAGTCTCTGGGATATAAACGGAGTCACTGTTTGATAAGTAGAAAATTTTCTCAAACTGCACTCAAGATCATTCTTCTACAATTGTTCCAAGAAGAGCTGGTATCACTGCATTTCTTATTGTATCTAGTTGAATGAATGAATTTAAGGTGACTATTGATGATTCTTGGGATTCCGTAAATCAAATGAAGAGTTATGTTGAAAGGATTTTGTAATTCTTGAAAAAGATAAGAGACTCCAATCTATGGATGCCCTTCTAACTCTTGTGCATCAATGAAAAACACTTTCATCTTCAATCATTTGTAGTTGCATTCTCTTATTGGCAGTTTAATGTCATTCATGTTGGACATAAAAAGGAATCTAATGATTAAGGTCGAAATAGATTTGACTGAATGAATTAGAATTGACTCAATTCCATGAAAACTTATCTGAAAATATTTTACCACACTCAAGTATGAAGGGAAAATATGTAAACTAAGACTTAAGAAAATTTGAATATGAGGAATGGTATGAAAAAGAGATAAAAAGGAATTAGAAGAAGTAGTTCCCAAGAATGAAGTTATCATTATTTAACAAACCCATTAGGGGGTTGAATTATGTAGGGCCACCAAAGGGTATTGGCTGCATAGTCAAATAAATAACATCTTTTGGCTGACAGGACCGTTATGTAGACTAGTTATGCAAGGCCGCCTTAGGGCACGTGCTGCATATCCAGTCAAAAGAACACTCAGAAATTTACTTTTCTATTGCTAAGAAGCCAGTGAAAGTTTATGGGGATTAATATTTTCCAAAGTATAGTGTTTACTCTATGGAGAGAGGTACATGAATATGGATACGATATTTCCAAATAGGTTTGTTTAAGAATTGGATGAATGTTACTCCTACGTAGGTCTGACCCAAACGTAGGGAAGGAAAATATAAACCATAGACTTGAATACTTTCAGATCATGAAAAAGAGTATGGGACAGATATGTTAAGGATATCCATTTTTTCGGATCCCTACATATTTTCATTAATACAATGAAGGACATAATATATTTTCCTCCCAATAATGAAGTTACCATTATTTTAAAGTCCCATTAGGGGGTTGAATTATGTAGGACCACCTAAGGAAATTGGGTGCATAGTCAAATAATAGCATCTTTTGGCTGACACGTCTGTTATGTAGACTATTTATGCAAGGCTGCCTAAGGGCATGTGCTGCATGGTCAGGAGAAAGAACTCTCTGAAATTTAACATTTTGTGACTAGAACACAAGAAAAGAGTTATAAAGATCTAAAAGTATTCAATATTACGATTATGATACATAAATATTGGTATAGTCCAATGTATGTAGAGATACATGAATCAATGATAACCATAATCATGTTGTGGCTGGATCCTTAATTGAAAATTTTGGACATCACTACGTATCCCATAAGGATGGGAATCAAGCCATACATAGTTCTTAAACTGTAGTTTAACGTCATGTGGTAAGAAAATATAGGAGACCATTTTTAAGAAATACACAGTGTGTGTTTTCATGGGGACTTTTCAACCAAGGGAATGAAAGTGGAATTTGCGGTTAGGCCCAAAAAGACTTTGGTCTAGATTCGAGGGACACTCGAACATTCCTACATATCCCACAAGGATTGGAATCAATCCCATGTAGTTCTAGAATTACCCTATGTACAAATTTAGTTCATACATGTGAAGGGTGAAAGGGGAATTTGGTGAAATGATGGATTAAACCAATATAAAAGGTTCAGGCATTTCCATGTATTCACATAGCCTTTGGAATGAAACATGGTTGAAAAAAGTCAATGTAAATAATGATTCCCTCTCAGGTGAGGGTATCAAAGAATATTATAGTTTATTGCCGTACTAGACAAAAATGTTGTACAGTTTAACATCATATAGAAAGGACAAAAGTGAACCAATGTAAAGATATTGATTCTGGGGATGGTTTCACAAATCAACATCATATGAGATGGAGGTGAACTGATGTGAAGAGATTGGGGTTGGGCTTGAACCTTGGGAGGTTTCCTACATACCCAGCATGGAAGGCAAGGATCAAAGTTAGCGTAGTTCAATTAAAGAATGAATTAATGATCAAGTTGTTCTTAGGGACAACGACCTAAAAAATGATGTTGGGACTTACACGTGGTTAGCGGCCCAGAGAGGGTGTTATGGTTGAAATTTTCTCTAAGCTCATGTGAGTCATACTCGGTGTGAGAAAACAAGAGGTAACAACAACCATAACAATTCACAGTTTAATGTCATGTATGACATATAAAGGGACTATTCAGTTTAAAGTCTTGCAGTTAGGACTATTGGTGATGCACTATTTAGTGTCATGTAGCAGGGACAAAGTATAGTTTAATGTCATGAAGGACATATTAAAGGACTTTTGTATAGTTTAACATCATGTATCTTGGATGAAAGGGAGACTGTGTGGTTTAATGTCATGCAGTGAGGACAAAATAATACACCATTTATCATTATGTTGGATGTATTAGGGACTTCTTTCACAGTTTAACGCAATGTTGGACGAAAAAGGAACGATACAGTTTAGCATCATGTTGGACGAAAATGCTAATAGTTTAAGGTCGTATGCATGGACCGTTGGTTATGCAGTTTAACATCTTCCTGGACATAAGAGACTTCTACACAGTTTAGCGTCATGTAGTTAGGACGTCACAGTTTAACATTGTGTGGGACGAAAGTAATAAAAATAGTTTAAGGTCATATGTATGGACCGTGGATGATGCATTTTGTGTTTATACAAAATACTTCTTAAAAAATATGTTATTGGTTGGAGTAGTGATGAGTTCTCCATCCATTGAGATTAATGAATATGCTCCATTAGAAAAGACCTTATGTATTGAATATGGTCCTTCCCATTTTTGCTCATGCTTGGGAGGTTTCTTTCCGGGTATCATTGGAGTTCTGAGAACTAATACCTATTATCCTTGAACGAATGAATGCAGACAAACTTTTTTGTTGAAATCTCGTGCTATTCAATTCTGATAGACTTCCAAGTTATGCAGAGTGCACAATCGTTTCTCATCTAACCATTCCAATTCATCCAATCGCTTTTGAGATTGTTCATCATTGAATGACTGATCAAAAATGGCTACCCTGATCTAGGGTAGTTGAACCTCAATTGGCAAGACTGATTCTATTCCAAATACCAATTAATATGGAGTTGACCGTGTTTCAGTGCAGGTGGTTGTCCGATAAGCTCACAAAGCATGAACGAGTTTATCAGTCCATGACTTCTTATCTTTATCCACCATCTTTTGCAGTATATTTGACAGAGTCTTGTTGAAAGCTTCTATCTGTCCATTTGCCGGTGCATGATACTGAGATGAATGATTGGATTTAATGTTGTGTTCTTGATACAACTTCTTCACCACAGATGAACAGAAGTTGGTGCCATTGTCGGTCAATATGGTATGAGGGACAAAAAATATAGTATTGATGTTAGACTTGATGAAACTAAAAAATCATTTAGAACTAAATTCCATTAGAGGCATTTCCTCTACCCATTTGGAAAAGAAATCAGTAGCAGTAAGAATATACTTAAATTGATTGGCCATAGCTGAAGGTTAAGGTCCCACCACATCCATTCCCCATGTCGAAAATGGTCACAAGTATTTATCTATATGAAGAAACTCTGGAAGTTGATGATTGTAATTGGCATGTACCTGGTATTAATGACACTTATTTGTGAAATCAACACAATCTTGTATCATTGAAGGCCAAAAGTATCCAAGCCTTCAAATCTGATCAGACAGTCTATGTCCAGACTGGTGGGCACCATAGAGTCCTGCATGCACTTCTTTCATGACAGCCATTGTCTCTTCACAATCAATGCATCTGAAGAGAACTCCATCAAAACCAAATTTGGAGAGAATTTCCTCTTAGTGATCTTGGCTATCATAAAGAGTAAAGTAGACCACACATCGCCAGATTTGTTCTTTCCTGGCTCTATCAGGTGGAAGTGTTCCATTTTGAAGGTATTCTCTGATAGGTGCCATCCATCCCGTAGTGTGACCATATGGTTCAGATATGGGAATAATTTCATTAGTTTCCTCTATTCAGATTCAAACATAAGGTGTAATTGTATGACAGTGGGAAATACTGATGGTTTTATCGTCCCGATTTGTATCCACCAGAGCTGTGGCTATATTAGCCAGTGCATCAGCTTGGGCACTTTGTGATCTTGGGACATAAAAAATGTCAGTTCTGAAGGAAACTCCGCAATTAACTCTCTAACATAATCATACAAAGGTATTAATTATTTTTTTCTGATGGCATAATCCCTATTGTATTGTTTGATTACCAGGTCTAAATCACCTTTTACTTTTAAGTGATTCACTTGTTCTTGAAGAATCAACTCCAATCCTAGAATGAGAGCTTGGTATTCCACTTCATTATTTGTACAACCATCCCAAAATAAGAAGGAATAAGGTATCAATTCCTTTTCTAGTGAAATGAGGACATCTCCTAAGCCAACTTTGTTGAATTTAGGATTTTTCATTTTCATTCCTGTTGGACTTCTGGAAGCACCATCAAAGTACATTTCCCATATACGAGGACTATCCTGAATAGAGAAGACTTCTTCATCAGGAAGTTCAATATCTGAAGATGTGTCTTCCACCGAAGGGTGTTTAGCAAGGAAATCGTCCAGATCATGACCCTTTATTGCCTTTTGAGACACATATTGAATATCAAATTGCTGCAAGATAACTTCCCACCTTGTCAGACATCCTGTAAGCATCGGACGACTAAGGATGAATTTGAGCGGGTTATTGCGAGATACCAATTGGACCACATGATGCTGCAGGTAGTGTATCAACTTCTGAACTGCATATATTAATGCCATGAAGCAGTTCTCAATACTTGAATATCTGGTTTCTGCTTCATGCATAGTCTGAATGAGATAATAGAGGTTGTTTTCATTCCCAGCATCATTCTTCTGAGCAAGAAAGGCACCCAATGATCACTCTAGAGCTATCACATAGAGGATAAGTGGTCTTCCTTCAACAGGTGGAATAAGTACCGGTGGACTCAAGATATATTTCTTGAGAATATAAAATGCATCTTGACATTCTTAAGTCCATTGGTAAGTGACTCCCTTCTTCATCAATTTGGTGAAGGGTAAAATTTTTCCTGCCAAATTGGTGATGAAACGTCAAATATAGGCTAAGTTACCTTGAATTCCTCTCAAGTATTTCAAATTTCAAGGAGGTGACATACCATGGATTGACTTGGTCTTATGAGGAATGACTTCGATACCACTACGGTGTAAAAAAAAGTCGATAAATTTCTCTGAGGTTACCCCAAAAGCACATTTTAAGGGGTTTATCTTCAAATTATGTTGCCGAAGTTTGTGTAATATGACTTCCAAATCATCAAAGTGATAAGAATATTTTTTGGATTTGACCACCAAAGAATCCACATAATATTCAAAAAACCTTCCCAGAAATGGTTTGATGATACGATGAATGGCATGTTGATATGTTGCGCATGTATTCTTTAGGCCGAAGGGCATTACCTGATAGAAAAACACGCCCTGAGGGGCTTTGATGGATGTATATTCTTCATCTTTTGGAGCCATCCATATTTGATTATATACAGAATATCCATCCATGAAGGAAAGCACTTCATAGCCAGTTGTCGCATCAATCAAGAGTTTTGTAATCGGAACTGGAAAATACACCTTAGGAAAATGCCGATTAAGATCTCTGAAATAAATGAAAACTCAAATTTTCCCATTATTCTTTTTCACTGGGACAATATTAGCCAACCAAATGGGATATTGAACTTCTCTGATGAAATTAGCTTTACTGTGATTATCCAATTCAGCCTCAATTTTGGAAGCATAGTTTGGGTGTGTTCTTATATCAGCTTGTTTGAATCCTCGATGTTCTTATGGAAAACCCAGATAATGAGTGGAAACATCAGGCTTAAGCCCTGGAATCTCTGTATAATTCCAAGATGATATATCTCTATTTTGATTTAAAAAGGAAATATACATCTGTTTCTCTTCAACAGTCATGGCTGCACTAATTATAGTGGGGCATGGATCTTTTTTTGTACCCAGATTGATTTCTCTGAGTTCATCCACAGTGTTAGAGATACCCTTTTCAAATGCTGGGGGAGCATATATGAGATATTCCTCTTCTTCTTCAACATGTGTTACTTCTTCTGTTTCTACTTGCATAGTAGATGATGAAGTATAATTTTCATGATCAGAAGAGTTGTCAAAATTTGCACATCTTGAAGAAGAAGATTCCATTTTTGACCTGATTAATGATGAAGGTCCTTCTTTGGATAATAAAGAGGAGATGATGAATTGAGAATCGACATCATCGTTTACCTCTGATATTTCTATAACTTTCCCTGGACTGATTGGCGAAGTATAGAATTTCTGAATTTCAGCAGATGAAATGAAGACATCTCCATTTGAGCTTTCATCATTACATGGTGGATCACCAATCTCTCCCATGTTTCCTAGCTCGATTTCCTTAATTGAAATTATGGATCTTTCCATAAGAGTGTTTTTATTTGTCTGTATTCTATCAATTTAACTGTTAGGCAACACGTAATCTGTACTCATATGTGCTAATGGGTTTACTGGAATCTTTTCCAAACCATATGGAGCATTAACATTGGAAATCTCCTTTTTTGTGGATTCCTCCTTTCCCTTCATGTGGTAGAATTCCGCCTCAATGAATTGAGATTCACCTGTCTTGAACGGGGCCATATCACCATATAATGTCCCAACTTGACCATCGAAACAAACATGCGAAATTGATGGTATGACGAAGGGATAGCCGCATACCGATATAGCTGTGGTCTTCCATGCAAGATATTGAAGGCCGAGTCTTGATCAACCACCATGAAATATGAATTAGACACAAGATATCCAAACTGAGTTCTGAGTGTAATCTCGCCCTGTGGTTCTTGTTCATTTTTATCATATCCTTGTAACATCAAAGTAGAAGGGGATAAATCAGATTTCGTGAGGCCCATTCGATGAAGTGTACGAATGGGCATGAGGTTGACTCCTGAACCATTATCAATGAAAACTCTTTGGATGTCTATGGCATTAACCTTTCCAGATATGTAAAATGGTCTATTATGTCAATGCATGACACCATCTTCACTTTCATCAGTAAAAGATATTACTGCATAGCATTCTGCAAGATTATTCTCTACATGGTAGACTTTAGCTGCAGCAATTTTAGTCTCAAACTCCTGAGGACTTGACAAAGCCTCAATGAGTGCCTCCCGAAGATCCTTTGATAAATTCACGGCATCCATGAATTGATAACTTCACCAGTACTTGGACCATGTGTTTCAATATATAATACTTTTGATCTAAAGGTTTGCGTTTCCTAAGAGGAACATGTGGTTTAGCAGGTGCCTTGGAAGTTGATTCTTTGTCATTTGATGCATCCTGTATAGGGATAGGAGTTAGTAATACTCCTTGTTTTGGATGATTAGACTGATTAGGTATATTGACTTTCTAAGAGGAAGAAGATGGAACCTTCAACCGAACTTCCAGAATAATTGTGCAAGGTCTGAGTCTGCCTTGTATGGAAGAACATTCTTGTTCTTGTTGAGCTCGTTGAAGGGATCTACCATGAGTTTCTGCTGCATACACAGTTCTAGAAGGGGTAGAATTGGAATAGTGGCCTCTGAAAGATCCATGTCTTCCCTTGTATCCTGTGCCGCTGAAAATTCCTATGATTCTTCTATTTGATATAGGGAATTCAGGCTCATCAAAATCGAAATTGCAACTGGCATATGGATCTGTTAATTGAATCATATTAACAGAACCGAAAATCAACTCTGCATTTGATGAAGAATCTACCTGATTACCCTATTTAGGCTGTTTCGTTTGGTGGGGAAGTGACCGTGAATTTAAAGTAGATGGTATGACGTCTTCCAGAGTCAAATACAACGTAGGAATTGACACATACTCATCTTCTTAAGATTCTTTTTCTTTCTTTGAAT
The DNA here is from genome assembly GCA_963277665.1 of Viscum album. Lineage (NCBI taxonomy): Eukaryota > Viridiplantae > Streptophyta > Magnoliopsida > Santalales > Viscaceae > Viscum > Viscum album. Next base: position 1,298,101,535 of record OY728146.1, read on the forward strand.
CATGCTGTTTCGTTGAGGATTTTCTCTCCGATGAAGAGGGTTTTGGTGTGGCATTCATTGCAGAAGACACAATTGTTTTCATCAATAACATTCGCAAAATAGCATTAGTTTGGTTGTTCGTCTTTCTGACCATCCAATAATCATATTTTTGTGCATTTTTTCTTTTTACTTCTTTCCATTCTCCTTCCTCCTCTAGAATTGTAGTAGTAACACATTCCACCTTAGTTGAAGATCCTTTTAATTTGAATTGTCCCAAGTTGACCATCTTTTTTAATAGGTCATTGAATTCAAAACAATCCTGGATGGGATGCCCCAACATTTGATGAAAGGGGAAATAGTTGGGATGGTCTTCATCTCCTTTATTGTTTGGACTTTTTGGCCTTGGCAACTGAACCAAATTATTTTCCAAAGCCGAAATGAAGTAACAAGGAACTTGTCCATTTCAGAAATAGTATGTTTTTTCTCTTCATATCCTCAAATTGTTTTCGTCGTTGATCACTTCGGTCATCTTGATGAAACAACGTTTTTTGTTGGCACTCAGGAGGTGGAGCCCTTCGATAAGATGAAGGTTTTGAAGTAGAAGCAGGTACAAGTGATTGTTAAATCATAACTGTAGCAGTCTCTGCTTTACCCATTCTCCTTCCTAGAGCTGATGGAATTATACGAGCCATATCCTTAGTCTTTATAAGAGAATCTTCAATCTATTAAGCGATTGAAGTAAGGTCTCGAAACCCTCCTGTATATTTCACATGGATCAATGGTGTGCATAATTCGTCATGTAGATTCGCCACACATATTGGCAACAGTTCTTCCTGAGGGAGTGCTAAGATTAGGGAATATGCTAATCTCTTCCAGCGAGCAACGAAATCTGAGACCCTTTCATTCTCCCTTTGCTTACAGTTTTTTGGTAAAAAACTATTTTCTTTGGCAACGTTGAGGTGAATTGAATATGGAATTTTTGGCGAAGATCATCCCACCCGGTAATTGACCAAGATCGCAAGCTTGAGTACCAAAAAAAATCTGGTCCATGCAAGGTTCGCACGAAGTATCTGAGTTTCACTGCTTCTTGCTATTCTGGAGTCCCCATCATAGGATCTAAACAAGATACTTAATGCGTCAAATGATGTTCAGGATCGCATAATCCATTGAAAATAGGGAATAAAGGGTTACCAAAACTTTATGGGGGAAGGACCAAATCTACCCATTCAGGGTAAGCTCTCTTTTCTGGTTAAAGCTGCGCGCGATTCCCTTCCGCAGTCTCTAACAGAGCTGTTAGTGACTCAATGGTAGTTATTAACATTTGAGAAACATCTAGATGAACTTGGACATGGGTAGGTGCAATGAATAGAGCTGGTACAAATGTGGTGGCTGGTACTGCAACTGATGGTAGCCCGACCAATTTTTGTTGTACATGACCTGTAGGATTATATCTGTGAGGGTGTACTGATAAAAGAGGATATTCTTGATCCATTTCAGAAGCCATAACAAATTCTTTTGACTGACTGACTCCATCATGCTTAGGGAGAAGACTTCCCTGAAGTAGTTCTGCATTCATCCTCCTCAATTCCTTCATTTATTACTCCTGTTGTGCCAATCTCTACTCTAGTGAGAGAGATTTTCCTTCTTCAGAGGAAGGGTATGTAACCTGATTCTTTCCTTTCCCCTTTTTAGCTCTCTTTTGGAGAGGGTGAAGTGGGTTACTTGAAGGATTACCTAGATTCTGGGTAATCCTTTGATTTCGTGTACAGACACCTTCTTCATTTGTGTCTATGCGTACAACTTCTGGAACCAGAACCTCTTCATCTAAGTCCCCTGAGTGAGCCTCATGTTCTAGAGGATCAGAAACAATGACATTAATGACATGAATTGATGCATAACACATCATATCCCTTATATCAGCATTTCTATGATATTGTCTCCTACCATGACCCTGAGGAGACGTTACCTTTCATTGATTTGATCCCTTAGGAACATCTTGGAGAAGCGTAATTTGGAGAGAATTTCCTGATAATTTGGCTCTTTGTTCCTCTTTTGGCTTCTTCCCCCATTGAGAGAAAACCAAATTTCACTGAGGAGGGGATTGTTGATTTGAAAAAGACCCCATTCCGATGGATTGGGACTGTTCCTGCTACCTTTTCTCATCTTCTCGAATCCTATTTGTTGATTCCGAGGGTTGGGTTAAATGAGCCCCTAGTCTGGAAAGCTGGGGTGGCTCTTGATATGCTATGTCTGAGAATTTTTTAAAATCTCTCTTGATCTTGGGGACCTTAGTACGGAAATTAGTTGGATGTATCAATCGGTATCCACTATTATCACCCAGTTGAAAAGACCGTTAGATGATTTCAGACCCTTCTGTCACTTGATGATGTTCTTTCTCCATACGAGAGGCCTTTTCAATATTCTCATTTTCATGATGAAGGAGTAATTCAAAAACTTGTTCTCTATATTTTTTATTTTGAGAATAACTAGATGAGGCCTGTTCTTGGGCAAGCTTTTTATTACAAAAAAAACCCATTGATTGTGGTTGGAAATGGGAAATAACATTGAATGAGACCATTTTCGGCGGTCTTTGCTGACTGGAGAGTATAGTGAAATTTAGTGCTCCATGAACACCCCATCCTCTAACTTGAATATAATATGGGGCATTGGAAATTAACTGGTGCAATCTTCTTAGTCCGCCAATGCATGAATGTTGAAGAGCTATCTAATTCTTTTCAGCTTCGGATAACGTGAGACTGATAGAGATGCCAAATCAATCTAACGTTGAAACCCTTATATTATCTTAAGATTATTTTCATATTCATCATAAGATAATACTTTGGTTTTCAACTGACAAAGAGTTTTCCATATGTTAAGACGAATATCATGAATTCCATCTTCTATCAACATCTATGGAGTGTCATACTGAGAGTCAGCCAGAGGCCAAAACATGACTGGTACTTCACCCTTCACCAGTTGTTTTCTCATGTTCAGTATTTCCTCTTTAACATTAAATTAAGATTCTTCTACCTTATTTGACTAGATCTGGGGTGTCGTTGATGCTTTTTTGGATTCAAAAATCTTCGTAGAGAAATCACTGATCAAAATAAAAGATTCATGACTTAGGGGTGGTTCGGAGAACAACTTGCACCCTGGGCTATCTTCTTGTTGAGAAAGTATTTCACCTGTTAGCAATGAAGCATCAGAAATGACTGGTTTTTCATTTTCATGTGCCTCAAGATAAGAGGGCTTTCTTGGCACTACATTGTCCAGTGGAGCATTTTTCGGGCAATTTGAATCTCTACTGCGAAGAGGACTTTCGCAGTGAAATTTGTCATCATGGGGAGTACCACCATGGTGGGTTATAGAAAAGGATGATATCTCTTGCTCCTTGGACTTCTGGCCACACAGAGGGTTATTGTAGCTCTCATATGAAGATGAAACTTCAAGATCGAATGAACTGTCATGAAGCAAACCTTAATGAGGAAGTGTCTGTTGGGGACCTTCTTAATTAATGTTCCTACTATTGGGAACTAAGGGAGTGGAATCTCGGATTCCAACAGATAACTGTCTGAGGGCTTCAAGAACTCCAGCATCGAGCAAAGCCTTGTTACAGATTTTTTCTTGATCTCATGACTGTGATGGGCGGGTCTTCTTCTTAGATGCCTTCTTACTCACCTTGGAATCCACTTTTTGATGAAAGTGTCTACTCTGAGTAGGTATATGTGCTTTATCAGGAGAGATGGAAAGGTTAGGCTGAAAATCCCCACTCAAATCAGGAGTATGTGCCTGACTTGGTTGTCCGTATGATTTGGGGGAGTATTCCCCACAACCCTCGTGGACTGGAACATATGTGTGTGTCTGTTCTGGAGTGAACGGCTGATGTGTCACCCCACTAGTAGGGATAGATTTATGTGTCTTTCCCTGAGATGCTGCTGAAGCTATTATAATATCCTGACAGTCATCCAGAATAAGAGAAGGGATTTTCTTCTCCTCTTTCACCATTGACAGAATGTTCTTGGTGACTTCAGCTACCGGAATAAGGATATATGTCTATTCCATTCTTTGAGTAGGTATATGTGCCTGCTCTTGTCCTCCTTTTCCTATCAGTGAATCCAGACAGTACTCAAGTGTGGAGGCAGAGAGTTGAGTCTGCCTCTTATTTTTCACCGGAGCATTCCGACTAACTTCTCCGAGTGCTACCATGTGAGACTATTGGTAAGCTTGATCAATACTAGCAGGTGTGTGTGACTTCTGATTTCACTTCACCAAATGTGGTTGATGAGATTCATCATATTTAGTCAGATGCAGCTTCTTACTAGATGATGAAGTATAAACATGTGTATGTTCCTGCCTATAGTACTCTTTCGGAATTTCCTGGCGGGATTGGCGTGATGCTTCCAGATGAGTCTGTTGGACATCGGAATTAAAACGGATGGGTGTATGTGCCCGCTCGTTTCTTGCCACCAAGTTTGGATGGTGGAATTCTGCGGAGATCGGAGAGAAGAGAACATGCTCACTGTTGACCAGATTTCGCCTCTGGCGATTCTTCTTTCCTGTTCGGGTTCGAGGAACCTGAGTCGAACACCTGGAGTCGATAACCTCATCATGTTAGGGGTGCACTTCCACACGAGTTTGGTGGTGATTATTGATGGGAGCCCCCGGGAAGGACTCCCGCTTCCTTGAATAAAGCCCCTGAGGGACCTGCTCATTCAACTCCCCAGAATATGGGAGGGAATGGTGATTGTGTTCTCCGGATAACGAATCGAAAAAGTTGGAGATGGTAGTTACCAACGCCTAGTTCTTGATCACTGGTCGTCGCTATCTGGACGACCTGGGTGAATTGTTCACTTGGAGGGCCTATCGAGAAGACTCTAGAGTTGGAATGGTACCCTGTTGATGGTACTCCTTATCCAGCACATTTGATACCCAGTGTTGAAGATGCTAAGTAGGTTATGTCTTCCTTAGAGAGGACGATGATCCAGTAGGAGTAGCAGCAGTGGCATTTGCAGCAGAATTTTTCACAGCAGAGGTATTCACATATGTGAACTTAAGAGAAGCCATTCTGGAAATGGATAAGATCTTGGAAAAGTGTACCTGGTTGATATAACAGACATAATCAAGATAAGTCCAGACACTACATCATTTGGATGAGAAAATATGTCATTGATTGTCTTGTTTTCCCTCTCATTGAGTTAAAATAGGGGCCTAAAAAATAGGCAAAGCATCATTTTAACTTGGTTAATGATTCACGTCGGGTTCACCATTTTTTTGTTTCCTCTGGAATTGGGGATGACCTCGTTGATTGAAGCTTCAAACATTAGAATCGGTTTCTAACGGGTTTGTTCATAGAACTGGAAACATCTAATGATTTCATATCCATTTTGACCTACTTTCCAAAGGTAGGCGCTCATTAGTTGTGGACTGAAGAGTGTTAGGAATTTTCATTGGTTGATAGGATGGGAGGTCGGACTAATAACCCCTTTTTGAGGGAAATTATTGTCTACTCCGAGACTCTCTTTATAGATTTAAGTTATATTCGTGAATCCTTATTACATTGCCAAGTATAAAATGAGCATTCCTTTAGATCTGACAATCAATGATTGAATATGTAGGAAATTTTGAGAATATGTTATATGTATTCGTGGTTCTTTATCGATAGATAATCATCTATATTTTGTTAGAGATTCTTATTTAATGGTATCCTTCGATAGAAAAAATTCTCATGGTCATTATGATAACCATACTGGTTTTAAAGCCACTCAGGGGGGCACTTGAAGTTTATTGTCATTCAAAAGGACATAGATTATTTCAGAGTTGGGATCACACCCAATGATGGGCTTCCTACGTATCCTTTGTTTTGGAAAATGAATCAGAACCCACGTAGTTCGAGTAAGGGAGTATGATGTTTCTACATGATTGATGGATCAAAGGAAGATGTCATGATTACTTTTACGCTCTAAGCTCACATGATTCATTCTCAGTGTGAGAAACAAGAGTTATTGGTGAAACCAGAAAATTTGTTCCGTGCAATGATGTAGGTCTTATATATGTATGACTGCCCGAATAGATGAGGATTAAGATTTACTTCAGGGAAGAATTCCATGGATAGGGTCCATAAAGTTATATGTGCTTCATGGAGATTTGGATACTGTAATCTTAGGGATTACTCCTAAGGAATATTCCCATGTTTGTAGGGGACTTATTATTGGGTTTTACTCCTGAGAAGGAAGCCCATATCAAAATGAATTATGAATGGTTAAGAGAAATTATTACTGGGGCTTATTACTAAGGAGGAGGCCCAGGTTAAAGGGATTTTAAATTTAAAGTATTTGGTGCTTACTCCAGAAGAGGATGACCATATTTGAGACTGGGGCCTACTCTTAAGGAGGAGGCCCAGGTTAAAGGAATTATGGCTGGGGCTTACTCCTAAAAAGGAGGACTTGGTTAAAGGGATTTAAAAATTAAGGGATTTGGGGAAAACTCCTGAAGAGGATGACCATATTTTATAATGGGGATTACTCCTAAGGAGGAGGCCCAGTTTAAAGGAATTATGACTGGGGAATACTCCTAAAAAGGAGGTCCAAATTAAAGAGGACTTGAGGCTTCATCCTAAATAGGATGCCAATATTTGAGAATGGGGCTTACTCCTAAGGAGGAGGCCCAGGTTTGGGGACTTGGGGCTTACTCCTAAGGAGGATTCCCAAATTAATGAGGATTTGGGGCTTACTCCTAAGGAGGATTCCCATAGTAATGAGGATTTGGACTGGGGATTAATCCTAAAAAGGAGTCCCAGGTTATGGATTCTCTCATCTTAAAGGTTGAGTTTGAACGAATGAACTCTCTAACTTTAGTGACATTAATATGTAAAAATCACTATGTTTTGAGAACGATTCCACGGAACTCCTTTCAGGTATGGAATTTCAATCAATAAAAAATGACATAAATGGCGTTGAAGTGTGACTTGAAGACTGAATCTTGAATATGATAGTTGGAATGGAATGAGAGGGGTTAAATGGGTAGGATGGGCAGCCAAAAAGAGAGGGGCGTGCAAGTCCTGGCAGACGCGCAGGTACTGCGTGGGCATTCTTGTATTGTTCGTGCACGTATACCTGCGTGACACATGGGTACATGTGCGATCCTTTACATGTAGATTAATACATGAGTGATTTTTGACCAAAGCCTTTTAGAATCATCCTGAGGTACTTCCAGAAGAGTGGCGCGCAAGTTTCTATGGATAGGCAAGGAGGCAAACAGGTGTGTTCATTTCCCTTAAGGGAAAAACATTTAGGTGTGCAAGTGTTAGTGATTTCTAACACTTAGACCTTATTCCTCTTGTTTAGACATTTCATTCTAGGTAAACAATTACCTTAGAAGTGTTCGGATGACTTGAAGACGAGTCTTGGGAGTTCAGAGCTCTATATCTGGATTATGGAAAAATTCCACTCGAAATAGGGGGCCCAATGAGGGTATTTATAGGCTAGAGAAGAACCTAAGCTGTTATCACTTAAGGCGTGAAAGTCACTTGCACGACCACTTTTAGCGCAAAAGTGTACATGCACGACCATAATAGAACTTGCGTGACCATTGCGCAATGTTCTAATTATTCCTTCTTTTGTCAATTTTTTATATGTGTCCAAAGGTTGAATCACATTGAGCTAAGATATTCCCCCTTTCCAATCATTAGACTCTATGACGAAAGGAGCGTCAATATATTGTAATGAATATTTCATTTTATCATGTAGAAATTATATTTGTTTTCTGTAGAATTTATTAGGGTCATTGGTCATAGGAATGCATGATATTTCACTACCAAGAATATTTTATTTCCATTGATGTTGTGAAATTTTCAATTTATTTAACTTTCTTATAAGATATAAATATTCAACATAATTAATGAAATTGACTTGTTAGTACCTTTAAACTATTATACCCAATGTTTTTCTATAAAAGTAACATCCATATCCCTTTATAGCGATGTAACTGTTTTCAAAGTCAAATGGGATACAAACTAGAATACAAAGATATCATGATATTATTCCAAGAATACTTGTCTAGAAATGAACATCAATAACCCTTGGTTTGATTGATGATATTGTGATTATGATTCTTCCAACAATAGTAGATTTATACTGTGATGTACATCCACAAAAAATCATTAGTTTACCCCCTGAACATGGAATAAAAAATCATCACAATATATTTATATAAAAAAGTATAATATCTCCTAAATTACAATGTATGTTTCCAATGTAGTATTAATAATTAATTTTTGATTTGGAGTAATTAGAATTCAATTGATTCATTACTATATGTAAATCACATTGGGAAACTCTAGTTCTATTTGTAATGAGGGATTACGATTCACATCAATTATTTATCTGATATCACGAAATGAATTATTTTATGATCCCAAATTGATGTCCCATTAATCAAATGAATTATTTATTTGATCATTTAAATGGATCTAAATGGTTCTCTAAATATTGTTTTTGATTGTGGTATCACTAGGTTCGTATAAATAAAAAAGATATCCCAAATTCATTTTTTATATTCTAATATAGAAGCTAAAACTACATTTGCATTCTCATTAGACATATGATTGCACATACACATTTCATGGAGATTAAGAAATATATTAGCTAAATGTATCTAGAATTAATTTTCAATAACATAATATAATATTTCTCTTGTGATAATTATGTGAATCATATATATATTTTACAAGGTTTATTATGTAAACATTGAATCTATGTTGAATTCACATGGATTGAAATATAAATATAGTAATTTCATTTGGATTAAATTATTAATTTTGAAATTTTAATCAAGATTAATTCTAAAAATAATTATTTGAATACCAAATGAATGATATTGTGTTCCCTATGAGTCATGGTTTCTCTCTCTAGTGGTATCACGATGTGACATATGGATCTCTTATTGTTACACATAATTCCCTATCCAACATCAGACAGTGGAGATGTGTTGGGAATTTTATATAATCCAAATCCATCCAATTCCCATAAAAAGGAATTTTCGAAGTGGGGATGGGCAGTGTGCCACAAATGTGGGTAGTCAGACCTATAAAAGAATGAAACCATTAGAGGGAGAAGCAATGTGGAAAATATTATGATGGAGGGACGAAAAACCCAATTGAAATTCAAAAATTGGTATCAAAATTGGTAAGATTCCACTAATTCATATGGATTACAGTAAGGGGTATTGTTGGAGTCCCAAATAAATGATAATATGTACCCTATGATTCATGGTTTCTCAAAAAGAAGGTTTTCATGGTCTTTCATATGAGTTTCATTCTATGATACATATTTCCCTATCCAATATCAGATAATATATGTATGTCATGCATGGTATATAAACCCCAAACAACCTCTCCCCATTTCTATGACTTTTCATAAGGGGGATGGGAAGTGACCCACCCTAATGTGATGTGAGCCCTACTAAAGAAAAAAACCATAAGAGAGTAACCCAATGTGTAGAATATTTTGATAGATGCTCATTCATCCCTAATAATAACTGTAAATACATCATATGTAAATGATTTATGGTTTATTCATTTATATTTACATTTATTCAGTTTAATTTATATAGTTCTTTGGAATAATTTGTATTAAAATCTATATTTCAATTATAAAAAAGTTTTTTTCAATATTTAGAAAATAAAAGTTTTATCAGAGCCTTTTCATTCATTAAAATTGGTAAAATTAGTTTTAAAATCCCAAAATATATATACAATTCTTTGAAATAATATTTTCATATAAAAATTCATAGAATCTTTACTAGGGATCATCAAATAATATTTGATATTTCATGCTATTATAGTATAACACAATATATAATTTGATTATATAGAAATCCTTTAAATGTAATTATATGTTTTTGAAAATTGTCGTATCTCAAAAGGTAAATTCAATTTAATAATATATAAAAGTGCTATAAGACTCTAAAATTAGACATTTTAAAATAATCATTATTCATGCTTGAGAAGATTTCTATAGTAATATCATTATACTAAATCATTTCACTAGTGTCTATACCATTATTATAAAATATATATTCCACAATATTTTCTTCCAAAAAAATATGTGTTATGATTTAATTGCAGTACAAATGTGATAGCATGCCGTGTTTTAACCTTTCAGTAAAATTCCATATTAAATGAAAAAAATACATTTTGTATTTTATGCACTATTGTTGCCAACTCACACTCTAGACAAATATTTATACATTGTTTATTATATGTAACCTCTACCAAATTAATTATTACAATCATTTTTCAATCTAGATATTCAGTGATTCTACAAGATCCATAGAGACTAGATAATGTTTTTCTATGTGCTGTCTCAAGATGCTACCATATCTAGTAGGACTTGGATTTTTCCTTAAAGTACAATCCATATTACATTTAATCCTTCCAAAAAACGTAATTAGACATAATAATTATAATATTTTATAATTTAAGACCATTTCATTAATCTTTAATGGATTGTTGTCAATGAGAAACACATTGTTGTTTTTCATCCAAATGTCAGTATGAATATAAATTTCATGGGATGAACAACTAATAATTATTGGGTGAAAAAATATGTATCCTCACAAAATAAAAGAGAACAATGGGATAAGATAATAAAATGACAGTCAACCATAATAGAGGTATATGAATTCTTAAAGTTAGGAAAAATAAAAGATTCCATGTAAATGACATTTCATTCATTATGTTTGTTCTAGACATTTTTATTAAAGTTTTAAGACATTAATATTTCTCATTAATTAGTCTGAACAAAATCCTTTATTGTAAATAATGATTGAAATTGGAATGTTTTGTAATTCCTAATACTTTAGAATCAATTGGTTGAAACATTTTTTAAGGTACAACATAAATTTTCTTTTGGATAATGCTTCCACTAAAAATAACATTTTTAATCGAAAATTAAATAAGTTTTATGAGAGTAGTTGGAAAATTGTAAACAATTAATGAAAACACAATTTGAAAAATAATTCAAGCTTTATAAAGACAAATTAAACATTCTATTGAAAAAAATTTACATTTCTATACGGATATTTGGTTCTAATTCATCATAAAATATGAAAAAAATAACTAAACCTAGTCTTTCACAAAAACATAGAAACAAAAATTTAACTAAAAGGTAAATTTCCTTTTCTAGTTTAATGTAATTAAATTTTATTACAAATTTCATAAAACATAATATATTGGATTATATCTAGATATAAATATGATTTATTTTTCGAAAATTAATATACAATATAATAATTGGGTTTAATGAGATATTATAGTATATTAGACCCCATGTAGTGGATATGATGTCAGTGTAAGGTAATTATATATATTTAAATATGAAAGATAATGAAGCCAAATGAGTTATGTGATATAGTAACTAATTATAAATAATATATACAGGGATGAAATTATTTTTCATTATTTTGTTTTTCTATATTGAATTGTGAAGTTCATAAATATTTGGAAATGGTATTTAAGGATATTAATACTATATTCTAATAATTTATAAAATATGTAATCATTAAATTTTATAAATAAAAATTTATCGTTAATGAAAAATTATTAAATAAATTTCCCAAAATTAAATATTTAGATATAATACCTATGAAATTTTATAACTAGACATATAATTTTGATATAAATTTCTTATATAGAAAGTATACATATTTTATTTAATTTCTTATAATGAAAAATATTAAGAAATATTCAACGGAATTTATATTAAATATTATGAATTTTTCAAAAATATTTTTTTTAAATGTTCATATTAAAATTCTATATTGGGGAAATTATGTTTTTCAATAATAAAATGTGATCTTATAATTGTAATGATCAGGTATTAAATAATAACCATGTGAAATTTTGGATTATTATGTGATATATACGACTGTATTATAAAATGAAAAATTTGTTTTTAGATATCATATATTTATGAAAATTTCATATAAACGGACAATATGAAGAACATAATATTGTATGTAAATATATATATATATATATATGGAATATTCATAATGTTTATCAATTGTTAAAATAAATTAATTTTCACATTCCATACATTTTTTGTCATGAATAGTAATGATATATTCTTAATAGATCTTTTCATTTTCATAATGATATAAACTACTTCTCCAAATATTCTTATAAATTTTTTATGATGTAAAAGAAAAGTATGATAAATATAGTATATTAATTATATATTAACATAGAAATTTATTTGGGAATGAGAGTCAATATAATGATTGATTATGATTTATAAATATTAATTTTTTGAAATTTAATCTACTTATGGTATCTATTGAGTAATATGACCATAATTATAGGGGCTTTAGGTGAGACTACACCCTATTATAAATGTTTATGCCCTGTCTAGAAAAGTTATGGTTTGTTATTTTTCACACTATGATTACTCTTATTGGGAATTTTTATATTATAATTTTATTATTCTCTAAATTAAAGGGTATCATGTACATTATAAATGATAATAACATTGATGTGTATAAATATATTAGTCTTTTGTTATAGATTATTAACAAATGAAATGGCTGTGTAAAGTGTTATACATCTTTATTTTTTGATAATAATAATTTTGTGGAGGAAATAAATATTCCATGATATGTATTTTTAAAATTAATATATACATGTTAATAGATGTGATAATAAGGTGATATGAACATATAATTTCAAAATAATATGTTTCAGAATCCTTATAATGAAAAATGATTTTCCAGAAATTGATCATCTTTCCAAGTAGGCTCATATTGAAGGATTAAACATCTTGATTATCATCATTATTAAAATCATGTAATTGGATTGACTTATGTGTTAAGAGTGTCATTTTTGGAATTTTATTTGTGTTACACATATATAGTATACAATATGATTTTGGATACTATACATGTATTGTTGAGTTTTTCAATATTATTTATTATGTGAAGAGTATTATGCTCAACCATATAAATGAAATATCTAAGATTATTGGAGTGTCTATTTTTGTGATAAGATATTGTCATTATGATTATATAAATATTATTTTATTCTATAATGAAATGTGGATCTCAGATCGAAATGGATAATACTTAATTTAAAGGTGTACAACATTTTATTAGTTGGAAAACTAATATATGTAATTTTTAAAATAATTTAAACCATGATACACTTAAGATAAAATAACCTATAATATATATATTAAAAAAATCATCAATAAAAATTATTTTGACACAAATCATTATAAAGGATATGTTTAATTTAATATACTCTATAAAATAACACAAACCATAAAACACATTACTAATTAAGAATAATATTATATGTTTTAGAGTAATAATTTATTTTTTAACCAATTATTTATTTTGTACAACAATTTGATCTAAGTGATGTTAATGAAGCATATAATGACCCATGATATAATATAACAATAATTTCCAATGTCATAAAATACCAAAAAATAATCTATGTCACAATAATAATATAATAAAAACAATAATTTAGATCCCAAATATAAAACCATAATAATGTATCAAAGAATTAATACATAATAATATAGTTTTAAACCACATATATGGTTCATTCACAATTCTCCACAATATCACATTCTACATTGGATATGTGCCTAATCATCCTTTTACCATTATCACGATTGATCAAAACTGTATACTCACCAATGTTCCCATACCTGGGGTGAGAATATCATATCTGTATCCAACTTATAAAACATAACATGAATTCCAAAACAATTATAATTTTATAACAATTGGTAGAATATATTAATTCATTATAATAAAAACTATGAACATATATATACAAAAAGTATTAAAATAACATGTACCAATGTATAAATTGATCATGAACCCATGAACTCATGAAAATACCCAACATAATACATATATAGTGTCGTTAGGTATTCCAAATACTTCAACACACTTGAATATATCGATACCTTCAATTCCATTTCATAACTAGATAGTATAATCAAAATTTCACATATTTGAACTATATACATGCAAATAAATAAAACGCTTTATGAATTCATTTGAATTCAGAAAAGAGATATCCAAAAAATGTCCAAACACAAAAATTATTCCTTGTTTTAAATTTAAATATTCCTTATTATTGAAAAAAATTTCTGAATCACATAGAACCAATAATTTATTATAAACATGAATTGTATAATTCATTAGTGTTTTGAGATTAGTCATCTAATAAAAATGGAATCATATAATTTTTGAATAATTAAAACCATTGAGTTTGATTAGAAATTCCATCGAGGGAGATACCACCTTCATCATATTCATTATACATGAACAATCACACCATTATCCAATTTATTTTTTTATCCCTTTTTAATTCATTTAGTGAATACTAAATGTATTCCCAATAAATAATCATTGAAACACATATGTAATAATGGAATACCTTGTATATGGTTTCTCGTGATGGAAAAATATGATGACCAAATACATAATGTATGAACATGATTCCTTCCATTGATATTATAGATCCAAAACACTAATAAAACATTAAAACACACCTCTTGGAGGAAGGGAATTACCAATATTTCATTTGATGTTGGTTGGTATTTATGATCCTATGAAATGAGAAGAATTATATGGTTTTTAATTGAGGTTTTGGGATAACAATTTATTTTTTATATTTAATTAATATCATTGCATGACCTTGTGGTATTATTCTATAAAACATGGTCCAACCATTTGAATACCTAAATACTAAAAAATTCATTTTTTCACACATATCAAATTTTGTTTTCATGTAGTACAAAAATCATGGTCCAACCCAAAAACACATATCGCTACCATATGATTACACAATGACCACCATTTGATTTTTCAAAACCATTATCACTTTTATAAATAATACAAAAAAACCTTAAACCATAAATAAACACCCACATTAAAAACAAATCATTATATAACATCAATATATTTAATAAATTTGAAATTTAACACAAAAAATGGAAATTAAATTATATCATCTTTTGGGATTTCCATCCATTGAATGAATTAGGTGTAACTATCTTAAGAGAACAGTATATATTTATTTGGAATAATTTTTTTACTATATTTAGTTTAAAAAAAATTGAATCATGCTTTTATAATAAATATAGCATATAATTTCTGATTCCACACATGTCAATTTTTTCAATATAAAATATGAATCGTGAAATGTTAAAATATGGAATTTGGTACAAGAGTAACAACTTCATAAATAATCACATGTTTATGATATGGATGAAACATATTTAATATAGATCGTGTCAAAAATTATTGAGAAAATTTATTCTCAATGGTAAGGATATTTGATATGAAATATTTGAAATACATTTCTTAATATTGAATTTTCGGATGTAGTAAGTATTAAATTACAGTTCAACCACAAACATTGTTGAACTAATTAGGTTGAAATGTTCAATTATAAATCTTCACATACATTATCTGATATTAGATAATGAATATTATTATAATATTATTTCTAATATTTTCATATTGTAACAATCCATTTTTTGATAAAATAGATTATTGTATTAGTCTCATGAACATTATGTTTTACAACCATTGATTCTCCCACACTCTATACACAAAAATATAGATATCTATAAGTATGTTCGTACAATTTATCTTATGGAACCATATATATAGAGTCCTAGTACCATATCATATATTAAACCCTCAATGATGACAAATAATCATACCATGATGCTCAAAAATTCATAACTAAAGTACACTGAATATTGACTAGATCATGGATAGTATACTCTATCAATCCTTTCATTTTGAAATCATTTGTCCATATCAGGTTATGATTGGGTCCGATGGAATATATAAATGACATTAAATACCATATTATTAATCATTCATTTTAGTTATATAATGAATAAAATGGTACACTACTCATATTAAATACTTCATGGATATAAGAATCATTCAATTCCACTATTTTATTATTCTCTAAAATTGAATTTCATTTTCCAACATTGCGATTCATAATGAAATAACCAAAATAGAATCATGAATCTAAAAGACCTATTGTAATCCATTGAAAAATATTATAGAAAACTATTCATATTTAATAAGAACCTATTTTGAGATAGTATGATATCTTATGGCCTTTTTTACACATAACTTTTTCTCAGGTATGATATATTTTTACATATTTTTCTAATAGACATTTTATTCTACACCACCAAAAATATTTATTTATTTCCTATTACATTATTTGAATTTGAAAGAGGATAATCCATTTTTTAATAGTTGTATATAGAAAAGATCTATTATTAGAATGATTAGGGAGGTTAAATTTAATATATTATGAGAATCACATAGTATAAAAACTTTATAAAACCTTACTTTATCTACCTATTACATAGGTATCCTCAAATAGTTAGGTAGAATAGGGATATTTATTATGATTACTTGACTGGATTAAATAAAATATGAAATAGGGTAATTTTATGGAATAATTCATCATTATTCTCCAAAATAAAATTCAAATCCACATTTTAATTACTCTTATATTATTGAAATAATCAAGAGACTCTCTAACAACTCCAATACATGACATGTGACATATAGTAGTATATACAAAATTTCTCTTCACTAGTGTATAAACCAATTTAATTTTTTAAATTTATAGATAATAAATCTATTATCACTTAGTAATGTTAAATTAATTTTTTAAAATATTTATTTCCAATATTTATTATCATTAAACACTATGAAAAAATAATTATAGAGGTATTAGTGTATGGTATACATTATATAGACCAATATGTATAATATAAGATCATTCATTTTTAAAAAGTTTTTTTTTCTAAGCCATCCTTGATCCATTAAATATGAAATTGCATGCTTAAAAATTACTTATATTTTTGAAGTTATACAAGAATCCTTATAGACAGAATAGACATGTCTTGGTTGAAGAAAAATGATTATGTTCCAAAATATGTTAAGCTTTATGATTCTGAATGGCCTACAAGAAATCGTAATAATATTTTAATGGAAGACCATTTCTTGAAAATCAATCAAACATATTTTAGGTAAATATAAAAAAGTGATGATCCTATATTGAAAATCTGAAAAAACTCTATAACTGAAAATCAATTTTTTGAAGATGCTATAAATTTTTTAATTCATTGTTGTTATTTCCAAAAGTGGATTAAATTTCCTACGGTATGGGAGTGAATCAAAGTATCGATATACATTAAAATGTTCTTCCATCCACATATGTTATTTAACACTTATTATAATGGTCACATCATTTGTTCTTTACTTTTTATACTTATCTTATCATTTACATCATTATCTTATAATGATATAGAGAAAGTAATTTAGAAAAACATGGACAATGAAGATCTGATTTTACATGGTTCACCTATAAAAGTATGCATCCACTAAGTATTTAATTTAAATATAATAATGTCCCAAACCTACTAATGGCCACTACAAATACATGGTTTATGATAGATCGAATCTATACCAAGATTCACAACATTAAAATATTTAGTGATATCTCATTACATTCCAATTTTCACTCCCTCAATATTTTATTTGAAGGATGAAAACCTATGGAAATTATAACTAATTTAATATTCCTTTTCCCACTACTATAGAAATGATTCATGCATTGATTCATAAAATATAGGTCCTTTCATTAGCTCTAACGAATGCATCCTTAAATGATGATTGATGTTGTGTTGTTATTATCATTGTTTTGGATTATCCTTTACTTATGTAAAAACCCATTCATAAAATAGAAACATTTTATAGACACCAATAACAAATATATATTTCTATATAAATATATATTAAAACTTATTTTGAATTTTAAGGATCATCATGGGTTGATAAGTCTACATATAACTACCATGATGATGTAGAGAATTTTATTATTTTTTATGTATGTTTAAATGATGAAGATCCACGGAGCTCTTATTCTATTTAATTCATATATGAATATATTACTATTTACTAGGTAATCCTAGAATGTATATTCATGAACGAGACCCTAAGAAATTTTTATCACATAATTGTTCCATGGATCTCCATTTTGAACCAGTATATTAAATACACTTTAGTACATGTTGTTTTACCCATGGAGAGACATTTTTTGATCTTTTTCAAATTCAAAAACATCATAATACCATTTACAAAGACCATTTCAGCATGTAGTGCATGTTCTTTTTGAGATGAATCTTCTTCCCAAAAAGAATTCAATTTGATGTAGTATAGTGAATCATGAATTGATGATACTTTACAGATATATGATGGCTCACGAATGGATGAATCTTCATTAACCCATATCCATTGAATGATATAGTAACCCGGAAACCAAACTCCTTCGTGATCCATTCCATTGAATACTCCACCCACCAATCCTACATTCTTCTTCACATAATACCACTTTCACAAACCACATTCTCTTCCTCAAATTATTTTTGAGCATAGCTAAATTTATTCTATTGATAAACCTCTTTGATAAACTTTCCTCTACACAATGATGTGATGAATTACATTATAATGTAAAATAATTCTTATAAAATACACTGAGTATAATTACCAAGAAATACAATATAGATTCTCCATCACCACAAACTGAACTTTTATTATGGTTCAAAGGGAAAAAAAATTTTGTGGTAGAATAAATATATCACCTAAATTCACAAAAAATCATACAAAATACACCTTAAACCACCACCTTCAACTAATGATGCACCATCCGTGAACTGAAATAATATTAAAAAGGATTAATTAAATATATTATTACATATACAAATGCTTCATTTGTTATCTACATACCACCTTTGTAGTCTTCATAGTGTAGTACTTCTACTATTCAGTGCACAAACTCAACACCTTACTGTCTGCAAATTATGTAATTCAAGATATATTAGATGATTTTAATTTTGAAAGATAATCTATGTGGTATAATCCCTTTTATATATATAAATTATGAATTTAATGCCCCAAAATATGGAAAACAATTGGATAGTATTCCAAATTTTAAAAATCTAATTCAGCAACACAAACCATAATTTAATGAGGTCAACCAAATTTTTCAACAAACAAAATCATCCAAAAACACTGAGAAAGAATGTTGAGTGACTTTTTCAAAACAAAACCATGTATGTGGTTTTTGAAAATAATTAAATTTTTTTATAATCGATCAAAGATTTATTCTAGAAATCGCTTAAGCCCACATGATCAATTCTAGACATGATGAACAAGAGTAGCATTCAATTTCCATCACTGGGTCACCCCATTCAAAAACCTATGTAGTGAGTTCATCCAAATCCCCATTTATCGTTATATATGACCTTTGATCAGAGATCCTTTTCATCACTAGAATAAATAAATTAGATACATCACATCTCCCCTACTTGCTTCCCTTATCATGATTATGACATTTTCTCCCCCTTTTTTATCCACAAATTCTCACTCATTGTCAATGAAACTAACGGTCACTCCATTATGGTTTGAGATAGGAGAATGAATAAAGGTCAACAATTTTGATAAAAATACATAATAACTTGAGGAGATTGGTCCCACGTCGAACCTTTATTGATTTTGGTAGTCGAATGAACACCATGTTAAATTTGATTCCTATCATGTGGAATATTGGATATTTACATCATCAGAACATCCAATCATGTAGTTATGTAGGTAAATTATGACACACAGATATTTTAAAAAATATTTATTTTTAAAGAATTCATCAATAGCTTTCATTGCATGTAATCAAGAGTAGGAAAACCTCAAGACAATATAAATTGACCATCACAATATAACCATTAAATTGTAGTGAAGAAATATTATTAACTAGCATAGGATAATATATTATTAATTTATTGGATCATTTAAAATGAAAATATAAAACAACTGAATGTAATCGAAATATTCATGTTTTATGCTCATTTTGTCATTTTTTCATTATAAATATTATTTTTGATAAATATTGAATGATAATTATGAAATAAATATATTATATATTCCATAAAATATTTTTAATATTTATTTATATTATTTTATAAGAATATGATAAAAATAAATATAATTATATAAAAAAAATGATACATTTTTTAAAATGGAAATTTTAGAAAAAATTAATGGACAACATATTTTAAATCTACTTTTTGAAAATTTTATAATTTTTTTAATAATGTAAAATTGTTATTTTAATGAGAAATTTGAAAATTTACATCGATTAATTTTTGGTTATTTTTCTTGAATGTTTCATGTATTTATTAACACTTAAATAAATATTTTTATTTAATAAACTCTGCATTCCATTAAAATATTTACAAATTAAAATTATATTTTGAATTAGTTTTAATTTTTTATTAGAATTATATATAGTGGAATTATTGTTCTCAAAATGATTTTACAAAAAATGTCATTATAAAAACAATATATGATTTAATGTGTATTTTAGTGGTTTTATTATAAATTAAATTCTTCAAAATCTCGGTTTTGAATATAGAAAAATTGATTCAAAATTAATATCATAAGATCTAAATTTATTAAATATGTTACTTTTTTCCAATATGAATATTAATCATGGTAAATTTGGTTAACACATTAAAATCTACATTTGGTTAATTAGGTTAAAAATAAAATTATAATGATTATAAAATATCCCTTACGAGTGAAAAAATTATATTGGTATAATTAAATTTGGAAATTAAAATATAATTATATAAATTAATATATATAATTGACTCATTTCCCTAAAAATGACTTATATAATAATTAAATCAACGAAAGATACAACATGTCATTTTATATTTCTTTAATAATTCTTATGTATCCACATAGGGACAAATGATCAATAAGAAGGAATGTATATGTATATTTTTTACACAAAAAATAAATCAAGGATATAAATATATTTTTGACATTTTGGACTACTTGGATGAAAATTTTATGTTTATTATAATTAATTTTAAAAAAATTTAATGATCTAAAATTAATTATTTAATAAATATATCATTTTTAAAACATATTTATACATCAAATAAGTTACCTTATAAATATTATTATGAAATCTATAATATTTATCATCATCTAGATAATATATTTTCTATTTTTTTGTAATGAAATAATTATATTAAATTATTACACAAATTGGATGTAGTAATTATTTTATTAATGGAAATATAAAATGCATATTATAAAATATATTAAATTTTATTTTATTTAAATAAATAATATATAAAATAAATTTTATAGATGAACTAAAAAATTAATTGATATAATAAAATATTTTCTCTAATGCTAACAATTAATTTAGGTTTTTTTAAAAAATCAATGAAAGAAATTGTGTCAAATTGGCATTATTGATATATAATCAAAATAATGTTTGATCAAATTATTCTAAAAACATAAAAAATTATTTAAAAATAAAAAATAATTATAATATATTTCAAAATGTTTTAATCAATTCATTAATGGTCTAATTGACATCAAATATTTTATATTTACACTATTTTAATATTGTTCAATTTATTACATTAGTTAAATTTGAAATTGGTTAACTGAGTAATAATTAAAATGATATGGTTTAAATTAAAACCCAAACATGCCAATAATTTATTTTATTTTTATACTAAAGCCTTATATAATATCATATTCTAAAATATGACATTTTTTGGAGTTTTTTTGGATGGGGAATGATTTTATTATAATTAAATATATTTTTTTTGTTGATTCCCAAAGCTCCCCTCCTATAAATTACTAAAGGGAACCTCATCCCTCATTTATTTAAATCAAATTGATACTTAATTATCTGTCATTACCTATCCAATTACCTTCTCAACATCACTAGACATGTAATAAAAGAGTTTTCATTATGAAATGAAAAACTCTATTGTCTTAATAGGTGATCTTGATGGAGTTCTCTAAAGAAAATGTAATCTAATTTACCGATTCTCTCAAGAATATTTATTCTTTTACATCATATTATGATGTTATTTACATTATAATTAAATAAAAAGAGTAATAATTATATTATAAGATATTATTATTATAATATAACAACCATTTCCACATTTTATCTATCCTATGAAAAACTAAATAACCATGTGTGTGTATGTACGACCAGCAATATTCCAGCTATGGTGTAAACTTTATTTTCACCACCACATTATTTGGATGGGTATAATGATGGATGTAATAGATAGATATAGTTATTATAACTTAATATCACTCTTTTATCCATTATACATAATTTTTATTTATATATGATGGAACCCATAACTATGTTATCATATAAGTTTTTAATCTCATTATTGAAAGAGATTTTGCAAACATAAGTATTTACTAGGTTATATTTATTGTATTTGTACATTTGGAATAAAAATATATTAAAAAATATTTATAATATTATTATACAATTTTTTATATTAATTTTTAACCATTTATGAGTTTTTACTAAATTATATTAATGTAACAATTTTTCATTTTCCCAACGACAAAATTTTTGACTTTTCTAGAAATAGTATGAGAATAATGTTTTATTACATCATATATGAGATTAATGAAATTTTATAATTTCATTTCATCTTATATCCATGAAACATAGATTCCAATATCACATTGTCATTTTTGAGGAATATTATATCATTAAATGTTGGGCAGTGTTTTATGAAATGAAATCATTTTCATTTAAGAATGGAATATTTTCTAAAAGACTATTTTCGTGTAATCCCTAAAAATAAATTTCCATATAATGTATTATTTTTTATGATGTTAGGTATTATTTAATTCATATTTTTTCAATTATACTAAAAAAATTTACTCTTATATTTTGGTTTATGTTTAGGATGTAAAGATTATCACAAGAACAATATATTTTCCATGTGCTATGTTACAATTGAAGGATATTAATGAAATTCCATTGGTTTTATGGGTTATGATATGATGAAAATTTTGTGTTCTTATTGAAAAAATATGTATAGTTTTCATTATATGATATGTGGGACTTATATATCATTCCAATTAATTAGTTAAATATGTATATCTAATTAGTTAGACATGGATTGAATGAGAATTGATCTCTGTTTAGTAATACATGGTTGGAACATGGATTGAAATTAGTTCAGTAAAGTACTTCATCCACTATGATGGTCTTAAAAATACATGTTGACTAATATGGAATGATTTTCCACGCTTAGTTTTATGCTATAAAATTTAATGTCATTTCATAGGCTCTATGGGAATAAGTTCATTAATGAATATATATTATTTATCCCATGAAATGATACTATGATCATTGATTTGAAATATTATTGTTTCGAATCATATGTTTATGATCTCCAGCATTACGATTATGATAAGATTTACCACTCACATGTTTTCACTTACTGAGCATTTTACCTCACCCTTTGTCGGTTTCCCTTTCCCTTAGTTATAAATAAGGGTATTATATATTATGTTTCAAAAGGGGTTCTAGAGTTGGAGATGTATGTGGGAGAATATGAAGATATTTTATGAAACATTTGATTATGTTTTATTAGTTTATATTGAAACTAAACCTATATGATCCTAGAGTGGTTTATTATGTTTTTTTAATAAATATTATTCAATTTCTATATTATATATATATATATATAAATTATGGGTATTTATATATGGTATATAAGACAAAATTTTGTAATCCTTAGAAAACTACGATGATAAAACTACATGTAAGAACCCTAAAGATATTTCTATGTTTCGGATAAGATTATAGTAGTAAATAATGATCATGAAAAACCATTGATAAAAGATAAGGATTATTGAATTAAAATTTTATAAATAACTTATCTAGATTATGTGGTATTTTACGTATTATTATTTTTTATAATAATAACATTTATGGTTCTAGTCAATAGTAGAAAAATTATGTATATATGTTAATGTTGAATGTAATGAGAAATGCACCAATTTTCTTCTTAATAAACAAAATATTATGGGAGATGGATTGAAAAATATTGTTTCCATGCTCACAAAATTTTATCAATATTTGAATCATGTATGTATTTAAAATGATCAATGGAGGAAAAAAATTTCCATTGGGTCCTTCATGAGATGACATCCACCTTATTTAAATTGGTTTTATGACCCACTACTATTTGAACAATGGATTAGTATGAGAAAAATAATATTTAATGTTTACGTGGTTCATAACACGATAATACTATCTTTCTAGTGTATCATTTAGAATGTAATGATGATCAGTAGTGGAAGCTTATTAAGAATAAGAGGGAGTCATAATGAAATTTAATCCATGGTATTGGATGAGTTTAAGAACTTATTTATCAAAACTCTGTATCCCTGTGTTAATTTTAAAAAATGGATATGTAGTTACTTGTGATTATGAAAAAAAATAAAATGAATCCATTGGTACCCATGAATACAATATTAAGAATCATTAAATATACACATCATTAATATTAATTCATCCTGAGATTAATAATGATTGTTTCATTAGTGTATTCACACTATGTATCTGAAGGGAATTAATAATAAGTGTCTTAATTTATATGAGGGGATCATTATATATGATCCCATGGTTGAGATTTTAATTGAAGTAAATCATCAATCTTATAGATAGTAAAGTAAGATAAAAATTTAAATGAAGGGAAAATATAAAAACCTTAGTGAAATAATGATTATAATTCCTTAATGATTAATGTATTGAATGAAACATGTGTAGAAATATCATAAATGGAAATTAATAAATTTTATGTTTGTATAATATTGAGATTGATTAGTTGAATACTGAAATGATGGGTAAAAGATATATAATGATGTAAATAGAGGAAATGATACACAAAATTCAAATCCAACAAATCAATTATATTATTGAAAAGAAATTGGTCATTATGATAACCAATTCCATAATCCATGTGTATATGATTATGATCAATGTTTTTGTCTTCTTAAGGTAAAATAATAATGTAAATTCATATTATATAACAATTGGAGAAGTGGATTACACCATTGAATTGGTGAAAGGTACACATACTCTTCATTATTATGTCCTAAATGTTTTATTTGATTCTGGATCAACCCATTCTTTTGTTTATAAATAGCTTTCTAAATGTATCACCATATTACCTAAACTATTAGATTTTGTTTTTGTAGTGAAAAATAATTATGGATCAATAGTAGCATCATAATATTACAAATATTATGTAGTTGATGTTTATGGTAATGTGCTTTTTAAATATTGTGTGACCCTTCTTTTATTGGAATTTGATATGATTCATGGAAAGTATTGGTATTGACAATGTTGAGATCATATTAGATTCCAAGGAATGAAATGGAACATTCATATTTCGTATGAATCTAGGATCATATATAAATGTGTGGATGAATATCAACTTCCTGTAGAAATTTCATCTATATTATGGGTTGTGATTCAAATAAATAAAAGGTTATCTATCTTAGATGGTTGTAGAGAAACTAATGATTAAAGATATATCTATTTTACATTGGTTTTTTATGACTTTTTGGAAGAATTTTAAGGTCTTTCACTAAAGCTTGAGGGTGAGTTTTCAATTGAATTCATACCAAAATCTTTGCATATTTCAAATAATCTTTATAGAATAGACCATGTTGAGTTATATGAATTGAATAAGAAACCACTGGAGAATCATGAAAATGTATTTATATATTCCAGTAAATCACCTTGTGGTGCACCTATTCTAATTCTTAATAATATATATGGAACAATGAGACTCTTCATTTACAATCAAGAAGATAACAATATCACTTGTAAGAAAAAATATCTTCTTCCCTATAGTGTCGAATTATTCGACCAACTAAACTAATATCAACATTTCTATATGATTTATCACCATTATAGATATCATAAACTAATTTGAAATGATGAGGATATACCCAAGAGAACATTACATATAAGTTGTGGACACAATGAATATATATTGATGCCATTTGGTCTTACTAATTAACCCACTATCATAATTAATTTAATGTATAACAACTTTAGAAACTAAATTGTTCAATTTTTAGTAGTGTTTATAGATGATATAATCTTATATTCAAGGATAAATTATAAACATGAAGATAAATTGATAATTGTACATAATACCCTAATAAACATATAATTTGTTAATAATTTAGTAAGTGTGAATTATGTATTAAAATTGTTCATTTTTGGTAACATAATTTAATGAGAGGAGATATATGAAGACCCAAAAAACATGTATGTTATTGAATGTTTACCTATACCAACAAAATAAATAGAGATATGTATTTTTCTTGTTTTTTTAACATCATAAAAATTTGTGAATTATATTTATCAATTATATAATCAAATAACCATGATTACTTTGAATGTAGTTAGTTTTGTTCGGATGGAGGAATGTGAAGAAAATTTCAATGAGTTGAAAAGTGGGTAATTGTAGAGACCCAAATCTTGACGTACATGGACATTAAATTTCTTTTGCTGTATACATAATACATAAAAAAACAAACACCAAATAATCGTAATAGTTTAGTGTCTTTGGAAACTCTAAATATAATCTTCTAATCTTGTTGAAACATCATCAACATCTATCATAAATATCATCCCCTTTTATTTTCATACCTAAAACCATTCTTTAAATCCTGGGGAAAAGAAAACATAAAAATGGGTGAGCTCAAATGCTCAGTAAGGGTAAACATAGAAAACATAAAACAATCCATAAACATTTGAATGAAAAAAATTGAACATAAAATCTAAACATCAAAATCTTGAGAAAAGACATGAATATTTGAAGTACGGGAGGAATATATCATAAGAAAACATAAATCATGATAAAATAACATTAAAAAAAATTAATTGTGGAAAAAAATTAAGCAGATGATATGATTTACATAGTATCCATGACATTGTTTCCAAGTCCATATTAGTGGACAAAGTCCCTTTCTGAATTGAGTTCACTCCTCGTTCCAGTCACATATCATTGAACCCGATTAACTTACCCTTTTAGCCATGTCTATATCATTAGATATAAATATTTACCTAATGAATTGTAGGGAGATATAGGTCCCACCCATCTCATAATGAAATAAATCTTACTTGTGAAACAAAATAAACACAAAACATTCATCATAACCAAAAGAATAAAATGGGTTTCATAAACATAATTCCATCATAACAAAATCAATATAAAGGAAATGGATATCATTTAATCATAAGAGATGTTAAATAATGTAAATAAAAGATACATTAAACTTGAAACTTACACATATGAAATAATGTAATCTTAAATGGAAAATGGTTTTACTAAAACACTTGAAAAGAATTCATGAGGAAAATATCCTTTCTTAATTGAAATCATTTTCTTTTCACAAAATTCCATGCAATTTTAAAAGAAAAATATTTTGTTGAAAATAGTCATAAAATCTTATAGAGTAAGCTTCATAAAAATGATACGTTATGAAACCATAAAAAAAATTCACGCCATATAAGATAGAAATAACATTCTTCTTGTACTATTTTCAGAAATGTAAAAAATTTCCTCGTATGGTAAACAAAAGAAATATTCCTTCCAAACCATGTGGTAAAAGTCATAAAAGGGTAAAAATTACTCTAAACATACATGGAAAAATACTAAACATTTTATGAAAAAATTTATAGAAAACATGGATATGGATGACAAAAATAACCCCAGCAAATACTTATGAATAATCAATCTCGTATAAGAATGAGATTGGTATAATTATCCCTTACATTAGGTCTGATATGCTTCGTACGTATCCGAACCTCCTCTTCTTCGACGCACTTCCATTAAGATTCATCTTAAGGAAGTAGAGTTGGTATTTTGAGAATAAAAAAACCTCCCTAATGTTTCTAGGAAAGTGGAAAAGAGAAATGGGAAGGGGTTGGCCGAGCATCAAGGCTCAACAGGGTGTGAAGAGAATAGGGAAGGGGTGCCCTTTTTATAATGTTGGAGAGTTGCACCTTAGGAAAACGTAAAATATTATTTTATAAAAATGTCATATTCGGTTTTTAATAGCTCATAATTGATTTATTTCTAATATAATGTGGGTATGGGTCGAATTAATCTCATCCAATAGGTTTTAGACAATTTTAGGTTACTATTTTATCCTTATCATTTAGATTTAACTCTATGTTAAATAATTTAACTTTTACCGTGTCTATTTGTTTTCTTACACTATATGGTTAATAAAATTACTATAACAAGACAAACGAACCTCACATTAATCATTATTAATATTTATATCCTTATCTATGTCATTTGGCCGAACCTTGGATTTTTTTGGAACAAAATAACAATTAATAATATAATATTTGTTTTAAAAACCATTTTATGTCAATTTTGACACTATTTGGTACTTGATTTTGGTGAAAATCATAACAACATGAATAGTTCAAACAAAGTTAATTAAATAAATAATAACATGTCATATTAACCTATAAAATTAGTGGAATTCATAAAAAGTCTCAAATTACATTTATTTGGGTATTTATAACATCAATTATGTTAATATTTCCTTAATAAGGAAATTACTGCATCATTAGTGTGTGATATATAAAATAAGTTATTTAATGTCTAAAAATTATAAATCAAATATCATTATATATAAAATATTTTTAGATTTCCAATGAATATTTATAGTCAAATTTTTCTTATGTATAACACTTTATTAAAAAAAATTTAGTTATTAAACATTGATTTTAACTATTTAACTATTCTTTAAATAAAATAATAATAAGTGTCCTAATCTAATCCACGTGGACGTAAATGGTCATATTTAATTCCTAAGGTTGTTTTTGGTCGAATTACACATATCCAATTGAATTAGAACATGTGTTAGGGTAATAATAATATCATTTTTACCTTTAATTACCCTATTTACTTTTAACCTTGGTAAATAAAAGTAAAAACTTACTATTCACCAAAAATTATTTTCATCTAATTGAACTAAATTGTAGTACTTGATATTAACCATGTCTCTTGGATTTTCTAAATTCCCATCACAGATGTGGTAAAATTATGTTTTATGTGAATTTCCAAATTCTCATAGGAGGTGGGTAAAAGAAAGTGAAAAGTTCAATAAACTTTTTATATGTCTAAAATTATTATGAAATGAATCCAATGAATTTTACTGAACTTATATAGGTATTATGTAACAATATTGACCTAAAATATATTTAAATAAAATAAATAATTATTTAAATAAGAAGTCGGTTTTTAAATAGTAACATAGTGTTTCCACTATTCATCAAAAATTGAATGTTTTTAGAAAAATACCAAAAATTCAACAAATGATAATTTCGATATTCTGAATCCAAAAATGATGTCCCTATTAGAGGATAAAATTTATAAAATTCCAAAAAGTGGGTATTACTATTCATAATGACTAGTTTTAATAGTATATATTTGTTTAGTGAAACTCAGTATTGTCTATAACACACGCTATCGTGGAAGGTCGCGATTGTGTGTAATGTATGCCAAGTCAGGGTTGAATGTTGTGAAAGACTTATTCATTTTCTTGTATAACATAATCCAACCATATTTCATTTAGAAATTGAATATATATATATACACACTTAATGTTGCGTAAAATGACAACTATCAAACGAACATGAAATTGTGTGTAACACAATCAAAGAATAATGTTGCGTATACTGAAAGCTAATAAGGTCTTGCATATAATGAAATATAATCTTAGTGTAGGGTACAACACAAGACATCAATGAAATTAAAAAGAATAATTATCATAAAATCTCAGGTTGTTAAATTCTACCCCCCTTAAAAGGAATTTTTCCCTCGAAATTCGTCAAGGTTATAAATGGTTTACTACATGAAAGTTTCTTTAATTAAAACCCACATCATAAAAAGGAATACCAGAACTTATAATTAAAAACTAATGTATGAAACGTAACGGTTAACCAAATTAACTAATCACTGGGATTCCACATAGGAGAACATAGGTGAAAATATGTATATGGAAGAGAAATCTAACCATCATGTTCTGATGGTGAGTGGTAGAGAACATGGATATGAAAAATCCAACAATCACAAAGCCATAGATTTTTTATGATCTAAGGTACCATCTAATTCATTGTATATAAGGGCACTATGACAACATTTTTGATTTTCAAGATCATTTCCTTAAAGTTGAAGAATTTGAATTAGAAGAAATACTTACTTTATTTCAGTATAATCTCACCGTTGTTCATGTCTTGAACAATTTCAACCTTGTCTCTTAAGGAAATGAAGTTGAATTTTTCATTCGTGATGTGTTAGCAGATCATGTGATAGAATGATGGGTCATTCCATCTGTCTCAAACAAAAGGATAGAAATAGTTATCAAATATACATAAGTCCATATATGGTGAGGTTAATCGTATATGATTCCAAAAATAGTCTTATACTTAATCTATCACATCGTTTAATATAATAAAACTGGTTTCTAATAACCTGGGACTTCCTGTTGGCCAGTGGTAGGCAATAATGGCCTGTCGCACTTTGGTTGTGGGTTCGATTCCCAGAGCCTTTTCCGACGCGATGGGTTGTCGCCCATCCTGCAGGTTGTGCTTTTTCTAAAAATATATTATTATAAAATTCCATTAATAATATTGAAAAATTTATAGCCTTAATCAATACTAACTTATGTCCAACATAATCCATTCCAATCATTAGGGTTATCCAAAATACTTCTATCCAATCTTATAGTATAATGAAAACGAATACTAGAAATGTCATATATCGAGCATGTTAATACCATCATTTATACCCCATAAATGATATATCTTTTTGGTCACATTCCAAACATGTGAATACCTTAATCATGTATTCTCTTGAAAAATTAATACCCATTGAATCTTAGTGAAAACTTGAACGCTGTCAAAAGTTAACTCTTTCCACATACCAAAATCCAAAAATTCTCTATAGTCAAACCATTATATATCTTTTCCTTATATCAGTAATGAGATCATGAATACTGTCAAACATTTCATTTTCTCCTTATCCATTCATTATGCACATATCATCTTCTATCCAAAAATATATCAATCACTTTCATTGGTTACCGGTACCATATTATTATTGAAAACCATAATAGACCAATACATAAACATTCCAATATTCCTCGATACTATATACAACATTATTTTGGATTCACATTACATAAACACTTAATAATTCCACCACATAGTTGTCATATTCAACATCAACAATAGGGATCGCATGTGACTTCCCTTTGTCCATTGACTTATGTGGTTTCTCATGTCGATCATCATTAACCCTTGGATTAGGGCATTGATTAGCATAATTCCCCATTTCCTTGCACTTGAAGAATTTAAGTGTTGGTGGTGCGTTCTCTAAAGTCTTTTCTATCTTCACATTATTATCAACCGTTTTTCCATTACTTCGACACTCATCTACTCGAGGACCATAATTTCCACACTTAAAACATTTTATAGTCCCTTTAAGACAATCTCAACCATGCTTCATTCCACACTTTGAGCATAAAGAAACATTTATATTCTTTTCACCATTATTCTAGTATTTCTCCTTGAACTCCATCTTTCGTTTCTTTTTCAAACCATGAGACGGATATGTAACATCAACTTCCATTTCTACCTTGATAACACAATGCACAATTTCTTCATAGCTACTAAAGTCTCTTATAGTTAATTCCCTTCGAAGACTTGGTTTTAAGACACTAAAGAATTGATAAAATTTACATTCAGGTTGGTTGATAAAGCCTGATGCATACCATTCAAGCCTTGTAAAATTCGATTCGTATATACCAACAGATTCACCATCCTTTGGCTTAAGCTCAATGAAATAGTTTTCCATCATTGTTCGAAGAATACGAGGGAAGTACTTATTGAAATATATTTTCTTGAACTCACCCCATTCCATGGATTCAATTTCATCTACGAGACTCATATTCATAATTAGAGTCCACCATTGATCTGCTTCACCTTCTAAATGGTAAATAGCCAGAAAGGCTTTTTCATGTTCCGAACATAAATGTATGGAAAATATCTTTTCATTGGAACTAATCCATTTTTCAGCAACAAGTGGATCAGAAGACCTACTGAAAGAAGGTGGACGTTGCCTCATGACGGACTCCATAGAATATTGTTCCCTTCTCTACTCATTTGGAAGTCCAGAATGATTCATAGCTTGTGTAAGTATAAAAATAAGATTTTTCACTCCATCTCCCATTACATTGGATTGTTCAGGAGGGCTATTATTTCATTGTACATTACATTGATCAACATGGTTCTTTCGGGTTCCATCCATCGTCTAAAACTCAAAAAAAAATAGTGTGAGAGGCAAAAATCATTCTTGGGAAAACAACATAATAAAGGGAGGAGTACCTTCAATATCTAACATCTTAGGTTTAATTATAATATCATTTCCACAATTCTAGGACTATAACCTATACGTATACTTAACCATATGACATCACTATACATACCTTAAAATATCTCTAGGGATCTCACTGAAATATCTCATCTTTGATTCCAATGGTGAACTAAACCTTTCATTTGATTCCAACTTTAGAGACCCAAATCTTGACGTACATGGACATTACACTAAATTTGAGTAATAAATTTTACATAACAAAACAGACACCAAAGGACCGTAATAGTTTGGTGTCTTTGGAAACTCGTAATATAATCTTCTAATCTTGGTGAAAGATCTTCAACATCACCAATAAATATCTTACCCTTCTATTTTCTTACCTAAAACCATTCTTAAAATCCTAGGGAAAAGAAAACATAAAAAGGGGTGAGCTCAAATTCCCAGTAAGGGTAAACATGGAGAACATAAAACAATCCATAAACATTTGAATGAAAAAACGTGAACATAAAATCTAAACATCAAAATCTTGAGCAAAGACATGAATATTGGAAGTACATGAGACATATATCATAAGAGAACATCAATCATGATAAAATAGCATGGGAAGGAAACATGTAATTGTGGGAAACCATTAAGCACATTATATGATTTCCATAGTAGCCAAGGCATTTTTACCAAGACCATATTAGTGGAAAAAGTTCCTTTCTGAATCGAGTTCAGTCCTCATTCCAGTCCGGTATCACTAAACCAGATTAACTTACCATTCCATCCATGTCTATCTAATGAGATATAAATCTTTACCCAATGCATTGGAGGGAGATATAGGTCCCACCCATCTCATAATGAAGTAATTCTTACTTGTGCTACAAAATAAACATAAAACATTCATCAAAACCCAAAGAATAAAATGGGTTTCATAAACATCATTCCATCATAACATAATCCATATAAAACAAATGGATATCATATCATCATAAGAGAAGTAAAATCATGTAAATCATAGAGACATTAGACTTGAAACATACACATATGAAATAATGTCATCTTAATTGGAAAATGGTTTTGATAAAACACTTTAAAATAATTCTCGAGGAAAATAACCATTCTTCATTTAAATAATTTTCTTTTCACAAAATTCCATGCAATTTTTAAAGAAAATTATTTTTTTGAAAATAGTCATGAAATCTTGTAGAGTAAGCTTCATGAAAATGAGGAGTTAGGAAACTGTAAAAATCCATTCACACCGTATAAGTTAAAAATACAATTCTCCTCGTACTTTTGTCAAAATAGTCAAAAAGTACCTCATATGGAAAAAAAGAAAGATTCATTCCAAACCTTGTAGTAAAAGTCATAAAAGGGTAAAAATAGCTTTAAACATACATGGAAGAATACTAAAAATTTTGTGAAAACATTTTTAGAATACATGGAAATGTATGATAAACAGAAAACAGGTAAATACTTTTGAATAAACAATCTTATATAAGAATTATATTGGTATAATTATCCCTTACCTTAGGTCTCATATGCTTCGTACGTATCCAAACCTCCTCTTCTGAGACCCACCTCTATTATGATTCCACATAAGGAAGTCGAGTTAGCCATTTGAGAAGACTAAAACTATCAAAATGCTTCAGGGTAAGTGGAGAAGATAAATGGGTAGGGTTTGGTCGAGCTTCATGGCTCAAATGGGTGTGAAGAGAATTGGGAAGGGGTTCCCTTTTTATAAGGGAAGAGAGGGGAACCTTAGGAAAACATAAAATATTATTTTATAAAAAAGTCATATTCAGTTTTTAATCGCACCAAATTGATTTATTTAGATGTTAAGTTAGGTATGGGTTGAAATCCTCTCAACCAATTGGTTTTATACAAGTTTAGGTTACTATTTTATCCTTATCATTTAGAGTTAACTCTATGTTAAATAATTTAACCTTTACTGTGTCTCTTTGTTTTCTTACACTATATTGTTAATAAACATACAATAACAAGACAAACGAACCCCAGGTGGTTCATTATTAATATATATATCTATATCCAAGTCATTTTAATGAACCTTAGATTATTAGGAAAAAATAACAATTAAAAATATAATATATGTTTAAAAATAATAATTTATGTCAATCTTGACACTATTTGGTACATGATTTTTGTGAAAATAATAACAGCATAATTAGTTCAAAAATAGTTAATTAAATCATTACTAACATGTCATATTAACCTAAAAAATTATTGTAAATAATAAAAAGTCTCAAATTACATTTATTTGGGTTTTTATAACATCAATTATGTTAATATTTCATTAATAATGTAATTACTCCCACATCATTGTGTCACAAATACATTAAATTATTTAATGTCTAAAAATTATAAATAAAATACCATTATGAAGGAAATATGTTTTTCTTTATAATGAATATTTATATTCGAATATATCTTATGTATAACCCTATATTAAAAATTATTTAGTTATTAAACTTTGATTTTAACTATTTTATCTATTCTTTAAATAAAATAATAATAAGTGTCCTAATCTAATCCAAGTTTACCTAAATGGTCATATTTTAATCCTAGTATTGTTTTCGGTATAATTACACTTATCCAATAGAAATAGAACATGTGTTAGGGTAATAATAATATCATTTTTACCCTTAATTACCCTATTTACCTTTAATCGTGGTAAATAAAAGTGAAAAGTTACTATTCATAAAAAATTATTTTCATCTCATTGAACCACATTTTAGTTCTTCATATTAACCATGTCTCTCAAATTTTAGAAATTGCCCTCACAGTAGTGGTAAAATTAAGTTTTATGTGAATTTCCAAATATTCCTAGGAGGTGGGTAAAAGACGATGAAAAGTTCAATAAATTTTTCAAATTTCTAAAATTGTTATAAAATGACTCCAATTAATTTCATTGAACATATATAGGTATTATGTATCAATTTTGACCTAAAATAAATTTAAATAAAATAAATAATTATTTAAATATAAATTCTGTTTTAAATAGTTTCCTAGTATTTTCACTATTCATCAAAAATTGAAAGTTTTCAGAAAAATTCCCAAAAAACACTCTAGGCTAATTTCGATATTCTGAATCTAAAAATGAAGTCCATTTTGAAAAATAAAATTTATAAAATTCCAAAAATTGGGTATTACTATTCATAACGGCTAGTTTTAATAATATATCTTTATTTAGTGAAAATCGGTATTGCATACAACACACACTATTGCGGAAGGTCGTGATTGCGTGTAATGTAAGACAAGTCAGGGTTGCGTGTTTTGAAAGACTCCTTCATTGGTTTTTATAATAGAATCCAACCATATTTCATTTATACATTGAATATATATAGATATATACTCAATATTGCGTAGAATGACTACTATCAAACGAGCTTCAAATTGTGTGTAACACAATCCAAGAATAGTGTTGCGAATAATGAAAGCTAATACAATCTTGTTTATAGCACAAGATAATCATTGTGTAGCGTACAACACAATACATCAATGCAATTAAATAGAATAATCCACATAAAATCTCATGTTGTTATAGTAATCTATTACACCAATACTCACACTACCCTATAGTGGAGAGAGGTTTATGATTTACAGTGATACATCCATGAATGGCTTAGAAAGGTTCTCATAAAATATTATATATTAATATATTATGACTCACAAAAATTGAAAATTCACTTGAAAAATTATCTAACTCATGATTTAGATTTATTTTTGATAATCATTGCATTAATGATATGGAGGTATTATCATTATAGGGAAATTTGTGATATATATTATAATAATAAAATGATAAAGGATATTTTCTATCAAATGGAAATGAACTTTCACCGATGGATATGGATTTAGAAGAATAAGGATTTAAACTGCACAATATATTACCACCAATGGAATGAAAACAAGGTGGAAGATGCATTGAGTCATAAATATCAATCTAGCCTATCAATGATGGGGATCACAAATGTTTTCATATTTAATGATTATCTAATGATACATCTGGAAATAATAATGTAAGGGGATGAATAAAAACTTTATCAAACGTATGGTTAACCATATATATAAGTGATGATTAAGGAGGTCGATATAAAAGTTATGGAATTAGAAAAAATAGGGAAATGTTATGAAGTATAACATTGGTTGTGTGATAGAATAATAAATTATATGAATGGTGTCTGTATTCCATACTTACCAATATTACTGATGGAACTATTTGATGAGGCTCAATGTTCACCATCCACTATTCATCTTGAAAGTATAAAGATATACAAGTACTTGATAGATCATGTGGGATGGAACAATGATTGATATTTCAGAATATGACTATCGATCCCATGATTGTTAGAAACATAATGTTGAGATTCATATGTATATGTGGGTGTAACAACCATTACCAATAAAATAATTAAAATCGTAAAATACCCCCATGTATTTTTTCATTAGACATCCCATACAACTAATGTTCCTGGTGCTATATGGGAAATAATTGGTCACATTATGTATTTGGAACACATCATTTCTATGCTTGAAGACATATCTATTGATCTTATTGCGATTATATATGAATAGAAGTTTTTATATTTCATAGAGTACCACATTCTAATATATTTGATCAGGATCCATGTTTTACCTCGATGTTTTTGTGAAGTCTTCAGCAGGCTCTAGATACAGAGTTATGTATTTTCACTGCTTATCATCCTCATACATGAATTTAGATTGAGAGGAAAATTAATCCCATATAATAAATGTTGAGATCATGCTATATAGATTTCCTAGGAGGGTGGGATTAACACCTATCTATTGTATAATGTTTTTACAATAGTATACATCAATAATGTATTCTTACGGATCTTTAGAATGACCAATATGGAAAAAGGAAAAAATTCCAATATGATGGGGTGATGATGGGGAAATAAAGTTGTTGGGACATTATATTTCTGATTAAATGGCAGAGTATTTTAGATATATTCAATAACTCATATGAGAATCACAGAGTGAAAAAAAATGTTATATTGAAAATCGATTAAATGACCTAGATATTGTAGTGGGTGATAAGGTATTTCTATGAATATCTCCCTGAAAAAGATTTATCAGATTTGAAAAAAATGGAAATCTCCACCCTTGGTATATCCTTGCACATTAAATTAATTATCATGTTGTAAATGATTCTTATAGATTGTCACTTATTCTGGAACACATTAATTATCCTAATGTGTTAGATGTATCTCTCCCATGTTATTATATATACAATACATAAAATTTACTAAACACATAAGCCATACATCAGGAGAAAGATCATTCTTGTGATGAAAAACCAATACAAATTTCAGATAATAGTGAAAAGTTCTACAAATAATGATAACCTATTTGGTCAATGTTTTATGGATGAAGGTCATATTTGAGAATTCTACATGGGTTGTAGAGGAAGTAATGTGGTAGTTTTATCCTCATTTGTTTATATCAAATTGAATATATTGAAGGAAAAAATAAGTTTAAAGGGGTATAAGGTGATGCCTGGATATTTTATTAAATAATTAACTTGAAGTAATTATTTAATAACATTCATTGTATGTTATTGGGATTTAAAAATACCACGTGTCAAAATAAAATTATCATTTTTACATATCAATTAAATTTGAGGGAATAAATAAGAATAAATAATGTATGAAAAAGTTTTTTTTGAATTCATGGGTTAATTATAATTGAAAACATTTTCAAAACATACTTAAATGATATATGTAACACCCCAAGATTCCATGGAATTCTTCTCTTTCAATAATGTAATAGCTTGCATTGTACGCATGTTCATGATTCTAACACACCGCGACTAATCAAAGTAGCCATTATGAATAGTAAAAACTACTTTTTGAAATTATATAAATTTTATATTTCAAAATGGACTTCATTTTTCTATTAAGAATATCGAAATTATCCTAAGTTGATTTTTTTGTAATTTTCTGAGAACTTCAAATTTTCTATGAATAGAAAAAAATAATTAAAAACATTCTTTTTAATAAAAATAATTTGTAGTGATAAACTATACTATTGAGTCGTTTTAAAGTATATTTAGAATATATTTTTACAATTTTATCCAATGGTGGTCAATATAATTAATATCACTTTGAAATTGGACATAATCAATTGTCAAACTTTTGATATATATTGTTTCTTAAAAACATGCTATTTATTGTGACAGCACAAATTAATTATAAAATTAATTAATTCAAATTATATGTTTTGAATTTTGTAAAATAGACATCATTTTTGAATTAGGAATATCAAATATAGCGTAGGCTGAATTTTTGGTATTTTTCTGAAAACATCAATTTTTGATGAATAGTGAAACCAGTAAGTGGTAGTTAAAAAACTAATTTTTCATTTCAATGAAACCTTACCACTTATATGAATTGAATTTCAAAAATCAACATATATGGTTATAATTACGAATCAAAATTTGGTTCAATTGGATGAAAATAATTTTTGGTGATTAGTAACTTTTATGTTTTATTAATCGTGATTAAAGGTGACTAGTGTAATTTACGGTAAATATATCGTTATAATAATATGAAAGTATATTCACACTTGTCCTTTCCTTATTGGATGAGTCATGGTCGACCATGAAAATTCATGGGTCAACATTAGGACCCCATGGAGCCACTTGGGTAAGAAAATTACATTAATAACTTTTAATTTAAAGTAAAAATAAAATTGTCCCAAACATGTGTTATTTTACTAAAACAATTATTACATGGGGTTATATAAGTTAAAATTCAGACTATAAATATAAATTGTAAATATAAAAATATTTCCTACATCATGATAACTTTTTTATAATTTCTAGACATTAAATAAATGAACTTTTTTATGACACCATGATGATGCAGCAATTACCTCATTAATTAACGATTTAAATAAAATGAAAATATAATGTAAAATATAAGATATACACTTGTCAAAAACCTATTGGATGAGTGGTTTTCGAACCATTATCGACTTTTACTAGAAATATATTATTTTGGGCCCTTCAAAATATGAAACTGTTTATATAAAAAAGTAACATTTCTTGACATTCCATGAGTGCCCCTCCTCTCCTCTTATAAAAGGCCCCCACCTCTACCACCTTAACCACACCTCTCATGCCATTTGGCTCGGCCAACATCTGCAAAAATACTCTCTCAAATTACATATCTTACTCCTAGAAGACTCAATTTGAGC
Organism: Viscum album; assembly: GCA_963277665.1. Taxonomy (NCBI): domain Eukaryota; kingdom Viridiplantae; phylum Streptophyta; class Magnoliopsida; order Santalales; family Viscaceae; genus Viscum; species Viscum album. Next base: position 1,298,141,131 of record OY728146.1, read on the forward strand.
ATAAGTCTTCCCAAGGAAGCCTTTGTCTCAAATCAAAAAGAGTTACCCAATTTTAAGGTAATGTCTTCTCTTGTGTTCTTTTGTTTTATTTTTCTTCTCCAACCACTTAAACTCTTTTTATTCCTTTATTTTGTAACAAAATTAGTATCTTTAACATACTAGTATGTTTTTATGAGAATTATTTGATTTATAATTACACACACCTTCTTGTAATGGTTAAAGAACATACTGTTTCTGTGGGTGGCGAATTACTGCCTAACGAAATGATGATTGTTCAATCTTTTATTAACACCTCTAATGGTGGAAATTATGATGAAACTATTTATATATATGATATATATTATATTTATGTTATCCTTATTCTTCTGTATTTTTCATTAATGGAATACCTTTATGGTTTCCATTATGGGTAAATGCGATAATTTAATTTTAGGAAGTGCGGACTACCTCCCCCTCAAAGTGATTTGAATCGTTAATGCCATGTGTGGGATATATAAAAGATGGAGTTAATGATATTATATATTATTTTATACTGGAATTATAAAATACCTTTATATCATTAAGATTTCATTCCATTAAATATGAAATATAAATGAAAGTAGCGTTCATGCGTACGTACGACTTAGCGTCTCAATGAACGGTGCATTTAATTTGTTACCTCTAAATGTTATGTAATATTATAAATGCATGTATATAATGGATATATATGATATATAAAATATCAAAATCATTAATATAATTCTTGATATAATGGATATTTTACCACATGAACAACCTGTAACTATAAGTAGTTTATTTTTGACTCAAGTACCAAAGATCGACAAAACAGCCGTTATTAACATAAATGACTACATAATTTTCATAACACGGTAATAAGTGATATAAAAGGGATAATTAAATTGAAAAATGTTCTTAAGAATGTAGATATTAACTGTAGTTTATTATTCAAGAGATTAAATAATGATCGAGTCAAGTCGGACACGAGGTAAGGGACCTTTTTAACCCAATTTCTGTTCTTTGGGTTAGTCTCCTACTTTCAAATTATGTCATGATATTTTTATGTCTTATCTTGTATTTTTTACTTTAGTTATGTGTACATATAGTGAATACACATAATAGATCTATTTTATTTAAAGAAAATATCTTTTTATGGGACTTTGTCTCAATCTCCTTTCATTGAGGGATATTTTTTTTATACACTACTTTCCTTTATACGGTGTATAAACCCCTTTGACGTTTACTTTTATTTAAAAGGAATCTTTTTATATGAAGCATTTTACTAAACGAAAAAAGGGATAGTTTTTTTGATGTACGTATGCAGCGACAATGACTTCTCCACTGCCATGACCATTTTTTGAGTTTTGGCTTCCTCTAAAAGCAATAACTTTTTAAAAAAAAATGAAAAATAAATACCATTTTTTAATTTACTTTTATTCTTGGTATTGAAAATGGTTTTGATAATGTTTGTATTATATCAATGTGTTGTATTGATATCTTTTGATTGAAATGTAGAAATGTTATGTTTTCTTTATGCATGTATTATGTGATATGATTCTGTTATGGTTTATAATATGTTTAATCCTGTTCATATAAGGATTGCATTAGACTTAATTAGTGACGGGTGGAGCCTGCTATAGCTCCTTGATGGATTAGTAGGTCTCATGAGACTAACTAGTGTCTTGGCATGAGGCCTTGAAAAAATATTATTTGTAGTCTTGGCATGAGGCCTTGGCTACGTGGTTATGATAGTCTCGTATTATGAATTCCATCATTATGAAAGTTGTTATTGATATTGCATGTGATTATTCGAGTAGAAGAATATCCATGTGAATAAGTAAATGGAATTATTTCATTTTATTTTTTCCATATTATGCTGAAGATCAAGTTTAAAAAGATTTTGTTTTTGTTATACATTGCCTTAAATGTTTATGTTTATTTATGATAGTTTCTTCTATATTGTTATCCTTACTGAGCATCTGAGCTCACCCCTTTCTATGTTTTATTTTCCCAGGATGTGATGAAATATTTTATGACTGACCTATAGGAATAGACTAAAGGGGATAATAGTGTGGAATATGGAGACTATGTTATTTTTATTTTCACATTATGATGTAATGTAACATTTATGAATGTATCTAGTGATTCTAAGGCTAATAAACGAATCGGTCTTTCGAGACTTGATCTTTTGTGATCATGAAAATGTTACGTAATAATGCACCGAATCTGGGTAACTGGGGCCTGGGTGTTACAGTTGGTATCATAGGAAGTTTTTTACTAACCTTGGAAGCTAGATTTAGATAAACTCTGATTAGTGCACATATACCTAAGATAGAATTTGAGGATTATTATCGATGAACTTCCTAGAATTTTGGTATTATTGAGATTTTGTGAGATTTTAGAGAAATACATCCCTTTCTGGATATGAGCTGGTAGAGGTGGCTCTAGAATAGATTTACCTAGGGGTAAAACCCAAAAACACCGATTTGAGCTTGAATCGAATGGGAAATGGTGCACGACAATGGGCCTTGCTGCACTCTTGGTTATGACACTCCCGAGGGATATTCTTAGGATAATTCTGATTTTCATTACAAACCATTATGAAGGGTTTATGAGTATATACAACCTCAATGAAAACATTTATTTTTATGACTATGGATTATATCCATAAATAGTTCAATTTATGTTAAGTGTTTTACAAGTATGGAATTATATATTTTGATTCATAAACTAATCTAGTTTATGACATTGTTTAGAAATGGCTCCTAGTGGAACGAATGGAAACAATATCAATGAACGCACTCCATGTATGGATTTACCTCCTGCTCAAGATAATTATAGTGGATCTAGTGATACAACTGGTGTTGATCATCTTATCACCATACTGGTACAACTCACTCAGGTTATGAATAATAACCTTACTCGTATAGAGAACCCTGATCCGCAACGTAGGGGATCAATGTTAGATAGTTTCATGAGGCAACAACTGCACACATTTAATGGGTGTACAAATCCATTACTAGCTGATCAATGGATAAACTCCTTAGAGAAAATATTCCACTCCTTTGGGAGTAGCGAAAGGGAGAAATTTGTCGTGGCAGTTTACCGCCTAACTGTAGATGTCAATCAGTGGTGGTGGCTAATTAAAAACATAAAGGAAGATGAAGATGTATAAAGTATGTAATGGAGGGAGTTTAAGGAAATTTTCAATGAAAAATAGTTTCCACATGACCATCGAGCAGATATGGAAAGGAAATTTCTGAGTCTGAGGCAGAAGGAGGATGCGAATGTCACAAAATATGAGGCTAACATTACAAGGTTAGTGAGGCATGCTATATATTTTATATGTAACCCAATAAGTATGATTGATCATTTATTTGATGGGTTAAAACTATTTCACCATCAAGCATTAGTATCACAATATTTTACAACGTACGAAGATACAGTCTCGTGTGCTATTAAGAAAGAAAAGGAATTCTCTAACTCTTATGACAACAAAGTAAAGCAAGAGAAGTAGAGAACGGTGGAACAAGAGACAGATAAAGGGAAAATGGGAAAGAAGGATTTTCTATTATGCGATAATTGTGGGAAGAATCACCCATGTACTTGTCTAAATGGAATGGGAGTTTGTTATAAATGTGAAGAAAAGGGTCACCAGGCTCGAGATTGCAAGGGAAAGAAAGAGGCTATCAATGTTGAATGCTACAATTATAGAGAAATGGGAAATTATTCAAATGAATGTCCTAAGTGTCTGGGAAACTTAACTCTGGAAAGACCAAGGGATCAAGGCCAAGCTAATGTTGTTACTACAGATGAAGTTGAATAATTATTGTATTTGTGTTTCTGGACTCAAGAATTATATTATGGTTATAATAATAATGTGATATATATAAGGATTGTACTGCAGTAATTTTTTTCTTTAAGGTTTTAATATGGTGAAGGTAATCATATTTTTACTATGTGACAATAAGAGGATCTTTACCTTGTTTGGGAAATCTGATGTTACAATTGATTTTGGAATTTAGAGACCTTTTAGAGAGAGTCTGGATAGATTTATATTGGATATCTATAATGGTTGGAATGGATTAAGTTGAACTTTGGATAGTATTGATTAAGGTAAAAACATTTCTGAAGATTATTTTTTGAATATTATAATACAATAGTTTTAGGAAGAGGAAAACCTGTAGGTCGAAGGATAACCCGTCGCATCGGAAAATGCTGTAGGAATCGAACCCACAACCATTGGGAGACATGCCTTTACTACCTACCACTATCCTATAGGAATTCCCTTGTTATTAATAAATAGTTTTCCTAATCTAAATTATATGTGTTAATATTTGGAACCCTGTACGATTAGGATAAATATAATATTATTGTGTTCTATTATCTTTTTGATTGAATGATGGGTTTGTGGTAAAACTTTATTTAAGAATGAATAGTCTACAAGGCAAGCATGTATATTTCCTTACGTTCTTAGTAAATCTATTAAATAAATTCCTCAACTTTATGAAAGGTAACTTAAAACAAAAACGTTGTCAGTTAACTTTTCCTATCGGGGAATCAATGATCGTTTATCCAATATAATGTTTGTGATTTTCTTGTAGTTAAACATTATCCTAATCTTGTTTTATAAAACTCTCCATTAGACCTTGATGGTTTATTTCTACTCCATATCCATATTTTCATAGATCCTAGTATGATCTATCTCGGGTGTCCTTTATACTTATCTTTCTCTCTTGTAATGTTATATTTTTATTAACCTTATTTCTGATGTGGGTTTTCCACAAAGGTATTTTCTATTTTCAACCTTTTATTTTAGAAGAACATTTTCAAATTGTGAGGATGCAATTTTTTGAAGGAGGGGAGAATGTAACACCCCAAGCTTCCATGGTACGCTTCTCTTTCAATATTGTAATACCATGCATTGTACGCAAGTTCGAGATTCTAACACACCGCGACAAATCAAAGTAGCCGTTATGAATATTAATAACCACCTTTTGAAATTATATAAATTTTATATTTCAAAATGGACTTCATTTTTGTATTTGGAATATCAAAATTATCCTAAGTTTAATTTTTTGTAATTTTATGAGAACTTCCAATTTTCTATGAATAGAAACAAATACTTAAAAACAAACATTTTAATCAAAATAATTTATAGTGATAAATAATACTATTGAGTGGTTTTAAAGTATAATTATAATATATTTTTCCAATTTTATCTAATGATGGTCATTATAATTAATTTCACCTTGAAATTGGACATACACATTTGTCAATCTTTTGATATATATTGTTTGTTAAAAACACGCTATTTGTTGTGACAAAGGGAAGTAATTATTAAATTAATTAATTCACCTTATATTTTTTTAATTTTTTAAAATGGACATCATTTTTGAATTAGTAATATCAAATATAGCTTAGGCTGAGTTTTGGTATTTTTCTGAAAAACTTCAATTTTTGATTAATAGTGAAACCACTAAGCAGTAGTTAAAAAACTGATTTTTCGTTTAAATGAAACATTATTGCTTCTATGAATTGAATTTCAAAAATCCAACATAAATTTTATAATTAGGAAGTAAAATTTGGTTCAATTGGATGAAAATAATTTTTGGCGAATAGAAACTTTTCGGTTTTATTAATCAAGATTAAAGGTGATTAGTGTAATTTACTGTAAATATAATGTTATAATAATATTAAAATACCTTTAAACTTGTCATAACCTTATTGGATGAGTCATGGACGACCAAAATAATCCATTGGTAAACTTGGGGCCCCCATGGAGCCACTTGGGTAAGAAAATGACATTAATAAATTTTTATTTAAAGTAAAAATAAAATTGTCACAAACATGTGTTCTTTTAATAAAACTATTATTAAATGGGGTTATATAAGTTAACATTTAGACTATAAATATTCATTGGAAATATAATTATATTTACTAAATCATGATAATTTTTTTATAATTTTTATACATTAAATAAATTAATATTTTTATGACACCATGATGATGCAGTGATTACCTCATTAATTTACAATTTAAATAAAATGAAAAGAAAATTTAAAATATAAGATATACACTTTTCAAAAACATATTGTATGAGTATATTTATAACCCTTAGCACCTTATCCTAGAAATATATAATTTTGGGACCTTTAGAATCCGAAACTCATAATATAATAATGTAACATTTCTTGACTTTCCAAGAGTGCCCCTCCTCTCCTCTTATAAAAGGCCCCCCAAAATCTACCTCCTTCCCCACACCTCTCAAGACATTTGGCTCGGCCAGCCTATTCCAAAATACTCTCTCAACTTCCCTCTCTTACTCCTAGAAGCCACACTTTGGGCATACATCTTCCAAAGTAAGCCTTTGGCTCAAATCAAAAAGAGATACCCGATTTTAAGGTAATGTCTTCTATTATGTTCTTTTGTATTATTTTGCTTCTCCAACCCCTTATACTATTCTTATTACTTTATTTTGTAACAAAACCAGTATCTACAATATTCTAGGTTGTTCTTATGAGAATTATTTGATTTACACTTACACACACCTTTCCGCAATGGTTAATGAACATACTGTTTCTGTGGGTGGAAGATTACTGCCTCACGAAACGATGATTGTTCAATATTTTTTTAACACCTCTCACGGTGGCCATTATAATGAAACTATTTATATATATGATATAGATTATATTTAATTTATCTTTATTCTTATGTATTTTTTATTTATAGCATACCTTTATGGTTTCCATTATGGGTAAACGAGATAATTTCATTTTAGGAATTGCGGACTACTACCCCCTCAAAGTGATTTGAATAGTTAACGCCATATGCAGGATGTATAAAGGACGGAGTTAATGATATTATATATGATATTTTACTGGCATTATAATATACCTAAATATCATTAATATTTCATTCCATTAAATATGAAATAGAAATGAAAGTAGCGTTCATGCGTACGTACGGCTTACCATCTCCATGAACGATGCTTTTCATTTCATACCTCTAAATGTTATGTAATATTATAAATGCATGTAAATACTGGATACATATGATATATATGATATAAAAATCAATAATATAATTTTGGATATAATGGATATTTTACCACATGATCAACCTGTAATTATAAGTAGTTTATTATTGACTCAAGTACCAAAAATCGACAAAATGACCTTTATTAACATAAATGACTGCATAATTTTCATAACATGGTAATAAGTTATATAAAAGGAATAATGAACATGGAAAAGGTTCTAATGAAATTATATATTAACTATAGTTTATTATTTAGGAGATTAAAGAATGATCGAGTCTAGTCAGACACGAGGTAAGGGAACTTCTTAAACCAATTTCCGTTCTTTGGGTTCATCTCCTACATTCAAATTATGTCATGATATTATTATGAACTATCTTGTATTTGTACATTATTTATGTGTAATTATAGTGAATACACATAATAGATCTATTTTATTTTAGAAAAATTATCTTTGTAACGGACTTCGTCTCAATCTCCATTCATTGAGCCATATTTAATTTTATACACAACATTCCTTTATACGGTGTATAAATCCCTTTGAATTTTACTTTTATTCAAAATGAATCTATTTATATGAAGAGTTTTACTAAATGAAAAAGGAGAATGTTTTTTTGTTGTACGTATGCGATGAAATCAACTTCTCCGCCGCTGTGACTATTATTTGAGTTTCGGCTTCCTCTACAAACCATAAATTTTTTAAAAACAATAAATACCATGTTTTACTTTACTTTTATTTTGTTATTGAAAATGGTTTTCATAATGATTGTATTATATCAATTTGTTGTAGTGATATCTTATGATTGAAATGTGGAAATTTTATTTTTCCATTATGCATGTTTTATGTGATACGATTATGTTATGGTTTATGATATGTTTAAACCTCTTCATATGAGGAATGCATTGGACATAATATGTGATGGGTGGATCCGACTATAGATTCTCAATGCATTGGTAGGTCTCATAAAACAATCTAGTGTTTTGGCACGAGGCCTTGACAAAATCATATTTGTAGTCTTGGCATGAGGCTTTGTCTCCGTGGTAATGATAGTCTGGAATTATGTATTCCGTCATTATGAAAGTGGTTATTGATATTGCATGTGATTATTCGAATATAAGAATATCCATGTGAATAAGTAAATGGAATTATTTCATTTTATTTTTTTCATATTATGTTGATGTTCGAGTTTAAAAGGATTTTGTTTTAGTTATACATTTCATTAAATGTTTATGTTTATTTATGAATGTTTTCTCTGTATTGTTATCCTTACTGAGCATCTGAGATCACCCCTTTCTGTGTTTTTTTTCTCAGGATGTGATGAAATATTTTATGACTAACCTCAGGAATAGTCTGAAGGGGATAGGAGTGTGGACTATAGAGACTATGTTATTTTGATTTGTCACAAAATGATGTAATGTAACATTTATGAATGTATCTAGTGTTTCTAAGGCTACTAAAGTAATTCATCTTTCGCGACTTGATCTTTTGTGATCATGCCAATGTTATGTAATAATGCACAGACTCAGGGTACCTGGGGTCGGGGAGTTACAATATATTCCTATTTTTATGGTCATAGAATTATTTTGTCTCATAAATTTAATTATGTACAATTGGTGAATTTTAATAATGATGTAAATATATTATATATATATTAAAATATTTTTAATATTCATCCAAAAAATATCAATCAAATATTATAATAATTATTTTAAAAATATGAATAAAACTTATATTTTTTAATATGTTAATTTGACTCTGTTTTAATGATAAAAACATTTTAAATATCTTTTTTGAAAACTTTTATAAATTTTATAATGAAGTTTAATATTTTTCATTGAAATATTATTATCAAATTTTACATCGGTTAAGTTTTTGTTATTTTTCAGGTAAGGTTATTGTTTTGATTTATAGTGAAATACCAAATTTTATTTCTGAAACACTATTTACAAATAAAATATTTACATGGTAAAATATTTTTTTTAAATATTTTTATATTATAATTATTGAATTTAAATTTTATACAGTACACTAATGGTTTCTAAAAATTATTATATACAAGATTTATTTTCAAAAACATTTTATTTTTTAAAATGAATGTTAGTTGTTTTATTTTAAATCAAATTATACAACCTCTGTTAGTTGAATTTTAAAAAATGGATGATAAATTCAGATCTTTATGATCCAAATTTAGTAAATATATTCATTTTATTTTTGGTCAATATTTATAGTAATCATGGTAAATTTTGTTTCCATGATAGAGGGTAAATAATGTAATTTTGATTAAAAAAATTATAATAACTATAAAGTAACACTAATATGTGCCAAAATTTTATTGGAAGAATTAAATTCTAAACATAACACATAATTATATAAATTAATTTATTTAAAGGACACTTGACACTGAAAATGACTTATTTCTTATTTAAATCAATGAAAGACAAAAAATGTCATTTAATTTTTCATTAATACTTTTGAAGTGATCAAAGGGTATTAGTTGAATTTTATAAACGAATTTCATAGTTAATGAATAACATAATAAATATATTTCCATGATATAAATTTTTTCATGACTTTTTGGGATACATGGATTAAATTTTGATACTTATAATTTTTTATTTAATGAAATTATAATGACATTGAAGTCATGTTTTAATAAATATTTCTTTCTAGAAATATGGTTAATCAATAGTGAAATTTGATTATAAGTATTCCTATTAAATCTGTAATATTTAAATTCAACATGATATTTGATTTTAATTATATTGTAATGAAATTAGTATATTAAAAAATTACCAAAATTTTATGTAGTACTTATTTTGTTAATCAAAATATAAAAATAATGTTTTAAAAACATATAATAAATATAATATGTAATAATTATTACATAAAAAATAATATATGAACTTGACATCTAGGGGCTATAACTACTTATTTTTTATAAATATAAAATATTATCTAGATATTTTTAAAAATAAATGAATTTAATATTTTTAAATTGATAGAATTATATTTTATCAAAATAGTATTTTATTAAATTATTTTGAAATCATAAAAAATATTTTAAAAATAAAAAATAATAATATTATATTTAGAAATGTTTGTAAAGTTTCAGTAATGATCTTATTGAAATTAAATATTATAAAAATATATTTATATAATATTTAATTACTTTTTAAAAATATTTGAATTAGAAAATAGTAAAATGTGGCATAATTTAAAGGATAATGGTTTAATTAATACCTAAATAGTTCTAAAATTTATTGGTATATGATATTACAACCTTATATCATATAATATTTTTGAAAATGACCTTTTTTAGTTTTTTGGATGGAGTTTAATTTTGTTATAAACAAATATTTTTGAGATTTTGAAAGTGACCCTCAAATAATTTGGAAAAGGGAACATCCTCCCTCATTTCATCACTTTAATTTATGACTTCAAGCATGAACATCCACTTATAATACCGTTATAAAAATTTCTAGAGATATTGTAAAGGCACTTGTAATCTCTAAATGAAATGTCTAGTATCACTAAGATGAGATCTAGAGGGAGCATGCCGAAGAAGAGGTAGTATTCTTTACTGACACTCTCATGTTCATTACATTATTTACATTAAATTACTATGTTGTTTAAATTATAATTTAAAATATTCAGTGATACCAATATAATTTTATTTCATTATGACTATAGAAAAAACATATCCAATCATCTGTTAATTTTATGAAAAATGAAATTACCACCTGTACGTATGAATGACCTATTATCTCCATGCAGCATTGTAATATTTTCTTCAACCACCCCAAACCCTTCAATTAAATGGATATAAATATAGAGGTAAAATAAATATATCTTTATTATAACATGATAATTATTCTAGATATATAAATATATACCATCCAATTCCAAGAAATTTTAATGTTATGGCATGATAGCGTCACTTGTGCATACGTATGGTCTTCTGTCTCTACGGCACGAAGTGATTAATTTTCTTTTTTGAAAATTTATTAATTATTATACCAATGTAAATAAAGAATAATATATATATATATATATTACATTTATAATATTTTAAAAATAACAAAACTATATGATACCTGTATGAACCAGAATACATAAGAGGAAACATGAATAAGAAAATGAAGCAACCGACACCTGAAAGATGAGTAATAATTTAATATTGTCAAAAAGAGATACAATATGATCATATATGATATAATAAATATATATATGGTTTCAGAAACAATTAATAACACTATTAAATACATTATATATTATTTAACATTATTTAAAATGGAACCCATACATAATGTTGGGATAATTTCGTAATCTAATTATTATATGAGATGGTTTATACATAAGTATTTTAAATTGTAAAATTATCTTCTATATACATGTTACATAATATTGTTTTCAAAAATATTATTACGATTCATATATATTTTCTTAAATTCCTTTTTACTCTATTGTGAATAATTACTAAACTGATTGAAATGAAACTGCTGTAATATTCTCTATGAGGTAATTTTTGAGTTATCTAGAAAAAGTACTAAAAGAATGTTTTTTTAACTTATACAACATGAACACACTATTATGCTTTCTGTTACATTATTTCCATGAGATGTCCTAAGTAATCATACAATGTTATTTTCTATGAATGTTTTTTCTTTGAATATATCATGACATTTTATGAAAATAAATCTTCTTAAAATATGAACGGAAATTTTTATTATGAATTATTTTCAATTTATCTCTCAAAATTATTTTCCATCTAAAATATTATTTTATAGATGTTATATATAATTTAACAGTTATATGTATCATGTATAATATCCTCATTATTCAATTATTTGTTTTATTTTCATGTTGGAATGATAACATTGAGACCCATTTTTTTCCATGGGTTATGTTATGATTGAATGTTATTTAAGAAACCCATATGTTTTTATTTTTTTTGTATGATTAATGAATTATATTACTATAAAAGATATATTTATTGTTTTATTTATATGATCAGTGAGTCCAATATCTCCCTGCAATGCTTTGGGTAATGATGTATATCAAATTAGAATGATAATTTTAGAACAAGAAATGGTCACAATTCAATAATACATGGTTGGATGAAACAATATACTCGGTTTAGTAATGGAATTTTTCCACTAGGATGGTCTTCACAATAAACCTTGTATAATCAGGAATTAGTTTTTCCATATGTGTATCCCACAAAATTCAATTTTTTATGACCTTCAGAAATATATTCTTTGTAGAACATCTTTGAATTATCCCATGATGAGATATTATGAACATTGTTATGAAAGATTAAATTTTTAAATGTTATGAATATGATATCATTATTTATGATAATGATATGATTTAACTATCAATTCTTTACCCTTTGTGATAATTTTAGCTCACTATTTTTTATGTTTCATTTCCCCATGATAAGAAATATGTTATTAGATATGAAATTTCAGAAAGGGTTATAGATATGTTGTAATTAGTGGGAGATGATGTATATATTTTTTGAACATGTTGTTTATGTTTTCCATGTTTCTAAATACACTAAACCTATGTAGTCCTTTTTTGGATTTGTTATTTAATGTAATAAAAACTCTTCAATTTTAGGTAATATTTATTTATGTAATGTATGTTTAGTTATACAAATTTTACATCATCATAATCCCATGACCATCATTATCCGTGATAAATTCATTCATGATTTCAATGTTCAATATTCGTGAATGAAAAACTAGTTGATTTATAAGATTTATATCACTTGAATTATCACAAATAATACTGATCTAAAAAATCACTATAATTTTCAACATCTTTCCATAGAATTTTAGATGTTATTGAATTATTTATGATTTTACTCCCCGTTTGTCAATGATCTCTCTACATCATATTTTTTATAATCATCAAAATCACAAGGGGAAACAAAAATAGTATTTTATCTCTTAGTATCAACATAAAGTGAAATTAATCTCACCCTTTGGTCATTCAGTTCTGCAATGTTCATGAGACACCATAAGTTGACAACTAGATACCACCAGTCTGTGTCCACTATATGAATTTATACATTTTCTACTATTTAACATCATCATATTGACTGTTGGATTCTATTATAAGTCGTTATGATTAGATTTAAATTTTTATTTATAGAACCTCAATATTGAATAATTATCTGCAATTGAAATAAAAACTAGACATTTAGTCTCTAATTGGTTATCTATTTCTACTAAGTCATAATTCATTTTACGAAATGAGAGATTAAAATTATAAATTCAAATGTTTTCCAAGTCAATCACTTACGTCTATGGATTATTATAGGATTAATTTTATTATATATTTATAATATTCTCTTGTTAGATGAGGCTATATATCATACACATTATTTCAGCACATCAAAAAAAACTCTTTCATTGGACTGGAATTTATCAGTAATGTTGATAATTTATGTGAATTTAGATTTTTATTTAATATTTAATAGAGGGAGACCATTTGATGGAAATGTTGTTGATTTTATACTGCAACATCTCAGTATCTCCAAAATAGTATGTTGACATGGCACTAATTTAACAAAATATATTATCATGAAATGCATCAATGATTCTTCTTATCCTCCAATTATTATTATCTTGTGGACAAGTAACTCTTGAACTAAGGAATTATACCAATGGATGAATATTCAATGCCACATTGAACAATTAGAACATCCATGAATAAATTTATCTAATCATCCACTACATATATGTCTCTTTATCAAATTTTATATATTTTTCCACGAATCCCAAATTTCAAATAAATATTTTAAATTTATATTTATTTTGTAAAACGAATATTAATTCTGAGACAATATATGAATTTCATGATTTCAATTTATCTTGATTTCATTTCACCCCATTCTACATTATGAAACAATTTATGTTCATCACCTCCACACCACATGACTTGTATAACCCACTTCAGTTTTAATAAACTCACACACATATTAGAAATTTTTAGTGGATGGTAAGATGGGTACCTCCATAATCCACCATAATATGAATATGGTCAATCTGAATGGATCAACCATGTGATAATTTCTTGCAAATGATTGTATTATTTTTATTCTTGTTTTTACTACCCATCAAATATAAAATGTTATGTCCATATAACTAGATATTAATTTCCAAAATTAAGTGTCTTATTTTTAAATTAATGTTTTGTTATCTTGGTCACACTGACTTTTTTGGTAAAAATGTTTAGTTGGTATTTCAATCCATTATGGTACACCAATATTCCATTTTTAGAATTTAACAATTGAAGATTAATAAAACCATTTGTTATATTGTTTACATAATAATCCATTGTAGGGATCATTATCATTCCACTTTTTCATTTCATGTGGTATAAAATGTAAATTTTTCAAAGAATTATTTATTCAAATTCATTATATAAATTAACTAATTGATGTTACCCATACATGTTATGGTTGAGCTTTTAAAAGAACCTATATTCTTATAACTAATAAATAATGTAACTACATTTTTCAAAAAAAAAATTGTACAAATTATTTCCAATGCAGTAGTTGTGAGTGGAATATTTTTGGTAATTGACTTGACATTGGTTGATATAGATATGTTTCCAATAAGGATTTAAACATATTTTATGAATTGCCATTTTTTATATATAATATATGATTTATAATAATACACCACCAATGTTGGGGATCTCAATTGAGTTTCCTTTTCCTTTTTTATTTATTAAAAGTACACTTTCATCCCAAATGTCCATGACTACAACATAAAAAAATATCCCATTACAAACGTACCTCACATCATCATTTATCGATTGAGATGCTGAAATCACTATACAGATTCTTCTGACATTGATCTCACGCACATCTTGAAACGTACTCAAGGATTGTCCCAGTGTCCAGAAATAGTATCATTTTAACATTATATTCTCTTAAGACATTTTAATTTTAGATTTATCATGAAAATATTCTAATTCACATAAATATAAATATTTATGTTATCAAAACAAGCATTATTTTACGAACCCTCTATGAAATAAAATGATGTATTACTATGCATCCCACAATAATATAACATTTTTTCATTAATTTTAAGGAAATTTATATTAGATATGTATCCGTCTCTTATAATATTTTACAAATTTTTTGTACTATTCATGACACACTCACTTTTATGCATTGGATAGGGTTCATCATATTGATTATCATATTTTCTTAAACTTTATAGCCTTTGGGACGTGATAGTAATTTTGTTTTTTCTTATAAAATATTATAATTGCATTTATTTTTAATGTTTACTGCCAAATGTCAGTCAAATTAAAAATATAGAGAATTTTCAATTTGGGTATTCCATTTACATTTTAATATTCCTCCTCTATCATGACTAATTATCTTTTACATTCCCATTAGATGAATCTTCATACCCCTTGTTTTATGTTGATACATATGTCATATATTGATAAAATTCCCTGTATTAATCTCATCTTCCAATTCCTGGGATATATTAATTGTTGTGATAGATTTATCTTTTTTAATTCATACGAAATATAAGATCATTATGACAACAATTATCTAATATTCTCCAATCTTTTCCTAAACAAATATAGAATGTTTTATATTATGGCCTTCATTTTGGAAATTCAAATTCAAATTTTCATCAACATTTAGATTATATCTCTTATCATCCCCATTTATTTTTTAAATTTTTAATGCTTGAGAAACATCTTTCTCTCCCAGATTTTTGGCCCCTTCAATAAGACTATTATTTAATTCTTTTCTCCCATTGACATCATTTTACGAAAATAAATTTCATATATCATTATAAAAATTTTCATCATCTAATTTCTTAACCAATTCCATTGATACATGAAAATAAACATTTATACTTCTTGATATTTCATCATCATTAATAGTTCCAACATCCCATGGGATAATAGGTTTCTCAATCATTTTAGTAGAATCATTAAATAGGTAAATATTTTCACCATCTAATTCATTAAAACGATTATTCATTACATTAGTGGTTTAGTTCAATGGAATCACAAACATTTCACGTAAACATCCACACCAAGTAATACTACCAGTATACTACATCTTTTTGAGGATCTACCATTCACCATGGAACACCAAGATATATGGAATCATAAATTTCTACTCCAATATATTAATAAAGCATTTATAATAATATTAATAAAACAAAATCCTCCTATTATATGACACCAATAATAATTCACAATTGGGCATGAAATGACCTAAGGGGGTGGGTGGAATAAGATTATCAATTAGCTTTAATATATTATTGCAACCCCAATGGATCATGAACTATTTATTAGAAGGTTCACTTAGTATTCTATTTAGTGTTTATATTAATCATATTTTTTCCAATTTTTTTATGATGACTCATATAGAGTGATGTTGGAAATCATGAAATATGAAAAAAAATAACTTGTTTCAATCTTACTAGACTATGTCCAATGAGAATACAACAAAGATGTACAGAAGTTACAAATCCACTAAATCTCATTGAAAATATGTGGTTATGGTAGGATCACTTCTATATCAAGGATCACTACCTCAATAGATTTAGATATAACACATTTCTTCCCAAGGGTTACTCCCTCGATCATTCATTTAAAGGATCACTGCCAATGGAATGGCTCTACATCATTATATTACTATTGTCACTACTCTGTAATGGATTTAATCAATTTTTATGGACATGTATGTAAATTAATTAGAAATAATCAATACATCCCAAATTTTAGATATATTATCTATTAATTTATTTTTTTGGTATTATCATTCACTTTTATGATGACTTCTTGATGTATCACATTAAATTTACAAATGCATTGAAAAAAACTATATATTTTTTAGAAGCATCCATTAGGATTTATTTTTATGGATGTATATTCACGATATTATATTATTCCATTGAATTATATTGATTTCATTGAAATAAAAACATTATTTAAGTATTTTTATATATTTTATATCTTATGAATTTTTCTTATTTAGAATACATATATAATAATGATACCATTTACAAGGCATTATAAACACATATATTCTCGAATGAGACTCTAAAAATTAATACACAAATTAGTTTACCATGGATCATTATTTTTACCCAATAGATAGAGTAAAATTCACTACATGGTTTTTTCCATGTGAAGATACCTTTGTAATATGTGTTTACACTAATAGGATCTACACAAAAAAACTTCTCGAAAACCCTCGAACAATAATCCTTTGTGATTCTTAAGAAAAAACTTTTTTCAGGGTCTCATTAGCATCAAATATGGATAATCCCTTGAGAAATAGTGATTATTCATAGATTAATTACACTTTATTAAGGATTTTTTTTAATCCTTGTCTATTTTCACGATACAGTGCCCCTCAAACAAATAATCATAATGGAATAGTGCTTCAAAAAATCCTCCTCAACAAAAAAATATCATCATCATAGAATACCTCAGTTGAGAACCACATACTTCAACATATATAACATTAAAGCTTAGAATAAATCATCCAATGAAAATACAACTTGATGTAACTATCTCTACCTAATGATTTTATTATGGTCATATATACAAGAAATTTAACCCCATAAAATATATTAATCATAATTAAATAAAACAAATTATGAATTATATCCATCACATTGAATTGAATTTTTGATACGGTTCTCATATCTTAAACACTTTTTGGTGGACTGAATTTATCACCTTCATGATCAAATGAATATTACTCACTAATTCCCTATCAATAATAATCTTCCACAAATGACGAGTCTATCATGAACTAAAATTCATTATGGGTTGATTAATTCACCACTCATTTCTGAAAACAGTGCCTTCTTTCACAGTTCCACATACCTCTTGTCTTTTCTGCATAGCATTGCTATGAAACTATATAGCCTGTGCACTCTATGATTCATGGTTACTGATCTTTAGTCTAAAAATTCATTTAGACACTTTGAAGTTATTGTAAAATTATATGCATAAATACATACATTACCAAAAAAAAATTATAAATTTCGGGCCAAAATTTTGGAAAACACAATGATACCGCGAAACGATCAAAAAATATTTATTTTAAACCCCAACCATAATGTAATGTGGCTACCTATCTTTGTAAAAAACCAAATCACCATAGAAACATTGACATGGATCCTCTATAGATTTCTCCTATCAATGTAACAGCCCATATATTTTGTTTCTTATATATAATCCATTTTTACCTTCATTTCGTAATTTTTTTATGCTGGAACATTATTGGGAAAATATTAATGTTCTGTTTAATGATTGATTAGAACTTATATGTTTTTTATGACTTCTAGAAAAACAATGGGTGGTTGCACCATATGTTGAGTTACCATTCCATGAGTCATAGGATTCTCTGTAATGGATATGGTTTTTCTATAGTAGGGTTGTGGTGTCATGGATGTAATATTCATTAGGAGGTTACCCCATGGTGATGTAGCTCCTATGTTCTAAATCACAACCTTTTCCATGGTGGTGTAGATTTATGAGGGTTATTCCATGGAGCCTTACAATTTTATGATGTTACACAATCATCGTATATCCAAAATATCTAATGGAATTTGGATCTTAGTGATTTAACTTCAATAAGTAATGGATAATTTTAGATTTTTTACTATGGATAATGGATTTAGATTTAATGATATTCATAATTTCATCAATTGAGTCTGGAGTATTCAATAAAATTTGAATTGATTCATTAGTTATATATTAAAATTTTAATTATTTTGTTTTATAAGTCATGAATTAGGGTTAATACATATATTTGTACCTAAATATACCTTACCCTCTACATTCATGGACACTGAATCATGTTGGTACTATGACATAGTTGTTTACCTATATCATGGAGGGTTCATCTGGTGAATCTCTTGTCCATGGATGTAGGACCCAATATTGGTTTAGTACTCATTCAGTAGACATCTTCTAAATAATGTTATTTCATCTAATGACCTATATTTTTTTACCTCACCACCATGTTGCATCCATTGCATTGCGTTGTAGAGGCCCCAAATTTCCAAATAAATCCTCACCCCCAACATTGAATGAGTATGAGATCTCATTATAGATAATATAATTGGACTGAAAATGGGTATATCATTTTTAATAGTCTCTTTAGGTCATCTATAGATCCATATTCATTATTTATTTGATTCAATTCTTGGAGATATTAATGGATGATCATGTTCTGGTTGGTGTGAAAATCTAGTTAGGTTATCGACACCTCAGAGTGACATTAATATGGGTGTTGATGTATTTATAGAAGATTTTTATCACATTTTGGGATCCTTTTTATAAATTATTCCATATTGTGATTTCTATTTGACTAGTTATTTTCACTGACTAATTGGGTTATAATGTGGATGATTGAGTTTTTTATCCCTATTATTGTATTTTTTATATGGGATATGGTAGAATAGATGGATTTCATGTTTTACATTGATTCACAAGATGAACTGGTTCTAATATTTATATCATGATATCATTTATATACCATTCTTTACCCCCTCAAGTTAGTTACCATTTTTTTAGAGGTAGTGTTTCTTACATGAGACATGTCGGCTATTGAGTGTTGTGCATCCCTTATATAGGGTGTGTTTTTTATTTGTGACACTACAAATGAAGGACATATGCTTTCAGTAGAGCTATAAGGAAATCATTGAGATCATTCTATGTATTCCCATAATTTATCCTAATATACATCATGTTTCGTCCCCTAGAGGATGTCTTTTGGATTCCTATATGGTGTTGTGTAGAATTATACAAATGTTTATTTGATGATTTTCGGTAGCATGTACTCATGACACCAATAGGACACTGATCACCTGATTTAGTAGCATGTATCTAGATATAATACTATAGAACCCAGTCATTATCATTCTAGTATGGAGACAATAAATGTACATATGTGGGTATCTCCTATCATTGATAGTGCACTACCGCTAAGTGTTGTAATTTGTGATTATTATAATAACAAATATATTATTATTAATTTATGAACTAATTTTACATGATCACCCTATGTTGAGGATGCATCATTGGTATCTTACTATAATGTGTTCTCACACCCAACTCGAATAATTCGTTTCACTTGTAGAATTAATGGAAAGTGAACCGATGAGTGGGAATGTCCCTTTTTTTATGGATGAGTGGAGTAACATGGTAGTAGATTAGATTTATGAAGTTTTGGATGTCCCTAGTGACCTTTATTTACATGTTTATTTGTTTTATTATTATATACTATTCAGGACTACCACATTGGGAGTTACAAAAATTTTCTTCCAAATAATCTATAATATCAATTTCATTTTGATTACAATAATTATTATTTATTTACATTCTTTTTTTTTGATTTATAATGTATCATATCACATGATAAAGAGGGTTTCTCCTCCATACTGATAGAGTCTGATCCTCACTTCTAGTCAACAATCTCTCTCGTATAGGGAGGTATGCATGAGGTCATATGGAACTCTAACATTGGACCTATGGTTCATGTTGGGATGTTACAAAATGGTTTTAGATGGTCAAAGTCGCTAACTTTTCTCATCAATTTTGATCAATGTGGTACAAGATATAAGGGATATAGTATGTTTGTGTATAATGTTGCGGAACATTGATAGTTCATGGCCAGCATTATATAGTATACCAATATATAGATATTATTTGGGGATTGTTATGTCGTGGTGTTAACACTAATTAAATTCCCATTGGGTGATTCATGTGATGATGATATGCGATTTTGTAGTTTCATTTAAATTCATGAATTATTAAAAGGAACATAGGTTAACATGATATATATATATTTTTTAGTTGTAATGAATATTAATTCATTAAATAAATCCAATTATTTATTACAATATTGACGATAATTTCTATTTCATTGATATATATTTGATTCCATGATGCTATAATATATCTCTATTATAAATAATTAGACGATCATATATTTTTTAAAATTATAAATTTGTTGACTATGAATAATCGAAAGGATTGATAACCCCATTATTTCAAGGAGGGTTATACCTTAGTATAATGGAAGTATTCTAGGAGAATCTTGTGATACCCATTTGCCTTTTTAGGATCACTCCGTGTTTGTAATATTCCATATGATGCAATAGATGTTGCATCACATATTATTTTTGGTACTTCACATGATATAGGATACTCTTATACAAATTACAACATCAGGGCTAGTGGAATATATTGATGATCCCTAATGGATGACAGCAATTTCAATAGTGGATTATGATAATGAATTTAAGATCTATCATAATAAACACATTGAAATAATTGGTGGAATATTTGATTCTAAGGTGCAGCTGGGATTAATTTAGAGATTATTTTACATTCAAGATATTCTAGAAGACATAAAGGTGAATCTAATTGTGTTTGTGAAACTTATACCATCCAAAAATTGGTGGGATTTTTTTGTCAGGTTAGATGATATGAGGGTATCACATTAGAGGATTTCATTGTCATTTTTGGTTAGTTATTTAATAACATGATGAACCTCATTTAAGCATAAGAGTTCAGGGATTTGTAGTTGGGATTCATGATAGTATATTCATGATCTGTATATTTTAATGAGAATCTGAATTTTCCAATATTCCGATTGATAATTTATTTTATACGTTTGGAAAGGTAGAGAATCATCCATGACCATAAATTATACAAAAGGTATAGATTTTTTACCATTATATTATTATATTTGTGATAAAAATAGTGTAAATATTGAAAATATATTGGGTGAGGGATATATAGATTATCACCAACCACCCTTCAGCACTAATCAATGTGACCATCCCACTACCGCCATGAGTATTACATCTGAAGGTATGAAGAGTTATTATACAGATGTGAGATAAATAGATTTATGAATGTGGTGTAGATCCTAGATTCGTCATCCGACATAGAGGTTACCCGTATTTATTTAATTATGAGTTGATTATTAATTATAATAGTGTATACTTTCTACCCTTTTTCTATTGTTAGAAGAGAATAATTATAGGATTTCACTATTGGTATTGTGCTACATGTTTAGGTTGAAGATGAGACAGATAGAAAACATGAGAGAATAAAATTTATAATCAAGGAAAGTGGTCACTAATTTAGTTAGCAACATAGGTAAAGGGATGCAATTGACTTATTAGAATAAAAATACTAGAATACCAATGATCCCCCCTTATGACCATTATTTTGACGTCTCCTCCACAATATATGTTGGACCATCCTCCCTTGTTGGCCTCTGAGGATGCTTAATCCTGATAGATTTCATTGAAAGAGGTTCTCCTTAGCAACCTGAGGTTAGAAGTGGCCATTATAATCTATTTGACATATTCTCATGTTATCCTTTTTTGTTCATCTGAGAGATGTAACACTGATCCTCCCACTAAGGATATCACCATTTTAATAAGCTTCTATATAGTTGAGATGGTCCTTGGTGTCTTGAATTGAGATCAATAACCCACTGCACGAGATGTTCTATAATTTCATTGGAGGCTGGGATATGAATCCGTTGGCTACGTATTCAACTCTCAATAAGAAATAATTTCATATCGTGATAGAATTCCAACGGGGAAATGTTCATGATTTTCCATGTGTCCTTGCTCTTTTGTCCATTGTATATTCTACCTTTCTCATTGGTCCATAGAGGTTCATCGGGCCCGCGAGTCACCATTAGTTGATGTATGGCTACATCTACATGTTATTCCCTTGAGTGAGTCAGTTACTCTATGGGATATTTTATATTTATGTACATTTGAATTATTACTCTCTTGGAATCTATAAAAGAGAGAGCTTATGTATCAGAGGTCATTTATCCCCCTCCATATCATATTTTCCTTTTTATGGGGGACTCATTCAAACAGAAAATAGTTATAGTATTTCCGTTACTCAAAATGATTACACATTCACTGACCATTCAATCCATGTGCTGTCAGTATGAAAGATGGACTCATCTATCCCTTCTCCCAGGCATACATCATAGGTCTTAGTAATATCCTCCATGGAGTTTGGCATGATTTTAGTCTCTGAGGCGGTGGATGGAGATATGTCTTATTCTTCTCTTCCACCTTCTTCTCCCCTTCCCCCAATGAAATTCATCCCTCTTTGTTTTCTAACCCCTACCCATATCCTTGACCCACCTCTAAATACCCCCCTCTCTAAAACCTAGTTCCTCATAACACCTCCCCCATTATCATGATAATCACTTTTCCCTATGTCCCATAGGCCCCCTCCCCTACCCACATCCTTCGATCCTCTCTCCCACATCATTTTAGTTTGTTTTCTATGAGTAAATGGATCATATTCAGTGACCCTTCCTTGTCCTCCAAAAATAATAAATCATCAATACCCCCTTTTATACAAATATATTTTCATATATCTGTAGTGAATTATTGCATGTTTTTAGCCTCACCCAACAGGATTCTTCATCCATGTAGATCTCCCAGTCTTACATCCAGTCATCATTATTGGTGCCCCACTCCAATCCATAACTCATAACTCCCTCTAGAAGGATGAAAACACAATATATGTCCTAATTTCTGCATACATCTTCATGAGACAAATAAATAGAACCTCATCTCCTCGGGTCAAGAATATGATAAAATTCTTTTAAGGTTATCTATAATCATTTTGAATAAACAGGGTCTCTAGGCCTAATTCAAATCCTATTTTATATCCAATGATGTTTCCATGAATGATGAATTTATTATTTTTATACTCAAACCTAAGAGATCATATTATATTATTGGGGACTATCTTATGATATATTGGTTGATGTTCATATTTCATGGATAGCTATAAAAGGATCATATATGGGTTTTATGGAATACCTTTATATAGGTTGTCAATATGGTATCATCTAATCAAAATCTATAGTGATGGTGGAAAATTTGTAACTTTTTTTGTTTTTTATCATTCATTTATTCTATGTACAATGTGGGTGTTCATGTGGAGCTATGGATCAACATTAAATCACTCAACCCTGGATCTAAACCATGGTTCTTTGTGGTGAATTCAACTACACCATGGACCATTATGAAAATAAGTGTGGTAGTTATCATCTACACAATTATAAGATCCTATTATTTTACACTACACCTCATCAGGGGATCACAGAACCAGGATTTGAGTGGGAAAATTTGAAATGGTGCTATAATAAAATAGGTACCTAGAGAAAATGGTGTAGTTTGGATCATTTTTTTTGGAATCTTTCAGAAATATCAATAATTTGGAACCTAGAGGTCATTCACTTGACTCTTGCTTTCTCATGCCACTCCCCTCTTTTTTCCACCGCAGGACTGGTTCATCATATGAGAACTATTTCTTTTTCTCATAATGTGGGATGTACCATCATTAGTTCCCAGTAATTATGCATCAATCTTGTACAGATTCATACTAAAGAATTATTTTTCTCATCCTCCATACTAAATTGAGACATTTGAAAAAATATCTCATGGTTTGTTCTAATTCCCTCTCATATAGTAAACTAACTCTTGAGGACATGAAGATGGATATTATAAGTAAATTTGTGATACTAGTAGAGTCTTGGGATGGGGTCAATATTAACTCCCTAATCCTAAATACACAATAGATAAACATGATTATATTAGAATTATAGAGGTTCCTCTATAAGAGATCGTAGACCACATTGCTTAATTAAGGTGATCAAAACTCGGCTTGTTTTATTCCATGATGGAAAGAGAATAAGTACTGGACACCTAAAAATATCCATGTTGATATGGATCACTCACCTATAACATGGATTTCATATGTGACTTAGTCGGTTTATATTTTAAATCATTACTTTTTATTCCTAACTCTTACTGGATGAATGGCTATCCTTGGAAATAGAACAACCTTTTTTTAATTATTTGAATCATATTTTGAGCTCACTCAAATTAATTAAGTGATCATGCACATGATGAAATGGATGTGGGGGATTTTATTTCAACCCTAAATTAGGAGTGTGCATCCAGTCCGGATGGAATCCCATGGTATTTTTTTTATTTGTTCCTAGAGTGTAATTATGGATGACATAACTGGTGTCATCAAATATTTTTTCTATTTGGGATGGATACATTGGGTTGTTAATTACACATCACGGATTCATAGTCCCAAGGGGATAAACCCCTCTTCCAATTCTCTATACTGGACCTTCATAAAGTGTATCGTTTCATAAAATGTGATGGAGAACATCATCCATAACAGATTTACTCAGTTTAACCATGATTGGTTTCGGGAAGAAAAATATTATTTTATATATGGATGGTCTATACAATGTGAAATGGAAATAACATTGGATATTATTGGTGAAATCAACATAGTGTTATGAGGTTCTAAAATATTTATCATGGTGAATATTGACACGTCCTATGATAGGCTCAAGTGTGGTTTTATCATTTGGGCCATGAGGGGCATGATATTTTCTGAAAGAGTAATTGATAAGATATTTACATGATATATCTCTCATTGGTTATATGTGGTCAATATGGGGAAGAAATTTGGGTTTGTGGAACATGTTATTGGGATCCAGAAAGTTGACCCTATTTCTTCAAGCATCATTATCATGGTCCAAGATGTGATGAGTAAGTATGTTACCTCTTATATCTACCATGGAAGTGCAATCCCTTAAAATTGTAGGGATCATGTTCATGGGGTTTCTCACCTCCTCTTCAATTATGACCATGTATTCCATATATTTTTTCATATTTACTCAATTAAAGTCTACAAAAAGATCATTTATGAATATACCTATTAAATTAGGCTATGTGTTAATATAGAAATTAGTGAGGTTTAAATTATTTATTCATGACTATGTAGTTTCAATAATCTTATTGAATAACCCCTTAGTTTTTAGAGAAATAATTTCTACATGGACTAACATGGAGCCACCATATCCACTTGTATGATACATTATAGGAATTTTGAGGATATAGTCAGAATGATCACAATCCATATTAACAATTGAATGATTAGTTTCTTCTCATTTGGTGGAGGAATCACACTTTTTAGTTGTGTTTTATCCTATATCCCCATGAATTACATATCTACTCTCTTCAACCCCAAGAATATTAGAAGGTTGATTCACAATATCATGAATTGTTTATCTAAAATGACATATAGATGGAATATTTTGGGTGGATCCTTGGATAAAACTATCTATGCCAGTTGAGCATGGAGACATTGGAGTTATGGATGTGGTGTTGCCTATGTACTACTTATAGGTCAAAATACCATGGCATGTTATCAAAAAATTATCCTTGGGGAGACATATCATTAGTGGAATCTATGGATTTTGATCATACTGGATTGGGAGAACATCCTCCTTCTAGTGGAAATCCCTTCATTCCCATGTTCCTAAATTATCGATCATATTCCATGGATTCTAGGATTGGGGATATCAACTTTTGGTACTGTAATTTGTGGTAGTGGAATACTAGATATCCTAGGACTCCCTACGCCTATCCTGTCATTCAATGAAGCTAGTTCTCACCCCCCTTATTCAAGTTGTTCTTAAACCTAACCAAGAGGATATTATTTGAAAAAAATAGATTAAATGAGTCCCCTAACAAATGTATTTTCATTGGATAATTAAATAGAAATTTTTTACTCAGTCCTATAAGTTCAATATGCTTTTACATATTTTAGGTTACCATGGGGAAGTTTTCACTGGTGAATATATATTCCGATCAAATTTATCTTACTGCATTAGAGAATCTTCTACCATTATATCCCCTAAGAGAGGGGGGTTAAATGCTAGGTGTGAAGCTTTCCACCAAGTGCATCGGGTTCTTGTCTACCACATAATAGTCTATGATGCTTCTATTTTTGCAATGCTCATGGGCTAGATTGATTAGGGTTATCTTAGTGAGTCATCATCTCCCAATTTCGATGGTGATTCTCAGTAATGTTCATTTTAGAAATATTTTTTTTTGTGTAACCACAACAAGAAGGAGAACATGTTTAATGTGATTCTTATGTCAACAGTGTGTTGGTGCATATAGAAGGTAATATTAATAACACGATATGGTCCTGGCTTATAAGGACCGATCGTTAAAAATGACCTAATCTTATATTATGTTAATAATTAACATTGAATGTCTTTTCATGTTTATAGCTTTAGTGAATTAGGTTATAACTTATATATAAAAATTTTAATATTACAGGTAGACACATCAACTTAGTATTCATTTTTTCATAAAATAAAAACATTTAAAAAATGAAACATGTTTAGTTTAATGTTTTAGACAACATGGCTTTTCCTTGATCCCATCTTCGGCCCAATTCATCATTAAGTCATGTAAAAATATTTCAAATCATGTGATGAGCATAAAAATCTAAGTAAGCAATACATAATGAAGAAAAAATGTGAGATTTTGAAAACAACATGTAAACCATCAATACCTTTTCATAAGGTAATAATTTTAAATATAAATGAGATGTAAAAACACCTCACTGAATATAAGCTCCTTGCTTAAACATTTTTGTAACAAAAAGATTACCATATCACCCATAGAAAGGTACATATATCATATAAGGTATTATGGGACACAAACATACTTTAATAAAATAACCATATAGTCAACATACATATTTACCACTAAATAGAATATTCATACGACCAACATCCATACCAAATGAATTTCATGTTATACCATAACCAACCGTTCTTGGTTTATCATATAACAAACCATGATTTTTTCCATCACATAACCACCCATTATTTCTTTTCAACATAACCACCCATCAAATGACCATGTACTATTATATAATCATAACAATAAATATTACAAATAACAACATTTTACTAATAATATTTCATTTTAAATATCAAGAAATAATTTCAATATAATGAAACACTCAATCCACTTCAAAACCCATTTTCATTACCAAATCACCCATGAATAAAATAAGGGATTTTTTTCCTTTCAAAAATATAATGGCTTATAGTGAAATCCCAATAAAAATTACAGAGCTAGATAGTTCATTCTCGCCGCATATGTTAAAAACCTTCCATTTTTCATTTAGTAAAAATATTTGTAGAAAATGATTCCATATTAATGAAACTAAAATTTCACGGTTATTATATTACCCTATGTAAAAAAAGTTTTATATTTTGAAAACATGCCACACAGAAAAGAGATTCAGAGGAAGTCCCTTACCTTGAGTCTTATTCGTCACATATGTTCCTTGTTCATCCTGAATAGTTAACGTAACATAATTTATACTTTCTTAAGAACCATTATCAATTTTATTATTCATTTTATGTCAACTATCACCACATTATTAAAATAAAAAAATTATTTAAGTTGATATCAGTTGTTTTTTCAATAAGGTGAAATTGACTAGAAAATGAACTCATTTGATGTTAATTGTGTGTGTATTCAAAATTAAATCATCTCCATTATGATATTATTATGTTAAATATAATATATATCCGGTATATATTTAATAATAATAGTCCGTAACATTTGGGGATAAGAAATGAAATGCACCGTACATGGAGATGGTAGGTCATACGTAGGCATGAACGCCACTTTCATTAATATGACATACTAAAATAACAATAAAATGATATAAGTGTGTATAATAATAGAAATATTATATTTATGTGATTTATGTCTCATATTATTATTAAAACCATTATTTATATATTATATGTATAGAATTAACGAGTCATATAACTATGAGGGGGCGGTTTTCTGCACTTCCTCAAATGAAATTATCGTATTTACATGTCATGGAAAGAAGGAAGGTATGTTGTAAAAAAATTATAGAATAATTGAGAAAATATAATAATAATATATACCATATATAAAAAAAGTTCCATCATAATTACCGCCATGAGGGTGGTATGGTCAAATCGAACAATCATTCTTTCATGAGGTTGTAGATCACCATTCCTAGAAAAAATATGTTCGTATCAAATAGATGGAGGTGTGTGTAAGTGTAGTTTTAATACTTCTCATGACAAAATCGTAGTATATTAAGTATATTGTTGTTGATATAAATGGATTTAATAAAGTGATTATGAGGGTTTGGAGTAGGAAAATAAATGAATGAAGCATGAGAAAATACATTACCTCAAATCAGGTAACATCTTTTTGATTTATGCTACAAGCCTCGCTTGAATTTAATTCCACCAAATATAATTATTATAAGAGGAATATAGGGATGTTGGAAACATATTTACATAGATTTTTGATGATCCAAAAGTCTTGAGAGGTGTTAGTAATGGGTTACAGGTGGTTTTCCTTTGATAAGAGGGAGTATGGGTACTTTCAGAATCCCTTGACTGATATTTTCTTATAAAATGAATATATATTTTAAAAATGTCCAGAAGTCATTTAATTTGAAAATAAATGATTATTGATTGAAATATTCTAAATTGATAGATTTTATGAAAGTTTTGGTATCAAATTAAACCTTATCATTTAGCTTTAACACTTTTATAAATAATTTATCTCCTATCATGTCTTCTTGTATGTCCATAATATATGGTTAAACTTTTTACCATAAAATTCAAATAATACCAAAAGTGGTTCATTAATGTCATTATATTCATTATCTGTGTCATTTAGCCGAATCGTATATTTTTAGGACTATTATATCATTTCATAATATAGTTTTTTTAATCTCATTATGTCAATTTTTTTACTATTTATATCAAGACATTATAAAAATCCATATAAATAGATTCTTTTAAAAAATTAATTTCAAATTTAAAACATAATAATGATCAATTAAATTCCTACATGTCATAAAAAGAATAAAAATGAATTTTTTAATACTTATAATATCATTTATTTATTTCATTCATTAATAAGGTAATCTATACATCATCATTGTGTAATAAATATGTTTATTTAATGATAAATTGATATAAAATTAAAATACCATGATTTTTGAAATACTTTTAGCTTTATAATCAATATTTATTGTATAAATGATATATTATATTACCCAGTATAAATATGGTCTAACAAAAAGATACATTTTTTTAAGAATTTTCTTTAATTTAAATTAATTATTATAAAATGCCATTTTCATATCAAAGTGGCACCATGGGGTACCAAAATCCACCCACAGATTAAAATATTTTTAAATATATAATACAATATGAGTTGGATATAAATTATTTTAAAATGAATTCCCCTTGTCAAATTTAAAAATTTGGGTTTTAAGAATTAATAACTATCATGAGATTGTCCTGGTTTATGTTCATTTTAGAAGTGAAATTATATCCAATGACCAAAATTGGATTTAATTATATTAGAATATTATGAATAAAAATAAAAATAATTAAAAATATAACATAACCATATAAATAAATAAGATTAAATGAAATTTTTGACCTAAAATGCAGTATATTTTGCTATTCATTTAAAAATTAACTTTATCAGAAAAGTACAAAAAAATTATGAAAAATAAATTTTAATGTCCCAATTCTAGAGAAGATATTTATTTTGTCAAATAGATCATATAAAAGGGGAAAAACTATATTTAATAAGTGTTATCCCTCAAAAGGTGGTAAAAATACATTTTAAAAATATTAGATTATTTATGAATAAAATTATATTCATACTCATTTTTAGACACTAAAATTTAATGGATAAATGTCAAAAACATTTAACAAACATGTTTAGTAAGAATATAATTAGTTCTGTTAATTCATACAAAAATATCAGGTAAGCATTAACAACAATTTAAAAATAATAATATATTATAATTATTATTATTATTCTTCACTCTGACTCAGCCTTTTGTGCGACATATGATTTCAAAGAAACCCATTATTGCGTGACCAGTACGCCATCGAACATAGAATCTCCATTAATGTAAAATTAATATTTAATTCAAATATATTGATAAATATGAAAATTTAATATTATTTATTTACCTGGGCTGTAACATTCTTCCCCCTTTGGTAAATTTCATCCTCTAAATTTTATTTAGTTATATAATATGTAGAGGTATTTATCCCTTATAAAATTTTTTGATTCCCATATTTCCTCTTAAACCATATGTTTTTTCCACAGAACCTTGTCCTAATGAATTACCTTATTCCACAACACTTGCTTTCTGAAGTCATGAATCTTGACTGGTTGTTCATCATAAGAGATATAATATTTCAATTAAACTCCCTTTAGACTCAACACATGATATGGATTCAGTATATACATCTTCAAAACTGAGACATGGAAACCAATGTGTGTCAAGGATAGACATTGGTGTTAATCCACAATATTGAAAACAAATTAAACATTCTCTATGATTTCAGAGTGTTCAAAGAGACTTAGTCTCATCATTCCCTTATTAACAATACATATAAAACGTTTCCATAGAGAAAAATACAAAATTCATGTTCAAATGATATGAAAGAATTATAATTCCTCCAGTTATCCACATAACTTTTATGCCTACTTTGAACTGTTCTCAAGTGCTTCTGAAAAAAATAAACATTTTCTACCATATCTTATACAAATTTGGTCCCATAAACCTCCTTTAACCTACATAATCCCAAAAATCATGAGTTTTAAACTACATTCCATTTAATTTCTCAAATGAGGAATCTGTATAGTGGAATGAAAACTGTTATTATAAGAAAACTCAACCAATGAAAGAGGTTGGTCCCAACATCCCTGATAATCCATTGAATAATACTATTTAATATCTTCAAATGTCTGAATTATTCATTTTTATTTCCCATCATATTGAGGATGAAAATCTATATTGAAATTTAATTCATTATCCAATTAATTATCAATGGATTTACAAAAGATAGTAGTGAACCAGGGATCCTAATAAAATAAAATAGAGAGAGGATCTCCATGTTACCTGACAAAATCTTTAACATAAAATTGATGATTTTTTTAGTGAAAAAATAAGATTTAATAGGAAATAAATGATTAGATTTATATAATTAATCTACAATAAACTAGATTTCATTTTTAGATCAAAACGCCTTCAGTAATCCATCAAAAAAGTGAACATATTTGTTTTCAATTCCCAATATGGAATAGATAATGGATGAATCATACCTTTCGATAATGGTCACTCAACATTAACCTATTGACAGTTCAAACACTTCCCAATAATATTAGCAATATCGATTTTCATTTCATCCCACCAGAAATAATCCCAAAGATCATT
This sequence comes from Viscum album, assembly GCA_963277665.1. Classification (NCBI taxonomy): domain Eukaryota; kingdom Viridiplantae; phylum Streptophyta; class Magnoliopsida; order Santalales; family Viscaceae; genus Viscum; species Viscum album. The sequence continues at coordinate 1,298,173,386 of OY728146.1, forward strand.
GTACATCATAGTGATACCTCAATGAAATGAAAATAAAGAACTATGAGTTTCACAAAACAAATATTTCTTCAACTGGGAATCATAAAGAACACATAATATCATCCCAAATTGAAAAACACAATAATTATCAATGATAAATTATGTTAATATACCCTTTTGTCCCAATTCTTCCATTTTCTACAACTCACTGCCTTCTTTTTGTGCATTCTTAATTCTATCTCATAGAGATGATTTCATTGACCCATGAAACAGAATAGATCAATTACAATCACAAATTACATCCAATCCAAATATAATCAAATTGAAAACCAAATGATCCCATTCCAAACGTTGAATGGTTAATGAAGAATTACTATTTCGACTCAAAGAACCGGTCACTTTATTTTCATTTTCATGGTGGTAATGGATCATGATATAATATGTATTGATTTATTATAGACATCTTCTTTGTATCATGTCTAGTTTTTTTATTGAATATATACCTGAAAAATTTATTATAAGTACATATTTCACAGTATACACCTTACAAATGATGCCTCCTAAATTTTATGTCAAAAACAATAGTAGCTAATTCCAAATTATAACTAGGGTAATTTAACTCATGAGTTTTCAACTGATGTGAAGAATAAAAAATTTCCGGATCATTATGCATTAGTACCCAACCAAGCCTTTCAATGAAGCATCACTATTGATATCAACTTTAGCATATCAAGAAGTGAAGGAAAAAAATAGGATCATTCTCCAATATTAATTCCATGTCCTAAAAACAATCATCATATTCTTTTGTTCATAAAAATTTTACATCTTTCTTTGTTAACATATTTAGTGGGATAGATAACCATGAAATAGTTTTGACCAAAATTTGGTAATAGTGTACCATTCCTTTTAAACAACTAATATCTATGATATTGGTAGGTATTGGGTGCTCTTAAAAAACTTTTTTTAGAAGGGTCAACCATTATTCAATTATTAGAAACAATATGACAATCGAATGAAATTTTCTACAATAAAAAATCACACATTATGAATTTCCCAAAAAATTTCTTTTCCTTTATGGTTTGTAATAAAACCCTGAAATTTCTTTCACGTTCCTCATTTCATTTGGAATATAACAAAAGAACATCAATAAACACACCCAAAAACATATCCATGAACTCACAAAAAGTTCTATTCATAAGATCCATGAATATATCTGGTGAATTGGTCAACCCAAAAGGCATAACTAAAAATTCATAATGGTCATATCATGTACAAAATGCAGTCTTTAGAATGGCTGATTACATTACATTCAATTTATGGTACCCTGACATAAGTCAATCTTAAAAATTTACTAAGCTTGATGGAGTAGATAAAAAAATTCATCTATATGAGGAAAATTATATTTGTTCATAACAGTGATATAATTACAATATCTATAATCAATGCAATGTATCATTGATATATCTTTTTTTAACATAGAAGACTAGATCACCCCACTGCTATGTGATGGGTTAAATGAAACCTTTCTGTAACAACTCCTATAATTTTTTCATTAACTCTAAATGTTCAATTTGAGCAAATAGAAAAGGGGGTTTTGGAATTAGCTTAACTTTAGAAGCTACTTAAAAATTAAACTTATCTTTACGATTTGGTATACTACTTGGAAACTCATTAGAAAAAAAATCAAAATACAAATTTATATTTCAGAAAGCATTAATCTAAACAGTACATTTGTTTTTATTTATATGTGCAAGGTAACCTTGATTTCAATCATTCACTAGTTTCTTAGCTGTGGATTTGTTATTAGAGTTAAGTATTCGTTCTTGTATTCAAATTCATAGTCTTTAGGAAAAAATACTATTTATCTCTACACACAATCATAACATGGTAACAATAATGATAATCGATGCCCAAATTAACATCAAACTCTAATAGGGAAAAAATGATTCATGGTATGTCAATTCCACATATAGGATAGAATGATTTTTATAATTTTATTTTTCCTGTACATTTCCCCCGGGTGTTTTTACCCTAATTTCTGAATTCATTTCTTGAGGTGTAAATCAAAAAATACCCAAAAATTTCTCAAAAATGAATGAATGTGTAGATCCTGAAGCAAATAACACATTTTCCTAACCAAAAAGAACAATCAAATTACCTCATTTCACTTCATTTGATGGTCCCACATCAACCTTAGTAGTATAAAAATATTTCACCGCACCCTTCTCCATTTGATTTATTTGTTTTCCACTATGTGTAGTCAACTATAGAAACACATTTCCATAACTCCCAAACTCATTCAAGATAAAACATATTACCTCTAGATTTTTGTTGCCTGTGAGATCATCTTCCCTAGAGATATGTGAAATATGGCCAGTCTTACCACACCTGAAGTACAATCCATATTTTGAGAGACATTATACTGGATTATTTTTAACACACTTCCCACAAGATAGATATTTTATTTTTATACCTTAAAACATCATTTATTAATACATTAAAATTTATAACCAACTGGACATATTGATTATCATTCTCTCATGGAAAACATGATAATTAGAAAACTCCATTTATAAATTCTCATCAAATTCAAAAATAAACTCATATAATTTGAATTCACATGAGGCTAATTCCTTTCAATATCTTGTCTTGGATCCCACGTATAAAAAATATCTCTTACTATCAAGATATCAGATGAAATTTGGACCATACCGTTCTCGTCGAGGGAACTTTTATTAATAATCTTCCACTAAGTCATTATCCTAGAACAATTATATGAATTTTATTTCTATCCTATGTCGAACTACCTTAAGAAATTTTTTCTCAAGAAACTTGCTTTGAATTCATCACAACCAAGATAAAAAATATCTTTACTATCCATGATATTTTTAAAAATTTACCACAAACTGATCGACTTGTCCTTCAAAACAGTAAACAATAAGATGAACCTTTTGATTGCATGTTCACCCCATGACATCACAAAATATTTTCCAATGTTTTTATCCACCCTTAAGCTTGCACATTGTCCGATGATCCTCTGAATGAAACGGGATGTGGCGCCATGAAATGCCCAATTGTAGACATGTTCCTCTACGATTGATATAGTTGATATTTTTCATGGACACAACCATCAGTTATCTCCTGATTCAACTGATCCATCACTATATAAAACATTTCAATTTTGATTCAGACCATCTCAGGATGCTGATTTGTAACGTTATTCTCCTATATATGTCTTACCAACATAGTTTCCATGTTTCCTCTACGGAAAAACATTTTTAATATAAATATCTTAGACAAAGAAACATGGTGATATTCAAATGCTATGTCATTTCAATTTGACCATATTTTACAAATCATTTATGGATATTCTATTAATAAAATTCTAATTCCAAAAGATATCTAATCCATCCTTTGATAAAAACTATAAGTCCCTAGCCTTAAAAATTAAATAATCATGAATTTATATAATAATATACATTGAGGATATTTTAAGGTTTACTTGTTTTTGGTAATTATGTCAAAACATATACATAAAAACTTTAATATTTCATGTAGACTCTACTTATTTCTAACTATTTTATCATAAAACATAAACTCATAAAAAAATAAATATGTTTAGTTCCATGTTATAAACAACATGAATTTTCCATAATCCCATCCTTGACCATATTCATCTTTATGTCCTGTGAAAAAATTTAAAATCATGGGATAAAAATAAAAATATCAATAAAAGATACGTAAAGTAGGAAATATGTTTGTTTTTTAAAAGAACATTTAAAACATGAATACTTTATCATAAAGAAAAACTTTTCTGCTTAAAGGAGTAGGAAAATAATTTCACTTAATATAAGCTCATTGATTACACTTTTTAAACCAAATGATTACCATATAGCCCATATAATTCAACATAAATCATATATGTTAATTTGTGACATAAACATACCAAAATAGAATAACCATATAGTCGACTTCCATATGTATCACTAAATTGAATATCCATACGCATGACTACCATACCCAACGCATAGGAGGTTATAATGTAAACACCCATACATGGTTTATCATAGAAAAACCCATCACATGGTTCATCATGTAACCACCGGTAATTGGTTTATGAAAAAACCACCCACAATTGTACAAGTACCATTATATAGCCATAACATAAAAAAATTGTAAATATCAACATTTCACTAATAATATATCATTTTCAATAATAAGAAATCATTTCAAAATATTAATATACTCAATCCATTTCAAAAAAATATTTCAATACCAAAACACCCATGAACCTAATAAGGTATTTCATTTCATTTTAAAAACATTAAGTCTATTATTGGAATCTAGATAATGATTATAGAGGCGGTGAGTTCATTGTCACCGCATATGTAAAAAATAGTCACTTTCCCTTTTAGTAAAACGCAACATAGAAAAAGATTCCATTTCAATGAATGTAAAAGATAATGTGGGTTATCGTAGACCATGTAAAATAAAAAGGTGTATATTATCAAAACATGCCTCAATGAAAGGTGATTTAGGTGAATTACCTTACCTCGAGTCCCATTCACCGTGTATGTTCCTTGTTATTCATGAATGATAAACATAAGAAAAATTCTACATTCATAAAAACCATTTTTATTTTTATTCATTTTATATAACTTATCACCAGGTTATAAAATTTATATATTATTTTTTATGTTAATATCAGTCATTCTGTCAATATTGCATAATTGAGTAGAAAATGAACACGTTTGATGTAAATTTTCTATGTAGTCATAAGTATATCATCTCATGAATGATATTATTTATTTAAATATCATATATATCTAGTATATATGTATTTACAATAGTCCTTAAACTGTGGAGATAAAAAAAATGAAATGCACCTTTCAAGGAGATGGTAGGTCATACATACACATCAACGGTACATTCATTCATTATCATATTAAATGAAAAATAATCAAATGATACAAAACTATATTATAATAATAGTATAATATTTAAGTAATTTATGTCTCATAGGTTTAATAAAAACATCCTTTATATGTACCATGTATCGCATGAACGATTCATATCACTTTAAGAGATTGGTAGTCCGCACTTCCACAAATGAAATTGTAGTATTTAAAAATCATGAAAAGCATATAGTTATTTTTTAAATAATCATTATAGAACAATTTAGACAATATAAATATAATATATATCATATATAAATATAGTTCTATCATAATTTCAACCATGATAGGTGGTAGGGGAAAATCGATCAATCATTTTTTTGGGTGACAACATTTCACCGTACACAGAAATAGTATGTTCATATCCATTAGATGGAGGTGTTTGTATGTGTAGTTATAATAATTCTCATAATAACATCCTAATTGATTTAATATACTTATGTATTTTTAAATGGATGTTATGAATAGTTTTAAGGCTTTGTAGAAGGAATGTAAAAAAAAGAAACTTAAGAGAAGTCATTACCTCAAATTGGGTTACTCCATTTGATTTAAGCTAAAATGATACCTTGAATTCCCTTATACCCAAGGTGAAGATTATATGAGGAATAATAGGATGTTGAGAGATTTGTTGGGTAGAGATTGTATGATCCAAGGGTCTTTAATGGTGTAAGTATGGGGTTAGGTGTGGTGGGTTTTTATAAGAGAGAGGAGGGGTACATTAAGAATTTTAGGAATGATTATTTAATTATAAACTGAATTTGGTTATCAAAAGATCAAAAAATCTTTTAATTTAAATATAACAAGAGTATTTATATAAAAACATTCATAAAATATGTTTTAGTCATGTGTTGGATTTAAATTTAACTAATATTTAGCTCTAACCCTTAGTTAACTAATTTAATTATTACCAAGTCTTCTTGTATATTCATACTATATGGTTAATATATTTTTCATAAAATGAAAATATCACCAAAATTAGAACTATAATAAAATTTTTATCATTATCTAAGACATTTGGAAAAATTATATATTTTTAGGACAATTATATCATCTAATAAAATAGAATTAGTTTTCAAACCTCAATTTTGATAAATTTAATACTATTAATATCATGACTTTATAAAAATTCATAACAACATCATTAATCAATAAAAACCTTATTAATTCATATATTTCGACTCATAATCATCCATAAAATTATTTGATGGAAAAAAATGTTTCATGTAATTTTATTTTAATTTTATAATCTCATTTATCTATATCATTCCTTAATAATATCATCACTATATAATCATTGGGTAATAAATATATTTATTTATTAGATATATAAAAATTTAAATATAATAACATGATTTATGAAATATTTTTAACATTATAAATACTATTTTTTTTAAAATATAAATTATATAATGACATTAAATAATTTTTACTAAAAGATACATGTTTATGTAAAAATTTTCATTACAATTAAATAATTATTATAAAATGTAATTTTCAAATCAATGAGGCACCATGGGGTCCAAAATCGACCCATGGATGATAATGGTTAGAAATATATCATCTAATTGATGTTGGGTATGTTTTAGAGATGCTATATATTAATATAATATTATTTTTACCCTTATTTAACATATTTAACTTTTGACCATATTAAATAAAATAACTACTTATGTTATTATTCATAGTGTATAAATATATAAGATACTAATTTATACTATTTGATCATCCTGATTCAAAATATGGTATCAATTTTTCTAAATACGAAACAATTATTTGGCAGAAGTTAATTTAAAATTATTTTTTATTGTGAAAACCAAAAAGAGGGTCTTTAAGAAGTAATAACTATTAATATATTAACATGAGATTATATGTAATTTAAATGTAAAAATTATTTTAATGACCAAAATTGAATTAAATGATAACAACATAATATAATTAATCATTAAACAAAATTAAAAAGGTATTCTATCCATTTAAATAAATCAGATGAAAAGTCAGTTTTGACATAAAATGTAGTATTTTTCATTATTCATTAAAAATGTACTTTATCAGAAAAAACCAAAAATTTATCCACTTAAAATTTGGATTCCCCACATAAAAATAAGAAGTTATTTTTTTAATTGATCAAATAAATGTTACAAAAAAATAGATTTAAAAAGGGTTTTACATCATAAGGTGGTGAAACTACCAATTACAAATATTTGAGCATTTATGCTTAAAATTGAATTAATTATCATTTTAAGCCTATTAATTTTATTGAATAGATGTAAAAACATTTAACAAACAATTTTAATCAAAAAAAATTAGTTATGTCAATTCTTTCAAATATAATGGAAAGGAGTTGAATACCATTTATAAATAATAATATAATAATAATATTATTTTTTTCAATATGACTCAGCCTTGTGTTTAAAATATGATTTTGGAGAAACCCATTGTTGTATGGCCGATATTCCATCAAACATAGCATCCCATTTAAAGTAAAATTAATATTTAATTCAAAAATATTAATAAATATGAAAAGTTCATATTCATTATTTACGTAGGATGTTACATTTCTTATCTAATTTGGTTCTAGTTGTAAGGTATATATGACTTGTTTCACAACTAATTTGACTTCTGATGCACTGGGATTCATCACCCTCCCTTAGGAACTATTTTTGTATTGTCTCCCCCTGAAATATCCTGACCCATTTAGCAAGGCCATTGGGTTCACTGGTACTATCCTACATCTAGTTTCAACCACAATGTTGATGGTGTATGTAGTATGAGTTTCCTAAATGGTGGTGGTGTGATTAGTGATTCATATTTCTCAATGATATTTGGATTTACTTATTTTTATGAGTTAGGTAGATATCTTATGGTAGTGGCATTTGTCATGCCTAAGTATTTTTCTCAATGACAATCAATGACATCACCCTATACAATAAGGAAACTGATCGAAACTTTTTGTTGATCTCTCTCACTAGCCTCTCTGATTCTCCTTGGAATGTCATCTATGTGATTCATGAGTGTAAGGATCATATCTCTAATGGAATGAAGATACATCAAATATGGCATGTAGGTAATCATATGGATTATTGCAATGAATCCTTCAAAACATATGGCCACCCCATTATTCAGTTTTATACCATAAGCTCAATTCCACCAGGTGGTGTCCACAATGTTATAAAAAATTAACTTTGTATTCATTTCTATAGAACTATTTGAAATTTATTCCTTTATTTATTTTTATAAATTTTATTATTATTTTGGTAGGATGAGACAAACATGGGAATCAAGATAAATAAATAGATATGGCTATTTGTAGTGGGATCAAACTGTCTATACACCTAAAGAATAGATCCAAATATTTATGATAGCTCATATGTACACGAAATTCCATTTTTTAATAGCTAATAGAGAGGGGTAATCAACTACTTTTGTAACTAAATTAATAAAGTCAACATTGCCTTATATTTTTTATATGATGAATTCAAAAATTTTCATTTCATCATTAGTAGTTTTTGGAAAAAATTACTCTTCATGTTATCCTGTTAATTAAACTATCTTCCTACATTATTGGTAACAAAAGTGGATTTTTATTACAATTAACTGTTTATCCTATAGTAATTTCCTATAATGGAAACCTATTCGATTTTATAAATTGGTGATTAAATCATTTATCATTATTCTCACCAAGTACATGCTAATTAGCATCATATATCATATTTATTTCTATTATGATTGTTTGTTAATTCCACAATGGGAATGAATTTTCTGATAATTTGATATTAAGAACAACTATTATATTGAATGGGATTGGACATCAGCCAATTCATGATGATAATTTCATAATTATGGGTTTGGGTCATTATGTAGGATTATTGATTTCCCCAATCAATTATAACTATATTTACGAGTCACAATCAGGATGTATTCCAAAATAAATTCACCTGACTATCATTATGTCAGAGTTCACCTTCATCTATAGAATGTAAAGAGTACAAAAAAATTTATATAACAAATATATAATTGATTAAACCATACTGAAGGAGATCAATGTTCATTTGGATGACTTGGATAAGAAGATATTTTTAAGCAACATTCTACAACAATGTTTTAACCTATGTTTATCTCAAAGAATATAGATTCTTGTTTTTGACTATATGTCAATTAACCCAAATTAAAGTATTTGATGGTGAATAAATTATATCTCTTTTCAATAGTATATGATAATTTCAACCGATCAAATGGACCCGGATAGTTTTGTATGATATGCCTTCAATCAGTATGTCAACTAATGTTAGTTAGAGGGGAGGATATTCTGAATATGGTTTTTGGTATTATGTATGGGTTGTATATTCTCCATGAAATATATATTTTACATATAACATTACCTTTTCATTGTGGTATGCATCGAAAAGTTCACCATCTTCATGTTGACCCAAAATAAACATGTGATACACTTTAAGATAGCCCTGATTATGTTTTCATTATATGTTAACTACACCATACTATCAATGTGTTAAATCCTGACATGATTAGGGATACTTATAGAGAATATGGTATCAAAAACCAATAATATTCAATGTAATATAGAATATTGAAGAGAATATGTCCTACAAATATAATCAAAATGTGTATGAGGTCCGAAAATTTATAGACCATATAGAATGGTATCAATGATTAATCTGGTTTTAAAATAATTTATCTGAAACCATAACTATGATGATGAATTTATGAGTGAATTATAGTGGATTGACATAAGTGAATAATATCTTCCTAAGGTGAACATAAGGTTTATGATAAATCTATTACTGATAATATATAGTCATGTGATTTTTTATGTAGTATATGGTGATGAATCAGGTGTTTTTATAGGATAAATACTAATACATGGAGAGAATGTAGAGTCGTATATAAAGGTTAGTCTATAAACACATTAGAAAAAATACCATATACATGATTGTGATTTTCAATCCATAGTCCACATTTTAATATGTTGGTAATATTTTCCCCTTATTGAGTTATTTATTGTGTACATTTACCGTATGATCCTATACTATATCATCACATATGGGGACCAGAACCAATTAAAGATGAACTAGGTTGAATATGTAATGTTATTAAATATAGATATATATTATAACTTAGGTAATGTTAACATAATCGTTAGTGATCTTATCACTAATATGTAGGCCAGCCAAGAGCCTATTGAGTGGCCTTCAAGGGAGCAGTGTTTCTTAATGAGCTTGTTTGATAAATAGAAGATAATTTATTCCGTGTAACTGGAATCTGTGACAAGTTCTTCATTGGTGGGAAGATATTACCTTGACAATTTGATGTAAAATAGAAATTATTTAGTCTATGAGTGTGTCTTGATATAAGAATAAGTAGTCAGGGGATTTTGGTACATGGGTGGCCATGGAGGATTAAGACTATGATCATTTTACATGTTGGATTAGAAATCCATTATTCCATTAGAGAGGATCCGGTGAAGGATTAACATTCATCTAGATTGGTAGTGTATCATAAGAAATCTAATATATACAATGACATCAGATGACATTTATGGTTGCCAGTAATAAAGATAGATATTGTCATGTTCATCACTCAATGCCTTATATGTCATAGTTTGATGAACGAAAACTAATTTATTATGTGATTTCTCTATCCAATATTAGTTCCCATGTGAATGTCACAGGATTTCATTATGGGTATTTTTATGGGGCTACAAAAGTCTATACATGATTCTTCTATTATTTGGGAGATAATTGATCAGTTGATGGATGTTTCACTCTTTTAAATTATTAGAGGTAGTCACATAGTGGACGAGAATGAGAATATAAATATCTATGAGATCATATAATTTTATGGAGTACCCATGTGAATTTTTTCCCTTACATAAAATTAAATTCTTTGATAGTTCTGGATGGGCTTATGAAAATAAATAGGGGCCATCTAAAATTGATCTCATCATATAATCCCAAGAAAAATATATATTTTTAGTAAGTTATATAGATATTGGAATATATGATTCATTATTTCATTATGTTAATTAGTATAGTGTTGTATGAACATATATAATTGGTTGAGTCCACATTTAATAGTATTTAAAAATCATATACTATGATTGAACATTATGAGGATCTGTAATTTTTTTTAATTCACATCTCTATTACTTGTGTTGGATGAAACAATAGATGTGGGGTTTGGTTTTGTTGAAGACTCCTATGATATTGTGAATTTTATTTGGTAGTGGTTTATTACCACACAAAGTAGGAAGAGATAATATGCCAACCATATGTGGATGACATTATAATTCATTATGGGTGTTCAAGATTTGTTTTTGGTTAATCCCTAATTGGTTCACTCATGTATGTTGAATAAAAGAAAAGATATAACCATGTTTTGTTGAGTTATTTAATATAACTGTTTCTATTGGGATAGTGGTTTAATATCCATTACATCAATACAATTACCAAGGAATACATGTCTTGTTCAATGTTTTTTAGCTTTATAGGATAAAGCAAACCCTGTATGAGTTATTGATTGTGAGGATGTTATGATAGAGCCTAAAGAATCCTTGGTGGAACATCCAGTGTAAATTATGAATCAATGTGATAAAGTCGTCTAACTGAATGTAAATCCATTTTTCTCAATTTCATTGTTTCATGTGAGGATAAAGGGGGAGACAAGGGAACTAGAGGATGGTGTTCAAGATTTCTGACTCAAAATTTTCATGAAGGAACCATATAGAAACTTCTTGATGACGTGAAATAAATAATGAAAAATATTTATAACACCCCAAATATATTTATTTTATTAAATGGGAACCTTTTTACCAAATTTTCCTCTATTTATTAATATTGCATTCTTTTATTTAATAAAAAGGGGAATTTAAGAATCATGTGAAAGAGTTTTTGTTTTTTAGAATGTTTTATGGATAAACCAGAGGTGGATACAATGTATACAAAGTAAAAATCCCAATATGATATTGGATTTACCATAAAGGTCATGGTTTTGTGGTTTCTGGGATGTGAATTCAAGGAAGAATCACAAAATGGGTAGCAATAATATAGTGATTTATCTCACATGGGTATCCGCTGAAGTTTCCATAGTATTGGTGGAGGATCATCAATGTTTCTCCATGAATAGCATCTATAGATGGTGGGTTTTGGATATTAATTCTTTGAAAACATTAAATCATATATTGGTTTTGATTTTAAAATCGGGGTTTTATAGTTTTAATTATATTATTGATATAATTGTAGGTCAAACTATTTATTGTTTATTTTTCGTTGTTCGTGTTGAAAACATAATGGATTTAGTGAAGAATAGGTTTTGTAGTTAATGGTCCATAACATAGTCCAAGTGTTACACCATATCCCAATTTTTTTCCCAATAAAACTATGGCCTTCCATGGGCCAACCACATAGTCTAGCTCATCCTAGGAAATGATATAGCATGATTAACTATGAAAGGGAACCATCTTGGCCATCTAGACAATTGTGAAACCGTGGTGGAATAATAGGGGTTACATGGATCAGTATACACATGGAGAAGTAAACCACACCATAGTGATGTAAGTATATTGATTGTGGTCTACGTTTCATGGTGTAACCATTGAAGTTGTTGAGACAAAAATAAATTTCAAAATTTTAGATATATGAATGAAAGAGATAAAATATATTATATTTGGAAACTAGTCAAATTTTGGTTGAGGGATAAGGAATTTTTATCATACGTTGCTGCTGGGATCACTATGGACAAGTGATTAGTTGATTGTATTTTAGTTCCACTAGATAAATTGAGCTATCCAGAGCATATAAATTATTGATAGGATGTAATAAGTCAATGATAATTAAATCTACATTACATCACATGAGGTTATGTAATAGTTTTTTGACAGGTATGAGTTTTAAAATTCAACAACACATTGCGATGTGGAGTGTCTAAACATTACATATGATGAATTTGGGATGTTTCATTTTTTATGAGGTTACACCAAAAGAGAAAATTAAACTTAACACCTTGATAGTTGTATGAAATTTATTTTTAGTAAAAACACTACATATCAAGTAAATTTTTGAATGGATAATTCTATTGATAGAGGGGATCATGTCTAGTGGATGCCTCCATGCAATAGTTAAATTAACCACTACATTGTTTCTATAATTGGACAGATATTCGATTGATATGGAATGAAAAACAATACATCAATTGTGTCTCAATGTTTTAAAATCCCTATAATCAAAACATGATTCTTGTTATAGTTTAAAAATAAATTAAATTGGTTTTTTAAATCTACAATAAATTAATTAAATATTTATGGTAAATTAAAAACAATAATAACAAGGGATAATGTTATATAAATAATATCCATTGAGGACTTCATAGTATAATTAAGATTTATTTTAAAAGTGTGAGTGAGTTTTTGGGTAAAAAATTAAGAAAAAATAGAAAAAAATATTTTATGTGTGTTTGATTAGTTATGTAGGGGGTTGGTTTGGGTTCTTATCCAGATTTATTCATGATGTATTTTTATTAAAGATGGATGTCCATGGGTTTCATCATCACTATTCATTATCCTCTGTAAGGATGAGATAAAATCATTATAATTTTAAAATAAAATTATATATGTGTGATATTGGAAAAACAAAAAGCATAGAAGGGAGTTCCTTGTTCATGAACAATAATGAGTTCTTCATATTATCATTATAGAGAACCAGAATTTTCAGTGAGGCTCCATTAAATGTTACATCATGTACTGAAATTATAGTGTATTTGGAACCCATGTTCATAACCATTCGTGCTTCATGGAACAATCACAGTTCTAGTAAACCATGTAAAATCTTATTTTTCATTTAATGTATAAATCTCTCATTGAGATAAAATAAAGAGTTAAATAAAATATTTCATCAAGGTAGGTGATAAATATCATGATTATTTAAATAATTACTTATAACCTAATTCACCCTACCACAATAAAAGTGTTATCACCTTAAATATTTTAATAAGTGGTATCAATGGATTGTTTTATCAATATAGTATCTTGTAAGTACTGGATGAGATTTCAAGAATAAATGTGATCCCATATTTGAAAGGAAATAATTTTTTTTGGAATAGTTGTAAGAGAAAATATTTCAGACACTTTTGATTATTTGTATACAATTTTTCCATCTATGTAATTATATAGAAAATATAATGGGGAGTCATGATAGAATGAGATCATCAAGAAATGTATGGGGATTACAAAACCATTTATTAATTTAGTTTTTCACTTCAGAGTAACATATTCCCAAACATAATGTCTTTTTTAAATCATCCAAGATATATATAATATAAATCAATGAATATTTCTGAAGGGGATTTGAATGATGGAGAGGCCACGCTATATGTTATAATGGTTAAATATGTATATGTGTGAGTGAATTCATATAATATGATTGATTCCTTTTTTGATCGAATAAATTTAAATTTGAAGAATAAGTATTGTGTTAGTGAGGATAAAAAAATGAAAATATAGTGATGCAATGATAAGTAAGGATCCCTAATAATTTCAATGAGAATATTTCCATTATATTATATAATGATCTAAATTATGTCTCTCCTACTAGATTCCACAACCCCTAACGACATTTGGAATGAAAAATGAAGGAAATGATTCATGAATAAATGGAAGTACTCTGGAATTTTCAATTAAATCTTGGAATAATATCTCTATGATGTAATGTTTATCAATCGATGATGCTGATGTGGTAAAGTAATGTTTTTTCTATATTCTAAAATATTGAAAAGATATGTTTAATGGTAATTTTTCTAGATTTTTTTGAATGTATAAAACTGGGGAATCATGTAGTCAAATTTCCCAATACATATCATGGATACATTTATTAAACAATATATGGAATTAAATATTGATTCTCACTGAATTAATAATGAATGTATCCCAAAATAAAAAATTTCATTAAAAGAAAAATATAGTTCAATGTAATTTGAAATTGATAGAGGGGAATAGTATAGAGATAATGGTGTGATGATGGTTAATGAATATAATATACTAAATTATTGTATTGTGAATTTAAATGATAGAACCATGTTATGGGTTAATATGAGTGATAAAAATGAGGTTCCCTTGAAGTACATTATGTATGTAGTTAAAATAAATAAATTCATTGTAGTGGTACATGATTCCAAGTAATAAATGAAACAAGTAGATGAACAAAAAATGAAAGGATGTGTGAAATAGAAAAACATAGTTATGTAAATTCATATAATTCATAGAAGGATGAAGAGATTAAAATAAATATTAACGAAAGAACCCAAATAAATTATTTATTTGAGGTAACTGTCAATGACATGGTCAAGTTGATACAAATGCCAGAACGATTTTCTTTTGATTTTTTGGGAGTGTGTAATGATCATGAATGACTAGTTATCATTGGAATTATGAAAAGAAACACCCAATAATTTTCATCAAGTAATGATAATGAATTAAAAAATTATGAATAAGAATAAATCACTCCTGTTTAGGGATTTAATGGAAAATATTCTGTTAAAAACCGTCACCAACTCTCATGGAGAAGTAATATATTTAAAAAAATTGAATAAAATAAACACTAGTGGACGTGGAATACTCAAATGTGTCATGATTAAGTTGTTTGGATTGTGGAATGTTTATACGCACTTACCATTTTTTCTATATTTCTATATTATAAAAATTAGAGATAAATTTATCTCATTTGGAAATAAAAAAAGTTATTATTATTATTATTTTTTTAACGGATAATGTTTCTTATGTTTGATAAATATATATTGTAATTATTTAGGGTTTAAAATGGAAATAATTTATTCCGAAATCCTCAAAATAGAATATAAAAAAATATATAATATTTAAAATATAGTTTTAGATACTCATAATATATTTTAATTTTTGAAATAAATTGTTAAATATTGATGAAAATGGTGTAATATGCACAATCGTCAACAAAATGGGTGATGAAAGATAATTTATGGAAGAAAAATATTTCTAAAATTTACATAAAATTAACTGAAATGTAATTTTCATGGATAATGGATAAACAGTTCATATAACATATAATCAGAAATAAACTCTTTATATTTAACTTCATGAAAAGAAGATACAATTTTTAATTTTGAGAATGATAAGGATCTAAAAATTATTTATTACAAAGAATAAATGAATAGAAGAAATTATATCTCTTGAACTAAATTTCACTTGAATTATTGGATATCTAATAATTTCCATAGTGGATATCAATTTTGTAACTATATAATTGATGTATATTTTAGTTATTTGGGATGTATCTCGAATTCTAAAGTTATTTCACTAGTTTGATGGGGGAAAATAACCAATGGTAAAATATAAACAGTGGAAGATGTAATTTTTTTATGTTATCTAATGAAGAGGTGAGTTTTTTATTATAAAGATACTCAGTAATTTCAAAAAAATATATATTCAATTAGTTGTAAAAATATTTAGTTCAGGAAAATTCCACCTCTCATATATGATAATAATCAAACATTTTATTCAGGTAATGGTGGTAGTTAACACATATACGAACAAAAATTTAATCATTTTTTGAAGGAAATGTTAATAAAAATTATATATTATATTTATAGAATGATAAATATGTCATTACTATTATTATTTTGTCTATTTTGAAATATAAAATAATCAAATTTACCCAAATACATCATGTATATATTTTATATCCATAATCATATTCATTCATGAAAGATGGTAAAATAATAACAAATCACATCAAAACAAGAGGTGGTAGTCCATCATTCAGCAGATTGATGATTTCACAAACCATTTGATAGATGTTTAGATGGTGGTAGGTCATGAAAATTTCTCTCTATTATCATGAATTTGGATGTTTTCATAGCATTGTAATTGATCATGTACCCAATTTAATATCATAAGTGGTGATTACATGGGGATCTAGAATGTAATTAATTAGGGAATATATATTCCACACATCATGAAATTTTAAAGGAATTGGATGTATTTCCAAATGATAAGAAATAAATCAAATTCGTTGAATAATTTTAGAGGGTCCGATATTCCAGGAGATCATTTTCACTTATTTAACAATCTGTATAACACTCTTTGACGGTGATAATTTTAGTAAAACATGATCTATTAGTAGGAATTATAAATACATTCCCTTATTTTCAACATATCACTTTTATGTACTTTGATTTAAATTAATGTGAGCCTAAAAAGCCGATGACATTGTTTTTGTATCTTAAAAGTTTTATGGGCCTATGATTTTTATTTCACAAACCCCATTCCAACAAGTTGGAGTATGAAATATATTTTACATGATTTCTTATATGATTCTATTTGAATACTTCAATGAAAAATATATTTATAAAAAATTAAACCAATGATTAATACTAATCCCACATATCATGAATGTCAATAGATCATTGTCTTAAAATTTATTCCATGTTATGAATATTCCCTTCATATTATCCATTGGTTTGAGTAATTTCTGAGGTTTCAGAACCACCGGTTCCTTGAACGTACCACATTGAATATTTATTTTATCTATATAAATTGTTATGATGAAATTTGGGAAGGATTAAGGGACTTTTTTAATGTTTTAAATCATTTACGGAGGTGACATATATGAAAAAAGTTAATAAAAACCATGAATCCCATAAAAGATATCGTTCAATGTGAGGTAGTGGTATCATTATTGGCCCACAGTTAGGAGGATAGTTTGGCCAAACCATAAGGCCATGTAGGAGAAAATTTTCATTTTGGACAGAGGTATATGCATGGTTAGAGAACGATTTTTAAAATCATGCACCACAATTATTCATGGAAAAAAATTAAATTTTAATGTTGTAGATCTAATTACGGTTTTCTACATAATGTATTATTCCAATATATTAGTACTAACACGTTTTATATTCTTCCATTTTATGAGGTCACCCTTACCCATGATATAGGTGTGATCATTTAGAAAATAATTGTGTGTAGAAGCCCAAATTCCATAGTAATTATCTTTTCTTAGTTGTTTTCCAATTTTCTCTTCTTCATCCATTTATTGGAATGATATATCAAATTAATTATGTATAGATCTATAGTGTGTGATTATAATCATGATGATATATTTCATATTTTTTTTTAAATATATGGTTCATTTAGAGGATCATCCTAGTTTTGTTGAAGAATTCACGTTATTCATAATTTTTACAATTTTTCTAAGGAAGGTAGATTTACTCTCAATTCATATTACCATAACATGAAATATTTTTTATAAATTTTTTTGTTTATCTTGATATTGTTTTTTGAAATTTTATAACATTATTAATAGAAACCAAATTTATTTACATTCTATAGAATTGTGGAAGAAATTTATTTTGGTGGAATGTGAAACTTGTAACATTATTAAAAAATTATGATTTTAAACACATTCATTGTATTTTATATTTGGAAATGTTTTTCAATAATTTTTTTTATTTAAATTTCATGGAATGGTTTATTTAGAATCATTTTTTTCATAAATGGTTTTTGTGTGCCCATATTCATTAACATTTCATGTTGGAATGGGAATGTTCCCTTTACGAACTAGATATATAGATATATAGTGGTGAAAACTCATATCTATTAGATAATTATCATCAGTATGAAACTTCCACCTTGTCAAGCATTTTTGGATGTGTGGATGTGTGGAATAGAATGGGTTATGTAAAAAATTGATTTGTAAAATTATTTGAAAGAGTTCATTTTTAGTAATCCTTGGAAAAAATTTATTTAAAAAAAAGTGGATTGGATTGATATTAATTTATGTAAAGTTTTTTATATAAATTTATATAAATATATATTTTTTATAAATTATTTATCATGTTCTATCCTAGTTTCATGACTAAGGAAGTCATTTGTGGAAAACCTACATAATTTCATTACTCCCCCCATATATTGAAACTTTTGTGTGTTTGGAGATATTACTTATTGGGAGATATATAAATGAAAAGTATCTCATTTATTTAATAATGTATAATGATAAATTGATCATGAATTGTGGAGTTGCATATTAGAAACATGTTTGTAGATCTAGAGTTATTGTCTTTGGAGCCCTTAAATTTTTTTGGTTTTGTCTTTCACTTCATACTTTGATCCTCGTGTTGGTTCCTGTAATATAATATGGTTTGGTTTTTTATATGTGTGTTATTATATAGATTTGAGTTATAATTCTATCTTTCAAAATATAATTTTTATTGATTCCTGTTACATTGGATAAGATTTTTTAAATTAAAAGGAAAATTATACCCATAATATTTATAAAGCCATGGGAATTTATTGGATGCATTTTGTGTCATTGTGATGTCAAATAAGGGTATGTAATTTTTATTCCACATCTCAAAGAAATGAGGTGGGGATTTATTTTAGAAATTGTATTATTATTTTTCACGTCATCCTTTATTTTGGGACCAATGGCCTTGGTATTTCGGTCACACATTAGACAAAAAATTAATTTTAGTCCTTGAATTAGGATGGTAGAACAGAATAGGATCATCATGTCTCGAAATTTAGGGCGTAAAAAAACTATCATAAGTATTTTCAACATCTGGTTACCAGGGAGTTGGGTAAATGAGTGTTTTAATACACGTAATTTATTTTTAATATCATTGTCAATGGTTTATCATATGAGAATATCAAGACATGCTTGTCAGAAATAGATTAAAACTAACAGTTCATATTTCAGCATTACTAATGATTTATGAATTTTTTTAAAAAGTTTATTTTATAAATTTTTTTAAATTTATTTGAAATTTGAGACTTTGAATTAGGATTGTTTGTATAATTTTCTAAATTGGTTGATTTTCAAAAATAGTGTCTTTATTCAATAATTACTTGGATTTAAAAAATGATTAATTTTGGAAAACATTATTTTTGATTGTCATGATGTGGTAATATAAAAAAGTTATACCTAACATTTATAGATAGTGACCTTTATGGTGTTAGTATTGGTCATGGAAATTGAACCCGTTTGACCTTGTGGAAAACAACTAGAAGACGGTGCTGATAATGTGGTTACACCTGATCCACAATAGACCCAAAATATTGTTCAATTTATTTATCTATATTTTAAATATTTGAATAGAGGAAGAATGAGGGATGAAACAAGTAAAGTGGATCATTATATTCTTATTCCAAATTGTAAACCACCCATCTATAATAGTTAGTCAACACTAGGGATTGAATATGTGTCGATGAATAGTAAGATTTAAATTTATGATTTTCTAGGAACACAAAAAGAGATGAATGTAATGTTTTCAATATACAAGCATGAGGATCCTTCATGAATGTGGTGGGATTCTGAAGATAATTATCAAAAACACTAAGTCATTAGTTGATACAGTTTTTCATAATTTTTTAACAAAAAATTATATACTCATACAATCATGATATCTTGAATGACATAATTTATTTTATAGAGGTTAGAGAATCTATTATGGAAAATTTCATAACTAAAAATAATAATTTATTTTCCATTGAACCAATGAATGAGTCAAAATCATATAGTTGGACTGAGGAATATTCCTCCAAAAACTGAGACTAATGTTTCATATTTCAAAGGTGGGTCATTGTATAATATCAAGAAACAGTATATGTATCCACCTAGATAATTCCATAATTACAACAATATGTGTATTTCAGTATCTATTTTTGTAGTGCTCTAATGATGTGTGTTCAAGACACAATTCAGTTTTTCCATATGTCATATGATTCAATGAGATGAGTATATAAAGATAATTATCATCAATAGAAAAAAGCTAGACATGATGATCATAATAATATCTTGAATACTCAAGAAATGTAATCACAAGAGTTTAATTAATATAAAATTTCAGCAAGTGAGAAATTATAAAGCACTATGAAATTGATAATGGAGGATAAATTAGGATTATCCCTAATGAGATGTATGATTGTTTTTAATTATAACCTTATAATTGTTTTTTTGATACAATTTCATCACATTTGTTTTTTATCTATTTATTTTTATATTCTATGTTTTGATGTTTCGATGTATCCTTATCTCTTGAAACATAAATCACCTCTTTTTCATAGTGAATTTCATGACTACATGTGAAATGAATGACTACTAACTATTGATGAAGATGAGCCGATATAGGATTTATCAATGCTTGGGGTGGAGGTATATTATATACAATTTGGTATGGACCAGATGTCAATGTTTAAATCTCGAATTTATTTTTATACTCTAAGTGTTAGTTTTATGACTGATGATGATGTCATGAATCCCATTAGGGGATACCACAATGTTAAATTATTTAGAATAAATTTATTGGAACTAGTTGTAGTTTATATCCCACATTCATTGGAATCATTGAATTTATAATTATAGTATGAGTTTTAGAATAATAGTTTCACTTCAAATGTATATATGTTCTATGATTTATTTCCAAAAAAATCACCAGTATTCTACCCTTTAAGGAATTTGAGTTTTGATTGATATCATCCCCAAGAACTGTCACATTTCCCTTCCCGATTACTATATTTCTCCAATATAATTAAATAAAATTATTGTATAGCTGGATTAGATAGAATGAAAATTGTTCATTTAACCTATAATGGCTCCATGTGTAGTGACCATATTGTTAGTAAAAAATTTTGATGAAAATATTTGGCTGTCTGTGGATCATCATAAGAATAACCATGTTACTATAATTAATAAGCATCCACTTACATGAATTTTTGATATATTAGATCAATTTATGGACATCCATTGTTTCTCTAAAAATTACTTTAAATCTAAATATCATCGATTTCATATTCAGAATAAGGATGTTTTGTAATCATCATTCATAAGTAGATGTGGCCATTATAAGTATGTGTTTATGAAATTTTGTCCTACTAAAGCACCATCAATCACCACGTAATTGTTTTTATTTTTATAATATATATTGATTATTTTTTAGTGGTTATTGTGGTTTAAATATTAATTTAATAAAATAATAGGTTAAATCTCAGGAAACTATTTGTGACAACATTAGGAACCATGAGGGATCAATGATTCAATGAAAAATTATTAATGTGTTATTTTTTTATACATCAGGTATTTTACCATGGCCATGTCAAATCGTGAACATGTGTTTCTATTGATCAAAAAATCACATAGGATATTACCTCTTCGAAACTACCTAATAAAATCATTGGGGGACATAGTTTCCTTTTCAAAGAAGGTTATTTCCCTATTATTGTCTATAATGTTTCACATGCACACTCACCAATGACTACATTAAGAAGTAAAATTGTACAATTCCAATTTAACGAATAATGCCATATTTATTTTCATGGGAGAAAGGATTTTATGAATTTTAGGTGGTCATGATAATTTCAGAATCCAGAAAATTATACGTGGTGTTTTTTGATGCTACGAGAGCGAGGATGGGGTGTGTTCTAATGCATGATGATCATGTTTTATCCTATAGATCATTGAAGTTAGTGTTTCAATAGAATTATAACTTAACAAATGATTTGGAGTCAGATGTTGTAATCCAAGCATTTAATACATTTTATCATTACCAATTTGATTATAAATTCACAGGATTATATATCATAATATCATGAAATACATTTTCACAATTTGTAATTTTATTTTGAAAATAAGAAGATGGATAAAGATTTTCACAATTTTAACATCTAATTGATGTATACATTAAGAAAATAAGATTTTATGGAAGAGTCGTTAAGAAGAATTCCATAATTTCTTTTCAATGGATAGTCTTATGGGAAGTGGATGTTGATAATATGTATAGTAGATATACTCTAGATTGAAAATATCAAATTAGTATTATATTTTTATTACTAGTTTCATTTGTTCCATACTTGGTTCAGGTGGTAAAATAGAAAAAAAATTGGACATAGAATGTGTATTATAATGTCAAAACTCTATGGTGGGGAGAATATTAAGGGAATGAAATTGGATGGGAGGTCATTTTTTGGTTTTCATGATTGGATATTCATATGTATGAATTTTTAGGAACAACATTTTCATGTTTACCACCATTGGAGATAGGTTTTTAATTCTGGAATACAAAACATATATAAGTAATTGAATAAAATTGTTGGGTTTTAATGACATGAAAATAATCTTATTTCATTATGATATGACACACTTTTGATAGTTTATGTTATTGAATCAATTCCTATTATGTATATTTTTATCTTATCCTATTTTATTTTTTAATTATGGAATATATTTAAGGATATTATGATAGGTATCCTTAGAAATGTTTAAATTACTGATTCCATTTGGGTTATTGTAGATCATAAAAAAATTATTATACATTTCATCTCTAATTTTTGATATCAAATTTTGTATGAGTTATCTAAAAACTATATCTATGAATTTTTCAAGAGTTAATTGGATCTAGTATATCAATTGTTAGAAATAGTTTTTTGGTTTATAAATCTTTTATCTAAATTATTAATTAAACAATTTGTAAAATTTATCGATGGGAATATGTATCATTATCATGTGGACGGAAAATATGAAAGGAAGATAAAAACATAAAAGTACATTTATAGGGTCACCGTGTGATGGATTTTGGTGGCTCATGGGAGGATCACATAACCTTATTGGACTTCCCATATAACAAAATTTTTAATGCCTTGATACACATGGATAATTTTGACAATTATTATGGGAATCCTTGTATTTATCCACCGTAATGGATAAATATAGAAAAACAAACTTTGATAGATTTAAAAATCCTTGTTCAAGAGACAATGAAAAAATATTGTTGGCCTAGAAAAAGATAGTGATGGATCTATTTTGACAGAAGTCATATTCAGATCTTCATCTTTGATTATTTTTGTTTGAGTTATGTCTTCATGTGTTCATGAGACACGTTCAATGGATTTGGAATCAACATTTTATGAATCTTGTATGTTTATCTCCTTGATACATAGTTACTTATGAGATACAATAATGATTAGGTAATTAGTTGTATTGGTTTAATTTTACTCCATGGTTTAGTGAAGCAAAAAAATTAGTTCTACGATGCCCCCCCAAAAATTTTTCATCTCGATCTTGACCATGTCATTCGATGGTATCACAATGACAAAGATATAGATGCTTTATTAGATCATCTTTGAGTGAATATTATAAATAGAAAACATAATGACATCCATTTATAAATTATTTTTCTTTTTGTTTTTTTTCAGTATGGTCAAATTCAAGAAGAATCATTAGAACTGGATAATTTAATGGTTGAGCATTGTCCTGAAATCATTTTTGGAACTATTTGTTTTATACATTTTGGGAATGGAATGAAAAATGTTGCGGAAAAAATAGCACCCCTTTTTATGTATGTATCAATTTATTTTTGTAATTAATGTATTCAACGTGATTGTATTTTTTTGGATCTTAGGGAGGTCATTCAGATTGTTTTGGGGATTTTTTAGATGTTCACCATTTGTGTAAAATTATATCTAACTGTGAAACTCCTAAAAAAACCCATAGTGATTGAATATGTGTGCTCTAAGTAGTTAGGTAGTTAGGCTAATGGTTTATAAATGTCATGTGGATACCAAGGAGTAACTTGGAATTTTGGGTCATAGGAATATGCCTGGATAACTCATAGTTGTCCTAACCACTCACCATAACGGTTCATGGTGTAGAATTATATCGGAAAATGTGGTTGTACTTAATTTTTTCCATAATGGACATTTATCCTCTATTTTGACACTATAATGATTTCATCTCCTTCCGATGGCTTTTCTGAGCCATCCAATAAATCTAGGATAACTATGTTGGAAAATCATATTATGTTGTTTCTAGAATTCCATGGTAAGTCTATTTTTTGTCATTTTTATTATATATATTATTCTTCTATCTAATTGAATGATAGATAAAATATTTTTTGGATGGATCTAGGAAATATTATTTCATTAATGATGATATATTTCTAAGTTGATATTAGGTGAAAATATCTAATATGGGTATTTGGAGTTCTAACCCGGTATTGTTGATGAATTTGTGTAGTGCTTCATTTTTATAATGCATTCCTATGTTGGTGAATTAACACATGAATCATAATATTATAAAAAAACTATTTTCTTTAAATATTATTAATTTAATTGAAATTTAATTTTGTTTTTTTAGTTAATGATTGAAACCCTATTTAGTGACGGTTAATGGAATTTAAAAACATGGATGTTTTGTGGAAACTGAATGTAGCACATTTATTATAAAATTATGATTTAAAATTTTATTTTAATTTTAAATATATGGAAATGTGATTTCAATAATAATAATTTTATATTTAAATGGTTTATAATAGTTTATTTAGAATGTTTTTTGAAAGAAACTATTTGTTGGTTTTCATTTATATTGACATGTCCATGGTGAAGGGGCTTGTTCCATTAGTGAATATAATATTTGTTTTATATTATAATAACTTGGTAGATTGATGAGAGACATATCATGAGTACATGAACAATCTTCTAGAAATTTATGTGTGGTAGTGTGGACACATAGAATGGAAGGGATTATGTATAATTTACTTTTGAAAAGGATTGAATGAAATGATTCGTTTTTTTTGGAAAATGTTTTATAGCTAAAATATCATGTCATTATATAAACTATTTTAAATTATTTTATATAAATGTATTTATATACATGTGTTTTTTTGAAAATTTATAACGTGTTAAAACCATGTGGCAAGAATTGGGAGGGTTTTTGGGATAACCTAATATGTTCCATTACTATCGCTATTTTATATAACATTGTTACATTTTAGGATATTTTTTATTTATATACAATTAATTGGATATTATATAATTTCACATGTGATACATCATGAATTTTTGGGTATGAATTTTGGACTTGGTGCTTTGGATAATGCCTAGATCAATGGAGTTTGTTTCTTTGGTACCAATATGTTTTATTTGTTTTTTCTTATCCTTTATACATTTTTCATGGTTTTAGTTCCAAAATTGTACTCTGGTATGGTTTGATGTCTGTTTGGTATTACATTGAGTTGGATAAAACTGTTACCATGAAATATATAGTGGTTTATAGTTATGGTTACATTGGTTTGTTTATTTTACATTCAAAATGAAACCCTCCTAATCTCTTTATGAATCTCATGGAATTTATTTCGAGATTTTGGTGAAATTGTGATATCAAGTGTATCCAAGTATAAATTTCATCTCTTCTAATGACAATGAGGAGGGTAAAGATGTAACAATAGTGACGAAATAAGGCTTTGTTTCAAGAGACATTTGTGTCATATTCCAAAATATTGATCTAATATAGGGATCTCAATATGAAATAATTAAAATAGGCTCACTGTGCAGTCTTACAAAATCATTAATATAATTTCATGTTTTTCTCTCGAGAGGTAAATGATATGTTATAGTGGATAAATGATCATATTTAGTTAGTCGATTAATGATACAACATATTGCATCATAATTTCTACGAGTCATTGGTAGTACTGTGAAAATTTCTGACAGAATTATATCAAAGATCGACACAATAATATAATGATCTTCCATTTCTCATCTAGGATTTTTTTTCATGGATTTCACATATTGAAAAAGCAATGATCTGGACACATAATCAAAAATTTAATTCATGATTTTACTCAAACAGAAATGTTCACACAAATTCAATATAAATATTTACTTCTAATGTGTATAGTGAATTTTTTCCATTTATAATCATACAACAATTCTTATTTTATCATAGGTGTAGATATAGAACATTACTGCTTTTAAAATTTCAAAACAGCATCTTCACAAATATTGTTTGATAATTTCCCATCATTCATCGCCTTAATTTTATTATAAAAATTTTCAAGATAGAGTGGTCTATTTTTTATTTTCTAATAAATTTTTAAAATAATTTCATAAATGAAGGATTATTCCCATATTCATCATTACTCTACACATGAACTTATGAATCCTGTAATTCTTCATTTATGGCATAACATAATGATATTTTATATTATATTCATCTGCAACATTATCTTATTTCTTTGACTAGTAATGGATTGAGATATCATAATCCTTCAGCACATCAACTCATCTACTATTCCTAATGATAGTATATTTTTCTGAAAAAATTAATTTTATTATTTTATGATATCTATAAATTCAAAATATATCATCATCTAGATAATTTTTCCATAGACCCAATGAAAATATTAGTTCTTATAAATCATGAACAAGGGTTTAATAGTTTGATTTCAGTGCCATAAATTTCATTGTTGAGTAGGAAATAAAATTATCAATTTTCAATATGATATTACCAAGTATGTAATTTGATTAATCACTATATATTAATAACCCATCATTTCTAGATGGTAGGATCAAAATTGTATCATTGGATAATATCCCATTTATCTTTTAAAACATTGTTCACATTCCTTTTTCTAAAAAAATATACCCCATTACATGCATTATTTTTTTACAGTTTGACCATCTGGGATAAACTATAAACTAATAAACAATAGTAACCTTTCAAAAAAATGAATCCACTAAAACAATTGTGTTTATTTTTATAGGATATTCCCTAACATAATTGGTCTTAATAGGATTAACAGAGACTATATACATGGAGATATATAGGATAATTATCAAAGATTCTAAAATCTAAATGTCACAACTACAAAATGTACCACAATACTAATTCATCCTATTAGTCACAATAATAATACATAAGTGATTATCATAGTCCTGGTTTATTTTATTATACACCAAAATATCATCAATTATTTGATAGAAAAATTAACAAGGTATGACTTGAATAATCTATTACATTGATCTGTCAAATGTAGATTTTTATTTAGTCAATCTAAATGAAATACATTGAAACTCATAATATCTATATGTAGTTTTAAAAAATATTCATTGAGATTATTTAATTATTTACAATCAATTTATGATACATAAATAATGTTCATTCATTGAAAAATATTGGTCTCCTAGACGTATAATGAATATTCTTTATATGTAAGGAATAATGTTTTTTATTATTTATCATAACAATTATATTTATATAATCAATGGATAACCTCATGGATATATAATTATTATTATTGTAGAGAACATGGACTCCACATGGTAAATCACTAGAGAAAATATATAACTTATCACCTAACTACTCTAATTGTTTCTTTAACACTTCCAATTATAATGAGTTTATTCTATAGGTATTCTCAAATAGTTTCCTTGAATAAGTGGTCATATCGATAGAAAACTAAACATCATGCTATAGAATTTGTCCATGTAATTACTCATGAATACATCAATGTATTCATATAAAATATGAAGATCCTTAATGTTGTGATTAAATTAACAAAACATATATCTTTTCACTTCTTAAATAGGAATATCATTTAGTAGAGATAAACAAGTGTATCCACATATGAATCAAATAATGAAGACTAAGGTCTAATGATAGGGAATTATATATATTCCTGAAAAATCATATTTTTCATAATTTAAAAAAAATTTGTTTCATAATTTTTGGAAGTCCATATTATATAAAGGATTATATAAAAATGAATAATAAAAATGATATTTAGGTATAAAAATATAACACATTTACGTTTCATAAAAGGGATCCACAAACACTACAATGTGATAGTGTATTTCTTCTGG
Source organism: Viscum album (assembly GCA_963277665.1). Taxonomy (NCBI): domain Eukaryota; kingdom Viridiplantae; phylum Streptophyta; class Magnoliopsida; order Santalales; family Viscaceae; genus Viscum; species Viscum album. The sequence goes on from OY728146.1 coordinate 1,298,201,988, forward strand.
GTGTTTTGACTGACAACTCCTTTCTTAAAATCAATGGTGAATAAAAAATTTTCTTTGAAAACATTAATGGTATAATAGTTTGTGAGGATACATAATATTATAAATAATATCTAAATTTTAATTTGGTCTTAATGTGTTTGTAATAAAATTATTGGGTAGTTTCAGCTCAAGTATAGTAATAACACAATCATGGAATTCACACATGTTCCTCCTCTAAGGTATATTCACTTCACTCTTGAGAAATTAGTTTGAATAATGTCCAACTTAATTAAAAATTAATAACATGAAATCATTGATTTTTTCAATCCATTAGATTCATTAGATTGAATCGTGTTAGGGATGTACTTGTAACAAAATATCTTTAACTCCATTAATTTCATAGGAAGCTTCGTTCCATATTTATCATAGGGAAAAATTTATTGTTCATATAAATCTTCAATTTATTCCCATTTCATATTTTTTTATGACATATTTCCTTTATTGTTTTCACATGATTATTTAATATCTAGATATTTATTTTATATATTTATGGATTATTAAACTATTTTGTTATATGGCTAACCAGTTTGGGAGGTTAGTTCTCTCTAAAGAATAGGCATAACCCATCAAATGAAATTATCAATATTTTACTTTGTATAGCATATGTAATCCATAATATACCTAGAGAACCATGTAATGTTGGCCTCAAAATCAACAAAAATTTTATCATAAATTTTATTTATGCTAATGAAAATTTTCACCATTTAAATTTGTAATGCCCCGACCCCAGTTACATAGAGTCGGTGCTTTATTTTAATAAAATTTCATAATTATAAGGAATCAGGTCCCAATGTACCAATCAGTTTAGCTGTATGGGAACATAGATTAAATACAAGAACAAAACATTAAAATCTAAAAAATTAAATAAATCACATATAATCCTTTGAGTATTCCATTATTCCCCTATCATAGCCCTATATATCAATAATAATACACTTCATGGAATCATGAGAAAATAAAAAAAATAATGGGGTAACCTCAGATGCTCATAAATGGTAGATAATTCAGAGAAATCAATAAAATTTTAATGAAATATGTATAATAAAAACACATAAATTTTTAAATAAAAAATGAATGTAATATAGATAAAATATATAAAAAATTACCATATAAATGCACAAATGGGTATTTTACTAGCTGAATAATCACATATAATATCTAATATCAAATCGAGGGAATTCATAATGCCGGAAATAAAAACTACTATGTCAATGGGATGTTCCATAACTATTCACAAATATGATAACATGGCCTTATGCCAAGACACTATTTTGTCTTATGAGACCTACCGATGATTCGAGGGGATTTAGAAGGCCCCACCTATCACAGAGTAAGCCAAATGCACTCCTCGTATGTAACATGTGAATCACATCATAATCATTTGTATTAAAACTAGCATAAAAATATGAATAATTTAAGCATAAACCATGAATGGTACAAAAATATCACATCCAAAATCATAAATATCAAACTTCTTCAATACGTTAAGGATGATTTTATTATAATAAATCAACCTCAATCAATAATAATTTCAACTAAAGGATGTTGACATAGTTGAAATTTATTATTAAAACTCTTTTAGAGCTATATTTATTTTACATGAAAACATTTAAATGGAACATAATTTATAAAAGAATTATTTTAAAAGACATTTTTTAATCAATGTTTTCCATACCACTTTTAAAAATTTTAATGGAATAACATTATAAAACATTCATGTCCATATAAATAGTTTCATAAACCCATTTTCAATACATGGACATTAATGAGATTGATTTAGAAGAATAAATATTTACATATTTTAAAATTATGTTTTATTTAATGAGTCCCATAAAAATAACCTTATGGAAAAAACTTTTTGAGACATGGACATGGTTTATAAATATGTACCAGTAAATACATACACATAAACAATCTCAGATAATAATGAGATTATTGAATTTACCCATACCTATGGTCTAATACAATAAGTCCATTACTAAAAAACCTATATAATGATTTTTAACTTATATCAGAATAATAATAATAATTTTGATATCAAATATGATTTTTTATTACTTTATATTACACATTTATTAACAATTACATATTAATGCAACATTTCAGGTAATAATTATTTGTTTATCGTACATATTTTTTACTTGTTATTCCGGATCATATTACGTTGATAATGATTTACCTACCACTAGAATGTATAATATAATTTTATATCTTATATAATAAAAATATAAATATATATAGTAGATCAATATATAAAATTAAATACACCATTCATAGAGATGGTAGGTCGTATGTATGCATGAATGATGTTTCCATTTTGTTATCGTATTGAATGGAAGAATGTGAATGACATATATGAACATATATATATTTTAATCAATCCAGTATACTAATAATGTCATATATTTCATAATTATAAATAATATATTTTTTATTATCATTCTTTGATGGTTAAATTGGAGAATGAATCAAATCGCGTTGTGAAAACGGTAGACCGTAAGTACGCACGAGTAATGATATCATTCATTTAATTATTAAATTGTACACAATTGGATGGAATATGATTTTCAAAAAATAAATATCATATAATATTTATTATTTAAATCAATTATATTCATCTTAATACTCATAGAAATAATGTGTAAATGATAATCATATTACACCACTGTGTGGAGGCAATATGTCGTATGTACGCACAAATGGTTGTATTATTTTTCATACTATTAGAAAAAAGAGGAATATGGTTGTACCATAATCGTAACAACATATCAGAATATAGAAGATTCTGGGTTTATTATTTTAGTATGGTAACAACTTATTAAGAGTATGTTGAAGAATAAATGAGCATTGAAAGAAGGGATAAAATGATTACCGATTCTTTGGGAGTCTCCATTTGATTTTCACAACATGAATTAATAAGATGGATTTATACCCCATATGTTATTTCCCTAGGATGAAAGGAGGAATGTTTTGAGGATATTTGGGTTGATTTTGGCAGAGAAAAATGGATTTTTGAATGTGAATTAAAGATAAAGACATGTAAACTTTTATAATAGAGGTGTGGGGTACTTTAAAAAAGCATGAAATATTAATTTATTATAAAATTATTTTCGGTTTATAATATTACCAAATTGAATTATTTCTAGGATATAAATAATATGGGTAAAAATCATCAAAACCAATAGATTATATACTTTTTGAGGACATAAAATCTTCCTTATATTTTGGGATTAACCCTTAGTTGATCATTTTAATTCTTACAATTTCCTCTTCTATTTTTACACTAAAATTTAAATATAGTAACTCTAAAATTAAAAGATGGAATAAAAAGGAAAATTTGTGAAATTATTACCATTACAAATGTTTTTTGTATAACATTAATTTTAATTATTTTTTATCATTTAATAAAATAATATTTTTTTAAAAAACTCATTTATGACAATTTTAAAACTATTTAGTAATTGAATTTTTTTATGTAATAAGAACCATATTACTTTGAACTAAAATAATTTACTCATAAATCATTTACCAAATTCATACCTAAAATTCATTTATGGAATGAAAATTTTCAACTTATATTTAATTTAATACTTATAATATCATTTATTTGATTCTTTATTAATAAGGAATCATTTACATCTATATTGTGCAACGAAATAAATTAAATTATTTAATGTCAAAAAATAAAAAATAAAATAACATTATTTAGTGAATCCTTTTACATTTAAAATTAATATTTATATTATAAGAGATAAATTTTAAAACTCCATATCAAAATTATTTTAATGAAAATTTTTTTTTGTTATATTTTTATACACTTTAAATTAATTCATACAAAATGTCATTTTCACACCCCAATGGAACCCTGGGGACCCGAAATCTACCCAAGGAACACCAAGGTCAGCAATATCTATTCCAATATGATTTTGACTTGTGTTACTGTAGTTTAATATTATTATAATATTATTTTTGTTACCCTTATTAACATGAATTACTCTTTAACCATGGTTAATAAAATAATTAATGAAGTTAAAATTCCTAATTTCAAAATATAAAATGTACTATTTACAAAATATGGGCCTAATAATTCCAATAATGGAATCCATTTTCTAAATTCAAAACAATGTTTTGCCAGAAAATAATTTAGAATTAATTCCCATTGTCAGAACCAAAAAATAGGTATTTATTGAGAAAAAACAATCAAATGATTGACATGGTTTTTTATCCAATTCAAATGTAATAATACTTTTAATAACCTAAATAATATTAAATGAAAAAAATATAATTTATTTAATCTTTAAAACCACTCATATTTATAATTTAACACTACAAATTATTTTTATTAAAAATGTTGTTTTTAATTAAAATTTTGTATTTTTCAATATTCATCAAAAAATGAAAGATATCAGAAAAGTACAAAAAATGTATCCAAATTTTTTTTATCTCTCAATTATAAAAAAGAATTTAATTTCATTAAATTAAATATAAAAAATGTCAAATATTGGATTTAAGAAGGGTTCACCATCAAAAAGTCGGAAAAACTGCATTTTTTAAAAATAATTCTTTTATTCTATAAAAATTAATTTGTCCTCATATTATGTATAAGAATCAAGAAAATTAATTTTAATATTATATGTGATATATAAAATTAAATATGTGTTTAATACTATTCATACCTTCTTTTTGAATGACTAGTTTGATAGGTCGTGGTGCGCTTGAACTCAGTGTTGCAAACATTGCATGTTATTGAATTATTTAAAAAGAACTCATACCATAAAATTTTAGGGTGTTAAATTATCCCTTATTACAATAAATTACATCATGAAAATTTATACCAGGTATTGAAAACTATGGGTTTGAAATTTTAAAAAATGGTAGTTGAAATCCTACATCAAAAAATAAATTATTGAGGCGTCTATTTATAAAATCATGAAAGTTGGGTATGATGGTAACCAAAAATGACACATGATAGGGATAAATGTTTTAAAAACGGATATTGAAGAGAAAAAACCATAATTTTCTAATTGAGAGTGATATATTATATTATTATGAGATAATTAACAATAAAAAAGCTATAAATTTTTGTTTATCTAAAGGACCATTTGATTCATCACAAAAGAAAGTACTTGGAAATACTTTTTAGTTTTATGGTACTTATATTAATGTTTATTAATTTCATAAAATAATAAAAATTAATACTTACCTGATAAGTATAGATCCATTATTTTACTAATTTCTACCAAAAACTAATATTTCTCTCCCAAAGAAAAAAATGATAATTATTATATTTATGTTAAATGTATAGGGTTCAAAAAAATGAAATTATACTTAATATATCATAATATAAAATAACTAAATTATAAAATCAAAAACACCATGTAGTACATTGGTATGGGATGCACCATTATCACCCTTTGGTAATATATTCAAGTCACGCGGCCATTCTAGAAATGATGGGTTGTTGCCTTACCTACGAGTTTTCCTTTTTATAAAAGTATAACATTCAAACAAAAAATAATCTTATAAAATGACTTAACCTTAAATAATTTATCCAATTTCTAACATAATCTAGTCCAATCATTAGAGTTATCCAAAATACATCCATCCAGTCTATTTTTAAAAGGTCTCTAAATTTAGAAAATCAATTATAACATCTGATTCCTAAAATTATGTAATGTTTATTTAATTTTCACATAATGAATATATGACAACCTTAATCATATTAAATACAAATATTAATGTAGTACAATCATTATATGTATCAATTTCCTCTTATAAATAGAATATAATTCTTGAATCTAAAAACACAAATACATAAATTTTTCTCCTTCAATTGATGTAACAACATATGGTTGAATTAGACCATTTAATTTTTCTGAGATATATTTCCTCGATGCTAAAGAAAATTATTTTCATAATTTTTGATATTTTTAAAATTATCTCATTTAACATTATTATTATTTCACTTAGATTTATGAGCATGGTGACCTTTTTCTCTACATTTGTAAAAACTATCATTCCTTTTAGGCATGTATCAGGGTGTTTCATCCCACAATTATCACATAATAGAAAATCATACTTTCCTTTTTACCATTATCTTTATCATGATCTATTATTCTCTTCTTCAATTTATTTATGTTAATGTCAGAAGACTTAGATAATTCATTTTCAATCATGATAGAACACAAGACAATATCTTCTTATGATGAGAATGATTGTGATGAAAAAGCTCATTGTAGGAATGGTTCTATACCATTTAATAATAGATCAATCTAACTTCATGGGTTACATATGTACATAGTATCATGCCTTTCTAACCTTGTGATATTAGACTCATTCTTTTCAACATTCTCATCCTTCTTTTCCCTCTAGCTCAAGAATAGTCCTTCCATACCAGTATGTTGTTCATGAGGAAAGTATTTATCTGGAAACATTTAACTCAACTCCCTCCATTTCACTTTTCCCAAATTTTAATCCTACTTTGTGTCTTTAAATAATTACCACCACTAATCCACATATTCTGATATATGTTAAACTGCCATGATAACCTTTTCCATTTCTGTACATACCATAGAAAGAAATGTTAATTTTTAAGGAACTTATCCACTGCTCAACTACTAAAATATTTGTAGTAACATTTAATGTTGGAGGTTGTTTTCTCATTAAGTGGTATATCATTGATCTTCCGCATTGTGGATTACGATGCTACACATGAGTAAGGTTATTAGTCATAACACGAGACAATTGTCCTTGTATGGTTATAAGGTGTTCCTAAACAGTTATTTCACTACCTCCGCAATCATTATCTTACATTGGAAGGAAATGCATACATGGATTTCATTGATTGACACTATTTCCATTCCATTGACAAAGTGATATTTCTAAACAAGGGTATACCCTAATATAGGTTTCGAATCATAATTCATAAATCTTAACTACTATAATAGATAACATAAATTGAAAATTTAAGGCATATATAATCGATAATGATAAATAGGCCTCTTGTTGCTGACGCTTTCATCAGGGCATGCATGTCCATCTCTTTTGGGGGGCATGGCATCACTGTCTATTTCCCCGTATTCCCACTTTCCAAAGTTGGGCGGCGTCCGGTCTTTATTTAGGGAAATCTACTCCTTGATCAAAAAGGGATGATGGGATGTTGGTTCTTCCTTCTGTGGATTCCTCCTCTAAACTGTTGACATAGTCCAGGTCTCCGTTATAGATTTTATAAGTTGTTCATGAAACTCTTCCTACCACCATATCTTCATGGCTTCCAGATAATTACATATCATTTGTCGGGACATTCCAAGGGGTCCGGTCAGGGAAGCAACCTTCAATCAATGGAGTACTCATGTTGGGAATCACTGTAATGTTTGAGCACTGGGAAAATGGTGCATCTGTCTTATGTCCCTTATTATAGGGCTTCTCAAGGGCGCGGAAGCCCGAGGCATCCCACATTGAATGCGATGAATTATATTCCATGTGCATGTATTTGAGGTTTTCCTCAACTTCCATTATTTAACACATGGTATGCATTATGTTTAACATCCAGTGGAGACAGACTAGACTGATCAGATCACTAACTAGAGTATATCAAATGTGGGAAACCCCCAAAGGGCACACTGATGTTGGGGCCCACACATTGTTGACCTCGTGGTTACTGTCGAGGGAAATGGGGTATGAGGCAGCATGATCCCACCGGGATGTGGTGGCCCAGGTATGAATCAGGATGGATGATGGAGTGGTTGAATGAAGTGGATGGTGAATGGTATGGAACCTCTATTAGGATGACGATAGTTTTGGGCATGATCCTTGAAGAGGCTTTCTAAATATCCCCGTGGCTAGGAATCAAAGTCTACGTTGTTCATCTGATGATGGCTTACCACCGATTGGGGTTCCAACAGCTTATTGTTGAATGGAGTGACAATAGATTACCGATAAATGGAGTGACTACGACTTACCCCTGAAAGAGGTCCACCGTTTCACTTCTTTCGGGATGGTGGTGAACTGACGTGAAGATGGTCAGAGCAGCCCAACGTTGCATTTGGGGCTTACCGTTGCTATGAATCAGAGTCCTCATACTTCAGATGGTTGCATTTGGGGCTTATGATCTGAGGCAGCCCAAGGTGTTGGTAAACTGACGTGAAAGGGGTCAGTACATTCAATGGATGGTGGGATTGAACCTTATAGAGGATTCCTACATACCCTTCATAAGAAATAATCAATGACCTTGTAGTTTGGGTGTCATCGGTGAGCCGACGTGAAGGATGACATGGGGTCCAATAGGTGGTGTGCATGAACCTCGTCAAGGCTTCCAACGTACCTTGCCATAGTGAGGATCAAAGACCTCATAGATTGGGTGGCATTGGTGAACTAACATGAAGGAGGACCTAGGGTCCAATGGGTGGTGGGATTGAACCTCATGGAGGCTTCTTATGTACCTTTCCGTAGCAAGGATAAAATACTTCATAGTTCAGGTGGAATCAGTGAACCGACGTTAAGGAGGACCTGGGGTCCAATGGGTGGCGGATTGAACCTCATTGAGGTTACCTACGTACCTTTCCTTAGCATGTATCAAAGACCTCGTAGTTCGAGTGGTGTGGGTTATATACTCAAGGCTCCCCAAGGCGGATGTCATGGTTGTTGGTTTCTCTAAGCCCACAAGATTCATGCTCCGTGTGAGAAACAGGAGGCATCAAAGACCTAACAATGACGTCATGAAAGGTGCATCTGTCTTATGTGGAGTGGGGCATACAAGTAGTTAGAATCTCCAAGAGGAAACCGTGTTTTATGAATGGTTAGCGGCCCAGAATGGAAACAGGGGGCTAACACATGGTTACTGGCCTAAGGTGATTGAGATAGGGACTTACTCCATGATGGAGGCCCTATGGAGACAAATTCCAACGGGAGAGGGTTTTGGCACTGAATAAAGCAGGGGTTCGGTGTCCATTCCCCATCGTCCTTGGGACCGAAGAAGAAATGAGAAGTAGGGATGATACCTCCAACAAGAATGCCAGTGTCTTAAACCAGATTGGTTTCCCTTTTCACAAGGACAAACGCCGCTCTGATAAAGAGGATATCATTTTATGTGAGGAATGATCTCACTCCCATGTACACCATTTGGCAGGATGAATGTCCATTGTGGGGGCACCCTACATGCGAGGCATGGGGAGAGGCAACAATTTAACGTCATGAGATGATAACGATGATTCTTAGAAGTTTAACGTCCTACAGGTTAAACGGGGTGGGATTACTCCATACCCCTTGGAATTACATAACTGATACATTTTTATCCTTGGTGAAGAGAAGGGACATGCAACACCATTGCTAGGGGGTGTCATGGAGTGAACCATTGGGGGGTCCACATTAGCGTGGCTATGAAAAAAAGAAATTGTAGTTAGTGTTCCTATGAGAAAAAGAATGAGGTGAAGAAACACAATAGGTGTTATCATCCAAAGGACATTGATTTTACATTGGGAGAACCTAGGAGGTCCCAAGATAAAAGAGTTTATGGTGATGGTACTTTGGGCATGGGAGGTGCCCAAAAATGATGCCCGGAAGAGGGACATCATGGGCACACAAGTTGGGAGGCTTCCATGTGAAATAGACTATTGAAAGCAAAAGGGACTGGTCAGTGTGTAATTGGGGAGCATGCGTGAAAAAGGCCAGGGCAGTGTGTAGAAGGAATTCCACCCATGAAATGCCATGGCAGCAAAAACAAGGAATTCTGCACACAAAACGGATGACACTTCATGAAAAATGAATTCCACGTGTGAAACAACTAGGGCGACACACAAAAGGTATTAATCGTCGAAGATCTATCCACACACAATTGGAAAGAATTTCATGCGGGGGGAGGTGCTTGATGGGAATTAGACAAGGATCACGCCTGAGTGGTCAAGTGAAAAGGCGGACTAATGGGTGACCTGAAATGAAAAATTCAGTACCTGAGAGAAATCATATTCCATGTGTGAGAGAGGAATTTCGTGCAGGGGAGATGGTTCAGATTCTTCAGCCTAAATGTCGAAGGGGTGTCCATCTATTTATAGGAACTCAGGATCATGGGTCTTCATGAAAAATAAACCGACATGAAATATTGCACGCCCGACGTCGTTATCGCGTAAATCAACGGTGTGGGGTGGTGACACAAAAGGTTCTGCGCTCATTGGGAAATCTTTCATGAATCCTAGAACTTTTCATGTGGGGAATATTTTCTCCATGCAACATAGAATTTTTTTCGCATCACCACTCTGGGTCCCTTTGAATTAATCGCCAGTATCAAATATGGCATCAATTTGTCTCTCCCAAACCTTACTCATCCCATAGGTATTTTTCAGCATTTACAAAGCCCCCCCCCCTCAGAATCAGACTGGTGAGGGGCCACATAGGTCGGAGATTGAGGTTAATGTCGAAACAAGATTCCCTAGGTCCCACAAGCATTTAAAACTGGAGGAGCGTGAATAACCGATATGAATCACACAATCCACTTTTCGTGTGCACACTGAAACATCTCATTGTGTCTATAAAATACCCCACAAGTCCCCCATTTCCGTATGGATTTTTTCATGAGATAATCCAGAGTTCTCTTGTGTGAAAAAAATTCATCCGCCTAGGCGAAAAACACATCGGTTGCATGTAATTATCTAAGGTCAATCATCGTTGAAAATAGTCAATAGGGGAATATTATTTATGATTCCTAAGGATGGGCCCGTGGTGAAAATATTGTATGTCACTACGTATCCCATAAGGATGTGAATCAATACACACGTAGTTCATAAGATGTGTTGTGCATTTTAACGTCTTGCGGAAAGGGCATAGAGTGGCCATTGTTTATTGTCAGAGAGCTCGAACCATGGATGGTATGAAATGCGGGAGACACCTGGTGGGGTAATTATAAAACCTGGCATGAATGGGATCCTGGGGTCCTAACCACCACATATTCCCTGGGAAGTTTTTAGGTTGAGGGGCCAGAAAAGAGAGTTAAGCTAAGCCAGTGGGGGAAGTTCTTGGGTGTTCCTATGTATCTCATGAGAATATGAATCAAGCCATATGTAGTCTCATGGGGTGTTACAATAAGGTATCAGTTCCAGGGATAAAAGCGGTGTGCGGGTGTGGCCCTCGCACCAAAAGAAGTTGTATTTGATATATCTTGTTTTTCTTTTAATGTGATTGGGTATTTTTTTGTGAAGTGACATACCTAGGATAGCAAGTCCTGACATCACCACAAGAATCAAGCCGTATGAAGGCATTGAAAAATGGTATGGTGTGTAACTGGTACCAAACATGGTGTCCCCTTGAGTGAGGACATCACGATACAGTGCGATTGTAACGCCCCGAGATTTTATGAGATATTTTATTTTTTTAATTTCTTTCATATATTCTGTTGTACGTTACAACAAGATTATCTTGCACTATATGTAACACCATATTAGCTTGAAGTATACGCAACCCTGACTTGGCTTGCACTACACACAATCATGACCTTCCATGATAGCGTGTGTTGTACACAATACCGGGTTTTAGTAAACAACGATATATGGTTATAATATTATTATGAACTAGGCGTTATAAAGAGTATTAACTAAATTTTGAATGTTATAACATTATTATTTCATATTACACATTTTCTAGAACATGATATGTGAAGAAAATATTATTTTTCAGAAAAAATGAGTATTTTTCAAAAAAATGTTGTTTTGTCACCTTTTAATTGTGATCCCACATTAAATCTAGTTATTGACATGTTTATAAGTTAAATTTTACAAAATAATATTCTTCTTTGGAATCAGGATATAAGAATTTACTTTGGATAAAATTTTCATATTATTCTGATAACGTTCATATTTTAATGAATAGTAAAAACACGGTATATTTTAATTAAAAACAACTTTTTTCATCGTAATAATTTATATGGTTAAATTATAATATTTAATGATATTAAAGTATAAATAGAATACATTTTTACCATTTAATATAATGTATTTCATTATCATTGATTTTACATTGAATTAATAGGTAAAATTATTTCAATCTTTTGGAATGTTTTAACTTTGAAAACTCATTTTCTTAACAACGAGATTAATTTTTAATTAATTACTATAGCTTCTGTGTTTTTAATTTTAAAAAAAGGATTCTATATTTGAATTAATTGGATATAAATTATGTTAATAGGTTACTTTTATTTTTTTGATATTATGAATAGTAACTACGGTAATTTTTATTTACTACAGTTAAAGGTAAATCTGGTAATTAAGGGTAAACATAAGATTATAAAATTACCCTAACACATGCAAAAATCCTATTTTATGAATAAAAGTCTACACATATCACCTAAGGGTCAGACAAGATTCATTTAATGGAATTTTGAATATGAAATAATATAATTATTATTAAAACCAAAGAAAGTGACAACATGTCACTCTCTTAAATATTATAAGTGTAATACTTTTAATTTAGTGATAAACACCATAAGACTTCCGATATAAATAATACCTAGAAAGATAATAAAATTATATACATCATATGAATTTATTTATAATTTTTATGGATTAAATAAGTATCATTAATTATGACACAATAGTGATGTTGAAAGTCTTTTATTGATTGAAATATCAAATAAATTATTTTAAAAGTATTAAAATAAATATTATATGAACTATTTAATGTGCTCCACTAATTTTCTACATAACGATGACATGTTATTAATCTATTAAAGCTTTTAGTTCAAACATATATTCTGTATATATTTTATTTAAATACAAACAAATTAATAGTGTCAAAATTGACAATATTGTTTTTTTATAAAAATAACATATTATAAAATTTTTTAAAAATCAAATAAATATTTAAAAATTATAAATTTAAATTTTTATATTCTAAAATTTCAAAAAGTATCCAATTATGGAAAATAAACACCACATAAGTGATTATTTATAACAATTTAAAATTTAGAATTTAATTACAACAAATATAATTAAATATATTAAATAAGGATATATCAAAATGATAAGGTTTAAAATAAGCTCAAAACATGTCTAAATTTTATTGGTTGATGATATTACAACCCTATCGCATCTAATATTCTAATTGATTGATTTTTGGTGTTTTTTATGTGGGTTTTGAATTTATATTAAACTAATAGTTTTGAGGATTCCAAAGGTGCCCCTCTCCTCCCTTATAAAAGGGCACATCTTCCCTCTCCTCTTTACACAATTTAGAGCCCTCATGATCAGAAAAACCCTGACCATTTCCCTTCTCAACCTCCTTATCAACATAATAGAGGTCCTGGTCTTCTTCAAGGACAAATTTTAGTGCATTAAGAGTAGGTTTCAAAGTGATGTGTCAAAGAAGAGTTAATATCTGTTACCGATTCTTTGAAAATTATTTCTTCTTCTACGTCATCTTCATTAGTTGTTTCATAATATTTTAATAACATCATTATCAATAATATACTGATATGTTATTATAAATATGAAACAATGTTATTTCATCTTCTATACATCCTAAGGAAAACGAAATAATCGCGCGTACGTACGTACAGAATACCGTCTACACGTTGTGGTGTAATCTGTTTTTCCACCACCACCTTACATGGATGGGTATAATGGTGTAATGAATAAATACATATGATTATTATAACATCACAATGATTATTTTATATTATATCATTCAGTAAAATTCAATTCAATAAATATGGGAATGATATCATCACTCGTGCGTACGTACGGGTTACCATCTCCACGACGCGATGAGATTCATTTTCCATATTAAAAATTCAAGAATGATTATCAATTATATATAATAAGTAATCATGAAATATATTATATAATAATTCTTTTGGATTTATGTATATATAAGTATGTATTTCATCTACTTAATTCCCTTGAATTAAATAAGGAAACAAAAATAGCCTTCATGCGTACATACGTCCTACCGTCTCCATGAACGGTGTATTTCATTCCATTTATCAATCTTTTATATACATGTATATTCTGAATATATATTATATATAATTCATGTTTTATATTCTGTAATTATTTAATTATTATCTATGTAATCATATGAATAATTACATGTCAATACGTGCATGACAAATGAAATGATTTTACCAAAAACACTCTTTAACATGGAATTTACAAAAGAATGGGTAATATAAAGTCTTAGGTGAACCATAAATGATATCATAACAATGAATATGATTCTATAATAATTCAATTACAATATTTAAATCATTATATAGGAATTTCGGATATGTACAAATCATATCAGACCTAAGGTAATGGATAATGATGCAATCTTAATTGTTTTCGATCCGAGATTTCATATACGTAAGTATTTACTAGAGTTATATTTATCATCCATGTCCAAGTTTTATAAAAATGTTTTCATGTATGTTTATTATCCTTTTTATCCATTTTTGACTTTTACTACCTGGTATGTAAGGAATCTTTTTTTTGTTTACCATACGAGGTTCTTTTTTTCTTTTGTGGCAAAAGTACGAGAATAATGTTTTTTTAACTTATACGGCATGAACGGATTTTTATGGTTTTATAACGCCTTATTTTCATGAAGCTTACTCTACAATATTTCATGATTATTTTCAACAAAATACTTTTCTTTTAATATTGAATGGAATTTTGTGAATAGAAAATTATTTTCAAGAAGAAAGGATATTTTCCTCAAGAATTCATTTCAAGTGCTTTATCAAAACTATTTTCCACCAAAGATGGCATTATTTCATATTTGTATGTTTCAAGTATAATGTATATATTATTTACATGATTTCACTTTTCTTATAATGAAATGATATCCATTTGTTTTATATGGAGTATGTTATGATGGAATGATGTTTATGAAACCCATTTTATATGTTGGGTTATTATGAATGATGTATGTTTATTTTGTGGCACACAAAAAAAATGATTTCATTATGAGATGGGTGGGACCAGAATCACCCTACAATGAATTGGGTAAATATTTATATCTCATGAGATAAACATGTATGAAATGAAAAGTAAATTCGGTTCATTAATACAGGGCTTGAACGGCAAGTAAACCCAGTTCAGTAAGGGACTTTGTCCTCTAAGATGGTCTTGGAACCAATGCCTTCGCAACTATAGAAATAATATTACGTGCCTAATGCTTTTCCAAAATTATAGGTTTTATTTCCAAGATATTTTATCATGATTGATGTTCAATTATGATCTATTCCTTACGTACTCCCATGTTTTATGTCACTTCTCATGATTTCGATGTTTAAACATTATGTTCATGTTTTTATGATCAAATGTATATGGTTTGATTTTTTTTCTCCATGCATACCCTTAATGGGAATTTGAGCTCAACCATTATATGTTTTTATCCCCCAGTATTAAATGAAAGGTTTTAGGTAAGGAAACAAAAAGGGTAAGATCATTAGGGGAGATGTTGAAGATATTTCAACATGATTAGAAGTTTATATTCCCAGTTTCCATAGACAGTAAACTATTACGGTCCATGAGTGTTGGTTTTTGTTATGTATTATGTATTCAGAAAAAGTAATGTAATGTCAATGTATATCATGATTTGGGTCTCTCCAGTTGGTATAAGAGGAAATGTTTTGTCAAACTTTGGAAACTAGGATGTGATAACTTTAGTGAGATCCCTAGAGATATTTCTATGTTATGTATAGGGATGTCCCTAAGGTTAAGTATACGTATATGTTATAGACCTAGAATTATGGCAACGATATTAGAATTAATCCTAGGATATTAGATATAGAATGTAATCCCCCTTTACTATGTTGTTTTCCCTATCATGATGTTTTCCTCACGCTATTCATTTTTGGGTTATAGACGATGGTTGGAACCCGAAGGAACCATGTTGATCATTGTAATGGAAAATGTAATGATAATCCTCTTGAAAAAACCATTGATATGGGAGATGGAGTTCACGATCCTATTTCTATACTTACACAAGTTATGAATCAATCTGGACTTCCAAATGAGCAGATAAAGGAGCAAAATTCTATTGAATCCTTCATGAGGCAGCGTCCACCATCATTCAGTGGGTCTTCTGATCCATTAGTGGCTGAAAAATGGATCAGTACCACTGTAAAGATATTTTTAGTTCTACAATGTTCTAAGAATGATAAAGTCATCTAACCAGTATATCGTTTGGAAGGTGATATGGAACCATGGAAGAATCTTATCAAGTATATGAGGAAAAGAGATGAAATTTAGTCCATGGAATGGGGAAAGTTCAAGAACTAATTTTTTAATGAGTACTTCCCTCGTATTCTTCAAACAAATATGGAGATAGAGTTTCTTGAAATTAAGAAAAAGGATAATGAATATGTTGGTATATACAAGGTGAATTTTACAAGGCATGCAAGGTTTGCATCTGGATTTATCATTCAACCTGAATGTAATGTTGATAGATTCTTCAGTGTATTAAAACCAAGTCTTCGGAGGAAATTAGCTATAAGAGACTTTAGTAGCTCTGAAGAAATTATGTGTTGTGCTATCAAGGTATAATTGGAAATTGGTGTTACATATCCATCTCATGGTTTTGATAAGAAACAAAAGATGGAGTACAAGTAAAAATCTCAAAACAATGGTGAAAAGAAGATGAAAGTTACTTTATGCTCAAAGTGTGGAAAGAAGCATGGTGGAGATTGTCTAAATGTTAGTATAAAATGTTTCAAGTGTTCAAAAGCAGGTCATCGAGCAGTGGAGTTTCGAAGTAATGGAAAAAGGGTTGGTAATGATATGAATAATGAAAAGACTACAGAGAACGCACCACCACCATTTCAATGCTCCAAGTGCATGTAAATGGGGCATTATGAAAATCAATGCCCTAATCCAAGGGTTAATGATGACCAACATGAACTACCACATAAGGAAAAAGACAAAGGGAAGTTACATGCGATCACTATTGGCAATTTTGACTATGAGAACGATGTAGTGGAATGATTATGTGTTTATGTAAGGAGATTCCAAAATAATGTTGTGCAATCTAATTTATAGTATTGTGGAATATTGGAATATATATGTATTGGTTTATTATGGTTTTCAATAATTATATGGTACCAGTAACCATGAAAAGTGATTCAAATAATTTGTAAAGAAGATGATATGCACATAATAAAGGGATAAGGAGAAAATAAATTGTTTGATAGTCTTCAGGAGATCATGATTGATATATGAACTAACTGATATCATGGTTTGAGGATATAGAATTTTTGGGATTTTGGTTTGTGGAAAGATTTAACTTTTGACAGAACTCATGTTTTCACTACGGTTCTATGCTAATTCATGTTTCAAAAGAATAAATTATTAAGGTATTCACATGTTTGGAATGTGACCAACAAGATATATCTTATGATATATGGGGGGATAAATGATGTTATTCACATGATCGGTAGATGACATTTCTAGTAATTGTTTTCCTTATTCTATGAGACTAGAGATATGTATATGCCTAAATATTGGAATGTATTATGTTGGTCATAAGATATCATTCTTTAAGGATATAATGTTTTTTCAATATTATTTCTGGAATGTTATAACAGTATAATATTAGAAAAAGGATAACCTGCAGGACGGGTGATAACCCGTCGCATCGGACAAGGTTGCGAGAATTGAACCCACAACTGAAGTGAGACATTCATTTATTACCTACCACTAGCCTACATGAAGTCCCTGGTTAGTAGAAACTATTTTTATTTTATTAAGCGGTATGATAGAGGAAGTATAAGTCCATTTTTGGAACTATATACAATAGAGGGACTTATGTATATAACTATTGCTAAACATTTTTTTGAGACAGATGGAATGACCCATCATTCTATCACATGATTTTCTAACACTTCACAAATGAAAAATTCAACTTCATTTCGTTAAGAGATGATGTGGAAATTGTTCAAGGCATGAAAAACAATGAGATTACATCGAAATAAAGTAATTATTTTTTCTAATTCAAATTATTTAACTTTAGGGAAATTATATTGAAAACCAAAAATGTTATCCTAGTGACCTTATATCTGATGAATCAGATGATACCATAGATCATAAAAAATTTATGGCTTTATGATTGTTGGATTTTTCATAGCCATGTTATCTACCACTCTCCATCAAAAAATGATGGTTATATTTCTCTTCCATATCCATATTTTCACCTACGTTCTCCTATGTGGAAACCCAGTGATGAGTTAATTTCGGTAACCATTATGTTTCATAATTAACATTTTAAAATTAAGTTATAGTATTCCTTTTATGATGTGGGTTTTTACGAATGAAACATTCATGTGGTAAACAATTTATAACCCCGATGAATTTCGAGGGTGAAATTCATTTTAAGGGGGGTAGAATATAACACCCTGAGATTTTATGAGATATATTAATTTGTAAATTTCTTTCATATCTTATATTGTACGCTACAACGAGATTATCTTAAGCTATATTCAACACCGTATTATCCTGTAGTATACGCAAACCTAACTTGGCTTGTATTACACGAAATCACGACCTTCCTCGATAGTGTGTGTTGTACGCAATACCGAGTTTCACTAAACAACGATATATGGTTATAATGTTATTACTAACTAGCTGTTTTGAAGAGTATTAACTACATTTTGAATGTTATAAAATTATTATTTCATCTTACACATTTTCTAGAACATGTTATGTGAACAAAATAAATTTTTCAGGTAAAATGAGTATTTTTCAAAAAAATGCAGATTTGCCACCTTTTGATGGTGCACCCACATAAAATATAGTTATTGAAATGTTAATAAGTTCAATTTGACAAAATAAAAATCTAATTTTGAATCAAGATATAAAAATTTACTTTGGATAAAAT
Organism: Viscum album; assembly: GCA_963277665.1. Lineage (NCBI taxonomy): Eukaryota > Viridiplantae > Streptophyta > Magnoliopsida > Santalales > Viscaceae > Viscum > Viscum album. The sequence goes on from OY728146.1 coordinate 1,298,220,867, forward strand.
TTTCATATTATTCTGATAACTTTCATACTTTAATGAATAGTAAAAACCCGCAATATTTTAATTAAAAACAACTTTTTTCATCGTAATAATTTATATGGTTAACTTATAATATTGAATGATTTTAAAATATAAATAGAATATATTTTTACCATCTAATATTATTTATGTCATTATCATTGATTTTACATTGAATTCATAGGTAAAATAATTTCAATCTTTAGTTATGTTTTAACTTTTAAAACTCGTTTTCTTAACAACATGATTAATTCGAAATTAATTACTGCAACTTCTCTATATTGAATTTTGAAAAATGGATTCCATATTTTAATTCAGTGGGTCAAAATTATGTTTATAGGTTACTTTTATTTTTTTTGATATTATGAATAGTAACTACGGTAATTTTTATTTACTACAGTTAAAGGTTAATCTGGTAATTAAGGGTAAAAATAAGATTATAAAATTACCCTAACACTTTTCAAAATCCTATTGGATTAATAAATGTATACCCATATCACATAATGGTAGGACTAGATTCATTTCAAGGACTTTTTACCATGAAATAATATAATTATTATTAAAACCAAAGAAAGTGACAACATGTCACTCTTTTAAATATTATAAGTGTAATAATTTTAATTTACTGATAATAATCATAAAAATTATTATATAAATAGTCCCTATAAAGATAATAAAATTATCTACATCATATGAATTTATTTATAATTTTTAGGGATTAAATAATTATCATTAATTATGACAAAATAGTGATGTTGAAATTATTATATTGATTGAAATATAAAAAAATGATTTTAAAAGTATTAAAATAAATAGTATATGAACTATTTATTGGGATCCAAAATTTTTTTAGATAAATATTACATTTTATTAATCTATTAAATGTTTTATTTAGAACATATCTTATTTATATATTTTATTTAAAATCAAACAAATGAATAGTGTCAAAATTGACACTATTGTTATTTTATAAAATTGCATATTATATAATTGTTTAAAAATATAATAAATAATTATAAATTATAAATTAAAATTTATATAGTCTAAAATTTCATAATTTATCCAATTATGGAAAATTAACAATACATAAGTGATTATTTATAACCATTTAAAATTTAGAATTTTATTACCATAAATAAAATTAAATAGATTAAATAAGGATAAATCAAAATGATAAGGTTTAAAAAAAGATCAAAACTTGTCTAAATTTTATTGGTTGATGATATTACAACCCTATATCATCTAATATTTGAATTTAGTCATTAATGGAGGTTTTTATTTGGGTTTTGAATTTATATTACACTAATATATTTGAGGATTCCAAAGGTGCCTCTCTCATCCCTTATAAAAGGGAACCTCCTCCCTCTCCACTTTACACAATTTAGAGCGTTCAAGATCGACCAATCCCTGAAAATTCCCCTTATCAACATCCTTAGAAACATACTAGAGGTCTTGGTATTCTTCAAAGATCAATTTTAGTTCCCTGAGAGAAGGTTTCAAAGAGATGTGTCAAAGAAGAGGTAATATTTGTTACCGATTCATTCAAATTTATTTCTTCTTCTACATCATCTTATTTGTTTGTTTGATTATATTTTAATAACATCAGTATCACTAATATACTTATATGTTATTATAAATATGAAAAAACCCCATTTCACTATCTATCCATCCTAAGGAAAATGAAATCACCGCGCGTGTGTACGTACGGAATACTGTCTCCACGTCGTGGTGTAATATGTTTTTCCACCACCACCTTACTTGAACGGGTATAATGGTGTAAATAATAACTACATGTTATTATTATAAAATCATACTGATTATATTATATTATATCATTCACTACAGTTCCATTCAATAAATATGTGAACTATATCATCGCTTGTGCGTACGTACGGATTACCATCTCCATGGCGCGATGAGATTCATTTTCTATGTTAAAAATTCATGAATGATTATAAAGTATATATAATAAGTAATCCTGAAATATATGACATAATAATTCTACTGGATTTATGTATATATATATATATATGTATGTCATCTACTTAATTCCATTCAATTCAATAAAGAAACGAAAACAGTGTTCATGCGTACGTATGGACAACCGTCTCCATGAACGGTGTATTTCTTTCCATTTATTGATCTATTATGTATATGTATATTATGAATATATATTATACATAAATCATGTTTTATATTATTTTATTATGTAATCATTTTCTATGTAATCATATGAATAATTACAAGTGAAAACACAGACAACAAATGAAACAATTTTACCAAAAACGCTCTTTAACAAGGAATTTACAAAAGAACGGGTAATATAAAGTCATAAGTGAACAATATATGATATCATAACAATGAATGTGATTATTTAATATTTCAATGTCATTTTTTAAATCATTATATAGGATGTTAGGATATGTACAAAGCTTATCAGACCTAAGGTAAGGGATAATGTTTCCATCTCAATTGTTTTCTCTCCGAGATTGCTTATATGTAAGTATTTACTGGGGTTATATTTATCATCCATGTAAAAGTTTTATAAAAATGATTTCATGTATCTTTAAAGTCATTTTTACCCATATTTGACTTTTACTACATGGTATGTATGGAATCTTTTTTTATTTTCCATACGAGGTACTTTTTGACTTTTCCGGAAAAAGTACGAGAACAATGTTTTTTTAACTTATACGACATGAATGGATTTTTACGGTTTCATAATTCCTTATTTTCATGATGCATACTCAATAATATTTCATTACTATTTTAAAAAAAAAAATTATTATCTTTTAAAATTTAATGGAATTTTGTGAACAGAAAATGATTTTCAAGAAGAAAGGATATTTTGATCAAGAATTCATTTCAAGTGATTTATCAAAAACATTTTCCACCAAAGATGATATTATTTCATATTTGTAAGTATCAAGTATAATGTATCTATGATTTACATGATTTCACTTCTCTTACGATGAAATGATATCCTTTTTTTATATGAATTATGTTATGATGGAATGATGTTTATGAAACCCATTTTATTCGTTGGGTTTTTATTAATGATGTATGTTTATTTTGTTTCACATGAAATAATTATTTCATTATTAGATCAGTGGGACCAATATCTCCCTCCAATGCATTGGGTAAATATTTATATCTCATGATATAGACATGGCTGAAACGACAAGTAAATCTGATTCAGTAATACAGGGCTGGAACGGCAAGTAAACACGGTTCAGTAAGGGACTTTGTCCACTAAGATGGTCTTGGCAGCAATGCCTTGGCTACTATAGAAATAATATTATGTGATTAATGTTTTTCCACAATTACAAGTTGTATTTCCAAGATATTTTATCATTAATGATGTTCCATTATGATCTATGTCTTACGTACTTCCATGTTTTATGTCACTACTCAAGATTTCGATGTTTAAACAATATGTTCATGTTTTTATCTTCAAATATATATGGTTTGATTTATTTTCTCCATTCTTACCATTACTGAGAATTTGAGCTCACCCTTTATATGTTCTTTCACCCATGATTAAAATAATTTTTTTAGGTAAGGGAAAAAAAGTGGAAGATCGTTATGGGAGATGTTGAAGATCTTTCAACATGATTAGAAGTTTCTATTCCATGTTTCCAAAACACTAAACTATTATAGTCCTTGAGTGTTGGTTTTTGTTATGAATTAAGTATTCCTAAAAAGTAATATAATGTCCATGTAATTAAATCATTGGGTCTCTACAACCAATTTTTTTAGTGTGGACAAGATGATAATGCCACAGTTTAGGGTCATGTGGTGAGACCAGGCGTGCATTTTAATGTCATGCGGCACAGACGTAGTAGAGACATGGCTATGGGAGAATATTCATGTTGAAATAAAACATACACGATGTGGATGAAGGCATAATCCCAAATCATAGTGTACGCACTTCCAGGAAAGAAACCTCGAACCAAGGGGCCAAAATAGAGGTAAGAGGGTAAGCAGCAAGAGAAACGAGCTCACAATTTAGCTAGACACAAAATCAAGATGGTTGGGTGTTATTACGTATCCCACGAGGATGGGAAACATACCAAACATAGTCCTATAGTATATCATAGTTTATGGTCTTAGAGCTCAGACCATGGAAAAGGGAAGTCGGCACGAAACCCCGAACAACGCATTTACCGCAGCTTTGACCTCCTAATGTGAAAATGTGCACTGAGGGATAGTGTCCGGAGTATAAAATTTCCACTTGTACATGATGGGGTGGTAAATGATGTGAGTCATGTTACCAACATTCATTGCATAAAGGGGTTGGCGTGACGATAGAGGATGACTGTTGACCGTGTTTGAAACACCACACCCATAACGAATTATCTTGCAATGAGGAAAAACAAATGAGCGTTTTCCACTCACCATATTCGAAAAGTGGGACTTATATAGATTTGTTTCTGAAACCCACGAGGATGTTGGCTCGTGATTGTAGGAGATCCCTTAGGCCAAGAATCCATGTCATTTGGGGGTCCCTTCAGGTGTGTAAGATTATTGAAGCCCAAATAAAGTGGAACATGAAGCATGAAAAATGGGCGAAAGAATGTACACATAAAATCCAATACTCCAAATTCTGAACCATAGTTCTCTTAGATAGATTGGTGCATCACCGACGAGGGTCGAGGGGGGTTCTCAACTTGTGAGTAACCAATTTGATGGGATGAGTATAGAATAATAGGATAAAGAACTCTTAGGAGGGAGAGGTATGTTTTGTGGTCATCAAAAACCTGACGTGAATGAGGACGTAGTACCACACCACACCATATACTCTCCTCCCTGGGAAAGGGTAGCCCACCTGACCATGGTGAAAGGGAGATTTCTGAGAGATGGGGATGGACCTAAATTCTATATTTTCGAGCGGTCATACATATCCCATGAGGATGAGAATCATGCCACATGTAGTTTTTGAAGGGTGTAATGTGCAATTAATCATCATATATTAATGGATGAAAATGGGTACAATACCCCACATATAGGAGGCGTACGACACCGGGAATAACCGGACATGAATGAGAAAACAATCCCTCACAACACTGTACAATACTTTGTAACAACATTGGTCGGGCCAAGAAAAGGCCAAGGGGTTGGGAATGACCTGGGGCCTAATGTTGGTCCCCAGTTAGAAAGGCCCAACCAGTTTGTAGCTTAACGTATTGTAGTGAGGACGAGTATGAATATGGTATCTCAAATGTGGATGTGTACGACATGGTGAGTAACCCGAACTGAATAAAGACATAATCTTATAACACATCGTGCACTCCAGGTAAGAACATGGGATGGGGCTTGAGAAGGCTAAGGGGCTGGAAAAGGTTGAGGGCCTATGTTTGGGCCTTGGTCCGAATGGCCCGACCAGTTTGCAGTTTAACATCATGCAGTGAAGACAATGAAAAATGAAAGATACCCCAAAGAGAGGACGTGTATGGAACGATGAGTAACCCGACGTGAATGAGGACATAATAACATACCACATCATACAATACCATAAGAGAGAACCTATGCTGAGGCCTGAAACTGGGCATGCAAAGCATGATAGGGCATGTGCTCATGATATGGATGATAAATATAGGAAATGATTTCTTAAGGGGATATGTGTGGCATAGTGAAATATCCCGACGTGAATGAGGACATAAGTCCACTCCACACCACACAACCCTAAATGAAAACTTCGGATAAGGGATAGAAAAGGCCAAGGGTCCTATGGTCGGGCGTCTCGACCAATTGTAGCCATATGACCTCTTATGTAATCACCGCCTCATCACAACTGCTAAGACCACGTGAGAAGTGCTTGGTGTGGGAAAAAAGGATCTGGATTTAGTTCTCCCTGAAATACAGAGGTCTAGTAGCTGGCATCACCCGAGGCAATTTCTTCGCTAGGATATACAATGGGGAATAATGAACCACTACCCTCGATGTTTGGGCCATCATGGGTTGGGAAAAGATGACAATGGATAGTTGTTGACCATTATCGAAAAATAATGTCCTTATAGTCACCTGTAATGGGAACATAAAATAAGCATCTACTGCTGACCATATTCGCAATGCATGACTTGTATCAATTGGTTGCTTAGCACCATGGAGGGTGTTGAGCCGAAGTGGTAGGAGAGCTCTTGGGACTAGAAACCCTGCCATTTAGGGGCCCTTCTTGATTGGAAGGATGATGGAGTCCCAATCAAAGGAGTGGGTGAAGCATAGTCGTACCCAGTGATTTTAATGTCAAACAGGGTGGTGAAAGAGGTGGACACTTCTGGGGAGCGGGACATATAGTAGAATCGAGATGAGATTGACGTGTATTGTGGCGAGAAGTTGCACTACACCATTTGTCTTGACTCTTGGGGAGATTCAGTAATTTGGGCTGGGCCAATAGATGAAATGTCTGGGCGTTCCTACATATCCCATAAGGATGGTAATCAAGATATATGTACATCGTGAAGGCTATGTTGTTAACTTCCTTTGGTGAGTACGTGGGAGGATAGAAGAATGAGGAGAAGGAACATGGTGTGACTGTTATAATCCTGACATGATTGAGGATAAGGAATATTTCACCATATCATACAAGGATCCTCTATGATAACTATTACCAGGGGATAGTCAAAGAAAAGAGTTTGGGGGTTGGGCTCAAGGAAAAATGATTGAGAATTCCTACATATCTCGTAATGATGTGAATCAAGAAATACATAGTTCTAAGGGAGCAATTTAACGTCTTGCTGGATGATGTAAAATTTAACGTCTTGTAGAATGAAGTAGTTTAGGGTCATGTTGGACATAACCATTTATGGTCATGCCGGTCCAAAATGTTTACGGTCTTACTGGACCATCTGGATCAGGAAATGTAATTCTTGAGAAACTTGGCATTGGTGGGATGATTTATATGCAAACCATCCATGGTCACTAGAGAGAATAATCTATTTAGGTAAACCCTGTGAATTATGTATGGTCCATCCCATCTTGCCTCCAACATGGGTGGTTTCCTTCCATGGATCATTGGTGTCCAGAGGTCCAATACCAGGTTTCCTTGCAGGAAAGAGTGGGGGTGAATTTTTTTTTGAAGGCTCAAGCTAACTTATTCAGATGATTTTCCAGACTGTGCAGGGCACAAAGCCTATTCTTTTCATGTGATTCCAATTCATCCTGACAAATTTTAGCTACCTTATCTGGTGCCTACTAGTCATATACCATTGTGCATAACAAAGGTAGCTAGATCTCGTTGGGTTGGACGACCTCAGATCCATACACTATGGAGTATGGGGTCACCCGGGTGAAATTGCAAGTCGTTGTATGATAAGCCCAGAGAGAATAGTGGAGCTTGTCTGACCAACTCTTCTTATTATGGAGAACCATATTCGGAAAAATTTTAGAGAGGTTTTTTTTTGAAATCCTCGATCTACCCATTTTCCTGCACGTGATTTTGGGAGGTACTGTTCAAACAGATGTTGTACTTGGCGTACCATTTCTTCTTCTCGGATGCTTTAAATTTGGTGGAATTGTCGGTGAGGACATTGTGAGGGACTCGAAACCAGTAGATGAAGTTGGAGTTCACAAAGTAAACGAAAGAACATTACTTGAACTCCTTGAGCAGAACGGATTCTGCCCACATAGAAATGAAATCTATGGGGGTGAGGATGAAGCTACCCTGGAAAGATATCATCAGTGGATATGGTCCCATGATGTCAAGTCCCCACACCATGAACATCCAAGAGTACCTGGTGGAGTGGAGAGGTTCTGGCAGCTGATGCATGAAGTTAGCATGATTTTGGCACATGTGAAATCTCTTGTCGAACTTGATTCCATCATGGATCATGGAGTGCTAAATGTACTCTTGTCTCTGGATCTAATGGGACACCTTCAGCCTAGTCTTGTGAGCCCCACAAGAACCAGCGTGAACCTCTTGCATGACCAGAGAAACCTCTAATCCTTGGATCCAACGGAGGATAACACCATCAAACTCGTGCTTCTAGAGGATATCCTTGAGACTAGGACCACTCTTGATGGTAAACCGTAGCATGCGACGTCGGATTTTATCACTCTTGGACTGAATATCTTGGAGGCGACCATTTTGGAGATACTCAACAAAGGGAGTTCTCCAGTTGGAAGTCGCTTCAACCACTACATCTGAGGAACCTGGGGGTCCCGATGAGGAGGCTCTGGTGGTGAGATGGCTTACCCATTTTCCGTCGTCATCATCTGTGGTGACAGGAGAAATGATTCTCTGATGTGTCACATATAAAATCAGATCATCCTGCTCAGGTTCTGCATGTGATGCGGGCAGGTCAGCCAAGGCTTCATCTCGACTGTTCTGAGATCGAGGGACATGAGTAACTTCCAGTCGAGATGGAAACTGGGCCATTAGTTGGAGGGCACACTCTAACCATGGTACAAGCTCTATCTTTCTAACAACATAGACACTGTTGATTTTCTTAATGAATAGTTAATAATCCCATTTCACATGCAAATGGGGAATATCGATCTCGAGGGCCAGCTCGAGGCCAATGATAAGACCCTCATACTCCACCTCATTGTTGGTGCAGCCTTCTGACATCAGGAATGAATAAGATAGAATTACATGTGTTGGGGTAATAAAGAAAAAACCTAGACCTACTATTTTTAGTCTAGGATCATTTTTCCTCCTACCGATGGGGATCCGGGAGGCACCATCAAAGTGAATATTCCAACTTGGGATGACATGATCTACTGAGTGGATTTCTGCATCAGTAATATCTAGGTCTCAGGACAGGTCCGCGAGGGTTGGATGGGAAGCATGAAAATATTCTAATGCATGTCCCTTGATAGCCATATGAGGAACAGACCTGATGTCGAATTGTGGGAGGATTAATGCTCACCATGCTAGATGATTGGTCAACATGGAGCGGTTTAGAATGTAATTCATTAGTTCTATCCAAGACACCATCTATACCATGTGTTTCTACAGGTAATTTCTCAACTAATGTTCTATGAATACCAGTGCGAGGCATCTCTTTCTGGCCAGATTCACAACATATCTGCATATATAGGATGTGTGGCCTTAGAAACCTCTAATCTCACAAACATTTCTTGGTGGAGGCATCTAACTGATCGCCTTGAACTTCTCTGGGTCTATCTCAATTCCCTAGTACCTGAAAACAATGCCAAGGAACTTCCTAGAGGTAACCCCGAATGAAACGTTCAACGGGTTCATCTTTAGGTGGCAGGAATGGAGGAAGCCAAACACATTATCATGGTTCTTGATATGGTCCTGGCGCTGGCGATATTTCACCACCAGATTGTCCACATAGCATTCCAGCAATGACCCAAGGATTGGATTGAATATGCGGTGCATGGCTCACTAATAGGTGGAAACTGCATTCTTAATGCTGAAGGGCATAACCTGGTAACCGAAAGTACCTTGGGGCATCCTGAAAGCTGTGGACTTCTCATCCTCAAGGGAAATCTGGATCTGATTATATCTAGAGTACCCATCCATGATGTATAGGGCCTAAAACCCAAATGTAACATTAATTATCAATTTATCCACAGGAAGGTGAAAATCATCCTCCAGATAGTGATTATTGAGATCACAGAAGTTGTGGTAGACCCTGATCCATCAGAATTTCTTCTCGACTAGCACAATTTTGGCTAGCCACTTGGGGTACTGGTCCTCCTTGACGAATTTGGCTATGATGATCTTGTTAGCATCTGCCTCACCATGTCACCATAATAAGGGTGAATCATCCTGAGAGGCTTCTTGAACCAGCGATGATTTGTTGGGAGACCAAGGCAGTGGACGACTACGTGAGGATTTAGTCATAGAATTTCCTTGTAACTCCAAGAAAACATTTCAGTATGCTATTTATGGAAGTCCACGTACCACTGCTGTTCTTTGAGAGACACGGTGGAACTGATAAATGTGGGTGTCAGATCTGCCTTGCTACAAAGGTTCACTTGGACCAGTTCATCGACCATGGTAGTAATGCCTTTTTTAAAGGTAGGGGGAGAATCATACAAATCCTCAGAGGATCTCGATGTGAGGCTGGTACTAGCCTATACAGTAGTAGAAGACATATCAGGCGATTCACGTGCTGTTGAAACAATATAAATGAATGCATTTGATACGATCCCATCTTGTCTTCGGTCCAAGGGGCCATTCTTGTTGATATTAAATAAATAGTGGCACGTCTTCTTGATCCATTTAATTCTAGCCCAGCGAAACAGACACGTATGACATACTACCATTGCCATGGGGTAGACATCCTAATACCGTATGAGGGTAGGAGGGTCTGGGATCACTGGAGACTGATTTTTGTAGGAGTACGAGGTGATTTCCCACCATCACTTGGACTTGGGAATATGATTCTGTCTTATACCAGAGACATTAAAACATTGCCTCATGTCGGGGGTTGTAGCCTCCAATCATTTAATTAAGAAGTGTTGGCATCATCCAGACCTGCCTAGGGGTTAGTTGGAACCGCGACGGGTTCGACCTCACGGGCATGAATCTTCTTATCCTTTCCCTTGTAATAGTCATCATCTAGGTAGTGAGATTCAGAAGAGGTAAAAGTAGTTTCATCACCATTATGTACTCATACTCGACCATTAAATGAGTACTTGAGGCACTGGGGATACAATGAGGGGACCGCTGCACACAGGTGGAGACATGGTATTGTTATCATTGCAATGTACGCGGTGTCCTGAGAAATATCCATAAATTCTATACTGGCAACTAGTCCAACGAACTAGGTCTTTTAACAGATCTTACCAACTGGGGTCTGCTCTGTCTTGTCATATCCCTGAATTCTTAAATCGGAGGGAGTCAGGTCATCCTCGGATAAGCCATGCTTTCATAGTGTCCACATCAGGATATGTTTATCCTTGATCCGGTGTCAACAAGATAATGGAAAACCACCACACCGTCAAATTGTTCAGTGATGTACAGTGGGAGGATGTGACCCAATATGGGAGAGCCTCCATCTTCTCATGAGTATGAAATGATGGCCTGACATTTGGATTTATTTCCGCTTTAGCATGAAAGGCTTCTCCAGCTGCTACCTCCTTCTCAAACTAGATGAGGATTCTTAATGCCTCAATAAGGGCCTCAAAAATATCTGACGATAGGCGAAGGGCCTCGACAATAGAATGCATCACTGGGATGCCAAAAAGGTGCTTGAGAAAATAATATTTCCATTCTAGGTGAAGACATATTCATGCAGAAGTCCTCTCTATGATGGGAGGCATGTGGTGCCCTGCCGGCCGGGCTGTCAATTGATTGGTGCTGGGTATATCCAACTACTCGCTAGTCAAAGCCAAAAGGGTAGTTGCTGGATGAGGACTAGATGACTGAGATCGGATTGTTGCAGGGTGAGGCTGGTCGCGTCTTGGTCGATGTAGCTCTGCCTAGTCCAATAGCACAAACAGTGGTGGAGGCAAGCTTGACGACACCATATGAAAAGGTTTTGGATGCTAAGCTCTGCACTAGGCCTATTGTATTGTCTCAGTGGAATTCATGACCTAGCTAGAGGTGCCAAATAATGTTCCCCAACGAACCATTTGGTCACGGCTCTTCCAACGTTGACGTCGGCTGGGGTCATTGGGGAGGTTTGGCTGGCACTCCCCTACACTGAGACTCATATAGGGGTTTACCAACTCAACGATATTAACCGAAGCATGCCCTTGACTCTCATTTGAAGAGTCATCCATCACTAGGAGGATTATATAGGAATCCCCATATCAGGGGGAATGAATAAACTGAGAGTGTGGGACAATGATGGCATTGGTGGGGTGTGTTGCTTTCACTTGCGTCGTCGATGCATTCTATTATGGGAAGAGGCCGGCTGAGATGATGATGTATAGGTGGTGGACACATGTTTTGAAGGCTCCTGCTGATTCAGGCCTACCCGAATGATACCATGGAATAAGAAACCATTTTGTAGGCCATCTGGTCATAATATTTCAAGGAATCAAGGTTAAAAACCTGCTTCCACTCACCTTCATTGTCGCTACTACTATATGGCCATACAATGACACCTTCCACTTGTGTCGGGGTAGGGCCCGACTGGAATATATTTTTATCGACCTGGACTTGAATCCAGTCTTTAAACTCATAACATTGCTTAAGGGTGTGCCCTAGGATCCAATGATAGGGGCAGTAGTTGGGGTGATTAGTGAGGTTCACCTTTTCTGGCCTTCTTTACTCAGGGAAACACACGATCCCTAGTTCCATGGAACTTCCTAAATAGCCAAGGACCTGATTCTAATTGAAAGAGGAGGTCTGATTTCTTTAATCTAACAAGGGGGCACCTTGATCCCATACCTAACGAGGAGCTGGAGGGGCATGTCGAGGATGAAAATCCTAGTTATCCCACCTCGGTGGTAGTGGCACATTCTGTAGGGGGGCTTACCATTATCTAGGCGGACGCTGCGGAGCCAGATGTTGCGCCTGAGGTGGAGGGCCTCTGTGAGGCTACAGGGTTAGTGCCACTGGTAGAAATTCTAGTTTACTAGGAACATCTATTTGGATCACCATGGCACAGTCGGATCTGGCATCCCCCCTTGCTGGAATTATAGGGGGCAACAAACTAGCCTGTTTAGCCTGTTGCAGGGCTTCCTCCTGGTGATGGGCCTTGTTGGAGATGTCTCGGAATCCTCTAGGTTAGTTCTGGTTTATTAGAGAGGGAACCATCTCTGTCTTTTTATTTCCTACGCACATCATCAGTAATTTTTCCTAAGTCAATGGCATGTCAAGGAAGTATGTGAGACACTTACACCAGGCGACAAAGTCCATGACTCACTCATCAAGCCTTTGTTTTCACTTGAAGAAGTATGTGATGCTGGTTTTTCGGGTGGTAGAGGTGAACATGTAAATGAATTTCTTGCGAAGGTCCCACCAACTGGTTACAGAGCCGACAGGGAGATGGATGTACCGGAAGAATGTTGTCCCCTCCAATGTTTGAACAAAACAGTAGAGCATTAAAGCCTCCTACTATGGGGGAGTCCCTACCATGGGCCCACACCATGATTTGAAGTAGGCTTGGTGTTGCGGCAGTTCCCCCATCCCATTAAAGGGTGAGAAGGTGGGATTCATGAAACCTAGTGTTGCCAACATATCATCCCCCCATGCCGGATAAGGCTTTCCATCTTGTGGGATTCCCACCTTTCATGCTTCTAATGCCTCAAGGTGGGCTATGAGCTTCTCCATTTGATCATCTGGGATGGTGGTCCTCATCTTTATGGGGATACCAAACTACGAGCGCATTGGTAGGTTCTTCAACGCGGTAGACACGCGCAACTGTTGGTGGAGCAGCTGGTGGAGTGGCTTACAGGGTAGCTGGGATAACTCGAGCTAGATTCCATGGATGTTGGTGCTGTTGAGGAGGGTTTGGTGAGACATACTATGACCTATTTCCATGAGCTCCAACATTAGCCCTGTCCATAGGAGTAGCATGATCGGGGTTTCCTGGGGGGCAACTCGGTGAGGGGAAAGCTGTTCCCTCCACTATTTTACTGGCATAAGATTTCCGTAGTCGGGTCCTCTCTCTACGTCGCATTCAACCAGGATTTCGTCAACCAACTTATTCTGATCAGAAAGTTGTTGGTGAATTGTGGCCTTCCCTGGGACATCCATCGTCTTCTGCACCGAGGCGGATGGGTCGGATTGCTTGGCAGCACCGATGTGCTCTTTTCCCATACCAGAATTCCGGCTGAGTATGCCTTGGTGGATGTGGGAGAACAAGTAGGTTCCTCTACTAACCAGTAATCCTTCTCAATGGGTCCAATAGTGGTGTCACACCCTCGTGGGGTAAGTCTCCATTGAGAATCTCCAAATCATCCTCCTCAGCCACTATGTCGACCATGTTGACCGTGACCCTTCCTGTGGATTATTCTCAATCTTGCCTAGTGTGTTGGGCTACCGCTGGAATGAACAGAATAGGAAGGAATCATACGTCCCCCATCCATGGATTTTTATGTTGGGGTTAGCCTCCTTGATAATCATTCAAGGTAACTTGATACTCTCAATGCATTACTACTGGAGGGCCTCAAGATGACCTGGTGACCTGGGGAGCACACCTACAATGAGTGCAGCCAAATCGACTAGTTGGAATTGCTCGTTGATATATTCGAAATTCCCATGGATCCTGAGATAAGACTCTCACTGATGATGAAGACTAAAATGTGTCTCCTAGAGAGTGTGGATAAATGAATCAACTTCCTCATAGTTGAGAGATTCCGGTATGCAGAAATTTAGTGCTGCCACGGGCCAGAACATCTCGGGTAAGTGGCCTGCTGCAAAGATGTTCCATAATATCCTCAGTTTAGATTCAGGGTCTTTCCCTTGATTTCCCCACTCGTCAACTGGAAGTGTCTAAGAAAATGGTAGCAGTACTGAGGTATAACGCTGGGACGACAGGCTTGCCGGTGGAGAGTACGACGAGCGGGATGATTGGCCGCTGAATCTCGTGTTGTCCTTTAAAGAGTGTAGTAACCTTTCCCCTATGTCGCGATAAGTCAGACCAACGTCCTCCATTTCTGTCTCAGGGTCTATGGATATAGATGATATTCCACGATGTTTCTCTCTCACCATCAGTCGCCAGAATAGTTCTCTATGATCTCTACTTGAGGAATAGGGTGTTTCAGGTGACGATGGTGATGATTGCATGACCGTAACCTGTGAGGTTTACATATTTTCATCCTCCTGGATATACCAATGGATGGAGGAGGGAATCTGATAGACATCGCATTCTAGGAGCACCATTCATATGCATATCGTCCCTACCCAGGCATTTTTCTCAGATAAGTGAGAGGAGGGTTCCGCCGCAGAGTCGTATTTCGCATCTGAGTCCAAGAAGTAGACTTGTCTGATATCTGTCTGGACCTTCTCAGGGTTTTTCTTATGGTCGTGACGACCTGCCTTCCTGCCCCTAGGTGGCTCCTTGGGACATGGAAAATTTCTGACACAGGGTCCTTCGGCCACACTGGTGCTGAGGCGGACCTGAGAAAGATAGCGTACGAGGAAGACCAGGACAAACGTCAAAGGGGACATGGGGAGGACCTCCCTGGGTAGCACTAGAGGGGTCAAGACATCCACTGAAATTGTAAAAATCATCGGTAGGACCTCCACGATTTTTTTCCCTGGAAACCTCTATAAGAGGAGGGTCCTTGTATCGGTCTATCTAAACACATGTAAGGACTTGGTGCATGGTGCAGGTGGAGCAAGGAAGGACCTTAGCCCTTTGGTTGCAGAGACAAGGAGGACCTTCAGTGGATGGTGATAAGACTTGTGTAGGATCCCCATGTTTATGTGATACTAGATGGGAAATATCCCTACACCGGTGGTCGAGGGAATGAGAGATGACTTCATAGCTAGTGTAATGGGCATGAGAGAGGAAACATGGGGCTTACATATGGTTAGAGGACCATGGATATGGAGATCAGGACATACTCCAGGGTGGAGGCCCAATGGCAAGACAGCCTAGCTAGAGATGGTTTTGGTACCCAAGATAAGAGGGGTCCGATGTCAATTCCCCTTGGTCCATGTAACCAAAGAAGAAAGTTGGAGCGGGGATATTGCCACCAAGAAGAACCCTAGGTGATTACACCAGGATGGTTTCCCTTTCACCATGGACAGACGCCGCTCTGAAAAAGATGATATCATTCCATGTGAGGAATGATCTCACTCCCATGGAGAGAAGTGGGCATGCTGAATTTGAAAGGTAGGGGCACCTCGTGTGCAAGGCACTGGGTGAGTCCTTACATTAACATCATGTGCTGAGGACGATGGTGCTTGGTAGTTTAACGTCCTACAACTCGGATGTGGTGGGTTTGCTCCGCACCCCTAGAACATACATAATAGGTCCCTTCTACTCCATAGTGAAGATAAGGGACAGGAAACGCCATGGTTAGGTGGCGCTGATAAGGAATTCCATGTGTGAAATGGCCATGGAGGCACCCAAAAGGAATTATGAATGTGAAATGGATGGGGAAGTGTGGACAAGGAATTATGCGTGAAAAACGGCCAGGGCGGTGTGCAAAAGGAATTTCATGTGAAAAATGACTAGGGTGGTGTGCTAAAGGAATTACGCTCGGAAGACCTGATCAAGAAGAATTGGAATGAACTGTGCACGGGGGAAAGAGCTCGATGGGATTCAGACAAGGATAAAGCCCAAGTGGTTGTGCGCAAAGGCATACCCTCGGGCGAACTGGTGCGAAATATTCAGTACCTGAGAGCCATCTATTTCCATGAATGGGAGAGTAATTTCATGCAGGGGAGACAATTCAGATTCTTCGTCTTAGAAGTTGAAGGTGTGGCCTTCTATTTATAGGCTCTTGGGATTGAGAATCCACCGGAAAAACAAGACGGATCCAACATCGCGTAAATAAACCATGTGGGGTGGTGGCGCAAAATGTTCCACTCCTATGTGGAATACTCTCGCGAATCCCATATTTTTTCATGCATGACATGTTTTTTTCGCGCAACATAGAATTTTTTTCGTGCCGCCCCTCCGGCCCCCCCTGAATGGATCACCGGTTCCAAATATTACTTCACTTTGTCATGCCCAGACCTTCCTCAGCCCATGAGCATTTTTCGGCATCTATAACTCCATTTAGAATATATTTACTCATAAATCCTACATAATGGTTGGTAAAGAAAATATTAATTATCCTAGGATTATCTCCAGGAGTGTCAAACCGGGTGCACAGAAATGCTCGTTGTCATTTACTTAGTTAACATGAGTAAATCCTTTAACACCTTGTCAGTGTTTTCACCCCATTGTATGTATGCTCAATAACCACTTCTACATATAGTATCCAGATAGGGATAAAATTCTCATAATATCAATGTAACCCCTACATTATCAAAATTAATGGGGGTACTTCTATATTTATCCTCAACACTGATCTTAGGGTTAAGATCTAAAATATATTAAAAATATTTTCTCACGTTTTTTTCTAAAAATCCTATGATACCAACTGTAATGCCCCTGTCCCAGTTACCCAGATTTAGTGCATTATTTTAATACATTTCCATGATTTCAAGGTATCATGTCCCGAAAAACTATTAACAATAGCTGTAATAGAAAATAGATTACATAGATGTACATAAGATTACAATTTCCCAATAAAAATAAAACATAAATGATCTTTTGAGAATGACATTATTCCCAAATCATAACATTTCATATAAATTATCATACAATTCATGGAATCCTGAGAAATTAAAACATAAGAATGGGGTGAGCTCAGATGCTCCGTATGGGTAAATAATTCAACGGAAGCTGAAATATTTAAAGGCAGGAGGTATAATAAAAACAATATCCTTTTTAAACATAACAATTAACCAAAATATGGAAAAAACAAATAAAAAATTACCACATTAGAATACTCATTTATATTAAACTAGTCAAATAATCACATAGAATAACTAATTTCATAAAGAGGGCTAGAATATTTTTATTCATAGTAACTACTACATAATGTCTTTGTGACAAGACCATTCAAAAATAGTCTATAATGGACTTGTTTCAAGACACTAGATTGTATCATGAGACCTACTTATGCATATAGGGTCTATATTGGACCCCACCCATCACATACTAAGTCCGTTTCATAAATCATATGAAAAGGCAGAAACATAAAAAAATTATTAATATTAAAACTAGTATAAGATATGTCAATAATTTAACCATAAACACTAAATGGTACCAAAATAACACATAAATAGTAAATCATATCATTACTCATTCAATAAAATATGGATTATTTTTTTTATAATAAATCAACCTCAATGATGAATAATAGCCACAAATGGATTTTGACGTAATTTAAAATGATCAGTAAAACTCTTTAAGAGAAATAACCATTTTTCATGAAATCATTTAAAATTTGGATAATTTATTAAGGAATCTGTTAAAAGATATTTTTGAATCAAATTTTCCCATACCATTTTGAATCATATGAAAGGAATTAACATTTTAAAACATGAATTTATATATAATAAAAACTCTAAAAATATTTTGGAAACATGAGCATTAATGAGAATGATTTAAAATAATTTATATTAAAAAAATTTAAAATGTGGTTTTTGTTAATGTGTACCTTAAAAATAACACTTTTGAGTAATCATTTTTGAGACATAGACATGTATGGTAAATATTTGCCATTAAATACTTACACATAAACAAACTCGGATAATAATGAGATTGATAAATTAACCCTTAATTTAGGTATGAAACTCTCTATACGTGCCTAAAACCCTTGTATAATGTTTTCTTAAATTATATAAGCATCATTATAATATTTTAGATTATATATATGATTCTTTTATTAATTTATTTGACCCATTTGTTAACAATTTCTTGTTAATGCATCATTTTAGGTAATATCACATTGTTTCTAATAATTTTATTGACTTGTTATTCTAAAAAATATTATGAGATATTGATTTAAATAATTCCCAAAAGTATAAAATTTTATATTTATCATATATGTTAACAATATAAATATATATAATATATCTATATATAAAATGGAATACAATGTTCAGGGAGATTGTATGCAGTACGTATGCATGAATGTTGTTTATGTTTTCATATCGCATTGAATAGAAGTAAGTGATTGAAATATATGTACACACACACACATATATATCATTCATGTAGACTTATTATGTTATATATTTCATAATTATGAATAATATTTTTTTTATAATCATTCATGTATAGTTAATATGGAGTATGAATCTCATCGTGTCATGAATATGGAACACTATACGTACGCACGAGCGACAATATCTTTCATTTAATGTTTAAATGTAATATAATGGGATTTAGTATGAAATTTTTATAAGATATATCATGTTATATATATTATTTACATCTATTATATTAATTTTTATGCTCATGCAAATACTGTATACATGAAAAACAAATTATACCACCACATGTATTCTGTAAGCAATACGTACACATGCATGGTGGAATTTTTTTTCATACCATTCGTAAAAATAGTAATATGGTTTCTTGATAATAAAAAAAATCAGAATATATTCGAATCTGGAGATATAATTTTAGAATTGTAACAAAATCATTAGAGTATGTAGAAGATGAAATGAACTTTGAAAGAAGGGTTAAATCTATAACCTCTTCTTTGGGTGTCTTGTTTGGATTTGAACTAAAGGACTCTTTAAGATGGATTTATACCCAATTTTCTGCCTCTATGATAAAGGGAGGTAATATAGGAAGAGATTATTAGAATCTTATTGTCTAGTCAAAGGTAATTGGAGATGATAATTAAAGATAAATGTAGGTGCCCTTTTATAATAGTGGTGAGGGAAACATAATAAAAAGCATGAAATATTAATTTCTTCTAAAATTATTTTCAAATTATAATAGCTAAAAATTGACTTATTTATATTCTAAGATGATGATGGCTCAAAATCCCCCAATCAATAGATATTAAACATGTCTTGGTCATTAAATTATCTTTATCATAATGGAATAACCCTTAGTTAAATTGTTTAACTCTTACCATGTCTTCTTTAATTTTTATACTTATTATCATTCCTACAAAATTTCAAGAGAGACTAAAGTAGATCATTTATGCCATTTGATTTAGTATCCATGTCATTTCTATGAACATTAGTTTTTTATGACTTTAATATCATCTTATAAAATATAATTTTTTTTAAAAACACATTTATGTCAATTTTGACACTATTAAATATTTTGTTTTTATTAAAGTAATGAAAACTAGATTATATCTACCCAAAGGAATTAACACATAACTCATATGTAAATGATGACCATAAAATTAGTTTATGTCATCAATACATTCAAATTATATTTCTAATAATATTTATAATTTCATTTTTTTGATTTATTCATTAATAAAAAAATATGGCATCATTATTGATTCATAAATAAATTCAGTTATTTAATGTATAAAAATCACAAATAAAATATAATGTGGTATTAAATTGTATTATAATTAAAATTTATATTTATAGTGGAAAATATAAATTATATAACTGAATATAAATTTTTTTAGTGAACGATATATTATTCTGTTATATTTTTATATACATTAAATTAATTCTTATAAATTATTATTTTCACAGAAATGTGGATCCATGGCGTCCCAAAATCAACCCAAATAATATCATGGTCATACATATCTCATTAAATATGATAATTACTTCTGTTATGGTAGTTTAATATTATTATAATATTAATTTTTTCTATTTTTTACTAGATTTACCCTCTAACTTTGGTAAATAAAATAAATACTGAAATTAATATTCATAATATCAAAAAATACGAGGTACCTATTTAGAAAATATGTAACATGTAATTAAAAATATTTAATATGTTTTCAATAATCAAAACATAGATTTCAACGAAATTAATGAAAAAATAATTCCCATTGTTAAAACCATAAAGTGGATTTTTAAGAATTAAAAACTACCAAATGATTTACACGTGTTTATATATACAATTTAATTGTAAAAATACATGTAATGGCCAAAATTATATTAAATGCTAAAAATATAATATATTTATTCTTTAAAACCAACTATATTCAAAATCATACATAATAAATTATTTTTATTAATAGTGTTCTTTTCTATTAATTTTTTTTATTTTTCACTATTCATCATAATATAAAAGTTATGATAAAAGTACAATATTTTTTATCAAAACTAAATATCAATATATCTATTATAGAAAATATTTTATTTTAATTAATTTTAATTTAATTTTTATACAATATTTTTTTGAAAACTTTTTTTCCATTAAAATTCGGAAAACTCCATTTTTGAAAAATACATATTTTATTCTAAAAAATTAAATTTTCCATCATATTATTTATAAGAAATACAAAATATGAATTTTAAAATTATATATGATATATTAAATTTAAAATGGGGTTATCATTATTTAAACCTTTTTTTAAATGCCTAGTTTAATATATCGGGGTGTGCTTGAACCCGGTGTGGCGTACATCACACGGTATTCAAATATTTAAAACAGAAGCACATTGTTGAAGCTTGTGGTGTACTTAATATTTTTACCCAAATTAAAATATTTAACAATGAATGTCTCCATAAATAATTTTCACTCTAATAATTCCATTTCATGTTACGCCCTAATATAATTGATCAATAACCAAAACTGATTGTTATTATCTTTTTTATAGTACACTATAAGTGTGACCATTTTATTTTTACAGGATCCCAATTCAATAATAGTATTCATTAAAGACATAATCCATTCCTCTCCTACAAATAGATTAGTAGTAAAAAAATTATTGTGTATTAAATCATATAAATAATTTCATCTTTAGATAATCTCACTATGGAACATTTTTCACCATCCAAGTAAGGTTACTTTTTATAACCTAATTAAGCTGACCTAATAGAGAAATATTTTTCATAGTTTCAATACCAGTTGTATTGTACTACTATGTAATGAATTATATTCACTAGTAACATGTTTTTATACCCATCATACATTCAGATTCAATTTATACGAGTTGATTTGTACTATGTTTATAAAATTATTAAAAACAAATAATAATTTACACTTCCAAATATTATATTACAATTAAAATAAATTAATATTTTATGCATTTTAAATATTAGAATCACAAAAATATATTTCATTTAAAAATCATTTTTTTAAAATCATTCAAATTTATTTTAATGAAAATGTTTATTATCATAATAATATACATTGAGAGTTAAACATTAGTGGTGCATTAAGGCCCATATTATAATAAAAGGTGATGGCTATGTCCATGAAAATGTTAAATTTCATATGCATTACACCTAGTTACATTTGTACCAAAACCAAATCCAATTGTAGTATTTATACATGGTTGAATGTATAGTTAATCCACATAGTGTCACTCATAAAAGACATTAGAATTTTATTCTATACATATATAGAACATATATCATGGGGATGTGTTACCTAATATATATTTTCCATAATATAGTTCACAAGGTTCCTTCTAAAATTCATTTGATACCAACTATAATGAAATCTATCTGAGTAACCTAATGTTGATGTTTTCTTTACTTAATTAGCTTTAATACACATGATAAAATCCAAATGGATAGATCAGTTTAGTAGTTTTAGAGAACCAGACACATACATGATGAACTTTTTAAAATTTTAAAATAATTATAATGATATTACATAGAAAATAAAAATTTTTAAAATCCTTGAAAACAAATTTATAGGATTTATATTCATAATGATTGGAGAGGAAACCCAATAAGTGTGACATAAAATTATAAATAATTATTAATTAAAACAATAACCATCATGAACAGACAATGAATAAGAAATATGTTATGGTAAATAACTGAACTATAATTCCATTTAGATAAATTGACTATATGAATTATAAGACATAATCAAAATGGAAAGGTAAATAGGTAATGTAGCTTTCCGATTAATTAACAACATTTGAATGTAATACTTACACAGATAATATCATTGTTAAAATATAATGGTTAAAAATTACTATATTATTAATGAAGGAAATGTTGAATTATTTTAATTCATTCCATAAGAACATGGTACCACATAAATCAATACCTTTCAGAAAACATTTTAAACCTATAGGTATTAACCTTTAAAATTTCTAAAAATAATTTATATCATGAGAGAATCCAATGAATTAAGGGGAATTTTTTGGGCCCTACCCATCAGTATAGGGAATAATTACTTAATTTTTTTTCATTGATTAAATTAATTGATCCATATTATTTATCGTTAACTATTCTAATTTAGTAAAGGAATAAAAATATCAATACTTCCCTAGTTTACAAAAAAAATTAAAATTATTCCCCTTATCTCAAAATATGTATATGGATTAGGAAATAATCAAATCACTCATAAAATAATATTACTATTTAATAAAAGTTGAATTTCCAAAGTAAAATTATTACAATTATTTAATTGATTCGTGATAATGATATCAATCACAGAAGAAATTTTGATTGCACAATATATTTTTCCTCTTTAAAATTTTCATGTCAAATCAAAATATATGAATCTATTCATAGTTAATCATGAAATACCATGACTTATGAATGAATAATTATATTCCATGTCAAATGGGATATATTATAGACCACATTAATGTGAATTGGTTTTTAATATCAAACAATGCTCTTGAGATTTAAAAATTGACAAAATCTCTTATTTTTCATTCTTGTTTCATTTTGAAAGTTCCAAATTAAATAATTAAAATAATAATTATTCGTAAATAATTATAACATTTACGTAAAATAAAATCCCCAAATATATTTATGAAAATTTAATTTTGATACATTCATAGAGATGGTAGGGTGTACATACGAATGGGTGTCATTTTAATTTTTAAATAAACATTATTAAAATATGGTAAGTAATATTTTAAAATTAAATAGTGATCATAATATCATATTATTTAATTAAATATAATTATACATTTTACATATGTGGTATCTTGAATAAATGATAATATTATTTCTTCGTGAAGGTAGTAGTCCACATAAACAAGAATGATGATATCATTATCTAGTTAGTGAGAAGGTAATAAAATAAAATGATATATTATCATCAATATATATATATATATATAATATTACTATAATAAATATTTCTATTATATAATGTATAATAATTAAATTTATCCATACATTCTTCAATTAATGTATTGGTGAAAGAATAATGACATCCCTTATCAAGGTTTTAGTTTACCAAACACACGAGCGATGTTGTCATACCCCCTACAGAAAAGAAAGTAAAAATTTATATATGATATAATGTCTATTAAGATATAATTATTTTATAAATATGATATTTATAATTTTTATCCATCATCTCACCCAACTATGAGCGGTGGTTTTTGAAAGACGAATTACATATGTTCATGAGGTGATAGTCTACAATACACAGGAATGGTGATTTCGTAACTGATTGGATTAATGTTGAAAATGTTGCTCATGATGAATTTTTTATAACAAAAATACCTAAAAATAAAAGGTAAATATTATATAATATCATCCTTATTTCAAAAAATTGTGTTGGTGGATAAAAAAAAATTTCTCAATGAATAATGTAAACTTATTTGTTGTGTCATCCGATAGATTGAAAAAACCCATATGAGTGTGAATTTATTGATAAAATATGGATTATATGATGAGAATTTGGTTATTTAAAATTTATTTCAATTAGTAATAGAAAATATAAAGTGATTATTGTGTAAAGAAGAGTTGAGTGGGGATGGATTTTTATATGTTAGGTGAGTGACATATATGTATTTTTTTAAAAGACTGAGTCATAGCCATATTTCAATCATTTCAAAAGCCTCCGAAATGGTTCCCTATAGATAATAAATTATACAATGTCTAAATATGTCCTTAAAATGGGGTTTTTAAATGTATTTATGAAATTTTTTTCCATCACTCTTTCATCATACCCCAGGTAAATCTACTTTTACATTAACCACTGTAAATAATTTTTAATTTTTTAACTCTTAGTTCTTGCAAAAAATAATGTTGAAATTATAATCCCTTATAAATTATAATTATTAAAAATATTTTTTCTGTTTTTATTAATTAAATTTTCAATATTGGATGTTTCTTAATTTGATTTTAATATTATAGAAGTGATGAGAAAGCGGGGTTTTATAGAGAAGATGTTTAAATGATTACATAGTATTTATATGAAAATTTAATAAGAAATTGATTAAAATGAACTAAATTAGATTAATTTATATATAATTTAATTAATTTTAATTTAAAATAAATATAAATATAATATATAATTCTGAATCATTTATATGAAATGGCTCTTTAAAATTAATATTTAGTTTTTTTCAATTTAAATCTAAAAATGACCCTTTTTATAAAAATAAAAAATATATAACCATCATATTATTATTTTATTTTAAATTCGGAAAATATATTTAAAATATCAATTAAATTTTCAAAAAAATTTAATATATAATTTTAGAGTATGTGTGAAAAAATTAACTAAACCACCATTTAGAAATATACAGTATTTTTAATATAACACTTATTTTTTATTTAAAAATAATAATTTTTTTATAAAAATAATTTATAACCATTGTACAAGTTTAAAATATATATTAATCATTATTTATTTATTCATATTCAAAACCTAAAAATTTTATGGAAATGTAAAAATGGGTTTTTTTAAATAATACATTAATAGATTATTCGATTTCAACTCAGTGATTCATTAATCACAAGATATAAATAAATTTAAATTTAATTTAAATGATATATATTAAAAAGTAATATTGGTTTTCAATTGATGTTAATTTTTTTATCATGAATATATAAAGAAAATTTTAATGTGTACATATCACCTATCATCTCCATGCGTGGTCTAATTCTTCATTATATCTCTAAAATTTATAGATTACTAAAAATATATATATAATTAAAATATATGATATTTTCATGACCCCCTCCCACCAAAGATGCCCCTCCTGAGCTGGAAATGGTGAAAGGGAGATAATGACCCCCGAGTCCCGCCTCCAGTAGGCCCCACGGTAGATACTAGCACCAATGGTATGAGTTTTCACAAATATGGGAGGTATTAACCTTTTTATTAGGATTGTGAAATAGGACAAGTCAACCACCAAAAAGGAAAAGAACAAGTGTATATAAATAAACCCAAACCATGCCCACATCCATGTTTAAATAATTTTATAACAAGGTACAAGTACAAGAAAGCTCAAAGTACAATACCAAAAGAAAAAAAGAGAACATCAACTGCAACAACTCCAACAGTCCCACTTGTAGGGTCCCGTATGGCCCTGGTAGTCCTCCTGGAAACCTGGAAGTAAACGTAGGGTGAGCATAAATGTATACTCAGTAGGGAAACCTAAATATCTCATGCACAAGTGGGGAGACATCATAATGTCCCATGATAACAACAAATGAAACCTAGCAAGGAATTCTATCCATCCAACCTCACCACCCACACTCACCAAAACACAATCACAATAGGTAGTAGTATAAGAACAAGAGTATTGGGTACCCCGCCCTTATACACCTGGGCCTCACAACCACGTATCCCTCCCTTATACACCTGGGCCTCACAACCACGTATCCCTCCCACACACACATGGGCCTCACAACCACGTATCCCTCCCGTACACACCTGGGCCTCACCATCAGGTATCCCGCCCGCACACACCTGGGCCTCACAACAACGTATCCCACTCGCACACACCTGGGCCTCATCCCGAAGATTCATGGGAAACAATAGAACCTTCCCGAAGAGTCTTGCTCTAAAACCACCCTAATCAAAACCTACCTGAAGAGTCTTAGGTGTAAGGTCGCCTGAAGCCATCACATCCTAGGGGAGAAGGAGCATGAAGGAGCTAGTAACTAAGGGAAAACACCCTCTCCCATAAAATGGGAGTGTTCGGAACTAAATTCTCAGCATGGGTGGGGTGCGATAAAACAGAAAAGATACAGATATATACATATATATACCAACCAAACAGCCCAACCAATGGATTCTAAAAAGATAAACTGAGCATGTTCCTTGGCACTGCTACTACGAAGCATGCATACAAAAAACAAACCCAACCCCCTTTAGGTTTTCACATTTCAGTAGAAATAGTTATTTAGTTCCTTAACTACTGGGAAACAATCCACAACTAACCACACCAATCATTCGTAAAACATATCCCTGCCATCCACAAAACAAGTTAGAAAAAAAATAAGCAGCACAACAAATTCCCTCTTATCAACCAACCAACCCCATTGATTATTATTTCTGTTTCATTACCACGCCCCACCATTCATTAACACTTCCACTTTTATTTAATATTCACATCCCATAGCCCGTTCACATTTAAACACAGCCCTGCAGCCCCACTAACAACCACCATAACCACAACCGTACCGTACACCATCACCTATTTAATAGCTTTTCTTGCAGCCCCACTGCCCATCACCATCATAGCATTCACATCAACCCACAACCAAGTCAACAGCAGCCCTGTTGTTCACCCGATCCAAAACAACCCACAAAACACCCCCAAAACATGCCACATAACCAAGCCAACACCAACATGTTCATTATTCAATTTTGTTTAACTGGGGTGATCACACAAGGGTTCCAGATTTTAAACAGCCAACTTTACGTGATTAACCAATTTCCACATTCCACAAGGTTTCCACCAATAAGAAAATTTAGAAGGAGAGAGAAACATTTAATTGCATAAGAAAAGGCCCCCAACGACTGTGATTTTCTATAGGTAGAAGCTCATTCAATTCACAACATAATATCACAGGATATAAAGTAACATCAATCACAACTTCCCATACCCGTTATATAAGCTAGTTATTTTCATTATTAAACCGGTTAAAATGTGTTTCACGTAAATAATAGAACACCCACCCTGCATGATGCACAAATTAAAGAGATGAAGGTAATATCCCTACTTCAACAGGTTCTTGATCGCAACGCTCCCCCGGATCAACCTTAGAAGACGTCCGTCAGTGTCTGTCACTTCTATCGGGTCCCGGAAAAACCTCCTCAGGTGGAATTAGGAATGTAAAGGCCAAAGTAAAGACAACAGATCCAAGCTCGGAAGCTCCGCCTCTTCGTTACGATCCCGTGGCTACTGACGGATCGTAAATCGGAGCTCGGACGAAGAAGTTATGGAAGGAAGAGCCTTACAGTCTCTTGAGAGAGCTCTGCTCAGAGGAGAGGGGAGGAGAGGGGTGAGATGAAAGAGAGGAGGGGACCCCTCCTTTTATAGGTGTGAAAATCAAAAGTAGACGGCGTGTACATTATGGTACAAGGCGTGTACTCTGTTATTTCACACGGTCTCCACGCGGCTTCCAACATGGCTACGCGGCTGTTGACTGGTCAACACACGGTTTGAAGGTAACAAATATGCGGGGAGGGAATACACGGCGTCTAGTTTAGACACACGGCGTGTACTCATTTATTTCACATGGCAAGGACATGGTTCCAACATGGTACACAGTCGTTGACTGGTAACACGTACGCAGGGAAGGACTACACGGCGTGTAGAACTGGATACAGGGCGTGCACCCATTATTTCACACAGTGAGGACACGTCCTGCGACATGGGGTATACCCGGACAGGGGGTACACGACGTGTACTCAAACAACATGGCGTATAGTTTCAAAATTCTAAAAAGTATGGGAATAGTCCATTTTACCCTCCAGAACACTTCGTGGCCATCTTTTTGACAAAGGAAAGGGGTGGAGAGGTCTGTTCCATTACATCAGATACCACTTCAAACATTCTCGTCCCCGAGAATTCAAAAACCATCCTAGAGGAACCCAATAAGATACCTCTTAGGGTTCTTGTTATAATATGAACCCAACTAACAACCCTAATCATATGTGTTAGGAATTCATTTTCCGATGTTGATATATTATCTGCTTTAGGCGGCATTGACTCTCATGCACAGGTTTAATCGCATCCTCATTAATGTGTCTCGATTAAGAATTGGGTCTTCCCACTTTCATACGTTAAGATTTTTCAACTCGCACTACCCCCAATACTACACAACCAACACACTGCCCGAACACGTAGTTTTTGGAAATTCCTTCTCCTTTGTCGAGATATTATCCGCATTAGGCGGCACTGACTCACCCGCACGGGTTCAATCACATCCGCATTAATGCGTCTCGATTAAGGAGTGGGCCTTCCCACTTCCATATATTAGGATTTTACAACTTACACTGCCCCCAACACCGTACAACTCACACACTGCCCGGACACATGGCATGGGGAATTCCTTCTCCCATGTCGATATATTAACCGCTTTAGGTGGCACCAACTCGCCTGTAAAGGTTTAATCGCATCCACATTAATGCGTCTCGATTAGGGATTATGTCTTCTCCTCCCCACATGATAAGGCTCTTCTCATACATTTAAAGAAAAGAGGGAAACAACATAGCATTAAAAACTCACAAAAACAAGGTCCAGGCCCAAAGAATTAGCAAAAGAGTTCCAACAATGGAGTGTAATGCTCCCAAAAAAACATAAAGGAGATCATTCAAGAAAACCCAAACACATCTTTATCGATCCCTGGTCCTTCTAGGGATGCTGCCTCTGATGCATGAAACTATTTCCGCCCAGCTCCTTGGCCTCTCTGATGTCGACTAGGTTCCATAGCGGTACAATAAACAAAGAACGACTAAGCCCGAGTAGTAAGGAAAACTCAAGGTTTTATTTTATTTTATTTCAATTTCATTCCCAGAACGTCCAAATCATGTAAAACACAATCATGATGATGCATGTACCTTCCCTAGGGTCTCTACCCTGCAATCAATGTAGTCTCACTTGATCGTTTAGTAGGCTCAGATTCATTGCATCGGATCACAGGGGGCCTTAAAATCCAGTGTCCTAGCCGGTCTTCCCTGGCCTATGTTACGCACCAAGATTAACAAACATTGTTTCCCTACCATCCCATGCAATCCTCACTATGCCTAACTACACACTCCATCCTATCTCTCAACCATCAGCTCTGATACCATTATGTCACGACCCCCTCCCACCAAAGATGCCCCTGCTATGCTGGAAATGGTGAAAGGGAGATAATGACCCCCGAGTCCCGCCTCCAGTAGGCCCCGGGTGGCGACTAGCACCAAGGGTATGAGTTTTCACAAATATGGGAGCCATTACCCTTTTTATTAGGATCGGGAAATAGGACAAGTCAACCACCAAAAAGGAAAAGAAAAAGTGTATTTAAATAAACCCAAACCAAGCCACATGCATGTTTAAATAATTTTATAACAAGGTACAAGTACAAGAAAGCTCAATGTTAAATACCAAAAGAAAAAAAGAGAACAAAAACTTCAAAAACATCAACTGTACAACTAGTAGGGTCCCGCATGTCCCTGGTAGTCCTTATGGAAACCTGAAAGTAAACATAGGGTGAGCATAGATGTATACTTAGTAGGGAAACTTAAATCTCTCGTGCACAAGTGGGGAGACATCCTAATGTCATGTGAGAACAACAGAAGAAACCTAGAAAATAATTCTACCCAGCCAACCTCACCAGCCACACTCACCAAAACACAATCACAACATGTAGTAGTATAAGAACAAAAGTTTTGGGTACCCCGCACCATTTCCCTTTAGTTAGCTACTCTTCCTAACGACGAACGTCCTGAAGCTGCCACACTGTCCCCACCCACACAAACCTCGGCCTCACAACCACGTATCCCACCCAAACACACCTTGGCCTCACAACCACGTATCCCTCCCGAAGACACCAAGGCCTCACAACCACGTATCCTGCCCGCACACACCTCGGCCTCACAACCATGTATCCCGCCTGCACACACCTGGGCCTAATACCGATGATTCTTGGGAAACAGTAGAACCTGCCCGACGATTCTTGGGAAAAAACCACCACAATCGAAACCTACCTGAAGAGTCTTAGGTGTAAGGTCACATCAAGCTATCACAAACTAGGGGAGAAGGAGCAGGAAGGAGCTAGTAACTAAGGGAAAAATACCCTCTCCCATAAAATGGGAGTGTTCGGCACTAAGTGTTCAACATGGGTGGGGTGCGATAAAACACAAAAGATACAGATATATATATATTCCAACCACACAACCCAACCTATGGCTTCTAAAACGAGAAACTGAGCACGTGCCTCGGCACTTCTACTACGAAGCATGCATTCAACAAGAAAACCCAACCCCCATTATGTTTTCACATTTAAGTATAAATAGTTATTTAGTTCCATAACTACTAGGCAACTATCCACAACTAACCACACCAATCATTCGTAAAACATATCCCTGCCATCCAAAAAACAAGTTAGGAAAATCATAAGTAGCACAAAAAAGTCCCTCTTATCAACCAACTAACCCCATTGATTATTTTTTCCATTTCATTACCACGCCCCACCATTCATTAACTCTTCCACTTTTATTTAATATTCACAACCCATAGTTTTTTCACATTTAAACCCAGCCCTGCAGCCTTCCTGCAAACCGCCATAACCACAACTGTACCATACACCATCACCTCTTTAATACCATTTATTGCATCCCTGCTGCCCATCGCCATCATAGAATTCACATAAACCCACAACCAAGTCAACCACATCCCTGTTGTTCACCTGATCCACAACAACCCACAAAACACCCCCAACACATGCCACATAACCAAGCCAACACCCACATGTTCATTATTCCATTTTGTTTAACCGTGGTGATCACACAAGGGTTCCAGATTTCAAACATCCAACATTACGTGATTAACCAATTTCTACATTCCACAAGGTTTCCACCAATAAGAAAATCCAGAAGGAGAGGGCAACATTTAATTGCGAAACAAAAGGCACCCAATGACAATGATTTTCAGTAGGTAGAAGATCATTCAATTCACAATATAATTTCACAGGATATAAAGTAACAACAATCACAACTTCCCATCCCCGTTATACAAGCCAGTTATTATCTTTATTAAACCGGTTCAAAAGTGTTTCAGGTAAATAATAGAACACCCACCGT
The DNA here is from genome assembly GCA_963277665.1 of Viscum album. Taxonomy (NCBI): domain Eukaryota; kingdom Viridiplantae; phylum Streptophyta; class Magnoliopsida; order Santalales; family Viscaceae; genus Viscum; species Viscum album. Next base: position 1,298,252,432 of record OY728146.1, read on the forward strand.
TCATGATGCACAAATTAAAGAGAAGAAGGTATGTTCCCTAATTCAACATGTTCTTGATCACAACTCTCCCCCAGATCAACATTAGAGGACATCTGTCGACATCCGTCACTTCTGTCAGGTCCCGTCAAAACCTCCTCGGGTGGAAGTCGGAAAGGAAAGGCCGATGGAAATACAAAGGATCCAAGCTCAGAAGCTCTGCCTCGTCGTTACGATCCCGTGGCTGCTGACAGATTGTAAATCGGCGCTCGGATGAAGAAGCTATGTATGGAAGAGCCATCGAGTCTCTTGAGAGAGCTCTGCTCAGAGGAGAGGGGGGAGAGGGGTGAGTTGAAAGAGAGGAGGGGACCCCGACTTTCATAGGTGTTAAAGGCAAATGTACACAGCGTGTACTTTATGGTACACGGCGTGTACTCAGTTATTTCACACGATCTCCATGCGGCTTCCAACACGGCTCTGTGGCTGTTGACGGGTCAACACACGGTTTGAGGGTAACACATATGCGGGGAAGGACTACACGACATGTATTTTAGACACAAGGCATGTACTCATTTATTGCACATGGAAAGGAAACGACTCCAACATGGTACACGGCCATTGACTGGTAATGCATACATGGGGAAGGACTACACGGCGTGTAGAACTGGACACACGGCGTGCATCCATTATTTCACATTTCAAGGACACGGCCTGCGACACGGGGTATACCCAGAAATGGGGTACACGACGTGTACTCAAACTACATGGAGTGTAGTTTCAAAATTATGAAAAGTGTGGGAAAATTCCATTTTACACTCCAGAACACTTCGTGGGCTTCTTTTTGACAAAGGAAACTGCCGCAGAGGTCCGAGCCATTACAGATATGTATATCTTGTATAACATTCTCTTGATTATGTAATAAAGTAACTTGAACAAGTAATTAAACTACTAACCCAAAATAATCTTGATAAGTGAAATATTTAACACACGTAGAGGACAATTTTTCTAATAAGTTATTAAAAAATGGGTTGGTGAAATTTTATAAAGACATCATATATTATATTATATATTTTAAAATGAATCTTATATGGAATTATTTGAAATTTAACATTATTATAATGGTGTTTTGAGTTCATTCAAATCAAATAAATCAAGTGGAATGGGTTTTATGACACAATCTCATTGATTCGTGGGATTGCTTAAGATTTTGTCTTTGATGAAGAAATCATACTATTGAAATGTCAAAATTGTCATGATTGTTTTTATAATATAGTAATTTCATAAAAAAAAAATTTATTCTAATTTTTATCACCTTGTGTTAATTTTAAAGAGAAAATATTTTTTAAGGAAAATCCATTTGATTTTGATCTTCAATCATAACACCTTTTTCCATGATATCCATGTTTTATAATAATTATGTGAGATGGTATGTCATATTCTCTTTTTATTTATTAAATTAAATTTAAATAATTTATGACTTTATAAAAAATTTGTTGAATGAAATATTTTCATTTTTTCCCACCAAATTACAATGTGAAATATCTTTAAAATAATGGATGAGACATTTTCTTAATATATATGAAATTAAATAATTTCTCCACCATGGTTATTAATTTTTTATTTGTATATTAATGTAAAAATAATTGTGGTTCATTTAAAAAAATTATTTAAATATTTATTTTCAGTTTTTTATTAGTGACATTAAAATGGAAAGGATATTTTTCTAGTGGATGTTTTAATTATGTTTTAATCAAATTTTATTTTGCAAATGTTCTAAAGAATTATTTAATTTGTTATATAATATGGATATTATCCAAGGAACCTTTATAATTTCTTTTTTATATGGTTTATAATTATGTTGAATCAATACCTATGAAACCCATTTAATTATCTAGTGTTATGTTCTGAGGAAATGATAAAATTTATGTGGAATCAATTTATTTTATGTGGGTTATGCTACGATGAAAATATTGTAAACCCCATTTTTTACTTGGATATAACATTATTAATAATTAATAATTTTGTGGACCAATTTTTTAATTTCATTAATTAAATTTTGGACCATTGTATTACTATAATGAACTGGGGGAACATGAATATATGATGTCAAAATAAATTTTTAAATGTTGAGTGATCCAAGTCAACTAAGTGCTTTTGTGAACTATGATAGTACTGGTAGTGAACCATGAATACTAAAATTTTATGGGGCTGTACCAATTCCATTATGATAATTTTTAAAAATAGACTTGATGAATATATAATTTATTTTATATTTTTATGAGTATTTCAAAATTACATGAATTATAAAAATGTTATGCCTTCATAACTCTTATTCTTTAATACTATTATTATTTAAGTCATCATAAATTCCATGCATTATTACATGAATAGATATAATGATATACGATAATGAATGTATTTTATTAAAATGTTAATATCATGTCCTCATACCCTTTTTCACAGGTTATACTTATATTATCATTGATATATCACTTTTTGACCCTTAGAGAACCAGATATTTCCTTTTTGATGTAATTTATCCTAGTTATGAAGAATGGTATTAATTATAATATTTCATATAATGTTGACATTTTATACATAAGAAGTTGAAGATAATGTTGATAATTTATGAATTAATTTTTTATGATTCCTTGTTTCCAAAGGAAATAGAAATAAATGATTATTTTGTTGATAAAAATTAAATTAATGAATATATATTTGTATAGATTTTATAACTATTTATTGAAATTATGGTTTTATATATTTTAAATCAAGGTAATGATTAAATAATATTATCAAACATCTATTTTAAATCATTAGTATAAACCAAACGGTTAAATCCATGTATTGGATAATGTATTAACGTTTTGATAATAACTATGAAAAACTTATACTAAATGTATGGTGTCATTAAATCATGAATCATGATTTATACATTATATATATGTGTGTGTGTGTGTGTGTTTTTTCATGATTATTTGGTTACCCAATATGATTAATATCATAGAAAATATGGTCTTGTATTTTTTAAATTGATTGTACCTGAAGAATTATTTTTTATAACAAATATAGTGGAAGATTTAATGATTTTACACATAATAAAATTATGTTTATGGGAGATATAATGAAAAATATTTTTGATTTAATAACCAAACATTTTGATGATATTAAATAATATGAGATTTTAGAATGACACAATTTGGGAACACCATTCTTTCATGTAATTCATGAGGTTTTATCTATATTTTTAGTGGGTCTATTGATCCATTAGTCGCTAAAAAATTCATTAATACCACTGCTATGACATTTCCCATCAATAAATGTTAAAAACAGGAGATTTTTTATATATTATTATCAATTGGATGGTTAAACAAATATACAGTTTAATATTATCAATTAAACGATATAATAAGAACAAATTGAACATATGGAGTTGGATTATTTTAAATGATTATTTTTCAACAAGTACATTACTTACAATTTTCATAAAAATATAGATATACTTATATTATTTAAGGAATAAGGATTGTGAATTTTTTGGTTCTTATGAATAAAAATTCAGAACAAATGATAGGTACTCTATTGTTACATTCATCTAAAAAGAATGTAAAGTGGATAAATTCTTCAGTGTCATAAAATGAAGAATAAAAATTGTGTTATTCAAAAGGGACATAAATATCATTGAATATGTTGTTCAATACACTCTCAATGATGATATGAACGATCAAGATACAAATCAGTCTCATGTTATTAATATGAAAGTAAAAAATGGAGTCGAATGGAATTATATAGCCCATATAGAGAAGAATATTTGACTGCCTTTGTGCATGAATTGAAGAAAGGAACATGGCGTAAATTTAAATTAGGGAATATGTAATTTTTTAATGTTTCTAACAGAAGGTTATCATGAAATTTTAGTCTAAAAATATTGGATAAAGTGATCTAATTATTCAGATACATAAAAATCACAACAAAAGGCAATTTACACAATCTAGTGTTTTAATTGAAAGAATTTTTTCATTATTTAAGGCAATGATGATATATGATAGTTAATGGTGATTATCTATGTCAACAACATCTTTCCCCTAGTAAAAACTAGTAATATCATCCCATTACTATTTCTGTTGAGGCATATGATAAGAATGATGTTAAATTTATACATAACATCCACTAAAGACCATATAATTTTTAATTTTATTTTATATATAACCTCTATATTATATATAATAAATTTTATATTTTCATCACAATATCACCTAAAAATTTAAATGTTGATTTAGAAGAAAAACCACTTAATGGAATAATGGCCACATCCTAATACTATAAATCTTCTAAAGATAAATTTGTTTATAGTTTGATTTTTTAGAATCATGTCAATGTTATTTTTTTAATTCGATGATATTTTGTTACTGTATTATATTTCATTAAAATATAATAAAGTAATTGTATAGGATGGGATATTATGTTTGATATTCAAAAAAACCCTATTATCTCTGATTAGTGTGGTGAAAAATGAACATCTTGGAGAAATTATATATATTATATGGGTTAGGATTCCTATTAAAAATCGGGGATTATCATAATTGTTTTAGGAGAAAATCATGATCGTGTGTACTTCAATTGTGTGGATTATTATTGAGTAATTTTAGATGAGTTTCATAGTATTATACCAAATCATAATGTTGAGTTTTTTATAAAACCCATACCCTATGCCACACCTATTTCCTTGGATCAATGTATAATAACCCCAATTGTTTTGTAAGAGTTGAGGATGGAACTCTATGATAATCATGGCAAGGAATTTAGTCATCTAAATGATTTACATCTAGGTGAACCAATTCAATATGATAATAAGAAAGATTAATTAGTGGAACTCTTAATTGATTATCGAGAACATAAACATATCATTATCATGAAAAAGTATAATATACCCAATATTGATGAATTGAATATTCCATTTTGTGGAGATCAATACTTCTCCTTTATTGACATTAATTATGGATATAGAGAATTATATATCAAAAAGATATCATTTAGGATATAATGTTCCTCTTAATTTTTCGATACTATTAATTTATAGTGAAGTCATTTTCCCCCAATAAAATCATCTTAATAATTAAATATTTAATGAATGTAGAATTTGGATATAGTCATGATGAATTAGTATTACTCATTATTGAATATATTCATTTATGTTAAGAGGGAATGAACATGTAAGATTATTACTTTAGTATTGTTATGATGAACTTGAGGATGAAAAATCATTATGAAAATATATCCATGAATGAATTTTGACTTCAAAAATATGCATTTAAGGGTTATATAGTCCCATGTTAGTGTATATCAGGAGACCATTTGAAGAACGATGTTATTAAACATTGTCATATACCAACCACTGTGACTATGATTTATATTTTTTATTGTATGGATGGAAATTAAAATGATTTTATTGATAATTTTTCATGGTTATCAAACCAACTCACCATATTAACTCACAATGTATCCATGATCCTATAGTTGAATTAATGTTATTAATGTTCTAAGGAACTCAATAGAATAATTTTTTACATAAATATTAATACACTTCCATGATGTGGTTATGGTTATTCGATTTTTTGTGATGAACAAATGAAGGAAATTTTATCAGTCCTCATGCAGAATTATATGGTTATCTCTTACGTGCCACAAAACTGGAATGTCAATGATAAAAATTATTCCACAAATAGTGATTATTTATCTACATTAATTTTTTAATTAATTAATTTGATGCATTATATATAATCAAAATTTCTTGACTAAAATATTGACATCATCATATTAAAGTAGATAATAACAAAGAAATGGTTTAATATGTATTATATTTGTTGTTTTTTGTTGAATATTTGTAATGCTCTATATATTGAAACCCTAGGAAATTGAACATGATGGATAATTCTCAATTTTGAATGCTTCATGATAGAATATAAATGATGAGTATGAGAAAATATCATATATTTTTAGATATATAATGTAAGAATCTTGGAATCCTAAAATAACTATAAATATCATATATTAATCATATGATTTTTTAGCCATTAATCATTCGAATGATTAATGAGGCATAAAAGGAAGATGTAATAAAAGTAAAAGCATGTTATAAATGTTCTCGATATTAACATTGATTGTTATTTATGAATAATTTTTATAATTCATGTATGTTATCATTAGGTACTAGATATGAAGATGTAACATATGGATGTAGCTCATCGTTATTTATTTACTATTATTCATGGATGTGTGAGGATGTATAGACATTTGATAGAGTAGTTATGGTGGTATAAAATGATGTGGAAACATATTGAGTATGTTTCTTGGTACATAGTATGTATTCAATACATTTCTTATAGATAGATGTATATGTGGATATTACAATCATTTCCCATACAAGAATGGAAATGGGAAAAAACACAATGTTTTTTCATCATAATTAAAAAAATCTTAAGGGAGAAATACTAAATGGGTCTTTGTCATTATAAATATGATTTAATAAAAATTAATTTCCATTAGTGAAAATATTAATATCAATCGTCATACTAGGTAATAATTCAATGATGTTGTATAATATCAGGGAGTACCATAATAAATTGTATCTGATATGGATGTAGGATTCACCTAATTCATGTCCAAAACAAATTCATAGGACTTGGATACATACTAAAGTTTCATTAGTACAAATATTTCACATACATATGGTATTTCTAAGAGGTACATTAAAACACTAGAATGTATTTTGAGCACTTTATCTTTGAATACCTTTTTGAAAATAACTATAAAAAAATATATGAGATAATTTGGAGAAAGAAACTTATTGGGACTTAATATAGATGAGAAAATAGAAATTGAATGTAAGATATATTCAATTGTAAAGAAGAGGATCTTGGAGTACTAATGATATTTTATTCTTTCATAAATCAAAAATATCAAAAGATATGAGGTAGTGAGAAGGTATTCATGTGAATATATCCTGGGAAGATTATGATGTTATATATATTGAAAATGGTGATAATATCTTTATATATCTGTCCTTTTCAAATTAGTGATAATATTAGGAGGGTATCAAATCAATTGATGCTTACAATGAATCTCAAAAAATATCATAATATGTTTCATGTATATCTCTTGCAGATTTATAAAACAGATCATTCACATGTAATGAGCTCGAAGATCATACTACTTTAGAATGAACATCTTTATAATGTTATACTAGTAGATATTATTTATAGTATATAAATTGTTCTAAAAAATAGGACCTCTCTGCAACTCAATGTTTTTTTTGTGAAACATCTAATTCTAGGAATCTATGTCCAATCATTAAAAACTAATGATGTAGAATTAATCTAAAGTATTAGTATTAGAGTGATAAAATTTGAAATAAAAAATTATTTTATTGGTTGTTGACTCTAACTCTCCAATATTTTTATGAAATTTTTAAGTTTAATTAATGTTATTCCTTTAATTGTTTTTGTAACATAGAACATCGTCTTTAGATGAACCATGTAACATTATTAAAAAAATAAGTGTCCACTATCTCACAGATTTTTTATTATAATGTATTAATAGCAATAATATGTGTACCAATTATATAAGGTCAATAGTTTTATAGAATGAATTCTTAAGTTAAAAATTATAATAAAAAAACATTATTTAAAATTTAATGTTATGATTCGTACTAAAAATGGTTTTTATTCATTAAATATTATTTTCAAAATAAATTAATTCATATACTATTAGTGAATGATTGTAATGATATCTATTTACTATTTTATTTTTTAAATTTTTTCAATAGTAAAATAAATTATAGGAATAGGTTTGGATAAATCTAGTTTTATGCATAATTGTTTTCTCCAAAACAAAAGTATTAGTCACATTTTTTCCTCCTAATTTAAAATTAATTTATCTTATTTATAGGTTTTAAATTATTTATAATGAATTACATAATTAGAGACATGAGGGATTTTTTTAAATAGTCCCCTTTTTTGTTTATGTCAATATGAATAGTAATAGCGGTAAATTTCATTACCATATTAATTAGTAAAATTGGTTAACTGAGATTAAATATATGTGATAAGGGGGTAATTATTCACAGAGGATATTAAGTAATTAATATTATTAAACCATTAGAACCACTGAATTTAAATTAACTAATATAAGACATTTTATTACATAAAAAGTGTATATATACTATTAAAATTACTGAATTGTATGAAATGTTACTCTCTTAGTTTTTATTATTTCATATTGTCCACATTGGTACATAAGTAAGTTATGAATGAATAGAAATATTTCTTTTTATCCTAATAAAATTATTTTAATGATAGTTATTTATATTCAACATATAGTTGTTATATAATTTCTATAATTACTTATTCAACACTAATAAGATATTTGTTTAATTATTAAATTATATAATAAATATTTTTTAAATTATTAAAAGTTATATAAAATGCTTGAGATAGTCTGGCCAAATAATTTTATAGATCTCTAAAAAATAATTGGTAGGAATTAACTAATTATTTTGTAATTATGCCTTTATCTGGATTTATTTAAATATAAATAAAAATACGAATAAAAATTGAAAATACTGATATATTATAAAAAATATTTAATTAATTAAAAAAATAAAGAAATTATTAATAAGAGTTGGTGGATATAGTATGATCCAAAATGACATAAAATTTACATTTAAGTTATAATTTAAACATTATAATAAAAAATAAAAACCTTTTATTATTCTATTTTCATTCCATATTTAAAATAATAATTTGTTATCTAAGGTATAATGAAAATGAAAACGTTCAATGTTAAACCAAAACATATATATATATATAATTAATTGGAAGATTTCATTATAACCCATTCAAATATTATCTTATAATCCATTCCAATTATAAGGATATGGCTTGAGAATTAATATATTATAACTTAATATTTTGTGAAATTTGAAAAGTTCCCCTAACACAAATTATAAAATGAAGCATCCTCCCATAGTTCTCTACACCACTATGAGCATTATAGCTCAAAGAACTCTTAAAATTTTTCATTTTTATTTCCTATAAACATTATATAGGTTATGGTCTTCTAAAAAGTTCAACCCAATATCATTTTAAAGGAGATCTAATTGAGATATTTTAATGAAATATTAATCGCCCGACCAGAACACTATATTTTTTACTCTAGTATATCCAATAACTTTTTTATATATCAATAAATAAATAATTATTAATACTAAAAATTCATTAATTTGTTTTTTATTCTTAAAACATGATTATAAAACCTATATTATATAATATTATAATTTAAATTATCACTTGTTCATACATACATCTTATAATCTCAATGTAGTGATATAATTCATTTATCATAAAACATATTATATGTTTGGGTATTATTTTGGGAATAATTTTAATATATGATACTTATAAAATACTTATACTTGTTTAATTATAATAAGAAATATATATACCTACTATATGAGGCATGGGTAAATGATAACACTATTCATGGGTATATCTGGAAAACAACCTCCAAAAAATAATGTGATTCATTATTAATTTTTTTTGAATTTTATAGTGATGATAGTTTTTTAGAATAAATATAATATAATATTTATAATATTTATCCTAGAAATTTTAGTTAATATTTACCATTATTTTTTCCAAAAAAAAACCATGTTCATTTGAGTGTATGTCAAACATTCATCCTTAACATTGGAATTCATTTTTAGATCTCAAAATTTTTTGGATGAATATAAAAATATATATAATTAATATGTCTAATATTTATATAACTATTTATTCTATCAAGATGATGTATCCATAATTAATGAACATGGGAATGATTTATGTAACTAAAATTCTCATTAAATATAAAAAATTTAATACAATGAAATAATTTTTTTAGAAATAATTATTGATAAATGGGGCATCAAAAATTATAAATGTTAAATAAATGACTTTATTGGTATGAAAAGTACTATAATATAAATTTATAATAAATTAATTTTAATATAGGTTGGTGGAGTGCTTTTTATGCTTAATGGAATCTATTTATGGGTGTCACATGACAATATCATTGTTTATCGGCATTGATTATTACCCTACCTCTATTAAAAAAATATTATGATCTAACACTAATAGAAATTGCTCATTTTATTTTTATTTATAAATTTCTGGAAAATTAATATTTTCTATTCATTTTCATCCGCTTTATTTTTGTAAAATTAAAAATAATTTTTTTAAATTGACTTTATATATCAATTTTGTGTTAAAATATTTTTCCATCAAAATCCATATTTTTTTAAAAAAATTGAATAAAATTTTTATCTATTCTAGTATATTTGGATTTTATAGTTACCCATATTATGAATTATAAATTATTTAAAGGAATAAATTTATTCATTTCCAAAATGACATACTTTATTACTTTTCAATCAAAAGTATGGGTGAAATATGATTTTTTACTAATATTACTTGAATGAATTTTCCTATGGTCATTTATAATTTTTTCATTGATTCATAATTTTCATGTTTAAATAATATTTTTCTAAAAAATCCCATAATATTTTTTTTTAGTTTTTGTATGAGTGAATTCAAAATTATATGGTTATATTCATTAAGAATTTCTCAATGATATTTTAACTGAATTTTTATTTTTCAATGAATAAAATCCTTGATACCTTTTATTATTTACTTTTTATATTATAAAAGTATTCCATATTTATTAATTATTTATATTTTTTATCAATATAAGGATATAATTCCTAAGAAACATTTTTATATTTCATGGTTTATGTTCTGATTCTGTGATGAAATGTTAATTAAAACCATTTCTTTTCAATGTGTTATGTTAGGATGAAATCATTATGTAACCTACTTATTTATATGTTTTTTTTATATTTGAATGATTTAAAATATAATGGAACACATATGTATGATTTTAAATATTTTATGTCAGTCATTCATATCACTCTCCAATTTATTAGGTAAAGGTTGATATATCCTGAGATAACCGAGATTAGAATGGGGAGTAAACCTATTTTAGAAAGGGTCTTAGTCTTAATGATAGTCATTGGATTTATCATTAATTACTAAAATGGTATATTTATTGGTCCCATTTTACTATTATAGTATGTGGAATATTCCATGATTGATATCCAAACTATTTTCTATGATTATGTATATTCAAAAATCCCAGGTTTTCTACCAATGTTGTTCTCTCATATATCATGTTCTATAGTTTATTGTTGATTCATGTCTTGGGAAATGTAAATATTTTTTATGACACTACATTGTGATCAATGATATTTAGAATATAGTTTTTAAATATTAATATCCTTTATCATTCTATTTTTATCAATTTTAAATTTTATAATCATTGATATCTACGTTTTTCACCCTTATCAAGCATCATATGTCACCGTATATTATGAAAAATATTAGGTATGATATATATAATAATGATTCATGTTGTGATGAAAAAGTGAGATATGACATAGATATTTTATGGACTAGTTATTTTTTTGTTTCATTGTCTTAAAGATAAAATACCTTAAATATTTTAACTTTTAACAAATTTTTTTAAAAATAATCATCAATTTATATTTTATTTCATTGTAAAAAAACTTTGAGGCTTTATTAGAAGAAAATTATTTATTTACATGGGAATTATTCATACCAATATCCAATGTGTCAAGCAAATATAGCATATAATATTACAAGGGGAAATGACAAAGGCATGTGATTAAAATATGTGTGGTTAATGATTCTAATGATATTTTAACAGATAACTAGATCATATATTCAAATATATCTAATAATTAACTTAATTCTGGATCCATTCACTCATTTCTATTTTTCATTTTTAAAATAAAATTCGATATTTCCTATGAACATTAATAATGGTGTTACCAGGTACATATCTTAGAGGAAATCTCACATCAACAATGACGTGTCTATTGTTCCCCTTAAAAAAATAAAAAATTGCTATTTTTTGAAACAACAATTATAACCATGGTTTAATTATATGTAATTTTAGGTATGGTCTCGTTTTCAAAATAATATATATAATCATTTTTCAATGAAATGGATGATACAATTTAGAAAGAATAAATGGAATTTCGGGTCATCTGTTAGGTTAAAAAAATATATAATTCATGATAATCAATACCCTTGGTGGCACATATGAATGTTATTCAAGGGGAATAATTATAAAAATAAATATATATGGATTATCTAACCTTCATATGGATTATGAAAATATTTTACTTGAATCCAGTAATGTACATCATGTGGAATTACTAGAAATCCACCAGACTGTGATGTGTATTTCATCCATTAATGTAATCCCTATTTAAAAATATATATAAAGTACTCAATATAACAAGGACATAATAAAATTAGTGGAGTTTAAGGAACCACTCAATGATTTGTGCTATAATATATTTATTCACCCAAGTGTGTCACCATGGGTTCCATTATTCCAAAAATAGGAAGAAATATGGTTACATGGAGAAATTCATTGACTATAGGGAAATGAAATCTATTATGATATAGAGAAAAATAAATTATATATAAAATTAATTACTAATTCGATCAACATCACAAAGAATAATATTTTACATGTATATATCTTTACTATGGGCATAATAAATATTACGTATGGAAGGAAGTCAACCTGAAAATAGTATTAAAAATGAGATATAAACAATTTGAGTTTATAATACATATTTTTTTTTAAATAATGGAATATTAATTTTTTGGATATAATAAATAGGTTTTTCACCAATATAGTTATAAATTAATTATTGTATTTATTAATGATGTCATAGTGTATTCTATAATCTATATTGACTATGAGAATAATTTAAAAATCATTATTATGAGTCATATATGAATTTAATTATATGGGATATTTATACATAGTTAATTATGGCTTTATGAAGTATCATTTTATGTCCACGTTTTCTCCATGGAAGGAATCTTCGTTGATCCTATAATGAAAAATGTAGTTTGAGAATAGCATAAAACAACAAATATAACTGAGGTACACAATTAAATTGATTTGTATGGTTACTTGGATGATTCATCAATAATTTTATATTTTATCAAACCTACCGAAAAAATGTATTCTTAATGTGGTAATATTTATATTTAAGATGGAATGTGAATAATGTTTGGATAAATTAAATATGATATTTCTCAGTGTTATGATTTTTACTCTAACATTAAGAAATGATGGATTTTTTATATATTGGGATTCATGGAAGAATTGAATATTTATTTACTTATTAAAATTTTAATATTAATTTCATAATAATAAATTTATTTAATTATTTATGAACAAAACTATTCAACCAATGGTTTGTAGTTATTATCCATAATCTGTTCTTATAATATATAGAGAATGTATATATAGTGGATTATTAAAGACATAAAAAAAGTAGAAGATCCATGATTACAAGTTATAATAGAAATAAATAAACATTAGTAAAAGTATAAGGAATGAGATACAATATGACTCTGATTGTTCAATATATTATAAGCTGGAAAAGAAGGTATCATAATGGATTTTTTGAGCTTGAGAGATCAAGGGGTCTATAACAATACAATGATTAAGAAGGATCCCACATCCAAAGGTTATGAAATGATGAATATTTTAATTATTAAACAATGGGATACATCACTCACATTCAAAAGCTTTTGATTTATAGTTTATATTAAAATATAAAACATTCCTAATGTTAATATGATAATGTTTAGAGGTAAACTAATGACATGAATAAAGGTAAATAAAAATATCACATTTGTAGATATCAATATAAAATTTAAAATGAGGATATGTTTTCAATAAAAAAACTTATCAAAAAATGTAGTTTTTGAATTATTTTAAAGTATCATATTTTATATATATCCTGGTGGTATTAATATGTTCCTCTATTTGAGGAATCATTTTTGTGGGTTAACATGAAGACTGAAATTTATTATTATGTACCATGGTGCATTGTGATAAAATAGTAGATGGATAATAGAAAGAATCCTTGTGGAGACCAGAAACCAAATCTTATTATTTAGGAATAGTTAATGATATTACATGGAATTTTTCAAACAACTACAAGATTATCTAGGAAATAATGGTCAATAAAGGTAATTAATGATTGCCTTACCAAATCTTTAAATTTAATTTCCATAAAATAATAATTACCTCATGAGTTATTTATAACGATATATATTAATGGTGTAATATAAATGTAGGTTGTGTCCATTTCAATTTATTTCGATCATGATTCATGTTACCCACCAAAATTTTAGATACACTTATAAAGTCTCATGATACTGAGATTCTTTTGAGCACTACCTACAACAATCAATCTTATGGAGAGATTCACATCTATCATTAAACTTGTGTTTCCATGTTGTTTTCTTGATCATTTGGTATTAATGGTATATGGGGTCATTAGTTAGCTTCGGTGGAGTTATCCTATAATAATATTTTCCATTTAAGTATTAAAATATCATCGTACGAAGGATTAGAATGAAAGATAATGTTGTCGGGATGATCTTTTTGAAGTAATAAATTTTATACCAATAACTTGTTATTGATAAAATTTTAATGTTAAGGGATATATAGAATCATATTAGTAAGTGAATTTTTCTGGAAAAGAATTATATTTATTACCAAAGGATATATTTTTTATTCTATGTCTATGATCATGATTTATTGTAGCCATATGAATGGAATTGTGTCATAAGGTTTAATAAAAAGGGAAAACTAATCCCTACATGCATCAGTCAATTTGAAAATTTGGAATGGAATATATATTTTGATTAACATTTGGAAATTACTCCCTAACTATTTAATGTACAAGATGATTTAAATATATCAATATTATGCCAGTTTATGTAAGATGAAATATATCTTCCCACTATAAAAGGAATAGACATGGTGTATGATATATCATATTCAGAGGAATAAAAACAACTTCATTAAAAAAAATTATGTATGAATAAGTGAATCCACGTGAAATGAGAATTTTATGAAATCAAATAATGGAAGATAAATTTTGGGATCAAGAGTACTTTTTTAATAATAAACACCAACACTCGATTAGAATTATATATCTATGGAAATTACAAGATTAAAATTTTTCATGGAGGAAAAAATGTATTACCCAATTTCCAATTATAGTATGTTACCATTATCTTATTATAAAAATACAAGAATATTTTAATTTTAAATTTTTTTTTCACAAAAAACTCATATTTGATAGGAAAAATATTGGTTTTTATTATAATGTGTCAAATTATCATTATAATGATTTTTTTAAAATTTTCCATTACAAATACTATTTTATGAATTATGGAAAATTTATTTTTTAACTATTACTAAATTTATATATAATAAATATTTATAATATTTATAATTAAAAAAATTATTTCTTATCATGTTTATGGAAATAAATATAAAATAATTTTGTGGAGAAGTTGATATTTTTTATAAAATAGATTACTACTGTTTAATATATTCCAAATTTACATAATTATGATTATCTTTAATAAATAATGTTTTCTATAAAATTTATAGGTAATATATGTAAATATATAAAATTATGTAAATATAATGATGATCACTAGTCATATTGTGAATAAAAGTTTGTTTTATTTATGCAAATACATTTATTATTAAATATTTTTTTTGATAAGGTTTATAGGAAAATTGATTTATATAATTGTCCCATATATATGAATTGAAGTTGACAAAATTTAGTACATATTTATAATTATATAAAATAATATTAGTTATTAATTTCAACAAAATTGTTTTGAAATAATTAATAAAAAAAATTATTAAATTAATTACCTTAGTCATGGATAAAATTGGGATACTAGTGGTTAAGCATAAAAGATCATGATTCAAATTACATATACACTTATTGAAACCTCATAATTTTGTTAGAATTTTACAGTATGATTTCTCCCTATAATGTGATCCATTTGGAGCCATATTTCCAAAAATTTGGTATGTCATAATATAAAATTATTTAAAAATTTCATGTCTTATACTGAACACAATTATAAAAGAAAACCTTCTTCAATCAGGAACTCACAACATATAAGAAATTTACCTTTTTTAAACCCTAAAAAAATCTCTCAAAAAATAATTATAAAATTTTAGAGCAATTAATTATCCAAAAATACTACCCGTAGGGTCCTCAATAAAATATCCAAAAATGGATATTTAATTTGAAGGTAATTATTTTCCTCAAGCTCTTTCTTTTTTTACTTCTATGATTTAAACAATAAATTATTTATTCAAAAATTCAATATTATAATACTATTATATTTAATTTAATAATGTTTTGTTACATTTAGATCATAATATTTATCCATTATCTTATCAATCTAAGTGAAACAATTGAAATCACTCATTTCAATGGAATACTACTACCTCACTAACCAATGTAATTTTTTTCCATCATTGAATCACATTAATAGTAATAGTCATATAAATTATTAATATATATTAATTATATAAAATTATATAAATTTTATAACATTAATATATCATCTAATTCATTACCCTTTCTCCCGTTAAGAGAATGATATCATGGCCGTTTTTCATGGTCAATCTATAGTGTCAATGAATAATTATTAAAAATAATATAATTATTACATTTGATACTAATAACATTAATATAATTTTATATAAAATGGATCATTTTCATATATTTAATAATATTAACATTACTGTAAAATAATGTATGATGAAATAAATAATTCCACACAAAAACAAAGGTAATAATGAAACATTATTAATGAACTAATTATATGATTCTACAATAGAATAATATATGTTACTAAAAATATTTAATATGGTTCTTTTTAGAGTATAAAATTATAAATTTCATCAAATCATTAAAAAATATTTTACTCGACAATCATATAAATAGAATCATTGGGTAAGCCATTTTATCTCAATTTAAACTCTATTGAGACATATTTTTTAGTATGCACCTCTTATCATTTTTAGTGTATATAATAAATGTTTTACTTATCAAAAATGAATAATTACTTATTCATGATGATTAATGTTTAAATTGAATTATATTATTCTATGGTGTTAAAATTTACATGTTACCAAAGAGGTAATATTTTATTTAAAAAATCACATTATATTTGGTTTGATATTATTTATATTAAACTAATATAAACATTTACCCTTTATTATATCAAATAATATTAAAATTCATTTTATATTTAAGATTTTTTTATATTTACATCAAACTTTTAATCACATTGGTACTTTAATCATGAAATTAAATGTTTAAAATAAAAATCTATTTTTCCCTACTAATAAAATATATTCATATTCCATGTCCATTTTTTCAAAATAATTTAAAAAAGTTTATTTTTGAGAAAAATCTTTATTAAGGAAATAATATTTACTACAAGACATTTAAAAATGAATTAAAATAATATTTATACTGATATATAAAATGGACTATTTTTAATTTTAAAAAAACATTATGTATACGATGATAGTATACTTCCCCAAAAACGTATCCATTTTAAGAAGTATTTCATTCTAAACATGGTATCAAATGGATTTAAAATAAAAATCATTTATGATTTATTATCGCATTGTTTCTCTTATATCCCCTTTTTTCAGACAGGGGAAATGATTTTATCATAAAACCAATATTGGCAATGAACTGATTGTAATATATTGTTTATTATTATTTTTTATTAATTAAATTTTACATGAAACATTCTAATTATTATACTCATTATAAAATAAATATTAAATAAAATATATGTATTATTTTTCTTTCAAATGTTTGTTTTTTAAAAAATATATTTTCTATATATGAGTTTTACTTAATATGTTATTTTGCTAACATGGGAATATTGATATTCCAAAATCATTATTCAATATGAATATTTATTGATAAATATTATTTAATATAAATGGTATTGATCATTAATTATATGAAAAATTTATTATACGTTAAATGATGTGTGAGACTAGATTATAGATTTCCCCTCGATGCATCGTGAAGTCCCAAGACAAAAATGTGTCTTTAAAAATTAAATTTGTTTTTATGTATACATACAAAATGGTTTACACTATCGTTGTGCATTACATTGATGGTTTAGTTATAATTATATTCTAGATCATGAATTCAAATATTAAGCATTCCTTTTATTGTGAAATCATTTGTTATTATCCATGAAATTATTTCTAGGATATCGTTCATTGATTGAGTTCATGATTAGGTTGTTGATCAAATTTCATGTTTTTTCAATCATTAACCATTCCATGTTTATAATTATATTTTTTATTAAGATATTTTTTATTTTCCAGAACCCTTATAAAAATTAGAGCTCCCCATTATTGTTCCCCTTCATCCAAGATATTAACAATATTTTCATTAATGAGTTCCTGAATGATAAAGGGTATCCATTATTATGTATTGTATTTTATCCCTAATGTAAAATGGGTATCATATATTTATGTGGATCTAATGGACTAAAAAATGGATTTGTCCTATTGAAATTTAACCCTTCTATCTATACAATTGTAATTAAGAGTCCATTAGTTCTAGGTTGTTGAATGAGATGTTATTATATATTATACAGAGGATATTTTAGGGAAATTATGTCTAGTAATTAAAATATAAGAGAATCATAGTTGTAATCCATGAGGCTATAATGGGAATTATAATTTACAAGAGGCTCCAATGAATTTCAAATATAACATAGTATTTATTCAGTTCCCTATAATCGAGAATGGGTCAAGAGGGAGGGGGATGGGAAAAAATCCTAACAAATTATTTTATATTTATAGGAAGAGTGGATAGTTTTATTCAGGGGATTGGTTATATATAGAGTGTATATTATTTTTTGTAGGGGATTTCTAATTATATTAGTGATTATTGAAATTATTTTATGAATGAATGGGAATCAAAAAATTTATATTTACGTCGTCCTAATGGAAATATCTTTTGGATATTCATGTACAAACAATGTGAATTTATTAGATGAATAATGATGATTAAATGGAATTATTATTGTATAAATTTTATTTTGAGGCCTTATTATGGATAATGGTTACCTTTTTGTTAATACTCATCATGGGGGATAAAAATTCATTTTTATGTGTTAATATTCACTCATATTTATTAATTTTATCCTATTATTAAATGTCATGGCATATTAATTGATTGATGGATCATGTATATATTATGGACACATCATTATGCATTGGTGATTTTTGAATAAATTTATAAAAAGGTGGTAAATAATATAGGACATGTGACAATGATACGACATTTATCTAAGATTATGTTCTGACAATTTTATTTGGGATTTTTGGGAATTAAAAGGATCATATATGGATTTTTATAGGGAATTAACTAACTTGGGAGTTAAAATATTAGTTTATTATCTCTTTTTACTAGTTAGAGAAATTATAATATATGTTTTTAGTGTATTTATGTTTTATATAATCAATATATTGGTCATAGTGATCCCAATGAATATAAATCATATTGATATTATGAGAATCATTAGTGGGTTTAATAGAATATTAGTCAACATTTTTGGGAATATGTAATATGTATATACAGTTATCACAGAATATGTCTAGGAGATATTTTAAGATTGAATGTCATATTTCATTCTAATTATATTGCCAGGGAAGGGAAAAAATAATAGATTCAACATTATAGGGTGGTAATGAATAATGTAGAAAGTATACCTAATAAAATATTGTGCTTCCACCTCACTCAATTTTCCTATTACTTATTATGTGATAATGTATTTTTTGATATATTAGGGATAGTTTAATGTGTGATACTATTCATTTCAACTTTTATATTTTTCCTGTTTGATATGATAGTGTTTTTTCTTATTTTACATCTAATTTTTTCTAATAGTTTTAAATCTAATTATTTTGATTTTGATTATAATTTTTAACAAATAAAATAATTTAATAATGGGATAAATAAGATATTTTGTATATGTGTGGATTAAATCTATAGGTATGATCAAAAATTTGAATTTTTATGCTTTATAAATTTTTAATTTTTTAAGATATTCATATTGGATATAAGTATTCACATTCTTTCTTGGATTTATTATTATAAAAGATATGTGATATTAAATCCATTTAATGGTGAATATTTAAATATTATTTGTAAATTAAATTCTCAATCCAGTTGATATGATTTATTTTCTGAATTTCAATGTGGTATTACTTCCAAAATTCTAGTATTATTTATTTGTTCAGTTAATATGGACACATGTTTTGTTTTACTGATTTTGAGAATTTTATAATATTTTTAATGAAGAATTATTTTGGTTATCTATATGTAATGATGTATATTTATTGATATAATTTTGTTTTGTTTTCAAACTATTCTTATTCCTCCATATTATATAAATATTGATGTATTATATTGTTTGAAAATATAGTTATAGGATCATAATTTTTATTTTATTAATTTGTGAAATAATTTAAGAAAATGTTTAGATTAATTTTTAAAATTAAATATGATGGATTTTTCTATTTTTAATATAGTTATTCAATATCATTATACGTGGAATATTAAGTAAAAATATCTATATACTCAATATGATTAGCGTTTGGTCATTTACATTATCCCATTGGTTTTCCATTATTAGTATTATTTTAGGTATCCATTAGCCTAGGATTCATGGTATGGATGAAAGAAAGAAGATGTTTTATAATATATATGGTCATTTTGAATTCATGGTTATTTATTTAATTATAACAAATACACTATCCATATAAAAGGAAATAGTCAATTGGATTTGATATTCTTATCTAAAATCTATATTTAATTTTTTTATTGATGAAATATTAATATATTCATGATATCATTATTAATCCGATGAACATTTGGATCTACATTAGTGTTATAATGTTATCAAAGAAATATGATGGTTTATATAATGATAATATCATTTTATGAATGTATTATTGTTTCATCATGTTCATGAGAAGAGGTGATGCATGTTTTTCATAACTATATATTTCTAATTTTTCATTCATGGAATATGATACATCATATTGTTCAGATCTTGTATCCATTGATGAATAAGTAAATAATTTTTTCTTTATATATAACATAAAACTAAGTATGTAGAAGTGGGTAACAACATTATTAATGGATTGATGTAGTAATTCTAAATAAAAAAATAAATTTTAATATTTCATTAAATTTTCAATGAAGGTGTTTTTTGATCACGAAATTTTAAAATCATAGTTTGGTTTGAGGTTAGTATACATTTGAATGATTTTTATTTCTTATCAATTTATCAAATGATAACAATTGATGAATTGAGATGCTTTTATATCCAGGAATTTTTAAGATATTATTGGATTTTACGTAGAATTGTAACTACTGAAGATGAGAGAGTCATGTTTCAGTAATATTAATAGTTGAAAATTGATTTTGGTTCTATGATAAAACATTTTATTTAGTATTATTAGAAAAAAATGGATATATAAGTGAACTATCGGGATTTATGTTATATAGAGAATACCATTATTCATGGTTTCAATTGGTTGTGAGAGGATCATATTTATTTACATATAAATTTGTATAATAATAGTTAATTTTTACCGATTAAGGAATAATATTTAAAATATCTTCTTGGTAGAAATCAAAATATGCTGACCCATTTTATAAGGTATTCTTCCCTATTTTGTTTGGCTAACATCATTGTAATCATTTTATGAAATATTTTCATGTATTAGGTTATTTGTTTTAGATTGTGAAAAGGGATTAGTACATTATAATTTTTAATATTAGTTCATATCGTGAATAAAACAAGGATAGTCCTTGTTTTGTAATAATTTGGCACCATGATAATGAATCACACTAGAGGATGGGAATTGTTTAAAAAATGTGTGATGTGTAAATTGGTGTCTTTTTTTATTGAGCTCCATGATAGAGGAAACATCACATGTACCTAAAATTCTTCGATGTCATGGATGTGGATGAGAAAAACTTTTCTTCGTTATTTCTTATTCGAAAGAGGAGGACACCCAGTTGGATCAGGAATTAGAAAATTGTGTGTCCAAAACGTGTGCCACATTACGAGTAGTGGAATTACATTTATTTATGAAATGTAACTTATAAAATTTCACCATATTTCTTACACATATAATCTAAAATATCCTAATATATGAACCAGAATCTCATATCTCATCAATGGATATATCTCCATGATTAAATTTTGTTTAAGTTGTCATTTATATAAATCAATGCTCTAGTTAAGTCTCCAAAACTGGAAAAATATTTTTATAGAAGTTGATTTAACCTATTTTTCCACATATATATATTTTTATGAGCCCAATTTACCTAGATAATTTCACCTTAGAAATTGAGGATTCTTCAAATCTAGTCATGGGTCATATTAAGAGAGTGGATATTGGTGATCCTGATTATGATTGTCTATATAATTTTCTTGATATTAATGATTTTATATGTATGTTTATTGTTCTGAAATTACATTTACGTACTATCTTATAGTTTCATTGAGTATGGAAATTTTACTAGGAATTAAATTCATAAAAATGACCATTTGTGGACTCCATTAGGTTTGTTGATGATTTTATACTAGGCCAAATGATACACAAAGGGTATTCCACTGCATTGAATATTCAGTAATGAATATTAATCTTTTTAGATTGATAATACATTAGTGTGAAAGGGTGATAATTGTATTTTGGAATGTTTTCATTACTGAGAGGCTTACTAGAAAATTTTTTGGAATAAGGGATTATGATAATGAAAAATGGTGAATTGAAATGATTGTTATTTTATAATTTTTTGGAATGCCTCTGAGCTATTTGAAATTTTTTAAATGGATTTATTTGGATCTTGGTATTGTTGTGGATTTCATTGATAGAATAAATATATTTTGATGTGTATTTTAATTTTAAGATGTGGTGTTTATATCATGATGATTTCAGATGTTTTTTTCATGGGTATCAAATATTGAATTGAATTTAGGATGTGTTTTCCCTTTTTGGGTAAAATATAATTAGTGGTTATTTTAATGGGTTTGATGGAATTAAATATATTTATCTATTATTTACTCTAATATTCACTTTGTACATTTATAAATGTTGAAACAGTGGGTTATTGAAATTAAACCAATTATACCCATGGATCGAAAACCTATTATATCATTATATTCTAATTTTATTAACATGGACTAATTGAATCTGAAATGATGTAATAAGAAGGAAAATGGTTAATGGTAAATCAAAAATGATTCTATTAATTATTTTATTTATGTAAATTTAATTATTGAGTCTACTGGATATTTGGTCAAATGGTTTATGGATGAAATTGGCCTTGGAAGATGATTATGTTAGACCATGAATTTCAATGAATGTTGGAATGGGTTATCCTGGATAAAAATACCATGTATTTAGTTAAATAAAAATTATGAAAATTTAAAAAGTAATATGTGATTCTCTAAACCAATGTGTAATGGTATATGATGTGGCACTACTAATCATTTATTTAGGATTCATCAATGTAGAGTTTGATATCCCTGATTGAATATCATGTAAATGGAATTTCTAATCTGATTTTAGATGGACAAACATGGAATTTGAAATCCATGATTTTATATGGTGGAAATGTTTTCTATTTTTTCTATAGTACCATCAATGATATTTGTGAATTATTATCATTGATTATGGAATTAATAACGGGATCAATCCTTATTCTCAATTAATATTTAATATTATTGTCAAATTCACCCTTTTAATTTAAAATGACTTACCCATTTGATTTATAAATCCAAAAAATTAAATAAATGATGTCTCTGTTGGTTGGTTGGGTGAAATGTCGTATCAAATTTTTTTAAATGTATAATAAATAAATGAATACACGGGTCCAATATTCATTAATTTTTTTGTCTATTTTCACTATTAGTTATCTTTAAACACAATTTTTCAGAATGGTTATAAATTTCGACACACATGGTAGTGGCATAGTATTTTATATATACACACTACTCGAGATTTGATTGAATAGGGGTACATGATCATGTAGAACATATTTTTTTAAATTACATACAGATAAGGTTATAGGGTTTGGTTCATAAATTGGGTGATTGGATGAAGAACGAGATATTGGGAATCAATTTAGGCACTGTACCACGTGTGAGGAATTTCAAAATTTTGGTATTTGGTATTTTTTTATTTGAATGAATTATACGTAGATTGGACATATTATTATTATTTTATTTTTATCTTAGGATAATTTTGTCACATTTTTTAATATATATTATTTACTAATTATTGTAATTATATATTATTGTGAAAATATTTATTATATGGTTCTACACTAATATGAAGATATTGTATTCCTAATTTTATAAATATGCCATTATTTTTATTTAGATTACTCCGAAGTGTGGGGTGGCGCGTTTGATTTCACATAGAACACCAGTTCCGTGAAAGGCTTGGTAATGAGACCAACCATAGGTTTAAGCATCACTACGCTCGGGAGGAAAATTAGTTTTTGGGGGTGGGAAATTGATTTGTTTATTATTTTACTATTGAAAAAATTTTCACATATTAATTTTATCTTCAAAGTGATGTTATATATTTTTTATATTTTTATATATTATCATGGAATTAAATAAGAAGGCATGTGATTGTTGATTTTTATAGTAACATGTTGTTTATATGATATCTGTATGTTTCCTATGTTTTCTAGTTACTTGGGATTAATTATGATGGTATTTTTTTAGGTACATTATTATTGGTTATTTGTGTCATACAATTATAATAAGCTAATTAGGGTAGTTGGTATTTAAATTATTTGAAACCATATATATACTTTATATATATGTGTTTGGAGGAATCTATATAATTATATCATCATAAACATCAATGTAATAGGATGATATAAAAGAATTTTAATATATTTGATATGGTCAGATATGTTTTGAATATGTATCTTATATGGTTTTTTATCATCATTAATTTTTTAATGGAATTCTTTGAATCACAAACGAAAAAATATGAATGTAAAATAATGATGAAAAGTTGAAATTATGGAATCTTTAAAGGTTTTGAAATTTGAATCCAACATATTTCTAGTATTTTTACTCTAATATAAACTGGAAAATGATGGAAAAATTAGCAAAGTTGTATTTGGGTTTCACTTATGTTCTTAGCTAAAATTATTTATTGGGTTTTTGGTCTTTATGGATTCTCATGTATTGATGCCCTTACTCTTCATTTGTTTGGATTATATGGGTTTGGAGATTATAGATAGAAGGATGTTTTTTTATACATTTGTATATGTTTTGACTATGAGATGATGAAATTTTTTCTGGTAACTTAGATGTGGTGACCTCTATTGGTTTTATTCTCTAGCATGAAATATGTGTTTTGGAATAAGGATTAATTAATAGTGATTTTTTATATGTTTATAAAACCTTTTTTCAATGGTGGGTTTTTTACAATATATGGTGTGTTTATGAATGGAAGTCTTGTGTGTTATTTTTGATATGTATTCCTTATTCTGATATTCTTATGGTTTTCAAAATGTCCCAAATGTCGTTCCGAATTATAATTTTATTTAAGTAATAATGTGTAGTTTATGGTGACATTATCCTAGTTTTGTTGGTATTTTAGATTGTGAATCATGTGTTTAGATTCTTTGGAAGATGAATCGGTTCATGGTAGGTTCGACTGATTTTCTATAAAACGAAAGGCTTCTCCTTGATTTCCTATCAAATAAAAGGACCTTGATATATTACGGTATGATTTAAGGCTAGTTTCATAATTTAAGGGTCATTTAGATACCTAGATCATCTATTTTAAGGATGGTTGTTAAATTGATAAAATTTTATTTTTTTTGTGTCTTGATAATTGTGGAATGATTGTGTAAATATGATTAGAATTGTGGAATGATTCTGTTGTGATAGTCGGCTATCCTGATAGACCGAACTTGTTCAAGAGTCCATTTATTTTTATGGGAATGATGATTATTCCATGATAAAATATAAGATAATGAGAAAATAAGCGTTTTTAGTTTATTGATTAAGGATTTTATCTTAATCAATGTTATATTTTACTCAAGGGAATCTGATCATGGTTTCCTGAATGGTCATAAAAAATAATGTGACTTGGGGTATTGTAGTGATGTTGGGATAGTAGGAACAGGTTGGAGGAGCAAAATTTTGTTTGTGATATGTGGATTAGAGGATCATGGAAGTTTTAATTTCTTCTTCAATGAATTATATAGGATTCACTCTGAATATGATCTAGTCCATTTGGTTTTGGATCGTTGAAATTTTCTGTTTGCATCCTCATTGAGCACAATGTAGGTTGTGAAGGAATAAATTTACTATGATGGATGTTGTATTAAAAGAGGATTTTTTTCCATAACTACTTGGTAGATATCCATGGGGTTCTATTAAATTTTAGTTAGTGTGTCCCATTTTAGTAATGATGACTGGAGATATTGAGATTCTATGATAGAGGGGTTCATGTGTCCATTTTTGGGGTTTTACATTTCTTTAAATCTTAGGGAGACATTAAATATAGAATTGATGGTCAAATTTAACTATTAGATCATAGTTTAGACCATCTCTAGAGACTATCTTGTTCAATATCTTTATGTCATCCTCAATATATTGAAAGAGAATCATCTATATCACTTGCTATCTATGCAATAATTATAGTTTGACGAATGTATTATTTATAGATTACTATTATGGATCACTGTAAGAGAGGTCATGGGGTAGGAATTACATCATCAATGATCTTTGTTAAAATTCTTTAGTAAAACTGTATGTCCTCAATGGCCATGTGTTCTATTATTAGAAGATAATAATGGGATATATTCGATATTACATCGCATCTCCCATATAAGAGCGATACAATGATGCACAATTCATGGGATCATATATAGTTGGTATGTTATTCATTTTGGCTAAATTTTCATAACTGAAGAATTGAATATTACTCTCTCAAAGTAGATAGTTAAATGTTTTTCATATATTAGGAAATTTTTACTGAATGGTTTTCATAGATGTGGATTATTCATGGTGGCACCACGATTCCAGTGAGGAACTTATATGGCATGTTCCAGAATTGTTTTGGAAATTATAATGGAATATCATTTGTTGTAGATGATCAAACATCAAATTTTCATTAGGATCAAGGTGTGTTTGAATGTTATTTCCAGGTTATTGTTTCATAGGTGTGTTAGTGGTTTTATTTGGAAATAAAATAGATTTTAGTCAGTTTGGAACTAACATTAGGATGTAATTGGAGGTTTATTGTGGGATCGAATTGGCATGTTTGGGTTATAGTGGAATGACTATGGGTTTGAGAATATAATGATCATATGGGAAAGAGATGTGATGGGTGTTGGGGTTATGTTGTCCATGGATAGTCTGATTGGAATTTTTATTTGTATTTTTTTTGTAATGTTCGAAATCACATAAAACATTTTTTTGGTAAGGATGTGAGAATTTTGAAATTTTATTTATTATTTAAATGAAAATATGGGTTGATTGATGTTCATTAGTGGATAGTGTGTTTTCAACCATTCTAAATAGATTTTTTATGTTTAGGATTGTTTCTAAAATTAATGTAATTATCATGGTTTAATGGGAATTGTAACATTTGATCTACAAAAGGCACATTGAGGGAGAGTGAGTTTCAAATTCAAATGGGATTTTCTACTATCAAAGGGGACATGAATCAACTTTGGTGGATGTAATCTAAGCCATATGGTGTGTAAGACCATAGGATTAGTGATTAATAAATCAACAATACCTTGAGTTTTTTATTAGGATGATATGGGGTGATCACTATATTGCAGTTTTATTTTGAGAGATACGAATTGGACATTGATTTGTGATGTTGAGTGAAATTATTTTGAGGTTGTTTGTTTTTAGTGAATCACATATTTAGAATATATACAATGTCATGGGTTTTATTTTATTGAACTGCATACATTGTTAGTCATGGATTAATGGTCATATATACCACTCGGGGATGATAATTGTTATGGTTGGGAGTTTGTAAATTATCAACTATTTTTAAATGGAATGTTTTTATATAGTGTTTTATTATATGAATTTTAAATGATCAATGAAATAAATATTAGGGGTAAAGAAGTTATCATCTGTTTCCATTCGATGTGGAATATTGAAATGATGAAAAATGATTCTTACAGTTCATGGAGGATATACATTACTAACCATAACGCATGATCACACAGAGAGAAAGAGGGGCATAGACTAAACCACATGTGAGGTATCCCCATGAGACCATGCGAATTGACCCCATTTCATTGTGTAGACCTCCTGATGATCACATGTTATCCAAACATTGTAATTTTACCTAAAAACTGTGTTTCGTGTTTCCTCTAGGACATTCGGTTATGTAATAGCTATAACTATTCACCATGGGCCAATGATTTGGGATTGGAGTCCTTGAGGATTTTGGGCCACCTAGGCCTTCAGGTCAGTAGGGATTTGGGACAACATTTATGGCCTTCATGACACCTCAAGGCCTTCGGGCCACATGAATTTTCCCCAGACACACTACCAAAAAGGTAGTAGCCCTAGAAGATGATTCAGAGCAAGTGTACCCACCAGAGAAGAGTCCAATGGATTTTTCAGAATGAGAGGCTATGGTTATGCCATCGGGTCCAGCCTGTACTTTCATGGGAATCCTAGACAGATGGACATTAGAAGGTGGAGAGCTACTATCCTGATGTAAATTTTGGGGAGGGCTAGTTCCTTGTATATAATTTTGTTGAATTCCATAAGACCTTCGAGTCATGTAATCTCTTAAGCCTACGATCCATGTAATCTATGAGCATACGGGCATTGTATGGGTTCCCCCTCATCCCTAGAAAGGGGGGTTATAAAAAAATCTATAAAAACGAAGGCCTTCCGGCCATTCGGGGATGTGGAGTTTCTTATAGGACAAATGAGACATTACTATGGGGGGCATAATTTCAACAACATTTCACCTATTTAAATGTGATAAAATTAATTTTTTTTCTGACCCTAATAATATTCCCATCGATTTACTACTTCAATTATTATAAAACATCATAATATTCAGTCAATTAGATCACATCTCCACCTCAAATGAATCTACTTTGATTTTCAATCATTTGAGGTTCTATTTCATTATTATCATTGATCCATTCAGTGTTTATTACCATATTTCAATGTATATTATATATGTGGAATAAACTTTTTTATCATATTATTATTTAATATTATAAACCCTTTTCTCAAGGATATCATCACCATAAATATTGAGTTCATTTTTTCTCAAATCATTGTCAATTGATCAATGTGTGGTTTTATATGAGCTTGAGGAGGTTATCTTCAATATGATTCCTATATTCTATATGTTATTTCTGTCTATATTGTTATGCTGATGTTATCCTAAATTATATTTCATTTAATAAACTATAAAAATTAATTTCGTTATTAAATTTATGTGATAAACCCATCATGGATCCCATTGGGTCCATTTATTACTTGAGATTGTGTGTTGGGATACCCATTTGGAATTTTAATCCCTTCAAGGTGGTGTAATTAAATTGTAAATGTTGAGATAGGAAATATATGAGATTAGTTTTTTGATATTGTCTTTTGGAATATAAACATGTTTAAGGGAATAAATTTTGTAATTATTGAACAAATTTTTATGAATTTCTAATTGGATAAATTTAGCTATTTCCCATGAATATTGTTTTTGAAATTATTTAGTGTATTTTGAATAATTTTAAATTTATTACTTTTGATTTTGATGTAGATGTGATTTAAAATTAGGGTAGAATAATTTTTATAATGGATAATGTTATAGAATGATGTGTTGATCTAAATGAAATCTTAATGGTGTTATTGAATCTAATTCAAGTGTTTATTTGAAATGAATTTATGTATCTCGATTTCTGTTAAAATTAATTAATGGGTCATTTAATGTTTTATAATGTAATTTATCATATTAAAAAATGTTTGTATAAAAAGGTACATTGGTACATTGTTATATAATAAAATATTTGTATTCTGGGTCTAAACCGATTTTTAATATGGGTTTACATGTTAGTGTGTCAGAAAAGGTCATTTGGATTAACATGGAAGAATTTAATCTTCAATTATTTGAGAATTATGGAAATTAGAAATGGAAAAGGGATATTTTTATATTATTAATTTTATTATAAATTATTTTATAATAGAGATAAATGAATTAATGGATAATTTTTTTAAAATGTAATCAATCCATGAGGATGAGTTTGTTAGACAATTAAAATGAAATAATGTTAGAATGAGTAAACCATAGAATAATGGTAAACTATGTTGGAATCTATATATTATGAAATGTTAAAATGTGTGATTTGAAGATACAATACCATGTGTAGATATATGGTAGAATGGAGCTCGTTTTCAATGATTTTGGATGTAAGAAAATGGTGTTCAACATCATTTTTTAATATGATGAACAAGTTTCACATTATTCTTATTTAGGATACCTTAATATGGAATTCAACAAAATTGATTTTTCATGATAGTCACCATGTCCCATTTTTCCTAGAGTGAAATCACATTGATAACTACTTATAAAAATTTAATATTGTTTTGGAAATTCGATCAATTCCCCTTGGTCATAAAATTTGAAATCATTAATAATGAAATATTTTTTATTTTGAATATAGAAAAAAATTGATTTATGATTCAAAAAAATGGTATGGTTAAATTTTGAATTGTTGGATGGATGAAATGATAGAAACCCTGATTCTAGTTGGATAATTAATAAAGCCTTCTTGTGACTCATGATTAATTTATTTCCATGTTTTTTATCAACTAGTTATCTAGATGTACTATTTTTTAGTCTATTTATTTCATTGTTGAATGTTGAAGGTCTCCAACAGAGATTTACTCACACTCAGCTCTGAAACCCCTAATAAATTGGTATCTGGGTAGATATTAAAACATTCATCTACAAGATTAAAAAAATTGACACAAATTGTTGTTTATATTTGGTTTTATGGGATAGAGAATGTGATGTTAGGAACATGTTTTTAAATGGGAATATTTTACAAGATTTTTTTATCATTTTGGTTTTTGGGGTATTATTATTGGACTATTGAATATGTATAGTGTACATATCGTTTTTATATTATGTTTCACAAGGGTAACTTGTTGGAACAATTCAAAATGATGGTCCAATTACTTATAATTATAATTATTTTATATTTTGGAATTATTTGTTATGTGGTACTATTATGATAAATATGGTATAGTCTATATAAATATCTCTTTATATACTTTCTAAAAATTAGCAGAATAATTCATATGATGAGGTGAGCATGAGGTCAGGTAACACATTAGATTAGGGGAAAAGTTTACTGGATCTCATAAAAGAATAATATATACAACTACACTCATGTTTATAATGGATAGAGGTTGGTGATTGATAATTTATGTGGTTAAAATTTTTCATGATACTATTAACTGAGTTAGTCGAATCACATAGCGGTTAGTTATGTATTTGTTAAATCATAAATAAATCTGACATATGATATGTTGACAGAAAATATTTGGAGATATGGATTTTGTATCACATTGTGATTATATATGGATGAGGATATAGAGGTTTGAAATGTTTTATAAATTATTTCCACTAAATATAGAAAAATATAATATTCAATATTATATTAGATAAGAAATGTTTCAGTTATAATTTACTTCATTTGTTAATGAATGTATGATATTTTTCTTGTATTTAAATATAAGGGATAGAATAAGGAAATGTATTACAAAAATTAGCGTATTTTTGCACAAATATATCATGATTATTCCAGTGAATATTTTGGATCTTATTATAATGATATAATGGTGTAATTCCAGAACTCTTATATGAAATCTATTGTATTATATGTATATTAAGGATTAGTATTGGGAGAGTGGTGAACAGAATGGGTATTTGTGGCTACATGTTTTCATTAGAGATTCTCAGTGATGATTCTCATCTATGAGAACCCATATGGTTTGCTGAATTTTATGGATTCATGTTTCATAGGTTTGATTGGATTTACATCCACGTGATTTTAGATTTTAGTAATGAGATTTTAAATAAAAATATTTTCAAGAAGGATACTTGAGGAATAAATGAGGGGACATTAATGGTGTATTGAATATGATGTTCACTGAAGGAGGTCATTTGGACACTAGTAGAATAATATATAGTTTCTAATTAGATAAATTATTATATAATATACTCAATATCTTTGTGTAATTATAGAGGAACCTGTAGGTAATTCTCATTGACATGTATCCTTAAAATGAATCTTATCTTAGTGGCTTCATATGAACTTTCCTATAATTATCTATATACATGAGGTTACCAACCACTAGTGTGTGTATAGAAGGTGATATTAATGGAAATCTATCAACTCATTATAATATAAAATAAAGTAGTGAGAAATTCTAATTTACATAAAACAGTAATGTAAATAATGATTTCGAACCATATCACATCATAAAATGTGTAACACATTATAATATATTGCTGAAATACTATATATAATTTCTTGTTGTGGGTTAATTTTATACATAATAACCTAAAAAACTAACACACTAGACTACCATACATGACACTATGTATTTATTTAGTAATATCCCAAAAATGTTTGAAAATAATCATATAGAATCACCAATATAAAATATTATAAAACTCTCTCTCCAATGCCATACTCTATCCAAATTTAAAATATATGTGACATATATGCACAATATGAAGATCATCCATTGAGTGAGTAAAAAATTAATAGTATACCACCATTTTACATATAATATCCCTAATGATATACATGTTTATGTTTATCATGATATGCAAGAAAATCATATATTCACACAATAGTTCCTCTGTAAATGGGGTTTTATATTATGACCCCCATACAATAGAATATGTTATCTATCATGTGATTGATTTAGAGAATACAACCAAGATATAAACAAAATAGAAGACTCACTTCGTCTGGGTACACATCTCATAAAATCATTAGTAAGCTAACATAACCACCATGGGAAACATCCACCCAGAAATTGATCCCAATAACCCTAAGTCACTTGGTTTCAAAAAAGAAACATATATATTTTAAAACATATCATTAATATACCTATTATTATCTTATGATAATAATAAGTAACATAAATTTATATACATCACTACTAGAATATTACCATATTCCAATGGTTTAGAACCGTTGTTATAGGCCTCCAAACAGTTGGTATTGTCTATACCAACGGTTTGGAGAACTGTTTCCATGTAATACATGGGGATAGGACTACCCCAATGGTTTTGAAAAACATTTTTATATGTAATATGTAAATGTATACCAAGGGTTCCATAAAACTGTTGGTATATGTAATTCAAAAAATAATCATTCGGTTGGTTTTGATCCTAGCACCTCCCATTTGTGATTGAACGACCTAACCACTACCCTAAATTACTTTTGTGAAAATAATTTCATAAATATATTTATGGACTGTTATAAGTATTTTAAATTTTTATTTAGTTAATTTCCTTTTTAAGAAGATTCCATTATGAAAACATGTACCTATACCAACAGTTTTGAGAACCTTTGGTATATGTTTATTGATTTTGGGACCAATACCAATGGTTTTGGACATATAATTGTTATAGGGGGGCCTATAACAATGGTTTGGCTAAAACTTTTGGTATTGGGTCTTGAAAATGGACCTATAACAACAGTTTTTTCCATACTGTTGGTATATGTCCATATAAGTGACCTATACCAACGGTTTTGGCCAAACCGTTGATATAGTTCCATATTAGTGAACTATACCAATGGTTTTCCCAAAATCGTTGGTATATATCATATTTCTAGTAGTGCATTGAGGATAATATCAACAATTGTTTTAAGGATACCCATTGTTCCCTCTATGTCAACAAGACCACAAATACTTATCCCAAGCAGTGATAAAAAACATTCCAGTAATATAATACCATTAAACAAAAACCATGCCATCATCAATGCAAATTTTAATAAAATCATATCTTATTACTGAATCATATCGCCACCCCTATTATTGGTGTAGAACTATCTTCAACACATATGGAATTAATGATTCAATCAGAAAATTAATACACAAAAAGATTATATCCCCAAAAGTCTTTTAGACATTCCAACTGTAATAATATCATATTCTTATAATCATGAAATAACAATTTCATAACCCTATACTTATTTCAAAAAATCCTAAATCAAACACACAAATTATAACACCCCAAGAATCAATGATACACTTCTACATAATAATTCAATATCATGTGTTATACGCAATCCCGAGTTCGAGCGCACCACGACCTATCAAAAAATATGTTTAAATAGAAGATATAGATAGTATTAACTACATTTTTATTTTTATATATCCAAAATAATGTTAACATTAATATTATTTGTTTCTTAATAATAATATAAGGTTATATTAAAATTTCATATAAAAGATATATTAAAAAACCAATTTCTTCCTTTGAAGGAAGTAACATTTTTAAAAACCATATTTTAAACTTTTATATATTCAAAATTATGATATGAAATTATTCTATATAAGTACAAAATAAAAATATAGTTTTCTAATATTTTAGTGTTTTTGGATAACATTCATATTTTAAAAAATAGTGAATAATACTATATTTTAATTCCAAACCAATTTTTAAACTAAATTATTTATATAGATATATTATCATTTGATTTTTATTTCATTTTCAATATCATATTTTTTTTTAATTTTACCCAATTTTGGTTAGTATATGTTATTTCACATTGAAATTGTAAACAAACACATGTCAATATTTGAATAGTGTTTACTTCATAAAAACAAGCTTTCTGGTTTTGACAATGATGATTTATTTTAATATAATTTCCTCTAATTATGATTTTTGATTTTGAAAATTGGATTCCATATTCAGAATTATAAGGTCTAAATTTTCTAAATATGTACCTTTTAGTATTGGACATTATAAACAGTAGCTTGAGTAAGTTTTTTTATTTATCATGGTTAGAGGGTAAATAAAGTAAATATGGATAACAAAACAATATTATAACAATATAAATTTGCACTAACCTATTTCATATTCCTATTGAATGACTTATTTCCATCCATGTGCATTATTACGTCAATTTTAGGACTTAATGGTGCCACATTGCAGTGAAAATTACTTGTTATAATATTTAATTTAATGAAAATGGAAATATAACATTAGAATGTATCTTATGACTAAAAAATATTAATTCATGTTTTATAATTGATATCATCATATATAAAAAATAAATAGAAATATAAAAATATTTCAAACAGAATGGTGTTTTATTTGTATTTTTTGGACAATAAAAAAATTATTTATGACACAATAAAGATGCAATATATTCATTATTAAAGAAAGAATCAAATAAATGATATTTTAAATGTTACAATTAATTTAATTTTTATGTTTTTAGGCCATCCTATAATTTTCTGGAAGACTATCAAATTATATATTTTATGAAATTCATTTTTCTATGTAAACATTTTTTTATGACTAACAAAAATAATTTAATAAATAGTGTCAAAATTGTGATAATGATTTTTAAAACCAATATTTGTTTATTAAATGATATGAAAATAATAAAATATAATAGTCGACCAACTGACATTGATAACATTAAACTTTTTACTAATGATCCACCTATAGTTCTATATTTATTTTATTTTAAATATATTAACCATATAGTATAATAATACATGAAGTCATAGTAAGAGTAAAACAACATAACTAAAGGTTAATATCAAATGATAAGGATAATATTATGACCTAAACATATCTATATAAAAATTTCTTTGATTATTTCAACTATAAACATCAAATTATCTAATTAAATAACCTTATAGCTATTATAACCTGAAAATATATATAATAAATTAACATTTCAAGCATTTCATAAAGTGCCTCTCAAATATTTTATAAAAGGGAACTCCTCCATCTATTTCAATCACACCCTAAATCTCTTTTGTTCATGAAATAACTTACCAATTCTCTTCCCATATTACTTCCCTTAATCATAGTGATAAACCTTTGGGTAGAAAAACAAATTTAGGAGTCCTTTTATGGGATTAAAATGGAGACAACAGAAGAAAAGGTAATCATTCTTCCCCTTATTACAAAGTACATTTCATCTCTTACATTCTCTTCCTATGATGTTACCATACTAAAATAATAACTCCAGAATCTAATATATTATGAGTTGTATTTATGATTATGGTAAAACCATATTACACATTTTACCCATCCTATGAAAAACAATATCAACATGTGAGGGTACTTAAGACTTTCCATCACCATACCATGATGTAAAATGTTTTTCATCTATACATTATTTCAAAAAGAACAAATAATTATATAGGAGAATTAAAGAATAAATACAAAATTATATCAATGTTTAAAAATTTATATTTCATAAAATTCCATACCGTTTACACTTTAGGAAGTTATGTCATCGCTCGTGCATACATACGACTTAACGTCTCAATGACGTGATATGATTCATCTACCATATCTACCATCCAATATGGATTATAAAAAATATAAATTCCTAATAATCCTGAAAGATATGAAATTATAAGGATACATGAATAATATATATATATATATAAGTAGGTAAGTATATATGTATGAATTTATGTATTTACATATATGTCATTCACTTAGTTCCATTCACAAATATCAGAATCCAGAAAAGGCGTTTATGGGTACATAAGACCTACCATCTCTATGGACGGTGTATTAAATTTCTTATGTCAATCTATGATATATATTTATATAATAAATATAATAAATATATAAAATATATTATTCATTCTGGAATGTTATAAATCATGATATATGTAATAGGATCAATAATAACAAATCAAAACTGTAACTCCAAAATATTTTTTAGCACATTATCCCTTTCATGTAATTCAATATCATGCAATACACGCAACACTGAGTTCGAGTGCCACATGACATACGAAAGTAGCCGTTCAGAAGAAGTAATTAATAGTATTAACCAAATTTTTTATTTTATATAATCCATATAATTTTAACACCCATATTATGTGTTTCTTAGTCATTATATTAGATGAAACTCAATTTTTCAAATAAAGGAAGTATTTTTCCAAAAATTAAGTTTTATCACATTTTAATAGAGAACACATTTAAAACTAATATTTTACCATATTATATATTCAATTTTACAAAATAAAATTCTTATGTAGATGCTGAAAGTAAATATTTAGTTTTGAAATTTTTTTGTTTCTTCTGATAATTTTCATATTTTGATGGATATTTAAAAATAATAAATTTTAATTGAATACTACCATTTTAATAAAAATAATATAAAGTGATAAATAAAAATTGTCAATTTTTTTGGAGTATAATTATATTATTGTTTTGTCATTTAATCCAATTGGTTATCATTAGAAGTGATTTTACATTTAAATTGGACATAAACACATATAAATCCTCTAGTATTTTTTACTTCTAAATAAACCCGATTGTTGGTTTTGACAACAAAAATTAATTATAAATTCATTAATGAAACATTTATGTTTTTAATTTTTTAATACAGAAATAATATTTTTATTTGTATTATCTAAATTATCTTAGGGTGAATTTTTGTTTTTTGAAAACATTCAATTATTTATGAATAGTGAAAAACGTTGCGTAATTGTTTAAAAATGAATTTTTATTTAAATAATTATTTGTTTATTAAATATATTTTATGTTAAAATATATAAATAATACCAATATAAGTTTAATGTAATTCATTGTGGTCATTTTGTAATAAAATTTGATTTGTAAATTTTTATTGAACTTTTTAACATATTTTATCAATCTTCTAGGAACATTTGCAAATTTCCATAGAACATAACTTTACCACATAAATGAATTGAATATCAATAATTTGTGAGACATAGTTGAAGTATGTAATTAAAATTTTGATCAATAGGATGAATTGTTTTGGTGAATAGTAATTTATGAATTTTATTTACAATATTTAATAGTAAATAGGGTAATTAATGGTAAAAATGATATTTTAATTACTCTTACACATGTCCTAATACTATTCGATAAGTATTTTTTGAAATAAATCAACCTTAGAATAAAATATTATCATATTTGATCAATATGGATTAGATTAGGACATTAATTATTATTTAAGACAAAGAAGAGCTAAAAGTATTAAATTCCATTTTTCATAACTAATACATTTTTAATATAGTTATAAACATAAGATAAATTCAACTATAAATCTTAATTATTAAGAATAAAATATTTTCTATATAATGGTATTTAATATATAAATTTTATACTATAAATAATTAAATTTATTTATGTCAAAATGATGATGTGGTAATTACAATAATAATGAATTATTAAAATAATTTTTATTATAAATATAAAAATATATGTAAATTGAGACTTTTGATGCATTCCACAAATTTTCTAGGATAATATGAAATTTTATTATTGATTTTACTTATTTTGTTTGAAGAAATCTGGTTTTGTGGGTTTTAACAAAATTAAAATACTAAATAGTTTCAAAATTGTCATAAATGTGTTTTTTAAATTCAAATACTATATTATTAAATGATATAATATTCCTAAAAATATATTATTCTGCCAAAGGACTCATATAATGATATATATACAATTAATGGACAATTTGGTATTGTCTTTGATATTTATAGTTTCTTTATTAACCATTTATTATTATAATACATGAATATATGGTAAAAGTTCAACTATTTAACTAAGATTTAAATATTAAATATAAGGTTAATATTAAGACCTAAACCAGTCCAAAAACTATTGATTAAGAGTGTTTACACATAGACCCACCTTATATTTGAAATAAACTCTTTTGAGTTATTATAATACAAATAATTTTTTATAATATAATAATATTTCAAGCAT
Organism: Viscum album; assembly: GCA_963277665.1. Taxonomy (NCBI): domain Eukaryota; kingdom Viridiplantae; phylum Streptophyta; class Magnoliopsida; order Santalales; family Viscaceae; genus Viscum; species Viscum album. The sequence continues at coordinate 1,298,291,510 of OY728146.1, forward strand.
TTCCTAAAGTTAAATTCACCTCTCTTTTAAAAGGCTACTTCAACTTCTCTCAAAATCACACCATCAAATCCATTTGGTTCTGTGAAATCCCGATAAAATATCTTCCCAACTACCCTAAATTAAACCTAGAGGGATATCTTTGATCACAATTCTGACCTATGGAGCCCTTATGATCGAATCAAAAGAAAGATCATGGAAAAGAGGTAATAATTTCATCACCTCTTTCAATATTCTTTTCTTCTTACACTTCCACTTTTTTTTGTTGATTCCATAGGAAAAATATAACAACATTAAATTATACATACAATTATGTTATTATAGATATGATACAACAATATTCACTATTCTATACAATCTATGAATGAAAAAGTCACCATATGTGCGTACATATGGTTTACCATCTCCATGTCATGGTGTTGTTTTTCATTCAACACATCTTTAATTGGATGGCTTTAATAATAAGTATAATTGGTGTAAATAATAAATATAATATGTTAATGATTTTTTATATATGATCTACCATCCAATTAAAAATTTTTCACAATCAATTGAATGATATTGTTGCTCGTGCATACGTACAGATTACTATCTCCATGAACATGATGAGATTCATTACCCATCCTAAACATTCATGAATAAATTTAATGTTATGTTTTAAAAAATAATGTTTATCAACTTAATATCATTTTGGATAACAATCAAATACATCATATCCATAACAATCATGACATATGTAATAAAACATATCATGTAAAATGAACCAGTTAACACCCAAAACAATGATACTACTGAAATATTATTACCAAAAAAAATTTAGAAGATCATATAAAATATCATATTTTCATATATGGTAGTATTATAATATAATAAAAATTATTAAACTATTTTATAGTAGTTAAACATACCTATAATCAAGGAAATGTACAATGTGATGGTTAATTTGACAATCACTTTACTTATCTCAGTTGGTTTACATGCAAGTATCAACTGGGAGCTCATTATCATCCACATCCATATTTCATAAAATTTTATTTTAAAAAATTACTCTTTCCTAGAATATGATTAATGATTTTTATACCCTTGATTTAATTTACATTATTTTTTAATGAAATCTTTTTATCGTTTTCCAGACAAGGAACTTTATGACATTTTCATCAAATTAAGGTAAGAATGTTTTTTAACTTATAAGGTGAGTACAACTATTTTCCATCATTATAAAGAATTTGAACCATCCCATACATTCTGATAAGAAAATTTCCAAAATAAATTTTTTCTTTTATTATTAAAAGACTTTTAAATGATTTTAATATTGAATATAATATTTCTATCAAATGTTTTTGATTTCATCTATGTTAGTATCTATTGATGGATTTAACACTTATTTGATTTTGATTTATTATTAAATAGTATTTCATATGTATTGATGGTTTTGTGATATGTTTGACCGTGGATATGTTGTTTTTTTAACATTAACAGTTTAGGGATAAAGTATGAACATTTGGTATGCTATTATTAATACAAAATTTTATCGTATATTTCAACCATTTCATATGAGGAATTTATTGGACTTATTAAGTGATGGGTGGAGCCTGCTATAGCTCTTCAATACATCGATGGGTTTCATGAGACAAACTTGTGTTTTGGTACAAGGCCTTGAAAAAATATTATTTTTAGTATTGGTATAAATCCTTGACATTGTGGTTATGATGTTCGGAATTATGAATTTCATCATTATAAAATCAGCTCTTGATATTAAATGTGATTTTTTAACTAGAATAATATCAATGTAAATAATTAAATTGAATTATTTGATTTATATTGTACATATTATTCTGAAATTTATGTTTCAAAAGATAATAGTTTAGTCATATACAATGTATTAAATGTGTATTCTTATTTATGGTAGATTCCACTATATTTTTATCTTTACTGAGAATCAAAGCATACCACTTTCTATGTTTTATTTTCCCAAATATGTGAAAATTTATATTATGACATACATATAGAGATTGTATATGGGATATGTATGTTTTAAAAGTAGACAAAATGTTGTTTTATTTTATTTAATAATGTCATGTAAAAATTATATATGTATCTAGTAAATCTAAATCTACTGAACTGATTGGTCATTCAAGAGTAGATCATTTCTAATCATGAAAATGTCATGTAATAATGCACCAACTCTAGGTAACTAGGGTATGGGAATTACTGTTGATATCATAGGATGTTTAATACAAACCATGGAAACTAGATTTCGAAAAACTATGATTAGGGAACATTACCCGAAGATAAAAATTGAGTATTAGAATATAAGAAATTCCTAGAATTTTGTTATTGTAGATAATTTTTTATTTTCCATGAAATACATCCATGTATAGATACAAGAAGGTAGAGATATCTCTTTCACAATTTTCCCAATGTGTGAAAACTCGGACAAGGAATTTTGGGCTTGACCTTGGGTATCCCATTACATGAAAATGGTCCTTGTTGCACCCTTGGTTACGACACTCCATGGTATATAATTATGATAATTCACAATTTTTTACAAAACATTATGGAGTATTAATTAGTAAATATTATGTTAAACAAACTAATGTTATGATTTTGAGACTAGATATGGGTTAATGTTCAATTAATGATGATAATTTTTATAGATTCTAGATTATAAATTATGAAGTGATCTAACTTAGTTTATTTTGTTATTTAAAAATGGATCTCAGTAGTAGGAATGCGAACTCTAAAAATATGCATGACACAAAGAGTAAGTAGGATAATATCTTTCATGTCCGTAAGACATAATTTAAAAGGGAAATAGTCTCCCAAGTATTCCCATCATATATTGAAATAATATCATGTGTTAATAAGATATGTAAATAATTACCTGAGTCCTTTGGCCATGAAATGAATCAAGAGATGAAAATGATTGTAGAGAACAGTATGGATAAAGAGAATAAGGGAATGAATGATTTTCTCATATGTGATATCTAATGGAATAGTCACTATGGTAAATGCGTGAAGGGAATTTGAGTTAGTTATAAGTGTTGAGATAATGGACACAAATTACGTGATATCCAGGGTAATTATAAGGTATTAAATGTACAATGCTTCATCTGCTAGTAGTTGGGACACTACGTGAATCAATGTACCAATCATCATAGTATACCAAAAATGTTGATATTAGATAATAATAATGTTATGATACTACCAAAAATTAAGTGTAATAATTATTGTTCTTATATTTATATTTGTGAGTGTGTTATTTGAGTGTTTTGTCTACATTGTACTGGTTAGATTAATTATGGAAATAAATAAGGATTGTACTGCTGTATAATATAATTCAGGATTTGAGATTATATGGTACTATGAAAAGTGACTTAGAAACAAGTTATACTTTTTGGAAAATACATGGTTAAAGACAAGATTTTCCTTAATTTGGTTCTAATATTGAGATGCATGTTTTGGAAGAAGATATGGTTGATTTGGATAAATTATATTGGATATTCCTGACTACCTTGAAACTGATTAATAGTTTGTTTATTCTATCATTGTTCGAGTATTCAAAATTTTTGTATATATGAAATATATCTAGTATTCAATAAGGAATAATGGTTCATTAATGTAATACATAAAGTTTTATGGTAATTCAGGGTGTTACCATATTTTAATAGAATACATGATGAAGGTACTCACATGTAATTATGTAGAAAAATAGATCATCTTTAAGTTATTTTGACCTTCCATATTAAATTTTTGATGATGAGTTTGGACCCATGTATTTTAGATAAGTATAAAGGTTGGAATGAATTAAACCGGACATTGGATAATATATTATAATGTTAGAACATTAATTAAGATTATTTATTGTTTTTTTATAAATACGGACTACATGATGGTCCAACAATAACTCGTCACGTATGGCAAGGCGACAAGACATGAACCCACAACCGATGGGTGAAAAGGGTGCATCAACTACTACTAGACTACAATATTTTCTGGTTTTTATAATGTTATTTTATTTATTTTTGGTCAGGTATATGAATAATTAATACATTATGTTTAGAACCATATACTGTTAAGATAAATAGAATATTTTTTAATATTATTATCATTTCGATTAAAATATGAGTTTGTGGTAGAAGGTTATTGAAGGATGTAACATTACATGCCATTTATTTTTTCTCTAATTCTATGAAGAAATTAACTCATTAACATTAGATAATGGTTCATAAAACCCAAAACTTGTTATCCTAATACCTTATGTTTTGTTCAACTAAGGATATTTAAATCATCGTAGATCTATGCATTTGAGGGCCTCAATATCCCATTTAATGTTTACTAGATTCTGATTCATTACCTCAATCACTCCCTATATATATATATATGTTCTTCCTAATATTATGTTTCTCTAACTTCCACAAATGTTTTTCTTTTCGAGATCATAATTTTTTGGTTAATACATCTTTTCCCATTCCTTCTTATTAATAATAAATTTTATTAACCCTATTTTAGATGTGGGTTTAACAGAAAGGTATTTTCTATTTCTAACCTTTTATTTTCTATTTTATTTCAAATTGTGAGGAATAAAATTATTTTTAGAGGGGACAATGTAACAGCCCAATATTTCATAGAACGTTATCTCATTAATGTAATTAAATTTCTTGCACAACACATAACATCGAGTTTGAGCACACCACGACTTACCAAATTAGCCATTCAAAATACAGTTAGGAATAATATTAACTACATTTTTAATTTTATATACTCCATATAATTTTAACATCTATATTATTTTTTTCTGAGACATAATATAAGAACAAATTCATTTATTCAGATAAAGGCTGTATTTTAAAAAAAAACAATTTTTTAGCCCTTTTAATGGCGAACCCATTTTAAACCCAATATTTGAAACTTTGTGTCACGAAACCCTCCCACCAATGATGCCCCTACTGAGCTGGAAATGGTGAAATGGAGATAATGACCCCCCGAGTCCCTCCTCTAGTAGGCCCCGGGGTGGCGACTAGCACCAAGGGTATGAGTTTTCACAAATATGGGACGCATTACCCTTTTTATTATTTAAGATCGGGAAATAGGAAAAGTCAACCACCAAAAATAAAAAGGAAAAGTGTATAGAAATAAACCCAAACCAATCCCACATGCATGTTTAAATAGTTCAGAAACAAGGTACAAGTAAAAGAAATCTCAAAAGTACAATACCAAAAGAAAAAAGTACAGAAAACTGCAGCAAATCTAAATTTCGCGACTACTAGAGTCTCGCACGATCCTGGTAGTCCTACTGGAAACCTGAAAGTAAACGTAGGGTTACCATACAAGTATAATCAGTAGGGAAACCTGAATCTCTCATGCACAAGTAGGTAGACATCCTAATGTCCCATGAGAACAACATAAGAAACCAGGCATGGAGTTCTATCCACCCAACCTCACCAGCCACACTCACCAAAACACAATCACAATAGGTAATAGTATATAAGAACAAGATTATTTTACACCCCGCTCTATTTTCCCCCACTAGCTAGCTATTCTTCCTATCGGCAAACGTCATGATGCTATCACACTCTTTCCGGACACACACACATGGGCCTCAGAACCATGTATCCTGCTTGCACACACCTTGGCCTCACAACCAAGTATCTCGCACGCACACACCTGGGCTTCACAACCAAGTATCATGTACGCACACACCTGGGCCTCACAACCATGTATCCCGCCTGCACACACCTGGGCCTCACAACCACGTATCCCGACCGCACACACCTGGGCCTCCCAACCAAGTATCCTGCATGCACACACCTGGGCCTCACAACCACGTATCCTGCCAGCACACACCTAGGACTGACAACCATGTATCCTTCCCTCACACACCTAGTCCACACAACCACGTATCCTGCACACTCACACCTAGGCCTCATCCCGAAGATTCTTGGTAAAAAATGTAAAACCTGCCCGAAGAGTCTTGGGATAAACAACCCCATTCGAAACCTACCTGAATGGTCTTGGGTGTATGGTCGCCCCAAGACATCACAACCTAGGGAAGAAGGAGAAGAAGGAGCTAGTAACTAAGGGGAAAACACCCTCTCCCATGAAATGGGAGTGTTCGGCACTTTGTTCTCAACGTTGGTGGGGTGCGATTAAACCCAATGATACAAATATATGTATATATACCAAACACTCATCCCAACCTATGGCTTCTTATCAGAGAACTGAGCACGTGCCTCAGCACTTCTACTATGAAGCATGCATAAAACCAACAACCCCACCCCCATTTAGGAATTCATGTTTCAACAGAATTAGATTATTAGTTCCTTAACTATTGGGAAACTATCCACAACCAACCACATCAAGCATTCGTAAAACATATCCCTTCCATCCTCAAATGAAGTTAGGAAAACATAAGAAACACAACCAAGTCCTTCTTATTAACCAACCAACCCCATTGATTATTATTCTCATTCTGTTACCAATCCCCACCATTCAATAACTCTTCTACTTTTATTTATTAATCCTACCCATAGTTAGTTCACATTCAAACCCTTCCCTGCATCCCCGCTGCCAACCAACATAACCATAACCACACCGTACATTATCATCCCATTATACCGTTCATCACAGCCCCACTTCCCATCACTAACATAGAATTCACACCAACCCACAACCATGTAAACCGCAGACCCGCTGCTCACCCGATCCACAACATCCCACAAAAACGCCCCCTTCACATAAATTAACCCCAACAGCACCCACATTTTCATTATTTCTGTTTAGTTAAACTGGGGTGATCACACAAGGGTTCCATATTTTCATTTAATCATCCAAAATTGCGTGATTAACCAATTTCCACATTCCATGAAGTTTCCATCCATAAACAGTCTAGAAAGATAGGGAAACATTTAATTGTGCAAGAAAATGCCCCCAACGACAATGATTTTCAGTAGGCATAAGCCTATTCAATTCACAACATAATATCACATGATATAAAAAAAGAAACAGTAATGACAAACATTCCATCCCCATTATATAAGCCAGTTATTATCTTTATTAAAAAGGTTCAATAGTGTTTCACATAAACAAGTGGACACCCACCCCGCATGATGCACAATTTAGAGAGACAAAGGTAAGACCCCCACCTCAACAGGTTCTGATAACAACGATCCCCCTCGGATCAACTTTAGAAGCCGTCCTTCGGCGCCCGTCACTTCTGGAAAAACCTGAAAAAACCTCCTCGGGTGGATGCTAGGTAGTAAATGACAACGGATCCAAGCTCAGAAGGTCCGCCTCTTTGTTACGATCCTGTGGCTGCTGACGGATCGTAAATTGGAGCTCAAAAGAAACGTTATGGAAGAAAAAGTAGCCTTTGAGTCTCTTGTGAGAGCTCTTCTCAGAGGAAAGGGGAGGAGAGGGGTGTGTTGAAAAGGAGGAGGTGACCCCTCCTTTTATAGGTGTGAAAAACAAAATTACATGGCATGTACATTATGGTACATGGTGTATACTTGGCCATTTCACACGGTCACCACACAGCTTCCAACACGACCTTCAACGCGGAACATGGTCGTTGACTGGTCAACACACGTTTTGAAGGTAATGAATATGCGGGGGGGGGGGGGGGGGGGACTACACGTCGTGTTGTATTGGGTACATGGAGTGTACTCACACTACACATCGTGTACTTACAAAATTCTGAAAAGTGTGGGAAAAGTTCATTTTACCCTCCGAAACACATCAAGAACATATTTATGACAAAGGAATGGGCCGTAGAGTTCCGAGCCATTACATTAGATACCGCTTAAAACATTATCATCCCCAAGAATTCAAAAGCCATGCAGAAGGAACCCAACAAGATACTCTTAGGGCCCTCGTTATAACAGGAACCCCACCAGCAACCCTAATTATAGGTGTTTAGGAATTTCTTCTCCTATGTCGATATATTATCCGCTTTAGGTGGCAATGACTCGCCTGCATGGGTTCAATTGAATCCTCATTAATGCATCTCGATTAAGAATCAGGTCTTCCCACTTCCATACATTATGATTTTTCCATCTTTCACTACCCCCAACACCACACAACAAAAACACTGCCCGAACATGTAGTTTGGGAAAATTCCTTCCCCTATGTCGAGATATTATCCGCTTTAGGCGGCACTTACTTGCCCTCATGGGTTTAAACGCATCCACATTAACGCGTCTCGATTAAGGATCCAGTTTTCCCCATTTCCCACACATCCAGACATGATACACACTTCCATAGAATGAGGAAACAAAAAGGGTCTCCTAAACGACAAGCCAAGCATTCCATATATCAAGGTACAAAGTAAAAAAACAAATCTCAAAAGAACAAGGAAAAAAACAAGTCCAAACAACTCCGGGTACTAAGTGTGCATCTAGGTCTCCCACTCCCATGTTCTCTCCTCGAGGTTTCCATGCCTCCCCAACACACGAACCAGGGGAATGGTTCGTCCATGGAGAACATTCTCTTTACGATCTTCAATTCTGACTGGTCGTTCCTCGATGTTTTCATCGTCTCCTATATCTAACTCTCCCCAGTCGATAACGTGAGATTCGTCGTGTAAGTACAGACGAAGCCGGGAGACGTGGAAGACTTCATGAACTTTCTCCAACTGAGGTGGTAGGGCCAACTGATATGCCACCTCGCTGACTCACCTCAGCACCTTGAAAGGTCCGACGAACCTAGGGGAGAGCTTACTCCCCTTCCCAAACCTCCTCTACCCCCGTCGAGGGGAAACCTTCAAGAATAAATGATCTCCCACATCGAACCCCAAGGGCCTCCTCCGACGATCAACATAAGACTTCTGTCGGTCCTGATCCACCATTATTCTCTCACGCACAAGCTGGACTTTCTCTGTGGTGCTCTACACTAACTCTGGCCCAAGATCACCAGTATCACCAACCTATTCCCATCAAATGGATGAACGAAATGGTATTCCATACAAAGAGTAAAATGGTGGCATGCTAATAGTAGAGTAGAAGCTGTTGTTATAGGAAAACTCTACTAAAGGAAAGTGTCGTACCCATGATCCTCCGGAATCCAGAATGCATGCTCGCAGGATGTCCTCCAACGTCAGGATAGTCCGCTCTGTCTACCCGTCGGTCTGGGGGTGGAAAGAAGTGATAAGGCGTAGCTAGGTTCCAAAATATTGTTGTAACCCCCTCTATACTTGTGAGGTAAACCGAGTATCTCTATTTGAGATGATATTCTTAGGAACTCCATGAAAACACACCACCTTATCTACGTACCTCTGTGCTAAGGTACTCACCGGGCCCGACTCCTTAATTGCTATAAAGTGAGCTGATTTCGTTAGACGATCCACCACTACCCAGATATCATCATAACCTCCCTAAGCTCTGGGTAGTCCTATGAAAAATTCCACCGAGATGTCATCCCACTTCCACTCAGGGACATCTAAAGGATGCAACAAACCACTGGGAACATGGTGTTCACAATCACTTGCTGACACACTGGGCATTTAGCCACAAACTCCGCCACTGCCCGTTTCACCCCGAGCCACCAAAACTGTTCCCCCAGGCCTTTGTACATTTTTGAAACTCTTAGATGTACTGCTAAGGCTGAGCTATGGAACTCACGGAGAACTCCCTCACGCATCGCCTTCAAGAACGAAAAACCATCCATGGAAAAGCATTCGATGTCAGCTGTCCTCTTACCATCCTTCTGGAGAATTTCTCTGATCAACACGATCCCGCATCACTTCCGCCTCAGATTCCCCCACTGAGAATCTTCCACATGCTGCGACAAGGAGGTCTACACCGTCATCTGAAACAAACATCTTCTAACACCCTCTACCCTTGCATCCAAGTGAAAGGCATCCAACTCTCCCATCGCATTCCAAGAATAAGTGGATTCCCGAACCACTTCCTTATGCGACTTCCTTCTCATGGCATCAGCCACAACGTTTCCCTTACCTTTAGTGTAAGAGATCTCGAAGTCATAGTCTTGGATAAACTCAACCCATCTCCTCTTCCACAAGTTCAAGTCACATTCGGAGAAGATATAACATAAGCTCTTGTGATCTGAGAAGACCACAAAGAGCTCCCCAAAGAGGTAATGTCACTACAACATCAGTGTAAACACTAATGTTGTACGTTCCAGGTCATGGGTGGCATAGTTACACTCATGAGGGAACAACTGCCAAGACCGATAACCAATCACACCCATCTTCTGCATCAGTACGCACCCAAAACCAATGCCCGAAGCATCACAAACACCTCATAAAACAACCCTTCGTCTGGTAACCCGAGTACGGGAACAATGACCAACTTCTCCTTCAGGTAGTCAAAAGCCTTTTGGCACTGCTCGCTCCATAAGGAGACCTGATTCTTCCTAGTCAAAGCTATCAATGGAGCAGCAACTCGAGAGAAGTCTGAAACGAACCTCCGATAGTAACCTTCTAACCCCAGGAAACTACGAACTTCTACAGTGCTCTTGGGTGCTGCCCAAGAAACAATTGCCTCCACCTTCGACGGGTCCGCTGAGTCTCCATGCTGAGACACCATGTTCCCAAGGAAGTTTAATTATTATGTCAATAACTTACATTTCGACAATTTACCATAAAGTTGGTTGTGTCGAAGGACTTCCAAGGCTTCCCTGAGATGCTCAACGTGCTCCTCCTCTGATCTTGAGTAGATCCAGATTTCATCGATAAACACAACAACAAACCGGTCCAGAAACTCTCGGAAGAAAAAGTTCATAAGTCTCATGAACATATCTGGTGCATTCGTAACTCCATACGGCATCACTACAAACTCGAAGTGCCCATACCTGCACCTAAAAGTTGTCTTCGAGATGCCACTATCATTCACCCTCAGCTGATGATATCCCGATCGTAGATCAATCTTAGAGAACCAACCGGCTCCCCTCAGCTGGTCGAAGAGTTCATCTATCCTTGGGAGGGGTTAACGGTTCTTGACCGTTACCTGGTTCAACCTTCGGTAGTCTATGAATAACCTGAGAAGAGCATCTAGATTCTTCACGAACAAAACTAGAGCACCCCATGGTGACATGGTAGGTCAAAAAAAACCCTTCTCCATCAGATCATAAATCTGAATCCGTAACTCCCGCAACTCCGAAGGTTCCATCCGATAAGGAGCCATCGAAATCGGATGGGCACCAGGCTGTAATTCTCTCCTGAACTCAACATAACGTCAGGGGGGGTGGGGTGGGGGTAGATTCACAACATCCTCAGGAAAACATCGACGAACTCCCAAAAATCCTCTGGTACATCCATGATCTCTTCATCATTTGGAACCACTGATAACCTGTCTAATATAGAAATGAGAGGCTCCACACGCCGGCTTCCCACCTGATAGACCCTCTCACCAACAAAAGCTACATGCTTCCCGTCCATGTCGGAGAACACGAATATTCTCCGGAAGCAGTCGATAATGGAATTAACAGAAATCAACTAGTCAATTCCTAGGATAACATCGTATGGCTGCATATGTAATAGAAGAAGTTCCCAACTAGATCGATGTGGTCCCAATTTTAGCCGACATCCCCGACAATCACAAGATAAACTGGTCTGGACTCCAACTGGTGTACTCAGCACTAGTGGTATGGAAAGTCTCTCTATGTCTAGTACAAAATAATGGGCTATACCAGGTGAAACAGAGGAGTGTGAAGCTCCCGAATCAAACAAAGTAGAAACGAGAGTGCTGAACAAACAAATCGTACCTCATACCACCTCAGGCCCTGTTGGAGATGCCAACTCTGATGCGTGAAACTGTCCATGCCTAGATCCTCTACCTCTCTGATGTCATCCACCTCCCCAACCATTCCCTGATCGAGGTCCCTAAGGAGAACCCTGAGGTTGGCCTCCTCCCGCAATGTCTGCCCTCATAGGAGCATCGTCCTACTACTGCTAGAAGGGCCTCACTGGAATCTTGTGCTGCTGAGGTGGGTGCTGAACCTGCCCACCTCCACCATACTGATCTCGGGTGGGGTCCGACTCTGAATGTGACTGAAACCTTTACAAGAAAAACACTTCTGTCCTGGTCTCGTGGAAAAGGGATGAGGACATGAAGATCTAAACTAGAATAGCTAGTGCCTTCTCCCCACTGGCCTGAACCTAGAAGGACCCATCGTAGGAGACCTGCTACTGACTGCCTTCCCCTTTGACGAACCTGGATGAAATCCATCATGTGGTGCACCCCCATTTGAGTGTATCCTCTCTACAAATTTTTCCTTCTTCTGTACTTCCATGTACGTCGGAAGGGTGAAGGTGGTGACAGTATACTAGAGCGAAGGACGAAGCGCCTCCTCCAAACCTCTCACCCGAGACTCCTCATCTGAGAAGAGATCCTGAGCAAACAGTAGGAGATCCTTGAACATGATCCCCAACTCTCGTACAGACATAATACCATACTTGAGGGAGAGTAAATCCTACCAATTCTCCGCCTTGATCATGGAAGAAAGGAATTCCTCTCAGAATTCCTTCTCAAAGTCAGCCCACAAATCCTATGCCTCTATTCTCTCTCTGAGGTAGAGTGTCCACCACTGTCGCACCACACCTCTCAGTTGGCTGACTGCTAGGGGAACCTAGTACTCCCTCGGAGCACGGATCAAGGTAAAATAGATCCCTAGCTCCTTAAGCCACCCCTGCTTCTCCGTATCTGAAGTACTATCCTCGTACTTCATGAGGGTTTTCCGTTGAAAGGAACAGAGTGTCTTCTGCAACTGGCTATCTCCCTCTTCATGGTCAATACTCAAATGATCAACTTCCTGGATCTGTTGGTGCTTATCCATCTGAGTCACCAGGGGATGATGTCCAGGTGCCACAGTTGTACGGTAAACAAGGATCGCCTATGTCCAAGTAGTAAGGAAATTTTTCAAGGTTTTTATTTTATCACATTATTTCAATTTCTTTCCCTGAACCCCCAAATCATGTAAAACACAAGCATGTTGATGCATGTACCTTACCTAGGGTCTCTACCCTTCAATTAATGCAGTCTCACTTTGTCGTTTGGTTGGCGTAGATTCCTTGCATCGGATCACGGGGGACCCTAAAATCTTGTGTCCTAGCCGGTCTTCCCTGGAATATTTCACGCACCAAGATCAACCAACAATGTTGCCCTACCATCCCATGAAATCTTCACTGTGCCTAACTCCAGACTCCAACCTATCTCTTAACCTTCAGCTCTGATACCATTCTTTCAGGACCCCATCCTGCCAAAAATGCCCATCCTGAGCTGGAAATGGTGAGAGGCAGATAATGACCCCCGAGTACCACCTCTAGTAGGCCCCGGGGTGACGACAAACACCAAGGTTATGAGTTTTCACAAATATGGGAGGGACTACCCTTTTTATTATTTATGATCAAGAAATAGGACAAGTCAACCACTAAAAATAATAAGGAAAACTGTATATAAATAATCCAAAACCAATCCATTATGCATGTTTAAATAGTTCTGAAACAATGTACAAGTACAAGAAATCTCAAAAGTACAATACCAAAAGAAACAAGTATAGAAAACTATAGCAACTCCAACTGTCCCGACTAGTAGGGTCCCGCACAGCCCTGGTAGTCCTCCTGGAAACCTGAATGTAAACGTCGGGTGAGCATAAAAGTATACTCAGTAGGGAAATCTAAAGCTCTCGTGCACAAGTGGAGAGACATCCTAATGCCCCGTGAGGACAACAGAAGAAACCTAGAAAGGAGTTCTATACACCCAACCTCACTAGCCACACTCACCAAAAAACAACCACAATAGGTAGTAGTATATAAAAACCAGAGTATTTGGTACCCTGCACCATTTTACCCAACTAGCTAGCTGCTCTTCCTAATGGTGAACATCCTGACGCTACCACACTCTTCCCACCCACACACACCTGGGCCTCAGAACCACGTATCCCACCCGCACACACCTGGGCCTCACAACCACTTATCCTGCCCGCACACACATGGGCCTCACAACACCATATCCTGCCCACACACACACCTGGGCATCACAACCACATATCCCACCCGCACACACGAGGTCCTCACAACCGCGTATACCGTCCGCCCACAGTTGGGCCTCACAACCACATATCCCGCCCGCACACACATGGCCCTCACAACCACGTATCCCGCCCGCACTCACCTGGGCCTCACAACCACATATCCGGCCCACACACACCTGGGCCTCACAACCACGTATCCCTCCCGCACACACCTGGGCCTCATCCTGAAGATTCTTGGGAAAAATGGTAAAACCTTCCTGAAGAGTCTTGGGCTAAACCACCCCAATCGAAACCTACCGGAAGTGTCTTGGGTTTAAGGTCGCCTCAAGCCATCACATCCTATGGAAGAAAGACCATGAAGGAGCTAGTAACTAAGGGGAAAACACCCTCTCCCATGAAATGGGAGTGTTTGTCACTAAGTTCTCAACATGGATGGGGTGCGATAAAACACAAATATATAGATATATATATATATATACCAAACACTCAGCCCAACCTATGGCTTCTAATCAGAGAACCGAGCACGTGCCTCGGAACTGCTACTACGAAGAATGCATACAATAAACAACCACAACCCCATTTAGGTATTCATGTTTGTAACACCCCGAGCATCCACGATACACTTCTCTTTCAAAAATGCAATATCTTGCATTGTACGCAAGTTCAAGATTCTAACGCACCACAACCAATCAAAGTAGCCGTTGAAAATAGTAAAACCTACTTTTTGAATTTTTTTAAATTTTATCATTCCAACTGGACTTCGTTTTTGTATTCGGAATATCGAAATTATCCTAAGTTGAATTTTTTGTAATTTGCAGAGAACTTCCAATTTTTAATGAATAGTGAAAAATACTTAAAAACAATTTTTTTAATCAAAATAATTAATAATGATAAATTATACTATTGAGTGGTTTTAAAGTATAATTAGAATATATTTTTACCATTTTATAAAATGGTGTTCATTAGAATTAATTTCACTTTGAAAATGGACATAAACAATTGTCAATCTTTTGATATATATTGTTTCTTAAAAACACGGTATTTGTTGTGATAGCGGAAATTAATTATAAAATTATTTAATGAAAATTATATGTTTGTAATTTTGTAAAATATACATCATTTTTGGATTTGGAATATCAATTATAGCTTAGGGTGAAATTTTGGCATTGTTCTGAAAAACATCAATTTTTGATGAATAGTGAAACCAGTAAGTGGTAGTTAAATAAATGATTTTTCATTTAAATGAAATATTACCACTTCTGTGATTTGATTTTCAAAAATCCAACATACATGGTTTTAATTATTAAGTAAAATGTGGTTAAATGGGATTAAAATAATTTTTTGGTGAATAGTAACTTTTAAGTTTAATTAATCGCGATTAAAGATAATTAGTGAAATTTAAGGTAAAAATGATATTATAAAAATATGAAAATACCTTTACACTTGTATTACCACTATTGGATGTGTCATGGCCGACCATGACAATCCATGGGTCACCATGGGGACCCCATGGATCCACTTTGGTAGGAAAATGACATAAATAACTTTTTATTGAATGTTAAAATAAAAATGTCACAAACAAGAGTTGTTTTACTAAAAAAAATTAAATGGGGTTATGAAAGTCATATTTTTGATTATAAATATTCATTAAAAATATAAACAGATTTCCTACATCATGATATTTTTTTTATAATTTTTAGACATTAAATAAATTAAATTATTTATGACACCATGATGACGCAGTGATTACCTCATTAATTAAAGATTTATATAAAATGAAATTATAATGTAAAATCCATTGCATACACTTGTCAAAAACATATTGTATGAGTATATTTCAAACCCGTATCACCTTATCCTCGAAATATATAAGTGTGGGACTTTTAGAATCCGAAAAAGCATTTCATAATAATGTAACATTTCAATCCTTCAAAGACTGCCCCTCCTCTCCTCTTATAAAAGGCCCCCACCTCTACCACCATACCCACCCCTCTCAAGCCTTTGTCTCGGCCAAAAACTGCCCATTTTGTCTCTCCACATCCCACTATTACTCCTAGAAGCCTCACTTTGGGCAGAAGTCTTCCCAAGGAAGCCTTTGGCTCAAATCAAAAAGAGTTACCCGATTTTAAGGTAATGTCTTCTCTTATGTTATTTTGTTTTATTTTGCATATCAAACCACCTAAACTATTTTTATTCATTTATTTTGTAACAAAACCAGTATCTTCAATATACTAGGATGTTTTTATAAGAAGTATTCGAGCTACACTTACACACACCTACATCTAATGGTTAAAGAACATACTGTTTTTGTGGATGGCGAATTTCTGCCTCACGAAACGATGATTGTTCAACACTCATATAACATCTTAAAAGGTGTCCATTAAGATGGAACTATATTTATATATGACATATAATATTTTTATGTTATACTTAGGGTTATTTATTTTTCATTTATGGCATACCTTTATTGTTTCCATTATGGATAAACGCGATATTTTCATTTTTGGAAGTGCGGACTACCGCCCCCTCAAAGTGATTTGAATCATTAATGAAATATGTGGGATGTCTAAAGGATGGAATAAATGGTATTATAAATTATATTATACTGGAATTATATTATAATTTTATATAATTATATCTTCATTCCATTAAATACGAAATAGTAATGAAAGTAGCATTCATGCGTACGTACGGCTTACCGTCTCCATGAACGGTGCATGTCATTTCTTACCTCTAAATGTTATGTAATATTATAAATGAATGTATATACTGGATATATATGATGTATATGATATCGAAATCATGAATATAATTATGGATATAATGGATATTATACCACATGAACAAAGTGTAATTATAGGATGTTTATTTTTGACTCAACTACAAAAGATCGACAAAACGACCGTTATTAACTTAAATAATTACATAATGTTCATAACATGGTAATAAGTTAAATAAAAGGAATAAAAAACTTGAAAAAGGTTCTTAAACAGGTAGAGACTAACTCTAGTTTATTTTTCAGGAGGTTAAAGAGCAGTCGAGTCAGGTCGGACACGAGGTAAGGAAATTTCTTAACCCAATTTCCATTCTTTGGGTTAATCTCCTACTTTCAAATTATTTCATGATATTATTATGTCATATCTTGTATTTGTACTTTATTTATGTGTACTTATACTGTATACACATAATAGATCAATTTTATTCCAAAAAATGATCTTTGTAAGGGACTTCGTCTCAATATCCTTTCATTGAGGCATATTTTGTTTTATATACAATTTTCCATTATGCAGTGTATAAAACCGTTTGCCTTTTACTTTTATTGAAAAAGGAATATTTTTATACGAAGCATTTATACTAAATGACAAAAGGAATGTGTTGTCTTACGTATGCGGCGACAACGACTTCTCCGCCACCGTGACCATTATTTGAGTTTCAGATTCCTCTACAAGCCATAACTTTTTTAAATGAAAAATAAATACAAAGTTTTAATTTTCTTTTATTTTGGTATTGAAAATGGTTTTGAAAGTGTTTTTATTATTTCAATGTGTTGTATTGATATCTCGTGATTGAAATGTGGAAATGTTATGTTTCCTTTATTCATGTTTTATGTTGTACAAATATGTTATGGTTTATGATATGTTTAAACCTATTCATATGTGGAATGCATTGGACTTAATATGTGACGGGTGGAGCCCGCTATAACTCCTCGATGCATCAGCAGGTCTCATTAGACAAACTAGTGTTTTGGCATGAGGCCTTAACAAAATCTTATTTGCGGTCTTGGCATGAGGCATTGGCTACGTGGTTATGATAGTATGGCATTATGCATTCCATCATTATGAAAGTGGTCATTGATATTGCGTGTGATTATTCGACCAGTATAATATCCATGTGAATAAGTAAATGGAAATATTTCATTTTACTTTATCCATATTATGTTAAATTTCAAGTTTAAAAGGATTTTGTTTTCGTTATACATTGCCTTAAATGTTTATGTTTATTTAGGAAAGCTTCCGCTATATTATTATCATTACTGAGAATCTGAGCTCACCCCTTTCAATGATTTAATATTTTCCAAGATGTGAAGAAGTATTTTATGAATGACCTGCATGGATAGTCAGAAAAGGATATGAGTGTGGACTATGAAGACTTTTTTATTGTAGTGTTTCACTTTATGATGTAATGTAACATTTATGAATGTATCTAGTGTTTCCAAGGATACTAAACTAATTGGTCTTTTGAGACATGATCGTTTCTGATCATGCCAATGTTACGAAGTAATGCACCGAATCTGGGTAGCTGGGGTCGGGGCGTTACAGTTGGTATCATAGGAAATTTGGTACTAACCTTGGAATCTAGTTTTAGATAAACTCTGATTAGAGCACATAGCCTAAAGATAGACTTTGAGGATTAATATAGAATAACTTCCTAGAATTTTGGTATTATAGAGATGTTGTATGTTTTCGGAGCAATAAATACCTGTCTGGATACGGGCAGGTAGAGATGGATTTGGCACATATGTACCTAGGGGTAAAACCCGAAATCACCGCTTTGAGCTAGACTCAAACGGGAACTGGAGCACGACAATGGGTCTTGCTTCACTCTTGGTTACGACACTCACGGGGATATGCTTAGGATAATTCTCATTTTCTATACAAACCACTATGAAGGGTTATGAGTGTATACCTTCTCAAAGATTTTTTTTATGATTATGGATTATATCCATAAATAGTTCAATTTATGTAAAGTATTTTACAAATATGGAATTGGGAATTTTGATTCGTAAACTAATCTAGTTTATGCCATTGTTTAGAAATGGCACCTAGTAGAAGGAATTGAAACCGTATCAATGCACGCAATACGTGTAGGGATTTCCCTCCTTCTCAAGATAATTATTGTGGATCTGGAGATACAACTGGTGCTGATCAACTTATTACCATACTGGGACAACTCACTCAGGATATGAATAAAAACCTTACTCGTATGGAGCACCCTGATCTGCAACGTGGAGGATCAATGTTAGACCGCTTCATGAGGCAGCAAACACAAACATTTAATGGGGGTACAAATCCATTAGTAGCTGAGCAATGGATAAACTCCTTAGAGAAAATATTCCACGCCTTGGGGAGTAGTGAAAGGGAGAAGGTTATCATGGCAGTTTACCGCCTCACTGGAGATGCCGATCAATGGTGGTCATTGATTCAAAATACAAAGGAAGATGAAGAAGTATCAAGTATGGAATGGAGAGAGTTCAAAGATCTTTTCTTAGAAAAATACTTTCCAAATGACCATCGAGCATATATGGAATGAAAATTTCTGAGTCTGAGACAAAAGGAGGATGAGAATGTCGCAAATTATGAGGCTAACATTACAAGGTTAGAGAGGCATACATAACCCAAGAAGTAATGTTGATCATTTATTTTATGGGTTAAAAACATTTCTCTGTCAAGCTTTAGTATCACAGTCTTTCTCAACATACGAAGATATTGTCTCATGTGATATCAAGACAGAAATGGAATTCACTAAATCTTATGACAATAAAGTAAAGCAAGAGAAGAAGAGAACGGTGGAATAAGAGACAGATAAAGGGAAAAAGGGAAAGTGGGATTTTCCATTATGCGATAATTGTGGGAAGAATCACCCTGGTACTTGCCTAAAAGGAATGGTAGTTTGTTATAAATTTGGGGAAAAAGGTCACCAAGCGCGTGATTGCAAGGGAAAGAAAGAGGCTATCAATGTTGAATGCTACAATTGTAGGGAAATAGGGCATTATGCAAATGAATTTTCTAAGCCTCAGGGAAACATACCTCAGAAAAGGCCAAGGGATCAAGGACAATCTTATACTGTTACTACAGTTGAAGTGGAATAATTAATGTATTGGTGCTTTTGGACTCAATGATTATATTCAGGTTATAATAATAATGTGATATATATAAGGATTGTACTGTAGTACTTGTTTTTTTCATTATGTTTTTCATATGATGACGGTAATCATATTTTTAGTATGTGACAATAAGAGAAACATTACATTGTTTGGGGAATCTGATGTTACAATTGATTTTGGAATTTAGAGACCTTTTAGAGAAAGTCTGGATAGAGGTATTTTGGAAAACTTTATAGGTTGGAATGGATTTAGTTGAACCTTGGATAGTTGTATTTAAGGTTAAAAAAAATTTCTGAAGATTAATTTTGGAATATTATAATACTATAGTTTTAGGAAAAGGACAACCTGCAGGTTGGGGGATAACCCGTCGCGTTGGACAAATCTGCATGAATTGAACCCACAACCATAGTCAAACAGGACATTATTACCTACCACTAGCCTACAGGAAGTCCTTGGATATTACAAAATAGTTTTCCTAATCTAAATGGTATGTGGTATTATTTAGAACATTATACAATTAGGATAAATATAATATTTTTGAGTTCTCTTACCATTGGAGTGACAGATGGGTTTGTGGTAAAAATTTATGAAAGTCTACATGACAAGTAAGTATCTTTCCTTATGTTCTTAGAAAATCTCTTAAATAAATTCCCCAACTTTATAAAAGGTAACTTAAAACAAAAACCTGGTCAGTTAACTTTTCCAACTGGGGATTCAATGACCATTTAACCAATCACAAGTTTGTGATTTTCTTGTGGTTAACTTTTTCCTAATCCAGTTTTCTACAACTCTCCATCAGACCTTGATGGTTTTTTTTTCATCCATATCCATATTTTCATAGAATCCTAGTATGAGCTATCTCGGGTGACCTTTGTACTTATCATTCATTATTTTAAAGTTATATTTTTATTAACCTTATTTCCGATGTGGGTTTTCTACAAAGGTATTTTATATTTTCAACCTATTATTTTCAATGAAAATTTTCAAATTGTGAGGACGCAATTTATCGAAGGTGGGGGGAATGTAACACCCCGAGCTTCCACGATACACTTCTCTTTCAATAATGCAATAGCTTTCATTGTACGCATGTTTGAGATTCTAACGCACCACAACCAAACAAAGTAGCTGTTGTGAATAGTAATACCTACTTTTTGAAATTTTATAAATTTTATCTTTCCAAATGGACTTCATTTTTGTATTTGTAATATCTAAATTATCCTAAGTTGAATTTTTTTGTAATTTTCGGAGAACTTGCAATTTTTTATGAATAGTGAAAAATATTTAAAAACAACTTTTTTAATCAAAATAATTTATGGTGATAAATTATATTATTGAGTGGTTTTAAAGTATAATTAGAATATATTTTTACCATTTTATCCAATTGTTTTCATTAGAATTATTTCGCTTTGAAAATTGACATAAACAATTGTCAATCTTTTGATATATATTGTTTCTTAAA
Organism: Viscum album; assembly: GCA_963277665.1. Taxonomy (NCBI): domain Eukaryota; kingdom Viridiplantae; phylum Streptophyta; class Magnoliopsida; order Santalales; family Viscaceae; genus Viscum; species Viscum album. The sequence continues at coordinate 1,298,312,839 of OY728146.1, forward strand.
AACACGTTATTTGTTGTGTCAGCGGTAATTAATTATAAAATTAATTAATGAAACATATCTGTTTGTAATTTTGTAAAATAGACATCATTTTTGGATTAGGAATATCAATTATAGCTTAGGGTGAAATTTTGGCATTGTTCTGAAAAACTTCAATTTTTGATTAATAGTGAAACCACCATGTGGTAGTTAAATAACTGATTTTTCATTTAAATTAAATATTACCACTTCTGTGATTTGATTTTCAAAAATCCTACAGACATGGATGTAATTAGGAAGTAAAATGTGGTTCAATGGGATTAAATTAATTTTTCGGTGAATAGTAACTTTTAAGTTTAATTAATCTTGATTAAAGGTAATTAGTAAAATTTAAGGTAAAAATGATATTATAAAAATATGAAAATACCTTTACACTTTTCCTGCCTCTATTTGATGTGTCATGGACGACCAATAAAATCCATGGGTCAACTTGGGGTCCCCATGGAGCCACTTTGGTAGGAAAATGACATAAATAACTTTTTATTTAATGTTAAAATAAAAATGTCACAAACAAGAGTTGTTTTACTAAAAAAAATTAAATGGAGTTATAAAAGTCATATTATTGACTATAAATATTCATTAGAAAGATGAAACTATTTAATACATCATGATATTTTTTTTATAATTTTTATTCATTAAATAAATTAAATTATTTATGACACCATGATGACGCTGCGATTACCTCATTAATTAACGATTTAAATAAAATGAAACGATAATGTAAAATCCAAGGCCTACACTTGTCAAAAACATATTGGATGAGAATATTTCGAACCCGTATCACCTTATCCTAGAAATATATAAGTTTGGGACCTTTAGAATCTGAAAAAGAATTTCATAATAAAGTAACATTTCAATCTTTTCAAGAGTGCCCCTCCTCTCCTCTTATAAAAGGCCCCCACCTCTACCACCTTACCCACAACTCTCAAGCCTTTAGCTCGTCCAAACCCTACCCATTTTGTCTTTCCACATCCCACTCTTACTCCTAGAAGCCTCACTTTGGGCAGAAGTCTTCCCAAGGAAGCCTTTGGCTTAAATCAAAAAGAGTTACCCGATTTTAAGGTAATGTCTTCTCTTATGTTATTTTGTTCTATTTTGCTTATCCAACCCCCTAAACTCTTTTTATTCATTTATTTTGTATTAACACCAGTATCCTCAATATACTAGGATGTTGTTATGATAATTATTAGAGGTATACTTACACACACCTACATCTAATGGTTAAAGAACATACTATTTCTGTGGATGGCGAATTTCTGTCTCACAAAACGATGATTGTTCAACACTCATATAACATCTTAAAAGGTGGCCATTAATATGTCACTATATTTATATATGATATATATTATTTTTATGTTTTACTTAGGGTTATTTATTTTTCATTTATGGAATACCTTTATTGTTTCCATTATGGGTAAACGTGATATTTTCAATTTAGGAACTGTGGACTACCGCCCCCTCAATGTGATATGAATCGTTAATGCCATATGTGGGATGTATAAAGGATTGAGTAAATGGTATTATACATTATATTATACTGGAATTATATTATACCTTTATATAATTATATCTTCATTCCATTAAATACGAAATAGAAATGAAAGTAGCGTTCATGCATACGTACGGCTTACCGTCTCCATGAACGGTGCATGTCATTTCTTACCTCTAAATGTTATGTAATATTATAAATGAATGTATATAATGGATATATATGATATATATGATATCAAAATCATGAATATAATTATGGATAAAATAGATATTTACTACATGATCAAAGTGTAATTATAAGAAGTTTATTTTTGAATCAAGTACCAAAGATCGAAAAAACGACCGTTATTAACTTAAATAATTACATAATGTTCATAACATGGTAACAAGTGATATAAAAGGAATAAAAAACTTGAAAAGGTTCATTAACAGGTAGATATTAACTCTAGTTTATTATTCAGGAGGTTAAAGAGTGGTCGAGTCAAGTCGGACATGAGGTAAGGGAATTTCTTAACCCAATTTCCATTCTTTGGGTTAATCTCCTACTTTCAAATTATGTCATGATATTATTATCTCATATCTTGTGTTTGTACATTATTTTTGTGTAATTATACTGAATACACATAATAGATTGATTTTATTAAAAAAATGATCTTTGTAAAGGACTTCCTATCAATCTCCTTTCATTGATGCATATTTTGTTTTATACACAATTTTCCTTTATACGGTGTATAAAACCCTTTGACTTTTACATTTATTCAAAAAGGAATCTTTTTAGATGAAGCATTTTTACTAAACAACAAAAGGAATGTTTTGTCTTACTTAGGCGGCGACAACGACTTCTCCGCCATCATGACCATTATTTGAGTTTCGGCTTCCTCTACAAGCCATAACTTTTTTAAATGAAAAATAAATACAATGTTTTAATTGTCTTTTATTTTGGTATTGAAAATGGTTTTGAAAGTGTTTTAATTATATCAATGTGTTGTATTGATATCTTGTTATTGAAATGTGGAAATGTTATGTTTCCATTATTCATGTTTTATGTGATAAGATTATGTTATGGTTTATGATATGTTTAAACCTGTTCATATGAGGAATGCATTGGACATAATAAGTGAGGGGTGGAGCCCGCTATAGCTCCTCGATGCATCGGAAGGTCTCATGAGAGAAACTAGTGTCTTGGCATGAGGCCTTGAAAAAATATTCTTTGTGGTCTTGGAATGTGGCCTTGGCCACGTGGTTATGATAGTCTGGCATTATGCATTCCATCATTATGAAAGTGGTCATTGATATTGCATGTGATTATTCGACCAGTAGAATATCCATGTGAATAAGTAAATGGAATTATTTCATTTTACTTTTTCCATATTATGTTGAAGGTCATGTTTAAAAGGATTTTGTTTTAGTTATACATTTCCTTAAATGTTTATGTTTATTTATGAAAGCTTCTGCTATATTGTTATCCTTATTGAGCACTTGAGCTCACCCCTTTCATTGTTTTAGTATTTTCCAGAATGTGAAGAAGTATTTTATGAATGACCTGCAGGGATAGTTAGAAGAGGATATGAGTGTGGACTATGGAGACTTTTTTATTGTAGTTTTTCACATTATGATGTAATGTATCATTTATGAATGTATCTAGTGTTTCCAAGGCTACTAAACTAGTCAGTCTTTCGAGACTTGATCTTTGGTGATCATGCCAATATTACGAAGTAATGCATCGACTCTGGGTAGCTGGGGTCAGGGCGTTACAATGTTTCAAAAGAATCAGTTTATCAGTTCCTTAACTACTGGGCAACTATCTACAACCCACCACATCGATCATTCGTAAAACAAATCCCTACCATCCACAAATCAATTTAGGAAAACACAAGCAATACAACCAATTCCTTATTATTAACCAACCAACCCCATTGATTATTATTCTCATTCCATTACCAAGACCCACCATTCATTACCTCTTCCACTTTTATTTATTAATAACAACCCATAGTTCGTTCACATTCAAACCCATCCCTACAGCCCTGCTGCCAGCCACCATAACCACAAACACACCGTACATCATCAACCCTTGATACCGTTCATCACAGCCCCACTGCCCATCACTATCATAGCATTCACACCAACCCAGAACCAATACAACCGCTGCCCAGCTTCTCAACCGATCTAGAACAACCCACAAAACACCCCCTTCACATAAATTATCCACAACAGCACCAACATGTTCATTATTTCAGTTTTGTTCAACTGGGGTGATCACACAAGGGTTCCATATTTTTATTTAATCACCAAACATTATGTGATTAACCAATTTCCATATTCCATGAAGTTTCTATCCATAAACGGTCTAGAAAGATAGGGAAGCGTTTAATTGCGCAAGCAAAGGCCCCCCAAAACCGTGATTTTCAGTAGGCATAAGCCTATTTAATTCACAACCTAATATCACAGGATATAAAAAAAGTAACACTAATCACAAACTTCCAATCCCCATTATCTAAGCCAGTTATTATATTTATTAAAATGGTTCAAAATTGTTCCACATAAACAATAGGAAACCCACCCCGCATGCCGCACAATTTAGGGAGACAAAGGTAAGACCCCTACCTCAACAGGTTCAAATAACAATAATCCCCCGGATCAACTTTAGAAGATGTTCGTCGGCGTCCGTCGCTTCTGGAAATACCCGGAAAAACCTCCTCAGGTGGAAGCTGGTTAGGAAAGGACAACAGATCCAAGGTCAGATGTTCCGCCTCTTTGTTACGATCTCATGGCCGCTGACAGATCGTAAATCAGATCTCAAACGAAAATGTTATGGAAGAAAAAGGATCCTTTGAGTCGCTTGGTAGAGCTCTGCTCAGAGGAAAGCGGAGGAGAGGTGTGTGTTTAAAAGGAGGAGGGGACCCCTCCTTTTATAGGCATGAAAAACAAAATTACACGGTGTGTACATTATAGTACACGACGTGTACTTTTCCATTTCACACGGACACCACACGGCTTCCAACACGACCTTCAACGTGGAACGTGTCCGTTGACTGGTCAACACACAGTTTGAAGGTAATGCATACGCGAGGAGGGACTACACGACATGTACTCACACTACACGGCGTGTAATTACATAATTCTGAAATGTGTGGGAAAAGTCCATTTTACCCACTAGAACACTTCAAGACCCTCTTTTGGACAAAGGAATGGGCTAGAGTGTTCCGGGCCATTACACATTGATATAATCCATTAGAAAAAATAAACATCTTCTTTTGAATATAGAAATAATAATATATTTTTCATAAATGTTTGGTGTTTTTTTGATAACTTTAATATTTTTATAAATAGTGAAAAATTCTAAATTTTAGTTGAAAACAACTTTTTTAGTCTAAATATTTTATATTTCTAGTTTATAAATTTGATTTTATTATTATTATATTTTTATTATTTAATCTAATTATGGTCATTGAAAGTAATTTTACATTTTAATTGGACAAAAACACATTTCAATCTTTTCATAGTTATTACTTCTAAAAAACCCACATTACAGTTTTAACAATTGGAATTAATTTAAATTAATTAATGAAACATCAATTTTATGAAATTAGTAAAATAGGAATCATTTTAGAATTTTTAATTTCAAAATTATCTTAGGGGGAATATTCAGTATTTTTCTCAAAACATTCATTTTTTTGATGAATAGTAAAAAAATATTACGTTATTATTTAAAACTATATTTTTTTAAATATTTATTTCTTTTATATAAATTTATTTTAAGTAAAAATACATTCATAATACCTATATATGTTCACTGTAATTAATTGGCATCATTTTATAATAAAATTAAATGTATAAAATTTTATTGATTTTTTAACGTGTTTTACCCACCTTCTAGAGACATTTGCAATTTTTCATAAAATTTTATTTTTCAACTTATATGAATTGAATTCAAAACTAAAAAAGACATGGTTGAAATTATTAAGTAATATTTTGTTCAATATGATGAAAATTATTTTTTGTGAATTGTAATTTTTGATTTTTATTTACCATAGATAAAAGTAAATATGGTAATTAATGGAAAAATGATATTTTAATTACCCTAACACATGTCATAATTCTATCAGATAAGTATTTTTAGAAAACAACAACCTTATAATAATGGATTATATTGTTTTATCCACTTTTACTAGATTATGACATTTATTATATTTTTTTAATGAATAGTTAAAAGTGTTAAATTCGAATTTTTTTAACAAAAAAATTTTAATTATAGGGTTATAAATAAGATAAAATCGGGAATAAATATTCATTATAAAAATAAATAAACTTACTACATAATGGTATTTTATTTATAATTTATAAACATTAAATAATTAAATTTATTTATGACACAACGCCGAGACAATAATTAAATAACTAATGAAAAATAAAAATAATTAATATTTAAATATCCAAATAAATGTTAACCGAGTCTTTTGATACATTAAAATACTTTTATATGATAATATGACAAGTTAAGAATGATTTAATTTATTTGGTTTGATGTTATAAGGTTTTGTTGACATTCATAAAAACTAAATACTAAATAGTATCAAAAGTGACATAAATGATTTTTTAAAAAAAATACTATATCATAAACTATATAATATTAATAAAAATATAAGGATTGTAAAAAAGACTCATATAATTAATGTTATATAATTAATTAACCTAATGGGGTTCTCTTGTTTTTTATTGTATGATTATTACAATTTATTATAATAATACAAGAATACAAGGTAAAATTTAACAATTTATCTAAGAGTTAAATATAAAATATAATTTCAATATGGTGACCTAAACTAAACTAAAAGCATCGGATGAGTTGTTTTCATTCCATCCCCACCTTATCTACGAAATAAATCCTTTTGGAGCCCTTATATACTGAATATTATAGAATAATAAATTAATATTTCAAGCATCTCCAAAAGTGACCCTAGCCTCTCTTATTGAAGGGTACACACTATTCTCTTAAAAAATCACCTCCGAAGACATTTGGCTCTACCAAAACATGTTAAATATCCTCCCCACTACCATAAATTAATCCCAATGGACTTAAATTTATCATAATTTTAACCAAAGTATTTCTTTTGATCAAATCAAAAGGAATCACTTGAAGTGGAGGTAATAAATTCATCACCTCTTTCGAAGTTCATTTATTCTTCCACTGCCTGTTTTTTTTAATTTCTATACCAAAATAATAACTCATGTACATTCGAAATACTGTGATGTTATTATAAATATGGGACTATTATTTTCATTTTTCCATGAATCCTATTAATGACATAGTAATTATACATGTGTACATTCGGCTTACCGTCTCCATGTCGTGGTGTAGTTTGTCATTCTACACATCATAATGTTTTTGTATAATAATGAGTATAATTGATGTAATAATAAAAATAGTTTGTTAATAATTATTTATATATGATATAACATCCAATTACATTCTATTTGACCACAACTAGAATATTATTTTCCCCTGTGCGTACATACAGATTACCGTCTCCATGAGCATGCTGAGATTAATTGCACATCCTAACAATTCAAGAATAAATTAAATTTTGTGATTAATAAAATAATATTTATGAACATAATATAATTATGTATATGAATAAAATACATTTTATCCATAATAATCACGACTTATGTTACAAAACATATAATGGAAAATGAAAAAAAAACCCAAGAAACAATGATATTACTGAAATATTATGAACAAAAAAATATTACAAGATCATATATAATATCATATTTATGTATATATTTATTCTATAATAAAATAACTATAGTTTAAATATTGTAAAAGAGGTTATAATACCCTTGTCCAAGGAAAAGTACAAGGTAAGGTTTAATTTCTCAATATCATTACTTATACAAGGTTGGTTATACGTAAGTATCTATTGGGAATTCTTAATCACCCAGATATATATTTTATAAAAATGAATTTCATAATATTTTTAATATTTCCTTGAATATAGGATAAATTAATTTACACACTTGTCTTATATTATGTAAAATGTTTTGAAAAGAATCTTTCTTTCGTTTTCCAAATAATGAACTCTATAAACATTTCGATAACATAAGGTAAGAATGTTTTTTTAACTAAGATGGCAGGTGCATCTATTTTACTCCATCGTAACAACCTCAATTCTTCCGTTACAATTCAATATGAATATTTCCTAAATAAATGGTTTCTATTATAATAGAGTAAATTTTAAATGATTTCAAAATAGAATGAGATATTTCTCCCAAATAGCTTTTATTCCATCTACGTCAACACCCTTTGATGGATTTTAGACTTTTTTTGAAGTTTATTTATTATGACACAATCTTTTATATTCTTTTGAATATTTGTTGATATTTTTGTCCATGGATGTGTTGTTTTTATAACGTTCATGCATTATTGTTAAATTATTTACAATTAATATTCAATTTTTAATATGAATGTTTATGTTATGTATCATTCTTTTCATATAAGGAATATATTGGACTTAGTATGTGATTAGTGGATCCCACAAAAGCTCATTGATGCATCATTATGTCTCATGAGGAAAACTAGTTTCATGGAAAATATCCTAAACAAAATATTATATGTAGTCTTGGAAAAATACCTTGATTATGTGGTTATGATGTCCAACATTATGCATTACATCATCATTAAATTAGCTATTGATGTTACATGTGATTATTTACCTAGTCGAATATCAATGTATAAAGTAAATATAATTATTTGAAATATATTTTCAATATTATTCTTATGTTTATGATTAAAAGGCATGTGTTTTAGTCTTGGAAATTTACATGAATTTTTATGGTTATTTGTGATAGTTTCTGTTATATTGTTATTCATACTAAAAATCTGAGCTCACCCCTGTCTACGTTTTATTTTTCCCAGGATGCAAAAAGGTATATTATGACTGACCTGCAGGGATAATATAAGTATATGAATGTGTTTAAAGGAGACCCAATGTTGTTGTTTTTCATTTCTTAATGTAATTTAAAAATTATGTATAAATATTGTATATCCAGGGATACTAAATATATTGGTATTTCAATATTTGATTCCATGTGATCCTTCTAATGTTATATAATAATGCACTTCCTCTAGGTAACTAGGGTCGTGGTGTAACAAAAACACGTACAATAAACAGAGTAATTAATACCTGAAATGTTTCATTGACATGTAGTTGTTATTCAACAGGTAATATAATGGCATAAAAGGATCATATATGATATCATAAATATTAGTATGAATTTTTATAAGTTAATAATATGTTTAAAAACATAATACAATATTTTAGGCCTTTATGGAGAGTATCAGACCTTTGGTAAGTGTTAATTCAATAATCTCATTATTATATGGGATTTTTTATACATAGGTATTTAATAGGATATATTTAGTATACATTTCAATGTTTCATAGAAAATTTTGAAAAAAGAATATTTTGTTTATTTATAGGAGGATCTCTTTAACTAGAAAATCATTTTAAATGTTTTTAAGATTTATTTTTCTAAATCATTTTAAATAAAGTCATTATTTTCAAAATTATTTTTTTCATTTATTTGTATAGACATGATTGTTTTTAAATGTTAAATCCATTAAATTGTTTCAATGTGGAATGTGACACAATGAATCAAAAATCAATTTTAAATGAAATATTATATAAATTTTGTGACTTTTAAATGATTTAATGAAAAAATGGATATATCTCTCAAAAATTTTCACAAATTATTCTCATATATGTTAATATCATTCATTATATTTTATTCTTGATTGAGATTGATTTATTTCAATACAATATTCCATATTATTTTGAATGAGTTGTTATTTGTTTGGTTGTAGATGTTCTATTGTTATAACATCCATGGTTCTCGAGGAATGTATTAACATTTTGTATTCTAATTTTAATACAAATGATTATTTTATATATCAATCTGTTCAAAAGTGGAATTCATTGGACATAGCAAGTGATGGGAATGACCCACTATATCCCCTCAATGAATCAATATTTATCATTAGACTATCTAGATATTGAAATGGTCGAGGCCTTGTGCATTTATTTACATATATGGATATGTCTTAGGCCATAACCATTTATTATTATATTTCATTGATGAGGCCTTGACAATATGATTCATATGTCCGACATTATTAATTACCTCATAATGAGATTGGATATTGATATTTCATGTGATTATTCAACTAGTAGAATATCAATGTAAAATTTTAATTGGAAGTTTTTATTTATTCATTCCATATAACACTGATGATTATGTTTAAAATGATCATGTTTTGATTTTATTACTTTTTTAAATGATTATTCTTATTTATGATAGCTCTTATATGTTTTTATCCTTATTTATTATTTGATCTCATCCCATTTTTATTTTAATTTTTCTAGGATACCAATAAAAGTTTCATGATTGATATTTACTATTTAGAAAAGGGAATAATTGAATTATCAAAGGATTATATTTGTTGTGTTTTATATTACAAATTGTAATGTAATGTTCATATGGATATTCTATTTTCCAATGCTGCTAAACTGATTAGTCCTTAGAAATTTTATTCCTTGTAATCATGCCAATTCATTAATATAATGCACCATCTCTGGCCTTCTTGGGTTGTCGTGCAACAGTTGGTCTTAGATAATGTTTAGATACAACAGTGTATATAGATTTATAATGCACAGATTACAGATCACAACACTAAGATAGTGTTTGAGGATAAGTATATAATTACGCACTATTATTTTTTTAACCATCTTGGATCACCTAAGAATAATCCTAAGTTGTTATATATTTAAATTACCTCCACTTGACTACGTGATTTTCTTCAATAATATGTCTTTCTCGCTATATGATTTATGAACATTGTTAATGGATGAAACCAAAAGTAATTGGATTAACATTGATTTTGCTGTAAAATATGCTTATTTTGAGAAGAAAAGTAGGATAATGACTGGAGAGAATGATATTGTGATTATTTTAAATTAGTAATAACAATATATTATTAACAATATGATCATTGGTGATATTCCTAGTAAATTTCATAAGGGGAATATGAATTTTTATAAATGTATAGATTTTCAAAATCATAAATGAAAAAATATTTGACTTTCAACATGATAAGAGGAAGGGAAGAAGAACCTTGAGGAATAAATAAAATGATGGGAAAGATGTTCCATATCTGGGGAAAGGGGTAATAAAGTGAAAATTTGATATAGATTTAAATAGGTCATATGTGTAAATCAGGAGGAGCTCCCAACTCCTTTCCCAGACATAAAAATCCTCCTCTAACCGAAATAACGATGCATTTGATGCCGCCCAATTAATTGGAAGGATTGATGTATTTAGTTGTTTGGATACATGAATTTTTAAGATTTATTTAAATAAAGAGTATTCAGGTCATGTTTTTCACTATGGATTTTTATAAATATGTTGAATAGTTACAATATATTTGAAAATAGTTTTAAGGGTAATATCATATTCAGAGAACATATTATTAAGGTAATGATCACCAATAATATATTCCATATGTTAAAATAATGATGTTTGGATAATGATATGTTGTATTTGATTAAGTAAATTAGATTATTATTGTTTCTTGGGAATTATTATTTTCTTTTTTTACAATAGGGTTATGCTATCAAGGAGGAAGTGTACATCTTTTTTGGACATAAGGAAAAATACATAATGTTTTGGAATAAGGAAACATGAATGTTTTCTACAAGGATATCTTATAATTTAGTTTATTATTGTGACTCCAGAGAATACAAGATGAGGTTGTTCACATGTTTAGAATAAGAGAACCAATAACATCTATTGAGATATTGGAGATAAATGATAATTTAAGCCGATTCACTACTTTCTAATGTTGTAAAATTTCCTTTTTTTAATTGATTGTATGGTTATTTATTAATGGATAGTATATAATATACTTGAGATTGTGTTTTTTATAATAATTTATGTTCTCTCAATATGTGGAAATATTCATACATGATAACTTGTGATAAAATATTTTTTGTGACCTACGGAATGACCTATCATTCTATTTGTTGATTGAATGATCTTCCAATAATTTTGGAATGAAAAATTCAACATAATTTCCATGAATAAGATATTAATCATAAATTTTTAAAAGAATGTACAATGGCGAGATTTTAATAAAATCAAGTAATTATTTGTTCTCATATTCTTTATCTTTAGGTAAAGGATCTTGATAACAAAAAACAATTTCCTAGGTATTTCTTTACTGATAAATCATATAGTCCCTAGGGCCATTACATATTTATTTCTTTCATATTATTAATTTTTTCTTAATAAAAATATATATAACTCTCCATAAAAACTAGATTGTTAGTTTTTTCTTTAATTTCAATGTTTTCTTCATGAAATCCTATTATGTGTTATTTTTTGTAACCTTCATACATACTTTTCATTATTTTAAAACATAGGTCTTATTAATCCATTTTTTGATATGGGATTTCTACTAAGATATAATGAAATGTAAAACCTAGTGTTTTCAAAAATTAATTAAAAATGAGAGGACACATTTTTTCGGAGTGAGGGGAAAATGTAACCACCCCGGATTCCACAGTACTCTTCTTCTTAATAAATCAATAACTTGCATTATATACAGCATTGAGTTCGAGAACACCATGACCTATAAAACTATCTGTTTAAAAAATTATTATGAATACTATTAACCAAATTTTATATATTATATATCCCATATAATATAAACATTAATATTATGTTTTATTGATTTTACATAAGGATAAATCCAAATTTTCAAATAAAATAATTATTTAAAAAACAGTTTTTCCGCATTTTAGTATAGAACCCTTTTTAAATCGAATATTTTACACTTTTATACATTTGATTTGAATAAATGGAATTAATCCATAGAATATATATATATAATTTTAGGTTGGATATGTTTTGGGTTTTTTCTGATAAGTTTTATTTAATAATGAATAATGAAAAATAGTACATTTAAATTTAAAACTGCCTTTTCATCTATATTATTTATATAGTAAGATTATTTTCTGAATTTGTTTTAATGTATAATTTAATTTATTTTTTATAATTTAATATATTTTTTGCCATTGGATGTCATTTCAAATTGTAATTGGATATAAACGCATGTCCGTTTTTCAATATTTTTTACTTCCTAAAAACATGTTTTATGGTTTTGACACTGGGAATGAATTTTAAATTAATTTCTGAAAATTATGTGTTTTTAATTTTTAAAAGGGATTAAATATTTGGAATTAAATTTTCCAAAATATTAAAATAGGTACTTTTAATTTTGTTGAAATTGTGAATTATAACTTCAGTAATTATTTTTATTTACCATGGTTCAAGTATAAATCAGGTAAATAAGTGTAAAAAATAATATTGTCATAATATGAAACTACCATAACACGTTTACTAATAATATTTAATGATATATGGAAGAACATTATAGTAAATAGGTATATTTTAGGTCCTCATAGATCCACATGGGTGTGAAAATAAAATGTTATAATAATTAATATAATGTAATGAGAAATATAACATTAAAATGTATCATATTATAAAAAAAATTAATTCGAGATATATAAATGATATATTTATTTATAAATATTATTTCAAAAGATAAAAAAATCCTAATTCATGGTATTTTATTTTTAAATTTCATACATTAAATAATTATATTTATTTATGTCACATTAATGATGCGATATTTTCTTTATTAATGAATGAATCACATAAATTATATTATAAATTATTAAAATAAATCTAATTTGAAAGTTATTTTTCCATTAAAGAATTTAATGGATTACTATGAAATGAGATCCTTGATTAAATTAATTTTTTTTGTAAGAGGACAATTTTTTATGACTTTATCAAAAATCAATTACTAAATAGTGTAAAATTGATATAACTGAGTTTTTAAAACAAGTACAATTTTATTTAATGATATAAAAATACAAAAAATATATGATTATTTAAAATTACATATTTAATGATAAAAAAATAAATTTTTATTCACTTGATGTTGTATTTCTGTTGTATAGTAAATATAATAACCCTATAGTATAAAAATACAAGAAGACATGGATAGAGATAAACTATTTAACTATAGGTTAATCCCAAAATTTATGTTTAATTTAAGGACATAAAAATGTATAAAACTCATTTTATGTATGAATCTAGACCCATATTAAAATTAGAGTTTAAATAAATAACATTAGAGATATTAGATATCGAAAATAAATATATAAAAAATTAATATTTCAATATCATTCAAAAGTGGCCATCACCTATCTTATAAAAGGGATCTTATCTTTATCTTTTATTCAAGCCTAAAAATTCCATTGGCTAATCTAACACCTGATACTAAAGAAATCCCTCACATAATCATAGAGTCCAAAATTTGGGATGAAAACCTTATTAAAATTTCATTTTGTGTAAATTAGAAAGAGACACCAAGAAAATAGTTAATTGTTTGTATCCCTTTTTTAAAAGTCCCATTATTCTAATATATACTCATCCTATGTTTTTACCACACTAAAATAATAAATTAAGAATAAAATATATCATGATACGTTTTTCTGATTATGGGAAAACTCAATTTCTCATTTTATAGAACCTATTAAAAACAATATTACCATGTCTGTGTTCGTACAACATAGCATGTCCACATCATTGTGTAAACTATTTTTCATATATACCTTATTTTGATGGGTATAATGATGCATATAAAATAATTAAATAATAAATATAATATGATATTATTTATATAAAATTCATTTTACATGCAATTAAATACTATTTATCCATTACGTAAATGGAATTTTTTCTCATGCTTATGCACGACTTACGTTCTCCACGACGTGATGATACTCATCATCCACATCCACCATCGAGGAATGATTATAAAAAATATATATTATAGATAATAATAAAATATATGAAATAATAATTATACTAGAATAAAATTTATATATATACATATATGTCATTCATTTACGTCCATTCAATACGATAATAAATCAGAAACAACATTCACACATACGTACAACCTACCGTCTCAATGGATAGTGTATTTCATTTCATATATATAAATTTATATAATATAATTATTTTATGAATATATATGATATATAAATTATATTATACAATCATAATGTAATGAAATCATGATCTAAATAACTTGATAAATAATAACATGTCAAGAAACATACAATAAACAAAGAAATTATTACCCAAAATGAAGCATTAAAATGAAAATTTTAATAAATAGGTAATATAAAGTCCTAACAGAATCATATATGATATCAAAAATATTATAATGATTTTATTATAAGTTAATAATATTTTTTAAAATATTATACATTATATTTGAACAAGTATAGAGAGTATCAGATCTATGTTAAGAGTTAATTCCTCAATCTCGTTATTATCTACGACTGTTTATGTGTAAGTAATTATTAGTAAATATTTATCATCCAAGTTCATATTTCATTATAATTCATTCAAAACGAATAATTTATGGATTTATGCAAGGTAATATTTTCCTATAAAATAATTTTTAGTGTTTTAGTGATTTTATTTTCAAAATATTTTTTATTAATATCCATATTTTCCAAATGATTTTAAGAATTTATTTATATGGAGATGATGGTTTTAAAATGTAAATTACATTAAAAATCATCAATGTTGTATGTTGTATATTGATTCAATTTTTTTAATGACATATATTATAAATTGTGTGACTTTTAAATGATTTCCGCAAAAAGGATATAAATCTCAATTATTTTTTTTATTTATTTTCATCGATGTCAATATTCATAATTAATTTGTATTCTGATTGAGGTAGATTTATTATAAAATGTTTGTCCACATTTTTTATGATGATTTATAATATTTATGACAATGTACGTTCTATTATTATACCATTCATGGTATATAGTTAATGTATTAGTATTTCATATACAAGGTTTAAAATGATTTTTTTGTTATTTTTACCCTTTTCATAAGAGAAATGCATTGGTCTTATTAGGTGGGGGAGGGGCCTTCTATATCCCATTGATTCATCAGTAGGTCTCATGACACAAACTAGATATTTACTTGGATAAGGCCATAACAATATATTTTTACACATGAATTTAGATGATGTTATAACCATTTATTTTTAGATATCATGGTTGAGGCCTCGATGGTATGTTTATGATGTTTGGCATTATGCATTCCTTCATTATGAGAATAGTTATGGATATTTCATTTGATTATTAGACTAGTATATTATCCATGTAAAATTTTAAATGAAATTATTTTGTTTATTATTTCCATGTAATGCTAATGATTATTTTTATATGGATTATGTTTCAGTTATTTACCTTTCCATAAATGTTTGTGCTTATTTTTTATAGCTTCTGCTTTATTATTTATCATTAATGAGCATATGAGATCACCCCTTTCATATGTTCAATTATCCTAGGATTCCATGATGATTTTTGTGATTGATATGTTGGATTTATGCATGGGGAATCATGGAGTTCTACAAGGATAATCTATGATGTGTTTTTTGTTATAAATTATAATGAAATGTTTATTAATGTAATATCATATCCAAGAATTTTAAACTGATTAGTCCATCAGGACATGATTCCTTTTAATCAATCCAATGTATAAAAATATTTACCATCTATAGTATTCGGGTTTTGGAGCATTACAATAATCCACATCCAATATATTTCTAATAAACCCACAATTTCCATTAAATTCAATTACTATAACCCTTTAAGAGAGATCTCATGTTTTATTATCTGAAAATCCATGAGATTAAAACATAAAATACTGAGTACCAATAATGTTATTTAAGACTCATTTCATATGTGACAACATAAGCTTCCATTGATCGTTTGATTTTAAATAATATAATACCTTTCGTTTCATGCAACACCTAGTTTGAGCGCATCATGATCTATCAAATTAGCCTTTTAAAAAGATGGTAGTAATAGTATTAACCTTCCTTTTGAACATATAAATTTTAATTTTCAAAATATAATGAATTTTTATTTCACAATATCTATATTACCATGAGGTTATCTTTTGGTATTTTTATGAAAATATTTAATTTTAATTGAATAGTGAAAAATAAATCATTATTGTAAAAAACTATCAATTTAATTTAAAAAATTAATTTCCATTAAAGTATTCTTAATGTAATAATATAAAAATAATAATTATATTAATCCAATTTATGCCATAAAAATTATTTTTATAATTTAATTATATATTAATATTTATTAATCTTTTGAACGCCTTTTTACCTGCTTTCCATCCACATCTACATGATTAACATTAAAGATAAATTTCCGATTTCTGTTAATTGAATGTATATAACAAGATGTACAAGGTTGTAATTTGTATGAAAGTATTGATCTAATAGGATCAACATAATTTTTTGGTGAATATTATCTATAGTAATAAAAATATTTACCGTAATTAAGGATATAATTTTTTAATTAAAGGAAATAATAATATTATATTTCACCCTAACATAAGTAATAAATGTAATAGGATGACTAAATTAGAACCTTATCACATTATATTTTAAATGTAATCATTTAATTGAAACTTTTCCATGAATATGCCATTGATATTATAAAAATCAATGAATTTTAACAAAGGTCACACTCTAATTTTATATTTGTATATTAATTTTAATATAGTGATAAAAAGAAGTTAACATCCATTGTAAATAATTTATAGAATTAAAAAAACAAATAAAACATATTATGTTATTTATAAAGTATATATATTAAATAAATACCCTAAATAAATAAAAAGTAGTGATGCCAAATTTTTTAGTAATAGAAATATCTAATAAATGAGTTAAAAACTAATAACTAAAAAATAATTTGAAATAATGAAGGCTCTCTATGAAAATAATAGGTGAAAATTTTAATATTAATTGTGTAATAAATTATTTTTTCTATGTCATATTTCTGTTTTTATTTCTCATTTGGTTAATGTAACGAATAATATTAAAATTGACACACTTGGTATTTATAAAAAATCATTTTATTAAATTATTTAAAAGTAATAAAAATATTTAAATACTACATATTTATAATTATAATGTATAAAGTATAGTAATGTTTCCAATTATGGAAAATTTACCTTCTTTATATAAATATTTACAACCTTTTAATATTTAGAATATTATTAACAAAATAAAAATTTAATAGATTAATAAAGAATAAATTGAAATTATAAGTATCGAAATAAAATCAACGAACATATAAATTTTATTATTTAAAATTATTTCTACATATAATCACTGTTTCATTAAAATAAATCTCTTCGGATCAATTTGAAATAAAAAATCAATTTTTATTTAATTAATAGTTACGGAGTTTCCAAAAGTTCCCCAATGCTCTAAAATATAAGGGAACATATCCTTCTCGGTTATTCACACCACTAAATCCCATTTAATCATCCAAAATCTAACCATTTAACCTCCCAAAATCTCTCAATTCATCTTATAGGTCATTTTTTGAATAAATCTTACCTATGATATCCCATTGTGGAAATCAAAAAAGAGATAACTGAAGAAGAGGTAATTATTTTTCTAATTAAATTGTTTTTATTTTTTCTTTCACTTCCTCTTTAAATTTTAATTCCATAATAAAGTAATACCAATAGTTTCATCTACATTCTAGGAATTTATTATTATAATGTGACAACAATGTTTCACATTTTATCTAACTAATGAATAATTATATCATCATGCGTGCATATGTAAGACTTATATCCCCACACAGGGGTGTAATTTAGTTTTTTATAGTTAATTTTTGGATTGGTATAATGATAAGTATATTGGATATAAATAAATAAAATTATATGATAATTATTCAATATTATTAATATACCTTCCCATTCCATATTATTTAACCATTGAGACAATGATATCATATCTAATGCGTACGTATTTCATAACGTCTCCACGACACGATAAAATTCATACCACACTACAACCATTTATGAATTATTGTGAAAAAGTTCATAATGCCTAAATATAATATATATAAACTTAATATAATTCAGGAAATAATGAAAATATAACCTACTAATATTAAACAGGACTTATGAACCAATATAAAATAAATAAAATTAAGCAGTCCACGCCCGATATTAGAATAAGAATAAAATATTATTTTAAAATTGATATAAGGTAATAATATATGATATAATAAATAATTTATCTAGTTTTTATATAACATAATAAAATAATTTAATAATTATTTACGATGTTAACATACCCTCAAATAAAGGAGACTATGATGTAAGGGTTAATTTTTCCATCTATTTTTAAATTAGGAATTTTTTTATTTAAAAATGTAATTGGCCAAAATTATCATTCATGTCATGGATGATGATGAATGAATTAAAAAAAAATTCATTTCAAATAATTTAAATAAATTTTAAACCATTTTGTAATTTATAAATGGAATATTTTTTGATGTTTTCCTTACGAGCTACATTGTATGACTTTTTAGACAATGTATGAGAATAACGTTTTTAAAAACAACATGGTGTGAGATGCATTTTCATCCATCGTGAAAACCTAATGTTTTGGAATCATCCTTAAAAAGATGGTAATGTTGTTTTTAATGAAATTCATTTGATTGAAAATTATATTCCTTTTTTAATAACTATTTTTTTAGAGGGGTATTTCAATAAAGAAGTTTCTAATGATTTTATTAAAACATATTCATCCATGAAAACTTACATTTTTGGATCTTATGTTTAATTAAGGATGATTTATTATAATATAAAATATAATAGTTTTTAAAGGGTTATGAATAGTTTGATGGGGGATGTGACATTTTTACACCATTCATGGTATGTGGAAAATGTATTAGGATTTTGTATTTCAATTTTAAAATATAAGTTTATGCTGGTTATGATTTCACCTTTTCATATGAAGAATGAATTACACTTATTGATTAATGGGAGAGACCCACTATACCATCTAACAGCCTTGGTAGGTCACATTAGAGAAACTAGTTTGGGTTTTTACTCATTTCTATATGGTCTTTTCATGAGGCCATGAAGATGAGGTTTTAATGTATTACATTGTGAATTCCCCCATTATAAGATTATATATTGATATTTCCTGTTATTATTTGGCTCATAGTTTATCCATGTTATTAATTTATTCATATTATTTGATATATTTATGGTATATTATGCACATGTTTATTTTTAAAGGTCTTGTATTTCAATTTTATACAACACATTTAATGTATATTTTATTTATGATAGATTAACCTATATTGGTTATCCTTACTGAGAATATGTTCTCACCACATTATTATGTTTCATTTTCCCACATCATGTCGATAAGTATATTATCAGTGACAATTAGAGATAATAAATCATATATGGGTGTTTTCAATGAAGAATACATTTTTTTTAATTTTATGATGTGATGTAACACTTATGTTTGAAACTTGTTTTTTAAATTCTATTAAACTAATCGGTCCTTTTTATTTTATTTCTCATTATAATTACAATGAAATAATATATTCACCAATATTGAGCATATTGGTTCGGAGAATTATATTTTGTATCAAAGGGTGATTAGTTACAACTATAGAAATTATATTTAGAAAAGTCATCAATTAAGGAAAAATGACTTTAGATATACATTTAGGACAAGTATAGAATAACATTCTAAAATTTTTTAACGTAGAGATTATGTAGATATTAATAAAAAATACATATTTATTCTAGAAACTACAAGTGGATTTGGTTCTAGAATATATATATCAAGTATTAAAAACTCCAATAAGTAGTTCCAGACATGGAAATTGGTAACTTGCTACATGATAATTAGAATTACTACACACATAGTTCACTTTATATGGGATGTTCTTATGATAATTTTCATTTTATTTATAACTCATTATCAACAATCTAAAATTAAATAACCAATGAAATAATGTATAAGGTTGTAAGATTTAATACAAATAACATTATTAATTTATGTTATTTATTAGTAAATGACACACTATGAATCATAGACTAATGTAGTGAATGTCGTTGTTTAGAAATGGAACCTTGTTTAAGTAATGGGAATTTTATCAATGCACATAATCCATGTAGGTATTTCCATTATATGTATTCTATTTATGATGTAATAGGAGGTGAAACTAGTGATGAACAACTTATTAATATACTTCGTTAGATGACTTGGGTTATGAATAGTAACCATTACTATATAAGGTAGCCTAATCCACAACATAGATGATAAATTTTTGGATTCTTCAAAAGAAAATGATCCAAAACATTCAATTGGTGTACAAATCCTTTTTCAGATGAGAACTAGATAAGTTTCTTAGAGAAAATAATGCATTGTTTTGGAGTGATGAAATAGAAAGAAGTTCTCCTCAATGTTTATCATCTATTAGGAGATGAAAATCAATGATGTTCATTATTTTTAAAAAATAAGGACAATGAAAAAGTATAAAATATGTAATGGAGGGAATTTAAATAACTCTTACTATAAAAAACATTCCTCACAACTATCATGTAGATACGGAGTGGAAATTTTTATGCCTGAGGTATAATGTGGTTAATAATGTTTCCATATATGAAGATAACATCATAAATTTAATTAGGCATGATAAAGAATATATAATTAAGCCAGTAAGTATGATTTATCGATTAATTGTTGGTCGATAACCATTAAATTGATGGGGATGGGTTTCATAATATGTTTCATCGTATGAAGATAAAATAACACGTGCTACCAATACAGATGATGAATTATTTATATCTTATTAAATTAAATTATATCTAGGGAATAATAAGTCAATTGAATATATTGTAAAAGAATATAAGAGGAAAAAAATGAACAATTAACTTTCCAACCTACATTAATTTTGTAAAGAAGCACCTTGGTACCTTCCAAAGGATGATTTGAGTTTATTATAAGTGTGGATAAAAATTCCACAAAGATTATGGTATAATGTGAATGAATGAAAGTTCCAATGTTAAAAGATAAAACTATAAAAATATTGGACAGTTTGAAAAATGTTGTCCTAGTAATCAAGGAATAATTCTCTTGAAATGACAAGGGAGAAACACCATGATTTTACGATGACAACAACTGAGGTCGAGGTTCCTAATGATGTGGTGGTTGTTACCAAAAAAATTTCATCAAATATAGAAAAAGAATTTTTTTTATTCTACATCATAACATTCATTTATATCATTGTAGTTTTGGTTGAAAAATAGATGTTTCCAATTCAAATTAACAAGGGAGTTGTCATTCTAAACCCATAAGGGATGTCTTATTGTGATAATGATTTGTTAGGCTGATACCATTATAGAATATACATGTTCATTATAAATAATAATTATCATCATACATATGGTTGACATTGATATAATGGTTGGTATGGACTAGATATCAAAATATGATATGAAAATTTATTATAATAAAAATTAGGTTATGATTTGTGAGGATGATGTTGAATATTATCTTTATTATAGAAACATCATCATATTATTTTTATGTAGATCCACCAATGGTAAATCTTATGAATGAAATTATATGGGAGGAATTGAAAAAATAATCCATGGGTGAGGATAGAAATATTTTAATTGAAGATGTGCATATTGTAAAAGAATACATTGATATATTACCAATAGACATACCTAGATATCCACTGTAGAGGGAGGGTATTTTTCTATTGACTTAATCACTAATGAAATATCAATATAAAATTTTCCTTATAGAATGTCCACTGTATAATTAGTATATCTAAATAAAAATAAATAGGAGTATAGTAATAACAGATATATTCACACTAGTTTCTCAACTTGGGTATCAACAGTTCTTTTTATTAAGAAGATAGATGGATTAATGAAGATTTTTTTTGAATATAGAGAAATCTGTGCTATTTTAATATTGAACAATTATCTTCTACCTTGCATTAATGATTTTTTTATCATCTTTATTGAATTCAACATTTTCAAAATTTTATCCTTTATTATGGATATCATAAATAGTGTTTAAAAATGTAATATATTATAATGATAGAATTACCAACTAGGTATGGACATTGCATGTTTTTAGTGACACATTATAGGCTAACTAATAAACCCTCCATCTTTATGGATCTAATGAACATAGTGTTCAATGAATATGTTCACAAATTGTTTTTTAATTATTTATTTATGATATATTTGTATATTCTAAATTTTATATAGACCATGATAATCACTTCAGAACCATTCTTATGAATCTAATAAGGGAATTAATATATTTTAAATTTAGCATGTACTAATTTCATATTTAAGAAAATTCATTTCTTATCTATATTATCTATATGGTTGTAATATGTATTGATCATAAAAAGTCAAATGAAATCCACGATTTTCCATCATTGATGAGCTTAACTAAGGAACACAAATTTCTTGGTTTAACATGTTAGTATCAGTGTATCATATATAATTTTTCATGATTTTCTAATCCATTAACCATGCTCACATGTAATGGGGTTATATTCATTTTTATAAAATATCGTGAAGTCTAATTTAAAGAAATGAAGATATAATTATTATATGATCATATCTAGAAATTACCATATGGAAATTTTGGCATTGTGATTTATAGTTATGTATCAATGAAAATAATTTTTTTGTGTTCTTATAATGATAGAGTTATTTATTATGCATCAAGGAATTTAAAAATAATTAACAGAGATATCCAACATATGATCTTTATTTAGAGATATTTATATTTGATCTTAAGATATGGAGACACTCTCTTTACTTGGAAATATGTGAGATATATACTAATCAAAAGTGATTTTATATATTTCCTCCCAAAAATAACTCAAAAAAAAGAGAAATAATATAGCTTGAGGTACTCAATGATTGTGATTTCACAATCCACTAACTCCTAGTGAAGGAAAATAAGATGGTTGATGCTTTGGAAAAAATATACCACAGAGTTCTATAAAAAATAAATGTTTAAATGGATGAAATGATTATTGATAAAGTAAATATCGATTAGGGAATTTTTATGGAATGTGAAATGCCACTTCGTTTTTTGAACGGTTGTCAAACCATTTTTATTGGAAAGAATAAAATGTTCCTAGTATGAAGAAGAGTATTTTCAAAAGAAGATTAATTCTTCGACTGGTGGGAGATTGATAGAAATAATTTACAAAAATTGAGTTTTGAAATTTTTAATGTGGATGTTTATTCCCTTATTACCTAAGGAAAAGGAGAGTTTTTGGATTATTCTTATTTCCCAAACATCTCTAAATATCTAGGTATCACTATGTTGAATATAGTTTTGAATAAAAAAAATTTGGTTGGAAATTATATTGTGGTAAATTGATGATTATGTGTGAATAGGCCTATTTATCAAACATGTGAAGGATGAGAGAAAAAAATGATAAAATAATCATGCTTCCCCTTCAAATAAATATATGAAAAAATGATGACATTATGATAAATATTTTCAAAGGACTACAAAAAACATCAAGAAGGAATGATGAAATATAAGTTATTGTTTATAGCCTTACCAAATCAAAAAAATATTTTATATAAGAAAATATTTACCTCTTGAATGCCCAAAAACCTAATAAATTAATAAAATTTTAAGACTTTATGATACACATAAATCGATTGTGTCTGATCAAGATCCATGTTTTACATCAAAATTATTATAAAAGTCATCAGAAGGCTATTGATATTGAGCTTCATTAGAGCACTACCTACGACACACAAGATATTAAAAAATTAAAATGGACTATCAAATAATTAGAAGACATGTTCATTCCATTATCACATGACTTTCAATGTACATGGGATCAATATTTACCTCTTGTTGAATTTTCCAAAAAAAAACGATTCCATTCATGAATTGATATGTTACCATATGAAGCGTCAATTTGAAAGTGATTTTGTACACCAACTTGTTAGAAGTAATTATGTAAAAGTGATAATGTATGCCTAGAACCATTGAATAAAACATTTTTAATATTATATAATATTCAAAACCATATCAAAACTTCTAATATTGGGAAAATTATTTATGGTGATATCTTAATGAAGGATATTGAAATTCATGTATGAGATCAAGTTGTCTTGAAGGAATCTCTTTAGATAGGTGTTATAAGATTCACTATTAATGGAAAAATATGTTCTAGGTACATCAAACAATTTGAAATTATGGAATTTATTAGAGCTATATATTATTATTAATAAATGTCGCCAATTCTATCCAAAGTTGATGATGTGTTTTATATATCAATTTTATGGAAATATATACCAAAACCAACGCATGTAATCGATTATGAAGAAATAGAAATGGAACCATTTTTTTAATTTCCTATTATGATTCATTATACTATGGAACAATTGTATAGGGATACGATGAATCTATTGGCAATGGTTCATTGGAGAAATCACAAAATCTAAGATGCAATGTTGGAACATGAGAAATTTATTATCAAGAAGCAACTAAATATTTTAATGACGTGATATTCATGAAATTTTTAGGATTAAATTATTTTAATGATAGAATATTGTTACTCTACCATCATATACAATATGATTATTTTTAAATAAGTTAATCTCTTACAGTATAATGAACTCTGATTTTGAGCTCACCGCGATTTATCAAACTAGCCACTTAAAAACCCATCATATGAAATGACATTATTATGAACATATATTTTTGGTAACTAAAATATACATAATTTTTTAATTCATAATATCCAAATTATCTTAGTTTGAATATTATTTATTTTTAAAATGTTTTAGTTCTTATTAATAGTCAAATATATTGTATTATTGTAAAAAACCAACTTTTCATTTTAATAACCATTTTATATCGAATTTATCATAAAGTCACTATATAGAAATAATATATTTATTAATACAATGTAGGTCATCATAATTATTTTAATAATAGATTAATATAAAAAAATATTGATCTATTGAATATATTTTTTACTATTTCTTCCAAAACATCTACTTGATTATCATTAAAACAACTCTCCAATTTTTAAGAATTTAATTTAGAAAAATGGACATACAATGTTCTAATTAGTAGGATATTTTTTATCAAATTGGGTAAACATAATATTTTCGGCAAATAGTAACTTTATTTAACGTTTATTTATTTATTTACCATGGTTAATGGTAAATTATTTAATTAAAGGACAAATAATATTATAACTTAACCTTACACATTTAAAAAACCTATTTTATGACTATATTAAACCCTTATCACATATAGTTTGAAATGGATTAGTTAAATAGACACTTATTAAATTAATACATCAAAGATATTACAAAAACATATATATGTTAAAAAATGTAACAATCTCAATTTTTTTAGTATATTAATTTTAATATATTGATAACCATGAGATAAATCATTTTTAAATAGTGTCTTAAATGATAAAATAAATACCTAAATAATATTTATTAATTAATTAATTTTGCGATTAAATAATTAAGATTAAAGATGACACAATAATGATTTGTAAATTACTTTGTTAATATAAATATCAAATAAATGGTTTTAAAAATATTAAAATAAATATGACATGAATTATGTAAAGTGAAACACAAATTTTATATATAAATTTAACATTTTTATAGTATATTAAATTGTTTTCTTCAATGCTATATTTATGTTTGGATTTTAATTTATATCAATATAGTGAATATGGTCAAAATTTATATTATTGATATTTTATAAAAATAACATTTTATTAAATAATTTAAAATTTTAAAAAGAAATTAAAAAATATAAATTTATAATTGTATGGTATAAAATTCCATCGAGTTCCCATTAATGGAAAATTTAAAACATTTAACACTATATTTAAAACCTTTTAATATTTATAATATTATTTAAAAATGAAAAAAATAATAGAATAATTAAGGATTAAAGAAAATGATATGGTTCAAAATAAAATAAAAGAATTTATAAATTTTATTTTTTAATATATTTATACATATAATTATCTTATTCATAAAATAAATCAATTTTTAACTATTTTAATTTGAAAATAAATATATATAAATTTATTGGTTTGGAGATTCCAAAAGTTCTCCTCTGCCCTATTATATTGGGGAACCTCTACTATTCTATTATTAATAACTCTCTATCCATTTTGATTGACTATAACCTATTAATTTATCCCCCAAAAACCCCTAAATTCATCCTATAGGCCATAAAATGGGTATAAATCCAACCAATTATATCAATTTATTCATTTTAAAGGGAGATAATTCTGGAAGAAATAATTATAATACCAATTCAATTCAATCTCATTTCTTCTTGAACATCCTAGAAATATGTTTGTTATATACTAAATTAATAACTCTAGTTAAATATACAGGATGTGTTTTTTTATTGTAATGTAAAAACAATATATCTCTTTTTATCTAACCTAATAATAACAATATCACCATGTGGGCGTATATTTGACCTGTCGTCTCCACACCATGGTTTAATTTTTTATTCAGCAATCCTTTTTTCAAATTGGTATAATGATAACTATAATAGATATATATAATGAACATGACATGATAATTATTTTTATATTTAATATACCATATTATTGTATACCATTTATACATTAATAAAATTTTAATATCACATTTGTGTACGTATGAACTTCCATTTACACAACGTGATGACATCCATCCGCCACAACCACCATATCAAAATGTTTATGACCATTTATATAATTGATGAATATGATATATTTTTTACTTAATACTATTGTGGATATTAATAAGAAACATCATATCAATATGAAACCAAACTTATGTGACAAAATAAAAAAAATAAAATGAAGCAGTTCCCGACTGAAATAATGATAACAACCAAATTTTATTAAAAAAGGAATATGAGGACCATATATGATATCATAAACAATGTATATATTCCTGGTATAACATAAAAAAATTATGTAAGAATTAATCATGAGTTTATCTCACCCTCAATATACAGATAATATGAGGCATGGGTTAATTTTATAATGCCTTTTTATCTGGTAATAATTTTATATATGAATTTGCTGGGAAATATTTATCATCCATGTTCATCTATCATAATAATATATTTAACAAAATTATTACTATTTTTTCATTTTTCAAAATAAATTTTTACCAATGAACTTTTTTATTAATGGAATATTTTTTCCCTTATAATGTACTCGGTTTTACATTTTTGACAAAATATGAGAAAAATATTATTTAACACATATAACATAAGAATATATTTCCATTATTGTCATGACATAACATTTTTAAGCTTCCTTTAAAATCTTACATGATTAATTGTATGGAATTAGTTTTACAATGGTTTGGAATTATATATAAATACTCTTATAAAAGAAGTATTTCACTTAAGAATTTCCTAATGATTTTATTAAAACATTTTCATCTACGTCAACATATTATTCTGTATAAAATGATAAAATGATGATGATATTTTATGATAAAAACTATAATATTGCATTGAAGGGTTGAAGAATATATATAGTTGGGATGTGATATTTTTACACCTTTCATGGTTTATAGGTAATATAATATGATATTTTATGGTAGTTTTAACATGGACGTTTATGTTTAATAAGATTTCCCCTTTTCATATTATGAATTCATTTGTCTTAGTAAGGGATGGGTGGGTCCCACTATATCCCTTGATGATTTAGTAGGTCTATATAGACAGACTAGTTTCTGTACTTTTTAATTTCTGTATGATATTGGAATGAGGACTTTACGATGTGGTTATGATGTATGTAATTATGCATTTTCTCATTATGATATTAGTTATTGATATTAAATTTTATTAATTGGAGAGTACACTATGAATGTGAATTTTAAGATAACATTATTTGTTTTATTTTGCCTTTATTATACCCAATATTATGTTTAGAATTCTTCTATTACAGTTTAATCTAAGAGATATGTGTGTTTTAAAAGGAGAAACTATGTTTTTTATTATTTTAAAACATAATATAAAACTTGTTTTTTTATATTGTTTTTCATAAGCTACTAAAAAGATCGGTCCTTTGGGATTATTTTTCTTGTGACCATGTTAATGCAATAAAATAATGCACCAACTATATGAATCTTAGGAAAGGGCATTACATTATACTATATTTGCACTTAATACTATAATGTCTTTCTATTCCTGCTTATATACCATATTATCTGAATCATTAATTTATAAATAATCACTTTTGGACATTCATTATGAACCCACATCAAGAAATATAAAAATTAATAAAACCATATACACATTTAATGACTAATTTAGGATTTGATGACTCACTTTAGAAAACAAAATTCACTATTAATTACCAATGAGAACATAAATATATATTTTGATACCAGTACCAGGCTATGTAGAACCTCATGGTCCATTATGATCCATAGAACTAAACATTCATTCCATTTCAAAAATCTACCACCTATTTCCTACCCCCTTTATTACACATCAAAACAAAAAAAACATATATTGGTGGCATAATTACTAAATTCCACTTATTAGACTCTGACCATATTTCTTGTTGACTATCATAAACTAATTAAAATATATTTTTAATAAATAAAATTAACATTCAAATCAATATATTTTGGCCTTAACTGGATAAATATAATGAAATAAAAATGTTACCAGAAAAATTATACATTACAATAATAATAAATTCCCAAAATGTTCCTAATTATATATTAAAAACAATAAACTATTAAATAATAATGGTCCCATTATTGTTGTAATGAAATTGTAGAAATGTTTTTTCATATAGAGATAATTATTCCTCTATAAAATGAATATTACCCTATTTAAAATAACAAAAAAAAATAAATCTACTATTTAAAAAAAACCATGATGTTTGATTAGAACATGAATATACTCGTTATAGTGAATTTCCTTGAACAATAGTCAAAATGTGGTGTAACCACCTTCTTTTGATGTGAAACATCCCAAAAAACTATGTATCTAGCCTCCAATAACGTGTCAATGCTCATAATTGTGTTATTAACCTCACCTATGTGAAACCAAAATATAAGGATGCGATCATAATTCAAATCAGTAATATAATTTTAAAACAAGAATTAAATTTCCTATATTAATTATGATATTATTAGGTTTTTTTTTATAATTAGTTCATAACCCTTAAATATTAAACCAATAATTATATTTGGAATCTTCTTCTTAGTATCCACCATTACTACAATACAATATATGAAAATTAAAAAAAATTCTCCTCATGACAAACAATTATGATTTTCAAATTGACATCTTATTTTTTTCATATTTATCCTTATCACATATCTAGTAAATTAATAATGTAGTATTGGTTAAAAAATACCATTAAATGAAATAAAATGAAGAATAAATATTCAACTAATTCAACTTTTAAAAAATGTATCATAAATTAGAGTTTTTTGGTAACATAATAAATTTTTTTCTCAAGTTATCCTTTATATACATACGAAATAAATATTAATGCACATCCTTTTTCAAAAAAAAAATCAAAATAAACATATTTGTAGAATAAAAATCATGGGGTTTTCATAGAAAACATGGGTACCCATGAATTGTTTTTATTAATGAACCTTTTTTTCCTAAATGAAAAATAATATTTAAATTAAAACATATGATCATTATCATAACTATGGAAAGTAATAAAAAACCTAAAAAATTGTTTTCATCAATCTAAGATTGATTCACGTTCAACAAGATATTATATTCATATGACCATTACATGAAACCTTTCAATTGGAATAATTGATATGGTCAACTTACAACATATTTATTTACATAACATTCTAATTACCGAATTCATTAATGAGTTATTTGATTATCAAATTTAATAATGGTCCATTCTAGGTTCACCTACCATAATTAGATATATTGGGAACAAAATTCCTCATAAAAATAATATGCATAAACTAGCCTTTAGTGAATACATAAAATCTTGCATTTCCACAAGGAATATCATTTATATACCCCTTAAAATCTATAATTATATCAATTTATGATACTGATATATCATTTTATATTAATTTTTTTTTAAAAAAATCCATACATCAATGGTCTTGGGAGTTTTTATATGATAAAGACAATGAATCTTATAACTGAATCCAAATATGAAATAATGGTTGTGGTAGTGTAATAATCAATTTATGTCAAACATTGATGATTACATTCGTTAGGAAAAGGAAAATATTAAACAAAAAGATCCATTTTGAATTATTTTTTCAAATAATTAAATTGTGACATTATAATTCATTCATGTCCATAGATATATATTCAAAAACTGTTTTAATAAAATGGAAATTTTAAAAAAAGATACATATAATTAATTTCTTTAATATTTTAAATGATTATATTAAAGTTATGTGTCCCTTACATCAATTTCAAAAGGTCAGACAC
This sequence comes from Viscum album, assembly GCA_963277665.1. Taxonomy (NCBI): domain Eukaryota; kingdom Viridiplantae; phylum Streptophyta; class Magnoliopsida; order Santalales; family Viscaceae; genus Viscum; species Viscum album. Next base: position 1,298,343,893 of record OY728146.1, read on the forward strand.
TCTCATTATCATCCTGAATAAAAAAATATGATATTTATTTAATTTAATTATATCCATTTTATTTTTATTGTTCCCTTGATTTTAGATCTTACCATGTTAAATTTAATAACATAATTAATTGTCTTCTCATTATATGTCCCAGAAATATTTTATTCATATGTTCAAAATGAAATTATAAGGATGACTATGGTCAAATAGTATTAAATACCATCATCCCTAGAATAAAAATAATAATATAATTATTATATTTTTTCATTGATTGTACTTTCAAAACTACCCCTGTAAAATGTTAATGGAAAATGATTTATGATACAATTATTGAGACTGTAGGGAATATGTACACAAGAATAAAATATCAATTTTAACTAAATTATTAGGAAATTTTGGTTCATATTTGAATATCCTTCAAAAATAATTATATATATATATAATTTATCTTTTTTGGGATGAAAAATGAATCAAATTGGTTCATAGAGGTGATAGTACATAGGTACAAACTGATGACATTTTCAAAATTTTAATGATGGATTTGTGAAAAAATCGATGATATTTTATCATATAAATTTCTAATTATGTAATTAATATCATTCTTATATATTAAATCCATCATTATAAATTGGTGTGAGAGGTGGTGGTGGAACAAAATTCATCATTTTTGCATGCGGTAGGCATTCATACACACTATCAATGGTTTCGGTTATAATTTGATGTAAGTTGCGAAAGATATTTGCAGATACCATAAGATAACGAAATATTATTATAAGTAAGATATTTAATTTTATTTCATAAATATTTTTGAAGAGTTCGTAAAGGTTGAATGTGAAATAGAACTAAATTGTTTGGTTTAAAACTATAAAACATTTGTAAAAGAACTCTTGTACTTTTAAAATTTACTCCTAATATGGTGCTTTTCATACAAATCTAGGACCTAGAGATAATGGGTGGGGATAAAAATAATGGGTTTTAATAGGTATTTTCAAATATATACTTTTCAAATTTTGTTTGAGAAAGATGTTTATAGTTTCCCATTCATAAGAGAGGGTATGGGTATTCTTGAAATTTCAAAGAGTATTAACATAAAATAAATTAATTATTATTTTTATGTGGATAAAAATTATTATAATAAAAATGTGGGATTATAATGGGTATAAATGGTATAATATAATATATTATTCACAGTTTTAATTAAATTTTTTACTTATCGTATTATATTATCCAACATTATCCATTTTGACAATTTCTCTGATATCATTGGTTTTTCTGATTTAGAGGTCAATAATGATACAATAAAATGAATAAATGTCCCACAAATAGACTATGGAATAAATTTTAAACCATTTATAATAAACTTTAATTAAGATATAAATTTTATAAATATTATATAGAAAAAAATACAGAATATCATTAACATTATTTTTAGAACAATTCATATAATTTCATACTGAAAACAATATCTCATCAATATAATTTAAATAAAAACATTTAAATAATCATAAATACTCAATATTTATCATAAAATTTCATGAGGAATTTTATATGACACAAAAACATATGACATTTATTATCTCAAAAATAATTTACTTTAATTTTCCACTACCTGCATAGGAATTGAGTTGGAGTTACATAAAAATTTAATGTAACTATATGACCATTAAAAAAAATAAGTTCACATTATAAAAAATAATTTAAATCTAGATTGACAATTTATATATGAAATTTTTTTTATCCCCATGAAAAATTATTTTATATTTAAAAAAAAATGGTGACATTTATTACATTATTTTATCCTTAAACATTTTAATGCTAAAAATAATATTTAATTTCAATAAAAAAAATAAAATTTATAATTTGTTATGATTACATATGAAATATACTCATTTAATGATATTAAGTAATGCTTCAGAAAAAATATGATGCATTTTTTCATTATTTTAATCAATAATTATGTCATTTTACATTTACCATGATAAAAAAAATCTACTGTTATAATTTATATTTATAAAATTAAATTGAAAAATTAACAATTTTTAGAACTCGATTAAAAAAGAGGAATATATTTTTCATAGATAAGTATCAATAAGTATAAAAAATTATTTTAAAATTAATCCACCATGATGTGATGAAGAATTGATTTTTATGAAATACATTTTAATGTAAAAATATTATTATACCAAATTCATGGAAACAATTCATTCCAAGTGTAATAAAATTATTTTCAATAAAATGTTACAAATGAATTAAATAAATGATCTAAAATATAATTTTAATTATCAAAATATATAAAATAAAATATAGTTTCCATTAAAAATATATATTTTTCAATACTCAATGAAGATTCATTATTTGTAAGAAATTTTCAAAAATATAGTATAACCTAACTATAACATCATTAAATTAAAATAATAATAATTTTTTATATTAAAATATAATAATTCTTTAATTATGATGTTAAATAAAACATAGTTTGTATGAAAACCCAATATGGTTAGGAAAACTACATTTTTATGTTGACTAAAAAATTTCATTATATTCTTATAATTGATATTAATATAGAAATATAATCATTTGATATAAAAAAACTAAAAAATGATCTATTATAACATTTAAATTGTTGTAACGTTCATCCGCTATTTTTCAAATATCATTCTCATTATTTTATTAATTTATAAAGCATTTGGGGATATTTTCCCATTATAGAATTTTATTATGGTTCATTTATTCTTTATTTGTATTGTTTTTTACAAAAAAAATATTATTATTAATAACCAAATTCTATTATGAATAATCATTAATATAAAGACTAAAATTTTTATGTTCCTTATATAATAGGATTTCTTCCAACTGAACTAATTTGGGGATTAAAAAATGAGATACATATAGAATAATTTTGTTAATAAAACATCAATAAATACAACATACTACTAACTTAAACTCAATTTAAAGGCCACTCAGAAAGAAAATAATCAAACATTGTTTACAATTTGATATTAACTAAGGATGCATTGACATAATAATAAATTTATAGAAAAAATAACACTTATCAATATAGAATCCTTTCGAAAAACATGATCCCATACCTCAAAAGAGAGGTAATTATCATAGTTATCGACATAAATTTTATATCCCATTTGATCTTTATTAATAATATGTTAAATAATTATCACAATATTATGCATTCTTTTAAATTAAAAATTGTGAATAAAACATTTATTCACCAAATTGATCCCAAAAAGATATATCTTGATGTCACATTCCTTATTAATCCACAAAATAATACATTTTTATACATGAATTAAAACCTATATTATAAGAAAATTAAAATAATGAAATGTCTTAATTCCAATATTACTAGTAATCCGTTTAACAACATCAATTAAAATCAACCAATTTAAATGTTGTTCTCTTTTACTCTCCATCATATTAGGCGTGAAAATATATATAGAAATTATATTTAGTACCCAATATCTTCTTAACATTTTTACAAAACATTGATGTAAAACAGGGATCATAGTTAAATATAATAGATATATAAACTATATGTAACATGATTATATATTTGGGATATAGTATAAAAATATGATATAGAGAAAAATTATCATCAATTGGAAGGATATGTTTATATTTTCATAATTTTTCAATAATAACAAAAATAAAATAATTAGTTAGTGATTTATTTTGAAATCACACTATGAAATCAATATATATATATATTCACATTTCCTCTCTAACATTGGAATAGAAAAAATCAACCACTTTGTTAATTGTTGTTCTTTTATAACATTATGACAATTTAAAATTTTCATATTTAAGTAAGAATCATATCTTCTTATTAAATCCAAATTGTAATACTCCCAAAAAGGTTATAAATATTAGTGACTCTTTGGTGAATGAGTAATGTGGATCTATGAGATTCTCCAAACTATTATCTCATCTAATGGGAATCATACCATACCCCTGATATGTTCCAAATATTATAACAACTTGTTTAGAAGCAGTAAATTATAAAAACATACACTCCATAACATATTATACCATAACCTATATAACATATCCCTAAACCAGAGCATGATAATTTTTTTTAATATATATGATTGTACTTACACATAAAAATAGAGGATGTTCTTTCATGCATAATATCAGTGAGAAAATTATTCAAATCAATGTCATAATGGTCATATTCTAAAAAAACGTTTGTAATATTGTAATATCTGTCTAAATCAAAAAAAATTGACTACATTGTTTTAAATCATTGATTGTGAAGAATCCTCCATTCATAAACTCAACTATATCCCATCCATCTTATTTGAATCATTTATATCTCATTTTTAGTGAATATAATCATCAAACATTGTTAATAATTATATATTTCTCACACTACACTCTATATAAATGATTCCTACATTTTTTTATATAAAACATGACAAATAGATAATTCTGTATGAGGGATATAATAATTTAAATCATGATGTTTTAGTTGATATGCATCATAAAAAAATGATCATTTCTAAATAGAAGAAAACCAATACCAATCGATATAGCATAATTGTAGTTGAAAAATTCACCATATATAGGGGACATGTAAAAAACAAAAGCATTCAAAAGGAGACATTTTATTTAAAAAAATAACCATCACCCTCTTTTCAATTGATTAATTTTAAAAAATTCATATATAGTATGTGCATTATATTAATGAAAATATATTAAAAAACATTCAATAACATCTTTATTTTTTATAAATACTATACATCATGGTGAAATTATGAGGATTGAAAAAATTCTTGTCATCATTATTATTTTTTATCCAATGTTTTCCATTTTTTCGATGGGTAATATGTCATTTTAGAGTTCTTGTATAATTATTTTAGATAGATTTTATTTCACTGGTTATCATTTTTGAGTAATATACCATGTAATTTCCACAAGTATTTTTTCATACATTAATGTCAAAACTAACGTGTCAATGGTGTTGATAATGTATCATATTGTTTAGATCATAAAGATAACAAAAATAATATTTGTGGAAGTATATAATTATTTAATGAGGATTTACTGTAGTTTTTAGATACAATTTTTATGTGAGTGATGGGTCATAATATTTTTCTTTTTGTAAAAAAATGACCCTAGTCATTTGGGTGGTTATGATAATGTAAAAACATTAATAACATGATTCATTAAGGCTACATTAATCTGTGGGGGCTGGATCATTATTAGATTAAGATATGTCTTATCCATTAGTGATTTGAAATTATTTTCATGATATTCTAATTATGAGGAATATACACATTTAATAATGGGGTTTTTAAATCATGATAAAAAGTCCAAAAATACTCATAAGAATTTATAATTTCAATATTAAAAATTCATGTTTTATTTATTAATGGAATTATTTCATGTTATAAATGATATATACCCTTATAGAATTTTTTGTATGTTGATAAATTTTCTATATTTTTATGATGAAAAATTGGAAGAGAAAAAATAGAATGATAGTTTTTATAACTACAATATATCCATGTATAGAATAATGATTTCAATTTCAAATAAATTTCAATAATAACAATATTGAGTTCCTGAGAATGGAAATATTGAGATAATCATATCTTTCAACATCTCGGAAGTGTTTTTAAGATAACATATGTAACATCCCAGGTAAATAATGAGTAATACATTTTCATATTTATTAATATTTTTGAATTAAATATTAATTTTCCTTTAAAGGGGATTCTATGTTCGATTGCGTACCTGATACACAACAAAATGTTTCTTGGAAATCTTAAATTTCACATAACATTGAGTTATACTGAAAAAATAAAAATATAATATTATTATTTAAAATGGTAGTTAATGCCTAACCCTTGTAATGGCAGGAATGAATATAACTAAGTAAAAAATTATTATAAATGTTTGTTAAATTTTTTTAAATTTATCCAATAATTCTTAGGGTCTTAAAATATGAATATATCTAATTTTAAGCATGAATACTCTAATATTAAATAGAAGGCTGATTTGTCTCCTTTTGATGGAGAACCCTCATTAAATCTTGTTTTAGCAATTTTTATATGTTCTATTTTAAAAAATAAAATTTTTCGTTAGATTCGGGACATCATAATTTACTTTCGGTAAATTTTTTGTATTTATTTGATAAAGTTCATTTTTTGATTAATAGTGAAAAATATTGTATTTTAATTCAATGGTGCCTTTTCATAAAATTTATTTATATTGTTATATTATCATTTTAATTGGTTTTAAAGTGTAATTAGAATATTTTTTACCATTTAATAAAATTTTGGTACTTATAATTAATTTCACATTGAAAATGGAAATACACAATTATCAATCATTTGGTAGTTATTGTTTCATAAAAACATGATATATGTTTTGACAACGGGAATTAATTTTAAATTAATTAATATGATTTTTATGTATTTAATTTGAAAAAATAGATAATATTTTTGAATTCGTATTATCAAATATAGATTGTGATAATTTTTTTGTATTTTTCTGAAAAACATCAATTTTTATGAATAGTGAAACCACTAAAGAGTTGTTAAAAATAGAATTTTTCATTTAAATTATGTTTTACCACTTCTATGAATTGAATTTAGAAAATCTACATACATTTTTGTTATTAGTAAGTAAACATTGGCTCAATAAGATGAAAATAACTTTTTGAATAGTAACTTTTGACATTTATTTACCATGTTAAAGGTAAATAAGTTAATTCAAGGTATGAAGAATAATATAATAATAAAAAATAGCCTTAAAAATTTTCCTAACCTTATTGGATGAGTCATGTCCTACCATTTTCATATTGGAATCGATTTTGGGACCCCATGGATCCACTTATGAGTGATAATGACACTTTAGATTAATTAATTTAATGTAAAGGCAAAAATGACACAAACAAATATCTTTTAGTAAATTATTTTTTACATAGGGTTATATAAGATATATTTTCTACTATAAAAAATCAGTGTAAAATAAATATATTTTATACATCATGGTTTATCTTTATAATTTTTAGACAACAATTAAATTAAATTTTTTATGACACAATAAAGATACAATATTTACCTCATTAATAAATGATTTAAATAAATAAGATTATAAATTTTAAATTAACATCCAAAACCAATCAAATTATTATTGGATGACATTATTTCGACCATGAGTCATCTTATCTTAGACTTTAATTGGTTTTCGACCTTTTGATTCAGAATATCATTATATAATAAAATAAAAGTTTCCTATATTCCAAAAGAACCCCTCCTCTCCCTTATAAAATTCCTTCATTTCTAACTCATTCCTCACACCTCTCAAGCCCCTTGGATCGTCCAACCCTACCCAAATAATCTATAAAGATCCCTCTCCTCCTCCTAAATGAATTACCTTAGGCATACTGCACTTCAAGAAGTCCTTTTGGTTCCAACCAAAGGGAGTTACCCAAATTAATGGTAACATTTCCTCTTAACTCCTTTTCCTTTATTTCTCTTCTCCAACCCCTGAACTCTTTTATTACTTTATTTGTCATGACCCGTCCTCGGGGGTTGTGCCATGACAACCCCAATCCCGCCTTCCATAGGCAAGGGGAAGCCGACTAGCACCAAAGGCATAAATCTCGTTAAGTGGGAAGGAATTCCCTTTGTAAAACAAAAACATACTCAACTAGAGTACAAGTGGAAGTAAACACTAAGTAAATATGAAAAAAAGTAGTGCTGAAAGTAATGGGGATGGAAATTCAAGCCTTACTGTAAAGTACAAGGAAAAAGACAAAATAGTTGGAATGTGACTAGGAGCACCTGGATCATCCTCCGGCTTCCCACCTGAAGGGTAGGTACTGATGTCCTCCTCGGCCCTTCACATTCATATGTCTCCTCCGGGTACCGTCTCGTATTGTAGTCCAACTCCGGGTACCATCTCGTCGTGAAGTCCACTTCCAGGTACCTTCTCTTCTTGAAGTCCACTTCCGGGTACTGTCTCGTCCTAAAATCCACCTCCGGGTACCGTCTCGTCGTGAACACCACCTCCGGGTACCTTCTCGTCGTGAAGTCCACCTCGGGGTACCGTCCATCTCTACAAGCCTTGATCATGATCAGTGATTTCTGTCGTCTGCATCCAACACAATGAGGTTCGGGCATGGCCCGTGCAGGGGTGAGTATACGATACTCAGTAAGGACCCCAAGACTATGACAACCCTTCTTTTTATTACAACTTCAACATGATTTATTACATAAAACATCACTTGATACAATAAATAATATCGAGAGTTTTAGTGTCTTTGGTGCTTAGGATCATTACATAAAAACTTAAAACATGAAATACAACATCTTTATTGAAAACTACCTTTACATGGCCATAACATTCTTTCATACTTAGCATTTCATGGGATAACCTGAGGACATGCATAAGAAAAGGGTGAGCTATAATGCCTAGTAACGGAGTACACATGGAATAACATGAGGAGTACAATACATGATAGACAATAGGAATATCAATAGAGCTTAAGAAAAACCTGAACATAAAGGCATTATAAAGCATGAAAATCATAACATGCAAATGTGGCAAAAACACTTAACATGGAATTAGCATGAGCCAATGCCCATTGCACATGGAGCATTAGTAAATCCTCATTGCACATAAATCACGAGTAAACCCTCGTTGCACTTGAATTATCATGAGTCAACACTCATTGCACATGATGAATCATGATACAATACTTTACCAAATGCATTGGAGCTCTATAAGGGTGCACCCTTCTTAAACATTTCCTTTCATGCATAAGGGTGCCACATGGGTCATACAACATGGATTCATAAAACATAATCATTTATTCCAAGATAAATGAATGTGGAATTAATACATTAATCTTTTCAATAAATTAGTAAATGTGCATAAAGGTGAAAACCCTTGATGGAGAAATGGGAATGGTGTTCGATACACAATGACGTTGGCATAGAAAATCCGTGCGATTTCTGCAGCGTAACAGCGTGACATAAGAATTCCTAAAAATGGTTGATGGGAGAGAAAGGGGTTCCTCGACATATTTACATGTAATGGACAGTATGTAGAACATATAGATACATTTCCCAACAATTTTAATGGAATTTAGATTCATGATACAAAAGTATTGATTGAATGTAATATAGGAGAGAGAAGTTTCTTTCAGAATTTCAGCATAGTAATGGGTGTACATGGGAGGCATTTAATGAGAGATAAAGGGTATCCCATAATTCAAACATAAAGAGGGAAGTATGAGGGAGGTGTGAAACCATACCTCAACATTCATAATTTAAACTAAAAGGGCAAAACAACTAAAATAAATTGGACAAAAACGAGAAAGGATGAAAAACCCTTACATGGAAGTGTACTTCCAACGGCTAGAGAGAGGCTTGTGAGAGGATTCATGGGAGCTTGGGAAACCATGGGAGGATTATAGAGAGAGTATGGCAGAGGTCTGAAGATCTTAGATGGATTTTAGTGATGAGGAAGTGGGTTCTTGGGTGCCTTTATATAGGAAATGTGAGGGAATTATTTATTATTTAGGTTTGGGACCCCTTATATTAAATTAATCCAAACCACAAACCATCCCATGGTTTTTTACCATGGTTCATGGAAAAGGGAAGAGGAAAAAAATATTTTATAATTACAAGGTACAAACTTTTTAGAATAATAAGGTTTCTTATGTTGAGGTTAGTTACACACCCATGGAAATTAATTTAAAAAGGAAAAGTGTTGAATAAGTCTTGAGGGGTCTATTAATGCTTTGAAAAGTAAGTCAAACAAAACAAAAAGCACATAATTTTAATGTTAAAACATATATTGGCCGAAAAAATATATTATAGTATTTTATTACATCACTATTGGGTAATTATGATGTCATAAAACACATTATATATATAAACGGTATTTAATTTTTACCCAAAAATTTGACTGGCTCAGAAAATTATGAAAAAAACACCATTGGATAATTCTGACATCCTGATTTCAAAAATAACATTTATTTTATCTAAATAATTTTTTAAATATGTGAATTTTCACTTTTAAAATAAAAACCGACATTTATAAAAAATTCACGGGTTTTGACAGAAATGGCTTTCAAACCATAATAAAAATTTTAATTGCATTCATAAAATTATAAGATCATTTATATTTAATAAAAATTAATTTAATAATATTATTATTATTTTATTAAAATATTATTTAATTCAAAAATCCCTTAATTTAATAAAATAGATTTCTTAATTAAATAATATCTAAAAACACCATTTGTATTTTAAAAACTATTTACAATGTATCAAAAATGACTAGAAATTATATTCATTATTATATACAAAAAATTTGTACATGAACATATTACTACTTATTTGTTACATAACCCCTTAAAACAGCAGCATAAGACCTAAGGTTAAGGTGTGTTATGGTGACAGACTCTTGGGGTGGCTCAGATAACATCGCTCGAGTGGTAATTTCAATCAACTTCCACTTTTCCCAAAGACGGTCACGTTTGAGCTTGAACTGATGAAGCTAAGATTGTGGTTGGTCAAGAGCAAAGCCCAAGGATTCCACCTCTTTTCTGAGCTCTGAGAAATGGGCTTCCTATGGAGCAATTCTACTGGATGAGGCCATCGCTTCTTTTGTCTGAGTAAATTAGATTTGTTAAAGTCCTATATTTATACTAATCATGTGATCACTGTTCAATGACTATATTATCAACGGTCAACATTCTTAACATAAAACTAATGAAGTTGACACTTTATATAAACATAAAGAGACATTTAATTAGATCAATAGGGATTTACATTAATGATACGTTGGATCGTTACAATATTCCTCCCTTAAGAAATTTCCCCCTCAAATTTTTCCTTTTCCCACACTAAAACAAATGTTGGTAACTTAGCTTCATCATATCCTCTGATTCCCACATCGCTTCTTCAAACTTGTGGTTTATCCACAACACCTTGATGAGGGGCATTGTATTATATCATTGAACTTTTTCTCTACGATATACGATCTTCACTGGTTGCTTCTCATAAGAAAGATCGTCTTCAAATTGTACCACCTCAGAAGAGAGTACATGTGAAGGGTCTGGTATGTACTTCCTTAATAGGGATACATGAAAGACATCATGCACCTTGGCCATGGTAGGTGGAAGTGCTAGTCGATTGGCCACATCCCCCCAACATGATCAAGAACCTCGAAGGGGACGATGTACCTTTGACATAGCTTCCCTTTCTTTCCAATCCTCATGACCTTTTTCCACAGAGATATGCATAGAAACACCATGTCTCCAACTTTAAACTCAAGGTATCGTCGATGATTATCTGCATAACTCTTCTGTCGACTATGGGATGCCTTGATATGCTGCTGAATAGTTTTCACCTTCTCCGCCATTTCTTCAACCATTTCTGGTCCAAGCAGCTTACATTCACCAACCTCATCCCAACATGCCGATGTTCTTCACCTTTTCCCATGCAGGGATTCATATGGTGCCATTTGGATGCTTGAGTGAAAACTGTTATTATAAGAGAACTCAACTAGAGGAAGATGTTGATCCCATACTCCTTTAGATTCCACTGAGCATGCTATCAACATGTCCTCAAGTGTTTGGATAGTCCGCTCGGATTGGCCATCAGTTTGAGGATGATAGGTCGTACTGGAGTTCTGTTCAGTATTCAGAGCATGTTGAAGACTCTTACAAAACATAGATGTGAATCATGGATCTCGGTCAGATACAATAGATAATGGTACTCCATTCAACCATACCACTTCCCTGATATATATCTGTGCCAGTTAATCCAAAGAGAAATCCTCGCGAATAGCAATTAAGTGTGCAGTCATTGTGAGACGATCCACAACAACCCAGATTGCATTGTTACCTTTCGATGTCCTTGGATTTCAGGTGACAAAGTCCTTGGTGATACTCTCCCATTTCTATTCTGGTATGGGAAATGGTTGGATCATCCCCTTAGACTTATGCCTCTCTACCATTACTTGCTGACACACCAATCATTTTGATGTATATTCAGTGATCTCCTTCTTCATATTATCCCACCAAAAGTTTTCTCGGAGATCTCGATACATATTTGTGCTCCCTGGGTGAATAGAGAAATTTTAACTATATGCATCATCCAAAAGTTCCTTCTTTAGCTCCAGACTTGATGGAACACATTGTCTTTTCCCAAACCACAAAATTCCTTCTTCGTAAACATTAAACTCCAAGGATTTCCATTTTTCGATAGCTCCCAATTTTTCTTGAATTCCCACATAATCCTTTTTAGAATCCTTTAGCCATTCAAAAATAGACGGTTGATCAATCATTTTTGAAAGGATTGATGATGTTCCCTTCTTTATGATTCCCACGTCCATCTTCATCATGTCTAAGAATATTGGATCCTTCTCAATTCTCATCAATGATAAAATTGATGGGTCCTTTCTACATAGGGAATCTACCACCTTGTTCGCTTTCCCAGGGTGGTAATTGATTGATCATTAATAATACATGATGAGATCTATCCATCTTCTCCGGCCCATATTAAGATCTTTCTATGTGAATATATACTTAAGACTATTGTGGTCAGTATATATCTCATATTTATTTCCATATAGACAATGCTGCCAGATTTTCATGGAAAAGATCACTGCCGCCAACTCCAGATCATGCGTTGGATAGTTTATCCCATGGATTTTCAACTGCATTGAGGAATAGAAAATCACTTTATCATTCTACATCAGCACACATCCTAATCCCTTCTTCAAAGCATCATTGAATACCACAAAAATCTCCCCACTTGTGGGTAAAGTGAGCATGGGTGTAGTGATAAGCCTCTGTTTCATCTACTTGAAGATTTCTTCGCATTCATCACTCCATGAAAACATTACTCCCTTTAGAGTTAGCTTGGTAAGAGGGTTGGACAATCATGTGAAATTTCTCACAAATCGTAGATAATATCCAGATAACCCCAAGAATCTACAGATATCCGTTACCGATTTTGGCCTCAGCCATCCCTCAATTGCATCTATTTTGGAGCGGTCCACAGATATCCCATTGCTTGTGAATATATGGCCCAAGAATGAGACCTCCTTCAACCAGAACTCACACTTACTGTACTTTTCATAGTGCTTATCCTTCCTCAATGTCTCTAGTACAGTTTTTAAATGCTCCTCATGATCCTCCATGGCTTTGGAGTATATTTGAATATTATCTATAAAGACTACCAAAAATTTGTCAAGGTAATCTCTAAAGACACTATTCATCATGTCCATGAATATTGCTAGAGCATTGGTGAGTCCGAAAGGCATTACTATGAATTCATAGTGCCCGTACCTTGTACAAAAAGCAGTCTTGGGGATATCTTCCTTCTTCACCATTACTTGATAATATCCCGACCGCAACTCCACCTTGGAGAAGTATTGTGCTCCACGTAGCTGATCAAACAAGTCATCGATTCTTGGGAGAGGATACTTGTTCTTTATCATGATTTTTTTATGTTCACAATAATCGATGCAAAGCCGCATTTACCCATCCTTCTTCTTGATGATGAGGACTAGTGCACCACATGGTGAAGCACTTGGGCGTATACACCCTTTATCCAGATTCTCCTGTAGTTTTTTTTTCAGCTCTTCAAGATCTACAACATCCATTCTATACAGAGTCTTGGATATTGGTAGCGCCCCAGGTATAAGTTCAATTGAGAACTCAACATCTCTTCTAGGAGGAAGACCAGGTAGTTCATCGAGAAACACTTCCGCGAATTCCCTCACAATAAGCATTTCTTCAAGGATGATTTCTTCTTTGGACTCAATCATCTGAGCCAGATACACGTGCTCATGGGGCCGTAATATCTATTCTTGAGATGATGGAGCTAGAGGAGATTCATCTTCCTCCTTACACTTGTAATGAATCGTGGGTTGATTCCCTATATGGAGTGTGATTTAGCTTTCCCAACAATTTATGTTGGATCTATATAAGGAAAGCCAATCCATGCCAAGAATTGCATCAAATTCCACCAGAGGGAGTATGAAAAGGTTTCTCTGGGAAATTCAATCCCCATAGTATAACAGAGGAGGTCCTATATTCATGGGATGCAATGATCGCCCCATTTTCCATACTCACCGACATCTTCACTTCCATGATTTGTGGTGGTGCTGTGATTGTTCTACTAAACATTCGAGATATAAAAGAATGCGTAGAACCTAAATCAAAAAGTATGTTCGCTATTCTTGAATAAATAACTAGCGTACCTATCACCACTTCGTTGTCTGTGTTCACTTTGGTAGAAGTGATGGAAATAGCTCTTCCTTGTTGTCTTGGTGGTTGTTGTTTGCCTTCAAAAACCCATGGATTAGGGCACTGATTTGAAAAATGAACCGGTTAATTGCATTTGTAGCATTGAACAACGCATTGAGTTTCGAACAGAGTGTTCCTCTCCTCTGTCGCAGCCGCGGGTCCTTCTTGCTGACAGTTAACAGCTAGGTGCCCTTCTCTTCCACACCTGAAGCATTTTCTTGTCCCCTTAAGGCAATTTTCCAGGGTTCTTATTTCCGCACTTTTGGAAAGTGGGGTGCTGGATCTCCTTAACACCATTGGATTTATCCATCGGACCACCAGCATTGAAGTCCACCTTATGCTTCTTGTCCCCATGATACCCCTGTGATTCCCTGATATCCATTTTGACCTTGAGGAACATCGGACAATTTCCTCATAGCTGTTGAAGTCACGGATCGCTAATTCTTTCGGCAAGCTAGGCTTCATCCCACCAAAGAAGCGGTCAACCTTGCATTCGGGGGTAACAACAAAGCTGGAAGTGTATCGTGCAAGCCTTGTGAATTTTTCTTCATACGCTCCAACAGATTCGTTATCTTTTTTCTTGAGGTAAAGGAAGTCACTTTCCATCTTAAGCAGGAGGGTGCGTGAAAAATATTTATCGGAAAACATCTTCCGGAAATCCTTCCATTCCAACACCTCGATCTCCACCTCTGGTTTCTTATTTTTGATCAAAGTCCACCATTGATCCGCTGCACCCTCCATTCGATAAGCCACTAGGAGAACCTTCTCTTATTAAGAACATTGGAGGATGGAGAATATCTTTTCAATGGAGTTGATCCATTGTTCAGCGATTGTCGGATCGGAGGATCCACTAAATGTATGATCCCTTTGTCTCATGAAGCTCTTGATAGCGACTTTTTCATTCTTAAGGGGGGGGTTGAACGTTCCTCTTGACCCATGTTTCTGTTAAAAACATGAGTTAGCTGAGAGAGAAGAGTGACAAAGTTCGCGATTCCCACTCCCATTTGATTTGGCATCTCATTATTACAGTCATCACACTGATCTTCACAACGGTTGTTAGCCCGAGTCCTCCTATTACTGGCCATTGGCTGGATGAAAAGGAAAGTTAGGGGTAACACATAAAGGGTAATCCAAAGGCAAAAGTTGATGACTTATAAATAAACTTTCATTTACTTAACTCATTAGTCTATAGGCTTCAATCTATGATTTTCACGATCTACTTTCAAACATATATTCATAGGGGAATTTTTTTTAATTCCCTTAATAAGGGTTCATACTAAGATTGTGAATTTATCAAAACATATCCCCTGGGAGTGTCATAACCAATAGTGTAGAAAGGATCATTGTCGTGCACCAGTTCCCATTCGAGTCTAGCTCAATGCGGTGTTTTCAGGTTTTACCCCTAGGAAACATCTGTACCAGAGCCTCCTCTACCTGCTCGTATCCAGACATGGATGTATTTGTCTGATAAACCACTTACTCAGTACTTAAAAAAACATAGGGATATTTTTATTATACATAGTCTTGTCTCTAGGGATTTACTAGGGTTTCTTAATCCCAAAAATAACTAAACCTATCCTATGATACCATCTATGACAACCCTTCTTTTTATTACAACTTAAACATTATTTATTATAGAAAAATTCACTTCATACAAAAAAGAAGATCGAGAGGTTTAGTGTCTTTGGGGCTTAGGATCATTACATAAAAACTTAAAACATGAAATACAACATCTTTATTGAAAACTTCTTTTACATGACAACTACATTCCTTCATACTTAGCATTGCATGGGATAACCTGAGGACATGCATAAGAAAAAGGTGAGCTATAAAGCCCAGTCATGGAGTACACATGGAATAACATGAGGAGTACAATAAATGTTAGAAAATAGGTATATCAATAGAGAGTTAGAAAAACATGAACATAAATGCATGATAAAGCATGATAATCATAACATGGAAATGTGGCAACAACACCTAACATGGAATTGGCATGAGCGAAGGCCCATTGCACATGGAGTGTGAGTAAATCCTCATTTCACATAAAGCACGATTAAACCCTTATTGCACTTTAATTAGCATGATTCAATAGTCATTGCAATGACGTATCATGATACTATACTTTACCCAATGCATTGGAGCGCTATAAGGGCGCACCCTTCTTAAACATTTCATTTCATGCATAAGTGTCCCACATGGATCATAATACATGGATTCATAAAACATAATAATTTATTCCATGATAATGTAATGTGGAATTAATACATGAAACTTTACAATAAATATGTAAATGTGCATAAAGGTGAATACCCTTGATGGAGAAATGGGCATGGTATTCACTACACAATGACATTGGCTTAGAAAATCGATGCGATTTCGGCAGCGTAACAATGTGACATAAGAATTCATAAAAATGTTTGATGAGAGAGAAAGGGGTTCCTCATCATATCTACATGTAATGGAAAGTAATTAGATCATATAGAGAGTAGGTAAGTATGAGGGAGGTGTGAAACCATACCCCAACATTCATAATTGAAATTAAAAGGGAAAAACAACTCAATGAAAATTTTAAAAAAATGAGAAAGGAAGAAAAACCCATACTTGGATGTGTGCTTCCAAAGGCTAGAGAGAGGCTTGTGAGAGGCTTATTGGGAACTTGGGACACCTTGTGGGGATTCTATAGAGAGTAGGGAAGAGGTTGTATAAACTCCAAGGTCTTTGAGTGTGGATGATGTGGGAGCTTGGGTGGGTTTATATAGGAAAGGTGAGGGAATTATTTATTATTTATGTTTGCGACCCCTTATATTAAATTAATCCAAACCAAAAACCATCACTTGGTTTTTGCCCATGGTTTTATGAAAAGGGAAGAGGAAAAAAAATATTTTATAAGGCCAAAGTCCGATATTCTTAAAATAATAAGGTTTCTTATGTGGAGGTGAGTCACACTCCCATGTAAATTAAATTAAAAAGGAAAAGTGTTGAATTAGTTTTGAGGGGTCCATTAATGCTTTGAAAAGTAAGTCAAACAAACCCAAAATCACATTATTTTAATTTTAATACGTATATTGGACGAACATAAATATTATATTATTTTATTACATCACTATTGGGTCATTATGATGTCATGAAACACATTATATATTTAAACAATATTTAATATTTACCCAAAAGATTGACTGTCTCAGAAAATTATAAAAAATTAATCGTTGGATAATTTTGACGTCCTGATTCCAAAAATAATATTTATTTTATCTAAATAATTTTCTAAATATGTGAATTTTTACTTTTAAAATAAAAACCAACATTTAATGAAAATTCACAGGTTTTGATTGAAATGGCTTTCAAACATTAATAAAAATTTTAATTGCATTCATAAAATTATAAGATCATTTATAGTTAATAAAAATTAATTTAAAAATAATAATACTATTTTATTAAAATATTATTTAATTCAAATATCCCTTAATTTAATAAAATAGATTTATTAATTAAATAATAACTAAAAACACCATTTGTATTTTAAAAACTATTTACAATCAATCAAAAATGACAAGAAATTATATTCATTATTATATACAAATAACAATGTACATGAACATAGTACTAGTTATTTGTTACAGAACCCCTTAAAATAGAAACATAAGACCTAAGGGTAAGGTGTCCGATGGTGACAGACTCTTGGGGTGGCTCAGATAACTTCGCTCGAGTGGTAATTTCAATCAACTTCCACTTTTCCCGTAGACGGTCACAGTTGAGCTTGACATGATGAAACTCAGCTTGGGCATGTTCAAGAGCGAAGCCCAAGGATGCCACCTCCTTTCCGAGCTCCGACAAATGGGCTTCGTATGGAGCAATTCTACATGACAAGGCCATCGCTTCTTTTGTCTGAATAAATTGGATTTTTAAAGTCCTATATTTAAACTAATCATGTGATAACTGTTCAACGACTATATTAGCAATGATCAAAATTCTTAACATAAAACCAATGAAGTTGAGACATTATATAAACATAAAGAAACATTTAATTACATCATGAGAGATTTCCTTTAATGAAACTTTGGGTCATTACAGAGACCCTAAAGGTCTCACTAAAATCCAACAAGGATAAACCACACACAAAAGATACAATCACAAAGTATCATCCAACACTACTTAGGTATATTCCCATAAATATACCTAAGTCATCAAATCCAGTCCAGATCCAACTCACAAGCCCAAGTACTACCTAGTCCACACAGTAAAGCAAGTCAATCACATCGAAGATAATGATTGAAAGTCAAGACTCAGCTCAAACCAAGATTTTATTCATGACAACAAAACCACAGCTGCTGGAGAACTCCTCCTCTGTCAAGTACAGTGGGCCTGCCGCTACAACCTAGCACTTCTCCCTAACCTAGGACTGCAGAATTACTCCACCTGTCGAGTACTGTGGGCCTGCTACTACAACCAAGCGCTTCCCACTAACCTAGGACTACTGAAGTTCTCCACCTGTCAAGTACAGTGGACCTGCTGCTACAACCAAGAGCTTCCCACTAACCTAGTACTGGTGAACTACTCCACCTGTCGAGTACTGTGGGCCTGCTGATACAACAAAGAACTTCCCACCATGGGTATACAGCTACAACCATGCACTCCCCCTAATAGCCTATAGAGGTAGTCCTTCTATCGAGTACTGCGGTTCTTCCATTACAACCATGTGCTCCTCCGCAGTGGTTCTTCCCCTACAACCAAGCGCTCCCCACTGTGATATCTGAATCAGATCGAGTCGATCAATCAGCAGTCGTCAAGTCTCATCCAGCTATTAGGTCTCTACTCTCTACTCACTCGTCAATAGGAGGGTCTACTCCACAAGCTACAGTTCGATACTCCAAGTATCACAAAGTCCCATGAAGAAGTATCACAAGGGACCACCTCGTCACAGGGGTCTCAACGCATCAGACAACGCGTCAATCAGACGCCCGGTTTGTGAGTTATTATCCTTTTCGTCCCAGTGGCCCAGTTGGTTTCTTGTACGAACCAACCCGACCGTATCTCAATGGTACCCAGAACACCCATATGGTATACTTGTAGGGACCATTTCTAAAAATTATTACCAACGCTGCTGACGGTTCATCAAACAGACGTTCAGTCTGAATGTTATCGGCTTTTCCGTTCCAGGGCCCCGGTTGTATTTCGGGTACAATCCAACCCGACCATACTACAACATCATCCAAACCTCGAGCGGAGTAAGCCAAAAGGTCAGTACCACTAAGAGGAATCCAACAACGTCGACGGCACGTCAATCTGACGTCTTGAGTTCATGTTATTGGTGTTTCCTCTCCTAGGGCCCGATTGGTTTCGAGTTCGAACCAACCCGTCCATACACAAAGTTCTCCGAATCCTTGAGTGTACTACAGATAAATGACAGTCTCAATCCAAGGATCCAATCTCAATTGACGGTTCATCGATTGGAGTCCCGTAGCACAAGTTATATTCAAATGACAGAAAATAGTCCGAAATGGGGGTTCTGGGCCCGGCGCGGCCCAACCCCCCCCCCCCCCCCCCCCACCCGGGTCGGCCCGAACCGGGTTGAGCCGACTCGGGTCTGGGTCCGGCCCGGCCGGGCGCGGACTGGCCCTGGTTCGCGTGACCCGCCCCGGCCCGGCCGGGGGGTGCGCTGGCTCAACTAGCGGCCGAGTAGGGGGGACCGTTTCCACCCTTTTTCGCCCAACGAATGCAGCACGCCTACGGCGTCCTCCTCCTTCGGAACCCGCGCAGCTGAAGCTGGGGCGGTTCCTCCTAACGACGCGCTGGCATGGTCTTCCGCTGACCACCGAATGGGCTCCGGTGGTCCGGTTTTCTTGTCGTCTTGACCATCGGTCCTCCCGGGACCTTCCCTTTACTGCGGCGGCTTTGAGACGTTGTTGCGGTCCCATTACGGCCGTGGCCTCAACGTGGTTCTCCGGTGCGGCGCGACGGTGCCGCACCCCTCTACCGAGGCCCCGCTCAGGCCCTGGCTTCTTTTGGCCTCAATGGCGCCGCGCGACGGCGCCGTGCTTCTTCTCCGCATTCCTCCTTGTTCCCGCGTGGTGCCGTTGCACCGCGCCACCTTCGTCCGAGCCGCAAAGAATACATCAACATAAGGGGGAGGAGGATCGGTCGTGTTTGGGTGGTTCGACCTCCTCCCATTTAATTTATAACAGGCGGCCCAAATATTTAACATATAAGGGAATGAATAATCCCGAACAAAATCAAACCCCTACCTCGTTTCATTCTTCATTTCTTGACGATATCGCGAGAGGATGGGCGTCGGTTCGTCGACGTCGAAGCTAGGGAGGAGAAGATGATGATGATGGTCATTGGCATTCTTTGTTTCCTCAAAGGCCTTCGATCTGGCTCGAACGTCGTTCGTTGGAGATCCGACTGTTGGAGAACTGTTCTTCATTGAGGGAGGGAGTCATTCTTCGCGGGAGGATGAAGTTCTTCACGAAGGAAGAACTCCCATATTTCTTCACACAAAGGCTCCCCTCAAAATATTTTCCCAGTAAATATTTCATTAAGACTAATTCTATTAAAAGATCTCCATGAAATTAAAAAAGTCAAGAGGTGTGACAAGGTTAATTAATAAGGTTATTAAATCCCCTTAGTTTTCCTATTATGTTTGGGAGGTGGAGAGGCTCCTCATTATGAAGGGAAGTTTCCCAGAAATTAACAAGGGAGGTTTTAAGAGGCCAAGGAAGGTTATGGGGAGGTGAGGAGTTAGGGGTTCATGTGGGTCCCACCACACTAAACCCTCCCATGAGAGGTTAGGTGGGTGAGGGCCCCACCTCTAACTCCCCCTTTATAGGATTAAATTCACCTTCATTAGATAAATTTGCTCATATCAACATTTATCTATGTTAATCTGATCCCCATTTATTGAACCTCAACCTGCTCAAAACGGAGCTACGACAAAGGTCCACCTATGAAATTATCGGCACTTCGATTTCATCAGTGCCTTCCAATTTCTATTCTGAGTACCGGTTCAAAAGATAGAAAAACCCACTCGTTCATTCACTGAACGTACCCGAGCTAAACATCGGAAATTGATTCCGGGCACACTAGGCCTCGGAATCAGGTGCTGTCAGAAACTGCGGGCTTGTAAAATTCCAAAGAAATTAAGAAAAACAATTTCCCTTGAAATTTCAAGGTCATTACATTACTCCCACTTCAAGTCTTTACGTCCCCATAATGATTCAACACACATTAAGGAAAACAAAGTGGTATTGAACACGCATCTGAGCCTTCCTCTCCCATGTGTTCTCCTCGAGGTTCTCGTGCCGCAAGTGAAAGCACATATGAGGAATCGACCATCCACGTAGGACCCGCTCATGTCGATCCATGTTCTCCAATAGAACCACTGTTAATGTCACCGTGTAATCGACATCCAACCCCATGTGGTCGATGATGTGTGAAGGATCATGAACGTATCTCCTCAGCTTAGGTACATGGATGATATCATGCACCCTGTTCAACTGAGGTGTAAAGGTCAAGCGGTAAACCACCTCGCCGACCCTGTCGAGGACCTATAAGGGTCCGATGAAGCACATATACAACTTTCCACCCCGACCCAAACTCCATAATCCACGTTGAGGTGATACCCGTAGGAAAACATGGTCACCATCCTCGAACTCGAGTGGTCTCCGCCTCCTGTCAGTATAAGACTTTTGTTGGCTCTGAGTTGTCCTCATCAGATCTTGGATGACCTGGACCTTCTCTGGTCCTACAAGAGCTGCTAAGATTTCATCTTTTCTGATAAGAGAAATCTAGTCTCATCCCTAGGATGAACCACATTCATTGCCTAATACAGTCAATCCTAACATGGATGATACTAATCCATACCAAGGATGACGTCGTAAGGCCTCGATGCTAGTACCAAGAGATCAAACCGTTACTCTTACCTCCAAGGGTCGAGTCACATTGTCAGCATCAATATGTGGTCACTGGGTCTCCTCCAGTAGGTATCTCAAAAGTGAAGGTAATGTCAATAGTTTTTAACCGGGACCTCTCAGTATCAACCAAAAAAATGGACATAATAGAAAACATCACATAGATAAGTGTCTTTTATTACTGCAGATCAAAGTACAAAGACACAAATAAAACAAAAAAAATGGAACATGAAGTACAAGGGACAGAAGGAATCCCCTAGTTCCTCTCCCTTCCACCTGATCCCATATCACTACTGCCTTGTATACTGCTCAGATATTGCTCAAGCACCTTCCACTGCTTCTGTCTCAGTGGCTCCTCCAATGCCTGCGAATCAACTGTGCGAGGAGTCGGATAGTCACATGTTGTGTGACCTTTCCTGCCACATTCATAAGACTTCTTTCTCCTCATATAGAAGGCTCTGTTTCGTTTACCTCGCACAACCGAACCTAAAAACTGTGTCCACCCACCTATTGGCTTGGTCCTCCTGGACCTCTGCATCATCTGTCTACTGCCTAAAGATGACTCAACTACTGATGGAAAATACTACGGTAAATGCAGCAGCTCTTGAGCATGCTTGGAGTGTATAGTCATTGGTATGAACTCTACCCTGAAGAAGGTCTCAAATTCTCCCCATGTGAATGTCATCTCATCGAAAAACTGGAGCATCCTTCTCCACCATCTTCCTGCTGCTGCCTGGAGAAGGCTGGCAGCAAAGATCACCATGAAGTCTGCTGGTGTACCTAAAATCCTGAAAACTCCCACCACAACCTCCATCCAATCCACAGCTGCCTTTGGGCCCATCTCTCCCTGAAAACCGGGTGGCCTCTGGCGCTAGAACTCTTGCAGTGCGCTCAGGCAATGTGCACTCTCTGCTGCTAGGGCTGGTGGCATCAGTGGCCCAACAGGTGGTAGTACCGATGGTTCCTCTGCTGGAAGAGGGCACTGTAATGAGGCCACATCACTCAGCGGGATGATCGAACGTACAACTCTTGGGGCTCTAGCTGGACGGTCGCATGGAGGCATCCTGAAAGAAACAGATATGCCATGGTCAAAATAGTACCTGGTGAGCTGACACAAAGTAATCACAATGAAAACATTTGAAACACACATGAAATCAATGTTTTCGTGTATTGAGTCAGAAATTAGATATCAGGGTCCTGGTGTATGGATACGTCGGCCGCCGCACCAACACTGAACTCCCTGGACTGATAACCATACTCAATAGCCTTAACACTATTGCTTCACTTAGAAGAAATATTAGTGTCCTGAGTTCTGTGGTAGAACCGAACTCCTCTGTTACCAATTTGTCACGACCCTACCTTGGGGCCCGTGCCGTGACTACCCCAAGCCCACTTTCCATAGGCCAAGGAATACCGACTAGCACCAAAGGCATAAATATATACAACTGGGAAGGCATTGCCTTTATAAAACAAAAACATACTCAACCAGAGTACAAGCGGAAGTAAACACTAAGTAAAACTGAAATCAAAAGTAGTGCTGAAAGTAAAGGGGCTGGAAATACATGCCCTACTGTAAAGTACAAGGAAAAAGGCAAAATAGCCGGAAAGTGACAAGAAGCTCCTGATTCATCCTCTAGCTTCCCACATGAAGGGTAGGTACAGATGTTCTCCTCGTAACTCCATGTCTGTCCGTCTCCTCCGAGTACCGTCTCATTGTGTAGTCCACCTCCGGGTACCGTCTCATCGTGAAGTCCACCTCTGGGTACCATCTCGTCATGAAGTCCACCTTCAGGTACCGTCTCGTTGTGAAGTCCACCTCCGGGTACCGTCTCATCTTGAAGTCCTCCTCCGTGTACCGTCTCTTTGTGAAGTCCACCTCTGGGTACCGTCACGTCGTGAAGTCCACCTCTGGGTACCGTCCAGCTCTACAAGCCTCGATCCTGATCAGTGATGTCTATCGTCTGCATCCAACACAATGATGTTTGGGTATGGCCTATGCAGGGGTGAGTATACGATACTATGTAGGGACCCCGAGCCCCTCAAGATCTCACTAATATCCAAAAATTATAAACTACAAAGAAAATATACAATCACAAAGTATCATCCAACACTACATAGGTATATTCCCATACATATACCAGAGTAATAAAATCCAGTTCATCTCCCACTCACGAGCCCAAGTACAACCCAGTCCACATAGGAAAGTAAGTCAATCACATCGAAGTAAATGATTGAAAGTCCAGACTCCGCTCATAGATGGATTTTATTCATGATGATGAAACCAGAGCTGCTGGAGAACTCCTCCTCTGTCATGTATAGTGGGCCTACCGCTACGACCAAGCGCTTCCCACTAACCTAGGACTGCTGAAGTACTCCACCTGTCGAGTATTGTGGGACTGCTGCTACAACCAAGATCTTCCCACTAACCTAGGATTGCTGATGTACTCTACTTTTCAATTACTGTGGGGCTGCTGCTACAACCAAGCGCTTCCCACCATGGGTCTGCCGCTACAACCAAGCGCTCCCCCTCATAGCCTACAGAGGTACCTATTCTGTTGAGTACCACCGGTCTGCCACTACAACCAAGTGCTCCTCTGCGGTGGGTATGCCCCTAAAACCAAGCGCTCCCCACTGGGCTATCTGAATCACAACGAGTCTATCGATCAGCAGTCTTCGAGTCTCAGCCAGCTACAAGGTCTCTACCCTCTGCTCGCTCGTCATTGGGAGGTTCTGATCCACGAGAAATAGGTCGATACTACAAGTATCACAAAGTTCAATGAAGAAGTAACACAATGGACCACCTCATCACATGGGTCTCAACGCATCAGATGGTACGTCAATCGGACGCCCGATTAGTGTGTTATTAGCCTTTTCGTCCCAGGGGCCCATTTGGTTTTGTGTACGAACCAACCCGACCGTATCTCAAATTTACCCCGAACTCCCATAGGGTATACTTGTAGGTACTGTTTCTCAACATGATTACCACTTCTGCTGAAGGTTCGTCAAACGGACGTCCGGTCTGATAGTTATCGGCTTTTCCGTTCCAGGGGCCTGGTTGGATTTCAGGTACAATCCAACCCAGCCAAAATCCAACTACATCTAAACCTCGAGAGGAGTAAGCCAAAAGGTCCGTATCACTAGGAGGAATGCAACAAAGTTGAAGGAACATCAATTGGACGTTCAGAGTTCATGTTATAGGCATTTTCGCACTAAAGGCCCAGTTGGTTTGGGGTTCGAACCAACCTGGCCATTCCCAAAGTTCCCCAAAACATTGAGTATAATACACTAAAACGACCGTCTCGATCCAAGGATCCCATCTCAATTAAAGGTGAATCGATCAGAGGTCCGTAGCCCAAGTTATGGGAAAATGACTAAAAAGAGTCAGAAATGGGGGGTCTGGGCCCGGCCCAACCCCCCCGGGCGGCCTGAACCGGGTCGACCCGACTCGGGATTGAGTCCAGCCCGGTGGGGCGCAGCCCGGCCCGGTCCACGCGACCCGCTCTGGCCTGGCCGGGGGGTGCACTAGCTCGGCCAGCAGCCAAAAAGGGGGACTGTTTCCCCCCCATTTTCACCCCACAGACATGGAGCACCTACCACATTTTCCTCCTACAGATCCCGCACGGCCACGGGATCCGGCCGCATGCCGCCGTAGCTTTAGTTGCGGCAGTTCCTCCAGGCGGCGGGCCGGGCGCCGCCGCCTCCTGGCGCCCGGCCGATTCCGGCCGCCGGCACCGCCGTGCCGGCGTTGCGCGCCAGCAGGGTCTTCCGCGGACCACCAGATGCGCTTCAGTGGTCCGTTTTTCCTTTCGTCTTCTCCAGCGGTCCTCCCGGTACCTGCTCTTTACTGCGATGACTTTAAAATGTTTTTGTGGTCTTGTTCTGGCCACGGCCTTAACGTGGTTCTCCGGCGCAGCCCGACAACGCCGCGCCCCTCCGCCGCGGCCCCGCTCCGGCCACAGCCTCTTTTGGCCTCAACGACACTACACGATGGCACCACGCTTCTTCCCTGAATTGCTCCTTGTTCTCGTGCAGTGCCGTTTCACCACGCCGCCTACGTCCGAGCCGCAAAGAATACATCAAAAAAGGGGGAGGAGGATCGGTCTTGTTCGGGCGGTCTAACCTCCTCGCATTTAATTAATAACAGGTGGACCAAATATTTAACGAAGAAGTCAAAAAATAATCATGAACAAAATAAAACCCCTACCTCGTGTCGTTCATCATTTGTTGATGATATCGTGAGAGGATGGACGTCGGCTCGTCGACATCATCGCAAGGGAGGAGATGAAGATCATGATGGTCTTTGGCGTTTATCGTTTCCTCAAAGGCCTTCAATCCGGCTTGAACACCATTCATTGGAGATTCGACGGATGGAGAGCCGTTCTTCGTTGAGGGAGGGATCCATTCTTTGCGGGAGGATGAAGTTCTTCATGAAGTAGGATCTCTGATCATTCTTCACACAAAGGCTCCCCTCAAAATATTTTCCCAGCCAATATATCATTAAGCCTCATTCTCTTAAAAGATCTATATTCTATTCAAAAATTCAAGAGGTGTGACAAGGTTAATTAATGAAGTCATTAAATCCCCTTAGTTGGCACATTATGTTTGGGAGATGGAGAGTCTCCTCATTAAGAAGGGAAGTATCCAAGAAATTAGCAAGGTTGATTTTAAGAGGTCAAGGGGGGGGGGGTTATGGGTAGGTGAGGAGTAAGGGGTTCGTGTGGGTCCCACCACACTAAACCCTTCCATGGGAGGTTAGGTGGGTGTGGGCCCCACCTCTAACTCCCCCTTTGTTGGATTAAATTCACTGTCCTTAGATAAATTTGTTCATATCAACATTTATCTATGTTTATCTAATCCCCATTTATTGAGCATCAACATGCTCAAAACGCAGCTATGAAAAAGGTCCCCCTAAGCAATTACTGGTGCTGTGAGTTCATCGGTGCCGTCATATTTCTTTTCTGAGTACTGGTTCAAAATATAGAAAAACCCGCTCGTTCGTTCACAGAATGTATCCGAGCTAATCATCAGAAATTGATTCCGGGCACACTGGGCCTCGGAATCTGGTGCCGTAAAAAACTGTGGACTCGTAAAATTCCAAAAAATTAAGAAAGAAAAATTCCCATGAAATTTCAATGTAATTACATTATTTTATAACCACACCAGTATCCTCAATATAGAAGGATGTTTTTATGAGAATTATTTGTTCTAAAGTTACACACACCTCCATCTAATGGATGAAGAACTTACAGTTTCTGTGGATGGCAAACTAATGCCTCACGAAACGATGATTGTTCGATTATCTTCTACCACCTCCCATAGTAGCCATTCAGATGGGACTATATTTATATATGATATATATTTATATATTATGATTATGTTATATTTATTCTTCAGTATTTTTCATTAATAGCATACCATTTTGGTTTCCATTTTGGGTAAACACGATAATTTCATTTAATGAAGTGCGGTCTACTGCCCCCTCAATGCGATATGACTCGTTAATGCCATATGTGGGACATATGAAGGATGTAGTTAATGATATTATATATTATGTTATATTTTAATTATAATATGCATATGTAAAATTATATTTCAATTCAATTAAAATATGTAATAGAAATGAATGTAGCATTCATGTGTACGTACGACTTACCGTCTCCATGAACGGTACATTTCATTTCGTACCTCTAAATGTTATGTAATGTTGTATAAACAAATATATAATGTATTTATATTACATATTTGATATCTAAATCATGAATATCATTATGATGATAAAGGACTATTGAAAACAACGACAACATTTAATTATAAGAAGTCAATTTTTACTGAAGTACCAAATATCGACCAAACAACCATTATTAACTTAAATGATTGCATAATGTTTATAACATGGTAATAAGTGATACAAAAAGATTAATAATATTAAGAAACGTTCTTATGAAAGTATAAATTTAATTTAGTTTATAATTCATGACTAATAAGGAACAAACGAGTCATGTCAACCATGAGGTAAGAGATTTCTTATCTCACATTTAATTCTGTGAGATTTCCATTGTTCGCAACTTATTTATTTCATGTGGTGTATTTTATACATTCCTTTGATATAAATTACCATTATTCTCATTACAATCATAGTATTATGTGATAAATTTGGTTGTTATTAACTTTTTTTCATATGACTCGATTGATTACAACGTGATATGGGTTTTTCATCACACTTTTTATTCCCGTGAGATTCATTCTATATTAGCCACTATTTCTTATTGTGTGGTGTATGTACTACCCATGATTGTATTAATGGTATATATAATTTAATTTATCGGTATTTAAATCTTCATTTTATGATCCTTTATTCATGGGGTGTATGTTTTGTGAGCTACCAAATCGGTCAGGGAATTTCGAATTTCAATTTCAACTCAATGGGTTTTACGCAAACTTCAATGATTATTTTACTCCATGATTATGTGTAGAATCACTATTTATTATTTTTTTAGTAACTTACACTACCTTTTATTTAGATATACCTTTGATACACATAATAACTCCATTTATAAACTATCAAGTCATCGATATGAACTTGATAAGAGTTATTTTAACACATTCTCCGTTTATTGAGTTAAACATCCAATTTATTGGTGTGGATTTTTCCAGATTATGTGTGAATGTACTATGATTACTTTACACTAAATATCTTAAAATATTGAGTGTATTTATATTTTTCACACATAATTAGGTCTTTGATTTATCCTTAACCTTAGGATATAGTCTTTATAAGCGATTTCATCTCAATTAATATTCCATTGAGACTTATTTGTTGTTATATTCCTATTCACTTTAATATGGTTTATATAATGTACTTTGGTATAGTTTATCATGAATCCCTTGATTATCATGATATTATAAATTTTTATTAAATTTAATTCCTCAATTATTTTTGTTCAACCATGTCTCATTTTGTTATGAACATTTTAACTAAAATATTGTTTTAAATATTTATTCTTCTAAATCAATCTCATTAATTTCCTTGTTTTCCAAATGGTTTTTAGTATTTCTTTATATAGACATTTAATTTTTAAAATTTAAATTCCTTTTAAATCTTCAGACTAGTTTGGGTAATATTGATTCAAAAATCTCCTTAGTAAATGTTTTAAATGGTTTTGAAAATGATTTGATAAAGCAGTATTTATTTCAATATCTTGATTTGATATATTGCGATTGGGATGTGGAAATGTTATCTTTCATTTATTCTTGTAGAATGTGTTATGAATATTTTATGGTTATTGGGAATTTTTTACCTATACATGTGGTTCCGTGATAAACCTAGTATGGATGAGCCCGAGATAGCTCTCCAATGCATTGGGTAACGTGACTGACGTAAACCAGATATTTCTCCTAAGAGAATTATGGAATATTATGTGACTGGTATTCCCAGTGTAACTCCCTATGTAGCTATGATAGCTACAATGTAATTTTGATATGGATGCCATAAGTTAGCTTTATGATTTATGATTTCTATGTGTTACTCATAAATATTATGATTTCATGTGGTTATATTATGATTGAAAAGTATGGTTTCATAGATTATTTGGGGCTAATGTTTATTTTCATTATTTTATAACCCATGCTGAGCTTTTTATGCTCATCCCATGTTTTGAAATGTTTTTCAAATTACTTAAAGAAGAATATGGTCAAGGATGGGATTGGAGAAAGTCTTGCGGTCTAAAACATGGAACTATACATGAAGTTTTTAGAGTTTGGGTAATCTAAAAAATAGATACTGAGTAGAATTTTATACATGTAATATTCATGTTGATATGTTAATGTTATGACCTAATTCTAGAAACCTCTAAACCTAAAAAGATCATCAATTTTAATTATCCTTTTAATTCAAGAATATGTAATGTTTAGTTTGGTGTCCTTATAGTTCGCATCAGAGGCCATTTTAGATTACTTTAGTGGTTAGGGTGTAATTTAAGCATAAGTGACATAACCATAATGGTCATCATAATAGAAAGATTCAATGATATTTTAGAAGTGATAAAAGGTTATTACAATTTGGGGTGAAAATGAAAGGTATTAGATATCCATTGAAGATAAATTATGTTATGGTTATTTTTTTGGAATTTGTCTCTTTTTTTTTGGAATGTTATTAATTTTTATAGTTTTTGACAAAATGCAACACAGACTATTTGACAACATGTCGCGTTGGACAATGTTGTAGGAATTGAACCCACAACCAAAGTGTTATTGGGATTTATTACCTACCACAAGACTACATGAAGTACCTGGTTATTATGACTAATTATTTTTAGTTAAATGTTTTTATATATCAATAATAAGTTTATTTGGGATTATATGTTTTATGAAATGAACATTTATACTATATAAAAATTATTAGATGATTAAGAGATAATGGTTATTTTGGAAGACATTCTCTCTTTTGGGAACTCTATATGCTTAAGGAAATTAAAATACATTGGGATTTAAATTGTGGACTAATGATTGAAATTTTATTATGGATGAATATATGTTGATTTGGGTTTTTTATAGAAATTATTAACCTATCATTGAGAATTTGTGATAAGGTTAATTACACTTTTGTATAAGACTTTAATAGCAGTCGATGTTTTTTGGGATAAATATTAATATTTACTATGGAAGACTATGTGATTTAAATCTTTATGATTTTTTGGTTTCAATGTTAGTTTTCATTATTTGGATGAATTTTAAGGACAATTGTGTATTGAATGGTCTTTCATGAACTTTGGGTACTTTTTGATGAATTTTAGAGATTAATAGTAGTATTTCTTTTTATAAAGGATTATCCTTTTGGGGGATTATATAATTTCTTACTAACAATTTTGGTTTTAGTTAATATCTAAAGACAAGAGAAAATATATAGTGCGTCACTTGTGGATTATTTGATTCACTATATGTTGATTATAGAACTTTTTATATGAACAAGTCATCTTGAATACTCATCGTTTGGAGGAAATATGAGTTTGTGTAAGAAATCTAGTAATGGATGTTAGTATACATGACAAGTAAGTGTGTTTCCTAATGTTTTTAGTTAATCTCATAAATAAATTCCTCAAATGAAAAGTAACATAAAATAGAAACATTGTCAGTTATCTTTTCGAACTGGGGAATTAAATACTATTTAACCCATCACATGTTTGTGATTTTCTGGTGGTTAATATTCTCCTAATCATGTTTCGATCACTCTCAAACAGAACTGGATAGTTCTTTTTCTCTTCAATATACAAGTTTTCATGGAATCCAAGTATCTGTCATCTCGGGTGACCTTTGTACCTTTATATGTTTCTTCTAACGTGATATATTTATTGACACTTTTTCCAATGTGGGATATTTAATTATGTATCCAAGCCCAGTTTTATAATTCAAAGGACATAATTTATAAAAGGGGCGAAGGATGTAACATCCCAGGTAAATAATGAGTAAGACATTTTTTTATTTATTAGTATTTCTGAATTAAATAATAATCTTACTTTAAAGGGGATTCTATGTTCGATGCCGTACCCAATACACAACAACATGTTTCATTGAAATCATACGTTGCACACAACTTTGAGTTATACTGAAAAAATAATAATATAATATTATTATTTTTAATGGTAGTTAACGCATAGCCGTTGTAATGGAGGTAATGAATAGAACTAACTACAAAATAATTATACATGATTTTTAAATGTTTTTAGATTTATCCAATATAAGTTAGGGGATTAAAATAGGAATGAACCTAATTTTATGCATGAATACTCTAATATTCAATAAATGGTCGATTTCCCGCCTTCTGATGGAGAACCATATTTATATCTATTTTTGGTCAATTTTATAATTTTTTTGACAAAATAAAATTATTCTTTAGATTCGGGACATCAAAATTAACTTTGGGTAAATTTTTTGTATTTTTTTTATAATGTTCTTTTTTTGATGAAAAGTGAAAAATACTGAATTTTAATTTAAATGTGCATTTTAATATAATTTAATTATATGGTTATATTTTTTTATTAATTATTTTTGATGTGTAATTAAAATATATTTTTACCATTTCATATATTTTGGTTCATTGTAATTATTTTCACTTTGAAATTGGACATAAACAAGTATCAATGGTTTGATAGTTATTTTTTCCTAAAAACATGCTATATGTTTTGACCATGGGAGTTAATTTTAAATTAATAAATGAAACTTTTATGTTTTTAATTTGGTAAAATAAAAAGCATTTTTTAATTTCTAATATCAAATAGAG
Organism: Viscum album; assembly: GCA_963277665.1. Classification (NCBI taxonomy): domain Eukaryota; kingdom Viridiplantae; phylum Streptophyta; class Magnoliopsida; order Santalales; family Viscaceae; genus Viscum; species Viscum album. The sequence continues at coordinate 1,298,376,363 of OY728146.1, forward strand.
CTTTGGATGAATTGTTTTTATTATAAAGTACAATTTTTTATGAATAGTGAAACAACTTAATAGTAGTTAAAAAACTAAAATTTAATTTCAATTAAATTTTACTGATTCTATGAATTAAAATTAAGAACTCCAACATATATGGTTGTTATTAGTAAGTATAATTTTGTTCAATAAGATGAAAATTATTTTTGGTGAATATTAACATTTTGACTATTATTTACCGCGGATACTGATAAATAGGGTAATTCATATTAAAAAGAACATCATAATAATAAAAAATTACATTAACACTTTCCATAACCTTATTTGATGTTTCATTTCCAAACATGGCCATCTTTGGGCCGATTTTGGGACTCCATGGAGCCACATAAGAGTGATAAGGACAATTTAGATTAATTAATTTAATGTAATGGAAAAAATGATACAAACAAATATCTTTTAGTAAATTAATTTTTATATGGGTTTATATAAGTTATATTATCAACTATAAATAATCATTGGAAATATAAAATTATTTCCTTCATCATGGTATTTTTTTTTATTTTTAAACATCATATAAATTAATGTATTTGTGACACAATAATGATGTTGTATTAACCTCATTAATAGATGACATAAATAAATAAGATTATATTTATTAAAATAACATCCAAAACATGTCCAATTCTTATTTGAATATTTTATTTCGACCATGAGTCACCCTATTTTATACTTTAATTTTTATTGGACCTTTATAAACCTAATATCATTATATAATAAAATAATATTTTCTTACTTTCCTAAAGAACCCCTCCTCTCCCTTAAAAAAGCCGACAATTCAGACTCATTCCTCACACCTCTAAAAACCCTTTAATCATCCACCCCATACCTAAATAATATATCAAGATCCCTATACTCCTCTTATAAGCCTTAAATTTTTCAGAAGTCAATCCATGAAATCCTTCTGGTTCAAACCAAAGAGAGTTACCCAAATTATAGGTAACAGTTCCTCTTAACTCATTTTCTTTTATTTTACTTCTCTAAGAAATAACATATATTTATTCCATTATTTTATAACAACCACAGTCTTTTAAATATACTAGTATTTTGTTATGATAAGGATTGGAAAAACACTTACACACACATCGATCTAGTTGGTAAAGAACATATTGTTTCTATGGATTACAAAATAACGCCACACGAAACGATGATCGTTCCATTATCTCCAACAGCATCTCATGGTGGCCATTATGATGGAAATATAGTTAAATATGATATATATATATATATATATATATTATTTAAGTTTTCTTTATGCTTATATATTTTTCAATAATAGCATACCATTATGGTTAAACGTGATAATTTTATTTGAGGAAGTGCGGACTACCGCCCCACAAAGTGATATGACTTGTTAATACCATATGTGCGATGAATAAAGGATGGATTTAATGATATTATATATGATTTTATAATTTAATAATAATATAACTATGTATAATTATGTTTTAGTTCCATTAAAATACTAAATAGAAATGAAAGTAGTGTTCATGCGTACGTACGACTTACCGTCTCAACGAACGGTGCGTTTCATTTCATACCTATAAATGTTATGTAATATTATAAATACAAATATATAATGGATATATATGATATATATGATATATAAATCATTATTATAATTCTAGATATAATGGACTATTAACCACAAGGACAACTTATAATTATAAGAAGTCCATTTTGGACTCAAGTGCCAAATATCGACCAAACAACCATTATTAACTTAAATTATTGCATAATGTTTAAAACATGGTATTAAGTGATAAAAAAATAATAACCATGATAAAGGTTCTTAAGAAAGTATAAATTATCTTTATTTTAATATTATATAAGAACAAGGAATAAACGAGTCATGTCAGACACGATGTAAGGGATTTCTTATCTAACTTTTAATTCTGTGACATTTCCATTGTTCGCCACTTATTTATTGCATGTGGTGTATTGTATATTTCCATTTGATATATATTATGATGATTCTATTTATTGTTATGGTATTTAGTGATTCATTAGGTTGTTATTTTCTTTTTTCCATATGACTCGATTGATTAAAATGTGATAAGGGGTTTTCATCTCACTTTTTATTCACGTGAGATTCATGCATTATAAGCCACTATTTCCTATTGTGTGGTGTATATACTGCCAATGAATGTATTTTTTTTGTAATATAATTTAATTTATCTGTATTTACATCTTCATTTTGTGATCCTTATTTCATGGGATGTATGTTTCAGGTGTTACCAAATAAGTAATGGAATATCCAATTTCAATTTCCACTGATTGGGATTTACTCATACTTCATTGATTATTTTACTCCATGATTATGTGTGGAATCACTATTTTTTATTTTTTTAGTAATTTCCACTCCCTTTTCTATGGATATACGTTTTATACACATAATTATTCCATTGATAAATTCTAAACTCATCGATATGAACTTGATAAGATTAATTTTAACTCAATCTATATTTATTGAGTTAAACATCCAATTCATTGGTGTGGTTTTTACAGGAATATGAGTTAATGTCCTCATATATAATTACAATGAATATCCAATCCTATTTAGTGTATTTATATTTTACACACAAAATTATGTTGTTGATTTATCTTTAACATAAGGATAAGATCTATATAAGATAATTCATATGATTATACATTCCATTGAGAATTTTTTGTTGTTATACACCAATTCACTTTTATATGCTGTATATAATGTACTTTTTCATAGTATATCATGCGACCCTTGATTATCATGATATTATAATTTTCTTATTAATTTTTGTTCCACAATTATTTGTGATCAAGCATATGTCATTTGGTTAAGAATTTTTTTTCTAAAATATTGTTTTGAAGATTTATTCTTCTAAATCATTCTCATTAATGACCATGTTTTCAAAATAGAATTTAGTATTTATTTATAGGGACATTATTGTTTTAAAAATTTCACTCCATTTAAATCATCAAAGTGGTATAATACACTTTGAATCAAAAATATCTTTATTAAATGTTTTTAATGGTTTTGAGAATGATTCGATAAAGCATTGTTTATTTCAATATATTGATTTGATATATTGTGATTGGAACGTAGAATTTTTATCTATCATTTATGCTTGTATTATGTGTTTTGAATATGTTATGATTATTGGGAATTGTTTACGTATATGGGTGTTTCCATGATAAACATATGGCGGTTGAGCCTGATATAGCTCTCCAATACATTGGGTAACCTAATAGAGGTAAACGTGATGTTTCTCCTTATAGATTTAGGGAATATACTGTTATGGGTATTCTAAGTGTAACTCCCTCCCTAGTTGTGATATCTACATTATATGTTTGATAGGGATGCCACATGTTACCTTTATGATTTATGATTTCTGTTTTTTATTCATAAACCTTTTGATTTCATGAGGTATGTTATGATTGAAAAGAATGGTTTCATAGATTTTTATTTGGGATAAAGTTTATTTTCATTAGTTTATAACAATTACTGTGACTTTTATGTTCATACCATGTTTTTAAATGTAGTTCATAGGACTTAAAAATTAATATGGTCCAGGATGAGATCAAGGAAAATTTTTTAAATCTATAACAAGTATCTATACATTAATTTTTTTTAGATTTTTTATTTTATGAAAAAATTGATACTGAGAAGAATTCTCTAAATGTAATATTCATGTAGTTATGTAAATGTTACGACAGAATTATCTACAAATCTATACCTGAAAAGATCCTCAATGTCAATTATCCATTTAATTCAAGAATATGTAATGTTTTAGTCTGGGTCCTTATAAAATATCTACAAAATGAAGATGTTTAAGATCTTGATGAATTATACACTAGTAATGGAATCCATAATAATGCTGGTGTAATACTATCGAAAAAAGAATTTATTTTTAGCTCAATATCACATCCTGATGGAATGAGGATTATTCCAATTGATATAGGATGTGCATGAATCCTGTGGTTCTAGATTACAAATAAAGAACATTTGATTATTTGTTATAGAATTGATGGATTATAGAATTCTTTGTTAATGAATTCGTACTCACTTTTAGAAATAGTGAATAATACATGTTTGGGTGTATATATAACAAGTAAAGCTGTACAATTTTATGATAAACTTTAAAAATACTTTTTTATTCTTTATCTAACATTAAAATGACACATAATGTGATATTAAGATATAATTTTGAACAAGTATAATAAAATAAATACATCAATATGTTAAATTTGAAATAAAAAATATTCATAACATGGGTCTATATCTGATCCACTCTACTATTTTAGTGTTACCTAATAAGAACATGAACACTAAAATTGGTATTAGATAAGGTTACCTAATAGGATCTATTAATATTTAAATATGTAGTTTTATATGGACTTCAATTATATCACATCACATAATTCAATGAACTCCAAAGATGGTAATTTTAAAAGGGAAGGGAATGGAATGAATATTATTGATTAATCTATTAAAAAAATTAGGTATTATATCAATTTCCTTTTCCACTAATTACATTAATAAATATAATAATCATATAAAAAACCAAATCATCATTTATGGTGTGATATTTGTTTCGGATATGTTTTTGTTGTAAATGGGTGAAAGCAGAAATTTTATATGTACATCTTGTGGTTTCCATCTGTAACTGTGTACTGGCTGTGTTATGGTCGATTACCTGGTTGTGTGGTAGACCTGGAAGAAAGCTAAAAGTCGAGGCTGGTTGATGCTTGTACATGGAATGTACATTAAATGAACAAGACATGTACTATTATTTTAAACTGATTAATCGGTGAGGGTTCACATCTTTTCTCAAGAATGAACATATTCTCCTAATGCTTCACAAAAGATAGAGATGTACTAACAAATAAAATCTATCTACACCCATTCCTCTATTCGAGCTATGATTAGGATGCCTCCATCTGCGTTGGATTCCCACCAGTGAGTTCATTCTTCCCCTAGATTCAATCTTCCATATTTATACTCTCTCTTAAGTTATTCATGGTTGAATTATTTTAAATTTTTTTTATATCTACGTCGTTCTAGGTCGAATCAAGGGAGGAATTTCAAGAGTTTCCATCATACAACATCAAGGTAGATGTTTGTGCCTTTCGTTTATTGTCATTGGTTAATATATGCTTAATGATCGATATACGAATTTTAGGTATTTCATTTTTTAATTATGACCCTATTTAATAACTTCAATGGTTCAGATGATTGACTAATGGATGTTGCCTATCAAAAAAATTGAATACCCTTGTTAACGGGACCCTTGATGGTTGGCTTTCCCTAAATTGAATATTATTGGCCATTTGGCCTAGGATTCCTATGATTCATACCATGTTTACATGGAATTAGTTGTTTAAGATATAGAAAATTGGTTATATTAGAATCATGTTTTTATTCATTAAATAAATTTGAGACATGTAATCATTTTATTAACATGTAGAGCCTTTAATAAATGTTGTATGTGTGCTGATAATCCAATAGACTATGAGATACTTGATTCAGAAAACTATGGGGGTTTACATGTTTATTTAGACATTACCGTGAGGGCCTTGGTGTATATTTTTACACATAGTGTATTGACTATTAGAGCTACAGATATGTTTTTTAGGATTATTTTTACTATGTTGACACAGGGGGTATGGGTAGTGAGATGTACCATGAGGTTGTGTAAAAATTGTTGATGTTGTTTTTACCTAGGGGTATTGACCGTGAGAGCCTCACATGTGGCTCTTGGTATTTTTTTAGTGCTATCCATAATCCAAAGGGTTTAGATTGATAGTTCTTTCCCATCTGGTTGTTATGAATGATTGGTAACTTTTGTGATGAGCGTGTCAATCCAAAACAAAATCATTGACTCGGTATTAGATGGTTTCATTGATGGTTTTCTTATATGAAATTCTATTACTATAGTTTTGAGGGATAAAGTGCTTAATCATGATACTGACATTCAATTTTATAGGGTTTTAATAATTAATAAATAAAATGAATGTAATTGAAAATGTCAGGATTGTTTACATTTGGGTACGTCATATTTGATTATTTCATTTTTACATATTTCCTACTATATGTATTCATTGACTATTAGGTTCAGAACATATAGGGGTTATATAATAGGATTCATCTTATACCCTATTTGGGTCATGCTTTTGGTCCCAAACAGATTATATGATTGCAGGTATAGATAATGGAATGCGCCCTTTTTCAGTAGGTACTTGATTATTGTTGGAGCTGGTGAGCATTGTAGCAAGATGAGGATTTTGATGCTCTTAGAATTTTTTGTTTTATATACATGGGTTTTAGTATTTTATTTCATGCATTGATACTTGTTTTGATGGTATCCAAGATAAATGTGACATGCATGATTTATTTATATATGTTACATTTTTTCATACAAGAATTATTCCAATAATTATTTCTGTTGTATGGTATTACAGTTTTTGCTACTCTTTTCTATTTGATTCATCTTTGTTACCATTCCATTGAGGGAATACTTTCCCCACTATGACACTAAAGACCCTCGCAACTACTTGGCAGCCTTATCCGTTTGGGGAAAGGCTCCTGGGTTTATGTGACCAGCGAGGTGAAGGGAACCATTGGGTGGCAACTTAAACTGAGACGTTCCAAATTCGAATCAGATGACTTTTTATTTCTGATTTATCATACTATTTAGAGCCTATATATTGGGATATTAAGTAAAGTTTAGTTGGTAATAAGATGGTCTCGTTTGTAAATAACCCATGTATAGGGAAAATCCATATTGGTTCGAATACTAAATTTTTTTCTAGTTTGGAAATTGTTAAAGTTGATTTGATTTCACCATTGGGTGTTTAACTTGTTTTGTGTTGTTACTATTGATATTATTGAGGTTACATTTCTTTTTCAACCTAATGATATGGAGATATTTCATCTCATTCATTATATAGGATCTTAATAGATATCACATTTCAATGATTCTTATCATTACATTTGGGGCCATTAATGATTTCATGTTGTTGTGATAGATGTTGTGTAAGATATTCATGTTGTTCTTATAGTGGAAATGATATTACACATTCTATATTGATAGGTTATTCTAATATGCAATGTTTCATTTGGATAGATGCCTTACACTGGTCACTGAGGTGTTATAGGCCCTCTTAGATCATAATTTGGGGAATCATGTTTGAACATTAATTGAATTTTGTAAATATATGAGATGAATAAGGATTCAAAACTTTTATTCACGGTGGTACGTGATCTCACAGGTTGTAATTTTTCATTCTTTGGAAAAAAATTACATTTTAATGGTTCCATAGATTTTTCAGAGGCTTAATGGATAGTAACCAAGACGACATAGTGTGTGGTGTCAAGAACACATGCCATGTGTTGTTCTGTTCTGGAAGTAATATATTTTCTGAAGTACATGCCATTTATGAGGAGTGGATGACATGTAGTTGTTGACTGTGTCACAAAATATGTGATGAGAGACATGGGGTTGAAAAATATTTGGTAAAACACACCACGTATATACTGAACCTGTCATGTTGTAGAGAATAGTGTATTCAGCATTGTGCACAATGGGATACGGGAAACCCGTGTCATTATTGGGTGTCACATCATTTGTGAACACTATGCTGTAAAGAAGATATGTTTCAATTTAATTGTCGAAATGGATTGGTTAGTCTTCATTCAAGAATTGTTTGACTGATATTACTACATGGAGAGTTTCCCGACACAAGAGGGTGCCTTTTTCTACACAAGGGTGTATGGGATATACAAGAAAGTCGAGTTGGACCCATGATTCATGGGTTGGGAAGAAATAAATTAAATGTCGATAGTTTATATCTGGATAACCATGGTACATCACAGATGGATTCTCCTTCAATAGTGGATCGTTTTAGGGATGTCTTTCTTGAAGACTTTTCATGTTTTCCTCCATATAGAGTGGTCATTTTCCCTATTGATCTTGCTCAGGAGTGGAACTGATGTTCATTCCTCATTATAGGATGGCTACACTCGAGTTAAAATAGCTAATGAAATAGGTATTGGAGTTACAGGAAATGGGTTTAATCTGTACTTGTACTTCCCATTGGGATTATTCTATCCTTTTTGTGGAGAATGAAGCCAGTACCCACATACTTTCTGAGGATTATCATAAACTGAACCAGTTTAATGTTATGAACTGATATCCCTTTCCAAGGACTGATGATCTCATTTATCATCCGCGATGAGGCCAGGTGACCTCAATGATTAACATGAGATCTGGTTATCATCATTTTCACGTTAGATCATTATATATTCTTCTTACACACTTTCATAGTAGGTATGGTCCATATGAAAATTTGGTTGTCTTGTTCGGCCTTATGAGCACACTGAATGTATTTATGGAACCAATGAATTGAATGGTCCAACCATATATGGATGTTTTATGGTAGACTATTTGGATGATATATTGGTGTACTCTAAAACCATAAATGACAATGACATCAATCTTGAGATCGTTTTGAGTACACTTAAAGTGAATCAGTTGTATGATACTCTCTCAAAATGACACTTTTTGATGTACCATATTCCCTTATTTTGTCATGTTAACTTGAAGAAAACAGTATTAGTAGACCCATGGAATGTAATAGTAGTTGTTTCTAGGGAGTAGATGAAGAATATATTTTAGATATATAGATTTCTGGGGATGGCTGATACTATATGTGCTTTATACAAGACCTTTCATGCATATAAGATCAACTGATAGGCGTGGCTATGAAATGGGGAAAGTTGTTGTTGTAAGATTCAGGGGATTAAACTTTTTAAGAGATTAAAGAGAGATTGAAATCAACACAAATACTAATTTTCTAGATTTGAGAAAGAGTTACACTTTTTACTGTGATTCGTTAGGTACAATGCTGGGAGTAGTGCTTATGTTGGTGGGAGGAGTCATTTCATTTGATTCATGGTACTTGAGGATACTACAAAGGAATTAAATGATGCACCATATCGATTATGATATTGTTGTGTATGGTTTACACTATTGGAGATAATAGATTTTTAAGAGAATGTTGTGGTATACATTAAAAAAACAAGTATCACGTATATTATCACTCAGCTTGATATGAATTAGAGAATGTGAAGAATGGTTGAGTACCTTCAGTATTTTGACATTAAATTTTCATACACAACTTGGAATGCCTATGCAGAGGCTAATGAATTGAGAAGAAGGACATAGATACATGTAGTTCATGAGACCAGAAATTAGTGGAAGATTATGGATATGTTATCTGAGATGCATTTGGAGGTTCACAATAGATAGGGTCAGATGTTTCATTATTCAATATTTGTTACCTCTACTCTACTGTATTGAGTGAAAATTAGGCATCTATCAGAGACTGAAGGCCCATTAATATGAGAGAGTGTGTCAAGAGAGGACCCTAATCCGAGGTAGACTGTAGTTTATGATGAGATATTTCATTTATGTGTAGTCATACAGGTGTCAATAGACATACATTAATTGATTATGGGATATCTTCATTCCTCGGTTTGGACAGTTCATCCTTCTATCACCAATATGTATCAAGATCTTCATCGTTAGTATTTGTGAATAGGTATGAAGAGAAATGTAGATGGTTTTGTTATATGATTTTCCACCTGTCAGAAGTTGATGGCATAACACCAGCAACAAACATGGATTTTAATGCAGTTACCCATTACCAAGTGGAATTGGAATCATGAAGTGATGGATTTATTGATGGTATTACCAGGGCCACCTAGACGAAATGACACAATTTAGTTTTTTCTTAATAGAATCTCAAATGTTTCACATTTCTTACAAATCAAGGAAACCTTTTGTGTTGATTATCTTCGAAGTTTGTACTTCCAAGATATTGTACATATGAATGGGGTTCCACACACTATCATTTCAGAAAGGCACACCTGTTTTACATCACATGTTTATTAGAGAATACAAGGGACTTTTTGTACACATGTACTTTTGAGTACAAGTTTTAATCCCCTGAAAAATGGCCAATATGAGTGTAGAATTCAGGTTAAGGATGATAAGCTTCGAGCATGCATCCTATAAATTGGGGTTTCTTGGGAGAGACACTTATACCGAGTGTATTATTCTTGTAATAAAATTTTTTATGAGATGAATCAGGTGAAACCTTATGAGTCTTTGTTCAGTAGTCTGTGTTGATCACCCATATGTTCGAGGGAGGTAGGATAGGTTTCTATGTTGGGACCTCATACTATCTAGGAGACCACTGAACATGTGTAGTTGATTAAGAAGAGAATGGATACTACATAGTATCGGGAGAAATTTTACGTTATCTATGGAGACAACCTCGGGTGTTCGATTTTGGATATCATGATTTCATACGTGTCAAATAGATGATTGGACATAGGAGGATTGGGAGACAGGGGATGCTTTCTGTGAGATATGTAGGACTATTTGAGTTTAGGGAGTGATTTAGTTCAATTTCCTATCAGTTTATGTTTTATCATAGGTATCGGTCAATGCACAACGTCTTTCATGTTTCTTATCTACAAAATTAATATTTTGACCTGTCTCATGTTTTCAACTCAAGTAGGATGATTTGGTAGTGGATGGATCCTTTGAGATGCACCCTAAAGGGATTGTGGATCGTAGAATGATGGTACATTATGGCTGGTATTTTCCTCTGGTATGGGTGTTATGGCAGCATGGGTGAGTATAAGATGAGACTTAGGAGATCGAGGGCAATGTTCGCTCACTATGGCCATAATTGATTGATTTTTCTTCTTTTTCATCCATGGAATGGAAATTCAAGGATGAATTGTTTTAAGGGGGAGTTAGTAAGAACTTCTAACTTCATTTTAGGTATGTATCATTAATTAGGGCTGTTTTTTATGAATCTGAATAAAGGGGGAATTATCTAAGTATACACAATTTACATTTTTTTACACACAGTGCACCATTGAGTACAAATAATTTACCCTATTCTTGTGTGTATATATGTACTATAAATTTAATATATGATAACATGGTCATGTGGGTGACATGGTAGACAACCAAAATTTGGTGCTGGTTGAGGCTGGTGCACGAAATGTATATTAAATGAACACATTGTGTACTTTTATTTTTATTTTAATAATCAGAGTGTGGTTGTTTCTCATCTCTAGAAAAAAATTCTTCTCCCAATGTTTCGTATAGGAGAGTGACATATGACTGAATAACTTCGATCTCCTCCCCTTCATCTGTCTGTGCTCCGATGGAGGCGCTGATTAGTTGTTTGGATTCCCATCGGTGAGTTCTTTCTTCTCCCAGAGCCTCTCTTCTAGATTCATCATCTCTCATGAGTTATTCAAGGATGAATTATTTTAACATTTTTGTATATCTACAATGTTCTCAGTTGATTCAAAGGCCGACATTCAAGGGTGTTAAGTGTACAACATCATGGTATGTGGTTTTTTCCTTTCATCAATTGTCTAGGGATTATATATTCTTAATGTGCTGAATACCCATGTTGGTGTATTTCATATTTTGTTTTTTGATAATGTTTAATATATTATATGGATTGGTTGATTGATTAATGGTCGGTTCATATGCATATGTTTTTACTCCCTTATTTATGGGACACCCCATGGGTGTTTTTTCCTTGTTCGGCTATTATTGGACAATTTGAGTAGTTTGACTGTAAGGAATATAATGTATCCATTACATGAGTTGTTTAGTATGGTTTTGATTGGTTATATGTGAATTTAATTTTCATGCATTGATTAAAGATGATCCATCTACTAGTTTAAATAGCATGTTGATCCTTTAATGAATATTCTATGCACGTTGATATTATAATTAACAATGAGATCCATGGTCCTTGAAAAATGTGGGGGTGTCCATGTTTATTTACAAAGTACCATGATAGACATGGTTTATATTTTGACACAGGGTGTGTTGATGATGACGGCTACCCATAAGAATTTTATGAATATTTATACATTGATGACCCAAGGGGGGTTTTCCATTTGAGCTACCCAAAGGTCGCGTATGAATTATTGATGACAAGGGGATGTATGGGTATGGACTTCGATATATGTCCATGTGGTTGTTTGTAATTTTTTAGTTCTATGATTTATCAAAAGGGGTTAGTTCAACAGGACATTCCTAGAGGGTAATTATGAATGATTCATTGTTGTTGTGACATGCCTAGCAAGCTGATGCACAACCATAGAATCAGTCGTACATGGTTTCTTAGATGGTATACTGATACATCTAATATTACTATTCTGCGGAGGGATATAGATCATAGGATAAATACTAGGATTCATTAGTAAATGTTTTGAATAATTAAGAAATAAAATTAATTTAATTGAATACGGTTAGATTATTTACTATTGAGTAATTTATAGATTATTACTTCATTTTTTAATGTCGCCTGCTATATATATTCACTAGATGTTAGGCACAAATATTTTGGTGTTTTTCTTTTAATATCCGTCTCACACCCTGTTTGGGTCTTTCTTCTGGGGAAAAGAAGAATATAGGGTTACATGTATAGATAAGGTAATGATCCCTTCAACACCAGGTTATTGATTTCTTTTGGAGATGTATAGTACGAGACCAAGATGTGGCTTGAGATACTATTATACTTTTCTATTTTGTATACATTAGTTTTTATTATTTTAATACTAAAATTGTACATGTTTGACTACTTTCCTAGATACATGTGACATGCATCATTTATTTATATATTATGTAGTTTTTTATACTATGAGTCTTCTATTGTTTATTTCGGTTGTGTGGTGTAATTGCTTTTGCTATAGTGTACTATTTTTTCCACAATGTTACTCTATTATTGTGGGAATTGTATCCCCTATATCACACCCATGATCCTCACATCTAGTAGGAATACATTGACTTTTGGGGAAATGTGCATGAGTCCATATGACCAACCGTGTACGATTAACCTATGGGCGGCAACCAGAACAGAGATATTACAAATAAATACTACAATTGTTTTCCCATAGTCAATGTAAAATATGAAATTAAATATATATATTATTCTATTCCTTATGAGTGGAATCAATTTGAAATATCATAATCTCTCTTGGATAAAAAAATAAAATGATATTATGGTGATTAAGAAGTAAAAAATCAAGATGATATTATAAGAAGTGATTATGAAATAAAAAGTAATATTAATAGATAATAATGAGTGATGATGATTATTAAAAGGTGAATTTATTTTACATGAAAAAAATAATGAGAGGAGACTAATTTTCATGGAATATGCACATAAAGAAAATGGGAACAATGTTAAATTCGAAATGCAATGTCAGTAATGTGTATATCAAATAGAAATTAATTCAAATGTCCATAGAGAATGAATTGAACTATTGCATCTTATACCTGAAACCCAAACATGAAGAGACATAAAAATAAGTTTTAAATTCCAATCCAAATAGAAAATTAATGGTACTCTATTAAAAAGGAAATATTTTAATGTATGATACATATAAGAGAGGGTCAATAGCTCAATGGAAATAATAATTATCCTCTAAAATCAATTTCAATAAGTTAAAAAACGTAAAATAATCTAGATATGAAATCCATAAGTACTGTTTTATATCATGAAAAATGAGAAATGATAGTTCCAAAAAAGATGAATCACACCGTAAATTATATACTGGAATATTTGGGCACCTAATGAGCATATATATTGAGGAATGAAAATCCCATGTTGTTATAAGAACATAACTTAATCAAAATCTCAATAATTGAGAGGCCAACTGATGTATGACTATTTTTTTATTGATCCAGTTGTACTATCCTCGGTTATATGGAATGGTATATGAATTGGAGAAATGAATTGAAGGTTATTGAAACTATAGAGAAAAAGTCTACTCCTACAAATTAAAAATATATTACATATCCAAAGGAAATAACTATTAATCTTGAAAATACTATTACTGTTCTATAAATTAAAAATGAGCCTTTAGAAAGGGTTTATCATGAACCATAAATCAAGAACTATAGAAAACTATCATTGATTGAAATAAAAATATATTTTTCAAGAGAAAAAATATATTATTTATTTGAAAGGGGTGGAATATTTATTCCAAAAAACTGATTCAATGGAGGAACATATATGAAAATTTGATAGTCCTATGGGAATCATTATTTCAAATAAGGTTGATGAATTTTAAATGTTATAACAAAAAACTAAAAACCACTAAACTATAAGGTATTATTTGTATAGAGGTAATAATGTCAATCCCATAGATTTTGGTTTGCAAAAAATATTTAATTATAAAAATAAAAATAAACTATCTCGTGAAATAATCCTAGACTATCATGTTGAAATAAGAGATAAAGATAGATTTATATTTTAGGAAAAAGATAAATGTTCTTGGAAAATAAAAACATCGTTTCCTTTTTGGTTAATTTATAATATTATGTCAAAAATAACATAGGTACCAGAACCGAGGTAGTTGAATCCAATTGTCAGGGAAGATAACCCCAAAATCACAAACATTACTTTTAATTATGATTAAGTTACTTCATGTATTCATTCACTTATTAACTATGGATCATTTTTATGAATAGATTATATTCCACCAATGTCCATTGCATGAATTTTTCTCTAGTAAATGTCATTAAATGATCACATCCCCACTAATCAAGAGATGGTCATGAATGATAGAGAGAATAAATATTTTAATATATTACAGTGTCTGAAAAAGACTCAAAATAACTTACCTTCAAAAAAATTTAACATAATATATTCATTCATATACATTTAAATCTCTATGAATGAGGAATACAACTTATTTCTAGTATCTATGGGAAAAGAAAATCAAAATATAATTTGAGTAATTACTACTATAGTGGTCCTTGATCCTAGTAGGTGTGACTCTGAATTAATGAATAATGTTGAACCTTATACTTTATTTCTAGTTGTCCCTTATTCTTGGATAACTTTCAATTGAAATAATGATAAGTCAAAATGGGTCATGTATGTGTCCCATCTAATTAAATATTTCAAAAATTGAAAATACATCAATTAATTTCAATTTAATCTCATCACATCATTTTACATGACATTTAATGTGGATACAATATGGGAGATTTCATGAAACCCTATATTTAATTTAGGATTATTCTGTAATTCATGGCTTGCACTAGTTCATTATTTGAAAGGAACATTTTTTCTCTTGAAGCCTTTTTCCCTTGGTTCTTAAATTAAGTGCTATTAATTACCATAATTATAGTCCTCAAAAAATTATTATTGTGCTACTTCATAAATCTAATGGTTTTATGTCTCTTTTTCCCAATATTCAACTACTAATTTTATCCTATAAAAAAATATGAGTTAAAATTTTAATAAATCTGAAATAATAATCCTTTAAATACATAAATTTTTCTGTTAATACAAAATTAATAACATCAGTGAAATAAAGATACAAAATTCACACACAATTGAATTCATACTTCTCCTTTATGATTGAATATATACATTCTACAAAGCATTTATACTTTACCGTTGTTAAAAATAATTCATGAAAATTAATTGATCAAATGGATGTTTTTTTCAATATTCACATAATAAAATTCAACATCTTTAAATAATTATAGAATAAATAAAATCAAGTCCTTTACTTTTCATTTTTGGAATGTCATAATCCTTTTCAATCATATTTTTAATTATTTTAACTCTTTATTCAAATTTATAGCATATGTGATTTAACTCAAATGATTAGTTTTCACCCATCATTAATGTAAAAATAATAATAAAATTTTGTACACAACTCATGGACATGTAACATAACATTTCCTTTTAAGTCATATAACATCATTTTCAAATAAATAAATAGTTACAGTTAATTTTGAGGGCTTCATTATTTAGGGTCAAATGACTCTGAGATGTAATATATATAGGTAAATAATTTAAATAAATTAATGCCCATATATTTGGGTTTTTCATAACATTGGTTTCATGATATTAAATAAAATCTAAATGAATATATCATATTCCCCTAATAAATCAGAGAATAATCATAGATATATTGATTGTAATAATTCAATCACCTTTATTTAAAATTAATTTTATTCTATTCTATATTTGTAAAGGTTTTCCTATGGAGAATTCCAATAGCCACCAACCAACCACAAATGATATTCTCCCGACACTATTTCTTATATTAATTACAAAAACATTATTCAAGCAATGGTGATTGTTGACGTTTCATTAACAGAACACATTAAATTGTTGTCATGTTCATTTAATGTTCTTTTTTCTAAGGGTGTGAAATGAATATAAGGAAAAATGCATGGCCTCTCCCCGAAATCACCATATAAAATGACCAATCAATATGTGCTCAATAAAATATAAAATGGATATTGTATTAAAATATATCCCCTATTCTTATTTATTAAATTTCATAAAACAAATTGGTGGAAGGTTGGAGTAGATACTATATGCATGTAACATAGATTATTTCTGAAAAGGGAATTATATGGTTTCTATAGGCTCCAAATGAATTAATTAAAGGTCATTCTAATGAAAAGGGATAAAAAAATTAAAAAAATATTTTTAAAAGTTTATTTATTTATTAATATAATTATAAGATGAAAATAATATTTTAGAATAAATAATTCATGAGTTTCACAATAAATATACAAAATTATGAATTTGAAAAAATGGGATAAGAGGATGACTTAAGAATGTTGTGAGTGGTTTGAAAAAAATTCTAATGTAAATATATATGAATATGTAAATAAATTTATGAAAATATAATAAATTAAATAAAAGAAAAATCTCAAAAATATATTATTCATAATAACTATCATTCTTTCCTAATTCATGATTTTGAATATCTCAATTCACATGCCTATATTTCACAATTACTTTTTAGACTTTTTATAACAAATTTTTTTAATAATTTAATATAATATTTATGAAATGATTGTTATACTTAGATGTTTTTCTTTCATGGTGTTTTTTTATAAAAGTAATAATCTAGTACATTCCTGAAATTTTTAGTTAAGAATAAATTATATTTCATTATGGGAAATCAAACAGACTTTTTTATAGTTGAAATGATTACTCCCCTTCCAAATAAATGATTTGATTTTATGTATGTAGGTATTATCTACACCAGATTCGCAACATGTAATAATTACTAGTCATGTACTCCATTATAATATTTATAAAAATTGATTTCCTGATGTAATGTTATCCTACAACATCCTCTAAAAACTGTATATTTCATCTCTAGTGCATCATTTTTTAACATAATTAAAAATCTTTTTATTGTGACAGTCATTCCAATACAGATTTAAAATAATAGGGGACTTATTATAAAATACTCATATAAAAGTTATTTCTATGAAAGTAAGAAATATATATTCCTATACTTCTATAAAATAACATGTTCCCTCAATCATGATTTTCTTTTATTAATGTTCTTTTGTCTCAAACATAACAGGTTCAGCTGAATGAAGTGTGGTATAATGATTATAATCACATGATACCCCAATCATGACATTGAAATCCACCCACCTTATCTTCAATTCTCCTTAATTGATTTTCATGGTTCTTAAAGGTAGAGATCAGAGGCTGAATAAAATTATTCTGACTAATTTGATTACATCATCTGTCCAATCTCATAAAATTTATTATATTTTTATGGATATATACCTGAGTTGAATTGTATCACATATCACATTGTTCAAGTCATCCATATCCTCAACATCTATTTTTTCTAATTCTATTTATTTCACTTTGTATCAAGCATTGGGTTAAACTAGTTCTTTTTCCTCTTATTGATTCAAAATATGAATTTTTTAAAACATTATGAATTATGCGATAGCTATCACCAACTCTTCCTTTTATTCTCCATTTAGTTGTGGTCCTAGTTCGTAATGTATGTTTTTTAGAATCTCAGTATTTGATTTCCATTTTATTTTATTTAAAATTATTTTTCATGTTGTTAATCTATATATTTATGTTATTTTTTTTCTTCCGTACTTTCATTATATAAAGAAAGGAAACCCAATTCATCATCTTCTGAATGTTGTAAACCATGGTCTTAATGGTTAGAATATATATAATCATTATAACTGTTAAATAACTATAATTTATTATTCACTATTCTCTCATGAATTAACTAATAGAATAATAACTCCGAGCTATATGTAGTTTTGTATTAAAATATTTTCTATAGTTTCATGCACTCATTTGGTTTCCTTATCATTACTCTAAAATCATAGATGAAATTATCTATATCCCCAATATGAAAAAAAAACTCTGCATAGTGGTAATAATCTCTATAACCCATTATTAAAAAAATCATGTAGTTTGATAAAAAAAATTAAAATCCTACTCTATAATCAGAAAATATAAAATATGAGAAAATTATTTTGTTAAATTATTAATTAGATGAAGTCGCCGCACCTATACTCTAGAAAAGGGGAATATTTTTGAAGCCCCGTGTGAATCGGTAATTCCAACTAGGTTATGAAATTTAAAATATTAGGATATAAAACAATCAAATAAAAATATATAATGTAGTATAGGATTCTCAATTCCATGTTAAAACCCATAGAGACAGGGTTTCAAAAAATATTAATTTAATAAAATAATCCAAAACAATTTAGAAAAACCATACTATAATACTTTTAAAAACGAAGTGATGATGATTGAATTTTATTAAGAAAATATAAAATGTTCTCATAGGATAATAATATTATTTTCAAGATTATATTGGGTATAAAATAATGTAAAAAAAATCAGAGGTGTCATTAAAAAGTTATTTTAATTGAATGGTTACGGAAGACATCCCCAAAATCACTAACATTCTCTTTTAAAAATGGTCATGCTAATTATTGTTTTTATTGATTGGGTTACCTGACACCATTTTTAATCATATAAACAATTCACCTAATTTTAATGGTGTGAATTAATATATAGGCAATGCAATGAAACTATCACTACCTCACTGATCACATAATGTATATGAACGATAGACTAAATAATAGTTTTATAATATTAGGATTCTAAAAAAAGAACTAATTTCAATTAAAAGAATAAAATAAAATATCTTAATACAATTAATTTCCCATAATTATTGTTGAATTTATCAAGATCTAACCATTCATTCTAGTGATGAAGGGGTTGGAAAAAATCATATAAAATGTATTACAGTAGTAGTGGTACTTGATCACAATGACATCGACTATGAATGAATGAATAGAGTATATACATGGAATCTATTTATATATCTCCCTATTTCTCGGGTAGTATTAAATTTCAATAAGGATAGGCCAAATAGTTGTCATGATTAAGTCTTAGATCATAAAACATGTCAAAAATTGATGATAGATCATATATGGTCTTATTATTACCATATAATCCCCTTACAAAAATGTTTAATGTGTACAGACTCATTTAATTTTCCAACACTTATTATTCCCATCATGACATGATTTCCATTCACGACATGCATCAGTTCATGATGTGTAGTGATTAAATGATGTTTAACGTAAGATTTATAATAAAGATTCCTTTTTTCTTTGTTCAATTTAGTTCTATTCCTTAGACCTGATCTATTATCAACATCAATAACAAGGTGTCATAGAGATTCTATTTTCTAGTGGTATCATATATGTTTTTTCTCAATTTTCAATTATATTTTGTATCCAGCCATTAAGGAAAAAATCAGTTAAACCATTCATAAATTATGGAAAATAATAATTGTAAAATATAAATCATTTTATCTAAAAAACATAGAACACATGCATGAGATAATATATCATGAACAAATAATGAATTTCAATTAAAACATGTGTATCACAAGTAGGTCATAGATATAAGAATAACTATTGTATGATTGGAAATAGTTGTATTGATAGTTTCGTTTAATATAACCAGGGTGAATTATTTTTCTTATTATTTTATGTGTTTTGAAATATCATTACACAAGTTGTAATAGAAATTTTTTGTTCTCCCTTTTAGAAATCAAAACGATATTCTATTCCATAGATTCATCTAAATAATATGAAATAAAAATGAAAGAACTAAAATCTTTTTTGTTTTGAGGAATGGTGAGAACATGGGGTTCCAAATAATTTCATATATATCATGAATTTTTCTTGAATTACAATTAATAATTTAAATTTAGGTATTCTAAAAACACTCCAACCTGAATTATTAATTTCATTATTCAAATTCATTAAGTGGAAGTAATTGATAATTGAATAGATAATAATAATGGGGATTATTGTTTTCACATACACTCTCTAAATTGTAAAATAATGTTTAGAAATAATTTATTATACCTTTGATAAATCTTGTTACATGAAATCCCAAAAAGGGAATTGATAATTTTTCTCATGATTTCACATTTTTTTAAATATCTTGACCTCATTTAGAACATTGGAAATATATATATTGTTTTAAAGACCCATATATAAAATATATACCAATAGTTAATTAATTGATTCCCTTTTCTATGATTACTATGTGATATTATCAATCTCTTAGAAGTGTTCAGAAAATGAAATTATATGGTGGGAGAATATGTTTTTGAATAGAATGATGGGGAGAGAACTCCAAATTATCCCAAAAATTCTATTGTTAATATAAATGAGAAACATTGATCCCACATATTTCCAATAAAAATACGAGGGTATATTAAAAGAAACATTTGGGTTAACTATTGATATTATGTGACTTATATGTTTTCATTTGGATAATATGTAATGTTATGATTCTTGGATAATTGTATTTGAAATATTTTATGGAACCAAATATCATTGTTATTTTGTTTTATTAGTAATGAAACATTTATGTAAAAAAGACAGGTTTTAATAGTATTTAATATAGGACAAATTGTTTTAAAAATTCTATAATCACCCATAATAGGCATGGGAATTAATAATCATTATTGAAGGTTCAATGATTGTGTTTTATTGTACATTTACATGAGAGTTGATTCTTAGTAATTTTTTCACATGTAATAAATTTGGTTCTCGATCTTTAAGGTCCTTATGTTGTGGAATTTCAATTAATAATGATATTCATGCATATAATGATGATCCATGGATATTTGAACATTGGGATGAAATTGGTAACTCAAATCCCATTGGTATTTGGAATGAGTTTCCTGCAACATGATGAATAAATAAAATACCCTCATCATATTTGGGTTATAAATCTGGAAACATTATACATATATATATATATGGGTATTATTATCTTTAATGAAAAAATTACTATGTCATCTATAGAATCATTTAATCCATGTAGTAATTAACATATACTAATAAAAAATATTTATCTATCTTCTTGATAAATTTTAGGATATAGTGGGTGAAGATTATAAAGATAATAAATGAAATGATTTTCTTGAGAACACAATAAACACATGTATAAGTGAATGAATTTAAATCATGGATCCCCTCATAATGAATAATCATGCATTCATTTTTATTTGGATATGGTGAGAATCATATCATTTCATGATGTGAGAAGTGTTTCTAGTTAAATAGTTTGTTTTCATATAGGTATTTACATCTATAAATAATTTTATAAATTCAAGGATATTATATGTGTTAGGGCCAATAGGGGCCTATATACTCTGAGAGGGGGGGTGAATCAGGGTATGGATATTCTTTTTCGAAATACTTCTTGCCCCACTGGATCGTGACCACTTTATTACAAGGGTCACTTTGTTTGCTCTTGTTCAATTGTTATGATCAGTTCTTCTCTAGTTTTCCGGATGATGATGCTTTAAATGAAACTCAGGGACGAAAGTAGGAAGACACAAATATTTTTACTTGGTTCACCCGCACTGGGCTACGTCCAAGGAGAATACGCCGACAAGTTTCCGGTCGTACCAATTCCACTATTCTTCACTAGATGTGGATTCAAAGTTCGGGCTAGATCACTTCTATGCCCAGGCTCACTGCCTATACATGTTTAGGGTTAGCTCACTATTTTCCCAAGGGTCACTCCCTGTTTCTCTCTCTCTGGCTCACTTCCGGTGGAGAGGACCACCTTCTTCCTCTTCCTAAGCTCACTTCTCTTAGAAGGGAATCCACTCAAAATTTATAGACCTGTAGGTATCTTCATTTCCATTAAGGAATGCATATTTCTCTGTATTTAGATTCTATGTTGAATTTCAACATTCATCCGTAGATGAATACCTCTTTTCCTCTGAACACTGGGCAAACTACCTTTGGAAAGACCTCTGCAAAGCACTCAACTTCGCTAGGCTCCCAATTTCGCGAAGCTCAACAAGCCATCGCGAAGCTCGTGCCTTTTCGCGAAGCTCACTCGCGAATCTCACTCGCGAAGCACCCTCTAAAAGCTCAATCTGTCTCAAAGCAACGACCCTCGTGAAGATAAGTAAGCCAATGCGGAGCTCGGAGGTTTCGCGAAAGTACAATAGCCGCCGCGAAGCACTTCCTTCGCGAAGCACACTGGCTCCGCGAACCACCTTCGCAAATCGAGAGCGAATGATCTTCTATGAAAATGCTCTCTACTTCTCTCGAAGGGGTCGGTCTCTATTTATAGGCGATTCCACCGACCCTCGTCCCTTCCACATGAAGTCAATGCCACGTCATCTCAAATCGCGAAGCTCCAAAGATTCTGCCGGAATTCTGTCCAAATAGCGAAGCTCCACGGCACTTTGCCGTTTCGCAAAGCTTGACTTAGTCGCGAAGAATCACCGTCAACATACCTTCACGACTTCGCCGCGAAGCTCCCTCACGAAGCCCAACATTCCTTCGCGCCTTCGCCGCGAAGCTCCCTCGTAAAGCCCTTCACCGTCGCGATGCGTTTCTGCCTCTGTCGTTCGCGAAGTTTGACGTAATCGCAAAGCATCACCGCCTCCATTCTTCTGGTCTTAACCATTTTCAAACCATGCATCCTATCTTCGCGAAATTCATGCCTTTTCCATAATAAATTATGCTCTTCATGGAAATCCACTTTTCGCGATGCTCACCAAACTCCAAATTTTGGACCCCAAAAATTTGGCAAACACTGGGAAATGACGCCACCTTGTACTGCTCTTTTGTACCGCCTCCAGATCTTCATTTCCTTTGTCATAGTTCCTTATCAACATGTAATGTCAACAACTTCTCGTGAACTCGACAATTCTCTATGAAAACCTTCTTTGTCAACAAACACAATCAACCCAAAAATACTGCAATGTTACCTTGAGGGATTTTTGCCCAACAATATGTATCATGTATTAGAAGGTAGTATGATGAATAAGTTATATAATTCTCAATATAGAAACATAATTATGTCATGAAATTATCTAGTGGACTGACAATGTGGAGGGGTCTTGTAAATTCATTATAAGGATAGGGTAAGAGTGGATTCTATGTTTTATCAATGAGTATATAATGGATTATTTTTTTAGAATTTATATTAACCAACTGATATAGTGAATAATCCACTAATTTCCCTATATTAAAAGTTAATGGGGTAAAATTTTATTTGTAAATTTGTAAAAAATATTAATACTATCCCTTATAGTTCAATAGAAAAAATGTGAGTTCAAGTTATTATAATGAATGTATCAGGAATATTAATCACTTAAAGTGGATTAATTTAAATGTTTAAAAATTCATAAAATCATTATACCCTCTATTATCCTTATATAATTCTTTTTATAGTTGTCATTAGAAGCTATATTCTTTTTATGGATCAACTCATATTTCATCTTTAAAAAGTAAATTTCTAAGGAAGTAAATTGCTTAAAAATATTCACACGTATTAACACTTTTAAATTTATGTTATAGGATTTATATAAAATTACATAGGTTTCTTTCATGTTATTAAATAGTTATAAAATATTCTAATACATATAACAAATAAATAACCACTATTGAACCTAAAAAGTCAATTTAAACCAGGTTTAATGGGATCCACAAATAGAACATGATTATTAGAAAACCAAAAGATCATATAAAAAATAATAATACATATATCCAGTCTAAATGTTGTGTTTGGAATACCATCATAATTCACTATAAATGTATGTTTTTCTAATATGATATCAATATTTAAAAATTATATTCTCCCAATATATTATCAAGAAAACATCATTATGGAGAAAAGGGAAAATGTTAATAATCGTGGTCTTATCCATGGCTCTTTAAGAAGTTAATATTATTATGGAACCACCTTTAATTTTTAAAAATAAAATAGCACCGCCCCCTGTTGATAATATAAAATGACTAATTCATTTATCAAGTAATAGTTTTAATTAAAATTTTAATTTTGAAGGTCCTATTAGAACCATTTATTTATGAGTATTAGAAATATTCTTTTAATAAACTCTATGAAAAATATTTACTTAATTTCCATATTATGAAAAAATGCTAAATAACATCAGGAAATATATTCATATAATCATTTTATAATAGTGTATCTCAAATTTGATTTTCATTAATTTCAACAACATGAGATATAAAAATTTAACTACAATCTATAGTCAATTTTATTGATTCATGTTACATTTTAAATGGAATGAAGTCACATAATACAACATTATTAGTTATAAAATATATTATTGAATTATGTATATAAATAATATACATACCTTGAATAATATGAAAATATTTTATGACAAGTTCATTATTAATTTTATGGAATAAATTCCTACTAATATAAATGGGAAAATTCATACAAATCATATTTTCATTTTTTATTTCCATGAAATTATTTCAATTATTTTTCTATATTCAATTCATGAGGTGATTTTCCAATTAATATTTATAATTTCATAGAAATAATATAGTATAAAGATCAAAAGTTAAATATGTTATTGGCATATTTGTAGTAATAAAATAATTTACTAGTCACTACATTATTATTCGTTCCAATGTAAACTATTTTAGTATAAAATTAATTTTCAATACCTTTTACATTTTTATAATGATGGTATCTATCATTCATTCCTATATTTTTACTTGTTCTTTCATAATGTACTATCATGATAAATTTAAATCATTTTATCATTTTCTTTTACATATTGTTAAAATCATCCTCTTTCAATACATGAGCCAAATTTCCATACAAACCACATTAGAGACACTTCAAAAATTAAATAAAAAGGTATAAATGGTTTTTTTAACACTCCGATCACAAACTAGAAACAAGATTTAACTAAATTCATAATGATTTAATGGATACTACACTATTTAATTAAATCTTGAAATTTTAATTTTATTACTTTCATTGAATATATAATCACCAATAAAATCCATTTCAACAATTATTAATCTTAAAAATGATTCTCATGACAGTTTAATTCTTTGGGATACACATAACTTAGATATATTGGCTTCAAATAAGATTAAAATTATTAATTTAACTATCATGACACCAAAAAAATATTGTCTACATTTCCACACTAGTGATTTATTCATCATACATGGCCATTGGATCATCCACTTTCAGTATCAATTCAACGAATTTCTTATATATATTTCGCTAAAAAACCATGTAAAAATTTTTCTAATGCAAGAATTTCATAAATTCCCCAAATTACATGGTATAAGTCTCCTATTTTTCTATGATATTTCCACCCATGACCCTGGATATTTATATTTACCTTCTAACTAAAAAATAAAATGAGTTATGTTTTGGTATTCTGAATTAACAATGACATTGATTATCCATTTCCAAGAACTAATCAATTATTCAGCTACACAATTGTAAGATGAACCACTAAATGTGGAGGGCTTTCATCATGAAATTATTATATATAGACATGTTCATAATAATAAATGTGGTTCCAATCTTTCTTGGATGCCTCCAATATTTATATTCTGGGTTTACTGAGCCATAAAAACCAAAAACTACTCTATCAAAATTCAAAATGTTCTAGGATGATATAATTTAATAATATATCCCACTTCATTATTTCCTTTTTAATATCCCATAATTCATCTATTAACACCCATTCTAACCATTCATAGTTTATGTGGGGAAACATGATTATAGTGAAATGTTATATAATGATGTGAATAATTTAGAATGTCTAACTATTTTTTACTCGCATAATCCTAACCTAAAAAAATATCTAATCCTTTTATTTTATTCCAAATATAAAAAACAATTCCTCATTTAATACATTATATAATTTATAAAAATGAATTCACCTTCTTGATTTCTTTATTTTATTTTCTGTTTTAGTGTTTTATATAATATGTCATATCTCATAATAATATAACCACAAATTCAATATAAGAATCTACCATTTATAATACTTTCCCCTTAATTCAATATATTTAACATAAACCAATTTACATTTTTATGATTTTTTTTCAGATATCATAATGGTTTATAACCGTAAATAAATCCTTTAAAAATTTATAGATAACTTTAGATTGGAACATAAATACTTCCTATGGAAAATTAAGGATTAAATAAATTTGTGAGTATATTTTAAATATTTAAAGCTATTAAAAATATTTTTATTTAATCTTGATAAAAACATATCTCATATAATCATTTACTTATACTAAAAGTCATATTTACTAAACCATTATTTTCATTAAACACATTTTAATAAAATTTACCTTAAAAATTATTCTTGTGGATTTATTGGAAAATATGAGGATCGATTAAATTATTTTTCTTAAAAACATATTTTTTACCCAAATATTGTTACAATAATTGAATTAAAATTAAATTATATTTTAAAAAAAATTAAGTAGAATTTATTTATAAGAATACATGTTTGAATAATTAGAAAATTAATATTCTAACCTTAGGGAATCATCATAATATAAAATATTGAAGAACTCATAGTGTTATTATAACCAATATATTAAACATACAACATAATTATCCAATGAACATAATAACTTCCCAAGACATTGAATAACCCTAGCATACTTGTAACACATAAAATCGTGTGATTTCAATATTAATCTCACAAAAATATACTTATTATAATTTAAGTAATTTTTTTAAATATTGATATATCCCTTTCCATTAAACCCCAATTATAAAAAATAAAATTCTAAAAAAATAGAAGGTGGAATTTTTTATGAGGAAATCATGTAATCTATTAATTAAAAGCCTATAAAAAATATTATTGTCTTATGGAATTACCATGAAACCAAATAGGTTAAAATAGAATAATTATAAAGGATTTTTTATCCATATTCAAAATTTTCCTTTAAAATGTTCCATTTAAAACCCGTAAAAAATTCCGCCTATATAATTTTTTCATATCCATAAATATTCATCTATAATATTATTTTATGAATTTTTAAAATAAACGAAAAATATATCATAGAATTAATCATGAAAAATTTTAAAACAAGTTTTTTATATTAAATTTTCTACTATCCAGATTCCAATTATCCTTATGTGTTCTTTTTAATTCATTACCAAAAAGACATAATAATTTTTTAATTTGATGTGAATAATTTATATTTACATTTCTCATTTTATATCATTTATTTCGATTATATTTTAAATTCCGTAACCAATTAAGTTCATGTCTGACATTTTTGTGATATTCGATCAATATGTTCGTAATTACAGTGGTCTGATGACTATAGTACATGTGGTTATTAGTCAATAATCTATTGAAAAAAAATACTTATATTATATTCACTCTTATTTATTAATTATTATTTGAATACTATCCATGAAGTATGGTTATGAAATATGAATTATATTATAATTATTGAAATGATAGATGAAATGTACACATGAATAATGTATCGGTCAATCAAATAACATAATAAAAATAATACAAGTATTATTTTTTATTATATAGTTAATATTATATCATAAATATTCTATTATTTTTCAACTTACATTTATATAAACTACCCATTTATCAGGTTTATGAAGAATTAATTGTATAACATCATGTAGGTTATAGTCAACACGTACGCAAGAAGGATTAGGTCATTGTTTAATAGTGGTAAATGAAATAAAATATATTATATATTTCCACTATATTATGATAATTATGTAATGAATATAATCTATATTCATTAAATCCATTTTTATAACCATTTATGAGAGGTTGTGAGAGAAAATAAAATTTATCAGTACATGAGGTGGTAGTTTACCATATAAAAAAACCATTTATTTCCCCTTGTGATGGATAATGAGATCGATATTGTTTTATTAATTAGATGAATAAAATATTTTTTACTGGATATTATTTTTTTAGTGTTTCATTATGGTGTAGTAATATTTGAAGGTGGTATAAGTGGAATTAAAACAAAAAAATTCCAATTAAAAACTAGTCAACTTCTTCAAACATCCTTTTTTCATTATACATTATGTCTTATAAGGGTGGTTTTATACAAAAAATAAGACCTATATAATGTGTGTAGGGATATTATATTGTAATCTGAGTAGGAAGTGAATAATTTTTAGTTCACATGTTGTGTACGGATATGAGGAGTGAAAGATCCCTAAAATATTATAGGGGTTGTTTATTCACTGTATTTATTAAATTATAAAATTAATATAAATTAATTTTATATTTCATGTGGCTCAAAGTTAACATAGGTACAATATATTAATATCATCTCTATAAAACCACTAATAAATAAATAAATTTATTGATTACTTTTTACCCTTATATAATTTTCAACCCCCTTTAAACCATTTTAAAAACAATATTGATATAACTATTTTATAATCATTAGCGATCATAAAATTTATAGTATTAGGAAAATTGACCCATAAATGGACCATTGATGAAATTTCAAAAATATCACATTATATTGTATGATGATATAATTTTAATGAGCATTATTTCCCTTAAGGAAATATTTTTAGTTATAATATTTCATGAATGAAAATTTTTGAACAATAAATTCAATTCAACATTGAAAACAACATGAAAAGAAATAAATATTTATATAAACAATTTAAATAACAATTATAATTTTTATTTGTCTAAAAAAAATTTATTGTGAAAATTCTAAGAAAAACTAATTTGATGGAATTGATAATTAATTAATTGATTTTTTAAGTGGTTGTAGTAGCACTGAAATAGTGTTTCATAATAATTTAATAAATCATCAATAAATTTTTTAAAATTTTATAAAATTTAAAAAAACATTAATATTACACAAAAACAATTAAAAATATATATAATTTTATTTAATGATATTCAGAAATCATTATAGAAATTAAAAGTAAAAAAATGATATTTTATACCTTTTCATTTACATAAATATAGTAAATTTTAAAATTAGTGCTTATTGGAGATAGTTCGTATATTTGAAATTTGAATTATTATTAATTAAATAGACTCAATAATTGAAAAAAAAATCTGTTTGTTGAATTTTATGAATTATCTCACTAATTTAACCATAAATGAAACAATGTTATTTTTATCGTGATAAAAAATGTACACATGTCATTATTCATATTTTTAAAAAATAAAAGAAAAATATATATTAATCATATTAATTATAATTTCAAATATGGGATCCAATTTTCATGATTAATTTTATTTATGTATTATAAATTAATCAAAAATTAAACATTTAAATCATGATAAAAAAAATTCTCATAATACTGTCTTTCTGATGTATTAAAATAATTTTCTACCAAATTGATATATAAAACACCATTCCAAATAAATTATTATGTTTTTTAATTAAAATTATCTTAAGGATATTTTAGAATGAATAAAAAATATATATAAACACAAGAATTTGTTATATAATTTTTACAAAAATTAAGTATTTTCAAAATTCATTGAAAATTGTAGATTTTCTTAAATTCAAAAAAAATCATCCCAAAATAAATCTTATATAATTAATTAATAAACAAAGTCTATTTATTCAAATTAAAATTATATTATTTTTTAATATATCTTATAAATAAATTCACATAATAAAATAATACACAATTTCAATAAAAATGATTTTTTTCCATTTTAATATGAAATCCCCAAGTACTATTATAATTAATAAAACACTATAAATTGTAATATATGATTATTAATAAACATGAATATTATTTATTCTAAAATTACCAAGGAATTGGCATTGAAAACATAATTCACATTCCTAGATTCACATTTTGGTTTATCTAGTCCCATCACTGTTAAATGTATTCTATGACTATGACTCCACAAATAAACATCCAACAATTGGGGAATAAAATATTACCCCTCAACAAACCATCACGGTTTCAAACATAGTTTTATGTGTGATATTTTTTTAATCTAATAAATAATTTCATTCACCCCCTCAATTTCAAAATTCCCTCAATTATGTTACAGTATTTTTTACTATATTCTTATTTCATACTATACCCTAGAAAAACAATGGTAATATTGACCCTCAACCTATACTGACATATTAAATCACATATAAATTTATTTATTCAAATTATAAAAATTCATAGTAAAAAATAACAATAAAAACATAATAAAATTTCAAAATCTCACCACTATTGTAAAACTCATACTCTCGCTGTCTCCCACCATAATGGTAAAAAGAACCAAACAAATGCCCACTTTATAAAACCTATGTCATCAAAATTTTAATAAATTCATAACAATTTATCCATGAAATTTTTAATGAAATAATATTTTCATAAATTCCAAACCCATCTAATTAAATATTCTCAATTCTAAAAGGGGGTACTCCACACCACATTAATCGACTACTCCACCCACATCATGGACGATCCACTCCAATGAACAAAAACTACCATATCATATCCATATAGAAAATATCAAAACACACATTCATATGATATTTAATTTAATGAAACTTATTATTATGATTATATATAGCAATCATTAGTATATATAGATTTAACGACTCTGATAAGACACTAATATCCAACCAGTGATAAGTAATTTCCACCCCTCAATATAGGTTTTCATATAGGCACTACCTATCCTATAGTCCCCATAAAATATGATCCTTCAAAGCTGAATGATTACATTAAATACCCATCTAAAGTCAATTAACAAACATAATAAATTACAAACCACACTATCAATTATGACACTAACACACTCTAGCCCATGACTACATAATAATTTTTTGAACTTCTTCTCTCAAATCTGTGGAACCTCAAACCTGTAAGACTATTGATCTATATCAATATAAAATATAAATATCCATGAATTCTTATTATACTACACAATTTACATCTATTCCCAATCCATCCCTTCATTATCTTTAATTATTTAAAAATCCCATAATCATATCTCTAGGAAGAAAACTGACACATACATGAGATACACAAAACCATCATCAACATATTCTTGATGACATGGTAGAGACATGTACATCTGATTATAATTCAACCATTATGTTATGTGAGAAATGAATATATATATATATATATTCCACATTAGCCAACTAATTCTAATTTACAATGAAAAAAATCACAATAAGTCACATGAAAATATAATGTATCCTATATTATTAAAAATATTATCAAGTTCCACTTCATCCATAACTAGAAAAATATTTAAAAATGGTCATTCAAAAATATAATGAACATATATATATCATGTTCATTTAAATAAAAAATAATTCCTAGAATCCATGAAGAACCATTATTTCCACCATTTTCAAATTTGAATCCGGCACGTATGAGTGCTAGATACACATAGATGAAGGTGTTTATTCAATCCCAAATAAATCCCAGATCAAAAAGTACCAAAACCAAAATAAATAATTAAAATCCTTATGTGATACCACATTAATTTATCCTCAACCTTGGTTTCTCTTTAAAATATAATCTACACAGTTCTATGAGGAAGAAAATACACCTCCTCTTATAAAATATTATCTCAAATAGTAGGTCAAATAAGGTTGGTGATAGTACGAAGGCTGAGTAATATTTTAAAAATTCATATATATTAACATAAACAATAAAAAAACATTATAGACAAACAAAATAACTAAAATTCAAGAACTCATATCATAAATTTTTTAATTCTACACAACATATATAATAATTAATATAAATTGTATCCCATAATTATTTAATCTCATAAATTTAATCCAAAACATAACCAATATTCGATATTACCATAATGGTCACCAATGTTCATCCTAGTTCTATCCAAAATAAAAAAAACATATACTCTAGCCATAACTCCACCCAATAATAAATTGAACCATTATTATTGACAAGTATGTTCACCATCATGATATATAAAAAAAGATCTTAAGTAATGCACATAAATTCAAATATAATTTTTCATAATGAAATGCATTTATCAATTAGGAACATATTCATTAATAGGTAAAATATTAAATAGGTTCTTGATTAAAAAAATAAAAACCTAACTATAATTTATTTCAATCCTAAGACACGTAGGATAATATAATTTTACCCTAGTTCATCATCTAAAATATTTAATGTAGTTTCATTGTGGGAAGAAATAAACATATTCTAAAGAAATATAGGACCACCCAGTCTACTTGCACATCACATTACGTCATAGGTGACCTCCTTTCACCAACACAAAAAACACTCCCCCACATATTTATACAGATTATCCCAATTCAGATTTTTTAAAAACTTGAAATAAATATGATGATAATATTTATAATATATTTGTCTTCCGATATGATTAATATATTTAAATCTTAATTAAAAATAATCATATTAGATATAAACAATCATCTAGGTATCAACAAAACATCATGGATAATTTTGTGTTCTAATAACCGAAATGGGATAAACAACCATAGTCAGAAGAAACGCCAACATAATATGACCAGAAAAATTGTGAAAATCAATTCCAAAATCCTCAAGGAATTGATACTTCACCATAAAACTGTAAAAAAATTCATTTCACAAAACCTATTATCCATCATAGATAAAAATATTCACATAGATGTTGAATAAATCACCAAAAAAAATCCTGATATCCATGCAATCATTCTATAATATCCCCTATATCATCCCATTTGAATCTCATGACAACACTATCAAAATTTAAAAAGCATTATCCCATTATCCTCGTAGTAAATAATAGTTCCCACAACGAACATGAACATTTCATCACTTATGGTGGAAAACCTCCTTTGACATTCCATAAAATTAAATCACAATATCCCAATAAGTGATGAATAATTTAATATGTAAGTTTCACTAAATAAAAACACACATACCATCATTAGTGTATATATCTTGATAAATTACTCATTAAATATCAATTTACATGTGATTTACCCTTTCCCATGATTATCCCACTTGTATACTGTGGTTGAAGATTCCATTAAATGGAATCCATATTCTTTAGTCCTCTACTTAGACCCCAAAAAATGATATTTACGAATTTCTAAAAAAATAATGAACATTTATTCCCAATTTACACTTACTCCCCCTTAATACCCATGGAACAATACTATAATTATCTAATGAACCACCACATTCATTTTTTGAGACCATTACCATACCATGAAACACTATATAATTACTCAACATCAAAAGATTAGTATGTTCATTATAGATCAAAATATTACCACCTAGAAACCCAAAATAACGCTACAACATCACCAAAAAAACATATATTAGTGATAAAAATTTGTACTCAAATAACCTAGTAATCATAGTATCATATCTATTGTGTGTCTCAAACTAATTTTGTAATAATACGATGAAATCACTAAAGAATAATCCCCCCAATGAAATATTAATCAACAATAAGTTAACAAAGATAAGTAGTGGAGAACTAGAAAAATGACTAATTAAGATCCTAATCCAAGCCTTTACTGATACTTAACAACATATAGAATTAATATTGAACCACAAGTCAAATAGATCACACATAATATTGAATTTAAATTGAGATGATTAGGAGGGGATTTACCAACAAACTACGATCCAAAATCATCATCCCCCCATTCATCATAATAAAATTCAAAAAAGCTAAAAACAGCTACCCATGTGTTTTAATATGGTTTGAATAAACTTATTAGGAAAAAAAATCATTTTCTATGTTATCAGGTGACTAGAACAACCACTAGTATTTCCAAAAAACACATTATGTTGAAAGAAACATAATAAATATCCTTCCCCCATTAGAGTGATCCATCCCATTATTGATTAATAATAAAATTAGGGGATATACTAGAAAATACGACTGCCATATCCAATGGAATCTTTTCAGTGAGACCATACAAATCAATGTCAAAAACCAAACATGATATGGAAATATTTATAGATCCTCCATCTATTCTGCGGTAAAAATTTCCACCTCATCCCTGTTTCATCAAATAGTTAAAGGGTTATTATATAATAAACATCAACAAAAAAATATTATATATTCCCTCCTGATAACATAATTCATTGTGTTGTTATATGGTCATATTCCAGTAGTATAATATCATTATGATCCCAAAAAAACATTAGAAATACAGGATCATATCCTGTAATAACACATCCATCTAATATAAAAAATTAAAATCTATGAGTTATAATTGATATTAGAAATAAATTACCCATAATGGAATTAAAAAATTATAATCTACAATATTGATGGACCAAATAATATTCTATTGTGATAAATATTATCATGATGGAGCTTCATAACCCCATATTTTATTGGGGTATTCAAGTCATTTTACTAATGATACTTATATTTTATGAAATTTATTTACTTTCAATATAAACATTAAGCACACCATAAAGATATAAATTAACCTGAATATCTCTCTACATTTAACCTTTTTTAAACATTTTGTAATTACATAACCCACCTGGTCTGTTGCATTGCCAAATTATGGTGTTTTGGGGGACTTGGACCCCATCGATGATTTGTGAGGACAACGATGTTAGTGGAAGGGAGTCATCATGGTGTCACCCCTCAGTGCCCGCTATCGGTTGGACATAAATCAGTTACATGAGGGTTTTCAAGGGTTTCATTCCCTAGTTTTCCCAAAATGAATATTATATGTTTTAATACCTCTTTAATGTAATATGAGGCTATTTTAAAGACCATAAATGAGGGACTAATCTCCAAAATTGGGGTGTATCTCGAAAGACCCAAATTGTGTGTTGATGATACACATTTTTCAATTATTAAATTAAATTATTTAACACAAAAATGTTATGGACACCTCTAAGATAAGAATTATTAATTAAAAAACTATTCCATCATGTGTAACCATACAACATCCCGGTGAAACCACGATCTTCATTTCAATCCATTCATTATTTCACATCCCGTAACTCCAGGATCATGCCTTTTATCACACAACATTTTTTTATTCTT
Source organism: Viscum album (assembly GCA_963277665.1). Classification (NCBI taxonomy): domain Eukaryota; kingdom Viridiplantae; phylum Streptophyta; class Magnoliopsida; order Santalales; family Viscaceae; genus Viscum; species Viscum album. The sequence continues at coordinate 1,298,411,623 of OY728146.1, forward strand.
CTTGGATGGTTTATTTTCCTTCATTTGGTGGGTTTGGAGTCCCTCCTCCCAAGTCTAATTTTTTTCACATGATGGATCCTTTTCTACTCACTCTATGATCCCTTGGAGTTTCTACTATGAATGTATTGCATCCCTAGTTCATGGCCCGAGGAAGAAAACATCGATCATTGATTGTCCAAGTAGGGTTTTCCTTCATCTCTCAATACTGTGTATTACATGGTGTGGGATCGATAATTTTCCTTTAGGGATGGATGAATCCAAACCTGCACCAAGATAATAAATTGTTTTTGAAGAATGAAGGGGTGTATTTGATGATGATGCTACTGAATTCATTTATCTACCTTTATATGATATGAATATTATGTGCATGTGTCAACTGAAAATACTGGTTGTTTTTGGTCCTTCCTTTTGAACTAATGAACCTCTATTTTCCTTGATAATATGGTGGTTGAATTGTTGTAATATGAAACCAGGTTAATCACATAAAGGTATATTGTTAAATGAAAGCACGATAAAAAATAATCTTTATGTGATTATCCTGGTTAACCTAACACAACAATGAAACACAATGAAATACGTTTAATGAATTTGAGAACATATATGTTCTAGTGATGTGTGTGGTTGTTATGCTGATTTATTTATGTTTTCGTGGATGTGGATGGGATCCCCCATTGTGTAGTTGTAGTTTTGTGGATTTGGGGCCATGTGGGGTCGTATGTTGGGTCATGGTTTCGTACCGTTACTTCGAGAGATCCCATATTTCCCTATTTTTATGTGACATTATAAGATAACTTCATTTGAATTCTTAAATTACTTCTTGGCCATTTTTACTTCAATGTATTGTCGTTATTTTTGTTTGTTCTCCAGTAATGGAGAATTTTATATACGAAATAAATAGAATATGATAAAAATAAAAGGCATAATGGGGAATTGTTTTCTAGGAATTACTTTTGATCTAGAGGTGGTTGTTGTTCACTAGTATGGATGAATATATATGAGGGTGTTTGTGTATGGGATGGTTTTGGAACCCTTACGTTGGGATGAGTTCTAGTTTACCAATACGTATAAATATAATTTTGAGTGTCTTATTCTCACCCCACCCATGATGAATAATTTTTTCCGAACACCCCCATTTCAATGGGGATGGTGTTTTTTCCAAACATCATATTGGGTGGCTGGATATTGGCTCATTTTTTATCCCTCTCCCGAAAATCTAAATAATCAGTTGAAAGGATTTGATGCATTTAGGTCCATTTTTAGCCCAAGACGTTTTGAGAAGGGTATGTTATGGTGATTGTCCATGGTATATGCAAGAAGGCTTGTTTCCTATGTTTTTCATGATGGGTCCCATGTTTCTTCAGTCATGGAAATTGTTGTTCTAGCCCTGGTGTGTGTGGGAGTGCATAAGTATTGATTTGGTTGCTTAGGAGTTAGTAGAAATGTTGTGTTGTTTTTGTAGCCCATGTTTCTGTGTGAGGGGTATGGTATTGGGACCACATTGAGAATGGTGGGGGAGATCTGATGTATTATATGTCTTAAATAAACAGTGGGAAAGAAGTGTGGGTATCCAAATGATGATTTTTTGTTACTATTACTTTACCATACTCTCTTTATTTGGGGAGTGTTCCTTGGTGAGGCTGGGTGAATAGTTTCCCAGTTTGGAGTTTTATTTATCTCTATTTTCTAACAAGGCATTATATTTTCTTCCCGCTCGTGCATGAGATATTTTGGGATTCCCAACTAATTATACCTGTATACTCACACTATGAATGAAAAATTGTTATCAGTTTACCAAGAGGACATCGGGGACCATGAAAGACTGTACTAGCTCAAACTCTTGGACAATTTCCATTCCGGTATTCATTCTTTGGGTACTTTCCCTTTGACTTTTCTTTTATACTTTTATGAGTTTATCATTGAATATTATTGTGTTAATGGGTTCTGGAGATACTTCTAACATCATTTTTTTAGTTTTTTTGGTTTTTACCATCGTATATCCATATAATACTAAATAAAAAACCTTAATTTCTTCCATATTACAAGTGTTTTATACACTTGGTACCAGTCTGCATTCCATGGACTATTGAAGGAGGAAATCAACTGTCATTATCTTTCCTTCAACAGAAGGAAATAAGGATATGTCATTTTCATATCCCTTCCAAATCATGGTGAAGGCGGGTCATGACAGAATGGTATGAAAGGTGATGGTTGGAAAATAAGAAGGAGCTTGGGGTGAGGCATAGTATAGATTTCATGGGATGGTAGGAAAACTGTATTATGAAATCCTGGTTTGTGAAATATGTCTTGGAAGACCATATAGTACACCGGATTTTGTGGCCTCTTGTGATACGATGAAATGACTTTGGATTTACCGAACGATCAAGTAATGCTACACTGATTATAGGGTAGAAACCCTAAGATAATTAAATTCATCATAAAGAATTGTTCTATTGTGTGTTCTAGGTGTTTTGTGAATTTAAATAAATAAAAAGATAATGTATAATTTAATAGAAATATTCAACACTAATTGGGCTTAGGAATTCTTTGCCTACCTTGCCGTTTTGGAACCCATATGACAACCATGAGTAGTGCGGGTGATCGAGGCCCATGAGGATCATCTGGCTAGTCTGCAGAGGACCGATTGAGAGGTGGAGGAATACCAAGGGTAGAAATTGAATTATGAATTTAACTCGAAGACCCTAAGGATGTTTGAGGGGAGTGTCTCATATCAGGAGACCGAATGTTAGCCCGAGGAGTTGTTGATAGCTTTCATCTTGATCCAGGATATGGATTTTTATTGGGATATATTTGCAGTCATTCATATTAGGGAGAAACACATCAGTGGTGGATGCTCTACCTCATGGAGAATATGGAGAGTTAGATTTTGTGGGTTCACTTCGAGGAAGTGTTTTTGGTGGAATTCCATTAATCTATGATGATGACTTAGGAGAGGGAGGAGCTACTCTACCTTCATCAGGGGAGTATGTCAGTGAGGGAGCATGGGATCATGTTCAAGGATCTCCTTCATTTTTCTCTGGACCTTTTTCTGAATGTGAAGACATAGGACTGATGATTATATGGGGAAATCTATCCTTATCTTCAATATGCTATTACTAACTTCACCCAACCGACGTACCTACAGGTCCAAAAGATGTCTGAAGTGGTGGATAGGATGCACACGCTGGGAGGTGTGCCTCGTGATAGGAGAAAGTAGGGCCTGTCAATGGGGAAGGTCTTTAGTAGCTTGACTCCATTATTCGGGCCTTCTTGGTTTCAGCTAGTGGCGAGCAGGCCCCGAATGTTCTAATTTTGATCTCCCTATTATCACCCTATCCATGAAAGCCGAGGACCTAAGTGATTAATCTATGGTAGTTGTAGAAATCTTTGGAATCCGTCCTCGAATTATTACAATACATTGGTGTTGGGAAGGTCCAGTGCACACCTCGACAACAATAGTTTCTTTCCAGGCCCATTCACCAGTAGTAGTAGATGCATCGAGCTCACTATCATCCAAGAGAAGACCTTTAGGAGGAGGCCAACCATACGGTGCTCCTCAGGGACCTCGACCGGGGCATATTCAGGGAGGCATTCAAGAGACAAGGGGCAGAGGAGTTGGGTGTGATATCTTTCAGACCGCATAAGTAGTAGTTCAACCAGGGCCTGAAGTATTTTGAGGCATGATCAACTTTTTTAGAACTATTTATTCCATATTCATTGATTCAGGAGCTTCAGACACCTTTTTTTACACCCTATCTAGACCATGTCATGGGCCTAGACGTAGAGAGACCCTCCAATCCCCTGGAACTGAGTACTCCCGTAGGGGGTAATACAAGCCTGTTTGACATTTTTTTAGGATGATGAATGATGTTGGGGTCACATTATTCTAGTGGGGATATCCTTCTACTAAATATTCATCCATACAATGTCATCATACGAAACGATTGGCTATTTTCTGTGTATATTGTCATTGACTTCATTGGGATAAATGTAATTTTCTCCAATGATTATGGCCAGTGTGTGGCTTTTGTTGGTGCACAAAGATTTCAAGTGTGGAGATGGGGAGAGGAGAATCTTTTTTCTATGGTGAAAGACCAGTTAATAGAATTAGTGGATTCTGAGATGATAGATGTCTCAGGAGATGTCAGATAAATATTGGACATTTTTTTTAAAGTGGTTGTGAATCTACCCCCTCGACATGACGTTCAGTTTGGGATATACATTCAACACAGTGACGATCCAATTTCAACAACTCCTTATTAGATATAGAAATTTGAGTTGCAGGATTTGCAGATTCAATTTGACGATCGGATGAAGAAGGTTTTTTCTGACCCAGCGTGCTTCCATGGGGTGCACCGGTCTTATTTGTGATGAAAGAAGATGATAGTCTTAGGATGTTCATTTACTACTGGAGACTGAATCAAGAAACAATCAAGAACTGTTACCTTCTCTCGAGGATAAATGATCTGTTTTACCACATGAGGGGATATGGTTGGTTCTTTATGTTTGATCTGCGGTCTAGGAATGACTAGTTATGGGTGAAAGATAGTGGTATCCCAAATACTGATTTTAGTTGCAGGTATGGGCACATTGAATTATTAGTCATGGATATTGGTGTTATGTATGCACCTTCTGTGGTCATGGGGATCATTATCTCTATTTTCCACAAGTTTGTGTACTAGTTCGTCATTTTGTTCGTTGATGAAATATTGATATACTCAAGATCAGAGGAAGAACATACTATGCACCTCGGGATTATCTCGGAGATCCTATGACATCACCCACAATACGGTATGTTGTCCATGTGAAATTCATTGACATGAGAATTGCATTTTCGTGGACATGCGATGTCTCATCAAGGGGTATCAGTTGATCCATAAAATATTAATGTGGTTGTTTCATTAGAATAACCCATGAATGTGATGAAGGTTCATATATTCCTAGGTCCGGTAGGCTATTATTGGAGGTTCATACACAACATATCTTGAATTAATGATCAATTTACATCTTTTTCATAAAGGATTATGCCTTCATGTGGAATTCGTATTTTTGGGAAACATTCTTCTATCGGTAAAAAAGGGTGGAAAGTGCTCTAGTGATCATGTTTCCATAGAAATTGGTGTTTTTTGAGGTGTTTTTTTGACTCTTGTGGACTTGTTTGGGGGTGTGAGAAGTTGTAGATGGGGGACTGACCACATATGGTTCTATGTAGTTATGTCCACATTAGTGTATTTATGCCACTAAGGACCATGATCATGCAACAGTAGTGTTTGAGTTGATGATTTGGAAGCATTTCCTCATCGGGGAGCACGTTGTGGTCTTCTGAGAATACAAGAGTTTGAGGAATATCTTTACCCCGTGGGACCTGAAAAAATGACATTAAAGGTTGGTGGAGTTGATTTAGGAAAAAAAATTTGAGATCTCTTACCTTGAAGGTATGAGGAACGTTTTGGATGATGCCCTGGGCAAGAAGTCAAAGAGGGAAGTTGTTCTAGAGTTTGTTTATACTTAGAAGGAAATGGAGGAGTTGGCTTCCTACCACCTATACTCAAGGGTTGATGGTTGTAGAGGTTGTCAGTTTCAAATGATAGTGCAGTGATCTATGTTGTGAAAGTTGGAGGAGTCTCAGTGGGGAGAAATAGAGAGTGAAGTGATGTGTGATCATGTTAGCCGGGAAAATGTTTTGGAAGGATGGTCTGAAGATGGAAAGAATCAAATATTATATAATGGAATATTGTTTTTCCCAGAGACGATGAAAAAATTATTTCTCTACGATTTCCATAACCTCCTCGTTCCAGTACACCCATGAATTTACTTGATGTACCGAGGAATGAGGGAACAATTATGGTGGCCCAGAGAGAAATGGGAAGATGTTGAGTATGTGGAATTGTGCCTGGTGTGTCAATATGTGAAGGTTGAACACCACATCCTAGGTGGGTTTTTGCAGACATTTGATGACCCCGAGTGGATGTTGGAAGAAATATTGATGGATTTCATTATAGGTCTTCCCTAGGTTAAAGGAGGCATTGATAAAATCTAGGTATTGGTAGACTAGCTAACGAAATCAGCTCACTTCATGGAGATCTAGGAGTTGAGTGAGTTGGATTTCATATCATGGAGATACATGGATGAGGTGGTGTAGTTTCATGGAGTTACAAGTTCTATAGCTTTGAATAGAGATTTATGGATTATCTCAAAAGCTTGGTGAGGATTGAAACATGATTTTGGCACCGAGTAATGCCTTAACACTACCTTCCACCCCCAGACAGATGGGACAACAGGGAGGAGCATCCAGACAATAGAGGATACAATACTGACATGTATTTTGTACTTTTTGGGATCATGGGAATGAAATTTTTATTTAGTAGAGTTTTCCTATAATAATATATATCACTATACTATTGTCATGGCATCATGGGATGCCTTGTACGAGATGTCGTGTCATTCGCCAATGTGTGGGACCATGGTTTGGGAGGTAGGTGTTCTGGGCCAAGAGGTAGTGTAGAGCACAATAGAGAAGCTTCATCTTGTGTGTGAGAGGATGAAGGCATCCCATGACCGATAGATGTCGTATGTCGATCATAAGAGGGGACCCTTAGAGTTCTCTATATGAGACCATGTGTTCTTGAATGATTCCCCTTGATGTGGGTAGTGAAGGTTCAGAAAGTGGAGAAATCACTCTCCAATGTTCCTTGGTCCTTTTTATGTGTTAGGGAGAGTCTGTATGTGGCATATGAAATGGGTTTTCCTCCTCATTTGGAAGGGACCCACAGAATTTTCCATGCCTCACATCTTTATCGATATCTACATGATGATTCACACGTCCTTGAATGGGGAAATATGGATATCAAGGATGATGTGAAATTCATAGACCGCCTAGTATAGATCGAGGATTTTTGAGAGAAGATTCTTCATGGATGAACAATTACCTTGGTCTATGTGTTATGGAGGTATAGTGGCCTTGAGGAGAGTTCATGGGAATGAGAGGAATTTTTTTGTGCCAGGTACCCAGACCTATTTTTAGTTTTTTTCTATTTCGTTTAGTATATTTGTGTGATGTATTTCATGAATTTTTTGACTATGAGATGAGATTTCTCCATTTTTCTCTGAAATTATATGAAGAGTCCTAACTGTGGGAAGCAGAGGACTTGATCCCTAACAAAGACACATGAATGTGGATTCAATTAACCCTATGTGGGTGTAACATCCCAGGTAAATAATCAGTAAGACATTTTCATATTTATTAATATTTTTCAATTAGGTATTAATTTTACTTTAAATGGGATGCAATATTTGATGGCATAACTGATACACAACAACAGGTTTTTTTAAAATTTTACGATGCATACAACATTGAGTTATACAGAAATAATAATAATAATAATAATAATATTTTAAATGGTTTTTAACGCCTAGTCTTTGTAATGGTGGGAATGAACAGAACTAACTAAAAAATGGTTAAACATATTTGTTAAATGTTTTTACATTTATCCAATATATGTTAGGGGCTTAACATATGAATGAATCTAATTTTTAACATGAATACACTAATATTCAGTAAAAGGAAAATTTACCGTATTTTGATGGAGAATTCAAATTATATTTAGTTTCGGTCATTTTTATAAGTTTTATTTGAAAAAATAAAATTCTTCTTTAGATTAGGGACATCAAAATTTACATTGGGTAAATTTTTGGTATTTATTTTCATAATGTTCATTTTTTATGAATAGTGTAAAATATTGTATTTTAATTCAAATGTGCCTTTTAATCTAATTTATTTTTATGGTTATATTAACTTTTCTATTGGTTTTAAAGTTTAATTTGAAATTTTTTTACCATTTAATCCAATGTTGGTCATTGTAATTAATTTCTCTTTGAGATTTATCATAAACAAGTTTCAATCTTTTGATAGTTATTGTTTCTTAAAAACATGTTATTGTTTTGACAAAGAAAATAAATTTAAAATTTATTAATGTGACTTCTATTTTTGTAATTTTTTAAAATAGAAATCATATTTTAGTTCATAATATTAAATATAGCTTAGTCTTGTTTTTTGGAATTTTTCTGAAAAACTTCAATTTTTGATGAATAGTCAACCAACTTAATAGTAGGTAAAAAAAAGAATTTTTCATTTAAATGAAATTTAAACGCTTCTGTGAATTGAATTTCGAAAATATGACATACATGGTTGTTATTAGTATGTAAAATATGGTCTAATAAGATAAAAATAATTTTTGGTGAATAATATTTTTTGACTTTTATTTGACACAGTTAATGGTAAATAAGTTGATTCAGGAAAAAAAGAATATCAAAATAACATTAAAGTATCATAAAAAATTTCTTAAGATTATTTGATGTTTCACGGCCGACCATGGGAATATTTTGGTCAATTTCAGGACCCCATGAAGCCACTTAAGAGTTATAATGACACTTTAGATTAATTAATATTATGTAAAGGAAAAAATAACACAAACAAATATCTTTTAATAAATTGATTTTTACATGTGGATATATAAGTTATCATTTCAACTATATATATTCATTGTAACGATAAAATGATTTCCCACATCATGGTATCTTTTTTATAATGTTTCGGCTTTAAATAAATAAAATTATTAATGACACAATAATGATGCAATATTTACCCCATTAATAAATGATTTAAATCTATAAGATTATAAATATTATAATAACATCCCAAAACTATCCAATTATTATTGGATGAATTAATTTTTACCATGAGTCTTCTTATATTACCTTTTAATATGTTTTGGAGCTTTAGAAACCGAATATAATTATATAAAAAAAATAATACTTTACCACATTCCTAATGAACCCCTCCTCTCCCTTATAAAAATCCCCCACTTCTTACTCATTTCTCACACCTCTCAGACCCCTTGGTTCATCCAAACCCTATCCAAATAATCTCAAAATATCTCTCTCCTCCTCTAATAATCTTTACCATAGGCCTAAGGAACTTCAAGAAGTCCTTTTTGTTCAACCCAAGGGGATTTACCCATATAAAAGTTAATGATTACTCTTAACTCCTTTTCATTTATTTTACATCTTCAACCACTAAACTCTTTTTATTAATTAATTTTATTACCACAAATTTACCCTAAAAATACTATTTTGTTGTTGTGCAAAGGATTCTATCTACACTTACACACACCTCCATCTAATGGGTGAACATATTGTTTCTGTGGATGGAAAACTAACGCCTCACAAAATGTTGATTGTTCGATTATCTCCTACCACCTCTCATGGTAGCCATTATGATGGAACTATAATTATATATGATATATATATTATGTGTATTTTTTTATGATTATTTATTTTTCATTAATAGCATACATTTCTGAATTCCATTATGGGTAAACGCGATAATTTCATTTGAGGATGTGTAGTCTACCACCCCCTCAAAGTTATATGTCTAGTTAATTCCATATGTGGGAAGTATAAAGGATGAATTTATTGATATAATATATGATAATATACTGGAATTATAATTTAGCTATGTATAATTATGTTTGAATTCCATTACAATACGAAATAGAAATTAAAGTAGTGTTCATGCGTACGTACGACTTACCGTCTCCATGAACGATGCATTTCATTTCTAACCTATAAATGATATGTAATAACATAAATAAAAATATATACTGAATTTATATTAAATATATGATATCTAATTCATTAATATCAATTTTGAGATAGTGTACTATTGACCACAAGGATAACTTGTAATTATAAGAAGTCCATTTTTTGACAGTAGTACCAAATATCGACCAAACAACCATTATTAACATAAATGATTGCATGATGTTTATAACATTTTAATAAGTTATATAAAGAGTATAATAAACATGTAAAAGGTTCTTAAGAAAGTATAAATTTACTGTTATTCAGGAAGAACAAGGAACAAACAAGTCATGTCGGACACAATGTAAGGGATTTCTTATCTCAATTTTAATTCCGTGAGATCTCCATTGTTCGCTACTTATTCATTTCATGTGATGTATTGTGAACATCCCTTTGAAATATATTATCAGTTTTTTCATTATATTCCTGATATTTTGTGAATAATTTGGTGGTTTTTAACTTTTGGTCATATGACTCTATTGATTACAACGTGGTAAAAGATTTTCATTTCACTTTTTATTTTTGTGAGATTGATGCTATATTTTCCACTATATCATTTATAGGGTGTTGTCAAAGGAAATGATTTTATTAATTGTGTAATATAATTCAATTTATGGGTATTTGAAATCTTCATTTTAGTATCCTTCTTTCATGGGTTTTATGTTTTGTAAGTTACCAAATCGGTATGGGAACCATTTAACCCAATTTCCATTTCATGGGTTAACTAGAAAATTCTTTATAATGTCATTCTATGATTATGTGTGGAATAAATAAATATTTATTTTTGTTGTAATTTCCACTCCACTTTGTATGGATATAATTTTGATACACATAATCCCTCTATTGATAAATTCTCAAGTCATCGATATGAACATGATATGAGTAATTTTAACTCAATGTTCATTCATTGATTTAAACACCCTTGTCATTGGTTTTGTATTAAAAAAAATGTGTTAATTTCCTATGATTTATTTACAACAAATATCCAATCATATTGAGTTTATTTATATTTTTCACACATCATTATTTAATTGATTTATCCTAAATATAAGGATACCATTTTTATAATGGATTTCATCTCAATTTACATTTCATTGAGACTTCACCATCATTATAAACCAATTCACTTTTATACGGTGTATATACTTCCCTTTGGCATATTATATCATGAATATTTTTATTCTCATGATATTATAATGTTTTTATTAAATTTTATTCCTCAATTATTTGTGTTCAAGCATATATCATTTGGTAAATAACTTTTTAACTAAAATATTGTTTTAAAGATTTATTATTCTAAATCATTCTAATTAATCTCCATTTTTTAAAAAAATTAATCAGAATTTATTTATATGGATATTAATGTTTTAACATTTTAAATCCTTTTAAAACATCAATGTGGTATGGGACACATTGATTCAAAAATCATTTTATTGAATGTTATAAATGGTTTTGAAAATGATTTGATAAAGCAATGTTTATTTCAATATCATGATTTGATATATTGTGATTTGAATTTGGAAATGTTATCTTTCATTTATTCTTGTAGTATGTGTTATGAATATGTTATGCTTATTGGGAATTGTTTAAGAATACTGGTGGTTTTTTGATAATCCTAGGGCGGGTGAGGCCGAGATAGATCTCTAATGCATTGGGTAATCTGATGGAGGTAAACATGATGTTTCTCCTAAGAGATTTAGGGATTATAATATGATAGGTATTACAAGTGTAACTCCCTACATAGTAGTGATAACTACAATGTAGGATTTATATGGATGCCATAATATTGCCTAATGATTTATGATTTCTGTGTGTTATTCATAAATCTTATGATTTTCTGAGATATGTTATGATTGAAATGTATGGCTTAATTAATTTGTTTTGGGTCTAATGCTTCTTTTCATTATTTTATAACCCTTAATGAGATTTTTATGATCATCCCATGCATTGAAATGTTTTTTAAGAGGACGTAAAGATGAATAGTGTCAAGGATGGGATCAAGGAAAATTCATAATGTCTAAAACATGGACTAGACGTGACTTTTTTTGAGTTTTTATTTTATGAATAAAATGTATACAGAGTAGAATTGTTTATAGGTGATATTTATGCTGTTATTTTAATGTTATGACATAATTCGCTACAACTATAAACATGATATGATTTCAATGTGAATTATCCATTTAATTCAATAATATATAATGTTTAAGACTGGGTACATATTGTGGTTGAGTCAATGCCGCACAAAGCGGATAGTATCTTGACAAGTAGGAAGGGACTTCCCGATATATATGAATGAACGATGTGAGCATTGTATGTTTCTGTGGATACTTCGGTGAGGGGAGTGGTACTGTGTTGATAGTTGTTCAAGAGAAATAAACAGGATAAGTGTTTTTAGAGATCGAGGGTTGATCAGGATTTCAAACAACTCTATGGTGGTTCAGCCTTGAGAGTTATATTTCGATTTTGTTGTTCAAACCCATCACTTTTATTAGGGTTTTGTTTTGATTATCGATTATGAGAATTTTATTAGAGGTATCTAGTATAATTGAATAGAATCTTCTAGTCCATTACATTACTTAATTATGGTTTTTGGTGCACTCTAGACCCCATCAGTGAGTTGAGAGGGTAGCAGTGTTAGTTATTGGGTGTCACCCATTAGTGTGTCACATATTAGTAACTCACCGATCGGTGAGATGTGAGTCACCAATCAGTGAGACGCGTGTCATCCATCTGTTCCATGGGGATTTTTAGGGGTTTTTTCCTAAGTATTCCCATAACAAATACCTTGAGAATTAATACCATTTAAAAGTATTATGAGGTCGTTTTAAAGGCCATAAATGATGTTCCAATCCCCATGAGTGGGGTGACCCTAAATGGATCCAAAATGTGTGTTGTTTTTTCACTTTTTCTTCTTTTTAAATGATATTCTTTAATAAACATATGTTATGGCCACCTCCCAAATGAAAAATTATTAACTAAAAATATATTACATCATGTGTAATGGTCCTACAGTGTGGTGAAACCATAATCCGCCTATAATGCTGTTCAGGATTTCATATCCCATAACTCCAGTATCTCGCCTTTTATCACATAAAGTTTTTTCTTCTTCTTTGATGGTCTATTTTATATTCCATTGTGCATTTGGATTCCCTCTTCTTGAGGCTAGTTGTGCACCCATGCTGGCGCGTTTCCTACTCACTCATGGAGTCCAATGAGTTTCTTCGGTTCTTGGCATGCATCCCAAGTTCATGGCCCAAGGATGAAATCTTTGATTATTGATCATCAAATTAAGGGTTTTCTTTAATTTTCAATACTGTGTATCATGTGGGGTGGGTATAATAATCTTCCTACAATGATAGATGAAACCAAAATTTGAACAAGATAATAAATGGGTTTTAATTAATAAATGTGTGTATATGAGGATGGTTATGCTGTTGTATTCTTTTTTTATAACTTTTTATGATGTAAATTGTATGGGATTTTTTCCACTTGAAATCATGGTTGTTGGTGGTCCTTCCGTGTACAATAATGTACCTCTGTTCTCCTAGATAATCATGTGATTAAATTGTATTAATATGGAAACTGGTTAATCACGTAGATATTGATAGTTAAATGGGTGGATGATAAATAATAATACATACATGATCACCCTAGTTAACCAAACAAAGAAAAGAAACCAAATAAAATGTGTTGACTGAATTTGAGAGCTTAATTGTTTTGATGATGTGTATAGTTTCTATGATAATGCTAGTATGCTAATGTGGATGGGGATGGGATCCCCCATTATGATATTGTTGGTTTATGTATTTGGGGTTGTCTGTGGGAATATGTTGGCAATTGGTTTGATTCCAATACTTTGAGGGATATCATAAATCCCTCTTGTTGTTGTGACTTTATAACAGAACATGGTGTGAATACCTAAAATAATTCATGGATAAGTTTCCTTCCATTTCTTATTGCTATTTCTCTTAGTTGTATGGTATTGAAGAATAAATTAAATTAAATCACTCTAATATGATAATAAGAATATTTTTAATGGGTAATTGTTTTCCTGGAATTATTTGTGCACTGGTTGTGGCTGTTGTTCTTTTGTATGAATGAATAGTTACGAGGGTGTTTGTCTATGCATTGGTTTTGGAACTGTTAGGTTGGGATGAGGGCTTTTTTAACAATACGTAAAAATTCATATTTTTGTTTCTTATTCACTCTCCAACCATGTTTAGCACATCATGGTGAACACCCCCATTTCATTGGGTATTTTTTTTCCCAATATCCTATGGGGTGGCTAGATATTAGTTCTTTTCTGCACCCTCTCCGAAGTATCCCAAGACTCATCGGGTAGGTTGTGATGGCATGAGGTCCATTTATAGCCGATGAATCTTCCAAATGGGTATGTATTATTGGATGGACTAGGTTTTTTCCCAAGGGAATTTTAGATGAGTCATAGCTATCTTCTGGCATTGTGATAGTCGTTCTGGACCATGTGACTATAGGTGTTGTCATTTATGTTTGTGGTGGCCTATGTGACTGTGGGTAGGTTACACTGTTGTTATAGGCCAAGTGTGTGTGGGTGGGGAATGGCGGTGGGGCTTTAAGAAGAATGTTAGGGGAGGTCTGATGTGTAGGTTTTTATAAATAACAACAATGAAAGTGGTGTGGGTTATCCAAATGTCGATGTGCTATTACTATTACGTAACTAGACTTTTGTTATTTGGGGAGTGTCCCTTTGTGAGGTTTGGTGGTTAGTTTCGTTTCAAGCTATTTTGGTTATCTCTACACTCTCTAAAGTCATTCAATAGTCTCCCCACTGGTGCATGAGAGATTTTTGTATTCCCAAATACATATAACTATATACTAAACCTACATATATATAACTAGTTTTAGGTTTCTAGGAGGACTTCACGGACAGTGTAGTACTGTACTAGCTTGGACAAAAGAACCATTTTTGGTTGATGTTTTTTTTGTACTTTCCCAATGATGTTTTTCTTCTATTTTAATGTGTTAATATTTATACATAAATATGGAAATGAGTTTTTTCATTACTTTTAGCTCCATTTTATGAAGTTGTTTGGGTTATTATAATTGTATCTCTTGATCCTACTAAATAAAATGAACAATCCATTTTATATTACCTGTTATTCTATACCCTTGGTGCTAGTTGCCACACTAGGGCCTATTGAAGGAAGGAATTGAGGGTCATTATCTCTCCCTCAACATGATGAAGGAAGGGAGTGGATTTTTTTATCTCTTTCCTTATCACATTTTAGGAGGGTCGTGACACATTAATTTAGTTGGTGATATATGCTATTTTAATTTCATTTTATATAGGATGTTTAGTTTGTCAATATCGTATGATTTCATTTTATAGTTAATTGTATTTTTTTCCACTCAATAAAATGGTAGTATTTTTTAGAAATCTATTTATATCATTGATACTCAATTTTTGATTATTAATTACATATTTTATCCTTATATAGATTGTTGATTAACCAATATATAATTGATGTGGATATTTATTTATTTTCACTTTTTTTCTAATTTCATTTTTATTTTATTAGGTTTTTTTCTTTATTGTTGGAATAGTCTACTCATATAAAATTTTATATAAATTCATGAATGAATTAATAATATCATTTAATATAAATTTATTGATAATAATTATTATTATTAACAATAATAAAAACTCATAAAATTATATTTTAACGAATATAACCTAGAAAAAAGTTGTTTTATAGATTAATAATCCACAATGAAAACATTTGTTAATTATTGAACCCATATTTATGGAATATGTTATTGAAATTTTTAAAACTATTTTTAATAATTTGATAAATAATTATTTAATGATCTGATTTTATTAATGGGTTTTAATGGAATATTTTGAATTACAAGGTGATAGAGTTTATGTAATTTATGGTCCCCACGATTTGATTTTGATGACTATGTAAAATAATTATAATAATTTATAATATAAAATATTAATGAATTATTATTGAATAATAAATTTGATATTCTATTTAAAATCATTTATTAAAATAAATAAATTCTATATTACATTATATAATTCTATTCCACATCGTGTAATTTATTTAAAAAAATGATTAAAATTTTTTTAACTAATGTTTTAAAATATAATGATAATATTAGAGATCAATCTTTTTTATTTATTTTTTTATCAATTTAAATATAGAATTGAAATGAATGAATAACAATTTTTAAGTGTTAATGCTTTGTATAATAAAATTATAATATTAGTAATGGGGTAAATGGAATATTTTTATGGTGCAGTACACATGAAAGATTTTTTGGAAAATCAATTGAATCATTTAGCATTATAAAATATTATTACAAAATTTTATGAAATTATATATAATTGTGATATGTTTAATTTAATTGTTAAAGTTTATGTCTTTAAATATGTTTCATGGAAAATACTAATGTTAGACAATGAAGATAAATTGTATTTTTCATCATTGTTAATCACGTTAGAAAATGATGAAATCAGACATGTATTTCTATATATAATTATTAGGGTTATAATGAGATATTCATGTTATTATATATATAGGGGACATTCTATGTCATTAGAATATATGTAACACCACAAGCCATTACAATATATTATTTCATTAATAAGTGAAATTTTACTAATATCCTATCAAGACCCATCCCCTAGGGCCCATGATGTGACTACACAAATCCCACCATCAATAGGCCAGGGGATGGAGACTAGCACCGAAGGAGTATTCTCTAAAACTGGGAAGGCATTGAAATTATAACCTAAAAACACACATATCCAAGCACACAGAAATATAGCAACATAAGTAAAATGAATGGTAAACTAAGTGAGTGAAATAAGAACAGTGGTCCACAATACAAGACCCACTAGAAAGAACAAATATAACTGAGATACAATACAACTGATGAAAATGAAAAGTTAGGTACTGGGTCATCCTCTGAGGTTCATAAATGAAGGGTAGTTACATTTCGCCTCCACAGCACTCCACATCCACACGTCTCCTCTGTGTACCATCACACCGTATAGTCCACCTCTAGGTACCATAAAGTCCTGGTACTCTCAGGCTCAGTCATCACTGTCTGTCATCTACATCGAACACAACATGGTGCGAGAAAAGCCTAAGTAGGGGTGAGTATAACGATACGCAGTAGGGACCTCGAGACCCTCTAGGTCTCACAAAATCCAACTAGGATAAAACACAAACTATGAAATCAACGGATAACCTTACTTAGGTATCTGGCCATACAAATACCTATGTTATCAAATAATATATCTTAATCGTGAGGAAAACACTGATGTTCTAACTCAATTCTGACCAGGATTTGTACTAGTGATACTATTATGTAATATTTCCAGTCACATTGTAGAACACCTAAGATAATGGAGAATTAATCCAATATCGAGTATAGCAGACCTGTTGCATCACATAGTGGTGCTTCCAACTAACCTTGGACTGCTGAGGTACTCCTCCTGTCGAGTACCATGGTTCTGTCCAATCAACAGGGTGATCCCCACCATGGGTCTGCCACGTCACACAGAGGTACTCCCTCTCTTTCCATGCAATGGTACTCCTCCTGTCGAGTACCATGGGTGCACTGTGTCACCAAGTCACTCCCCACCATGGGTCAACCAAGTCGCCAAGGCACTATCCACTGGGCTTGTAGAGTCACTCTGAGTTGAAACGGTCAGCAGTCATTAGGTCTCATCTAACCACTAGGTTACCGCACTACACTCTCTGGTCTCTGTGGGGAACTACTCCACAAGCTACTAGTCGATAATCTAACTTCCACTACATCCCAATATGATATATCTCAATGTTATACCATGTCATAGGGGTCTCAACGTAATAGACAGCGCTTCAAACGGACGTCCGGTCTGTGAGTTATTAGACTTTTAGTCCCAAGGGCCTAGTTGGGTTATTGGTCGATTCAACCTGATCAATCCCCAACATAATCCAAAACAATGTGTGATATCATTCAAAGGAACCGATTCGTTTCAAGGTTCCCAAAGCCATAGAAGGTTTGTCTAATGGATGTCTGGTGCCAAAGTAATGGCCAAAAGAATGTAAAAGGGGCGTAGTGGGCCGACGTCTGGCCCAACCTAGTCGAACTGACCCAACCCATTAGGTCCACCTCGTCCCACGAGGTCTGCTCAGCCAAGGCATACCATGAGGTCATGGACGGGACATAGGTCATGGAATAGCCACGAGGGCGGGGACCAACCGCTAGTGTGGCGGACCGGCCGTGAGGGCGCAGACCGGCTATGAGGTCGCGAAACAACCATTAGGGAGAGGAATTGTCGTGGGGGTGGTGCACCAGCCGTGAGGGCGCATACTAGCTTCAAGGGTGTGAACCCGCCATGAGGCCATGAACTAGCCACGAAATGGGGGGCAACGACGGTATCTCGGCAGACTTCTGTGGCGGCTCGGCAGACGGCGAAGCCGTGAGGGGAAGAACTGTGGGGCGCGAAGGTCGGGAGGTGTTAGTGGCCGCGGGGTGAGGTCATTTCACTATCTCCCTCATCGTGTTCAACACCAAAAATCATCAAATTATTTGCAGAGGGGTCGGGCCATATTTTTTTGTCTTGTAACCTTCCTCATTGGGGTGAAGCAAATGACTCAAAATAAACAACAATGGGGAATTTCAAACCCTCCCGCAATGACTATGCACTAAGACCTCAAAAGAAAACATATGCATATCAACTATAAAGAAAATTGATCCATGTTCCTTGTTTTATAATGGAATAACATTGGTAAAAAAATAATTTTTCATAATAAACCCCTACCTACAGATGTTCATTGACGTTGGAGCAAGAATGAAGAACATATGTTGATTCGTCATAGATGAAGTCATCCCAGGTCAAAAGAAGTCCTGGGGAAGAAGGTCAAAGACTAGGTATTTTTTCTTCATTGGTGAACATTTATTTTTTGTAGGGGCATTCTTTGTGGAAGAATGTGTTCTTCATTGGAGATCTTTCTCCCATGGAACTCTCTTAATTCCCCCAAATTTGCAAAGTAGCAAAAATGTGATATGTTTCCTCCAATTTAATTGTTGGGACAATTTCAAATTGGGTTAATTATTCACATAGGTTGGCATAATTATGTATGGTGAGTTGGATTAATTAATGTGGAGTTAGCTCAAGAGGCTCCTCCACATTAAAGAGGGAGTTGGGAGGTTTCTCCCCCATTAAGATGTTCGTGTGGTCCCCATCTCTTAAATCAAACATGGGAGGTTTGGGGCTCGGGTGGTCCCCACCTTCCAACATCCACATGGTTGTTTCAAGTAAAAATAAATTGTTACACAATTTTATTTTTATTTTATTCTTTCACGAAAAACCCAAAAACTAACCTTCACTCTTGACCAACATCCATGGAGGTGAAAGTATCATTAAGAGAATATCGGAACTGCATGTTCAATGGTTCTTATATTTCAATTATGAGCACCGAGTAAAAATTTAGAAAAACCCACTCACACGTTTTTTGAACGTACCCAAAAAATGTTCAGAAATTCATTCTGGGCTCTCTCGGCCCCGGAATCATGAGCCGTCAATTTTTGTGGTCTCGTAAAATTCCCATATATTAAAAAATATATATACACATAAATTCCAGGTCTTTACATTATCCCCACCTTAGGATTTACATCCTCGGAAGACACAACTCAATATAGGTGAACAAGTGGGGGTACAGAGCACGCATCTGAGCCTCCTGCTCCCATGTGGACTCCTGGAGGTTCTCGTGATGTCAAAAAACATGCACCAGAGGTATCGAATGTCCTCCTGGGACCTGATTCTATAGATTCTCAATCTCTACCGAGACCTCCATAAATGTCGCCCCATCATCAACGTCCAACTCACCATGGTCGATGGTGGGAGAAAGATCATGCACATATCTCCTCTACTGGGACACGTGGAAGTTGTCATGCCCTTAAATCATCTATGGTGGAATATATAAGTGGTATTCCACCTCTCCAACTCAGTTGAGGACCTAAAAATTTATGATGATCCTCAGATATAACTTTCCACCTCAGTCAAATCTCAGCAAACCTTGTTGAAGTGAGACATGTAGAAAGAATTGGTCACCATACTCAAACTATAAGGGTCTCCATCTCCTATTGGAAAATGACTTATTCCTGTTCTGTGTAGTATTCATCAGCTACTGGATGATCTGAAACTTCTCTATGGTATCCCAAACCATCTCTGGACCCATTAGTGCAGACTACCCCAAGTCAGTTCAACATAAAGGTGATCTTCATGGTTTCCCATTCAACAACTCAAAAGGGTCCATCCCAATGATGGAGTGATATATGTTGTTGGATGAAAACTCCACCAAAGGTAAGTGATCCTTTCACCTGTGACCTAAGTCGAGGACACAAGCACACAACATTTCCTCGAGTGTCTGATTGGTCCACTCTTTTTGACCATCCATCAGAGGATGGAAGGTGATGCTCAAACGAAAATGTGTCCAGAAAGCCACTTGAAACCACTTCTATAGCTGGGAAGTAAAAAGAGCATCACGATGAGAGGAAATTGATGATGGTGATCTTTGTAACCGCACAATCTATTAAAATAAGATATATCACATGATCTCTAGAAAACATTGCTCTCTGATCGGTAGGAAGTGGGCCGACTTGGTGAGTCTGTTGACGATCACCCAAATCGAGTCATGAACCCTCGATGTATTTGGATGTCCTCTCATGAAGACAATGGATATCCCATCCCACTTCCACTCTAGGAACTGTAAAGGCTGATCCAAGCCTACTGGTACCTGATGCTCCGCCTTCACATGTTGACATGTGATTCACAGAGAGAAAAACTATGCAACTTCTTTCCCCATTCCCTGCCACCAGTGTTATCATGAGAAATCATGGTACATCATCGCCACTCCAGGATGTACCGCTAGAGGGGAAGTGTGGAACTCCCTCAACACTTCTTCTTGAAGTGTCACTGGTACCATGGAACTTCATCTGAAGGGGATTAAGTGCTCCCCACATTCAAAAAATCCATCAAGTGCTTGTCCTGTGGATATATGAACATGCCGATCCTCGGAGTCAATGTCCCCACATTGCACCTCCCAGACTCACTGAAGAAGTTGGGGTGTGACTGTAAGAGACTGTATAAAAGCTGCCCCAACTCTATCCTCAAAGGATATATGTAAAGCATGCGGATGCTCTGTCACCTCTCCTAGAAGCTATATACCAGACCTCCAGCTGAGTACATCTACCACAACGTTCCCCATCCCAGGAGTATAGACTATCATGATGTCATAGTCGTAGAGGAACTAAATCCAACGTCATTGTCTTAGTTTTAGGTCCTTGTAAGAGAAGATATAACTGAGAAATTTGTGATCAGTGTACACTGTAAAAAGTTCGCCCATCAGAAAGTGTCACCACATATTCATGGAGATGACCACTACTGTTAACTCCAGGTCATGTGTAGTGTAGTTCTTCTCATGTTGTCTCAGCTATCGAAACCATATACGATCACTAATTACTCATGAATCAGTACACATCTGAGTCTAGTCCCTAATGTGTCAAAGTAAACTAGATACTCTACGCCCTCCTATGGAAGCCTCAAGATGGGGGGCACTAGTCAGCCTCTACCTCAGCTCTTGAAAACACTGCTGGAATTTCAACAACCAAAAAAAGGGTTTCCCCTTCATCATCATAGTTGATAGTGGTGCTGCAACATTGTAGAAGTTTTCACAATGCTCTAATAATATCTGGCCAATCCCAGGAAACTATGTACCTCTGTCACACTCCTAGGTGAATCCCAAGTATGTACAGCCTAAATCTTCAATGGATCTACTATAACGCTAGCCTCTGATATGACATGTCCTAAAAAAGTGAATCTCTCTGTTCTAGAACTGGAACTTCGAGAGATTACCACAAAGATGGTGCTCTCGGAGTGTGTCCAGTACTACCTACAAATGATAGGCACGCTCCTTCTCAGTATTCCAGTAGATCATAATGTCTTCGATAGAGTCTACTATGAAGAGTTCAAGGTACGACTGAAAGGTCCTGTTCATGAGTCCAATGAACACTACTGGAGCATTGGTTACACCGAATGGCATATCCAAGAACATGTAATGACCGTATAGAATATGAAGGTTTTCTTCTATACATCCTCGACTCACACTCTGAGCTGGTGATAGCCTGATCTGAGGTATATATTTGAGAACCATCGTGCTCCCTTCATTTGATCAAAGTGGTTTTCAATCGTCGAGAGTGGGTACTTGTTTTTCACGATGACCTGGTTCTAGAGACGATAGTCAACACAAAGCCTCAAACACCCAATTTTCATCTTGGAGATTAGAATTGGGGCTGCCAAAGGAGAAACACTAGGACAAATAAATCCCTTCCCCTGCAAGTCCACTGGCTGTACACACAGCTCACAAAGCTCCGTAGGAGCCATACGATATGATGGTGTAGATATCGGTGTCTTCCCGTGGTACAAGTCAATGTAAAAGTCCTTATCTCTATGAGGAGGTTGACCCGAAACCTCATCAGGGAAAACATCAGCGCACTGTTCCACCACTACAGGATAGATCAGATGCTCCACATCAACATCTTAGAGGGTAAGGCTAAAACAATGATGAGTGATCGGCTACACTATCCTCCAGAAAAGTCCATACTGTGTTGCAAATGCTCCCTTCTCACCGGTGAAGGAAAACCTAGTCCCATCCATCCAGACACACCACACTTTGCGCCTAATATAGTCAATATGATCATGGACTGTAGAGAACTATTCCATTCCCAAGATGATGTCATAAGGCCTCAACACTGCTACTTGGAGATCCCTGCCAATGCTATTGTCTCTGAGAGTGAGCTCACACATCTGGAACCTTTTTGTAATCATCTAATTCTCTCCCATATGAGTATCTATCCATAAGGATCGATCCAACGGCTCCATTTAAATCTCCGATCATAAAATGATGTTAGTGGCAATAAAACAATGACTGGAACCTATGTCTGTACGTACTAAAACTATTGTGGAGTAGACACCGATCGTTCCTTGTAACATTTCTAGAGTTCCATGATCATATGCCTCAGCTACCTGGAGTTGAGCTCTCCCCTGTACACCTACTACCTATGGTCGGGGTGGACCTCCTAGTGGTGGTAGCAGTAGCATCTCAAATTGTCACCCACTGCCAGCTTCACAACCTGCTCCTCTGCCACGTCTGTCTTCTCCCTGCGGACCACCTCAGTAGAACCTCTATCTCTTCCTGGGTGGTCCCTTGACCTTCTGCTGATCATCCGTATAGCGGGTCAGATAGTCACGAGCCAGTGACCCTGTCTACTACTTGTGTGACACTTCCCGCTCTTGGTATAACTGGATTTTCCTCGGCTACCCCGCACAACCGATAATGATTCATGTGGTCGTCCACCTATAGAACTAGTCTTCTAGGACCTCTGTGACATTTTTCTACTACTAGTTATAGAAGACTCTTCAATGTGATGACTGGTGGTTGGTCTCGCTGCATGTGACTACTCAGCAAGGAAACTCTTCATTAAAAGGGCTCTCTATGACACCCCCACTTGCATCGGGATGTTGAGTGAGATAATCAAAAACCCAATCTCTTATCTGAGCCCCTGCTCGATGGCCTGATCCCTAATTAAATGATACCACACCATATATTTGGAGTAAAGTGAGAGTTCAGTGAACCTCACTGAGTACTGGGCCACAATCATGATTCCTTGCTGTAGATGAATAATATCATGTACGTGTATTGCGCGAAGAGGCATTGGGACTAAATCTTCCTGATACAGGCTCTCGAGGTCTGCCCAGAGATGCATCACCTCACCGTAAAGCTAGATCATCACACTCCACCATATACTTGCTGCTTGCTGTAGAGGGCTGAAGGTAAGGATCACCATGAGATCTGCTGGTGTCCCTATGAGTCATAAGACTCTCACCATAGCCTCTAGACAATCTTCATCCACCTCTAGGTCCTTTTCTCCCCAGAACCTGGGTGGCATCGGGCGATGGAAGTCATGAAACCCACTCATGTGGCATGCGTCATCTGTTGCTGGGGCTGGTGGCATCGGTGACCCAATGGGTAGTGGTACCACTGGTGCCTCTGCTAGTGACTCTACTAGAAAAGGGCCATGCATTGAGGCCTCATCGTTCAGTAGGATATATGTGCTTACAACTCTTAAAACACTAGATGTTTGTCTTCGTGGAGACATCCTAAAAAGAAACAGGTTCTCCACATTCAAAAAGCTATACCTGGGGAGATGAAATTTATACCTAGTGATCTAACTCAAACTATCACAAAGATAAGTTTTGGAAACACACACACGGTCAGTGTTTTCGTGCAGTGAGTCAGAAATCAAAAGTCAGGGCCTAGTGTATGGTTACGTCGGCCACTGAACCAAAACTAATTTCCCTAAACTAATATCCACACTCACTACACTTAACACTGTTACTGTTAAAAAAAATCATATTCCAACGTTGTGCAATAGAACCGACTCCTATGATACCAATTTGTCACGAACCGTCCCCCGGGGCCAGTATCGGGACTACCCCAAGCCCACCATCCACAGTCCAGGGGCGGGAGACTATCACCGAAGGTGTATTCCCTAAAACTGGGAAGGAATTTCCCTTATAACATGTATCCACACGTAACAAAGCACACAATATGATAGGAACATAGGTAAACATAATTGTAAACAGAGTTAGTACAGAATGAAAAAAGGGACAGAATACACGCCCAACTAGAAAGTACAACTACAAATGTGATACAATATAATTGATGAAAAGGAAAAGTCAGCTGTTGGGTTGTCCAATGAGGTTCATACCTGAAGGATTGGTATAGTTTGCTTTCATATCACTCCATGTACACCTGTCTCCTCTACGTATCATCAAATCCTATGGTCCTCCTCTAGGTACCGCATAGTCATGCTACTTAGAGCCTCAGTCAGCGATGTCTGTTGTCTGCATCCAACAAAACAAGTTGTGGGAATATCCCGTGAAGGGGTGAGTATAACGATACTCAGTAGGGTCCTCGATACACTCTTGGTCCCAAAAAATTCAAAAAGGATAAATCACAAAGTAAGAAATCAACAGATAACCTTTATTAGGGATATACCCTTACATACACCTAATTTATCTATTAATTCATCTCAATCATGAGGGAGACACAGAGGTTCTGACTTAACTCACACCATGATTTTAACTAGGGGTAGTGTTAAGTAACATTTCAATTCGCAACAAGAAACACATCAGCAGTTGGAGAACTCATCCTCTATCGAGTACAGTGGGCCAGCTGCATCACATAGAGGCGCTTCCCACTAACTTTGGACTGATGAGGTACTCCTCCTGTCGATTACTGTGGATTAGCCATGCCACCAAGGTGCTCCCCACCATGGGTCTTCTGCATCACACAGATGCGCTCTCCCTCATTACCTGCTAAGGGAGTCCACCTGTTGAGTACTGTGGGCCTACCGCATCACCAAGGCGCTAACCACTGTGGGTCTTCCACATCACCAAGGCACTACCCACCAGGCGTGTTGAGTCAATCTGAGTCAAAATGTTTAGAATTCATCAAGTCTCAGCTAGCCACTGGATTCCCGCACTACGTTCACTCATCTCTATGAGGATCTTCTCCACAAGCTACTGGTCGATACTTCAACTACAACGAAGTCCCCCGAAGAAGTATCTCAATTTTGTGCCAAATAATCATAGTCTCAACATAATAGAAGGCGCGTCAAACGAACGCGCGAACTGTGAGATATTTCTTTTTAGTCCCGGGGGCTCGGTTGTATTCGTGCTCAATCCAACCTGACCGTTCACCAAAATAATCAAAAACACAGTGGGGTATCACTCAAAGGAACTGGCTCGCTCCAAGGTTCCCAACACGGCTGACAGTTCATCTAATGGACGTCAGGTGCCAATGTTATGGACAAAACAATGTAAAAGGGTCTTAGTGGGCCCGGGTCCAGTCTGACCCAGCCCAACCCTGATTGAGCCAACCCGGTCCAGGTCTGTCCGGCCTATTCGGTTCGGCCAGGCTCGCGAGGCCGGCGACGGTGCTGTGAGGGTGGCACTGCCAAGGGATACTACGAGGGCGCAGACAGGCCATGGGCCCTAGACTGGACACAAGGGCGCAGACCGGCCCGCGAGGGTGGTGGACCGGCCCTGAGGGCGTGGGCCCGATAGGAGGGAGCGGACACGGACTGGCCGTGAGGGCGTAGACCAACTACAAAGAAGTGGAAAAGCCACGAGGGAGTGGACAAGCTGCATATTGGTGGTTCGGAGACAGCGGCTCAACGAACGACGGCAGTGGCTCGTCGGACGGTGGAGGCGGCTCGACGGACGACGGAGCCACGAGGGGCGAAGCCATGGGGCGCGGAGGTCACGAGACAGAGGTGGACGTGGGGTGGCTTCGTTGCATCTATGCCTTCATCTCATTCAACACAACAAATAATCACAAGATTTGAAGAGGGGTTGGGCCATTATTGTTTGGCCGTACCATCCACGTTAGGTCGGTACCAAATGGCTCAACATAAACAATAATGAATAACATCAAACCCTCCCACAATGATTATTCTCTAAAAATACAAAATAAAACAAATGTGGATCATCTATTTAGAAAGGTGATCTTCATTCCTTGTTGTAGAATGGAAGAACATGGGTAAAATAATAATCATTCTCAATAAACCCATACCTCATGTTCTTCATTGACGTTGGAGCAAGAAGAAAGTACAGACATCCATTCGTCATAGATGAAGACGTCCCCTATTGGATGAAGTCCCGTGGAAGAAGGTCGAAGTTAAGGTTAGTGTTCTTCATTGGTGTATCGTTCTTCATTGGTGGAGTGTTCTTTGTGGATGAAAGTGTTCTTTGTTGGAGAGTTTTCTCCTAAGGCTCTATCCTAAATCTGCCAAATTTACAAAGTAGCCAAAATTTGATATGTTTCCCCCAATTTAATTGTTGGAACAATTCAACATTTGGTTAATTATTCACATAGGATGGCATAATTATGTATGGTGTGTTGGATTAATTAATGTGGAGGAACCTCAAGAGGCTCCTCCACATTAAAGAAGGAGTTTGAGGTTTCTCCCTCATTAAATGGTTCGGGAGGTCCCCACCTCTTAAATCAAACATGGGAGGTTTTCGTCTCGGGTGGTCCCCACCTCCCAACATCCACATGGGTGTTTCAAACAAAAATAAATTGGTACACAATTTTATTTTTATTTTATTCTTTAACAAAAAACCCATAATAAAGCTTCACTCTCGACCAACTGTCATCGAGGTGAAGGTCTCTTTAAGCGAATACCAGCACTACGAGCTCAACGCTACCCTCAGATTTCAATTCCGAGAACCGGTTCAAAAGTTTGACAAAAATGTTCGCACGATTTCTAAATTTACCTGATCAAAAGTTCAAAAATTCAATTTCAGCACTCCGGGCATCGAAATCAGGGGCCATCAATTTTCACGGACTCGTAAAATTTCCATTTATTAAAAACAATTACATGGAAATTTTGGTACTTTACATATCATGCGATTTACACAACAAACATTTATCATGAAATACACACATTGATAAATTTTTATTATGGATTACAATACATACAAGACAGTGTTTTAAAATATACTATTTATATTATTATTTAAAATTAATATTTTCTCCTAGAAAATAAATTTATTGTTATAATGAGTATTCATCAACTTATGATAATATATTGATACATTCATTAGTCAAAAATTAATTAGTAATCAATATAAAAACCAAATTAATATAAATAAATCGTATACATTAAATTTTTTTTCTTCCAAAAATAATTTTATGATAATAAATTAAACTAATTTCTATCAGTGGATGATATTAATGAAAAATTATAATGATAAACTTTATTTTAAACTTATTTTCATATATTTTACTTTAATTATATAATGTATCTATAGTTAAACTATAAAATTATTAATAAAAATTAATTTATTTGAATGAATTTTTTTTTTAATTTAAATTTTATAAAAATTAAACGATCAAGAATTATCACATTAAAACTGTGCTTCCTCATCCCATTTGTGAGATTAATTTTTAATTAATTTCATACCCTTCTAATTTTAGAATTTTGGAAAATGGATTAAATATTTTTAATCATAATAATTTTTATATGTTATTAATTTATGATTTATTTTTTACCAAATAGATTACTAAATGATGTTAAAGCCAATTACTATGATTAAGAGAAAAACATGTCAACCAAGGGAGTGAACCTTAATACTAAGGTCATATATGATGTAAAATATGACGAAAACCCATTTTATGGACATATTAAAATATTAACCATTAAATAAATTATTTTTTACAATATGGGGTACAATTGACTAATAGAAAACCTTGTTTTATGTCCCGCTTTTAAAAATTTACATTTTTCCCACTCACCCTGATTATAGATGGTATCAAATAATCCCCCAATATCACACCCACTAAAAACATTGGATTAAAAAAATTAAAAATAACCCCTTTACAACCCTACTCTCATCATTTAATGGTTATCATTGGAATCAATCAAACATAGTAAGGTATTAGTGAGTACCTAGGACGGAAACCAAAGAAGTGGTAATGTTTTTTGTGAAATGACATTTATTTTATTTATTTATCCACCACATATAATTATTTTTATATAATTATTAAATAATATAATAAATATAACGATTCTTCATTATTATGTGTGTAATAAAAAAATATACACACACCCATAAAATGTGTTATGAAATCATCATTCGTTTGTACGATGAACTACCACCTCATGAATTGATGTTGTTCAATTTTCCATTTACACCATTCATGGATAGTAATAATGAGTATATTACTATTAATATATGTTATTTATAATTTATTTATTCTTTTTTAATTATTTCATAACACATACATTCTTGATCTTCATTTTTTGGATTACTGTAACATATTTTATTTGTATGACAAAGTTCCATGGAGAGAAGCGATATCATTATTTCAAAAATTATGTGCAATATATTAAAGATGGTATTAAATAATATGTGATATATAATAAATTAATAATATAATTAAATAAATATATATCTACATAGTGATTAATTTTATTCATTGAATATGACATGAAAATGGAAGTAATGTTCGTGAGAACGTACGATATACCATCTCAATGAACGGTGTATTTAATTTCCTATATCAAAATTTTAATGATTACTAAAAATAAATATATAAAAAATATATATGATTTATATTTCATTATTTAATTTCTATATATGATTAAATTATGTTATATTTAATAGGAACAAAAATAAAAAAAATCAAAACAAACTTGAAAAACAAAGAAATTAACATCCGAACAACTGGAAATAAAGATTGTTAAATATAAAATTGTGAAAAAATTGTATAATAGTATTTATAAATTAAATTATAAATGTTATCATTATTATTTAATAATTTAATTGAAACGTTATAATTTAGTTTAAATATTATTCAACCAAAAGGGATATTAATTTAATGGATTTTGTCTCAATTTACATTCATTTATGACTAATTTGTTATTGTGCACCAATTTAATTTAATGAGTTCTATATACATCAACTTTGAAATGAAATATCATCAATACATCCTTATTCATGGTATTATAGGTTAAAATTTTAATAATTTTATATAAGGTTATTTTATTTGAAAATTATTAAGTGGATAATATAACAATGAAATATCACCTTTTTATGTGATGATTAACATTCTTTTGAAATAATAACGTTATTATAATAATTTATATTTCTAAAATATATCAAAATTAAATATCAACATTCAGGAGTAATAGATATGGTTATTGGATTAACAATTATCCATTTTTAGATATCATATTTAATTTTAAATATATTTATATAATTTGATAAATTTTGATAAATTTTAAAATTTTTATAAATTTAAATATATGTTAACTGAAATTATTTAAGACATAAAATGATAATTAGTTATATTAATAATGAATTGGAGTAGTGTGAACCCAGTTTATGAACAATTAAGGTAACCACTTTGAAGAATTAGTAGTCTCTTGAGATGAATTATTTGGACGAAATAGATGGGGTTTTACCTAGTATGTTTTAAACAGTCTGGTGAAAGTAAACGATGGTAAAGGTTGTATATTCTTGGGAAACATGGCCTCCACTATTTAATCATTTCATTAATTTAGAATTAATTTAATATAGTTTTTATATATTATATTTTCACTATGGGGAAATCAAATAATTGATTTTTTTATATTTACTGTTTAAATTTTATCATTGTTAGGTTATTTATCTTTTTATATTGAATATTCATTATCTTATATTTTTAATTCCTATTTTTTAGTTTATTTACCTTTCCATTCTGATTATTCATTGTTGAGTCATGATAGCATAAACTGTACTTAACCATTTCTGAGAATTTGAGATCTCCCTTATTTTCTTTCAATTCTTGAGGGTCTGATGATAAATTCTTGGAATTGTTTAAAGGATGTGGATCAATTAATTTTTTAATCATTTATTTTATATACCAACATAATATGGGTATCATATGGGAAATTTAATTTTCTAAATCATCGAAAATATTTTCTAAATTGGGATTTGAATCTTATATTAATCCTAATGTAATAAAATAAGGCACCAAAACAATTCAACAAAGGTAAAATTCATTATATTGGGTATTAGAGGTTGTTTATTATTAATGATGGAAAATATATTTTGTGAATCATACATTATGTAAAATAAAACTATGATTGATATATGCAGATATGTCTAAAAAATAATTTTAATGTTTGGATAATGTATATTTTATGTGGATCTTCCAAAAAAATCATACATGTATGGATACTATAAGCTAAAGATGTTCTAGAATAGATATTCCTACGGGTAATAAAAAATAAAACGGATAATCTAAAATAAATCTTATATAGCCTGGTATATGAAAAAATGAATTAATAAACAAATGGTTTTACACTTAAGGGTGAAATTTTTATGATTATTGACATTAAAAAAACACTTTTGTAAGATTTCAATGTAATGATTTCCCCTGTAAATCCAATCATTTTTATTATAATATTAGTTATTCATATATTTATATTTTGTGTTTAATTTAACAGTGTATTTGGAAATAAACAATGTGATTTTAAATTAAAAATTTTATAGGATAATTATGAATATTTCATTTGTTAGAATTGGTTACTATATGTAATAATAGTGTTAATACTCAAGGAAATTATATAGATTTTCATGCTGAGGGTACCAATACCTCTTTTATTAGAACATAGAAACTTATATATATATGGTGTACATTAGCCAGATAATGAAAATTAAAATTTATTTATAAGAAAAACATTTTCTTATCTGATATTGGCTTTTATTAGTGAACATTATGCAATAGAATTACCCATTGTTTAGTTGGAATAATTATCTGATTATCGATAAAATATGGATTAATAATATATACTAGATATTTTTGTCATTTAGATGAATTGTGACATTAAAGGATAGAATTTTGGTGTAATGTCTCAAAATTGATTCAGGTCAATGTTGGACGTTGATCTAAATTACTAAAAAATAATAAGAAATAAAAATAATGGAATAGAGACCATTTAAGGATAAATTATTTTATAAATATTTCCCACCTGAGAAAAAAATAAAAATGAAGGGAAATTTCTAGAGCTTAAATAAAAATAATGGATAATATTTTGTGGTATATAATGCTATATTTACAAGTATATGCAGGTAGACCAAATACTACATATACAAAATTCAGTGAAATATAAATCACTTATCTGTAGGGAATAAGTGAATTATATAAAAGGTAATTATGTCTCCAAAAATTTACCTTATATGATGAATGAATATTCTTTCCCAAAAAAAATTATAATTGATTCCCTAGATCCTAAAATTCGTTGGATACCATGTGATGATTTGGACATCTAAAAAAATAAAAAATGAAATGCATCGAATAAAAACAAGGGGATGAGGAGATTCCTAGAATGTGTGAACTGTATATGGAATCAAACTATGTAATTATTTATGGTCATGTGATTTATTCATAAGTGTAGGAGAATGGTTCATAATTTTAATCATTTTCAAAGGATGATGATATATTTTATTATAAAATTTTATAAATTCAATGAGACATGGGAATTATGAAAACATATTCCATATCTATCTACCACTAAAGAGTCTAAAGGGATTTTGTCAATAATAATCAATCACTAAATCTAAGGTAGATGTATCAAAATATGTTCTGGTAGATAAATTTATCCAATATTCCAATTTACATATTTCATTATATGATTATCGATCATCGCACTATATAATATCATCATAATTTTCCATGAAAATTTTAATTTTTCTACTCTAATTTAAAAACTGTGACATCAGTAAAAACACAATATTGAAGTATCATTTGAAAAATGATGTGTTGGTAGTTCCCCATTATGAAACATAAATTCACCTAATTCAATAACATTATTATCATTTATGTGTTAATGTTTATATAATATTTTGTTCTTTATGAATTTCAAAATACGAGGAAAAAATTATTACAATATTAAAAAAATTATTATTTATCACGAAGATGTATAATTGCATATCTTAAGAGAAAATCATCATAATTTTAGTCATATCTAGATCCACCCCTAATAAAAATACTGAATTATTTTCTTAGTGAACAAGAAAATAAATCATCTACCGATGAAGAAGTAAATATTTAAATTGAAGATAATCCTGTTTAATATAAATACATTGATATTATTCCTTATTAATTACCTAGAACCCCCCCCCCCCTTCAAAAGGTTATTTTTTTATTGATTTAATATATATTTTAGGACAAATATTAAAGAATCCATATATAATGGAAACTGTGGAAATTGTGGAGGTGAGGAGAATAAATAAGGAGTTGGGTAACAATTGATTTATTCTCCCCATGGGTTCTCAATGGAAAACCCTCTATTCCCCTTGTTAAATATGAAAATATTTAAATAATAATATTCATTGATTATATCAAAATAAGTGCTATTATGAAAATGAACATGTATCCACAACCTCGCGTAAATGATTTATTCGATCATCTTCTTGGGGTAAATTAATTTCCAATGGTTGATATTTTTTAATATATCTATAATTTCATGTAATGAAGAAATAAATTAAGAATACTTATTTTTCAATAAAGTATTGAAATTTCTTCATTATTATAAATCGATTTTGATTAAACAATGGTTCCTCTTTATTTGTGGATCATATGAATATAATAATCAAGGATTATATTTATAATTTTTATGGTATTCAATAGTGTTTTTATGGTGTACTCTAAAAGCTATCAGGACCATAAGTGTTACATGCAGGTTATTCTTAAGACACATAAAAGACAATCATTACATGGGATATTTAGTAAGTAATTTTTTTAAATAGGATGCTTCTTTTTGTGGATCTGTAGTCTCCAAAAATAGAATCACAGTTTATCCACCAATGATAACGGTAGTCATTAAATTTCTTTAAAAACATAATTGATGTATGTAGACTAATTTTTTAGCTAGTTAATATTGATTATTCTTGCAGAATTTATCATTACTATCAAACATTTTAACCTAGAATACACATAAAGGTGTTATGTGTTCATGGAAATAGGATTATAAAAAATGTTTAAAGAATCTAAATAATACAATGGAGAATGCTCTAATTTTTACTCCACCTTGGGGAAGTGTCAGTTTTTAATATATATAGTCATGCATCAAAGAATGAATATGGTTGTGTCTAAAAAAATGATAATTTTATTTCATATTCATCAAGGAAATTGAATATTCATGCACTTAACTATACATCCTATGAAATTTACATAGTATTTTCAACGATTTCATTAATTATATTGAGACTCTATATCAATAGAAAATGATGTGATATATACACATATCATAAAAGGACGAGATACATCATTTCAAGGAAACAGCTCAATATGAGATAATTTTGATGTATTGAGATACTATAAAATTATTATTTCTCATTACACTCCATCCCATGGAATAGAAATAAGGTAGTGGATTAATTATGTAATAAAGACCATGTAATTATAACCCATTTAAGGATTAATTAGAATCATAAGATAATGGATTTAATAAATATAAATATGGTAATTAATATGAAAGGGGAGCCTTCAAACATTATTCATGTTAATGAAAACCCATTTTATTAGTGAATTTTAATAATTCTGTAATAGATGATCATATATTTTATATGAAAATTATATATGTGACTAATCATGAATTATATGAATTCTTATGTGATGATGGTATTCCGATATTTTGAAATTGATTTTATTATTAAGAAATAATTATTCCAAAATTTTAATTGATGTTTGAATATCATATATGAAATTTTTTATACATAGTAGTAGTATAGTATGATATTGTGTTTTGAATGTACATTTTATGGGTCATAAAATGATGTGATAAATATCTCACTATGTGCCTAATTATATTGATTTAGAAATGTGAATGTTGCGAGGAAATAACCTTAATGAGTCATGAAGCCTTTCCATTTTCCATTGTATAAATGTGATCACATAACTATGATATTTTTAACGGTACTATATAAAAATTAATGAATAATATCATATGCGTTATCATTTGTCACCTATCCAAATATTTAAATTTTCTCTTTATAAGAGTAAAATTGCCCATTGCAGACCTTTGAAGGATTTCTATTAAAGGAAATGTATGTTTAAATTGATCAAATCATATATTTTTTTCTAATAGAGCTCGTAACTTTACATAATAATTATTGGAAGTATTTCAGAAGACTTATGATACTAAGCTTCATTTCAAAACTACCTACGCTATGGAAACTGATGGATAATATGAAATAAGAATTAAAAAAAGTAATACATGTTGATATAATGATCAATCACAATTATATGGATTTTTCCTTGGTATTTTCCCATTTTATAATATTATATTAAAAATGGTTTACATTCATGTATTCATACAGTGTCTTATAATGAAGTATATAAAAATATATGACGCAATTCAACATTTTGGGATAATTTTTTTGAGAGGAATCATGTAGGTCCAAACCATGTGTATAAAACACTAATAAATTTAATGTTTTTACAGGATCACATTAAATTATCATAAATTTGGAATCCAGTTATGTGGAATATTAGAGAAAATATTTTGAATTCCATGTGAGAGATCATGTTTTTGGGAAGGTATTCCCAGGGAAGGGTTTTATAAGATATTGTATGAAATTTATGGAGAGCCCCAGCTACATTAGACTTTTTCAGATAGTTGACAAAAATATATTTTTTGATTTTAGTATAGAAATTACACCAATATGTCCAATGTAGATGATGGGTTCTATATATCATTGACAAAAACGTACATTCCTAACCCAAAAAATCTAATTACCTATGATGAAATAGAGTGAGAACTTGATCTATTAGACTATGAAGAACCTATCATGATTTTAGATACTAGAGTGAATTTTTTTTGCAACTGGATGATTTTTCTATTAATTTTACTCTGGGGGAATCACAATAAGGCGGAATCAATATGGGAATAAAAGAATAATATTGCAGATAACTACCCTCCAAAATTAATATTGTAGTACCCCTGTTGTTTTTAGGATGGAATTTTTGTAGGAGGTAATAATGTGACACCACATTAAATTAGAATATATTCATTTTAGAAAATCTATAATTTTATTCATTGATTTAAATAAATTCATTAAAAAGTTTGGACTCATTAAATGTAATAATGACTTTCTTTGAGGGATTCCATTACACAGATGACCGAGTTACAATGAATACTAATATTATTATTATTAAAAATTTAAACTATCTACTATCTATTAAAATTATTTCTAAAAATATAATTGATTATATTATGATAATATATTTTCGAATTTAGTTTATTCCAATTATTTATAAATTAATATTGAAAACAATTGAATTTGAAGGAAATGTTTTAAACAAAATACACACCAATGGAGATTAATATTAATAAATTATATTTTATATTATTATGGGATGATAATAAGGATATTTATATATTATGAATTTAATCTAGTTATTTTTAATTAATGCAATATATTTTATTGGCTTAATTTAAGAAAAAATCCAGTTTTACTTATAAAAGTCTACATTACTCAAAAGGTAGTTAAACAGCCTTTTAATAGAGCACAAGATTTAAAATATATATGTAAAAATTTATTTATTTTTATATAAAATAAATGACATTTTTGAAAATAATAATTTATAAATTTTTTTAGAGTAATGTTTTGATATTTTTATAAGACCTTTAATTTTTTGATTAAAAGTGAAAAATAGTGTATTTTAATTGAAAATTAACATTTCATGAAAATAATTAATTATGTTAAATTTTACTTTTAATATTTATTATTCTAAAAATAGATAAATTATACATATATTAATCTAATATTTGTATTTTTAAAAAATTTTATTGTGAATGTATATAAAATAAAATAGTAAATATATAAACCTTATCCCACTAATAATATGCTTTCTCGTGTAGAATTTATGAATTATTTAATAATTATTTATACATATTTTGGTATTTATAAATGAAAAAGTGGATTAAATATTTTAATGTGAATTTAATTTATAGTTTATAACATGGTCATTTAAATTTTATAATAAAATAATTAGTGAACGTAGTAAATACAAATTATAGTGAATAAGAGAAAAAAAGTTTAACATGTGACTAATATTTATACGAAAGGGTATAAAAGGAAAATAAACATATTAAAACTCAACTAAAATTACATATTTTGATATTATCCCTCCATGTATGATGTTGTGTAAATTATTTGTTCAATGGGACCTAGAAAAAAAGTCATTGTAATTCCCTCTTTCAAACATTATCTAGTTTTCTACAAACCATTTTATAAAATGACTCCCCAAATCCCCCTAATTCACACCACTTAAACTAGTTTTTTAGCCATGAAATTATATAATAACCTCCAAAAATACATACCCTAGTAATGTAATCCATATATTTTGGTAAAATAAATCTTAATGAGGCATTAGTAAAATCCAATGGAGGTTAACTATAGAGGAGTTAATGTTTTCTAGAATTTGTTTTTATTTTATTTCATAACTGATATCTTTAAATATATATAATATAATACTAATATAATAATATCATTATAATTATAATATTTATATTATGTTATAATATGGTTATGTCCTATATCTTCACAATGTTCAATGAAATATGTTAAGAGATAATTGTTCCTATCTACGGATGAGAATTTCCTCGTGAACCAATGTCATTATTTTTTCCGCAACTTCATTTAAAAGATGATAATATTGATTAAAATTCTATAAATATATGATATATGATATATTTATGATGCATGTATTCTTTTATCGTTATTAAATTACAAAAAAATACAATTAACATTTTTTAGGAAGGGTATAAGGTCATCCTTGTGTATGGCGGACTATCGCCTCGTGAAATAATGCGATTTATTCATGGTTTACATGGAATGTATTAATGATAGTTTTGATAATTTTTTTTGGATATATATGATATTGTAATTATAATTTATTAATATATATATATATATATATATATATATCTTTCTCATTTCATTCAATAAAACCTACAATAAAATGAAAATAGTGCTCATTCATATATTTGAATTACCATCTACATGAAGGAAATATTTCATTTCATATTTTATAATATTATGAGTTTCTTAAAATAAATTTATTATAAATATGTATGATATTTAAATCCATTTTTAAATTATGTGTGTGATTAAATTATTATCCATTTAATAGGATAATAAATAATAAATCTTATCATACTCGTAAAACAATATTATTAACTTAAAAACAATGGAAATAATGAATTAATATTCCCAAAAGGATTATAAGATGTTATTAAAGGAATAAATATGATATTATAAAAATTAATATTGTTCTGGTATAATTTAATATCATTATTAATACCAATATATTGGGGGATTAAAAGAATTCAACAAAAAAGTGCATGTTAATGGGTTTCATCTCAATTATAAATGCATTTTGACTTATTTGTTATTATGCACTAATTAACATTTAAAATGTGTATATAATTCCAATATTACATTTAATATCATGAATAATATATTCTTTAAGGTATTTTAAGAATAAATTATATTTATAAACTTCAATGTTATTTTATTTCAAAATTATAACGTGGTATAAGTTATTTTAAAATTTCACTGCATTTTTTTCATTCATAAATTTCTCTAGAAAATCACTTTGTAATAACAATTTTTCATTGGAAATTAAATTCCTACAACATATAAATATTATTTTTTAATTTTTTTTTATTTCCAAAACCATAGACCATTTTTACATATTTTATGTACTTTCAATGTTATTTTATTTACTAGGAAAATATTGATAAATTCGTATATTTTAATCAATACAGATATTTTACCAAGAACAATGATTTTTAGTTAAATAATTTATTAAATATATGAGGAATGGATCTTACCGGTAGAACTGAGGTTGGGGATATAATAAATGAATCCCCTCAATGCATCGGTGGTCTCTTAAGAAGAATCAATCGGCCAAATATGATAGGTTATTACCGAGTAGGTTTTAAACCATCAATTGAAAGGTCTTGATGGTAACGGTTCCATGAGACTGGGAATATTGAAAAGATATATTCTTTAATTTACATCATTTAGAATTAATTTATTTTTATTATAGAAGAGATATTTATTAAGAAAAAATATATGGTTTCAATCCATTCTCAGGTATTGATTAAATTGAATGTGTGTTCAGTTATTCTGTATTCCATATTGATTATTGTATATGATGTTATATAAAATGCATGTGTGTTCAATTAATCAACTTTATTGCTGATTATTTATTATAGAGTCATGATATATTCCTCTTTACATAAAACTTGTTTAGAATTGTTTAACTCCCTTATTTTGATTCCTTTACCTAGAATATGAAGATGAATAATTGGAATGAGTTTGAAGGATACTGAGATTTTAGTTTTTTTAATAATATATTTTCTTTTAATAATGAAATATGGTTATCATGTACTTAGTATAATTTTCTATGAAATATAAAATTTTTCAGCCCCTTGAGATGTGTATCTTATATATATTCCAAAAAATTAAGAATCCAAGTCCTAAAAAATAGGATAATGATATTCACAAGATATCTGTTAAAATTTTATATTGATATACTCTGTGTGTCTTGAAAATAAAATATTTTCCATCATATTTATATATATCATCGATTTGAAAAAAAATAAAGTTTTCATTGAATCATACAATTATATGTTCTATAAAGGTACTTACTTTAATAAAGTCATTTAATTAATACATGGATTATGGGATACTTGTTAACAATAATGTTAATGTGCCTTAGTAACCCCATTTAAATACTTTTTTATTGGGGTGTTCCTGTTAAATTCATGGGTGTGCATTTCATGAAAAATAATTGATCATATTTGGATTTGTTATATTTAATTTATCTAAGTTGGATGTTTTTTGATACAAATCTCTAATAAAAAATATATATACATCTCATGAGTGTGAATTATTATCTCAAATATTATATGGAAATGAAATGGTAATAATATTGCATTTTTATGGTTACTTGAACCATAATTAAGGTACTATGTTGAATTTTCGGTTGGCACGTGTAGTTTTTTTCTCATTATAGTTGTATTCTTTATAAATAAATTATTTTGTGGAGAAATTATGAATGTGTCAAATTTTCATTTTGAAATAATTTTTCATAATTCCCTAAAACTCTAAACCACAATGATCCTTTTCTAGGCATGTGGACTAATATATTTGTACAGTAATTTATGTTTTTATGGACAAAATTAGGTCACTAGTATCATTTTCAAATATATAAATATATAGAATATTTTTAGAACTAGATAAAAGAGTGTTGTTTTCTGGATATTATTAGTGGTTTCCAATGAGATTTTAGAAAACATTGGATACTATGATTATTTCATGTCAGCTTAAATTTAGAGTTATCAATTCAATCATGGATTTATTAGTTTAATGTTTCAAAAAATATATAAAATTTAGAAATATATTTTTAGGTATTAGGTGATTGATGACTATGATGATTGTGTTTATTTTTTTAGACATTTATGTTAATATTAAACATAGAATTAATATGGGTATTAGTGAAATTATTATTTCTAAATAATTCATTTACATTATTTGAACATATTTATAAAGCAATTAACATTAGTTAGAGTTTATATTATTATTTTTGTTTTATTAATAAGGGGTATATCATTTTGGGAAAATATTTTTAATCGCTGACAATGAGATCGAAAATTGACTTTTTGATAAACTAGTAAATTTTATTTGCGAATAACAACAATTGATTGATTATGTTATATTTTTATGGTATAGATAATACTTTGGGATTTAATTTTAAAAATTAATTATTATTGATTTTTTGTAAGAATAAATTATTTTAATGTTCCTATATATTGAATAATTTAATTTATGAAAAGAGTAATAATATTTTTGAAATTATATGATTTGGTTAATTTTTTTGGCATATGATATTATGAGTGAATAAAGAAAATTAGTGGCAAATATTAGGTTAATCATGGGATTATATGTTATTAATTTCGTCTAAAATTAGTGTTTTGAACAGGGTTCAAAATATTTTTGCAATTTTATGGATAGTTTTTTTAAATTACGAATCGTGAAATTTACTTATTATTTGTAGGGATTTAGATATTTAATGTGTTTCAATATATAATGGATTATTCAGTTTGGTAATTATTATTAAATTTACTAAACAATATGGTTTTAATAATGTAAATACATTAGAGGAATAAAATTCCAATATTCATTTTATCTATTTTGATAGATAGATTTTGATTTTAGTGTCATAGGCAAGATAAATTACTATTGAATACTTATTTTTTAGATGAAAAGATAATATTATTGTGATAAATTATTAATGGTTAAAATTATACATTTCATGTAAGTTCATTTATTTTTATTCTAAGTCCAATTACTAAAATAATTTTATAACATTAGAATGTGCTTACTAGAATAATGAAATGTTACACTATTGACTTAATTTCTATAAAATGATATCCTTTTAACCAATCACAGATTTATGCTGTTTTGG
This sequence comes from Viscum album, assembly GCA_963277665.1. Taxonomy (NCBI): domain Eukaryota; kingdom Viridiplantae; phylum Streptophyta; class Magnoliopsida; order Santalales; family Viscaceae; genus Viscum; species Viscum album. The sequence goes on from OY728146.1 coordinate 1,298,452,407, forward strand.
TCATTGAGATTCTTATGATCATTCAGTTTCATATTATTAGTGATATATGCAAATATTTATCATTAATAGAAAACTATATCATTCCTCTAAATCAATTTTTTCACTTTTCACTGGAGTTCTTGATTTTCGATACTTATTTCATTGTTTTTTAGATAACCATAAATATTCACATTCCCATATTCTTGGTGATATTTTACTAAAAAATTAATAATTTGTAAAATCAAATATGATCTTTCCCAATGTATACCTCCTGATTATAAATAATAAGAGAATATTAAAAAGACAATATTAATTAAAATGTGAAAAAATTGTCATCCCAATATTTTTTAATAGAATTAAATATTCCAGAGTGTATATAACATACAACATCGAGATTTGAAGAACCATTAAATATTATCATTAAATGTTACAATTATAACCTATCCATTATATCATATATTATCAATAATAATAACTATATATATATATATAATTCCTACTCAAATATAATTTTTCTATTAAAACATATCATGTAATTATTCATATTTGAGGTAAATTTATTTTACGATTCATTAATACATTTTATCCAAAGTAGTTTTTATTTAGATTTTTTAAAATAATATATAAAATTTTCTGAAACCATATAATGTTTATTTGATAAATTTTTATCATTTTTAAAATAATTATCATAGTATTAAATTAGTGTGGTTTTTTGTTTTTTCAAAAAGGGCAGATATTCCCTGGAATAATGAAAAATGATGTTTTTATTGAAAATTATATTTTCTCAATAATATAAGAATATGTTATTTTAAGTGAAATAAATTATAATTAGTTATTATATTTTACATTTAATGCAATTAAATTCATTAGAATCAAGTTTAATATATAATTGTTTTTAAAAACATTTATATAATAAAATGATATTTTTTTAAATAACAATTCATCATTTAATTTTCATTTAAATATTAAAATTCTTATTGATAACTAATTTAACTGAATCATTTAAAAATGATTAAATATTTAGAATAATGTGGTCTATATTTTTTAAATAGAAAAATTTAATATTTAGTATGTATAAATTGCAACTATAATGTGTATTTATTATCATAGTTTTGGTGAATCATGTAATCTTTGTTTAAAAATAATATGTGGAAAAAAAATTGTCTGATGAACATTAATTTATAGAATTTCATGAGTGTATTTATAAAATTTCAATATATTTTTTGAAAATATGTAATATATGATCCTTATATCATTGATTTTGATGACTTTAATATTTTTTATAAAATATAATGTCAAAAATGTAAATTTATTGAATTTAATGATAATAATATTTTAAGTCACAAATACAACTAAATATTGCTCGATTTAAAAATTTTACATAAAGATAAATTATTTTAATTTATCCTGATAATTTTTTTTGTGATGAAATTATTAACATAAATTTTTATAAAATGCTGCTAAAAAAATTATTTAATTAAAACAAAATACTAGTACTAATCATTAAAATATATAAAGAAAAATAATAAGAATTATTTATTGTGTTTGATAAATATTTATGATTAATATAACATATTATTGATTTGTGAAAGTGTTATATTCAACATCATTTTTGGAAATGATTTTTCCAAAATGAATTTAAATGAGTAGTTAAAAAATTAAATTAATGAATTTTAATAAGTATTTATATTTTCATTAAATTCATCAAAATTTATAAAAAAATATCACAAGACAAATGATAGGAATTTGGATGAAAATATCATATATGGTCTTCTTATATTACAAAATTCCATTTATATTTAGTATCATGACAACTAATGCTTATTCAGATATAAAATCATGGTAATCTTCAAAATTATTTAATATAGTTGAAAAAAATATAATGTGAAAAAAATAATTTTACATAGATTAATTTTTTCAATGACATAATTTCAACCCAGCAACATATTGTATTAAAATTTTAGAATTTTTAATAACATTTTTCTAGGAAAATTAATTTATTATAATTCAATATGATTTTTTATACAAAAAGTGTCAATTCCATCGACTATAAATGGGAAAGTCCTTTAATATATTATAAACACCATAAATTATTTTGGTTCATAAAACCTCATTACAAATCACTTCCTTACATCCAAAACTATTTCTCATAGGCCTTTGATTGATTAAAAAACTAAGATATGAATGTATTTAGTTTAAACCTTTTAAGTTTATTCGATTAAGAGGTGTAGTTCTTAATGAAGGGTGACCATTTTATTTCATTTTATAAATCATATAATCTATTTAAAAGATTAAATAATAAAAAATTATTATCCTCAAACTTATATGCAGTAATGTTTTTAGAATAACTTATGTTCATCTTATAATGTATAAAATGAAAAGAGAAACCATCGATCCTGTTTGCAATAAACATCCACCTCCCAAACCAATGTATTTTATTTTCCATAACCACATATCATACTTATTTATAATGTTAGATTTAATTCAATTATATCTAAAAATTATTGAAAATTAATTTTTCATAGAATTTTTTACATTTCCATTTACTGAAAAAAGATAAGGTAGTTCAAGCATACGTGTGGATTAATGCCTCCATGAAGTGGTGTGATTCATTTTTCATTACCTTTTTGTGTTTATACTGTAAATATGTGTTTTTAGGGAAATGATATGGGATTTATGATGTATTTATTAGTCTATAATGATACAATTATACATAACTTTATTCTGTAATGATCACTGAAAACACGAAACATTGTTATTGTTTATATACATCCCACTATAATTATGATTAAATGGTGCCTCATTTTACATTTCAATATTTAACGGATGGATATAGAAGTATTTTCTTATTTATATATATTATAATTATATCATGATTCTTAATCAATATATGATTTAATAATGTCGTTTTGTTCCATTTTCAACATTTTAAATTCATATTATAAATATGACCTATATGTCATAGAAATGTTCAATGTGTACATAATTTATTATTTAATTACATATAATGTGGTTTAAAGTGAAATAAAAAAATTATTAATAATAAACAATATCATTAAAAGTAACAAATAATTAACATATTTTAATTATTAAGGATGAAAAATAAAAATTGTGATGAATCATTCTAAAATTATGGGTACTTTAACATAAAACAAAATTTTAAATACATTAATGATATATTTTCAATGTATTTTTATTCCATGTATATATTATTAAAATTATTTGATAAATTTATTTACATAGACATAAATTAATTATAAAGTATGTTTTATAACTCTTTTTTTCTTCTATTAATAGTTTTTAGAACACATATATTTACATATTTTATATAGATCATTTTGAAATTTATTACAAAATGATGAATAAATGTTATAATTTACAATATATTGAATCAATTTTATTTCATTAAACCATAATCATTATAGTATAATTTTCTTATTAAATAAGATGTAATTTTTTATTCAATGAAACTGTAAAGACCTAGAATTATAAGGAATTTTCTTTAATACATCGGATTTTCACGAGTCTGAAAAATTTTACGGCCCTTGATTATGAGGCCCGGTGTGACCGAAATCAATTTCTTATGTTTGGTTCGGGTACGTTTAGTAAACGTACGAGTGGCATTTTATAACTTTTAAACTGGTGCTCGGAACTGAAATAAAAGGGCAGTGTAGAACTCATAGTGCCAATAATCGCTTATGAAGACTTTCATTTCAATGACAGTGATTTGGGATTAAAAGTTAGTTTTGACATTTTATAAAAAAATAATTAAATAATGTACAACACTTTATTTTATTTTTTAAGCTGCCTTATGTTAGGTGTGTTAGTCGAAACTCCCCTTAGGAGTTGGTGGTGGGATCGCCACACACTAATCTCTAATGAGAGGTTACAGTGGTGGGGCCCACCCGAGCATAACCATCATACTAATGATAGGGGTGGGGATGACCCTACCCCTATTGATGGTGGAGGATGAAACCTCTCCACTATCGTTAATTAATGAGGGAGGACCTCTGGACCTCCTCAACGCAATTACTTGTGCCAATGCATGTGACCATTAATTGTGGTGACGTATATGCCAATTAATTGTTCCCACACACGTGCCAATTAATTGTTCCAATGCATGTAAATTTATTAAGGGGAGTTTCTTTCTCCATTTTAATTGCATGACAAGAATAAAATAATAGAAAACCTATTATTATTAGTATTTTGTTGGAATTCTCTTTCGGTGGAACAGAGGAAGAAGAGAGCTTTAGAGAACCACTCTCCCAACGAAGAACACGAAGAACACGAAAAACGCCTGCGACGCTTCATCCTTGGTCTTCTACCCTGGAAAGCCTCCAACGTAGAGAAACATCCCTCTTCATAGTCGTCAATGAACCAATGCACGAGCATGGATTGGTAATGCGTGATGAATTTAGAGATCGACGAACTTCATCATCTTCTTTCAGCAACATAGTCAATGAACGTCGATCAACGAACGGAGAATCAAAGGTTGGGGTTGTTTCCTTTAAATTTCCATTTTCTTCCTTCCATAAATGAAGAAATTTGATTTTTACATTTTTATGGTGTGGTGTTGTATTCCGTTCTTGATAACCTATTACTACGACCCTAAACACGGAGGGTGCGGGCCAAATCATCATGGCTCGACACCCCCGTTGTTCTGTGTTTGATGACTCCATTATGGTATGGAAATGAAGCGACGACGACAAAGATGATGAACAAAGTCCATGATTCCCGCGACCTCCACGAATTGTGATGCCATTGCGGCGCACCAGTGCTTTCATCTAAAAATTGTCATGCCACGCGCCGGTCTTCCCGCGTGTCGTCGTGCCCCTCACGCATCCTGGCACCGCCAGTGCCCTACCAGGTGCCCCCGCCCCATGCTGGCTGCCTACCTGGTGCCCTTGCACCCGGCCGACAGCCAACCCGGCATGCGGTCCTCCTGCCCGCGCCCGGTCACGGCCTACCCAGTGCCTCGCGCCTTGTCGCGCCCTGCCCGATGCCCTCACGGCCTGCCGCGCCCTTCCTAGTGCACCTGCGGCCTGCCCGTTGTCCGGAGGGCCTACCCATGCCTCGTGTGTCCATCCTGCTTTCCACCCAGATACTGACCTCCCAAGCCACATCCCTCGCGACACTGGCCGAACCGGCCCCAGCCTTCGGGCTGAGCCACCTGCATAGCAGCATTAGGGCCGAACCGCCCTCCTAGTCCCCTGGGTCGGGCCCAGTGGGCCGGGCCTAACATAGTGGACTGACCCACCCAACGGGCTGGGTGAGACCCATCAGGTCAGTATGGGTTAACCTACACCGGGTCGGTCCAGACTGGGTTGGGCCATATCTTTGACACCAGACCGGACCGGACCCGGGCCCAATACCAACCATTTTCTTACTTTGGCCATATCTTTGACACTAGACGTTCGTTTGAAGAACCGTTAGTGGCGCATGTAATCTTGTTGAGAGACGGTTCTTTTGAAAATACACCACATGATATTGGGGTATAGCTGAGATACAGTCAGTTTGGATTGTACATGAATCTAACTGGGCCCCCAAGACTAAAAGGCTAATAACTCACAGACCGTGCGTCCAATTGACACACCGTATATTTAATTGATACCCCTATGACGAGGTAGACCTTTGCGATACTTCTACATGGGTCTTCAAAGAACAAGGACTATTGACTTGTAGCTCGTGGATCAGACCCTCCCAGTGACGAGCCTATAGATTGTAGAGACCTAGTAGCTTGCTGAGATTTGACATCTACTAACCAATCTACTCAAAGTGATTCAGATGACCTAGTGGGGAACGCTTGGTTGTAGCAAAAAACCCACAACAGAGGAGTGCTTGTTTGTAGTAGATGACCCGCGGTACATGAAAGAAGGAGTATCTCTCTTGGCTATGAAGGGGTGCGCTTGGTTGTAGCAGCAGATCCATGGTGGGGAGCGCCTCTGTGTGAGTGCGGAAGACCCACAATAATCCACAGGTGGAGTACCTCAGCAGTCCAAGGTTAGTGGGAGGCGCTTGGTTGTAGCGGCATGCCCATTGTACTTGAAAGAGGACGTGTTCTCGAACAGCCATGTTTTCGACATCGTGAATAAAAATCCTGGTCGAGTTGTGTCATTGACTTTTGTGTTTCCCTCATGATTGAGACGAGTTACAAGATAACATAGGGATATGTATGGGAAAATACCTAAGTAATGGTTATCTATTGATTTCATACATTGTGGTTTATCATTGATGAAATTTGTGAGACCATGAGGGTCTCGTGGTCCCTACTATGTATCATTATACTCACCCCTGCACGGGCTATGCCCTCATCTCGTTGTGATAGATGCAGATGACAGACGGCGCTGACCGATGCCGAGAGCAACTGAACTGGACGGTACCCGAAGGTGGACATTACAAAGTGTCTATACACAGAGGAGTCTGATGGACATGGAGTTCTAAGGTGTCCATATGTAAAAACCCTTCAGGTGGGTTCCTCGAAGTATGATCCAGGAGCTACTCTTTACCATATAGTTGTTTCTACCATTTTCAGTTGTACTTATACTCTATAGTTGGACTTGTATTTCCAGCCCCTTTTTACATTCCAGCACACACTTTGGATACAGTTTTTACTTAGTGTTTTTCTTCCAGTTGTGCACTTTGATGTGTTTGTTTTTCAGTTATAAATTCAATTCTTTCCTAGATTATGGATATACGCCTTTGGTGCTAGTCGGTAACCCCTAGCCTATGGAAGGCGGGCTGGGGGTAGTCACGATACATGCCTCGGGGGACTAGTCATGAAAAATTGGCATCTGAGGAGTTGGTTCTACTGCAGAACATAAGACTCTGATATATATTTTTTCTGAAGAAATAGTGTTAAGGGTACTAAGTGTGGTTTTCAGTTTAAGGAGTCCAGTGTTGGTGAGGGTGGCTGATTTATCCATACACTAGGACCATGCCTTCTGATTTCCGACTCTGTGCACGAAAACACTGATTACATGTGTGATTTCCATTATGAACTCTTTATGTCAGCACAACTAGGTCCGCTCATCAGGATAAATATTTTAACCATGTCGCATCTGTTTCATTCAGGATGCATCCCTATGGACGACCCGCGAGAGCCCTGAGAGTCGTACGTACTGACAGCCCGACGAGCGACAAGGCCTCAGTGCAGGGCCCTAATCCAGTTGAGGTACCAGAGGTACCACATCCCGTTGGGACATCAATGCCACTAGCCCCAGAAGTAGATGATTCGCACCGCATGAGCACGTTTCACGAGTTCCATAACAAGAGGCCTCCCGGGTTTAGGGGAGAGACGAACCCACATGGGGGTGATGATTGGATGGGGGCTATGGTGAGAGTCTTCAGGCTAGTAGGGACACCAGCAGACCTCCTGGTGGTCCTTGCTGCCAGCCTCTTTCAGGCAGAAGCAGGCAGATGGTGGATCATGATTCTTCAGATGCATGACGAGGTGACACTACTCTGGTCAGACTCCGAGTTCCTATTCCAGTTGGAGTTTTTACCAGCAAACATTCATGCGGTGTGAATACAGGAGCTACTACATCTTCAATAAGATAGCATGACGGTAGCTCAGTACACAAAGATGTTCACCGACTTCTCATGATAATCCACAGATATGGTGTGGGACCCATTCTTCAGGGCATGGACCTTCAAGCTGGGGCTCAAGCAATATATCAGAGCTCCGATTATATCACTTAGCATCCCGATGCCGACGAGGGTGTTGGAGAGAGCCATACTAGTGGAGAGTTTCCTTTATGAGTTGTCTCCAACAGTGAGACCCACCACTAGCCGACATGCAGTGGAGTCTTCTATAGCATCCAGTAGACAAATGACGCAGTGGTCCAAGAGGACCAGACCTACAGGTGGTTGACTGCATGACTTAGGATCAGAAGTGCAAGGCACATGGGGTTGAGACATACCTTCCATGAGCGGGCAATGTTAATCATTTGGGGGACATGGTCTCATGGCTCGTGACTATCTGACCCACCACACAGATGATCAGTAGATAGTTGAGGGACCTCCCAGGTAAAGACAGAGGTTTGATCGAGGTGGTCTGCAGGGAGGAGGTGAACGTGGCGGAGGAGCTGGACATGCAGCTGGTGGTGGATGACGTTTTGAGGTGCTACGGCCACCACCACCAGGAGGTCCACCCTGACCACATGGAGTGGGTGGACAAGGGAGAGCATAGATTCTAGAAGATGAGACCTATAATCATGAAACTGTAGGGATTATTCAATGTATGATCTATGTCTATTCCACCTTAGCTTCAGTTCTAATAGACACAGGTGCCAGTCACCCTTTCATTTCCACTTCCCTTGTTCGGAGCTCGTATATTTAGATAGATTCGTTGGCTCGATCCTTATGTCTAGAGACTTCTACCGGAGCAGAATCAACGATTACACACTGGTTCCAATAGTGTGAGCTTTCTCTAGGAGGAGAGAGCTTCGGCTGGGATATCCTCGTAGTGGCGGCGAGGCCTTACAACGTCATCATTGGTATGGACATGTTATCTACATTCTATGTATAGTTTGATTGTATTATGTGAAATGTGCGTTGTTCCTTCATGGATGGGACCTGGTTTACCTTCACCAGCGAGAATGGAACCTTTGTAGCATATTACAGACTTACTCGGATGAGGGTGTAGCCGATCACTCTCCAGTTTTCTTGCCTCAACATCATAGCAGTAGATGTTGAGAGCCCGAATTATCCTATACTGTTGGACCATTAAGTGGATTTATTCCCTATCGATGTCCTAGGACTACCTCCTCAGAGAGAGGTGGATTTCTAAATTGACATGTACCCCGTGATGGCACCGATATCAACTCCAGCATATCAGATGTCTCTTGCTAAGCATCATCAGTTATGGGTATAGCTGGAGGACTTGCAGGAGAAGGGATTCATCAGGGCCAGTGTTTCTCCCTGGGCAGCACCGATTCTGTTCGCCAAGAAGGCAGACGGGAGCTAGAGGCTCTGTGTCGACTACAATCACCTGAACCTGGTGACCGTGAAGAACAAGTATCCACATCAAAGGATGGAATACCCCTTTGAAAAGCTGAAAGATGAATTTTGGTTCTCAATGATAGACCTTAGATCAGGTTATCACCAACTCAGAGTTCGAGATAAGGATGTGGAGAAGACAACCTTCATGTGTCTCTACGGCCACTATGAGTTCTCGGTTATGCCCTTCAATGTATCCAATGGTCCATCAGTGTTCATGGGTCTCATTAACATGATATTTTTTTCTTACCTAGATCGCTTTGTCACAGTCTTCATTGACGACATTATGATTTACTCGACTAATAAATACCAGCATTCCATCCATTTACGGGTAGTACTTGACACACTCTAAGAGCATTAGCTTTATGGTAAGCTCTTGATGTGGCAGTTCTAGATCCGAGAGATGCTCTTCTTGGAAAACATCATCTCATAGGAAAGAGTTACAGTGGATTCCACATAGATTGAGGCGGTACTTTATTGGGATCCACCCAGGAGTGTGAAAGAGTTACAAAGTTTCCTGGGCTTGGAAGGCTCCTACCGGAGATTCATATCATACTTCTCCAGAGTTGAGACACCACTCTCAGCATTGAAAAATAAGGGACAACCCTTTGTGTTGTCGGAGAGATGACATAAATGCTTTCATGAGATGGGGAAGAAGCTAAATAGTGTCCCCATATTATGGCTTTCATAGGAAGGCATAGGGTACATAGTCTACTATGACGCATCAGGGACTGGACTCAGCAGTATACTGATGCCAAAGAATGTTGTGATCGCTTATGGTTCTCAACTGCTGAGAAAACATGAGCAGAATTTTGTTACCCATGACCTGAAGATAGTAGTAGTGATCTGTGCCTTGATGATGTAGAGACACTATCTTATCGGATAAAGTTTTACCGTGAACTCTGATCACAAGAGTCTTAGGTATATCTTCTCTCAGAAGGACCTGATCCTGAGACAACAATGTTGGCTTGAGATCCTCCAAGATTATGGATTTGACATAGTCTATTAATCTATAAAGAGGAATGTTGTTGAGGATGTGCTCAGTAGGAGGAATGATATTCAACTTCTAAGATAGGTGACTCAAAAGTTGGCTACCTTATAGATATCCTTTGTGGATAGGGATGGAGCTGTATTCCTAAAATATCTTACAGTCACTCCCCCACTACATTAGTGAATCAGTGAGGCGTATCATGGGGACACTGAATGTAAGACACTACGTGCTCAGATATCCACATGGTAGGCACCTGGTAGATTCTATGAAATTGGGGAGCACATCATCCTTTTCAGAGGATGTACCATGGTACCAGTCAAACATATGGAGGAAGTGTTGAGGGTTTTCCATAGTTCCACGTTAGCGTTTCATCCATGAGCGACGGAGATGTAAAAAGACCAATGAAGACAACACTGTTGGCCATGTGTGAAGCATGATGTATAGGATTTTGTTTCTCGATGCCTCACTTGTCAGCATGTGAAGGTGGATCACCAAGTACCAGAAAGATTGGTTTAGCCTTTTGAGGTCCCAGAGTGGAAGTGGGATAGGATATCCATGGATTTATTGATAGGTTTACCATGTACATCCATAGTTCACAACTCGATTTGAGTGATCATCGACCGACTCACCTAGTTGACCCATTTCCTACTGATCAAAGAGCGGGGTTTTGTAGAGAGCATGTGACACCTCTATGTGCAGGAGATTATATGTTTACATTGAGTAACTTCTTCTATTGTCTTCAACCTTGACACACGTTTTACTTCCCATCTATGGAAGGGGTGGAAGGAGGTTTTCATGACACAAATTTGCATGAGCACCGCCTTCTATCCACAGAAAGATGGTAGGATTGAGCAGATCATTCAGACCCTCATGGACATGCCCAGAGCATGTGTCATCAACATTGGTCACATCTGGGAGGATCAATTACTGTTGGTAAAGTCTTCCCACAACAACAGATATCACTCCACAATAGGTATGACACCTTTTGAGGCCTTGTTTGGTCGGCCTGGAAGATCACCACTATGTTGGACTGACCCAGGGGAGTCATAAAAAGTGTGACCAAAGATGGTACATGCTACAACAGAGAATGTGAAGATCTTCTAGGAGTAGATGAAGATTTCATAGAGTAGATATAAGTCATATGATGATAGGAGATAGAGACCCATAGAGTTTGAGGATGGAAACCTCATCTATCTATGTGTCTCACCTCCATGGGGTCTACAAAGATTTTTCTAAGGTGGAATATAGGATCCGCAATTCATCATAACTTTCCTGGTTCGTAGGAGAGTAGGCGAGGTGGCCTACCACATAGCTCTCCCACCGCAGTTACACTGGGTGCATGATGTCATCCATGTATCTCAGCTGAGGAGATACGTGCATGACCCATCCCACATCATCGACCACGATGTGTTAGACAATGATGATGGGGTGACTTCCATGGAGGTTCTAGTGGAGATTGAAGATCAACAAGAGCGGGTCCTATGAGGATGGTCGATACCTCTGGTGCGCATTTGTCGGTAGCACGGGAACCTCTGGGAGATCACATGGGAGCGGGAGGATTAGACGCGTGCTCAGTATCCCCATTTGTTCCCTTAGAGTGATTGGTATCTTATAGGGACATAAATCCATGAGGTGTGGATAATATAATGAACTGGAATTCCGGGGATTTTTTTCAAATATATGGGATATTTACGAGTCTGCAAAAATTTACGGCGCTTGATTCTGAGGCCCGGTGTGTCTGGAATCAATTTCAGATGTTTTGTTCGGGTACATTCAGTTAACGTATGAGCATGTTTTATATCTTCTAAACCTGTGCTCGGAACTGAAATCTGAGGGCACCATTGTACTCACAATGCTAATATTCACATAATAAGACATTAAATTCTTCGGTAGTGAGTCGTGAATAAAAGTTACTTTTTTACTTTTTATAAAAAAAAAATAATAAAATAAAGTACCACACTTTATTTTATTTTTTAAGCTTCCTTGTGTTGTGTGTGCTGGTTGAAACCTCCCCTTGGTAGTTGGTGGTGGGACCGCCAACCCCTAACCTCCCAAGAGAGGTTATGGTGGTGGGGCCCACCTGATCATAACCTCCCTATTAATGTTTGGGGTGGGGACCACCTGAACCCTGTTGATGGTGGAGGATGAAACCTCTCCACTCCCTCACATTAATGAGGGAGGAACTCTAGACCTCCTCAGCGCATTTAATTGTCCCAACACACATGCCAATTAATTCTACCAACACACATTCCAATTAACTGTGCCAACACACGTGCCAATTAATTATGCCAATGCGTGTAAATTTTTTAAGGGGTATTTCTTTCTCCGTTGGAATTTCATGCCAATAATAAAGGAATATACAACCTATTATTTTTACTTAGATGGTATTCTCTTATGTCGGAACAGAGGGAGAGGAGAGCTAGGGAGAACCACTCTCCCAACGAATAATACGAAGAATGTGAAGAAAGCCGGCGATGATTCTTCCTCGGCCTTCTACCCCGCCCACTTTCCGACATAGAGCAACATCCCTTCTCATCATCATCAACAAACTGACGCACGATCTTGGATTGAGAGTGCGTGACGAACGCAACAATCAATGAATTTCATTGTCTTCCTTCAGCAACACCATGAACAAATGTCAATCAATGACCGTAAAATAAATTGTAGGGGTTTTCTCCATTAAAGTATCATGTTCTTCCGTCTTTAAATGAAGAACATTGATGTTTACCTTTTGCGGGAGGGGTGTTGTGTTCCGTTCTTGAGAACCTATTGCTTCCACCATAAATGCTGAGGTACTGGGTAAATCCAACATGGCACGACCCCTCTATTGTTCTTTTTGTGATGACTCCTAGGAGGCATGTCAATGAAGAAATGATGACGAAGATGACAAACAACGGCATCACTACCCATGGCTTCCCTGAATCACACCGCCCTTATGGCGCACCGCTGCTTCCGAATGGACACTACTGCGCCCTGCGCCGGCCTGCCCGTGAGCCACCGTGCCCCACGTTGCCTGTCTGCGCGCCCCGTGTGCTGCCCAACACCGCTGGTGCCGAGCTCGGCACCCCAGAGGCGTGCTGGTGGTCGGATCGGTGCCCCCGCACCATGCCTTCTTCTTGTCCGGCATGGAACCCACCTGCCCGTTCCCTGTCGTGGCCTGCCCGTCGCCCCCACGCCCTGTCGCACCCTGCCCGTCGCCCCTGTTTCCTGCCCCACCCTGCCCGGAGTACCGGCGGCCAGCCCGGTGTCCAGTCTGCCTACCCGCACCCCACAGGTCCTGCCCTCTGGCCTCATGGCTACCGACCGCCGGAGCTGTGTCACTCGCGGTGCTGTCCGAAATGGACCAAGACTTCAGGCCGAGACGCATGTGTGGTGGCATCCAAGCCTAACTGCACTCGCATTCTGCTGGGTGGGCCCCAGCAGACTGGGCCTAAATTACAAGGATGACCCACCAAACGGGCTAGATCAGACCCATCTAGTCTGTCTCGGTTGACCCGGACTGGGTCGGCCCAGACTTGGTTGGGCCATGTCAATCCGACCAGGTCAGACAGGACCCTGGCCCACTACCAACCCTTTGCTTACATTGAGAATATCATTAACACCAGATTTCCATTTGAATAATCGTCAGCAGCACTGGTAATCTGTTTGAGAGACTGTTCCGTTGAGTATACCCCAATGGAGTTCATGATATAGATGAGATATGGTTAGCATGGTTCATACACGAAGCAAACAGGTCCATTGGGACTAAAAGGCTAATAACTCACAGATCGGGCGTCTGATTGACGTGCCATCTGTTGTGTTTATACACCAATGATGAGCTGGTTCTTTGAGATACTTATACGTGGGAAATAAAGACACATGGAGTATCAACTTATAGCTCGTGGAGAGGACCCTCCCGGTGACAAGCGAGCAGATTGCAGAGACCTAGTAGCTAGCTGAGACATGACGACTACTGACAGATGGACTCAGAGTGATTAAGATGGCCCAGCGGGAAGCTCTTGGTTGTTGCAGCAGACCCACTATGGAGGAGAAATTGGTTGTAGTGGCAGACCCGTGGTACTCGATAATAGGAGTACCTCTGTAGGCTATGAGGGGGAGCGCTTGGTTGTAGCGGCAGACCCATGGTGGGGAGCGCCACTGTGTGAGCGCGGCAACCTCACAGTAATAGACAGGTGGAGTACCTCAACAGTCTATGGTTAGTGGGAAGTGCATAAATGTTGCGGTATGCCCTCTATAATCGATAGAGGAGGAGTTCTCTAGCTGTCTCAGTTTCTTCATCGTTAATAAAAATCATGGTTCAAACGTGTCAATGACTTTTGTGTTTCCCTAATGATTGAGATGGGTTATAAGATAACATAGTTATATGTATGGGAATATACCTAAGTAATGGTTATCCATTGATTTCATACTTTTTGGTTTATCCTTGTTGGATTTTGTGAGACCTTGCAGGTCTCCAGGTCCCTACTACGTATCTTTATACTCTCCCCTACATGGTCTATGCTCGCACCATGTTGTGTTTGATGCAAATGAAGGATAGCACGGATAGAGGCCGAGAGCGCCAAGACTGGATGGTACCCGAAGGTGGACCTTACGTTGAGTTGGTACATAGAGGAGTCTGACGGGCGTTGAGTGCTAAGGTGGCCATCTGTAACTACCCTTTTGGTAAGAACCCCAGAGGATGATCTAAGATCTTCTCCTTACCTTTTAGTTATTTGTCCCATTTTTAGTTGTACTTTTACTTTATAGTTGGGATTGTATATACGACCCCTTTTTACTTTCAAGAACACTCTTTGAATACAGTTTGTTCATAGTGTTTTGATTCCAGTTGTGTACTCTAATGTGTTTGTTTTTAAGTTATAATTGCAATGCCTTCCTAGTGTAGGGATATATGCCTTTGGTTCTAGTCGCTAGCCCATGACCTATGGAAGCCAGGCTTAGGGTAGTCATGATACGGGCCCTGGGGGACGGGTCATGATAGAAACCCAACATTCCTTTTTATACATTTTATCATAGTCTTGAAAATGTGGTATTAAAAGGGACGGTATTTTAATATCTGAAGGTGTTTCTCATATGGGAAAAAAATTATTTTGATTTATTCATATGATAATTACGAAAATGGAGAAAAATAATTTTTTATATTTTGCATGAGAATTATATATAAATATTAGGTGAGAATAATATTACCTATAAAAAAATTTGTTCTTAATATTGCTAATAAAAATTAATGTTACAACTTTATTAATTAGTATTCCTGATATAAATTATACAATGGCTGCTCCCAATTATATATTTATAATTCATTTTTAATGATTTTTTCATTATATTAAACAATAATAGATCGTATAGTGGTGGTTTATCTTATATATTTTACTAGGTTTTAATTATTTCTTACACAAGTTATCAATATAATTCTCTAAGTCGCCAATGAAGGGATTTAATTGAATACTAGGTTTTTAATGAAGTTATTTAATAATTTTTTTTTGTGTTTAATGAGTCTATGATTTCTTTAATAAGGATCTCATTATATTTGATAAGTTATACATATTACATGTTTTCATGTTATTCATTTTATTAATAAAATTCCTTCTGTATGTCCCTTACAATGTTTTTTTGTGCTCATCCCATTAAAATTTTTCAATAGGGATTAATTATGATTATATTTTTTTTAAAAACTATATATATATATATATATGTTACATTTAATTAAGAAAACATGTCTTTTTAGTAATCATATTTCCTTGAAAAATTCGATGTAGTGTAGAAAATTCTACTTGAAATACTTCTTGATAATTATCTAATATTCTAAAAATATAAGATTCATTGGTATATAAGTGGTATAATAAGTTTTCATGTTTTCAAGTTATTTTTTATAGCTATAATTGGTTTGCATGTATCATTTTCAATGTTAGAAATATAAAGTTTATATTTTAGAATCAAAATTAGGATTGTATGATTGAGGAAGTTATAGTGACATAAGAATCAATTGAAGAAAATTATTATTCTATCAATAATTTTTTTTGAAATATCAATGATAACACATTATTTTAGAATTAAACACGTCATAATGATACAGGAACATGACAAAAAATCATTAATAACCCAAATATAGACTAATAAAAATAAATTTTCCAATGGTTCTTTATTTGTGATTAATATAGAAAATATTCATATAAATTGTAATAAATATCAATAATGATTTTAAATTAGTAATTATGTTATATAGGTTAATTTTATATTATGTTGTAGAATACTAAACTAATCAGTATTTTGGTCCATCCTTTCTATAAAAAAAATTATTTTAATATATATCATTTTATTACATAAATATACTCTATTTTAGATCTTATCTATATGAAACACCAATCAAAAATGATCTAAAATATGGTAGATAAATGTTACAAAAATTTTAAATAAAAATATAATACTTCTAGTAAATAAAAATTTATTTACTAATTAAAATTGCATTCAATCAAGTGATACATAATTTCATAATTAAATTGATTATTCATACCCAAATAAATGATTACAAAAATAAGAAATTAAATACATCAATTATAAATTAATATGATGAAAATATATCAACATTAAATATATTTACTAATAAAGTAACACCCATAAAATTAGTAAATATTAATAAATAATATTAAGAACATATAATGGTTGATATAATTTTTTAATAACAGTATTTTTGGGTTATATAATTCATATAATAATAAAATTAATTTTAGAAACATTTGAATGTTTAAAAAAATATAATTTTCAATTAATTATATTACTATGAGGATTATGGGATTTTATTTTGAGATTTTTGAAGAATAATTTATTTTTAGCAAAATAGTGAAATACACTTATCGGGCTAAAAACAGCAAATTTGCGACATTAAAAGAAATACAGAATGATTTAAAATACAATGAACTATTATATATATATATATATAAAGTACCAAATAATAAAAGCACTATGATTAATTTAGGAAACCAATGATTAACATTTTGGAAACTATATTAATATTTTACTTTAAAAAGATATTATTCACATACATTAATAATAATTTTCACTCCTTTAGTAAGAAAAAATAAAAAAATGGATTTAATATTTCATATCAACATTATAATATTATGTAACATGAAAAATTGTATTTTTAGGGAAAATAATATGCCTACTAATTTTAATGTAAATTAATACGCTAATATGAAAAATTTAATTTTTAATGATCAATTTAATGAAATTTCATATTTTATCAAATAAAAAAATTATTATCTTATTAAAAATAATTAATATAGTTTTTAAACCAATATATAATTAAATTAAAACTATTTCAATTATTATTTAATATTCCAAATTATTAAGAGATTTTAATGGTAAAAACTACAATTTTTAGTGAAATATTTATTTAAATTTTTTAAATGTAATAAATAAACTGATAAAATTATCATAAAAGAAAAAAATTAGAGTATATTGATTAAAATTTAATGTTTATAACATTCATAAAAATTTAAGGGTTACATTATTTGTTCAATAAAATATAATATTGTATGGTTGAAAATATTTTCAAGGCTAAAAAAGACACATAAATTTTGAAAACACAAAAATAAAAGGATTGAAACAGGTTTAAAACATGTTTAAAAATAAATATATATTGATTTTATGATGTTATATCAACTAAATATCTTTTATTGGAACATTTTGGGACCATTAACCCTTAAATTGTTTCATTCTGTTATTAAAAATAATTTGTGTTGACAACAGAATTATTTTCTACATTTATAAAAGAGGACCACGTCAATCCTCTAAATGGTAATCATAACCATTGAATATTAATTTAAAATGTACCCAATGCTGATAAAATAGATTAAACGTTAATTCCAAAATGACTATGTTTAAGTAAGTTATAATAATTCATTCATTTCCACGGAGACATTCAAGAGAATCAATATTATACCAATGTGAGTATTACTTCATCCTTATACATTTACACAAAAACAATTCAATAAAAAACTATATAATACAATGAAATATAATTAGATAATTACATATAAAGACATATTTGTTATTATTTTACTAGTTATACCCTTATATATTAATCAATATCTAATTATAGAAACAAAATGCTGTCAACCATGCATTTGTACTAACTACAGTTTTCTTCAAATATAGAATTTCATTTTTCACCACTACATCACTATAAAATATATTCATATGGAACTAAATAAGTAAAAATAAAATTTATAACATATTTTTTATTATTAAGATACAAATTACAATCCACATTCATTCTATCCTATCCAATTAGAAAACAAAAAGTTAATCCGGCATTGTGTGCAATACAGTTTCACAATTAATCTGTTTTCCTTTTTATCTTCAAATTATTTTCTTAAACTCAATAAATATGATAATACTATAATTTATTTCTAAATAATATCATTATTTTCAATCTATTATGATATTATAAAATTCCACAATTATAAATACTCATTAGGTTTCAGCATGTCTTATGTTTGTCAGTTTAACCACCAAAATAAACTATTCTATAAACCCCTATAATGAACCAATATTGGAACATAAGAAATAATTTTATTATATAGAACTAATAATATGAGGTTCATATTAGAGTTATTTTATATTTTACTATGTATTAAAATTATTATTAATATATCAATATTGATCACAAAAAACCCAAAATACTCTCACAACTATTAAATTTTTATTCAAAACATATACTATTCATACGTAGTGAGATAATATATATATATATATATAATAATATGTTTTATGTTATGTTATATTCAAGGATGTAATAATTATAAACAACTTATTATTTAATTTTTAGAGAAACAGTCGACATAAATTATTCAAGAAACAATTAAATGTATTAATAGTTGATGAAAAAAATAAGTGATCCCAAATTAATATATTAATAAAAATGATCATTTATGACGTATATAATGTTTAATGAGTATGAATAATTTAAAAAATTATAATTTTATTAATTTCATTTATTTATAAAATTTTTGAATGTATTCCAATATATAGAGAAAGAATGTATGGGTCATTTTCAAATGTGTGAGAAATTTCTGATACTACAAACAATAATTTATATTATACAGTGTCATTAAAAACTGTGACTTTCATTTTCATATATTCAGTAAATTCAATGGTATTTATGTTACACTAAATTTTATTTAATTATATATCATTCAATTCATAGGATTACATAATTTGCATTATTATCAGCAAACTGAACTCCCTATGTGGGATTTTAATTCTTCTTCATATTACTTTTTTTCTAACATTGGTTTATTCCTACAGGATGGTATATATAATGTTATTTTTTAATCATATCCGACGAAAATTTTCTTTTTATTGTTACTAATAACTCCATCATTTCTGAGTATGGTTAAAATATTTTCTAAAAAATATTTTACATTTTTGTATATGGTATAAACATTTATCTTTATAATGATTCCATTAATTATTTGAAAATATTTTTACACACTATATTAACATTATATAATTTTTAATTAAAATTATTTCTCAAATTTTTATAAAATCAAATGGAATATTCTAAAAATGAATTATGGGATTTAAATGGGAGTTTAAAGTGATGGGTTTTTAAAAAGAAGACCTAAAGTGTTTTTATGTCTTCTTAAAGTATATTTTGAAATCATTTTTATCTTATAATTATCTATAAAAAATTTGTTTAAAAGGAATTTTTTTAAATGTTTTATAGTTGTATAGTATTTAATTTTATTGTATATATTTTCAAATATCTTTCTGAATCATTAAGAAATATGGAATCCCAACATATTTTTGAATTTATTTAACTAAATATCATAAAACATTATTTTCATATATGAATGAATAATTTATTATTAATATGTTTTAAATTGGATAATTCATATAACCATCCAAAAAAGTTATATAGATTCATAATTAGATGTTATAGGGGTTACTATTTTTAATCTTATCTCATTTCAATGGGTTACTGAAGTGATGTTTGATGTCTGAATGTTTTCCTGTTCTAATGGGATATATAAATACAGATGATTTTCGTATTTTTTTGTTGTCAAATATTACATCTAATTCATTAGAAAATAAATTATAAATCTTGAGATAATATGGGGATTGAGTATTGATTTTCACTTCACATTTGGAATTAGGATATAGTTCATGTTCTACTATGTTTATAGAAATCAGAATGTGATGTCCACTCTAAAGTGTTTATGTTATAGAGATATTCATTCCTACTACACTATATTTTTGGGAATAAATTAGTGGATCATGATTGATTATATTTACGTTAATCATTATATGATGCATTATCTACATTATTTTTGGATATCAATTAAGGATTCCTTCTCTATTATGATTATAGGAATCTAGTGGTGAATAAATCTCTACTATGGTTATGGGAATCATTTTGTTATTTCTTATCTACAAATTTAATAATGATATGATTATTTCTAAAAAATTTATATTTTAATCAAGTAAAAATTAAATAATCCTGTTTTTTTTATTTTTACAAATATTTTTGTTCCATTTATTGTTATTATTTTATATTTTCATGATAGGGCCTATATTTATTCCTATATTTATTCTCCATTTTATTGTTTTATTATCACATGTTTTTTTATTGTTGTTTGATTGTATATTTTTTTTCAGAATTTATTATCATATTTTCAATCATTAATTATAGAAATAAATTTTAATTATATGATCCTTAACTGTTATATAACATATATTCAATTTTTGGCTCAAATAAATGTGGTCTTACCATTGATGACATTTTGATATGTTTTCCCTTTCTAGGAAGTCGAGATCACCCTTTTCCTATATTCAGATTCCACATTTTTAATATATTATTATACTCTAGGATATATAATTAAGTGGATCTACTTCATTTAGAATATTCATACATGATCAAAGGTTTTGTAAATTTTTAACATATATACATTATCTGCAAACAAACTAAAACTTCCATTTTTGAGATTGTTTGGTCATATGATGATATAATGTATGACATATTATAGTAAGTAAAATAATTATATTTCATATAAAATTATATCATATGTAGTTATATAAAATATTTTTATCACAATTTTTTGGTCACTGAGCCTTGGGTGATTTTTTTTCTATTAGAGGTGGATTTATTTATTTATTAGTATTAGTTTAGTTTTTTCAGTATTTATAATTCCAAAACTAAAATAAAACCCCTAGGGATAAGTCAATGGTACAATAATAAGGGATAATACTATGTATATGATAAAATACCGATATATTTCTAATGAAAAGATTTCATGGTTCTCTGAATAATTTCACCCATGTAGAGATTATGGAAAATGGATTTAACAATGAAATAATTGAACAAAGGGTGAATTTCCCATAAAAAAGATTGTTGCGTATGCAATCAGTATTCTATTGGGAAATTATAACAAGTCCTCAGACCACATTATAGTCTCGAGACTATAAATTGAACTGTTTTGTTTAATCATATTCTTTATTAAAATAAATTACATTGTTAATGAATTATGTTAAGGAATAGGAGAGAAGGAATCCTAAAAAAGAAAGTTAAAATGAGACTAATTTAAATTGAACTAAATTTAAATGTATGATTTTTAGAGAGTAACATATTTCATGGTTGAAATTTTTAGGATATTATAATTCAATTATAATATTAATTTGTATCACTATTGAATAAAATAATTATAGTTGAAATGATTATATCAAAGAAGAATATTGTTAATAATATACAATATGGATAATTCAAAGAAAATCATTTGGGGAAACCAAATGGGATATAATATGTAAGAGAACCATTTGGTTACTCTCACTATTATATATTGATTAATGATTAATAATTATATTTTTTTAAAATATTTTAACGCACCAAAGTTGAGTTAGATGAATTTTAATAAAACATCTAGTTAAGAAAATGATCATGTAATGATGATTCAACGTCCTACAAGATAAAAAACACAGTAATAGATACCTAATATATGTTCTAAAATGAATAAAAATTTATATATGTCTATAATGATTCGAAATTTTTCTTTTAACATTAAAAGAGATTATAAGAGGTAATTTATCAAAATTTGAGCTATTTTATTTGAAAATAAAACACCTTATACACATTATAACTCCATGAATATATATCTTATGAATTTTGTAAATTGATTATCCAACACATGTTTTAATGGGGATTGTGTATATTGAAACCCTCTTAAAACATATGATATATAGACATATTATATAAAAAAACAACTTATGTGGATAATTCTAATTATGGAATACTTTTCATGAACTCTATTTTTGTGGATTACATATTGGATTTAGGTCAACTTTATATAATAATTTTTCAAATATCATTCAGTAATGTCCTCAATGAATAGATTATCAATGAAAACTTCTTGTTGTAATGTATTATTAGATGATGTTTATAGTAACTTACTATGAGAAAATATTACTATATGATATTTATATGAATTTAATGAGATTATTAGAAATGGAGTTTTTCCCTCTATAATGTTATAAATGTGATTTAAATAAGAAAAAATTATCATATCAAGCTATAGTGTTCTATTATTAAATATATTCATATAAAAATACTTTAGATTAAATAATATAATGTTGGATTTTATATAAAAAAATGATTGAATAATTGATGTAATAATATATGGAAAAATACAATGATTGGGATAACCATATAATGAAGAAAAATAAGTGATCTATATGTTTGAATGTAAAATATCTCTCAGGACATTATATCTTTTGGAACATCTATATTTTAAATACCCAATATTTTTCCATTACTAGATGATTATTTATATTCAGACTATGCAATTTTAAGGAGTGTGAAGAGGAAAATGTATAAACATAATACTTTCCGATATATCATTCCTCTAAATATATATAATTTAATTGTTAGTGTTCTCTATATACAGAAAACAAAAACAATCAATTATTTAATATGTAAATATAACAAGATAATTTCTATGAATAATAAATATTCTAGAAAATTAAAATAATTAATTTTTATAAAGTTATTACATTTAGAAGATATAAAATGTAACATTGATGAGGAATATTAAATCTTAGATAACTATTTAAATTAATAAATAATTTAATTTAACATTATTAAATAATTAATTTGATAATATTTATTCATCCAATGTATTAAATAGTACATTAAAAACAATTAATCGTGAAATTAAGATGATATAATATTAAGTGTCCATAATATTTTCAACTGATTTTTTAACTAAATAATTTTTTATATTATTTTTAATTTACATTTCTATGTAAAATATAAAATTATAAAAATTATAAAATTAAAAAACCCTTTTCATTTTTAAATTACATATATTATATTTCTTTAAGGATCTTTGATAATTTATAAAATAATTAACATTGATGTAAAGTGTAAAAAAATTATTTTTCTATTACCATCACTTATATGACAACATCATTATACCAAAAATGTATAAATTTTAATAACCATATTTATATATAAATATTTATATATTTAAATTTAAAATAAAATCTTGAAATATAAATTTGTTAATATATATTTTATGTATCTATTTTTATGGGAGTATCTTTTATTTTAAATAATATTTTTATTTAATAGGTTAAAAAATATATTTTCTTATATTGTAGAAATTAAATACAACATAACAAATTTTATATTTTCAATTAACATTTTCAGATTATTTAACAAGGAATATAATATTTTAAGGATAAAAATAAGTAAAATATGATTAATTTAAATACTTGGAAATAGAAAAAATTGTTATTCTAAAAGTATTATTTTATAACACAGTGATGTTTTTATCAAACAAAATAAATTAAAATCCACTGAAAATTTGCACTAAATTTTTTAAACTGATATTTAATATAATAAAAACACATTATATTAGTAATAAACTGTAAAAATATAAATGACACTTAATGAAACAAACATTGTTTATCTACCAAATAGTTTTCACTATATGATGAAAATAATATTTCATTTATTTCTTCTTTCCCAACCATTTAATGATCTGTAATGATTAATACAATATTCAAATGTTATTCCATTTAATAAATTTTTCATTCTGAATATAAATTCAATTATTTTAAAATATAATTATACTATATATTTATTAACATTAGGTTTATAAATTCCTATTTTTTTAGATGGTTAAATTTATACATTCTTATAAATATAAACTACTTAGTAAATAATATTCTAAGGAAACCCCAAATGTAATTTGTAAAAAAATAGTAAGAGGAGTTAATCATGGGTACGTAATTCTAAAAATGAGTAGTACTGTATTTTTAAGTATTAAATACCCTCAAAATCCATTATTTTATGTTTTAGAAACCCTATTCTTGTAAAAAAAATTATTGCACTTTTGAAAAATAATTGAATATTACAATTGATATATTTTCATCCCTTATTAAAGAAGTTAAATTATTCCCTCTTAAATTTTTAAAATCAATTATTAATTTCCAAGTAACCCTAAATAATACTATACTGCTGGATGTCCTCTACATAACCTCAATCCCCGGGTCAAAGAAGTTGTCGATATACCATCTTTTGTAAGGGGTATATTAAGTGAAATATCAAGGTCTCTATTATAGGATTATGTAATCCATATCATTTTATTCATAATCATTGAAATCCTAACTTATACATTATATAGTAATATAATTATAGAATTATTATTCTCTTATATAAGTGTTATAATATAAATATGTCACACATTATGTATTCTTAAACATCCACTACAAAAATATATATTACATCATTCAATGGTGAGGTATACCACCTCCAAGAAAAATTTTCATCCATTTTTCACCACTTTGTAACTATAATATTTATAATTATGTGATTTAAAACAATTAGTTTTAATAGGTTATGATTTTTGTAGAGGGAAATTGTTATAAAATTTTATTTACTCTCACACTTATAAAAATGAAAATGTAAATCAATTATTGTTGAGGACAAACAACAAAATGATGTTTCAATTATTGTTTTTCATCATGATATTCTTTCTTAAATAATACTAGAAAAAATACATTCCAACTACTTATGAAAATTTATATCAAAAAATCATTCATATTTTGTGATGATATTAAACACATCCTTAACATCATTCACCCTTAAATATATTACATGTCTTGTTTTGGTTAGTCTAACCACCTACATAAAATAGAGTATAAAACTATATCATTGATGACTATGAGATCAAAAATAATAATAAAATTAGAATATAGAAGGATAATATAGTTTATTTTTGGAATTAAATGATTTTAATATGTATTAAACATATTATTAAGATGTTATATTCATGGAGTAAAATTACTAATATGAGATTAAACTTACATAATTTATATGAAAAATAAATAAAATATTGATCAATTACTTATTGAATTTTAAAAAATATTCTTTTTATATTATATTATTGTTAATGATTTATTTATGATAACATTTATTTTAGTGAGTGTGAACTTAAATTAGCATCATAAGGCATGCATGAAACAACTAATTTCAGTAGAACCTAATGTTAAAAATACGAGATAGATAACTGATATATTTGTAATATGTAATCATAAATGAAGTATAATGATATGAAATTATTTAAACAAATTCATAATTATAAAATTATCAAAAAAACTTATCGTAGGATAGATAACATGTGGGTATGTAATGAAACATGATAAGGTTTTCTTTGAAAAATTTTAATATCAATGAAACTTATTTAATTTAAGGCACTATCATTTCATTTATATTTGATGATTTTTTTGAAAAGATTTTTTTTAATATACACGAAATTAATTTCATTTTAATATCCAAAATTGTTTTATTCTTTAAATATGATTTTATTCAAATGAAAATAAATTTGCAATAGTTTTTGTAAAATAATATATATCTGTTGTGTTATAAAACATCATTTAGAAAATACATAATCTAATACTAGTATATTCTACCTTAAAATATTATTTAATTTATATTTTATACGTATATAAGGGAAAATAACTATTGATTGTGATATGAAACTCTATATTTTATTATCAATGTTGCAACAATTTCTAAGAAAACTATATCATTATATATATTTATATGAACATTCAAATTTAATAATCTTTAATTACATGTTTTTAGATTATTTTCATGAAGTTAATTGAACTCTTAATTATCATTAAATGAAACAATAATTTTTTATAATATCTAAATTAAATATTTTATATTAAAATTTTATTATTTGTTTTAAAATGAATTTAAAACAATTGTTTTTTTAAATGAATTCATATATAGTTATTTATATATTCTAAATAAATAATTTAAATGGAATAATTATCTACTAAATATATATATAATATTCCATTTGTTTTAAAATGAATGTTTTTTATCGTTTTAAAATCATTCGCTTCATATTTAGAATGATTACATTTTATTATAGTTTTTATGTATTTAAAAAATTGGAATCCAATCTAATATTTTAAAAAATTATCCAATGATCTTAAAATATTATTTTCAACTATGAAAAAATCATTCTAAAATATTATCTGACAGTGGGTTTAATTTTAATTCCCTATCAATTTTGTTTTTCTTGATTTAATAAGGAATGTTCTAGGGATAGATTTTCTTGAATCCCATATCATTTCCAAGTCAGGATTAGGTGATGTAAAAAGTATGAATTTTTTCTAGTTATATAAGAATATTTATTTAAGGATGATTACTATTTGACAGGTTGGGTCCTATATAGTCATATAATAGATTATATACGATTTAAATATAACAAGATATGATATTGTAATTTATTATTTATTTTCAAACCACATTATAAATCAAGAAGTGATTACAGCTCCATAATGTTTATTGGAATCTAGATATCATGATCAGTACACTAATATTAAGGGAGTATGTCGTAGTTTTAAAATACACAATGATTATTGGAATGAGGTGGGGATTCATTTTCAACACTGTTTAGGGGAATCAAGTAGGGATTCCAATTTAATATTTCAACGGGAATAAAGTGTTTATTCTTGATTCAATATATTTATGGGAATAATGTGGTGATTCTGTATTTACTCAATTTATGGAAATAATGTGGAAATTTTTTCTTCCCTAGTTTTATGGGGATTATATTGTGATTATATCTACACTATGGAAATCAGGTAGTGATCCTTACTTAAACATGGAATCAGAATCTTGTAATAATTCTAACTGAAATATTTTATTATTTATTCATATATAAAATTTTATACCCATATGGTATGATTAATGTTAATATTGAATTGAAATAAATGTCATAAAATAGAAGTATCATTAGTAAAATTACTTAAATACCCCAATCGTATGTGTGGCTAAGAAGATACATCATGATAAATTAGATCACCATTGAATATTATTTGGTTCAACAATATTCTGGTTTTTACCTTCCAAATCCTTTTACGAGTAAGTCTTTACTAATATCGATTATATCTCAACGATTTTAATGGATTCTGTTATTTTTATGTGTTATTCAAGGATGTTATCCTTTATTTCTAATGTTTTCTCTAGGCTCATAATTATATTATACTATAAGAATATGACCATACATAAAAACAATGAATTATGACATCTGGAGGGATATATAATATTTTTTTGTGTTGATGTTTATCATAAAATATCCATTGAACTATTTGATGAAAAAAGTATTATGGGGAATTTTTACAATGCAATGGATGTAGGATTTTTCAATATTCCCATATCATTTGTTGGTTTTCACTATATTTTTTATGATCTCACTACAATGTGACCATTGGATGTGGAAATTTGATTTTATGGGTTTTCCCATGTTGTGATTGTTAAATAATAATGTGTTGGATCTGTCCATGGGGGTGGGATATTGTTTATGTTAATTTCAACATAATGAGTTTTTTTGGAAATTCTAGTTGTTGTTATGGTCACCACATAAAATAGGGAATGAGTGTTCTACCCTAATAATTTTATATAATCCATAATAAAACATATCGGTAGTTGGTTTTAGATTTCGTGAATTTTATTATGATGATTTAGTGGATTGTGATTTTGGATCGTAGGTTGTCGGTCAATGCCCTCATAATAATCTCCATTTACATTCTGTATTTTATATGATATATTTTATTCGGGGTTTGATATTCATTCTATATGTTTTATGGGATCACTAATGTCATTGATTAAGATAATAAATTTTCATTTTTATAGTTCATCATTGCTTTTCATTGTTAAATTATTGTGGATTAATATTTCTTTGGGGTGGTTCATCTTCAATGATTTTATTGAATTATTACAAAATCAGTTTGAGAAACTCAATAGAGATGATTCTATGATAACAATGTTATTGGAGTCTGAATTTCTATCACTAACATATGATTGTTTTATTGATATTGGATACTGTGTTTTCCCGTCCAGGTGGGAAAATTTTGATATATATTTAACTTATGGATCTATTGATCTTGAATGGTCATATGGTGTTTTATAGTATGGGCATAGTCTCTAAAATGAATGTGGTGTTTCATGGGTTAATGATAGAATTATTACATGGTTAAATAGAGGGATGAAGTGGAAACATAGAAAAAAATTAATTATTTCATGAGAAATATGTAAATATTGGTTTTTGGGTTCTTTGAAGAGGAATAGTGAAAATGGATTCCTTTTAATGAATTCTTCAACTACGGTAGACATGTAGGATAATCAAGGGAAAGTGTATATGACAAGAAAATTGTTATTTAATGATAAATTTATCTAGATATTAAAACTAATGATGGTATGTGTCTGTTTATTTAATGAATTTTGGAAATTAAATTACCCATCACTTATTGGGAAATTGTGATTTAATTTTAAGGAAACTCAAATGATGGGTATCTACATAAAGTAACAACAATTTCATGTTCGATGTGAGAACTATTATTTAATACGAGGATTATGAGAGTGTGATTTTTAGATTATTATGGTGTTGTAAGGTGATTCAAGTAGGATGACATAGAATACTTTATACAGTAAGTGCAAGGATATCTGGATTTTTGGGTGATTCATTCAAATACTAAGTGACTATTTTTTTCTATAATAGATAATAGGTTTAGTGAGAGGAATTTTATTATGGTATGGTGTTGTTGTATCATTATTTGAGGATTTTGGAATAGTGTTTCACTATTGTTGTGGCCATATTATGTTGTTGTTTCCTCTTATTATGGTGGTTAAGGACATTTGGGTTGTTTGAACACAAAATTATCCATGATGTTATATTGATACCTTGATTATTGTTGCTATCAACTATGAATTTTTTTGGATTAATATGTTAAATATATTGATCATATTGGAAGAATAATATATTATAAATTTTATCATCATATTTATGACATGATTTCTCACCATCTAAATTGGAGTGATTGGTATAAATAAGTTGTGGTTGTGTACTTTGGAGTGGTGAAACTGGGTCTCCTATAACATAATTTGATATGCTAGTGGATTGGGTGATCCTACAATTTTTTTGAATATGTGTAAATCATCCCACATTAAAACTATATGAAATAGTTTAGACGATGAACTATGGTGAAATCTTATTATCCTATGTGCCCTAGGATTGGAATAAATTATTGGTAGGTTTTTATTTTTTTTAATCAAGATACTATTTAATGTTGGACCTATTAATGAACATGTTCACGGAATAGGAATTAGTTTCATTATTTAAAATTATCTCTTAATCTAGGTTAATTCATTACACTCTTATTTTATATATCTTTTTGGGGAACATACTTGGATACAGTAATGGTTCAATTAATAGTTGGGTGATGTTATGGCTTGATTATATATTTTTTATTAAGGATATAACTATGATGAATATAGGTGAACATTATGGTCATTTCTATTATTATGTATGCTTTGGATTTAATGTACGAGATTAACTAATTATGGGGAAAAATTATATTACATATTATATATGTTTTACATAACTAAATTTTTTTGATATGGGTTCTTATATTTAATTTTTTTTATATTTGTCTATTCTGTTTTTTATTATTAATGTTTTTATATATTTCATTTGTAAAATATTACTCAGCCTTCAGACTATCACCTCCCATATAGATCCTACTATTTGATAAAATATTATATTAGATGAAGTGTATTTTCTGCATCATAGAACCACATATATTATATTTAAATGGGAAATCATGGTTGGGGATAATTTCAATGTGGAATCAAAGTAGGGTTTTTATTATTTATTAAGGTTGTGGTAGTTGATGATCAAGGATTTATTTGGGATTAGAAAAATCACCTTCTTCAATGTTTATCTAGTAATCATACGAGTTGAATTCATATATGAAAATGGTGGACATAATGAAAATTCATGAATTCTAGGAATTTGTTTTATCTACATGATGTTCATATATATGTTTTTTCTATTATTGAATAACAGATTTCAATATTTGTAGTGATAGGGATGAAGTGGAACTTAATAATCATTTTAGAAATATATGAGACAATATTTTTTCATGTGACTAATTTTGATTTACTTTTTCCATTGTAAATCAGGATTAGTTGGTTAATGTGGTTAAAAAGCATACATACATACAAACATACATATATATATATATATATATATATATATATATTTATATATTCATTTCTCACAAACATAATGGTTGAATTCAAATCATTTGAACATATTTCAACCATGTCATCTATTATATTTTGATGATGGTTTTGTGTATCTTATGTATGTGTTGGTCTTCTTCATGGAGACATGGTTATGAGATATTGAATAAATTAAAGATGAATATTGGAGGGATTTCGTATTGATGTGAATTGTGTATTATAATAATACTTCATGGATATTTATAATTTATATTGAGATAGAGAAACAATCACACTGCTTACAGTTTCCAAGGAATATAGATACTAGGTGCCAATAATTGTAATGTAGGCATGGGATAGTGTGTATTAATGTCATAATTGAGAGTGTGGTTTTCAAATTATTAAGATTATGTGAATCAATTAGTAATTCCTTATTCACTATAAAGATTAGGTATTTATTCCCAACCCTCGATGCTATTAAAAATGTAGTGATTATCGCTTCAATATATTATTATTTTTATAAATATATTAGTTACTTAATTCTTTATTATATTAACATGAATTAAAACAATTATCATTATGCCTAATATTTTAATATTTTGATATTGCTTTTTTCATTTGTAAAAAATATATTTGTTATATTGATTTTATTGTATGTTTATATATATTTTTATATTTGATTATGAATAAGATTTTGTTTCCATATTTTATAACGCATACCTCTTAAACTCATATTTTCTATTATAATATTTATTTAACCCTTGACAACATGCATCTATATTTTCATATTTCGATTCCTAAAGTAAAAAATGCTGATTTTTCCATATTTTATTCCAATAAGATATTCAAAAATGAAAAAAACATTAAATAAATATACAAAACAATTGTATAATTAGACCCTTATATATTCTCAACACAAAGACACTAATATGTTAAATTTTTAACTATTGTGTGATTATAATTATATGAAATTATTAAATTATGGTATTGGATTTAAGAAAAAAATGTTCGTATCACATTATATCTTTATAATTCTATGTTACTAAAATAAAACACTATGTTCCATTGAATATAAGATTTTCCATATCAATATTAAATAAAAAACTAAATATTGTTATTTAAATGATACCTTTATAACAGTTCCATTAAAATTATGTGTTTGAACAAAATAATTAAGTTTTAAAAATATGATCTATATATTAATATATAATTAATTTTTGGTTGAACAATAAATTATAAATGAAAATAAAAACATTTTTCAAATAAAAGTAAAAGTTTTTTGGAAAAAATATTTAAAAGTTGATAGTGTACATAATAAAAATAAATAGGCAAATCACAATATATGTATTATATGAAACATATATATATCAATCAATGTAATTTATGAAATTCATCTTATGTGTTTTCTTGAAATAATATAATAACAACCCCTTTTTTAAGCATAAAAGATATATTTACCTAAAAAGTTAATTTTATACCTTTTGATGTCAAACATGTTTTAAATATGGTTTTTGAAACTTCTAAAAATTATATATTATAAAAAAATTATAATTATAAATATGAATATGTGAATTTACATTATTATATATTTTGGAATTTTCTAAATAAGATTCATGTTTTGACGAATAGTGAAAAAATACATCATTTCAATTCAGAAGTCCATTTAAAAAATCATTAAAATATTAACATTCACATTTTAATTATTTAAAAGTATAATTATATCATGTTTTAATAATTTAATCAAATTTAATTCAACGGAATAAATTTTATGTTTAAATTGGATATAAATACATTTCAATCTTTTAGAGGTTATTTAATAAAAAATTTCTTTTTCCAATATATCTGGAGGATTACATTGTAAATAATTTCTAAAAATTATGTTTTATTAATTTTTAAAAATGAATTTAATATTTGGTATCATAAGGTATATATTATTTATATATAATCCTTTTCTTATTTTTATATTATCAATAGTAACATTAGTATTTTTTATCTACACAGTCAAATATAAATCTAATAATTGATGATAAAAATAAAACAATATATATAATTTAAAGACCTGGAAATTCCGTGGAAAATTTTATCAGAAATTCATGTTAATTTTACGAGTCCACATCTTCTAACGGTGCTTGATTCTGAGGTCCGGTGTGCCTAAAATCAATTTATGAAGTTTTTTCAGGAACGTTCAGTAAACGTATGAACTGGATTTAATATCTTTTGAACCGATGCATGGAATTGAAATATGAGGGCACTGTTGAACTCGCAGCGCCGATATTCGCTTAAAGAGACCTTTACCGTAGTTGCGTTCTGTCAAGAATGTGAGTGAGTTTTGGGGTTTTAAATTAGTTTAAATATAAATAAAGTGTTAATATTATTTTCATTTGGGGTGGTTTAATCCTCCAAGAGGAGGTTAGTGGTGGGGCCACTACACCATAACCTCCCGGGAAAGGTTGTGATGGTGGGGCCCACCAGCTCATAACCACCATTGGGAGGATATTTTAGGGTGACCCACATGATCATTTTACACCCATAAACTCCCCATTATTTATTGGAAAAATCTCTTCATTAATTGGAACTCCTCATCTTCTCTAATTTTTGAATTTGGACCATTCCCTATAATTAATTAAATGAGTTCATCATTTAATCAAACACTACTTTGTGTTGTTGTGACAAAGAATTAATAGAGAACATCCTTTATTATTATTGTGGTTGTCATAATCTTTTGGGAAGCTTGAGAGAGTAGAGCTTTATTCTTCCTATGAAGAACCACCGATGAAAGAAGAACTTCTACTTTGATTTTCGACCGAGATAAAAAATAAGGAGTCGACCACGAAGAATGCCAATGACACATATTCCTCAGTGTTCTACCCCGGATGCTTCTCGACATCAACAGAATGGCGTCCGCCTTACCGTAACTCTGTTAACGATCAATGAACTCAAGGTAGGGGGATTTGAGTTTTTTTAAATATGAGATTAAACCTTTGTTCGTCATTGTTCATGTTTTTGGATTGGTATGCCAAATGATATCACCATAACGAGGAGGGTTCAGACTGCACTAACACGGATCGACCCTCCCTCTTTTGGTTGTTCTTTTGTTGACGATGGAGGTATACCACAGAAGAAGTTGGTGGCGCATGGTCTGCCGGACCACCGGAAGGGAAAAACACTGTCACGCCTCGCCAAGAACCGTGTTGCGGCCAGTCGAGCCGCGACGGAGCCGGATGGGCGCGGTGCCATCGCATTATGCCAGAGAAGAACAATGTCCAGGAGGGCCATGACTGATTGAAGAGGTGTGTCGCCATTGCGCCATGCAGAGGAGATGGAGGCTGCGACCAAACCGGGCCAGGTAGAGGCGGCGCGACACCGTCCCGCCATGCAGAGCCCAGCAGAATAGCGGCATCCTCGCGCCGCAGTGGAGGAAAAAGGGCGGCCGGCTGAGCTGGCAGCAGGACCGCGCAACAATCGGGACTCTTCGGGTCCCACAGTTACCAGGCGGGCATGCCAAGCGACTACCATTTCAGAAGGTAGGGGGTATAACCCTTATAGGCGTGGCCAGCCAGCCAGCCACATGGGCCATCATCCACCCACGCTGGCCAACCGCAAGCCACACGATCCAGTCCACTGGTCTGGCCTCCCTCGGTCGGCCAACCAACGGGCGGGCCGCCCTCGTCCGTGCCGCCTATGGTCGGGCTACCCTTGGCTGGGCTGCCCTTCGGCTGGGCCCCCTTCAGCCAGACCCCCTTATGTCGGGCCCCCATCGGTCGTGCCGCCTCGGTGCGGGCCACCTTCGGTGGGGCCGCCTTCGGTCGGGCCGCCTCATACTGGGCCGCCCTCATGTCGGTCCGCCCGTCAGGCCGGTCCACCTCTTAAGGTTGGGCCATCCCCTCAGCTCAGGTTTTTTTCTTAGGCCGGGTCAAATCTGTGGACCGGGTCTGTCTGACTGGGTCGGACCAGACCCGGATCCGTTTGACCAGATTTCACCTTTTCGCCCCTTCCATGGGCTACGAGTGTCCAATTGACATACCGCCTGTGGAGATAGAAGTATTGAAGAGAGATGGTTCTTTTGGAATACCCTACTTGAGGTTTGGACACACCTGGGGTATGACCAATTTGGATTGAACCAGAAAACTAATCGGGTCCCTGGAATGGAAATGCCTATAACTCACAGATCGGGCGTTCGATTGATGTGTCATCTATCACGTTGGGTTCTTTATGATGAGAAAAAACTACGGGATACACCATCATAAGGTTACATGGTAGTTGATGTATTGCCACATGGCTCGAGGAGCGTACCCTCCTAGAATCGAGCATGATGTGACGAGACTGGACCTGGATGCTCTGTGGGTTCGATAACAATGAGACAGGACCTGGATTTCCTTTGGGTTCGACAGTGACAAGACTGGACCTGGATCCTCTGTGTTTTCGAAAACAATGAGGCTAGATCTGGATCCTCCATGGTTTTGACAGTGAGGAGACTGGACCTGGATCCTGCGTGGGTTCGACAGTGACTAGAGTGGACCTGGATCCTTTATGGGTTCGACAACAATGAGACAAGACCTGGATCCTCTGTGGGTTCGAATGTGACAATACTGGAATGGGATCCTCCAATGGTCTGACCATGAAGAGACTGGACCCAGATCCTCTATGGGTTCGAGAATGATGAGACATGACCTGGATCCTCCATGGGTTTGATAGTGATGAATTTTGTACTGAGATCCCATGAAGGATCGGCAGCTTCGATAGACTGTTGTTTTAATTTTCAATAGATATCTGTCGTTCAATAGTGAAAGATGATTTAGTGGCTACAACAAAAAATCTCTTACTATCTTTTATGTTTAGTGTACCTAGTGTGAGATGAGTCTTTTCCTTCGTGTTTACCTCATGTATGAGATGTGTACTCTTCACGACTTATGTATATGTTTTGGTATATACCTAAGTAAGGGTCGATTTTTCATTGTGGATGTTTCTTCGTGGTTGATTTGTGGTGAAGCCCACATAGATTTCTTCTGTGAGCTATACATATTGGATTCACCTTGTGTTTTACTTTCTTT
The DNA here is from genome assembly GCA_963277665.1 of Viscum album. Classification (NCBI taxonomy): domain Eukaryota; kingdom Viridiplantae; phylum Streptophyta; class Magnoliopsida; order Santalales; family Viscaceae; genus Viscum; species Viscum album. The sequence goes on from OY728146.1 coordinate 1,298,488,009, forward strand.
GCGGAGTGTTTCTACACTTGTGGAATGGATTGTGGTTGGGTTCAAGGGTGGGAGCCGGATTGTGATTGGTAACTTAGGTATATGTATGGACATATACCTAAGTATGGATGGTTGATACTTTGTGATTGTATCTTACTACTATGGTTTATCCTTAGTGTATTATGGGAGACCATAGAGGGTCTTGGGGTCCCCTACTAAGTATCATTATACTCACCCCTTCATGAGTTATGCCCACACCTTGTTGTGATGGATGCAGACGACGAACAATGCTGACCGAGGCGAAGTGTACCTGGACTGGATAGTACCCGGAGGTGGACCTCTCGACGAGATGGTACCCGGAGGATACGGATGGACATGGAGCGCTGAGAAGGCTATGTATACATACCCTTCAGGTGGGATATTTGGTGGACGATCCGGAAGTTGCTAGATGCTTTCCATCTGTTGGTCTTTTAGTTGTACATGTCTTTTCATTTCCTTGTACTTTACAGTTCGTCTTGTAAATCCATCCCCCTTAACATTTAACGCTACCATTGTAGTCAATTTTACTTATTGATTTGCTTTAAGTTTTGTACTCTGATTTTGTATGAATAATTTTTATAAAGTAAATGCCTTCCTAGAATAGGGATTTATGCCTTTAGTTCTAGTCGCCATCCCCTGGCCTATATGAGGCGGTCTTGGGGTAGTCACGGTACGAGCCCCGAGGAAGGGTCGTGACGTATAATAAACGTAGCCTAAAACACTTTAAAATTTTATTTTATGTTATATTTTCTATCAAAATCATTATTGTATTGAATATATGACATAAAGAGGCCACTTTTATGAGAGTATGACCTTTATAATATTAAATTCATTTAAAAGCCATTTTTGTTGCACTTTTGTTTTATAAAATAAATTATTTTTAGTATGGGGTTATATAGGTGATATATTAGACATTAAAAAAGAAATTTAAATCCAAATGATTTATTTACATAATGGTAATTGTTTTTAAATTTATTAATAATATAATTTCCTTTAATTGTTACGTAATGAGGATGTAGTAATTGTCTAATTAATGGAGGAATCAAATAAATGGTATTCGAATGATAAAATAAATACAATTTGATAAAAACAGTGTCAGTCACGAAATTTATGGTTTACCTTGAGTTGTTTTTAATTATTTAAAGGAATATTTTTGAATATATACTATTTTTATGGTATATTTAAAATTTCTAATGTTGAATCGTCTAATAATTATCATTAGTGATATTTTAAAATAAATAATACCAAATTAATAGAAATAAAAATTTCAAAAAAATAATTAAGATTAGTATAAAATTTTCATCAATGAAAAAATTATTTTTGGTTTAAAAATGATAGTATTAATATTAACCCTATTTCTGAATATAATGTGACACAACATTAAGAATTTAAAATTTTAAATATGGGTAAAATACTTATAAGTATTAAAAAATAGTCAATAACTATAAATTTTTAGTTTTTTGATTGGTATTATACATCAATAAACATTATATTTGTGGTAAATAATTTTGTTTCCATTTCCAATTGAATATAAAATAATATAAATTTAATATTTTAAAGAATTCCATGAGTGCCTCTCCCCTTTCATGTAGAAGGGAACACATACTTCTATATTCCTCATATATGGAAACCCATTTTTTGGAAAATATATACAGAAATAATTTCATTGATTCAATCACAATATTCTATATGCCATATTTTAGGTATGACACCCATAATAGTGTTTTGAAGGTGATAATAAATTGAAATCACTCAAATAAGAGGTATTATATTTAATTAAGTTTTTTTTTGTTTTATGTCATCTACCACTTCTGTAAAAACATGTTAAAACATGATGAATTTATAAATATTGTATCTTAATTATTAATAATTTTTATGTTAATATCATCACCAAAATCAATCTCTACCGCGACCAAATGGGAATCAATTAATTGTTTCTGTGTGTATATGTGAACAATCACCTCCACGAACAGATATTATTATTTTTTCATGATTGTTATTAAATATTGGTTAAACTGATTGAATAAATGATTATGCATGTTATTAATGATATAATTATATTTTTAATTGAAAAATATATCTAATAAAATCTAACATTCCATGAAAATTTAAATGATAACTTTGTTCATGTATACGTGTGAACTAACATCTCCAAAAAGAGATGTGGTGGATTTTCAATCACCATATCACATGAATAGAATAAATAAGCATATTAAATTGAATAAAGTTAAAATTTTAATATTATGATACTTAGGGGAAGGTAAAACTGTAATTACATTCTTTTCATAATGATAATTGAAATATGAAAATTTTTATCATGTGTGCGTGAAATTTATCATCTCATCTATTGTAATGTAGTTCATTTTTAATTTCCACATATAATAAATAGAATTAAAATTTTAATTGAAGTATAAATTCTATTATTATTTCATTAATAGTATTCATGAGATGACTGACTAATGAGCACTTTAACAATAGTTATAATGATAAATTCATTTATGTCTCAAATATAAAATATCATCAAAACTTATAAAGTTAAAATAAATTATAAATTTATCCATTAAATGTATTTAATAATTGATTTAAAATGAAAATTAAACATTACATATTTTTGAAGCAGGTAATTAATAAAATATTTATTATTATTCACAATGATAAAGAAAATATGCGACAATTTAGACTCTTGTTAAGATACTTTTAAACTAAAACATCATTTTCATTGTTTTAATGAATTTTTTTATCTATGTATTTATGTTTCAGGTAAAAATTATAAATTAATATTTTTTTATTGTTTCTATTTTAAAATTATTTTTTCAAAATTATAATTTTATAGTTTCCTTAATATTCTTCAAATTAGTTTGGAACACATTGATTTAAAAATAATAATTTTCTAGTTTTAACTTGGGTTTTGAATATGGATTTTCTGTTATAATAACTAAAATATTTTAATATTTTTTAAATTATATTTAATGGTTTACATGATGAAAATTTAACATCTTTATGTGTTATGATTATATAATATTACATTTACATTTTACGGTCATTTCATTGATAAACGAAGGATGTGTGGTTATGTTATAACCTGCAATGCATTGGGTATGTAATTTATCTCTATGAATATAACATTAGATAGAGTTTCATGTTCAAAATTAAAATGAATGGGTATTACAAATTTTTTACTGAATTTTATGGAATTTTTTATTTATGTTTATTTCATATGTAAGATTGTCTTGCATGTAAGTCGATTGTACGATTATTAAATTTGAAAGAGTCATACGTATGGAATTCAAAAGAATGGCTATTCCATTTTAGTTTGATTATGTAAAATTTTGAGAAATTATCATTTATATGATCTCATATGAGTTTTCATAAAAATAATTTAATTTTAAAAATGTATTATAACATTGTTTTTTAAATTATTATTACTTTTTTAGTGTGAGGATTTCTATTTTATATGAAATGTTGTAAGGGTTTTCACTGGACTCATGGTTACTATTTTTATATTTTTACTGATCATTATTTCTCAAAAAATTATTTAAATTATTTTCCATTGGGTTTATGGATGATTTGGTTAATATATGAGGATATGTGATAATTTTGGTTATATATCAGCCTAAGAAATTATGTTTTATTTCAATGATTATTATTTTATGATCAATATAGATACTAAGTATAAGTGCCCATGTGTAAGGTATGTGTTTTCAATATAAGATATTTTACTAATCCTATAATATTGTAAACATAAAAGATCATTTGAAAAATAAAGTAAATTATAGGTTTACAATAAAAATAATATATAATTTTTATGGTTGGGTCCATACAGTTTTTATCAGAGTAGGTTTTCGTCAACTTTGGATGTTTTGGTGTTATTTAAGAGTTAGGGATATCATCAGGTGTATATAATTTTACGATTGATCGTAAGTTCTATGTATTATAATCACATATCAGTATTTATGTTATGAAATATTATCATGACAAATTTTAATTCTACAGTTGTTTATTTTATATATTACTATGAGTTATTATTTTTTGCGATGTAAAATTAATTGAATTAGATAACCTTTATGTTTGAAACATGTTAGGGTTATTCATGGGGATTTTATCTTATTTTAAAAAAAATATAATAATTATATAGTGTTTCTAAAACTAAAAATCATAGGATGGGTGAAAACCACTCGCATCTGAAAGGGCCTCCAGAATCGATCCCACAACTGAAAGGTGACCAGGTTGTATCTCCTACCACTAGCCTACATGACGAATCATTTAGTATTTCCTTTTTTTTGTTAATTGATATATGTTGATGAAAAATAAGGTTATTTGGGTAACATTTTATTTTTTGAATACATTTACATGGCATTGGAAATTTGATATTTTGATTAAGAGAATAATGATATTTCAGGAGAGATTCATCTTTCATGGAATCCTAAATAATCAACATAAATATAATAATACGAGATTTCATTTTATGAATAATTTTTTATTTATATTTTGAAAAATATATGTTTTTATTATATCATTATGTTGATTTAGTTTCTTTATGGAAATAAATATCATATTTTAGGAGATTATGTAATTTAAGAAATTACATTATTAGTATAGGACATTAGGATTGATTGATGTTATTTGAAAATAAATGTCAATATTTACCTTTAAATACATTGAAATATTATCCTTATTAATTTTGGGTTTAAATATTACTATGGTTTATATTTAATAGTTTTATGGATAGATATTTGATAAATTATCTTTGTTGTTCATTGTTTATTAATTTTTAATATTATAGATTGAATTATATTTTCCTCATATATGGTTTAATATTTTAGGGTAATTTTATTATTTATCCAAGCCATTTTTGTTTTGGTTAATTATTCATGATAGGATAAATATATTTATAACATTTTGAAGATCATTTCATTATCTATATTTTTATTATATTGGTGAATGGATGAATAATTCTTCTAAAATACTCATCATTTGGAGAAAATAGTGAGTTTGGGGTGGAATTAGATTAATAGATTAAAAACTACTTGTAATGTGTGTATATTTTTCTTATTACATTAATTAATGTAGTAAATGAATTCTTTTAAATCATCGAAAAATATTTTGAAAATAATGTTATCTGTTTTCATCTCTTACTAGAAAAATAATGAACCTTTTACACATAACAGGTTTATTTTATAGTCATTGTGAACATTATCATGACCATGTTCCCTACCACACTCCCCAAAAAATTGATAGTTAGTTTTCTTATCCATTACCATGTTCTAAAAAATGGATCCTTAATATTTGTTATCTCAGGTGACCATCATACATCCCTTTCATTATTTTTTAGTGGACGATTCTAAAAAATATTTTTCAATATATAATTTCTACAATGTTTTTTGGAAAATTCAAAATCACTATTATTAGATCCCATGTAAAATTTTTGAGTAACATTAATATTAAATGGTTGGGTGATAAATTAACATCTTAATATTTAAAAATTGATTCAATGAGTTTTGTCGTGTAAGGATATAACACATCGAGTTTAAATAGAAAAATAAATATTATTATATAAAGCTTACACTTATAAACTAGATATTCGAATAAAGAATATAGAAATGGTTATTTTAATTAAAAATATTTTTTATACATAATTTTATAAAAATAATTATTTTTAAGAAAATTAATTATAAATGAAAATAACACAATTTTTAAAATAAATGAAAATTTATTTCTGAAGAACTATTTAAATTTTTTCATGTGACATTAACATCAAGAAATTATAATTAAATTTTATGGATTTTTTTATTTATATAATTAAATATATTTATTTAATATTCAATATGATTATTATAATCTTTATTAAATGTTTTTTAGGTATGATATTAATATAAAAACAATTTCAATCCTAATATTTGTTTTTACCAAAAAAGTTTTTTATGCTGTCATTATAAAAAAAAATTTAAATAATATTTTTGAAACATTTATAAATTATATATTAAAAAAATTCATTACTTTAAATAGGAATATAATAGTTTATATAGGATATATTTTTGGTATATTTCTTTTATGTTTCTTATTTAGATGAATAGTGAAAAAAATATTTCATTTTAAATTTAAACTATTGTTTCATAATATATATTTATATAATTATATAATAGAATTTAATGGTATTTATACATAATTATATCATATTTATCATTTCTTCTATTAAATGTCTCTAGAATCAATCTCAAATTGAAATTGGATATGAAAACATTTCCATCTTTTGGATGTTCTTATATTAAAACAAGATGTTTCATCCCATCTGAGGGATTAATTATTAATTAATATATAAGAATTATTATTTCTTATAGTGAAAAATCTGATTAATTATTATGAATAATAACATACAAATTATTTAAATATCTCCCATTTACTTTTTAACAGTATGAAAAGTAACATTAGTAATTTTTTATTAACATAGTTAAAGGTAAATCTGGTAGTTTATGGTTAAAATAATATTATTAATATTATTAAATAATGCATAAACTTTTTCTAATATCTTCTTATGAGATTTTTTATCGTGAACCATCCTTTTTCCGATAGTGTGACGATTTATTAGAACTTAGGTGAGAGTATGTCATTTGTAAAATTAAATTCAATCAAAAATAATTATTTTATTATTAAGGTTTTAACAAGTGAAATGTTTTTAATATTGGGAATTGTTGTTGTTATATTTAAAATAATAATAATTTAAATTATAAGTTAATTATCTAAATGATTTTATGTTATTTATAATTTTAGGGATATAATAATTACATTAAATGGTGAAAAATAATGATATAGTGAATGATTAATTAATTTATGATTAAAATAAATATTTTAATAATATTACATAAATTTACTTTGGTATAATTAATATAATTGATGACTCTTTAAGATTAATATAACATTCATTTTATTATTTAATGTTGTTTTTTTGAATATATCATGTTGTTATGAAATTTTTTAATAATTTACGTGATGAATAGTGTATTGATTAACCTAATTGATATTTTAAAAAATAAAATTTAATTAATAGATATAGAATCAAAAAAATATAATTTTTTCAATTAAATTTTATATATATATAAATTTCTTGAATGAAAAATTTATTTGTGTTTTGGATTCTTATTTTAATTATATTAACCCCTAAATGATAAATTAGATAACATCATAGAAAGATTAAAAAATCTTATGTAATGATTAACACAATGAAATATGAATATGGAAATAGCAAAAACATATATTATTTTCACTATATGAATCTAATTCAACAAAAAATCATCATATCGTAATGTTAAATTAGATTGGATCCACTATTAATAGAAAATTAATATATATTATTTTAATATTATCATGAATTTCTATAGTTCCCCTCACATTTCATATAAAAGGACATGTCATATTCTCTATTCCTCACATTAGAAAACAAGTTTTATTAATAAAATATAAAAAACCTTTCTGGAATCACACACCACATTCTAGAGACATTATTTTAGGTGTAATACTCTATTTAGAGGTATTAATGAGATAATCAAATGAAATATTTTGTAGAAGATGTAATGTTTTTTATTAATTAGTTCTATTTTATTTCTTATACCAATTCCTTAAAATATATATAACCAAGATGAAAAATATATATTGCATCCTCAATATCTTTATATTTTATTATGTTAATATCCATATGTGAATATATCTCCACGTTCATAAAATGAAAAAACATCTAGTCGTTTGTTTGTATGTCTGAACCATAACCTACACAAATTGATATTATTAGTTTTCCATAACTATATCTAAATAATTGTTATAATTATGAAATTAATGACTATATTTTATATCCATGATATAATTATCATTCTAAAAAATTTAAATTACATTCTTACATTCCATGTAATGAACAATATTATCGTTAAAGAATTCATGTATACTATCACCACTACGAAGCGATGTGATTCATTTTTAATAAATACATCAAACTGATAATATATATATATATACTTTTTTAAAATTATTAATGTGATATTAATTTTTTTATAATAATTATGGGATGATAACATAATACATACCTAATTTTTTTAATGATCAACAAAAGAGGAAACATTATCCATGAGTATGTACGACTTACCATCTCCATCATTTTAACATTGTCAATTTTTATTATCTGTATGTAATGGATGAAATTAAAAGTTTAATTGATGGATAAATGTGATTATTATCTCATTATTTTATTGGAGATGATGTCTTAGTGTTCAATTTGATAATAGAAATCATACCAAATTAATTTCGGTCTCAAATATCAAATATCATCGTAGTATCTGACATGAACATAAATAATTAAGTAATTGTTATATCATGTAAATAAGTGATATAAAAGGAAAAAATTAGAAATTATTCTAATGAAATTATATAATTAACCTTTTATTATTATTATAGTAGATACATAACATACATGATGATTCGGTCGCATTCTAAGATACTCTTTAATTAAAAACAACAATTTAAATGTTTTAACAATTTATCCTTCTAAATATTAATCTTTCATGCCTCTATTTTCAAACATGGTTTTATGAATGTATTTTTATAGATAGAAAATTACTAAATTGTAAAGACTCGTAAATTTCAAGGAAATGTTTTTCTTAATTTCATTGGAATTTTGTGAGTGCGCGGTTTCAGACGGCACCAGATTCTAATGCCCGGTGTGCCCGGAATAATTTTCTGATGTTTTGTTAAGCTTAAATTAACGTGCATAAGCAGTTTTCCTGAAAAAGTGGAGTAACTCTTGAACGGTTTCTCGGATCAGAAATATGAGGGCACCGTTGCGCTCAGGATAGCGGGATTACCCTAGGCACGACTTTAGTTTAGTCAGCACGTGCCTCCTATGAGAAATTCAAAAAATGGTTTAACCGTAAATAAAATAATTAAATAAATTATTTTATTTTTCAAATTCTTATGACTCGCAAACGGTAGCTCAGATTAAAAATCCTAGACCACTGTTGAACTCGTGAGGGAATTATATATTTATGTAGATACTAAATATGGCCGCCGCGAGCCACCTGAAAAAGTTAGTTTTTGGCCGCAAATAAAATAATTAAATGAAAATTATTTTATGGTAAAATTCGTAACATCTAAATGGTAACTCGGATTCAAAATCCAAGTGTACCGTTGGGTTCGTTGGGGAGTGTTTCACCTAGGCAGAGCCTAAACATGACCGTAGTGGGTCGAGGGTGACTGATATTAATTTTACAAACTTTTTTTTGGGTACGATCAGTAAACGTACGTTTGGAATTTTATAACTTTTGATCCGATGCTCGGAATTGAAATCTGAGGACACCGATGAACTCACAGCGCCAGTATTCACTTAAGGGGACCTTTACCACAGTTGTGTTTTATGCGTGTTGAAAGTTAATTTTTTTGGGGTTTTTTAAAAATAAATAAATAAAATGGTTGTGCACCATTTTATTTATTTGGGTGGTTATATCCTCAAATATAATGTTAGGGTTGGGGCCTAAACCCCACATAACCTGCCATGGGAGGATATTTGTGTGTTGGGACCCACACGAGTCCTAACCCTTCACCTTCCTTAAACTCCCATTACTTTTATTTCATTGCCAAATCATCCATTAATTATGTGAACCCTTTCAATTTCCTCTTTCTCATTTAATATGCCAACACTACAATGTAATTAATGACCCACAAATAATTAATTAATTTTGTGTCATGAATTAAATTTGAATTATTTTGTGTTGCATGAAACTTCTTTAAATGGGAGAATTATTTTGTAATATTTGTGATAGAAAGTATTTCGGTGGGAACCTCTGGAGGATTAGAAAGAGAGGTGTTCTTCCTCTGACGAAGAATGCGAAGTCACCGACGACGTACCTTTTCTTCTCCTTCCTCCGCGTCATGGGAGGAGACAACGCTGCGGGGAACGTCGCCAAAGACGATGACTCTTCCTCCAACGTCAATATAATTGGCACCATTCTTCTGCGACGTCCGACCACCGCGACGTTAGACTTGTGTTGTTTGACGACGTGCGACATCTTTGCAATGTAGGGGTTATGTTCAATTTTAATGGATTCCCTTTCCCGATTTAAATTTCTCATGATGAATGCGAATTAAATAAATTAATTCGCCGATCGATAAATAATTGATTGAATTAATTTTCTTCTTATTTATCTTGATTTTGAAATTCTTGAAGCATGATAAATATTTAATTTTCAATTCCCCATGTTCATGATTCTCAAAAACTATGGACAAACTAACACGGCTGTCGATAGGCACTTTGACCGCGATCTTTCCTTATTTATTGTCCATGCATTCTTCGCATGTTCTTCATCCCCAAATAATTAAGCACGCTGGAAACTCAATGTTTCCTTTAGCCTGACATACGGACGTGATGATCTCGACCTGAGGATCATGAATATGCGTTCGTATCTTTTTCCGAGTTAAATCGATGTCGGAATGGAGTTCGAAAGGTGGAGGCCACTGGTGCAGGTCGTGGGGAGAAGTCATGTGAGGAAGCAGGTGATGCGGGAGTGAGCGCATCAGGGTTTTACGGTGAAGACAACAGCGGCGCGGCAAGATGAAGGCAGCCGCGACGGTTCTGGCGAATGCAGCGGGTGCAAGAGGTTGGCCACTGGGGTTCACAGGAGAGGCGGCGTGAAATCGTGAATGAATAAGTTATGTGATTTGATAGAGAATATGGAATTGAAATGATATAAAATAAAAAACAAAATAAATGGAAAATGAATGCCCATGTGGAAGCCGCATGTATAAAATGAATGCCCATGCGTTGATTGAATTTTGAGTTAAGGAAAAACAAATATATAAGTAATAATAATAATAAAATATTGTTATTATTACTTTTGTTGATAAAAGACTTTTTTATGCCATAACATCTTCGTGCTACCTCGGTTTCACAAACCGTCTACGGCAGTGTGACCATGACTTCGAGACGGAATTTATGAGTCTAATATTGGATATCTTTTTCGGTTTTTTGGATCGGGTACCCGAAGCACTCAGAAAATAATAGATTTAATATTATTATTAAATCTTTGACCCGCCATAACTCATGTGTGTGATGTCTGATTGGATTTTCTTCTATGGAGATGTAATCCTGACATCAATATGGCCAATTCAAGTCTAATTTTGAATACTAAATTGTGGTTCATGGCTCGAGCCCACAAAACACCGAATAATAATATTATTATTATTACGGGGTCTTGTATCGGACATATATCTCTCATACGGTGTCGGAATGTCGAACCGTCTATGAGGTTACGACCCTGGAATTAGGATGAATGTTTCAAGACCAATTTAGGATATTTAAGTCGAGGTCGAGGTGTGGGCCCCACGACACCTGGTTCGTGCGTGTTGCGGTGAAATGAAACTTTTTCACCGGCTATCCCTTTTGGACCAATGGGTAGTCCATATCGTGTGTTTTTCAGTATGGATCGGAATTGTGTGACCGGTTTAATTAACCAGTGTCATTTGAAGTACGGCCGGGTTGGTTCGAACCTAAAACCAAACGGGCCCTCCGAGTGGAAACACATATATCTTGAGTTATGGACGTCCGATTGACGTGCCATCGACTTTGATATATTTCTCTTGATGAGATAGAACATTTGGCATACTTCTCTTGAGTTTTGGTTGAAGTTGGATAGTGGCCGGGTTGGATTGTACCCGAAATCCAACCGAGCCCCTAGAACAGAAAATTTGATAACTTTCAGACTGGACGTCCATTTTACGAACCATCAGCGGCATTGATGATCACATTGAAAAATCGTCCCTATGAGTATACCCTATTAGAGTTCGGGGTATAGTTGGGATACGGCCGGGTTGGTTCGCACACGAAACCAATCGGGCCCCTCGGACGAAAAGGCTAATAACTCACAGACCGGGCGTCCGATTGATGCACCGTCTGTTGAGTTGAGACCCCTATGAAGAGGCGGTCCATTGAGATACTTCTTCATGAGACATTGAGATACTTGGAGTATCGAACTGTAGCTCATGGTGAAGACCCTCCCGGAGACGAGCGTATGGAGTACGGAGACCGTGTAGCCGGCTGAGACCTGAAGATTGCTTGACCGAATCGACTTGGAGTGAGTCGACTAGCCCAGTGGATGGAACACTACATTGTTTGGGTGCAGACCCATGGCAGATGGAGTACTACTGTGTTACATTACAGACCCGCGGTACTCGTTCGGAGAGTACCTCTGTAGTCTATTAGGGGGTGTGCACTACTATGTTTGGGTGGCATACCCCGGCGGGAAGCACTACTATGTTTGGGTGGCTGACCTGCGGTACCCGACAGGAGGAGTACCTCAGTAGTCTTAGGATAGTGAGCAGTACCTCGGAGTCGTGACAGGACAAATGTACACTCCAGAGACGGGCCTCTTCAGGAGTTATGGTATTGATAATGAAAATCCATGTTGAGCTGATTCTATGAACTTTGTTTTTACCTCATGATTGAGATGGGTCATTTGATAACTTAGGTATATGTATTGGAATATACCTGGGTAGTGGTTATTCGTTGATTCTATGACCTTTGTGTTTACCTCATGATTGAGATGGGTCACTTGATAACTTAGGTATATGTATGGGCATATACCTGGGTAGTGGTTATCCGTTGATTTCAAGACCTTTTTGTTTACCTCATGATTGATATGGGTTACTTGATAACTTAGGTATAAGTATGGGATTATACCTAAGAAGGGTTATCTGTTGTGATTCTACTTTGTGGTTATCCTTATTGGATTTATAGAGACCTTGAGGGTATCGGGGTCCCTACTGAGTATCATTATACTCACCCCAGCATGGGCTATGACCGCACCTCGTTCTGTTGGTTTCAGACGACAGGCAGCACTTACAGAGGCCGAGTGTTTGAGGACTGTACGGTACCCAGAGGTGGATCTCATGACGAGTCAGTATCTGGAGGTGGACTTCACGACGAGGCAACACCCGGAGGGGGTTGAAGAGAGAGAGCATTTTGGAGGCTATCTGTACCTACCCTTCAGGTAGGATCCGTGGTGGACAATCCATGAGCTGAGCTATTTGTACCTACCATTCAGGTAGGATCTGTGGTGGATGATCTAGGAGTTGCGCTATCTGTACCTACCCTTCAGGTAGGATCCGAGGCAGATGACCCAGGAGCTATTTCTATTCTTCCAGCTATTTGTCTTTTCTGTTGTACTTTCATTCAGTTGTAGCTGTACTTTTCAGTTGGGTTTGTATTCTGGCCCTTTTCCTTTTCAGCACTTCTTTTGTACATAGTGTTTACTTCCGCTTGTACTCTGAGGTGTTTTTTTTACTTTTATAAAGGCAATGCCTTCCCAGTTATCGGGAGTTACGCCTTTGGTGCTAGTCGCTAGCCCCTGACCTATGGAAGGTGGGGTTGGGGTAGTCATGGCACGAGCCCTGACAACGGGTCATGAGAAATTGGTATCAGAGGAGTCGGTTCTACCACAGAACCTATAACTCTGATATTCCCTTTCTGAGAAGAAATAGTGTTAAGGGTACCGAGTGTGGTCTTCAGTTCAGGGAGTCCAGTGTTGGTGATGCGACCGACGTATCCATACACCCAGACCCCGACTACTGATTTCCGACATTTTTCAAGAAAAACACAGATTGTGTGTTTGTTTCCAAGAGTTTTAAAGTCAGCTCAAACCAGGTCAGCTCACCAGGTATAAATCGTTTGACCGTGCCATATCTGTTCAGGATGTCTCCATGCAGACAATCAGTTGGAGTTCTGAGATAACACATGATGACGGCCCATCGAATGACGAGGCTCTGGTGCAGGGCCCTTTTTACTATGTTGTCACCCTAAGGTGGTGTACCAGCAGCACCACCACTTGTTGGGCAGCACATTCTACCAGACGTACTAGAGGATGGTGCACGCTGGCAGAGCGCGTTGCACGAGTTCGAGCAGCAGAGGCCTCCGAGGTTACGAGACGTTATAGATTCCCAGACAGCAGACCACTGGCTGGAGGCAATTGCTAGAGTTTTCCGCCTAGCTGAGACATTAGTAGAGTGGATGGTGGACTTGGCCACTAGTTTTTTCCATTGAATGACCATGAGGATGGTCCGTATTGTGATGAGGCTTCGGTACGTGGACCGATTCCTGAGATAGTACCTTCAGGTAATGTGCCAGCTATATCACTTCCTATTGGTCATCAGTTATAACCGGTGGTACTGGTAGATGACACTTGTAGGCTTAGTGCCTTACATGTGATTCAACACTAGATACCCCTCAAGTTCCGAGGTGAGCCTGACTCATAGGTGGCTGAGGACTAGCTTGAGGAGGTGGCTGAGAGTTTTCTAAAGCGTATACAGCTTCGGAAGGATGACATGTCGGTAGATGAGTATTCATCGAGGCGTACCGATCGATCCTGGTACTTGATGACTACGATAAGATCAATCCTTTAGAGCTCAGACCTCAGAGCAAGAGAATTCCTTTGTGGTTGAATGTTCTCGGCAGAACGAATACAGCTAGAGAATGTTAGAAGTGGAAGATCATGGAATTGGCCCCAGTCTCAGAGACTTGGGTGTGTAAAATGTTTCAAGAAGAGGAAGTGTTAAGGACAGATGAATCTGCAGAGCAGTAGACATGGAAGTAGCTCTTGGTGTGTATCATGAGGTGGTGTACATTTCTACATGTTACAACCACCCTCCTTTGTAGTCCCCGCCAGGCTCAGGGAGCTGCAGGGTAGGGGAAGATAATAGCTGAATGTGGTCACAGAGTGTGACCCAAGGGCTCTAAGAATGATTTGAGGAACGGTCTGTGTCTACTATGAGCTAACATATCAATAGACATAGGTACCAATCATTCCTTCCTTCCACGAATCTTGTCCCAGACCTAGAGTTTCCAGTTAAAACCGTTGACTTGACCCTCATGTCTGGAGATACCTTTGAGAGTAGACATGATAAACAAACTTACGCCGACAGGTGTGATCTGACCCTTGAGACGAGAGTTTCGGTTGGAAACTCTTGGTGGTAGAGTCGAGGCCTTAAGACGTTAATTTGGGTATGGACTGGGCAACCACAGTTCATACACGGATTGATGGTATTAGGCAAAAAGGTTTTGGTTTAATTACAACGATGGGATGAGTTTTACTTGGTTGGCGAAAAGGAAACCTCAGGCAGCACAGGAACCTCCAGGAGAGCACATGGGAGCGGAAGGCTCAGATGCGTGCTTAGTACCACGTTTTGTTTCCCCTAGTGTGTGTTGAAGCTTTATGGGGATGCAAAGCCCTGAGGTGAGAGTAATGTAAAGACTCGGAAATTTCAGGAATTATTTTTTCTTATTTTCTTTGGAATTTTTTGAGTGCCCGGTTTCAGACGGCACCTGATTCTGAGGCCCGGTGTGCCAAGAATAATTTTCCGATGTTTTTTTAATCTTAAATTAATGCGCGTAAGCAGTTTTCCTGAAAAAGAGGAGTAACTCTTGAAAGGTTGCTCAGATTAAAAATATGAGGGCACCGTTCCACTCCGGATAGCGGGATTACCCTAGGCACGACATATGATTAGTCGGCATGTGCCTCCTATGAGAAATCCCAAAAATGGCTTAACCGTAAATAAAATAATAAAATTTATTAATTTATTTTTCAAATGATTATAACTCACAAACGGTAGCTCGGATTAAAAATACGAGACCACCGCTGAACTCGTGAGGGCATGATTTATTTAAGTAGATACTAACTATGGCCGCGGAGAGCCACCAGAAAAAGTTAGTTTTTTGGTGGCAAATAAAATATTTAAATGACAATTATTATATGGTAAAAATCATAACTACTAAACCGTAACTCGGATTGAAAATATGAGAGTATTGATGGGTTTTTTGGGGCATGTTTCACCTAGGCAAAGCATAACCTTGACCATAGTGGGTCGAGGGTGACTGATATTAATTTTCCAAACTTTTTTTTCGGTTACGTTCAGTAAATGTACGTTCGTAATTTTATAACTTTTGAACCGGTGCTCGGAATTGAAATCTGAGGACACCGATGAACTCGCAGCACTGGTATTCACGTAAGGGGACCTTTACCGTAGTTTCGTTTTATGTGGGTTGAAAGTTAACTTTTTTGGGGATTTGTAAAAATAAATAAAGAAAATGGTTGTGCACCATTTTATTTATTTGGGTGGTTATATCCTCAAAGAGGAAGTTAGGGGTGGGGCCCACACCCCACATAACCTCCCATGGGAGGATATTTCTGAGTTGGGACCCACACAAGGCCTAACCCATCACCTCCTTTAATCTCCCCTTACTTTTATTTATTTTCCAAATCTTCCATTAATTATGTGAACCCTTTCACCTTCCTCTCTCTCATTTAATATACCAACACCTCAAGTTAATTAGTGACCCACAAATAATTAATTAATTTTGTTTCATGAATTCAATTTTAATTATTTGGTGTCGTATTAAACTTATTTAAATGGGAGAAGTCTTTTGTAATATTTGCGATAGAAAATATTTTGTTGGTAACCTCTGGAGGATTAGAAAGAGAGGTGTTCTTCCTCCGACGAAAAATGCAAAGTCATCGACGACATACCTTTTCTTCTTCTTCCTGCTCGTCAAGGGAGGAGACACCCTTGTGGGGATCGTCGCCAACGACGACGGCTCTTCCTCCAACGTCAACACAATCGACACCATTCTTCTCCGACATCAGACCACTGCAACATTAGTCTTCTGCGGTTTGACGACGTGCGACATCATTGCAAGGTATGTGTTATGTTCAATTTTAATGGATTCCCTATCTCGATTTAAATTTCACCTGATGAACGCGAATTAAATAAATTAATTAGCGGATCGATAAACAATTGATTGAATTAATTTTATTCATGTTTATCTTGAATTTGAAATTCTTGAAGCATGATAAATATTTAATTTTCAATTCCCCATGTTCATGATTCTCAAAAACTATGGCCAAACTAACACGGCTATCGATACACACTTTGACCGTGATCTTTACATATTTATTGACTATGCATTCTTCGCGTGTTCTTCATCCCCAAATTATTAACCGCGCTGGAAACTCAATTTTTCTTTAAGTGAGACATAAAGATGCGAAGATATCGACCTGAAGATCATGAATATGCGTTCGTATCTTTTTTCCGAGTTAAATCGAAGTCGGAATGGAGTGCGGAAGGTGGAGGCTGCTGGTGCAAGTCGTGGGGAGAAGTCGTGTGGGGAAGCAGGTGATGCGAGAGCGGGCGCATCAGGGTTTTATGGTGAAGACCGCAGCGGCGCGGCAGGTTGAAGGCAGCTGCGACAGTTCTGGAAAATGCAGTGGGTGCGAGAGTTTGGCCGTTGGGGTTCGCAAGAGAGGCATCGTGAAATCGTGAATGAATAAGTTATGTGATTGGAGAGAGAAGACGGAATTGAAAGGATATAAAATAAAAAACAAAATAAATGGAAAATGAATGCCCATGTGGAAGCCTCTTGTAGAAAATGAATGCCCATGCATTTATTGAATTTTGAGTTAAGGAAAAACAAATAAATAAGTAATAATAATAATAATAAATTGTTATTTTTGCTTTTGTTGATAAATAACATTTTATGCCGTAACTTCTTCATGCGACCTCGGTTTCACGAACCGTCTGTGGTAGTGTGACCCTAACATCGAGACGGAATTTATGAGTCCAATATTGGTTGCCTTTTTCAGGTTTTTGGATCAGGTACCCGAAGTGCTCGGAAAATAATAGACTTAATATTATTATTAAATCTTTGACCCACCATAACTCATTCGTGTGACGTCTGATTGGCTTGCCGTTAGTGGAGATGTAATCCATAAATCAATACGGTCGATTCAAGTCTAATTTTGAATACTAAGTTTTGGTTCATGGCTCGGGCCCACGAAACACCGAATAATAATATTATTGTTATTACAAGATCTTGTATCAGACATATCTCTCTCATACGGTGTCGAAATGTAGAACCGTCTATGAGGTTGCGACCCTGGAATTAAGACGGATGTTTCAAGACCAATTTTGGATATTTAAGTCGAGGTCGAGGTGTGGGCCCCACGAGGCCCGGTTCACGCATGTTACGGTGAAATGCAACTTTTTCACCGGCTATCTGTTTTGAACCAATGGGTAGTCCATGTCGTGTGTTTTTTCGTATGGATCACAATGGTGTGACCGGTTTAATTAACCAGTGTCATTTGAAGTACGGCCGGGTAGGTTCGTACCCAAAACCAACCAGGCCCTCAGAGTGGAAATGCTTATATCATGAGCTCCGGACGTCTGATTGACGTGCCGTCGAGTTTGTGGGATTCCTCTTGATGAGACAGATCTTTTGGCATAATTATCTTGATTTTTGGTTGAAGTTGTATAGTGGCCAGGTTGGATTGTACCCAAAATTCAACCGGGCCCCTGGAACGGAAAATCTGATAACTTTTAGACCGGACGTCCGTTTGAAGAACCGTAAGCTGTGTTGGTGATCACATTGAGAAATGGTCCCTATGAGTATACCCTATGAGAGTTCGGGGTACAGTTGAGATACGGCCGGGTTGGTTCACACAAGAAACCAACCGGGCCCCTGGGACGAAAAGACTAATAACTCACAGACCGGGCGTCCGATTGACGCACCGTCTGTTGCGTTGAAACCCCTATGACGAGGCGGTCCATTGAGATACATTTTCGTGAGACTTTGAGATACATGGAGTTTCGACCTGTTGCTTGTGGAGCGGACCCTCCTGGAAACGAGCGTACGGATTACGGAGACCGTGTAGCCGGCTAAGACCTGACGACTACTTGACAGACTCGACTTGGAGTTAGTCGACTAGCCTAGTGGACGGAGCACTAATTTGTTTGGGTGCAGACCCATGGCGGACGGAGCACTAATGTGTGATAGTGCAGAACCGCGGTACTCGTCCGGAGAGTACCTCTGCAGGCTATTAGGGGGTGTGAAATACTGTGTTTGGGTGGCATACCCCGGTGGGAAGCACTACTATGTTTGGGTGGCTGACCCATGGTACTCGACAGGAGGAGTACCTCAGCAGTCTTAGCTTAGTGAGAAGTAACTAAGAGTCGTGATAGGACAACTGTACACTCCAGAGACGGGGCTCTTCAGCAGTTACAGTTTCGATAATGAAAATCCTGGTTGAGCTGAGTCTATGACCTTTGTGTTTACCTCATGATTGAGATGGGTCACTTGATAACGTAGGTATATGTATGGGCATATACCTTGGTAGTGGTTATCCGTTGAGTCTATGACCTTTGTGTTTACCTCATGATTGAGATGGGTCACTTGATAACATTGGTATATGTATGGGCATATACCTGGGTAGTGGTTATCCGTTGATTTCATGACCTTTGTTTTTACCTAATGATTGATATGAGTTACTTGATAACTTAGGTATATGTATGGGTTTATACCTAAGAAGGGTTATCTATTGTGATTCTGCTTTGTGGTTATCCTTGTTGGAGATAGAGATACATTGAGGGTATTGGGGTCCCTACTGAGTATCGTTAAACTCACCCCTGCACGGGCTATGCCCGCACCTCGTTGTGTTGGTTGTAGACGACGGGCAGCACTAATAGAGGTCATGTGTTTGAGGACTGGACGGAACCTGGAGGTGGATCTCACGACGAGTCAGTATCTGGAGATGGACTTCACAATGAGATGACACTCGGAGGAGGTTTAAAAGTGAGAGCGTTATCGAGGATATCTGTACCTACCCTTCAGGTAGGATCCATGGTGGACGATCCAGGAGATGAGCTATCTGTACCTACCCTTCGGGTAGGATCCGTGGTGGACGATCTAGGAGTTGTGCTATCTATACCTACCCTTCAGGTAGGATCCAAGGTGGACGACCTAGGAGTTGCTTCTATTCTTCCAGTTGTTTGTCTTTTCTGTTGTACATCCGTTCAGTTGTAGCTGTACTTTTCAGTTGGGTCTGTATTCTAGCCCTTTTCCTTTTCAGCACTTCTTTTGTACTTAGTGATTACTTCTGCTTCTACTCTATGGTGTTTTGTTTACTTTTATAAAGGAAATGCCTTCCCAGTATTCGGGATTTACGCCTTTGGTGCTAGTCGCCAGCCCATGGCTTATGGAAGGCGGTCTTGGGGTAGTCACGACACTAGCCCCGAGGATGGGTCGTGACATAAATGTTTAATGTTTTAGTTTATTTTAAATTATTTAGTTTTTTTAAGGGACAACTTGATTTAAAAATAACTTTGTAAATTATTAAAATGGTTTTCAAAAATGGATTTGTTATTACAAAAACATGAAATGTTTTATTATGTGTTCAAATGGTTTTTTGTGATTAAAATATTGAAAATTTAATTCTTTATTTTATATTATTATATAATTTTACTTGGACATTTGATGGGTTGTTCTATGATAATCCAAATACTGGTGGTTATAGTATACCCTCTGATGCATTGGGTATGGAAGACGTTCGTATGGATATTCTATTTATAAGGTTGAAACTTATGCAATGTGACCATATGGAGAATCTATTTATAAGTGTGATATATATAGATGTTGACTATATGGTTATTACATTTGTAAGAGTGATAGGTTTGGAATGTGACCGTATGGTTATTACATTTGTTAAATGGACAATATGTAATTCAATCACCTATTTAATAAAATTTGGTATAATATTGTACAATGTTATCTACAAATAATTTATATTGGTTCTAATGAGTTTTCATGAGAAAAATTTTATTATAAAATGATAATATAAATATAGTTTTGAAATCATTATCAGTTTTTAGGGTAAAATAGAATCATTTTTATGAAATTTTTTTTGTATTTTGACATGACTAATGGATTCATTTTTTTATGTCTCTTACTGATAATTTTTGGACATCCCGTTTTTTAAAAAAAATTACATGGTTTATAGAAATTGGGGTTATAGATGATATCAAAGGAAAATATTGAAGATAGAACATAATAATTAATCGTTTTTTATTATAATGATTATTGTTTTAAAAAATGGACTTTGAGTATAAGACTCCACGTTTTATGTATGGTTTTACTATGTAGGAGTTTTTCCTAGTCCTATAAATATCTAATTCTAAAATTTTATTGGGAAAGGAAGAAGAATTTTTTAAATAACATGAATATGTACTGTTTATGGTCAGGCCCTATTCAGTATCATGATGGAATGTGATGACAATATTTATTCCATTTGATCTAGGAATATATATATATGGGGTGTTACAATTACAATCAATTACCGTGTTTGAATAATGTTTTTTAAGAATTGGACCACAGAGTACATGTATCGTATGGTATAGTTAGTACATAATATGGGTGTATTTATATTCTATGATTCATGTTGTTTTTATGATATGTAAAATGGGGGATTTATTATATAAAAAATATTCATGGATATATTTATTCTATATTATCTTGATGAGTAGGTAATGTAGAGAATTTTTTCCTAAAAATTTAATCACTATATGGATAATAGAAAGTGGGTGATTTTTTGGAACCGATGAACCAAGAGTAAATCAACCTAATATAGTCCATTTTAAAATCATAACAATCCTAACACAATTTAATATGAGCATACCTATTACTTCACAACTAGATCGACATCCTATGGTACATACACTTTTTATTCAAATTCGTTTTAAAATCTATTTTGAAGGTTATATTATGTTATAAAAATTAGTTATGTAATATTTTAAAACAAAAAAAAACATATATTTAACTGAGATATAATGATGTCTCACAACAGGATAAATGAATAATATTTTGTTGAAATTTATTTACAGAATGAATTTGAAAATTCATTATTATAAAATAGTTCACTTATTGTGCAAAATTCCAACAATTCAAGTAAAAATATTGTGGGGTTAGTAATTGATAATTACCAATGCAATAAAGTTAACAATGGGTTCCATGGAAAAATTTAATAATATGTCATTGTGTAATCAAATTTCATAATAGATAGAGTGGGTAATATTATTATTATAAAAAAGCAGCTATCAAAAATTGTTATTAGAAACATGTATGTTTTTGAAAATTCAAATTCACCAATGAATAGAAGGGTGGAGTCTCATGGATATGTGTGTAATAAACCAAATCATAAAAATATTAATCAATTTCACTCATGATAAAATGTCTATTCATTGAAAAATATAATATAGAAATTTATAAATGGAATGTTTTTATTTTGGAATGAAAAACAATTAGGCTTAAGATTTTTGAAGAGAGTTTATGAGGGTTATCAGTATAATAAAGAGTATTACTATCCCAACTGTATCTTAATCATCACAAAAATGAATCATGTACAATTATCTACATGTTATGAAAATTAACACCAAAATATAATGATCATTGAAGATTATATGTATCAACAGTCATTGAATAAAGAAATCAATGAAAAACTATGAAATATCAGCTACTAAAGATGATCATGATAATTAGGGAAACCATCTTTTAACTCTATATTTATAGATGTGTTATTAGATTCTATTGAATTAAAGTGATGTTGTTTTATTTTGGAAATGAGTCAACATCCATGAAATATTATTATGAATGAGATATTATTATTTCATTTTAGAAATTATAGTTTTCTTTGAGGAAATTAATTTAGATGATATTATTAAACATTCATTATATGAATTTAATGTGACTTTAGAAAAAAATTTGTTCTATATACATAGAGGAAGATTTAAATTGAATATAAAAATTACATTTTAAATCACTGTATGCCTATCTATCAGTGCGATTATGATTTTGAACACAATTTAATCAATAATAATAAAATATGGGACTTTAAAACTAATAATGAAAGAATCATGTATGAAAATATCACAAAAAAATTCAATGTTAAGGATATGCCAACTCTAATGAAAACAATATATTTCCCAAATCTATAATGTTGATATCTCACTATATATTAAAATTTTACACATGAATAAAATTTATATTCTACTAAATATTTTCATTAGTAGATGACAAAATAAAATTGAGACAAATAAATTATTTAACGGACTATAATATAACACCATGAGATTTTTGAATATGTTTTTCTCTAAACTGATAATATATTAAATAAATGTTTTTACATGAAACTCGAATCTAAAATAATTAAAAACATATTATAAAAATATTATAATGAATAATTATGAATAAAAAAACATATAGAAAATTCAAATTTATATTCAATAAGAAATAAATTCAAAATCAGATTAAGAAAAAATAAAATATGAAAAAAATAATTTTTCAATAAATAATAATTTATATTATATTTCGTATATTTATTTAAAAGTAATGATATAAAATTTTATATTACTAAAAAATCATAAAGTTTAGGTTTTTACTAATCATTTCAATATTAGTTTGCATTAAATGTTTTAATAATTTCATAAAATAATTTATTGTTATGTGATTAGTGAAAAGGAAGTATATTTATGATATAATAACTTTTATTAAACTATATTAAAAAAATAAATAATTACTAGTTTTTTAAATCGTTTTTATACAGATATTTATATTTATAAATTGAAGTAATTAATTTGGTGGATTATTTTGAAAATCTATAAAATATATTTATGGTTTTGGAAACATATGTAATATTTTACATTGAAATATTTTTAATTGTATTATATTAAATTTTAGTTTTCAAAAATTATAGAAACTAAAAATAAAAAAATAATTAAATTTTATAGATATAGTTTATCATATTTTTTATTATGATCAATATTATATATAAGAATAATATTATGACTATAAAAACTAATGTTAATGACGATGATAAGAGTGAAAGGGTTGTTTGCAAATAATTATTTTGTTATGCATATAAATTTTTATCTAGTAAATAAAGTTACAATTTTTATATAATTACATTTTTATAATTTTTAAACATATTTTAAAATATAATATCAGTCTTTAAATTTAAAATCAATAATAAATAATATTATAATCTTTTAATAGAAAAAACATTTCTCTACATAATTGTATTTCTATATATTAAAATATTTTAATTAAAAGTATGATTTATTTTCATTAAAACATTATTTTTATTTAATGGATAATAATTTATCTTTTATAATAATATAATATGGTTATATGTGTTATATAAAACCTTAATATAATATACATTATTAGGTTAAAACTAGATTAACGTTAAAAACCAAAATAGTAATATATTAAAATATATGTTTAAAAGTCATCAAACACAATTCGTTTAAGTATTTGAATGAATAATAGATGTTCTAAAAATATTATCTCTCAAAAAACACAATTACAACATGATTTTGAAAACTTTTACCACTATGTAGTGACATATCATCATTGGAATGTAATGGGTACTTCCAAAATTATTGTTCTCATAAATTTTGATAGGGGTAAAATCAAAACGTCGTGACCCATATTTACCTTATAAATTTTCCAAAAAAATATACCTTACTATCCTCATATAATCCACTCAGACATTTTAGGCCTTTTTTCACAATATTTATGCTTAAATCCTCTATTTACAATGTAATTTCAAGGAGGGGTATCAAGATCTCATTGTCCGTATTTCATACTATTTATTTTTTCATCATAGTATTCCACAATAAATTTATAATAGAAACAATAATATATTTATATTTTTAATAATTTTATAATTTATTTATATTTATTTATAAACTTATAATCTATATGTTCTATCAATGTATTAAAATAATACAACATTGATCATGGGTATGTTCGGAAAACCCCCTACATTAAGTGATATAGTTCATAATATATATCCTTCATTAATGTATGGTAATAATATTATATGTCTTGAATGAATAAGTTGAATATACTTAAATTAACAATATAAAATTATAAATTTTCATATAACTTATTTCAATTAATTTAATTAAAAAAATTATTCATTAGTCATTTGTATATGTAGACTACCACCTCTAAAAATAACAACATGTAAGTATCATCAACCACAAAAAATATTTTATTACATTTCAATTTAATGAATTTAGGTGATATACATTACATGGATATTGTTTTTTAATAATTATATTGACATTATATAAAAAATTCATTACACATTGAGTTTTTGTAACACACTCAAAATTGGGATTGTTTTACCACCAACAAGAATGATGTTATTAGGATTATATAATGAATTAATTGAGAAATATATATAATGTTATATCATTTAATTTTTTTTTAATTATTCTATAAAGGGGTTATTAATTTATTATATATTTACTAATTAACATCATTTTGATCATTCGTCATTCCAAAGCCAGTTTATCTTAATTTCCAGTTCCATTAATCATATTATTTTAATTCATCAAATAAAATGAGTCTTAATTAATAAAAATTGATTATTCTATATTTTATATAATTTAATAATTATTTCATTGAATAATATATAATTTTTTCCTATTACCATAAATCACGTGTGTAATAAAAAATAAAAAAATAAAAAAATCTAAAAATGAAAATTACTCTAACATTTTAATATATATTTCATAGATGGATTTAAAAGAATTATATACAATTTTATATATTTTTCTAATTGATTAAAACTTTTTATGATGACTATTATTTTTATTGAAGATGTTGTTAGAGAATTTTTGACTGTGTGAGATTTATGGTTAGGTGTTCTTTGTCTCAAATAAATTTATAGATACATATTTATTTTTATAACCCATAATATCATGGAAATTATTATATTACATTGATTTGGATTTATTTTACAATATTAATGTCAATCAAATAATTAATAGTTATATATTTTTCATCCTCTAA
The DNA here is from genome assembly GCA_963277665.1 of Viscum album. Lineage (NCBI taxonomy): Eukaryota > Viridiplantae > Streptophyta > Magnoliopsida > Santalales > Viscaceae > Viscum > Viscum album. The sequence continues at coordinate 1,298,513,738 of OY728146.1, forward strand.
ATTCACATTAATGAAAATTACATAATGCTTGTTGGGTTATATGTAAAACAATTTTGAATCAATGAGAAATGATATATATTCAATATTTATTTACTTTTTTTATTGTTCATGCATTTGATTTTAAGTTTTTTTATCATACATTTTTATTCAATAAATGTGATTTAAAATTCCATATTGGGATCCATTATTATAGGTTATTTTATTATAGTTATACTGAAGCCGTAAGAAATAATGATAAATCAAATCTCTATTATTTATATTATAATTTCTATTATTGATATTGATCATATATCTATGGTTTCTTACTCCATATTATATTATAATAAAAATTCTATTATATTATTGGAAATATTAATCATTTTATTAAAATTGTACTCCTCCATTATTCTCTTCAACATAATTATATGGCATTGTTATGAATAATTATTTATCATCCCGAGAAAACACTTGTCTTCAATTACATTTTAATAATGTTATGGAAAATAAATTTTACTAATGTAACATAGTTTAATAGAAGGAACTATTCTTATATATTAAAATGCGAATGTTTGTTTTTAAATGAAATTATTTATTTTAATATTGAATATCTAGGACAATGGTTTAAATAATTTTTTTAGTAACATTTAGTATTATCAATTAATTATTTTCAAATAATCATCTTAATATGCAATTTTATTCATAAAACACTTCATTAGGTTTTAAATGAGTTATTTAATATTATAAACATTTTAATTTGTTTTCCTGAATTTCCATAACAAATTCCACCAAAAAATTGAATAAATTTAACAACAGATTATAAAATATTATTTTTCATCTATAAAAAAATACATAATGATCCTTATATTACCTTGGGTATTTTATTATACTTCCATGATATTTATTTCTTTGGATGCCTTGTATAATGTTCACGAAAATATTTTTATAAAACCCACATATTTTCCATTCGTAATTTATGTGAGGTTTCATGTTTAAATGTTTTCATATTCTAATGGATCATATATGTATGGAATATTAATATCTTATTGGGGGATCCATATGTATCCCACAAATTCATTTGTTAAGGATTTATATCCTAGAATACAATTATAGTAAATGAGTATTAATGCTCCCTCCACTCTAGGATTTAGGAACTGGTGCCTACCCCACTATTTATCAGATATATGAAGTGATGCCAAATCCAATTTCTTATGAGAAATATGATGTGATCCTTGGTACATCGTGTTATTGGAAATATGAGAGTGAATCCAACATTTCTATGTTTACAGGGGTTATTCGGGCTATAATGGATTACAATTTTACTAGGCTTTCCCATAAATTTATAGCATTTGATTAGATTTATATAACAAAACAGTAAAACTAATAATTTTCTCTACCTAATATTTTTAAATTATTAAAATAAAATAATATTATTAAATAAATATAAATTATAAAATATAGAAATCAATTTAATTTCAGATGTTTATAGGGTAACAATTTGATATGATTTAATATTATTAATGATTAATTTTTATGAAATGAATATTTAATGATTTAATAATATGGTTATATAAATTATAAATTATAATTATGATAATATATAATAATAATATTTATCATATATTGTATTAAAATTCAAGATATTACCTATTAGTAAAGAATAATATCTATAAAATTTAATGTAAAAAATTGTATAGTTTATTTAATATAATTTTTCATTATATGCTGTATACTCCATTAACAATTTCAATTTCAATGATTCTTAATTTATGCAGTACTAAAATATCTTTATTTAACTATGATGTAGAGAATATATTATTGTGATGTTTTGGATTTTTTACACAAACTAATTGATTTTTAGATATTTATGTATTATAATATATTTATTGATACAACACATATTATGACTCTATTATGAAATGCATATAACATGTTAACATAGAAAACTTATTTTAAGGTAAAATATGTATATAATGAGTAAATAAATAAAATTTTAAATAAAATTATAATTTACTTAATCTTATTTTTATCATTTCTTTAACTTATGTATTTTTTCCCAGCAAGAGAAACATTTTATGGGATATTATTTTAAATATATTCTTTTGGTAAAGTAATGTTTAGAATTGATTTCAAAGGCACATAATAATTTTTTATAATATATAACTATTTGTAATAAATATATAATATGTTGATAATTTTTTCCTATAGATAAATAAAACGCAAGAATTTTGTGATCTGGGTGAAGACGGTCCCCAAAAATTTAATAAATAAAAATGAGATGAAATGCTAAAAGGTGGTTTTCATAAATGTGAGTGAATAAATCCCTACATATCGGCCTACATCACTGGTCCAATATATTATAGTTCTTTGAAATACCACAATGTATTCATTTTTATATTTCATTCTTTGAAGAAAAATATTCCAACTAAATTATTCCCTATAAGCATGTGAGAATGTTAGGTTTTTTATTGACTTGGTCGATAAATTTGATATAATATTGAACAATCATCACTATTACATATAATTTTTCTTATTTTTATTTTGAACACTATAATTTCAGATTAATTCATTATCAATAATTTTATCTTATTTTATTTTATAACATTGTTAATATCATGCAAAATTTCTAACAATTCTTCTTTATACACCGTTCCAATGCCTATATTCTTTTGGAAAAATCCATTCACAAAGCCACAATGTGTGTAAAAAAACCCTGCACATCCTGAGGGACCTATAATTACATAGTCCACTCAATAAATATTGAAATTAATCCTTAAAAAGTTGGGATAAATCCATCTAAATCACTTATGAATAAGATTCTTCATAGGCATTCCAATGGAACCCAAATTTTTTAGAATAATATGACTATTAATGATGTGGTTCACATATCATATTTCCATACTTTCATTTGTATTAAAATACCATTGGATCATTATTATTGTGAAATTCACTAAGGAGGACATATTATCAAAGGTTGCAATAATCCAAGCTATTCAAAATAATGAAATAACAGATGTAGTAGCAGCCAATAGTAGGATACTAACCTCGTCATTTCATCCTACCGAGAAGATCTCCAATATCAAGTGCTCAAGAAGAAAAACAGTAAGAATTTGATATCCAAAAATATAACTAACATAACATTGAGTAACCTGTTAAAAATCACATCTCATTAAGTGTAACAAAAGATTTTCTTCATCCTTTATGAACACGGGATAAGTATGGACAATGTATTGGCCAATTAGTTCTAATTGAGCACATCTGGGTAGACTATTCCTCCAAATTCTCCTAAAGAAGAAGGAATAATGATTTATTTATAAAATATAACATGAATTTAATCAAATATGTTGTAGGTCAAGTGGATCCATTAAATTTTAATTTTAAATAATAATTAACATTCAAATTCTAAAACCTGTAAGGATTATTGATTAGTTTTTCTTCATCCATGAAATCATTATTTTGAATCTCTAACCTGATTCAACTATATAAATATTAATATGATCATTCCACATGCTCCATGAAATCAACAATGGAAATATGAGATCTATTAGTTGCATCATTGATGAAATACCTATGATAATTTATTATACATAATGTATTTCAGAATTCATAGAAGACTATTTCCTAAACATCAGAACTATTTTCATCATAGTAGAAATGATGTAAAGCATAATTGTGAAACTAAAATATAATTCAAGATAATGAGAATTTGAATCATATATTTTCATTTTGTACCTATTTGAGAGAAAATAACAAGAACTATTATTATAATTTATGAGATTTCATGTGAATTTACCAATTATATCATCATTTAAAACCCATGGGTCTTTGATTCTATGTCATCCCATTTAAACATTCCTAATGAAATTCTTCCATAACACATTTATTTACATCCTATCATGCACTAACTCCATCTAGATGAAATTATATATCATATCATGGAGTTCATTTAGAAGTATTCTTGGATGGGTATAAAAAGATAAGGAATATAATTATTTTGATGTAAATATTTAGTTCAATATACAAACCATATCTTCTTTTGACCTGGATTTCTATTGACATCATTCTATATAATTGATAAATCATGAATATATGTTTTTATGTTAATAATTTTAAAAAAAAATAATGTAAGGGAACACCAAGGTAGTTAAATGGTAATTAATATTTCTTAACTCCCAACATTCTCTTTATGTCTTTTTTCTTTCTAATAGTAACTCACTCAAAAAACAAAATAATGTTCATGTTTCAACATATATTTTATCCTTACATTTATTGATAATGGGAAAAAATTTCTTCATTGAATATATGAATTCCATTGATCTGTGACCTAATATAATAGTATCACGTTAATATAAAAGGCTAGAGGGTTTAAATTCACCTCTAACTACTGTAATTTTCGTGGAAATACCCATATGAGAAATGTAATTAATAGAATTTCCCATATAATATTACAAAATGGAGAATCCCTGAGGTAGGACCTACAAGTTGAAATCATCTAATGAACTGAAAAAATGCCCTGCCATATGAATTGGTAATAATGGATACCAATGAAGAGATAGAATAATGGGGACTATTTAAATAATTCCTGATGATAGGCCATATTTCACATGGAAATAAATACGAAAATCAATGTTCCATGAGTCAAAATCAATGTAGATGTCTATCATGGGTGAAACATTCCACTACATCATTTTTTTTCTTTATCATATTCACACATTCTAAGGACATAAATAATCAATGTTGGGTGGATCATCAATAAAAAAATATTTAGATTGATATGGACATTCTAAATTCCTCTAAACGTGATCATGAGAATATTTCTAATTATATTATATATAATGTTACCAACATCCAAATTCCCAATGACATTAATATTAATTGCACATTTATTATTAAAAATAATTATTGTAAAGTGATAATTACTTCCATATGGAATGAACGAATGACTTAAAAACTCCATCATTACATTGGCCAGAAAATCATGTTTCACATACATGTAAAATATAAAATATTTACTACTGAATCCATATAGGCCAGATGCACTATCCATATTAAACGATAATAGGGACACTATTATTTTCCCATTAGAAGTTTCTCTAATTAGTTCATTGTTATTATTCTCATCAACACAAGGGGGTGAGTTATCAACCATTTTTTGAAGTGATGTCCACTACATCATCATAGTACACTATATAAATATAATCATGCACTTCCATAAATTTTCATTTTGTAGGTGTAAAAACATCTATCAATACTCATGGATTTATTCACCATTCTAAATATATACCTATTTTGAATACTATAAAATAACATCAAATTATTCTCTCCATTATTCATGAAACTTACGTCAAGATAACAATGTTCTAATAATTCATTAATGTTGAGAATTTCATCTATCATTGAGTGAGGTCTGAATTACACTCTAGAATGGGTTATTTGTTATTGGTACCTAATTTGGCATTTTCCAAGGATCACAGTATCCCCTATGATGATTAAATCTTTATTTGGGAACAATTTTATACTCCATTGATCTGGTAGTCGATTAATGTATTTTAACATGTCAGTAATAATAATCAATGGATTTTCATTTAGATGGATTATTCATGCATCTAAAACATCATCTGTACACATAGAAGTAACAAACCATCAATTATTAAAATGATAATTTATAGGTACTAACCTTTTGATCATGTAAGGTATCACAAAAATGATGGGTTTGTGATATGAGTGATTCATTGGAAGAATATATCCTGGAAGCCCATTTAAAGAAATATTATCTACTATTTTTTGAAGAACCTATAAATCCTACTTTCTTAACTCCCATGTAACGTATATCTATTCAATGTAAAATATACATTAGAGATGTTGTCTTCCAAAATATTGCAATGATAAATGATAAAATAGAATTACAAAGAATCCATTTCATTAAATTTTGACACAATTAGTTCATCTGGCCGTAAGAAAATATTAATGTCTCCCATAACCATCCATTAATGCTCCATTTTTTAGTGGTAACATGAGGAACAGTCCATAACATCCTTCTTATGGTTTATGAATTTATGTAATAAATAAAATATACTTAGACAAATCCATAAAATGTTTTTTAAAGAAAACTACACTCCATGCTCCTATTTGATGAATGCGTTGATTTGAATGATTTTTCGATTCAGGATACATATGTGATCCATGTTGGAAAAATGTGTGTTTTCGGTAAGAAGATGGATCAAATTGTATCCCACATGAAGGCTTTTCCATTTCTAAATATTATTTATTCATAAATTTCAATAAGCATTGTTTTGATATCCATTATTTAATTCCTCGGGGCTTTATTCACTTATGTATTCCCTATACCATGAAAATTATAGTATAATATATTTAGTTCATTAAAGATATTACCCTTTTTTGGGTCCAATTTTTATGGCTCAGACGTCCATGAGAATTTATTTTCTTACCTCTCCCACATTCCATCCCTCCTGTTGGAGCAGTTTTCTATTTTTTTCCATCCGATATACAACTTTTGGTTGTATTATTAACATTAATTCATAGATCGTCATCAAAAATATATTCAATCATTCCTCCCTCAATCTCATTAGGAAGTCAATCATAAGCATAATTATCCCAGAAGAATCCCCTCATTGTGGTTACATGGTACATTTTATCATGTTCTCTCAATATTCTTATGTTTTAATCCTCCTCACAGAATCCATAGTGTAACATACATGTGAGAATTGTCGATCATTCAAAAGTAGTACAATAACATAGTCCTCAAATCACATATTATCTATTTTTCCACAAAATGTGATTCCCAACAGATTAGGCTATATCATAGGGAATTTTATATCTCAAGTATAGAAAGTTCAATCTTCACATGTGAATAAAAATATGGCTATTGGAATTCATTAACTCATTGGGGCCATAATTTCATTCCGATTTCTAGATATTAAAACCCAATATTCTTGAAAATTGATATAATTATCCAAGATAAATTCATACAATTAGAATAGGGGAGGTCCACATGGTTACAGACCCACCTTATGTTTTTCATCCTCTAATCCTCAAAACCCCATATCACAGAAATTTTTTACATTTAGTTCATTTATATTTTATAATTTCACCACATTCAAGAAGTGAACATAAGAAATGAATAAATACATGGAATGATTAGCTATTTATTCCACTACATCTTGGTTGGATGAAACATGAGTTTCGATTCCCTTTTTTATGATTAATGTCTCAAAAATTCCCTGTAATAGAATTTAATTATTTGAAATTATTTTGAGACAACATGCTTTGACGACACGGGATTCAAATTCTTGGGGAGCCTCAAACATAATTTTGAACATTTATTTAGTCAAATTATATAAATGTACGAGTGGGTTTTTCTAAAATTCTTACTACTTCTCAACTCAAAACCCCATGGTAAACTTTGAAAACAAAATGCTATAATTCTCCTAGAAAGGATATAACATTGTATGACAAGTGTCAGATGAAAAAGTTAAATTTTATGAATTTAAATAAAAAACAACTTTAAAATATAATTTTATTTTTATTTTTCATCATTGAGTGAAATATGATGACATTTCGGTGTGGTGAAAAGGTGATGATGGGGCAAAACTAAGGAATCTCTTTAATGGATCATTCTAAAAGCAAAACTCCTACACTGTTTCATAAATGAATCAATGTAAAGATGCAACATTGTAGGGTAATAGAAAAAATGTAACATGCTTATTTTTATTAAAAAAACTCATTTGAGAGGGATGAAATTATACTATGAGGATTATCTCAAGAATATCATACTAAAATCTTCTCTAATAGATAACGAAAAATGCAGGAAAACAATAAAAATCATCAACACATGTCGAAGAATATAGCCGGAATTGATGTACAACATCGACATATTGAATCATTGTGGATGTAACACTATGGAAAAAACATTAAAGAGGAATGGGGTTAATTTCTGCATGTTCTTCTCCGATCAAATTCCTTAAAAAGCGAATGTGGATCACCCAATGAATAGGTTTATCAATGAATCATGCATTTCTGTTGGTGGGTAATATTTTTTTTTGAATTTTCTTTAACATTGGGTGGAAATTATCTTTTACTGATTTGAGAGATATCCCATGTCCTCACCTATTTTTAAATATCTTATCGATAGGGAGCGGGACAACTAGAACAAGACCCAAGACCCTCTGCCACATCAGTTCATTGTGTCCAAACATCTAAATTGATGACATGCTAGGTTTGAGTCCTTCATGATAATGAGAAATTTCCCTAGAGACCATTGGATCTCAGATAATAGAAAACATACAACCTGAGAATCATCAGTGGCCCACTAAGGGAACAGTCGGCGGTGGCTATGGGCAGAGGAGAGTGGAACACCCATCGGCATGTTGTAGTGGTAGGAGTCTGCGTCCAACATGTAGATACAACAATGGGGGGAGTGGAGCGTGGATAAATCCACATGGTGGGTGGCCTACGTGCAATATTTCCAGACGAGCTATAAGACACATTCAATTTATCATGGTAGGAGGAAGGCCTCGGGTCAGTGGGGACACATGGATGGGATGCGGAAGGCTACCACATCCAAAGAGCATAGCTCCAGGCACTTGTGTGGCCAATCATTGAGATTGTTGGCCACACCCCAAGCCAGAGTCCATTCCACAAGAAAACGGGTCGTTCATGTGCCTGGATGGCCATACCCACAATGACAATCTAGACACACGCCCTTTGGTTTGGGCTGGATGAGACTGGATTGACGGGTAACCCATCGGTTTGGACACTTGGCCAAACCGGGACGGTCCTAGCGGAGCCCTTTGAGACACACCTACTAGGTAGGCTAGACCAGACCATCCCAGATGCAAGTCGGGTCAGGTCAATTCAGTTGGAAGTAAACATGGGTCTGTTGGACCCCCAGGCCAGGTTTGTCAGGTCATTCTGACCGGGTCGGGCAAGACCTAGACTCAACTGCCTCTATTTTCTGAAACGCTAATGAAATGGATATTGGGAAACAGATTGACAATCTTTTTAAGTAGTTGGGACCCTCTATAAGAGTAGGATATTTTTGCATGCTCTGAAGATGCTCTCATAGATTTTGCGTTGTGATGAATTTCTTGAGGAGTGTTTCAAACAGATGTGCTACATACGAAACCCTGCATTTGTCTTAGACCAAAATACTACTGACTTTCGACATAGTGAGACTGAACTATGTCCTAGTGGGAATAATTTTTGTGTGAAATTGCAGTCCCATGGTATGGGATGAGGATGAGTACCTCAGCTGACCATGATTAGTTGGAAGCCCTTCTGTGAGACTTTGTAGGCCCCTGGTACGAGTTGATTAATTATACCTAAGTAGTCCAAGGTTATTGGGAATCACTTCTGTGTGACATGTAAGGCCCACTATACCTGATAGTGGAGGATATCTCCCATAGGTGAGGTGATCGATGATGTGAGTGTTGTTTCTACTATCAATACCCTAAATGTAAACCTATTGAAAGCTGTATTGAGCTTTTTTCCTCACATTGAGGATTGTTTTTTGGTTAGTCCTTTATGTTTTGGGTTCCATAATGAGTATTTTGTTACTCACCCATGCACGGGATTTTCCAACACGTGTTTTTTCATGTGTAGACAATCATCATTTTGACAGAGAATATGGTGGACCAGACCAAGATGTTCTCAATGAGATGAGACCAATAGATTTTATGACGGTGGAAATTGTAGATATGACCAGGCAGGACCTAGTAGGATCAGGTGGACTGGATTTTCTACATTGTCTTCCTGTAGCTTCTCTACTCTGATGATGTGGTTGGGTTTTCCGCAGATGTCAATCAAAGTTCCATTTTTTTACTTCTTTGTTTTTATTTTATTTTTTGGCATTTTATTATGGCCAAATTATATTAGTTTTACATTTAATCACCTTTTTTATAGTTATAATTTTTTCATTTTTAGTCTGGGGGACTTGGTTAGGAATGTGTGTGCATATTAGTAATTAGAAAAATGCATCCCACATGTAGGTTGATGCATTTGGCACTATTTGAAAGCCCCTGACCTTCGAGAGGTAGGCTTGGAGTAGTAATGTCACATGTCCTAAGGAATGGGTCATGAAAACATGTTATGAAATGTCTATTGTTCCTACCTCAAATACTGGACGTTTTTTGTTTTGTTTTTGGGAAATAATGTTATGTGTTTCGAGTATGGCATTCATATTTGGGGTGTCCAATGTTGGTTCTGCGACTGACATAACCACACACAAGAACCATGAAGTGTTCTTTTATTCTCAATACATGAAATAATTAGATTCATAAGTGTTTCATTATTTAATTTAGAATAAGTGTCTTCCAATAATGATTAATGTTTTTATTGTGGGACATCATGATATATATTAGGATACGTTTGTGTGCATGACCATCCATGATTCTGATACGAGGTCATGGGGACATACCACCAAGCGATTATGTGTTTGTTCAGGGACCACATCTATAGATAGACCCACCAGGTGGTGAACTAGATCAACTGCCACCTAATAGTCAGTATCAACTACTGGTGGTTCCAAAATAGGCCATGTGGAGACTCAGTTCCCTAAGCAAGTTTCTGAGACAGACACCACCCAGTTTCGGGAGAGAGTCGGATCGTTAGGTCACTGAGGACAAGATGGAGGCAGTGACATTGGTTTTCCAATTAGTCATGACACCACCTGAACCAATGGAAATATTGGTATTGAACCTTTTACAGGGATCATCATGGATATATCAGATATTAACCACCCATATGCATGATGGAGTGACCCTTAGTTAGGTACACATCAAGTATCATTTCTAGGAAGAGTTTTTCAACAAAAACATGTGCTCCTTGCTCATTTATGAGTTCGTTCACCTATTGTAGGGAAACATGACAGTGGATGAGTACTCATCGAAGTTCACTATGTATTCTCTCTATTCAACAGATATGGTTCAAGACCCTTTCTTTAGGGATATATCCATTGAGAAAGCACTCATGTGGTTGATTAGGGTGTCAATGTAGACTCTTAGAATACCTACATAGGAAAGGGTTGTGGAGCCAACCATTTTGGTAGAGAGATTCTTTTTCAGAGCAGGATCCCATAAATGGAGCTATCAGAAGACCCCAGGTGGTGTAGTCTTTAGTAGGTAGAAAACAACATATGATAGGGCCCATGCGGGTTAGGTCATTCCAAGGACTACCCCAGGACTCAGGGTCGGTTGTGCGGGGCTCCCATACCAGAGAGGGTCAGCCGGGAACTAGTCATTGTTTCTCGTGCGGCGGTTACAGACACATGGCATGTGACTGCATGACAGTTTGTAATTCTATCAAGAAGACAGTCGAGGGGACAATGACGAAGACGAATCAATAGGATCAAGGAGGTATATAGGGTGAATGATGTGGTAGGGGAGCAGGCTGAGCATTATGAGATGGGTGATGGTTCGAGGTCTTATCACCACCCCCACACATGTGGTCCACCCTGACCGTAGGGAGTAGGCAGAAATGGGAGAGCACATCTCCAGGCAGTAGATTCCTATGACCACAATGCTCCAGAGATGATCTGAGATATGGTCTGTGTCATCTCCACCTAAGCTACAGTACTTATAGACACATGTTCTATTCACTCCTTCTTTACCATGACTCTTGTTTCAGGCATAGAGATTTAGGAGTAGCCATTGGATCGCTCCTTACAGCTCGATACTCATACAAGAGGGGAATATAAAATCACACACTAGTGTCAGTAGTGTGATATTACTTTAGGAGGATTGATATTTGGTTGGGATCTCCTTGTAATGGTGTCAAGTACTTCTGACATCATCTTCCGTATAGACTGCTTATTCACATTCCATGTTCAGATACTGCATTTTTGTTGTAAAATTTGGTGTGTCATCATAGATGGGATATGGTTTTCTTTCACAAAAAACAATGGAGCACTTGAAGCAACAGATAATCATTCTTAGATGCTGGTACATACAATTACTCACTAGTTTTCTAGCCTCACCATCAGTACAGTGGAAAAGTGGAGCTCTATCATTTTGGTATTGGTGGAAAATTATGAAGATGTTTTTCCATATTATGTTCTAGGACTACCTCTTTATAGGGTTGAAGACTAATGCATTGACATATACCCCATGACAACACCAATATTCACATTAGAGTATTGGATGTCTCCGGTAGAGCATCGCGAGCTGAGGGTATAGTAAGAGGATGTGTAAGAAAAGAGATTTTTAAGGTGAAAAGATTCAACATTGGTAGCCCCATTGTTTTTTTACATGAAGGCAAACAAGATTTTGATTTGGTGTGTGGACATCTGGATCTTGAACCTAGTGACAAAGAAGAACCTGTATCTACGACTGAGACTCGAAGATATCTTTGACCAGCTGAAGGGGGAGAAATGTTTCTCAATAATGGACCTCATATAAAGCTATCACCAGCCTCAAGTACAAGATGATGATGTACAAAATACATCGTTCAAGTGATAGTACATCAACTATGAGTTCCTGGTGATTCCATTCGGACTGACCAATGCCCCAACAGTTTACCTGGGACACCTGAACGGGATATTCCAGCATTACCATGAACGGTTTTATATGGTCTTCATTGACTAAAACATTGTGTACTCAGTTTCATATCTAGAACACACTACACACATTCAGATAGACCTTGATACACTCTGAGAGCACCCTATTTATGGTACTTTGTTGATGTGTCAGTTTTGGATATGGGAGGTCCACTTTTTGGACCTGTCATCTCAATGGTAGGGTTTGCAGTAGATCCAGGAAATATAGAGGAGGTGATTTATGGGGATCCTCCTAGGAGCGTGAATGTGGTGTGGATATTATAGAATATGGATGGTTACTGTCAATGGATTGTTAAAAATTATTCTAGAGTATCAGAACCCTTATTGGCATTGAAATGGAAAGGGAAGCCCTTCGTCTGGATGGAGACATGTTATCAATGTTTCCAGGATCCGGGGCGGTGACTTACTAGTTCCCCCATCTTGAGACTTCCAGAGGAGGGATTTGGGTATGTACATTACTAAGACGCATCGAAAAATCGAATTGGGTTGTGTCCTGATGCAGGAATGAGTAGTGATCACCTATGACTCATGCCAGTTGATGCATCATGAGTAGAACTATACCACTCATGACCTGGATCTTGAAGTAGTGGTATTTGAATTGATTATATGGTTTTTCTGCAGGATGGGTGATTCATTTATGGTTTACTCTAACAACAAGATTATTAGTTATATCTTCTTCTATAATGACCTGAACCTTAGACATCAGCGATGGCTAGAGTTCCTCAGGAACCATGAATCTGATATAGTATGTACATCTTGAAAGGAGAACGTGGATGTAGACTCACTTAGTAGGAGGTTCATTATATAGCTGGTGAGTGAGGCGATAGAGTAGTTAGCCATGATGCTAATATCCTTCATGGATGATGGTGGAGATACTTTCTTTTGTTGATGAATGGTACTCACCCACTCTTATAGTGTTTCAAGGATACACAAATGGTGGAGGTGGAATGCAAGGCCTGGTGTGATCAGTTATCCTCAGGATTTTAACCTGATGGATTTTCGATATGTGGGTAGGACATCATCATTTTCAAATAGAGCATCGTAGTCACAGTGATGTTGAAATAGTATGTGTTGAGGGTGTTTCGTATTCCCTCCTTGGTAGTACATCCAATAGTGGAGAAGATGTACCAGGACCTCAGATGTCAGTACTAGTGTCCAGGGATGACGAAAGAAGTGGATATGTTTGATTCGCGATGCCTTACTTGTCAGAAATTGAATGCATATCATCGGGTTTCAGAAGGATAGTTCCACCAACTCAAGGTACCCGAGTAGAAATGGGATGATCTCTCAATGGACATTGTGACAGGGTTAGCAAGTAAATTTAAGGGCCATAACTCTATCGGGGAGATCATTGATCAACTCACCATGTTGGTCCACATCCTACCCATCCAAGAGTAGATATCAGTAGGGGTCTTGGGGTGCCTCTATGTCCATGAGATTGTTCAGATTCACTGTTTGACTTTGATGATCATCTCAGATCATGATTCTCACATTAAATCCCGACTTTGGATGGAATTACATGAGGTATTCGAGATGTAGTTGTTCTTGAGCATAGATTTTCATCCCTATATGGATGGTTAGATGGAGCAGACCATGTAGTCTTTGGGGTCAATACTTTGTTCTTGCATCATGAATTTTGGTCACAGTTGGGAGTACAACATTAAACTGGTGTAGTTTTCACACAACATCATATATCACTCCACCATTATCATAGAATCGTTTGAGAGCTTGTAAGGGTGGCCATTCAAATCACCCCTATGCTAGAAAGACCCAATGGAGTCGATACTCATGATTTCAATGTTGGAATGGGATACCATCGAGAGGGTTCTAATTATCAACGTCTAGTAGAGGACTACAAAGAATAGGTAGAAATATTATGCAACAAGGGATAAAGTCCATTAGATATTGAGGAGGGAGATCCTACAATCATTCGGGTCTCACCACAATGAGGATTAATGTGATTTGGCTAGAGTGGGATTCTATCATAAAGGATCATCAGACATTTAAAATCTTTATTATAGTAGGTGAGGTGGCATTCCACGTAGCTCTTCCCCTACATATTTATTGGGTGCTTGATGTATTCCACATGTCATAGCCGAGGAGACACATGCATGATCCATAAGACATCATTGAATGGGGAGAGTTGTACATTGAATATGGGTCAACATTTTTGGAGTTCTTGGTGGATATATTTGATCGATAGGATTGGGTTCTATATGGGTAGTAAATTCCTCTAGTGTGAGTTTCTTGGCACTGCATGATTCTTTAGAAGAACACATGCTAGTATGAGGCTCAAATTCCTACTATGTACGCCCATCTGTTTTATAAGTTTTTGTTTTGGACTTGAGGGATGTAAATCCATATATTGGTGATAATGTAATGTCTCGAAAATTCTGTGTTATTTTTTTAATTATACTGAATTATTTTGAGGCCACACGCTTTGACGACACATTATTTCGAGGCCTAGTGAACCCATAATGGAATATTGTACCTTTTTAGTTCACATAAGTAAACATGTGAGTCTGTTTGTATAACATTTGAAATAGTTATCGGATCAATAATTTGATGGCACTGTTGAATTGAGAACACCAAAATTCACCTATAAAGGACATAATATCGACCAGAAAGGGTCAGAAGGAAATTTTAATTTTTGGTACCCTTAAGAAAAATAATAAAATTACATTAAATATATATTTTATTATTATATCTCACCATTGTGTGGCAGATGACGACACTGCAGTGCGTTGATGGGGAGATGGTGAGGGGAAATTAAAGAATCCCCTTAATCTCTAATTTTGCAACAGTAACTGCTATACTATTTTATAAATGAAACTATGTAATGGCGAATTGTGGCATCCTAATAGAAACATTGTGACATGTTTTTGTTTATTAAATGAATGCATTGGGGAGTGCGAGAATTAATATTAGCGGATTATCTAATGAACCCTGGATGTACATCCACTCCAATGAATAATGAAAAATACTGAATAACCTCGAACATCGTTGATGAACCTCAAATAACGAAGCAAGAAATGATGATCGACATCGTTATCTTATAACCTTGAGGTCAGAACGTTGTGAAAACAAACACCAAAGAGGTAGGGTTTTAATTTGTGTAAGTTCTTACACATTCTTATTCATGAAATGATGATGACAGACAAACCAACAATCATGTTTATTCACGAATGATGAGATTATGTGGGAGGGTATCATTTTTTTTGGGTTTTTCATTAACTGGGGTGGAAATTATCATTTGATTATTGGAATGCAACCCTTGATCCTCACATGACTATATACTTCTAATGTGGGGGGCTTGGTCTCACAAGAAGAATGCTGGAGCCCCTCCTCCATGTTTTTATTTGAGGAAAAACATCCCAATCAACAAAATGTATGGATATAAACCATCAAAGATAATAGAACATCCCCTAGTGATTATAGGTCCTGATATAATAGAAAATATACCATCAATGTGACTATGGTGTCATGATGAAGGATCCATATGTGGTAGCAGCCAAAGGCAAAAGAAGTCAGCATGTTGTGGCTTTACGAGGCCATGACAGGCATCCCGCATCGTCATCGATGTGATGTGGTTATAGGCGGGTGCTGTGTGGAGGGGTGGAAAATGTGTGGACCACCATTACAAGATTTCAGTCTTGGTCCTTTGAAATTAGCAATAGAATGGCCCCTCATCTGTGGGGCTAGTAGGGATGGGACGCAGCTTGTGTTTCATCCCTGTCATGTAAGACATTCCCCCCATGCACCTAGTTTTCGAGTTTGTGGGCTATCCCCCATTCCAGTGGGCCTTTCCTTCATCAAGCATGCCATACCCGTTTCTATAAATCTGGACTCACCCATGATGGCAACGCCAACACCCTTCGGTCCTCGCGGGACATGATCGGTTCACCTAGCAGCCCGAAGGGCTAAACCCACGTCAAAACCGGGTCGGGCCCAACAAATCCCTTTGGCCCTGGCCAGTTGTCCAACCGAGACCAGAACACCCCAGACCCGAGATTGGCTAGTTCAATCCAATCAAAACTAAGCTGGGGTATGTGGGACCTTCTAGCCATGTTGATTATGTCGGTCCATCTGGCCAGATTAGACCTAGAGGTAATCGACCCCAGTTTACTAAATATCTAAAGAAATGCCAACTGATCGTCTGATTGATTAGCCATTTTGGGCATTGGGACCCTCCCAACAAGGATGATATTTTGGAATTCCGTGTGGAGGATCTTTCATATTTTGAAATGCGACTAATTTCAGAATGATGAGTTCTCTCATGCGCACTACGTTCATAAACCTATGGTTAGATGAGACATAAAGACTACTGACTTTCAACAAATTAAGACTCAACTATGGCCTAGTAGGAATAAATTTTATGTGATGTTTCATGGCCATAGTGGGAAGTACTTCTGTGTGACTTTTTAGGCCCATTCTACACTAAGAGGAGGAGTAAATCAGTTGGAAATGGTTAGTTTGAAGAACTTCTATGTGACCTTGAAGGCCCATGGTACATGATGAAGAGGGGAACCTTTATTGTCCAATTTTTGTGGGAAGAACTTATATAGGACTTGTAAGTCCCACTATACTCAATATAAGAGGATTTTTTAGCATCCAAGTTCTTCGATGATGTGACTGATGATTCTACTATCACTACACTAAATATATAACTATTGTGAGTTGTCTTGTACTGTTTACTTAACATTGAGGAAATATGTGTGGTATATCCTATTTTTGGACCCCAATTGAGTAATTTGTTGGTCACCCCTGCATGTTCTTTGCCTACACATGTTTTGTCTGGTGTAGATGATCAGAGTTTCAAAGGAGTAATTGGTGGATCGGGACCCAGAGGTGCTTATGGAGATGAGACCAACATATGATACGACATTGGACATGGTGTCCTAGGCCTAGGTGGAAACCTATAGGAACAGGTGGACATGAAATTATTATTGGGATTCTTATAGCTTAACTACTCTCACGATCATCTGTGGTTTTGGGAAGATGGCCATCAATGTTCCCTTTTGTACTTTTCAATTTTCATTTGTTTGTTCCTGATTTTATTCTAGACCACTAGTATTTGTTGTACTTGTAATCATCCTTGATAGATTTATATTAGTGTGGGAGACATGGTTAGGTATTTGTGTGAAAATAGGTACTATGTAAAATGTCTCCCACTTATAGGTTGACGCATGCGACACTAGTCACCATCCCCTGGGCTTCGGGAGTTGGGCTTGGGGTAGTCACGGCATGGGCCCCGAGGGACGGGTCATGAAATTCTGATCCTCCCATAAGGGGACACATGAATTTCATAGAATCTATGATTGTTTTTGTTTTAAAAACATTTTTTATATTCATCTTCAATACAATAACATCAGGAATCACATGCTCCCCCATTTTTGGATTCAATGCACATTAGAATTGAAATTTATTCCTAATATACTAATTATACCTTATTGATGTTGTGATTTCCATTGAATTTTATTTCTCACATTGTTGAAACTCAGTAGGATCAAACATTTCTCTACTATCCAATTAATCCACCATCATTCAAATTATAATATAATGACGCAAAGAAATTTAATTTTTCTATATAAAAAAAGTCAATTTCAAAAAAAATATTTTCCCATTATACAAGTGATTATGTTGCAAATTTATTTTTCAAAAAAAAATTTATATAAATAATTTTATTTCAAATTTGGATTCAATATTTTTAAATTATTTCATAGTATTCATTAAATTATAAATAAATAATTTATTTTTTAGAAATAAGTTACTAAATTATAATATGAAGCCAAAATTTTGTTTGCCCTATAGTAAAATTCTTATCCTATTTCTAATCATTTTTATGGTTTTCCGGGCCCAAATGTACCCTGAATCCATTATAATTCATTTTGATGTCTTCCCAACTTTTGAATAATGTTCTATAATAATATTATGATAAATATTTGTAAAAGGAAAAATCTAACATAATATAAAAGTGATAATACATTTAGGAAGACTCCCAAATTTTGGTTTCTTCCGGTTACTAAAATCCCATTAAATGTTCATTCACATCCTAATTGTTCATCATTTAAAATTTTTTCTAATTTCCCTCATTTCCGGGTATTCCTATATGGGATTATCATATTTCAAAATATAATTTCTAATTATTCCCAAATAATGATTATTTTCAATAAAATGTAGTAAAATTTATTTTCACTAATTGGATATGATGAATTTATTATTTACATTATACTTAATTTTTAAATATTTTTTATCAATCATTATACGTTTCTCAAATTTTCCATTATGGAAAATAAAAAATCCATTTTTTATTATGTGGAATACCGCCTCCAAGACAAATTGGATTCAATATATTTAAAGTGTCATTAACATTTTTGAAAAATTATTCCAATCAATTAAAACACCATAAATATATATATAATATTATTATTATTCTAAAAAATTTATATTTTCTAGGAAGGAAACCAATTTTATAACATATCCATCCTTTATTTTATTTTATATTTAACTTTAGGTTAGTCAAACCACTAAATATAATATATAAAAATAAATATAATGTATATATTATGTGAACATAATTACTTATAATATATCATATAAATTGGAAAATAATTATTTTATTTTTTTATGGAATAGAGAAATTAATATTAAACTCCAAAATTAAGGTACCAATGTTTGTTCAATAAAATCAACCAAACACGTTCATAATTCATATGATATTTATTGTTCTTAAAAGAAGCTCCCATTAAATGTAATTATTCTAAATATAATCTATTATAATTTATTATTTCAGAATGATGGAGATTTAAAGATGATCGAATAACAATATAACTATTCAAAAACTAGTTCCAAATGATCTAGATAACTTATAGTAGTTAATAAAATATATAGTAGCTATGAAATATAAATTTACATAATAATTAAAAAAATTAATACCTATAAGGTTATATATGTCATATTTTTAGAAAAATCATTTTTATATTTATATTTTTATCATAAATTACAATATAGAACATTAGTGTAAGTCATTAATTAAGATACGTGGTTAAAATATCTAATTTTACTTCTTAATATATATTAATCATTATTCATGAACATTTCTTTTAAATTATCTATTCAAAATCCTACATCATTAAATAATAAATAATATCTTCCATTAATGGATATATTAAAATATATTTCACTTATAATATATTTTTTCATTTAATTAATACATTACATCTTTTGAAAGGGGTTTTTGTTCAATTTCAATTTCTAAGAGGGAATATTTTTTTTGAATGGTAGTCCAACTAAGTAATTTCAATGATAGTTATTTCAAAAAAAATATTTTTTTTGACAAAAATAGTATAATATATATTTTACAATTCTTATAATAAATTAATTTTCCACTTGTCTTATTTTTTTCATGTTGTACATGAAACCAACCACACCTCTTTTTTTAGTTTGTTAACTTTCCATCCCATGTAATTATTCAATGGATTATTTTTTTCAGATGACCTTATTTATGAGTCAATAAAATATAATGTAAATTTAGTACTCTATTTAAATTCATTTAAATATTATTAAATTAATTTTTTATTATTTCTATATGTTTTTCAATCAGTGTGTGAAAACATCTTTTGAAAAATTCCATGTGAAGACATAATTCAATTTATCTAACTTTTCATATTTTACTTACTCATTAATTTTTCATGGTTTCAACAAAAAATACTAATAAATTTGGTATTAAAAATATTTCTATTTTTATAAATTCATTCAATGGTCCAACAGTATTTCTTATTTTCAATATCATTATCCAAATGCTCTAAAATAATATTTTGCATCTAAACCTATTTCAGTTAATTTTTTAGACAGGATAATGATCATTTTTCATATGGTACCATCTTCCTTATTTCTTATTATAGATTAGTTAGTATTATTCCCTATGAAAGGAATGATCCATCATGTTTTTATCGATATTTTGTAATCCACCATGTATAACAATCAATTTTCTAGTAATGTGTTTTCTTTTTGAAAATTCAATATTTTATTCCATTAATTGTTTGGTATTCTCCTTGATTTTATACATAAATTTATTATAAAAATTATTGATAGAACAAATAACATTACACTAAATGGGGTTAGTTTATTTAATATTATAAATATTTATATATTTAATTTATTTATGGGGAATGATAGAATATATAAATACTTTTTTCAACTATTTTTTTTAGTGATTTTTAAAGTAATTGTTTAGTTTTATAGATGTTTTATTGGTCTATATAATGAGTGAATTTATTTTAGTTAGTGTTGTGATTTTCATTGAATACCCTAATGATAAATTTATATGATACAGAAGACAAACTATCCTATGTATTTGGTTTTCCAATTCCCATTCATACGTATGTCATGATTTTAATCTATGTAGTTATTCAACGTATTATCATATAGCCTGAATATATTTAATGTCCAGGAACAAGATGTGTACATTTATAATAAAATATATTGTATCACCATTAAAATATTTTTTATTTTACATACGTATATTTTTGTTTATAACTATGGTTTTCAATGATATTGTGATTAGTTATATGTAATTAATTTATTACCATTCATTTTCATTAATATTATTCATTCCTTGTTTATTATATGGAATATTTTTATATAATTTTCCATTAATAATTTATTTACCCCACCATTACTACATTTCTATTTCTCCGGGATATGATATAAATTATTAAAATTGATATACCTAAATGAATATATTTTTTGATATTTTATTAGAGATATTTCAAAAATAATATGTATTCAATTTTTTATATATATTCATAAAAATTAAAATAAATGAGAATGATTTTCGTTTTTTGGTTGATTATTTTTTATAATTATAGAATTATTTCAAATTCTTAATTTTGGTTTATATATAATGAAATTGTTTTTATTGGATAGTAATTAATGGGGTGTTACTATGTCCAAATGTATTTGATCATTTAATTATATGATTTTGAAAAATAAAACTCATTTCCTTAATGTACATGTTTTAATAACTTTTATACTATCCAATATTTAGGTATTTTTGATACAAAATCTATTTTGTTTAGAGGATTAAAAAATATAATAGTTGGAATAAATTATTACACTATACAAGTCAAGTTAATAAATAAAGAAATACAATCAAATATTTTGGGATTTATATTTTATAGTACCAAAATAATAATATAACTATGCCCAAACTGAAAAAGATCAATTAAAACATTTAGATTAACATTTTTTAGATAAAAGAAGGATTTTTTTAGGTGGAATATTCATTTTATATTCATGATAGTGATATTAAAATTTTTTTTGAAAAATAAATCATTCAACAAGATGAAATCATAATATTATACAATGGTGTATAAACTAATGAGAATCATATACACATTTTGTGTTGTCAATCAGATGTTTTTCGAATTTTCATTACAACCACCTCCATGATTCAAAAAATAAAACCATTTATTTTTTTATATAATGAGTAGAAATTCTCATGGAGTTTGAGGGTATTAAAAAACATACTATATAAAATATGAATAATTAATTTGTATCATGTTGATAATTTGATAATTAATTTCTATAATATTTTGACATCATTTTTCATATGTAATCTATGATAGGATTATTTTTTAATTCAACATGAACATTTTTTATTCATATTAGTTTTTATAATATATTTAATTGAGGAATTTTGGTGATATAAATGTAGTGTAGTATGCGATATTTATGTTCAATGATTCTCATGGATAATGAAATTGAGTTCATATAATCATTTTTTTGAGGGATTATTTGCTATATAAAATCAGGCATTTATCGTTTGGTTATAAATCTGGATTCATAATGTCTGTTTTATTGAACCACTTAATGGTAATGGTTAAATCATAGATATTTGTTACAAAACCTTCAAAATTATTTCGTACCTTTTATTTAAAATATAATAAAAAATATTTTTACACATAATTATATTTATAGTGAAATTGTATTTAAAAGTTATATATTTTAGAAAAAATTTATACTCTAAAATTTGAATGAAATTTCTATCAGGTCCATAAAATTAGATGTTCAGTTGAATGATATACCTGATGTTTGATAAAGAATATGTTGAAAAAAATATTGGATTGTTTATTTAATAAAATCCATTCCACCAATTATTGATATAATAATTTTCTTTTTTCAGGTTTTTGGGGCATTTTCAAACGCTGTATTAGGATAGAGACAACATATGAAGTTGAGTTGTGTGGAATTATGTACTCTGTTAATTATGTTTTACATTATATTTGGAATGAACTGTAGATTAAATAAAACTCTTAAAATTAAATAAAAATATGAAATCAAGAACATGTTGTTTCCTATGGAAGCTCTTACACCTATAGATTGATTACATGAATTAGGTCACCCAACATAACTAGCATGTCTTGTATGCATATAGATAAGCCAACAAGATGGAAGATGCTTTTTCAATGTGGTCATCCCTTAATGAAAGCAGAAAATTGGGGTTTAGAGAACTATATTATTATGATACATTTGTGAATGACGACATTCATGGTGTTATCAACTTCTTGTTGTGAAAAAACAGAAGTATATATGGGTCTTATGTTCTATTACTATTTTTATTAAACAAATATATTTATAACCGATGTCACCCAGATCATGGAATTTATTTGGTATATTTGGTATCATTTCCTATTACAATATTTTATCATACAAATTATTTCTTTAATTTATATTTATTATAAAAAAATATTATATGTCCCCTTATTATGTTTCATTCAAAATAATATTTTAATTTTGTCCCCTAAAGTGTATTTTTGGAAGGATTATTTTATATGAACATGGATTTATTGAATGTTCAATCTATTTATATTCTATATCCTAGAAAACCACTACTTTTTTGTTATTATTATGAATATTGTGGAGAACATATAAATTTTTTTTACTGACACTGTTTTATATATATTTGATTATACTGATGGGAAGATATCAAATTCTTGGAAAAATAATCATCCATTAAAAATAAATAAATTTTTTAATTTCAATTGAATTATAGAGTTACATATACTTTAATATGATCTGTGATGATAAATTTCAAAATTAACATTCATCATTTGAAACAACAAAAAGTATTAGAAATAATCTTGTGACTAAACATTTTGTGACATCCAAATTTAATGAAACCAGATGTGTTATGTTTAATTATGATTGCAAAAAATAATTTGATATCTTACTTATAAAATATGTTGTAATGATTTATTATTGGATCATGAATATTGGAGAATGACTACATTAACATATTTATAAATATATCATTGATGAAATTTTGGTTGATAATATTGTTGAGATTATACATAGATATTGAGAATCAAAATGATCATATTTAGATGATACTATGAAAACTACAAAGTGATATTAGATGATCCAATTAAGATACTCATAATGTATTATGGCGTAATGAAAGTATGTCCTATGAATAATAAAAATGAGAAATGAGTGGGGATTGTTTTTCGATATTATACATTTCTGAAAATTTATATCTACATTAATTATTTCTAAATACAATAAAAATGAACATAGGAGTTGGGAATAAATGTATTAGTTCTACTAAAATTCATAATGAATAGGCTCAACTACCCACTCGATGAATAATATAGTCAAAAATAATTATTTTAGATACATGTAGTTGAAGAATTCTATAAATAGAAATTATAAATATTTTATTCTAAGATGATTTTTTATGAGTGAATGAAAATTAGTAACATAATTTTAGTTTTTCAAAGAATAAAATGAAAACATAAGACATATATAAATTCATAGATATGATTAAATTATTTTTACATGTATAAAAGTATGAAGCTTATAAATTCATTAGACACATAGAGAGAAATTAGATGGGAAATATCTGTAGATAGTTATTCAAATATTTGATTTGATAATCAAAATAATATTCGTTCCCATATGAAATTCAAAATAACTAACATTTATTTATTGTAATGTTATATTTTGATACACTTACCATAATTACATTAAATGAAAATTATATAGATTCATAAAATGAAAATAATCATAAATATTTAAATAATTAGTATAATTAATTGTAGGAGCATAATAGTGTAAATATTATTGTAGTTGCCTCTATTTTTGAAAATTTAAAAATGGATGAAAACCATAATATTTCTAAAAAACAAGATGGCGGTTAAGAATACCATATAAAATAATGTATTAAAATTTATACAATTACTACTAAAACTGAAAGTATTTATAATGATTTAAAGGAATCTAATATTAAAAAATAAAATATTACAAATGATTTGAAAAAAATAAAAATTCAGTACATAGAGTGTAATTAATGATTTATTTTTATAACTATATTCATAAATATTGAGTAAAAAATTACTCTCAAAAATTAATTTTGATAGGAAATGTTTTTTAATATGTATAGACTAATATAACATAATATAAATGTTTTTATAATACATTTTGTTGTTTGGAGTGATTAACTCTATAAGGTGTGATTTGATAACCCAATAAAAGTTTCTTTTAAAACCGACTTTAAAATTAAAATCCCAAAATAATATTAATGTTCATAGTTAATGAAAACATTAGAATAATATAGTTCTAGTCCTTATAAAAAATTCTATGTGGTATTTTGGAATTGATAAAATAATATTTTATTTATAATTTACTTTTGAATCTATATTACTTTATCAAAGAATTTATCAGAATAATGGTTATTAATAATGAGAACATAATAGTTTGGTTATTGATATTAATAATAGATATATTATTAAAATTAAAATGTAAAATGACCAATATATCACCTATTGGAATAAAATACGTGGTATAGTCTCAATATAATATTTAATACCCTCCAATAGAAAATAAACTACTACTAAGAATATAATAATAATAAAAATATAATCCATAACCTATATTATATTTTACAAAAAAATACCCACATGCATTTATAGGTGGGAGAGGTTTTTAAATTTCCTACCATCCATTGATTATATCATCACACATGTCTATGGATAGGTTAACTCTCTGGCATAGGTGTTTTCTAACAAAGGTGCAGATGAGATTAGTTATTTTTTGTCTTCTCATATTCTGTTGAATTTAATTCTAATATTTCATAGAAATAAGTGTCATTTTACTTCTTTCATACTAGTTTTATTTGAATGTGTTTCTTTATTATGAATAAAGGATAAATGTTTTTTGAAAGTGATTATATAATATTAAATAACCTATTTTTATGCTTCCATGGGTGTATAATTAAATAATTTAAATGTGT
Organism: Viscum album; assembly: GCA_963277665.1. Taxonomy (NCBI): domain Eukaryota; kingdom Viridiplantae; phylum Streptophyta; class Magnoliopsida; order Santalales; family Viscaceae; genus Viscum; species Viscum album. The sequence continues at coordinate 1,298,539,579 of OY728146.1, forward strand.
ATTTTTATAAAAATACAATTTATTCAGAGGAGAAAACTATTAAAAGTAAACTTAGTAATAATACACAATTCTCAAATATAATGAATAATTAAAGAGGGAAATGGTGTTGATAAAAGAAAATATTATGATAATTGATCAATATTGCTAAATTTTTTCACAGCCCAGAAATATATATAATAAATGAGATTGAATATCTTCAACAAAAAATATAAGAAGAAAGAGTTTCATATAGACTTGAACAATCCATATTTTTTTAATCTATTGATGTTAAAAAAAATTCATAATTTTGAGTTAGGATTTCTCCACGATACAATATAAAAATTTTCTTGTATTTCTATATTTTAAAAACTTCCATATTATATAATATGTGTATATCATATTTATGGAGGATCATTTTACTAAATACATTTATAGGTCCAAATTATCCAATGAATAATAGTAATATCAATAGCCTATATCCTTATATAGAGCACAATATAATGAAACTATGGTTTTTTCCAATACATATAACATGTGGTTTTGGAAGAGTGAATAATTGATACATGTGGTGATATATTCATTTAAATTCATAATATATCTATTTGTAGATTTAAATTCCAATAATATAGAAATCAAAAAAATTAAAATGTTAGTGTTAGATCAGCTCTAACGATATCATGGTCCAATGATAGTTTTGTTAATGATGGATCATCTGATCATGTAAATGAAATAATCAGTTTTTGATCATGTCTAACAGTATATATGGTCATACAGTTTATTTGCTCTTGTATAATATTAACTCTGGATGAAGATCAAAACTGTTAGAAGAAAAACACCAGAAGTAGATCAAATGTACTGATAGAACATATTTAATCCTAGATCCAGTCCAAACTAAGGGTGGATCTATTAAACTCATAGTGTATATGTTGATATAACATTTGATGTTCAAAATGGTTGATCCATCAATGTTAATATTTTTTTGGTAGATATATTCCATCATTAAATAGGATTGAACTATAGATAGTTCATCATGTCTAATGATATAGTTAATTTTTTTGATGGTAGATTTTATTTAAAAATAGTATATCTATACCTATCCAAGTATCCTCCAAAAATTATTTACTATAGTAAATCATTAATGTCATTAGAAATATAAAAACTTTAATTTAAAGAAAAAATATAGGTAGGATCCTTCATTTTCTACCTTTTTTATGACCATAAAACATGGAATTTTATAACCATGTATATATAAACAACTAAAAACATATAATGATAAATTTTAAAAGTTATATTTTTCTTAGTATATCAAATTTATAATGTGAGATATAGAGATTGAAAACTAAAAATGTATTAAATAATTATTTTCCATTCAGAAAAAATTATCCCCTTGTTCAAATGATAATAAATACAATTCTATACTAGAAAATATAAATGAACAAGTCGAGAAGAATTAAAACATAAAAGCATCATTATAATTCAATTAATTGGATTAAATATCTATAAATAGAAAATCTATTTCCAATAAACGATTAATAAATGTCTGAAGAACTACTAGATCAGTGGGATGATGGATCAATACGTTATGTTTCTTTTCAAGAGACATGAGGCATAGAGGTTTATGATGAGGGTTTAATGAAATAATAAGAAGCTCCATAATGACAATTTCTTAGAGATGTCGAACAACAATATTTTGATTCATGTTAATGGAATGATTAAATAGGGATGTGGTGCATGTGATAGTGCATATTTTGGAGAAGACATTGGAATGAATTATGACTCAAATACATTATTTATTTATACACAAAGACAATGATTCATAAGATTCATAAAAACCATAATGATGATTTTACCTCTCTCCATAATAGTTAAAAACCCATTTTTAATCAATAAATAGTTCTATGGGAGGGGATAATGCTTTTATCATGTTTACTTTCACAATAGAGTTCGTACTCATGAGAGGAATTATTAATTTCTCAAAAAGATACATAAAATTAGAATTAAGCTCTGTTGTGGAATAAATTCTAGAATTGTAGTATTTTAATTCATTAGTAATAGTATCTCTTCTATTTCAAGGTAAATTCAAGAACTCCCATCCTAATTTATATATTATATTCATGACATCTTTCTTTATTTGTAGAATTTCCTCATAGTGAGATATAGTGAGTTAATAATAGGTGGTAAAAATTCCTCCCTCCAAATTTCTATAATAGTCGTAGCCTTAACAAAAAAAATGATTTGATGTTGGGGAGGTAGAGGAAAATACAGGAGGAAATGATTCCATCCTTTCTATAAGGGAAGCCATGTTGGTTGAAAAACATGAACTCATCTCTTCCTTGTTATTCTATACTGTTACCATTAAATTAAGAAATATTATATTTTCCATAAAAACATCCTAGATGTTTAAAGTAATCTATGGATGAATGTTTAAGGCAATTAGAAAAATGATGTTCCCATTATCTACATAAAAAATCGATGATACTTTATGATGATTTATCAAATAAATTCACATAAATTTTAAATCAGCCTCACTATAGAAGATTCCAAATCATCCTTAGTAACATAGTATGAATGAATAGAGGGATAAGGAACTGGAGAATGCATATTCTCTAAGATATAATTAGAAGTTTTTCTTTACATAGTTTAATCTAAATTCATTTTACTGGTGAAGGAATAATGTAGATATGATTCATAAATCATCTCAGTTTGATAAGACATGTGATATATTAAAACAACTATGATGGTATATCTATTATTTTTTTGGGGGATTATTATGTTGATCATCATTTCCACCATATTTATCTTACTATGAGTTGTCATGTATGTGTTGTACACATATTGGAGACTTATCCACATTTTTAGGTGTTGTGTAGTTACCATTAATAGGTTTCTCATTAATAGGTGATTCAATAAAATATCTCTCACTATTGATATTTGACCATTTGAAATGGGTAGACCATTTCCATGATTATATTTTTTAATTTTCATATCCTTGTGGAATCTGAATATATTTAATCACTTCTTAATCAAAAATGTAATTTTCATCCTAGTTCTCACTACTCCGATCCTCTTTAACATGACCATTGTTACAATTATCTCCATACTCACCATCATAATGTATAACTACCTACATTGATGACGAAGAATATTATTTTTCAACATCTTTTTCATTTGGTACATTAGCCTTCTAAGTTGTGTCCCCTTATTTTAAGGTAAATTCTCTAGTTATAATAGAAAGTGGAATTCTTACAGATATATAATATTTAATTAGTATTTTTAAAATATCAATATCACATCCTTCATTAATAAAGATAGCTAGATCCACATCTCTTCTTCGTATTATTATTATTCAAAATTCTCATTTGACGAATAATACACAACATTATTATGTTATAAAATTGGAATTACTATTGTATTAGTCATTATGGTGTGTTCCCTATGATTAAAATCCTCATTTAGATTTTAATTATACTTTACTTATTACTATATATATGGAATCTAGTTTAACATAATTATTATATAACTGAATTGGGTCAAATAAAAACATTAAATTTTACATCTACAACCTCATCAATGGGTACTAAATCCATGGATTCATGCATTTCTATGATTATCATATGATATTTTGAGGAGAATTATATAGAATATGCCTTTCTAATCTCCATTATATGAACAGATAAATGTTATAATAGATTTATTTTTTCCCATTCTTATACAAGGAATAATAAAAAAACATTAGGATACATCATTGTGATAAAATCCCCTTTTTCATAGGACATAAGATGTGCTAGCTTAATTTTATCTGGGTTTAGTACTCACCATCGTGTTCTATAGTGGTAGGACTTCAGACTATACCATTTTAGTCAACTCTAAAATGGAATTATTATAATGAAACTCATTATCACAAGGAATTAAAACATGGTAGTAATAAAAAAATACATTTATGAAGTAAATTTAGTCATTTTAACAAATTCATTGTTGAAAAGATAAAATTTTTACCATTATTTTGACTTTTAATCACATAATTTGATTAACAAAATATATACATTACATATTTATATAATTGGCAAGCCAACCTAGGAAATAATGATCCAACATTTGTTTAAAACCATTCTATCAATGGTTGGTCCTGAATCACATTCATCACAAAAGTGCTACTCAAAATAATCCAATAAACATTAATTTATTTATTTTTAACAAATACTATTGTCACGTGATTTGTTGTTTTTTGTTTCATTGTTTCATGAATAGATTCCCTAAGAGCATAGCCCTTTGAAGCAATCTTACAGTGGATGGTACAGAAGAATAGTTCACTCTCACTTTTTAACTGAATCTAAATGTTAAGAAAGAGTGTGAGTAATGTTGATAGTTATGAGATAATTGAATTCAATACTTTTGATAGTAATTCATGATCTAGAGTGCTCAAAATGATTATTTTATCCTGAATTTTTTCAGTTAGGGATGATAGATCATAATATTCACTAAAATATAACAAAATAAGAATAATTAAAATTTTATCATTGATAATTGGACTAATAGATCAATTAATAGTTGATATACAATAGAATATTATGAATTCCAAATGAACACAATGGTGGATATTGCAATGGTGGATCTTACAACAGAGGATATTTCAGTTGTTGATATTCCATGAGTGGATCACCAAAGTTGTTCATACTAGTGGGGGATATTTTAATAACAAATCCCCAAATAAATATATCATATAAGAATATATCATTCCTTCTTAATGTGTTATATAGTTTAATCTATAATAAATCAATGGTGTTGTAAATATATCAGAATGATGGATTTCAGTTCCTATTAATTCTACAGTAATATCAACTTTTGTTGATTGGTATCTCAAATATAATTTTTTGTCGATATTTTATTTTTTAATTACGAGATACAATATTCATGGAAATATTAAATTACACTATTATAGTGAATATTTATATGGGAAAATTTAAATTGATATCCAAAATCTATAATAGTATGTTTTGTAATCAAAATCTATTCATTTAATGTATCTCTAGTTATTTATTCAGATATTGAAATAGATAATTACATATTATTATTTTTTATAGTACCCCATGATTCTAGAGACTTTATGAAATGGACACTTATTCTAGTGTAGATTTTTTATATAACACACATCCTTCAAAACTTTTATTTTGATAACCTTCTAAATCAAGTTTTTGACTTCTAGGATATATTAGTTATATATTGGTTGTATATTTTAGGTATTGAAAAATTATATTTACAACAATCATAATAGAATCATTTGGATTTCTTAGAAATAATCACACATAAAAACTATGAAAATATTTTCTGGTTAAATGTTAATTATGTATCTAATGTATCTAATCAACCCTCCAAAAATGGTCTTTCCAACAGATAATATAGTTTCCCCAAGATCCATCTTATAAAGTATACTTATTGGAGTTTCACTATTTTTTTTCTATCCAAACCAAAACAATCTATATGATTTTTGGTAAACACATTCATTTAATTTAATTATATACTAATTTGGAAATAAAATTAATCCATGAATGAATTTTTTTTCCCATTAATGACAATTCAAATTCACTTTTTTCATTTTTGAATAATCTGTACCTTTTTTATTATATAAAAATTTAATATTATCAAAAAAAATTGAACCACTGAAACATCCATAAAAAATAATTTAACAGAAATTATAGGATTATCTATGAATTTTTAAAAAAATTACGAATTATAAAAGTTTAATCCTTTAAAAAAATATATAAAGGATTGTTTTAATCCATATAATGATTTAATAAATTTAGAAACATGATTGTGAAAATTATTTTGTTAAAACACTTGGGGTTTTATCAAAAAAAAACTATAATAATATTCTGAATTAAAAATGAAAACTTAACAACCATATGATATAGATTGATATACAAATGTGATAAAGATTCATTTATTATTCTAATGTCTTCATGTATAGACACTAGTGAAATGTATTACTAATATTAAACTCCAAATTATTTTTATAACTATATGCAACCAATCTAAATTTTTTTCTAACTATCATGAATTAATCATTAACTATTCTCACAAAACCCACCATGTTCTTATGGTAAGAGTGTATTTTGGTCTATCTAATAGTTCAAAGATTCAATTTCATTCAAAATTATTATGTTATTATTGCATTTAAATCTATCATAATTCATCATTAATTGAACTACTAATGTTCTTTGGTTCATTTAGTGGATATAATAATTGATGTTTAACAATATTTTTAAATGAATATCATTTATTATCCTATATCTAGAACAATAACTACAAATTATAATGTATGGTTTTATGAGATTAAATTCTTTTTGGAAAATAAATGATATATATATCATTCTCATATATAGCTTCATTCTCATGTTAAGGATGTTCCTTATAACTGGATGATTTTTCATCTATCACAAAGAACATTACGATATTCTATAATTAATTTCAGTCATTTGTAGATCATTTTCATAGATTTATAATTGAGTATCATGATAATGGGGATCAGTTTAATCATATATTACATGAACTCATACATATGTAATCTTACTTCATATATTTATTATAATATTTGTATTTCTATATTTTGGTTATCAATGGAAATTTCCTTAATCACAATTGGAATAAAATTTATCCAGACTAACCATATTAGTAATAATAATGGATTTTCATACAATAATAGGAAAAATTTATCCCTGCATTTTTTATTCTTCCCAAACTCATAATAAAATTCTTTAAAATAGATCTTATAAGTTCTATATTGATTATTTAACAAGATGTATCAAAATTCACTACCCAATAATAAATATTTTTTTTACATCTTGTTCATGGTCTTAGAGATTTATTGAAACGATATACATCTTCCTACCACATAACCATTCTTCAATGGGTCCATAAAAAATTAGTATTTATGATAATATCCATTTTTTGAGAAAAATGATTGAAAATATGGATTTTAAAACTCAAAATGATGATCACATCAAAGGGTAATATGTCTAAATCTAATTAGATTTTATAATTGTTTAGAATTAATTCATAATAATGAACAATATTCACTTTTGTTAGACATAAATAATAATCAAATATATATAGAAAATTCGTCTATAAAACATAAATATAGGGCTTAAAATTTATCTAGATACTCTGGAAGGTCCAATCAATTATATGTGTACTAATTCAAGGGGTACAAACATTGAAACATTTCTATATGGTCTAAAACAAGTTTTTACACTTTCTTCTTTTTACATTTTTTATATACTATATCATTTGGGGGTTTGAGTTTAGTAAGATCCATGAATAACTAGTTAATAGTAATATTTTTTAGTGAATGGATACTTCAATGGAGTATTCTTATATTTCAAATCCAATATTCTTTGTGAGAGGCACATAAAAATGATTTTTTTGATAAATAATGCAATATAAATTAACAAAATATACATTATCATTAGTTAATGTATTAAAATATAACACATTATTAGAATAAAAAAATATATAAATTATATTATAATTGATAATAAAAACTTTTATCATATAACCTTTAGATTCTATGCATATTTTTGACTAATAAATCTATTAATGAAACATTTTAAATTAAAACACTGTCTGACCTCTAAATATTTACAATAAAAATAATTATTCCTTTTGAATTTTCAACAAAAGTGACTTGTGTAAAATCATACTAAATTTAGTTCTTCAATAATTAATATACCCGAATAATGTGTCTAATACAACTACTATTTGGATACCATGTATTCTTATTGGAATATTTTAATAAGGTTTCCTTGAAAAAAAATTATATTGAATAATAATTTTGTGCCTAAATATTCATTACTCGATAAATGTTAGTAGTGAACAATTTGTTAATCCATAATCACATAATCAATATACCGTAATTATATTTTAGTATTTTAGAATTAAATTTTTTAGATATTTGATATAAAAAACTAGTTACGGATTTTTTAGTGATGTGTCTTGGAATAATTTTTTGTAAATATATCGTCTTTCTATGTAATGATAGGCTATAATGTTAGTATATTTATGGGTTTTAATATATTAAAGAATAATAGTCACGATATTTATCACATTTTTAAAACATGAAAAATACCTTTTAATTTGTCCTTATATAATCTACACGAATTATTTTCTTCAACTACATGATTATAATTTTACTTTGATATAGTATGATTTGTCTTAAAATTATAAGTCAGGGCATGAGGCTTCATTAAAATACTATATTTATATTCATGTTCATTAAAATTAACCTCAAATATGTTACGACATTCAAATATTTATTAATTATTATTTTTTAAAATAAATATTTTAATTTCCAGAAGAATTATAAATTTTAATATTATATTCATGAAAAACATTAGACACCTTAAATGTGTTTATCATAAAATAAATTTTATCTCTTTCATTTTTTTATTATCTTCAAGAATGAGATTATCATGACCAATATTATTAATCAATATATTTTTATGTCATATGTTTCTTATAAGTCATATACTAATCATTAATGTTCTTCATAAATTTTATCATTGTGAAATCTTCAATAACATGTATTTTCCACTTAGAGTCCTAGAAAACTATCTCATTGTTCATCCCTTCCTTCTTCCAATCATCTCCCAAATTTTATATATTTTCATACATCCTTATATAAATATATTTAATTAATAAATTCATCCTTTTAATTAATTTTGTTAACATTTTGTCTATGTCGGAAATTTATTCAATACTATTAGTAGATGAATCATTATCACACAAACTACATTTTTTTATCCTATATTTTTTGAAGTAGTAGTTTTTAGGGATATATATTTTCTCAATAGGTGAATCAAATCGGATTTTTTCAGAATAGGATTCCAAAATGAATTCATCATGTTCAAATTATGATTAATCCTGATATATATAGATGAGAACAATATAATAAATTTTCTTCATAAAATTATTACAATTAGTATTAATGTATTCATACACATATCTATAACATTATTATATCCCACATTAGAAATATCTAAACTATCCAAGATTTTGAATTTAGTAATATAAGAATAAATTCATTTATTCTATTCAAATCTTAAATCAAAATATAAAAAATTCATTGCTTCAATATTATAGTTATAAGTCTCTTTAGTGTGATCACTCAATTTAGATCACGTGGTTTTCGGTATTACATGTTTGTCTTCAATTATATTCCATATTTTTAATCCCAAGGTTTCAATATAAATATTTAAATTAATCTTATACTGAGCATAGTTTGTTCTATTTGAATAAGGAGGAATATTTTTAAGAGATCCATATTCTATATTATGAAACATAATGATATATATTTATAAATCAACGATATTTTAGATAACTAAAACTAAACTAAAACATTTTTGAAATGATTCATGTCTTGCAGATATCCAATACTTATGCCATGATTTGGGTTATCATATTTGAAAATTAGGGTATTTTACTCTATTTATAGAATCACAATTTTATACCCTTATAATCATGTTTATGCTTACATTCCAACCTAGACTACCCTTTTTGAGTATTTGGGATAACCACAATTTTGATTCCTTTCCCCAAGGTTAAGATGATATGTACTGTGTTTGATAAGTCTAAAATTGGTTCTAGTATAAAAATACCTAGTGATAGATGATATAACTCACTGATTTATTAGTGTTTATGTATCAATGATTACAAAATCACTATACCAACTATTTTCTTTAAGCGTTTGTTTGAATGAGGATTATATAATCATAAAAAATTAAGTAATGTTAATGGTTTTAAAATTGAGGGTCACTATAGATGGTATCATTGAAAACATATAGTTATCCATATAAAAATATGATTATAAAACCCTAGTGATATCCCTAGGTTTGTTTCTAAGGCTATGTCCAAGGTTGTCTTTAAGGATAATTATAAAGATGATTTAACGTTTACGAAAATGTCTTGGATTTTTTGTAATAGATAGAATGAGTGGATTGTTAGTAATTAATCCATGTATGTATACAAAAATTTGATGTCAATCTAGAATATATGTAAGTAGTGGTAAAAAATCCAAAAATATGTTCTCGTCTTGTATCATGTTAATTTTGTACATAAAAACATTCCTTATTCCACCTGTAGTTTGACACTCCCATGGGGTATTCTTTGAGAATTTAATAATTATTAACAACCCAGAAATAATATTTTAGATTTATGATAGCTATTAATAACCTAAGATAAACCTAAGGGGTCATATATTATGGAAGGTTTCATGATGTAGATGTCCTATATTTAATTGATCCATTAATATGAGGTTTTCTTCTAAGATAAGTAATGTTCAATATATACTTCATGTTTTTTTCAATGGCGGGAAGTAGAAGGAACATGAATAATGTTGATTGTGACTGAAAATTTACTAATTACAAGTCATGTGGGATGATAAATATTGTGAAATATTTTATGATAAATCCTAATTATAATTTATAGGACATTATTAATAATGATTACACAAACCAACAATCAGACTCATCAAGGAAGAGAGAGAATGAGTTCGTTGAGAGTTCATTTAAAGGAGACCAAAGTAAAAGAATACTTGGTTTCCTTTGTTTAATGATTTTGGAAATTAACCACAATTTTAATTCTTTATAATATCAAGAAGGTGGTTTTATGGTGGAAAAGAAGGACACAGATTAAGTGACTTTAAGGGAAAAAGGAAGAGTTTGTATAACGAAAATGATGAGAATTTTGGCTTCCCAATGATTTCATTGAATGTTATGTGTTTTTTGTGTGGAGAAAATGGTCATTATGTAACCTAATGTCCCAATAAGAATGTTATTAATGATAATCATCAAGGTAGTATGAGTATTCGTTACATTGTTGATGATGAAGAGACTATAGATGAAATATTAAAGGAAAGAGGTATTATTGATAATGTGTTAAGGATAATGTAATTGAACTATTTATGTATTTGGATTCAAAATATTTGAATATTTTGATTTTAAAGTACTATAATACATATGTTTTTAACTAATTATTTACATGATTATGATGAATGTTCTATTTGGATTGGTTATGTGATTTAACTACAAGATGATATTTTGACTAATGTAAGGTAACCCTTAACATGTTCTTTATGATTATATAGTGTTTCATGGATAATGATACATGGTATATGAATATGTAAATTGGATAGTATTGATTATGTGGGATGTAAGTAAGGAATTGTTTTTATGTGGTACCAAATATCACTAATAATATTTACAATTTTTTGGATTTATGGTCTAAATCAAATAAACATTGTAATTAAAAAGCATGAATGGTTTCTAAAATGATTAATGGTAATTAATTTTGAAACCATGTTTCAATAGAATACACAATATGTTTATTCACATGTTTCTAATTTTAGTACAATGAGGAACTTTATTATTTTTAATGGAATCATTGTTAAGATGATTTTATGACTTTATTTCCAATGATTTGGATTTTAACCTTTGAGAAGCTTATAAGTTTAAACATTCATGACTATTTTTAGTTAAAAATTGGAGGATGAAATTTTTAACAATATTTTTGAGGAAAATCTAGGTTAAAAGGATAATTAGTGATTTAAATAATTTCATGGATTTCCATCTTATATATTATTTTAGTGTCATTTAAAAAAAGACAACATGTATGTCTGGTGAAAACTAATCATGTCTATAAAGGTCGTTGGTCTTAAACACCAAACGAATGAAAAATAAGTGTATCATGCGGTTCACTACCATATACGATGTCAACATTAATTTATATTTACTTTTTGTTGAATAAATATGTACGATGAACAAGTAGTTCTACTTTTTATTTTAATATATTAATGCATGTGGATTTTTTTAAGAGATAAATAGTTTGAATTATTTTTTATATGCCCTAATATCCGTTAAAAGCATATTTTAGTGTGTTATAAATAAATTTTAATTTCTAGGCATTTATTCCATGAGTTAATTGAAGTATTAGAATTTTTTCAAAGAACAACCAAAGAAATAAATTTTGTTTATTAAAATTTGTAAAGAATTACACAACCTTTTGAAATTGAACTATTTTTTATTATCCTGCTACCATAATTTTCCATTAGTTGATAAACATTTAAATCAACATAGATTTATTACATTATGTCCCTCAATATTCCTATGATCATTAATTTTTTTTATTTATAACCATAATCAATCTCTATTAATATGTTCAGTCTTCACTCCCAACTAATGTTTTTCTCTGAGGAAACCCACTTATATATTACATAGGTTAACCATTATGGTTCAAAATTTACCTTTATAAAGGATTTTTAGTATATATTTTTATCATTTGGAGTTTTATGAATGAAAATTTCATGTTATAAACCCTTTATAACTCTAATGAATTTCTAGTGAGAAATTCATTTTAAGGGGGCTATAATGTTACACCGAAAGATTTTGGGGAATTTAAATTTGAATTAATTTAATAATTTTATATTTTTCAATTCATGGAACACTATAAATATCCTTTCACAATGTAGAATATTCATTTCAAAATAATATGACTTGTCGTATGTTACACGCAAAACTGAGTTGGTGTACTATGCATGCAACATTGAGTTGGAGTGTGATACAAGAAACACTAAGTTTTTACGAAACATATCTTTTTATTTTTTAATTAATTATATATTATAATAACAACCTAATTGTTAAAAGTTGTTATATGAATATTAATAAATAATTTTAAAATAAATATAGTAATTTTATTATATAAATTAATCCTGTTGATAATAGAAGATACGATTCTTTGTAAAATCAACCGATGTTTAAAAATATCATTTTCATGAATAAACAACTTTTAATGTCAATTTAATTAAGATAATTTTAGACACTCCTGGACATATCTTTTGGTAAAATAGAAATAATTTTTGAATTTGAAAAAATTAGAATTATCAAAGGGTGAATATTTGGTATTTTTCCGAAAACATTCAATATTTAATGAATATTTAAAAACACATCATTATGGTTAAAAACTGAATTTTTTATTTAAATAATATTTTTACAGTAAATTAAAATTATTATAAAAATAGTTAAATCATAAATATATGAATCTAATTGAAATTATTGTAATTGTTTTCATAATAGAAATAGGTATTAAAAAATTACTGATCTTTTTCTAACAACTTTTTACTCACATTCCACCCTCATTTTATTATTTGAATTAAACATAATTTGATAACTTATTTAAAATGATTTTCCAAAAACATACATACATGGTTATAATCAATATGAAAAATGATGTTCAATAGGAGAAAAATTAATTTTGGTGAATAGTAACTTTTGGATTTTATTTAACATGATTAATGGTAAATATGGTGATTAATGATAATGATAATACTGTAATAATATAAAAATACCCTAAAACATGTCCAAATTTCATTTTATATGTGTTTTTGGTTGAAAATTACACTTAGGTCAAAAATATGATCCTCTTTAACCTACAATATTTTGATTCAGGCATTTATTATATTTTATTTAAATACTAGTTAAATGAGTCATATTCAACATTTAATAACTAAAAAATTTTATATATAGGGTGATAAATTTGATAAATTCACCTATATATTTTCATTTTAAATATATTAAATTTATATTAATAAATATAATTTATTGTTATTTTTTTAGTTTAAATAAATTAATTAAGGCCTTGTACAATAATTACACATGAATTGATTAATTAATTGATATATAAAATAAATGATGTTAAATATATTACTCTGACTGATATTTTCCTTAATTAAGGAAATAAAATAATTTTATTGTTACCTTAGACATGTTTGGTACATATTAGAAATATTCTTTTGGTGTTATCAGGTTTTTTTTGATATTTTTAAAAATTAATATATTGAATGGTATCAAAATTAACAGAAATAAAGCATTAAAATAAGTAATATTATAATAAATGTTATAAAATTCATAAAAATATATGTTTTAGACAAATAGAATTTATATTTTCAAATATGTCATAAATTATACATTTGGGGTATTTTTTTAATTTTTTAGTATCAATATTAACCCTATAGTTTGAAGAAGACATGTTGTCACAGTAATAGTTAAATTGTTTATCAAAAGGTTAAAGGAAAAAAGATAATGTTAATTATATGAAAAAAAATGTATAAATTCATTTTTTGATATTATTTGGACCCATATTCATTGAAACATCTATATTACTCCCTGTGGATATATTTTAAATGAAAAATTAATTTATAATAAATTAATATTTTTGATGTTTCCTAAAGTGCCCATCCTCCCCCTTATAAAAGGGAAAATATCCTTCTCTTTTATTCACATCAATATATACTTTTGGAAATAAATCCCCTTTACCAATTATCCTCCCAAATTACCTCTTTTTATCCTAGAATCATCCCCATAGGAATAATGAAAACCCAAGGAAGCCTTTTGTCACAATCCTAATGGAGTAACCAGATTAAGATGTAGTGTCTTCTATTAAAGTCTATTCTGCTATTTTATTTCTCCACCCCATCACAATAATAATTCCATTCTAGTACGACCACAAAAATATTTTTTAATTTATATAATTTTATTATTCTCAGTTCATTACCTACACTTACACATATCGCGATCTAATGGATACTGGGCATACGTTTCCTTGTGTGGTGAACTACAACATCACAAAATGATGATTTCCCATTTCTCTATTAAAACTAATAATGGTGGCCATTATGATGTAATATTTATATTTTTTTTTATATTTGTTATATATTTATGATTTATTTTTTCATTCACTACTCATACAATTTAATTAACCATTTCGTATGGAGATTATAATCTTGTTTGAGGAAATGTGGAATACATACCCCTAAGAGTGGCGATACTCATTCACACACCACATGGAATATTGTAATGATGGATTTAGTGAAAATATATTATATAAAAATTATAATATAATAATGATATATATATATATATATAACTAGATAAATATATATTTCATTTTTTTTTACCTTCTTTCAATATGACAATAAAGATGAAAACATCGTATTTGTGTATGTACAACGTACTGTCTCCATGACTGATGTATTCTGTTTTATACACATATATTCTATAGATTATTATTATACACATAATATATATATATATATAAGATTTATAACATTTTTTAAATTTTATAATCATGATATATGTATAAGGACCATTGATGTAAAAAATTAAGTCACATGTGAATAAAAAAGTGAATTTTATCCAAAGTGAAACCATAACATATGATCTTTAACAAGAGGGTAATATAAGTTCATAATAAATAAATATAAGGTTATAGATATAATATGAATATTCTTTAAATGATTTATTGTAAAATTATAATAATTATATAGGATTCTTGTACATATATATGGAGAGTCCGGACACAAGTTATGGGGATTTTTGTCTCACCACTATTTCTACATGACACATTATTCATTCACTAATTTTTTATTATTTGTTTTTTTTATAAATCACATTAATGTATTTTATGGGTCCTATTTATAAAGTTATTATATTTTCATATTCATATCATTTTTCTTTTACTTCGGTATATTATTCTATTTATTATTAAGTGAAGAGTGTTGACTTCATAATCTCTTCCATATATGGTAATATATCTTATTAAGTCAGAATTGGGAAATATTTATCATACATGTTAAATTTTTCAAAAAAAATTTCAATAAAATGATTTTATATTTGTATCTGGATGTTTAAAGGAATATTTTACCCATTTTTACTTTTATATTCACTGTTTGAATGGAATCATTCTTTCATTTTGCAAATGTGGTATTTTTTACTATTTTGAAAAAAGTACGAGAAAAATGTTTTTTTAAATTATACGGCATGAAAATATTTTTATGATTTCATGATGCATTTTTACATTGAAGTATCCCCTACTATATTATGAGGTTATTATCAAATAAATTTTTTTCTTTTATAATTGCAGGACATTTAATAAAAGAAAACTATTTCAAAAAATCAAAGATATTTTCGTCAAGAACTATTTTAGGTTATTTTCATGATTGGTTTACATGTTTTCAATGTGGCGTAAAAGGAAAGGTTTTTTATAATTTATTATGTGTTAAAAAGTGAATTTTAACAAACAATTCGTGTTCTAATGGATTTTTGAAAATCTATCTCAACCTATGATGATATAAATTGCTATTATTAAAGAATACCATTCCTATCAAATCACTAAATGGTTTATGTTTTGATTGCATGGTTTTTAGGAACCCAAATTATTTTCAAAAGATATGTATTTAACGAAATGATTCTCATTACTATAAATTTTTCATATGATATTATATGATTACCCATTTAAAACACCCATTCAGTTACATTGGTTATGTTATGATTGATTATGTTCTTGTGGAACGTGTATGTGTTATTTCATTATGAAATGTTTTAGACCTAAATATACCTCTTATGTAATGGGTAATGTTTTATATCTCATGAGTTAAACTAATATGGTATTGTGAGTGAACCATGAATACTAGGTTCTCCATGGTAAGGATCCATGACTTCTACGATGGTATGAGGAGTGGACTCATGAAACAATGATGTCTAAGGTAGTGAAACATGACTACTATGATGATATGGGGAGTAAACCCATACAACCATGAAGATCTTGACAGTGATTCCTTAGATAATATGGAAATAATTATAGGTTTATGTATTTTCAACAATTACATATATTTTTCTTATCTTATGATTTCAATTGTTTTTCTCTTTATTCATATGATTCATTTTTTATAAACTGAAAGTCATTATATAATGATATTTGTTATGATATTTTACATGTAAGGTATCACCTTCTATTTATGGGTTCATCTTCTCATACACTTATACCAATGTTTATTCTTACATTTCTCCCTTGTTTACCATTACTAAGCATTTGATCTCACCACTTTTATGTTTCTATTCTCCCCAGGTTAAGGTGATATGTACTATATTTTATATGTGTAAGAAGGGTGATGGTTAGGAAGAAACTATTAGGAGATTATTTAGCTCATACATTCACTCTGGTTTATGTTTTCATTTTTCAAATGGATCTATAACAACTATGGTATTTGGGATTATGATTGTATAATGTTAATGTATTATCCAAAAGATATGTAATTTAATTTTTTTGACAAGAGTAAACCTATATATTATATACATCTCTAATATTTTTGGTTCTATTCTTTTATAAATAAAATATTCTTTTTGAGTGGATAAATGAATTTTTGAAATTCATTTTATTACGGATCTTTTTGATAGATGTTTCCAATTTCATTAGTAACATATTTATATTTCTTTAATTAATATTTATAAATTTTTTATTATTTTTATTAGAAAATTTATTCCCTGATATTTTTAGGACTTTTCTATTCTCTATAAAAACATAATTTAAAAAACACAAAGGGGGTATATGTTTTCTTATTTTTATTTCATATGTTATATAGATTTTGAAGAAAAATACTTTGAAGTTATAGATTCTAAAATAAGGGAGTAGAATGAACAAAAAAGAAAATAGAGATGGAGAAAGAAAAAATTATATAATAAGGAAAAAAGGAATGTTGTATAATCAAGGGTGAGAATATTTTTATCCTTATATTAATCACTTTAAACAGATTTTTTTTCTTTTTTAATGGAGGAGTGCTATTGAGGTTAAATTTCATTAAACAATTTATATCCTGATTCCACACCCAATTTATCTTTTTTAATGTTTATTTTTAAGACCTTTTACAATTCCTATTTTTATGTATATTTTTTTTGGAAAACTAGTCTTCTAGGTAGAGGAATTCAAATTTATTTTATAGAATAAATTAATATATTATGATGAATGTTTCATAATTACTTGATAGACAGTGACATATTTTTGGATGATTTTTTATAAAAGTACATTAGTTTGGATATAAATATTTACAAACCTACTAGGTTATATTAAATATTTTGATAAATCAATTTTTAACTGGAACAATAAATTTTTTTCTGGATGGAATTTTCTTAAATCATCATGAAAGAGATATATAATATTTTTGGATGAAAAAATTTAATACACAGTACACAATTTTTATACATATTGATGTTGTACAATCTAATGATCATTATAAAAACAAGCTCTACTATACAGAAAGAGCATAGATCATTGTCCTTGCAGCCACCTCTAATATTCACAGAATATGATCCTTATGGATTTTAAAATTAATATTATTAGTTATCAAAGAAGATAACACTTTTAAATCATTTTCTATCAAATTTTACATTGAAGAGTATGAAACATATTTTACATTTAGAGCACATTACTATAATATTTTGATATTAATTTTATATAGTGATCCATGCAGGGAATATTTATAAATTATATAATATGTCTTTTTAATTTTAATTCCATATAAGATATTACTGATAGAGTGATTTTTGGGATATAAATGAAGATTTTCATCTGTCATAAGGGTCAAGGGTTTTTTGTGGCTAGGGAAATAGAGTTATTTTGATCTAAGTAGAAATATTATCATTACATAATGAAATTGAACTTTACCTGTTGGTGAAATCTATGGATACCAATAATATGGGTTATAGAATATTTAAAACTAAATATTTAATCATTTTTATTTTTTATAAAACAATCATATTTTTTTATTATATGTATAATTATTTCCCATATTTCATTTATTAAATTTTATGGGTTTTTTGTTCTATATTATCGAATGGTTTAATATTTTATTAAGGATAACAAAATATAATAGTTGGAAAAACTATCTTTATGATTTATCAAAACATATATTTCAATAATTAGTCTATCTAATATTTGATAATAAATATGTTGTAAAAATTGTGTGTTTTATTTTATAGAATAAAATTCACCCGTACTCCCTAATCCACTAAATTACACTTTGATCGTATATGTGTCATAATATGAATTGACTTTGGGTTTTGATAAAATTAGTTATTATGAAGTAATCCAATGAAAATATTTGTACTTTATATAATATTATGTGATAGTATACATAAGGATGATATTAATTTCAAATGTATAGATAAACCATTTGGTGGATTGAGGTAATATTGTATACAAAATGTTTTGTGAGGAATTTAACGACTTTTTTGGATAAATCCATAGGGATGAGTCCAAATATATGGGAACATTATAAATTTTGGGAAAGTTATAGAGTTTTTGGACTCATAAGG
This sequence comes from Viscum album, assembly GCA_963277665.1. Lineage (NCBI taxonomy): Eukaryota > Viridiplantae > Streptophyta > Magnoliopsida > Santalales > Viscaceae > Viscum > Viscum album. The sequence continues at coordinate 1,298,558,751 of OY728146.1, forward strand.
ATAAAATATCAATTAGGTTAAAAATTATTTCATATTTGAAATTATGGATAATCACCCTAACAAAATTCTTAAGTATCAACTCAATTATAACCTGGTCCATGATTAATGGGCCAATTAAAACACACTAAGATTGAAACTCCCATGAGTAATGATAATTAAATTAAAAATTACATGAAAATCCATTATGATGGTTTTTAATATATATCGGTTATAGAACTTAATGGAAAAATATACACAAATAACCTTGCTCATGTGGAGTAAAAGGTGACCAAATTATAAAAAAGTTGAATTCAATATGTTAAATTTATTAATTAAGTGTTTATATGAGTGGAAATAAAAGGATTTCGTCTTCATATTCATAAGGAAATTATAGTTTATTTTATGGTATATTATCATAGTAATTATTATCTAATTATTTGTTTTCACCCTGGATCAATGTAAGGAAATTTTAGAAGGCATTTCTCTAGAAACCCAAATGCAATATCATAACCTAAAGTTCATATTTGACAAAAATTACTTTGATAAATGAATTAAATATAAAAGATAATTAATCTGACAACCCAACTGATGATAGAATAAAATATTTTCATTTATTTTTCAGATTATTTTATTATTTCAATATAGTTTCATCCATCAAGTCTATATATTTTTTGGATTAATGTAAAAAAATTATTTTTAAACCAATTTCATTTTCATAAATTATATGGTTTTATTTAACATATCTTATTCAAATTTATAGAAACTCAATTTACAAAAACTAAAATACAATTTGATATAAAAATATCATTATTATATTATTGGGAAAATTTTGAAATTTTTTTGGAAGGTTGATTTTTTAGGGAATATTTTAAAATAAAGGTATCATTAAAAAGATTTTTTATGTTATTATATTTAACATTAACATATGATACTAACCATATATTAAAATAATTTAATTTGAAATTATATAAATAATTAAATACGAAAAATAGGGTTACTTTATTTTGGCCAAATTTTAATTTTTGTCATAATAATTACATTCACAAAATATGTTTCACTCTATTTTTTTTATATTTTAACATAAATTAATTTCATTAAATTATCTAGATATAATCATTAGATATTAATTTTATATTTAGAATCATGATTTTTTAATTTCTGTTAGCTGATTTTATTTTCCTTCATTATCAAAATTAACCATAGTAAATATTTATTATCTCTATGAGGAAAAATCTAGTAATTAATGGTAAAAATAGTAAAATTTGTAATAAAAATTACAATATAAAATTTATTTCATAATTAATATAAATTGAATCATTATATTATCATCTAAAATAATAAATTAGGACAATTTTCTATAAATTTTCTTCGAAGTTTACATATATATTACTTTTAGTAAATATAAATTAAAAAATGTCACACAATTCTTCATAATATCTATTTAATTTTTTATTGATATAAAGTCATCAAATGATCAATTATAAAAGGTTATTTAAATTATGAAATAATTTTTATCATGTTAATAAATTTTTTGTTTCCAGTCGATAAATATATATCTCAATTACTTCTACATTGTCGACAAACTGGTTAAAAAAGTAGTAGAAAAATCATTTAAATAATAAAAAAATTAAAAAATAAATACTGATTGTTTGATTTATAGTGTCCCATAAATTTTATTTACATATATGATATTTAATTTATGATGGGATATATTATATTATAATTACTTTTCATTAACGTTATTTTAAATTAATATTATATGATTTTTTCCAAAAAAAAATTAAAGTTTTTTATAATAAATAGTGTTTTATTAAATCAAATAAAATTAAAAAAATCATATATTTCTCAAATGTAAATACATATGATTGATAATATCATATATGGTCCTTTTATAGGAAAATTTACATTATTTAGAATCTCCATTGACCCATCCACATTAAAAAACCCTTATACCACTGTAATTGTAAAAATAGCGTTAACTAAGGTTAATACAATGAGATTTGGGTGAAAAAATAAACTACACGTTTCCATATATTATTATATGATATTAAATTAACCCAAGAATCATATCGTAATAATGTATAATTTCGAACATTTTTTAAAAGAGACTAAATTTATAATTAATTTAACTATATACGCAATTTAATGAATTTCCCTCCCCTCAGTTATAAAAGGACACTATGTATCCTCTCCATCAAAAATCTTATTATAACTCTATGTAATAAATCCCAAACCAAATCCATTATTAAAATCCATTACCACATCATAGAGCCCATTATTTTTTAAAAATTTCATTTAATGAATGCTTTATGAATAACTCAAAAGCAGTTTTTCATGGATGAGATATTCTACCTAACATAGATATTTCATTTTATTTCATCATATAAAACCATCGTATCTTGTAAGAAAATTATTAAATCATTGCTACATTATATCAATGCAATTATTATTTTCCTCACATCGCCTTGATTATAATAATGAAATATGTAATAGATATTTACAAACACACACAGATATATATTTATATATTATATTCTTGACATATTAGTCTTTTTGTAATTATATGATATCATATTATTTCTTACCATTCCATCCATTGAAAAATATTGATGTTGTTTAGATGTACATGTTGATTATAACATCCTTCATGTAATGTGATTCAGTTTTCATGATGACATCAAATGAATAAATTTTTTATTTTTATAAATATAAATAATATTAAATTTACGATATTAAAATAATTTTATTATTTTATTTGTGATATATACATTCATTTTCTCATGCTATTTGGAGATGAAAACATTACTCCTGTATACAAACAACTAAATGTCTCAATTATTATAACATAAATCATTTTTCATAACCTTAATTCATTGTTGGAATAATAATTTTAATATTATCCTAAATAATATATTTAATTAATGATTATTATTCATTATATCATTGAATAGGGACATCGTTGATCATAGTCATATTTCTAATGATATTTTGGGTATTTGGGATTAGTATAATGAAAAAATTATATGTGATAATAATTGTTTATGTTTTTTTATAAGGGTGACAAGGATTGGTTTCCCAATCCATTCCAAAAGAAGATTACTTAAATAAAAAAAGATTACAGGTTTTCAGGAGCTGCTAACAAACATCACAGTATTTCGGATTCCAGGAGTCTGACCAGAAACAGGCTGGCTGGCTCCTTTAGGTCTGATACATTTTCCTAAAACATAACCATCAAGATGCACCTTTGCTGCTCTTGAGGGTAAGCTCATCAGATCGTGCTATCATCATCAAGGAGTCTATCCATCCATGCACGCCTCACTAGGGTACTCAAAAGGAAACCAGATAAAGATGAAAATGAATTAAAATGATAGCAGGATTGAAATATAGATATCAGAACATCAATGGTCAGATAATTAAGAATCAAGATGAGATTTATAATACAGGACAAGAAGAATAGAAAATCCCAAATCTAACATCCAGTATCAAGAAAATCAAACATAAAACCAATCCGTACAGTACAGAGCTTGAGAATGATGATAAACAGCATCCAGAAAAGAACCATTTCAAGAAATGATCTTAAAAATAGGAGATCTATCGAAATCCCTTTTCAACAGTTGTAAAAAAACATCAAGAATATTGTCATGCCAAACGAAGTCAGCACCTTCAGCTCCTTTGTTATCTAATCCATCTGCAACAGAATTATCTTCCCTATAGACATGAGTAATAATTTTATTCATAGAGTAAAGGGAATATGAACAATTAATCCAACGATTTTGATGCTTCCAATAGAGGTGACATGAACTATCCCTAATAGCAGAGACAATCCTAGTCGAATTACTCTCTATCCAGATATTATTCTAGCCATATTTGTTGGCCTGCTCCACTACAACGATTATTCCCATCATCTCAGATTGAATTGAAGAAAAAATTACACACGAACCCTGAATGCAACCAACCACTATTCCCTTATGATCTCTGAACATGACACCATATCCATAAGGACCAGGATTCCCTTACGATGCACCATCCGAATTTAATTTCAACCAACCAATAATATTCTATTTCCATAGAACTTCAAATGTACCAACTGGAGGTTTGAAATTTCCTTTGATACCAATTCGGTCAAGAACAGTGAAATCATGAATGGAATTATCACAATAATGCTTCTTAGGCATGCCAGCCACACGTATCTCAGCATGTACGCGTGAGAGAACAGAGGTTACCTAGAAGGATTTATTCTCATGATGAATTTGATTCCTAGAGAACCAGAAAAAATGCAATAATTCAGAAGCAGCAGCTTGAAATAAATCCATCAGTTGTGAGGAGAGACGATGATAGTTCCGTCTTTTAATAAAGTTCACAATAGAGGACGTCATAGGAAGTGAAATCTCAACGATATACACTAAAGCCTTCCATATAAAGGCCGCAGTTGTACAACAGAGGAATAAATGATCAGCCTACTCTATGTGTTTGTGACATTAAACACAAGAAGAACATAAAGATATACCACAATGTTGAAGATAATAATAAGTTGAAATCTTGAAATGAGAAATTCTCCGAACAAAATTGGAGCGAGATGGTTTGATAAAAGTTTTATGCAAGTTCCTCTTCCATTTATTGTCAATGTTGGGTTTCAAGGAGAACTCATAAAAAAGCTTTGAAATGATAATTTCATTAGTCGCAAGCTCCCAATACCCAAAATCCTTCTTGTTTGAGAAACAATAATTGTTGGTAATGTTACTTGGATGTCCATCCAAGTCTTGAAGCTTATTCTTGAAGGTAATATCTAGATCAATTTTTGTATCATCCATCACCAAATCTACAAGGGGATCATCATTCCATTTGGTTTTCCAGAAGTTAAGAGATGAGTCCTTCGAGACTAACCATCTAGGATGAGCATCAATTGAGGGGAATATGTATTTGAAAGCAGGCCAAACAGAGGAATCAGTATGATTAAAAGACCCCATCTTTAGCCTGTTAACGAATTTTCCCCGAAGGAAGTGTTAACTATCATAACTGCTGTTAAAAAGCCTCCATAGGAATGAATCCTTCAAAGAATCATTAAAGGGAACCAGATTTTTTATACCTAAACCCCCAGCATCATATGTCTTACAAAAATCTGACCAAGGAACCATGGACAACTTTTTTTTGAAGATACTGCCACTCCAAATAAAGTTATTAAGAGATGTATTGACACTTTTTATAAGCATAATAGGCTATTTTTAAACCATAAAAGAGTATACCAACTTGGAGATAATGACTGATTTCACTAAACAAACCCTACCTGCCATTGAGAGGGACTTTCCATTCCAGGTAGAGAGAATTTTTCTAATCTTACTAACAATATCTATGAAATAACATGTTTTCGGCTTCCCCAAAAACAAGGGAACCCCCAGATAATTGAAGGGAAGAACTCCTTCCTTAACATTAAGGTCATTGACAATAAAATTTTTCCTTTTCTCACTTATGTTCTTACCAAAGTAAACAGAAGATTTCCCCCAGCAGATATCTTCACCAGAGACCGAATCATAGTGTAAAAGAGGTCTTTTGATGTTCTTTATATTTCCCTTATCTCCCAAAGTGAACATGATGACATCGTCTGCATATAAAAGTTGAGTGGGAGCAATGATAACTCTGCTAGCATTAATAGACTTAATCATCCCATTCCCATCCATGATAGAAAGCAGTCTACTCAAATAATCCACTACTATAGATAAAATAATTGCATAAAGGGAATCACCTTGTCTAACCCCTCTAGAGATATCAAAGAAACCACGAGGGGATCCATTAATAAGAATTGAAATCCGAGCAGAGCAAAAGATGGTCTTGATCCAAGCAATTAAAACATCATTAAACCCAAACATAAGAAGAACTTTGTAAATAAAACCCCAATTAATAGTATCAAAGGCCTTTCTGACATCAAGCTTGAGGGAAATATTACCACCTCGTATAGGTTTCTTATGAAAATTAACACATTCTGAGGTAGTAATGAGACAATATTTAATATATATTCCCTTAATAAATCCAAATTGATTATGGGAAACAATCCTATTAGAAATTGATGTGAGTCTTGTGGCATGGATTTTACAGATGATTTTATAAATGGTGTTGACTAAACACACATGATCTTAATTGATTAAGTAATTATATATAAAAGGATAAAAAATATAGTAATAGGAATTAAAACCCTGAAATAATTTACTAATAGTTTAAATAATTATCATTTTTTATTCTTTGGAATGAAAATTATCATAAAAATCAATTTTAAAAGTTATACTGGTTTTTTAATAAATAATTTTCTCCTATTTACTTTTTATAACATAAATTTATTTATGTATTCATATATACCTTATATAAAGATAAGGGATTTTTTGTGAATTTAAATTTATTTTTAATGTTTTTAATATTGATGGTTTTATGTATTTTAGATAATTTTTTTTTTGAAAATGAGAAATGAATGCTATATTTTAACATATACTTCATTAGTGGTCATTCCCATATAAACAATTGTTATTTCTTATCGCTAGTCATCCATAATATTGAAATTTTACATAAACAAAAACCCATTTTTCCTGTTTTTGTGGTTACTTTCTAAAAAAATTGTTATAAATGGAATGAATATATTAATATCCAGAAATATTTTTTTATTGGCGAAAAACAATTTTTTAGATTTTGATAATAGAAATGCATGAATTCTTGAATATTGATGATGTTATGGTTTATGGGGTTTTTTAGGATTATGGGTAATCTATATATATTTAATGATGTTAGGTGATCATGATATATCTAATCATTATTGGTTATCTTGGAATAGTTCTCTAATATAATTGTTGAGGAATATATTAAACAGGTATGGATGTATATTTAAATATATTTGAATTTTTTATGTTGGTAATTTTTTTAATGAGTGATTATAAAATTAATATGAACTTTTTTTCCCAAGATACATATATTATAAATCTCTTCATACTATGAATTTTCTAAAAATAATTCTTATTCCCCAAAGTAACAAAATGATATTAGGACAAAAGAGATGTCATTTCTACATCATATGTGAAAATTCATGTTATTCTTTATTTTTATCACGATTGAAATGAAATATATATTATTTCTATTTTAACATTATGATTATGAATGAAATTTTTTATAAATTTTTTTATGAATAGTATTTTATTAGTTTGACCTACAATTTTTTTTCAAATAATTTATTTAGAAATGGAAAATTTTTAAGAGTGTTCATGGAATAAGAGTGTTATTTTTTACTATTTATTTGTCTCTTAGTGATATTATTTTTCTCATAACATGTTAAAAAAAATTTCAATTGGTTTTTTTATGATTAGGTTCATAGAATTGGTCATGATTAAATGTTTGATGATATTTCATGAAATGAAATGTCTTACTACATTAATATTTTCATATTCTCTGAAAATGTATAATCTATGTAAATGAACTCATTATGATGTCATAATTATTTAAACATAAATTCTAGCCTGATACAGTAATAATCTAATACAAAATGTTCTTTATTAAGGTATGGAAAATAATTATTATTTAATGAATTAATTTTAAAAACTATTTAAGATATGTTATTTATAGTTTGTTTTAATGGAATGAATTATAAAAATTTATAGGTTTGGGAAAAGCATGTAGGTAAAATTTTTTGTAACCATGATATATTGTAAAATTATTTCTATATTGAATCGTCTTAAATTTATTGTTTTATAATGTTTAATTATAGAGGAACCATGTAATCTTATGTAGGACTACACTGAGAAGATAATATCCTTCTAAATATGAAGTCTACAATGGCATGAATTTGATCTAAACCATTTACATCTACGATGGATACGTTTGAATAGCTTATAAATGGTTGGGGTATACATGTTAGAGAGAATCGTAATATTCCACCTATGAACTTGTATATACTGGATTATTTTATGGGATAGAACCCTCCAGTTTTTGGCAGAACATATAAAATAGTGGTATCAAAGGGATTGATTATTTAACTATAAAAATATATTTTATGAAATATAATTTTTGTAGGATATAATAAGATACTCGTTATATTAAAAAAATTAACTTGAATTCAATAAAGGTTTGTCAATTATTTTGAATAATAAAGAATGGGATTATATTAAATCTAAGGAATGAGATACAATTAAAATTCATTTACATGAAAAATATTTTCCAACTCTTATATGATCTATGATGAAATGAAAATTATTTTAATTGATCATAATGGAAGGAAAATAAGGTTAACAAATTGAAGCAAATTGGATCAGATTGTAATGATATGCATACAATTAAATATTGGATCTTGGGAGTAAAATTAATTAGTTGTATATTTGAATAAATTCATGATACCAAAGGCCATTACCCTATTAATATGAAAACTTTTAAGAGAATCATTTTCTATATATTGAGAAGGTATAAAGGTATTTTATTAAAAAACATGTAATCTAAGAGATCATGGAGGAAAATAGATCCACGTAAAAATAATATTAGAATAATTCATTGATTAAATTTTCTGTTATGAAAATCGTGTTTTTATTTTGTGATATCTGCAGTAAAAAAAGTAATATTCTTAATGCATTATGAAATAAATTAAATTCAATTTATTTGATAATATTGAATATATGGATAAATATTTCATTCATAGAGATCATGGTAGTTGTAAGAACAATTCATTTATGATTGAAATGAGGTGTTTTAAATGTATTGGGGTGGGTTAATTTGTTGATAGGTATTTGAACAGGAGAACAAAATACTGGATGATTAAAGATAATAAAAATAATATTGGAAATCATTTAACAATACATAAATATATGTGGGGAAATTGAGATAAGGTTAAATATTTAAAATACATATCTTTTTTATAATAGGATATTGGATTCCTTGATTTTGGGTATAAAAATTCCTTCATTTCACTAATATTTTCTTGAAACATTATACCAACTCCCCTAAAAGTAAGTAAAATTTTTTTGTAAAAATTACTTAGTGATAGTATGATGTCAATATAAATTTATAAATATAATATTGTTTTTATTTTTGAAAGCATTGCACCGATTATTTTTTGTTTTTCTCGTGGTATAATTTTATATTATTATGGGTATAGATTGATTTCAATTTTTCTTGATATGTTAGATTATAGATCCAATAAATTTACTTTTCAAAATTATTTTATATTCATATATATTAATAACTTATTCATTTTATAACATATCAATATTCTAATAAAATATTATGTGATAGAATTTTTTTTTTCGTTTATCTTGTTTTTTAAAAGAATATCTTTATTCAGATTAATAATATCTCACTAGTAAAAGAACCTATGGATTTAATTCTTTATTTGTAACAAACTATTATACCTTATTGGAATGTTGAGTGTACTAGTGTCAGAAATCCTAATGTTAATAAAATTTCAGATCACCATGTATCACTAGTAGAACACCATGAATTGAAAAAGAAGTGACAATAATTTCTTGATAAAGTATTCATTAATTATATCACAAAACCACATTGTTCTTTTTTAATTTGTAAAAAAACATTGTTTATATGTTAAATTTCATTTATTTTAAGTAAAACAATTTCATAATAGTTATCAATAATTAAAATTTTCCTCATACCGATGGCATTCTTGATCGTCTTCTGTGAGAGATGTATTTTTTTAAGACAATTGTCATTTCATTATACTATAAAATAAATGATAACGAGGATTATATCCAAAATATATTGTTTTAAACATGTAATAAAAAAATGTGTTACTTATTCCCTTTTAGATAAATTTTTTTATTCAAATATCTTATGAATATATTTTTCAATGATTATTTAGATTAATCTATGGTTCTTTTTAATAAGTACATTTTAGAATATTTTGATGTAAACTATTATCATGTAAAAAATAAAAGGATTTTTATGGAAAATAATTAATAATATATACTATAATAATAATTGTGAAAAATGGATTATTAAATTAATTATATTTCATTTCGTGGATATATCCTAAATATAAATTATATTGCACTTGATATCACTAATATTAGAGTGTTATAAAAATGGAAATAACTTCATACTAAATTAATATAATTTCTAGGATTAGTGGGATATAAGCAGTAACTAGTTGAAGGCATAGAATGACTATGTATGATGATATAAAATTTATCATGAAATGGATGTTTTTTCATCTGGATAAACTAATATATTTAATGTTGTAAAGAATTGAAAATAATATTGTCGAATGCTCCAATTTATGACATGCTATTGTGATATGGAAACATTTTCATCTAAATTGTTTAATTTTTAAAGAAATCTGTTGTATTTTAATGTATATGTATCAGGTAACTACTTATTATTTAGATCAATTATAACCCATTGAGGAAAATTATCATATAAAGGACCTTAAACATCTAATAATAATAACATCTTTAAAAATTAATAGAGAACATTTACATGGTCTATTGTTTTAAAAATATATGGATAACATTTTTTTATGTATATTTTCAGTCATAAATAATTTATTAATACAAAGAGGTGACTAATGGAATTAATATATAATTATGACTGAAATATTATTTACCATTAGTGTAAAGGATACATGGTTTCTAATTCTTTAGTCACAAACAGAATACATAATTAACTATGATATGAATGGAACATTATAGTTAGGCTTTTGATTTGATGGGGTTTTTAAAAATAATGCATGAATGGACTCCTACTAATTATTAGAAGTCAATAAAATAATATATTTCATGAATTATTAATTAATATCCTATGTAAGAATTTTTTTAAGGAAAAAAATATTTGGTTAAAAAATATATTTTATAGAATTAAAAAACATAAAGATTGTGTATTGTGATATAGAAATTTTTTATTATAATGTGACCATCATTTAATAAAATAACAATTGAGTGAGGCTTATATTTTTATTCATTAATTATTTTAGTAGAAAGGTAGTGTCCATCATTAACATCTGTTGTGGGAATGAATGGAGAATGTTATTGAAATTTTACAATTAAATGATTAACATTTAAATAGGTTATAGATAAATTTAAATTACAAAAGGGTGTTATTGATCCTTTTACAGTGATAGAAATAAAATTATAGAATATATCAATGGATTTCATGGTGGTGTCACAAAATAAATATTATGGTAAGACGGGTATTTTGGAAAATATTTATCAATTTAATAATCTCTTTCATTTCCATCCCATTTTATATAATAATTATTTGTGTTATCATTAATAAATTTAATTTAAATATATAATTATGTTACAAAGAGTCCCTATATTTATAATATCAGATCATAATCACAGTTTCACCTATAATAATGGTAATGGAAATAAAAATTCACTGTGTACTAAAAACAATTTAATATATATTTTATGCCCCAATCTATTAGACAATAATTGGTAAAGACGCTTACAGTAGAGGCCATGTATCGAAAATTAATCATATATTATAAGGTAACTTGGGATCAAAATTTTCCTTTGGTTTATATTTTCATATAATAATATTTTTCATTACATTTATAAAATTAAACAATTTAAGGCATTATATTGATAGGGTTTCTGGATTCTTAATTGTTTGGGATGATGTGAGTGAAATAAATTAGTTGATAAATTAATTTTAGAAAAAATTATGTAAATATATAATATTATTTATAAAAATAAGAGGATATAATTTATTAGATAAATAATATAATTAGGTAACTGAAGGGAAATATTTTTTAAGGTAGGTTTTGTAGTTTTTAATAAAATTATCTCCATAGAAAAGTGATATATGTTCAAGATAAAAGGAGAGTATATATCTGTACTTCATTGTGTCATATGAAACAAATAAAATTGGATTATTTTTCTTCTGAGTGTACATGAATCCGATTTTACCTTTAGTATTAGATATATTACATGTTTTTTTATTAAACATTATTGTCTTGATGCATCAAATATTTTATGACCTAGATGAGTTAATATAGAAGATAACTTCTCATATGAGGAAGAACGTGTAGATATTCTGTAAAATATAGTGAAATTATTTTGGAATAAAGTAACACATAAATTTTATATTTATTGGAATACCCATACATTTGTAGAAGAATAATTGGATTCTGAATATATTATTAGGGAATGATTTCGAACCTAATTCAAAAATTGAATAAAACTGGAAGGATGTAATTTAAAAAATGGAAAATAATTTAACAGTCGATGTAATTTTATGATAATTTATTTTAATTAATTATTAATATTGATTTATTATTTTTTGTATTTTTATAATCATTATTATAATATTAATAATGTTTTCATTGAAAAGTGAAATAATATATGTTTATAATCAAATTGTGTTCTTCTTATTCAATATAATTATTTAAAATAATGAATTTAAAATTATAGGATATGATTTTTTTGAATTATATCCATTTTATTTAATCTATATATCAAATATATCTTCAATAAATTTTTTATGATATGATTGATTTTTCAGTGAATATTGAAAAATGTCTATTTCCATTCTGAAAAAATAAGATTTTATAAATAGATTAATTTAAATTTATAATAGATCACAAGGTAAATTAATAATCTATTTTTTATAAATAATATTAATAATTACAAAGAAATCATCATTACACATTATTTTTGTAAATGGTCTATATTTTGATTAAAAACACATTTTCCTAAAAACCTTATTTCGTTTAATTTTTCAATTTCATTGTAAATTAATATTTTTACATCTATAAATCTAAAATATAAATTTGGATTCCAATTTTTCAATCAAGAGGTACTTATTTTTTAAATTATTCCCTTTCATTTTTTGTAATTATGAATATTAATTGTAGTAAATATTTGTCACCTCGATAAGGGTAAATTTGGTAATTAATTTTATTAATGATTCGTTAATAATGAAAATGGCCATTATCAATTCCATTAATTTAATATATTACTTTATTTATTAAAACATCATTCATCATGATACTTTTGGATATATTTTTTCATTTTTCTTTCATGATGACATTAATATTACTTTTAGTAAATTTAACGTAAAAAAGGTTACTATATTTATTTTATGGTATAAAACTTTTTTACAGGGATAATCACTAACTATATCCAGTTTTAAATTTTCATTATAAATATAAATTAATATTTTATCATATTAATTTATTTGAAATTTTTAGTGATGATATAATTTTGTAAAATACAAACACAACAGGGACACAATTATTGTGGAAGTAGAAGAAGAATCATGTAAAAAAAATTGAAAAACAATAATGGTAATATTGTTTGATGTGAGATAGAATAAAATAAGATAAATATATATATATATATATATATATATCCTATTAGGTATTTTTTAACATACTATATTATAATTTCATTTTATTCATGTTATATTCATTATCATATTAATTGAATAGATGAAAATTGCCATTAATTGTATTTTAAAATAAATATTGTTTTATTTACTAATGTTTTATCCATAACAAACCAAATTTAATAAAATTAAATGGTTTTTGGTTTATCATATTAATTATCGCCAATTATTTGAGCAATTTGGTGAATTTTTTTATCATTTTTTACACCCCTTTAAAAACAACCCTTCAGGGTATAGTAATTTATAATAGGTTTAATGAGGTTTTAATGAAAAATATAATGAAAATAATATAAAATAAAAATTTCAAAATATTATTTAATTAAATTTGATAAACCACAAATAATCCTTTATTTAAAATATATCAATTTCCGATGTTTTTAACTATAATTAATATATAAAAATTTAACACTTTAAAAAATTCAATCAGTAATCCTCAACTAACCTATAGAAGTGAAACTCCAATCCACACATTCTTAAATAATTTGAGCAATAAACATAAAAAATTAACATCCAAAATACATTATTTAAATCACTATTGATATCATAGAGGTATTGTTTTTATCAAAAAATAATCCGTGGATGTCTATGGGTTTAAAACTAACGATTTTTTGTTCTTAAAAATTTATTTTATTATTATTTTTCTTTATACCTCAAAAATATTTTTAAACCATGAAAAATAAATTAAGAAAAATATCCCATATACTTTGATGTTATTATGATAACTTAATAATTTATATCTATCTCTTCTTCTATCAATTGGGATATGAAACTATCATTCCATTGTATAGAAGACTATCACCATGCGAACCAATTTAATTCATTATCATCACAACATCTCGCTTCTAGTTATCATAAATAATTTAATAAATAAATATATATATATATATATATATATTATTGAAATAATTATCATTAAGGAAATAAAATACATAATAATCTTCCATACCCTCCCATAAATTGGAAAATAATAATGATATTCTAGCTTACGTGTGGATTAACATCTCTTTGATTAGATATGTTTCATTTTTTAATGACCACATAACATAGAGAGTATGTATAAGTATTTTTTTCAAAAACTAAAATAAAATTTATTAATATATCATAAATATTTAATTATAAAATAATATTTTTATTATATCCCTCATTCACATTTAAAATTTAAAATATCCCTCATGCGTATGTTTGACCTACCACATCCATGACTGATACAAAAATAATTATTTAAAGCCATCATTCATGGATTCATTCTGACATAAAATAATTGTTTTAAATTTTATTTCATTCATTATTATTATTATAGATATGATTGAATAAATAATTACTTTTTTATATTCTTTGTTAGAATGTGATTTTGGACATACCAAATGAATATCATCAAAATATTCAATGATAACTGAATTTGTTAGGTAAGAGTTTATAAACTAGTAATAAATAAAATTAAAAAAATTATAAAATATAAAAATTATATAATTCATGTATATTAATTATTTATTTTAATTATTTAGGGAGATAATGAATGTATCATATTTTTCAGACTCATGGAAATGGACACATTTTGTTAAAAATTGTTTTTCAAAAGTTTTTATCATTTATTTTCAAAAAAACTATCACTCATGAAGATATTATTTTTATAATTCTATGTATGTATTTATATTTTCATAAAATAATTTAAAATTATATTATATTTATCTTCAGATTTTATCCCATTTGGCTTGAAAATGAATCATTTTATATATTTTAATTTAATAATTTTGAATAATATGAAAATAAATTTTCTATTTTAATTTATATGTTTTCATCGATTTATACTTCATCATAACAGTTATGCAATATTTGTATTAAATCACAATATTAAATATATTTATCAAATAAAATAATTCTTTTTCAATTCCATGTAATTATAAAAAAAATGTTTTAAACTGATTGGGAATTTCAATAGATTCAAATGTTTTATTATTTGCGTAAAAAATATTTTAATGACTACTACAATATAAATGAAATCATTCATCTATTATGATTAGTATACAGTACTTAGAAATTACATATGACACCTGGTGATCCCCATATATATCATGATGATGTGTGAGCTCAATAAATATCATAATGGCTAGTTGTGTAGACAATGATAACAAATTCATTTATTAATGTTACAAATTATCAAGTTAGGTTTCTCCTAATATGAAAATATTATTTACTGGATATGTAATTAATTTTTTAATATTTTTTATAATAGTGATATTAATATTAAATCCCATGTAATATATATGATTTATCTAATACTTTTATAGTATTTATTGTCACTCATGTAACACCCCAATCTTCTGTTGTATGTTTCCCTTTGAATAATGAAATAGATGGCATTGTATGCAACTTCGTGATTCTAACACATCGTGACCAATCAAACTAGCCATTATGAATAGTAATTTCCACTTTCTAAATTTTTATTAATTTTATAAATCAAAATGAAATTCATTTTAGGGATCATAATATCAAAATTATCTTAGGGTGAATTTTTGGTATTTCTCTGAAAACATTCATTTTTTGATGAATAGTGAAAAATGTTGAATTTTAATAAAAACAACTTTTTTAATCAAAAAAAATTATACTGCTAAATTATAATATTTAGTGGTTTTTATGAATAATTAGAATATATTTTTAATAATTAATCCAATTTTGTTCATTGGTCATAATTTGACATGTAAACTGTTCTTAAGAAAGTGTCAATCTTTTGATAGTTTTTATTTATTAAAAACATGTTTTTTGTTTTGACAATGGGAATTAATTATAAATTAATTTCTGGAACTTATTATTTTTTACTTTAGAAAAATGGATTCTATAATAGTAATAATGAGGTCTAAATTGTGTAAATAGGTGACTTTTATTTTTATACATTATGGATATTTACTTTAGTAAATATTTTATTTTCCATGGTTAAAAGGGAAAATCTGGTAAATAAGTTTAAAAAATAATATTATAATAATAATAAATTAACCTAACACATGTTCTAACCCTATTTTCAAATACATTTCCAACCATGTTCATCCTTGGTTAGATTTTGGGACCCCATCGAGCCACATGGAAGTGATAATGACATTATATGTTATATAATTTAAAGTATAGACAAAAATAACGAAATCAAATATCTTTTAGTAAAAAAAAATTTATATGAGTTAGAATAATTGATCTATTCATCTATAAATTGTAATTATAAATCTAAATGACTTTAAAACCTTAGGATATTTTATTTATAATTTTTATACAAAAAATAAATATATTTATTTATGACATAATGATGATGCAGTATATTACTTATTAATGAATGAATCAAATAAATAGTATTATAGATGTTAAAATAAATATAATTTGTATGTTATTATACCATAAACGAATTTTATTGGTTACTGTGACATGTTAGAATTTATTAGAAGTATTTAGTTCGATGTAATAATTCTATTATGAATTTATGAAAAACCAAATACCAAATTGTGTCAAAATTTACATAAAAGAGTTTTTTTTAAAAATATTATATTATTAATTGATATTAATTTCAAAAAAAAACAAATGTTCGGCCAAAAGACTTATATAATGATATATGTATCATTAATGAACCACTTGGGATTCTATTGCAAGTATATTTTATGTTTATTAAACATATAATATAAAAATACAAAGAGACTTGGTAAATGTAAAACAATATAACTAAGAGTTAAATCTAAAAGATAAAGATAATTTATTTAACCAAACCACTCTAAAACATATTGGTTGTGTGGTTTTAGACCCATCCTTACCTTATCCTTTAAATAATCTTTTTTTGGCAATTATAAAATGTAAATAATTTTATTATAAAATACTATTTCTTGCTTTTCCTTAGGTTCCCCTCACCCGTCTTATAAAAGGGAACTACCCTTTACTCTAATTCACACCTTCAATGTCATTTGGCTAGGGAATCCCCTCACCAAATACCCTCTCAACTATCCTACCTTCATCCTAGAGGCCTTCCATTAGTCAGAAATCCATCCTATGGATCCCTTTTGATCAAATCCATAGGAATAACCCGAAGAAGAGACAAATATTTCATCACCTCTTTCAAGTTCAAATTTTCTTCCACTTCTTCATTGTTTGTTGTTTTAATTATAAAATAATAAGATCAGTATCATCGATATGCTGTGATGTTATTATAAATATGGTAGCCCAATATTCATTAATATATCCATCCTTTGAATGAAATGTCACCATACATGCGTAGTATGACTTATTGTCTCCACGTCATGGTGTAGTTGTTATTCAATACATTATTATTTGGATGGGTATAATAATGATAAATTATTGAGGAAAATAATAAATATAACATGATAAGGATTCTTTATAAATGATATAATATTAAATTACATATTATTTTAATATCAAAAGAATGAAATTTTCGATCCTGTATACGTACAGATTACCGTATCCACGAACGTGATGTGATTAATTTTCCAACGTATCCATTCAAGAATAATTTAATTTGATGATTTACAAAACGGTTTAAAGACATTATATCTTTTTGGATATTATTATGATTCATCCCATCCAAAACAAATATGACTCACATAACAAATTATATAATGGAAAACGAATCTATTAACACCCGAAATGACAATAATACAAAGATATTATTAAGAAAGCAATGATATAAGATCATATATGACATCCTATTAATGTATAAATTTATAGATTAATTTAATAACAATTATTTACCCATTATAAAATAGGTTAACCTACCCTCAACCACAGAAAAGAACAATACAAGGGTTAATTCTACAATCCCTTTATTATTCATGGTTATTTTTACCTAAGTATCTACTGGTACCTCTTTATCATCCACATCAATTTTCTTAAAAATGAATTTCAAAACTTTTTTACTATTTACTATATAATTGGTTAAAGTAATTTATACCCTTATTTGAACTTATATGTTGTGGAAATAATTTTTTAGTTGTTTTCCAAACATCGTACATTATGACCTATTCGAAAATATTAATGTAAGATTGTTTTTCTAACTTATACAGTGGGTGTAGTTATTCTCCGCTATTATAACATCACCAAATCATCCCTTACAAGATTATAAGAATATTTTTAAAATAAATGTTTTCTTTTATAATAATGTGACTCATAAATTATTTCAAAATAGAAAGAGATATTTCTATAAAAGTGTTTTGATTTCATCTATGTCAACATCCATTGATAGATTTTAATTTTATTTGAAGTTGATTTATTATGATACAAAACATTCATATTGTATTGAAGGTTTTTTGATATGTTTGACTGTTGATGGGTTATTTTTATACCATTCATGGTTTGTGGTTAATGTATTGACATTACTTATGCTAGATTCAATATGAATGTTTATGTTATATTTCATCCTTTTCATATGAAGAATATATTGGACTTAGTATCTGACGAGTAGAGCCCGCTATAGCTCCTTGATGCATTGGTAGGTCTCATGAGACAAGTAGACATAGAATTGGCTGAGGACTTTCCCAATTTGATATATGGTTTTGGATGAGGCCTTAATCATTTTTAGATTTCTTGGACGTGGCCTTGACAAAATGTTTCAAAATGTCCGAAATTATACATTCCCTAATTATGAAAATAATATTTATGGTTCATGTGGTCATTAGACTAGTAGAATAACCATGATTATGTTTTATTAAGGAATTATTACTCAGCTAATATTCCTACCATAAAAGTGTTCATTTTTATTACCAAAGGCGTGTGGTTTCAATTATTCATCATACATAATATTTATGTTTTCTTTCACTTTATTGATTACCTTTACTAAACATTTGAGCTCGCACCTTTCAAATGTTTTATTTTCCCAGGATATGAAGAAGTTAGTTTTGAGTGAATTTCAGGAATAATCTCGGAGACATGGATGTTTTTAATGGAATAAATTCATGTTCTACTCTTTTGATGTTGTAAAGTGGAACATTTTTATGAATGTTGTTTCCAATAATACTTAACTGATTGGTATTTCGAGACATTATTTCCCTGTGATCATGCCAATGTTATGTAATAATGCACTGACTCTGGGTAACTAGTGTTGGGACGTTATAGTTGGTATCCGTTGAAGTATAGTATACACTTTGGAAGCTAGATTTTTATAAACTTTGATTAGAGGACATAGCCCTAATATAAACGTTGAGGATTAGTGGAGATAAACTTACTAGAATTTTGGTATTAAAGAGATATTGTGAGTCATCCAAGAGATACATCCCTATTTGGATAAGAGAAGGTAGAGGCGGCTCTAGCACATATTACCTGGGGGTAAAACCTGAAAAACCCGCTTTGATATGGACTCGAATGGGAACTGGTGCATGACAGCGGGCCTAGCTGCACTCTTGGTTATGACACGCTCCGAAGATATGCTTAGGATAATTTTTATTTTCATTACAACCCATTATGAAAGGATTACGAGTATATATTTCCTCAAGAAAACAATTTTTTATGATTATGGATTATATCCATAAACTATTCAATATATGGTTACTGCTTTCAGGTTTGGATTAATGTATTGTGATTTATAAACTAATCTAGTGTATGTAATTATTTAGAATTGGTGCCTAGTGGATGGAATGGAAACTGTATCAATGCATGAACTCCATTTAGTTATTTCTCTCCTTCTCAAGATAATTATATTGGATCTGGTGATACAACTGGTTCTAATCAGCTTATCACCATACTCGAACAACTCACACTGGTTATGAGTAATAAACATACCCATGTGGATTACCCCGATCACCAATTTGGAGGATCAATGTTAGACTGCATAATAAGGAATCAACAACCAACATTCAATGAGGGTACAAATCCATATGTAGTTGAGAAATGGATAAATTTCTTAGAGAAAATATTTCATGCAGTGGGGAGTAGTGATAGGGAAAACATTGTCATGGCAGTTTACTACCTCACTGGATCTGCTGATCAATGGTGGTCATTGATTCAAAACATAAAGGAAGATGATGAAGAATAAAATATGAAATGAATTGAGGTTAATGATATTTTTTCAGAAAAATACATTCCTCAGGACCAATGAGTGGATATGGAAAGATAATTTCCGAGTCTAAGGAAAATGGAGGATGAGAATGTCGCAATGTATGAAGCTAACATTACAAGGTTAGTGAGGAATTCTGCGGATTCTATATATATTCTAGGAAGTCAGATTGGCCATTTCATTGATAGGTTAAAACCATTTCTCTATCAAGAATTTGTATTACCATCCTTCTCACCATACGAACACATTGTCTCGTGTGTTATCAAGACAGAAAATGAATTCTCTATGTCATATGACTTTAAAACAAAGAAAGAGATGAAGAGATATACTGAACACTCTAGGAATGGAAATAAGGAAACATGGAATAATATAAGATTTGAATTTCCACCATGTGATATTTTTCATTGGAAGCACCCGGGTGCCTATCTAAAAGGAAAATAAGTACACAACAAATGTGGACAGAAAGACCATCAAGCTGGTGATTGTAAGGGAAATAAAGACGCTACCAATTTTCAATTCTACCATTATAGGGAGTCTGGAAATTATACAAATGAATGTCTTAAGAATCATGGAATCATACCTCCGAAAAGTCCTAGGGATCAATACCAAGCTTATGTGATCACTACTGCTAAGTTTGAAGCTCCGAAAGATGTGGTGGCAGGTAATTGAATGGTTTTCTCGAGTATAGACAATGCTTTATTTTATTCTAGATCATCACATTGTTTCATATCATCCCAGTTTTGTAAAAAAAATTACATATTTCCAATTTTATTTAACAAGGGAGTTGTCAGTAAAAACTCATAAGAGAAGTATCATTTCTACAATGTTTTGTGAATCAGTTCCCATTAGGGAATATTAATGTTCTTTATCTTCTGATCTCATCATAATACCCATTATTGAATTTGATATAATCCATGGTATAGATTGGATTTCGGACCATGAGGAAAAATTTTATTTTAAGAAGAATGTGGATACTATTTTTTATTATGATGATAAAGAATAACTTATCTTTAGAGAAGAATCACCACCAACTAATTCTTATCTAGATCCACCCCTAGTAGTTCAACTAAATTCATTTATTAAGGAGGAAGACAATGAAATAATGATGGGTGAGGAAAACATTGTTCCAATAGAGGATGTACCTATTGTGAAAGTGTATGTTTATTTATTTCTAGTGGATTTACCTGGATATCCTATAGATTGAGAAATTGAGTTTTCCATTGATTTAATTCCTAGTTCAAGGCCCATATCGAATACGTCATATAGAATGAACATTGTGGAATTAGTGAAACTAAATAAACAACTAATGGTATTTAGTAATAAGGTATTTATTTCCATAGTGTTTCTCTAGGGGGATCCCCAATCCTTTTTGTTAAGAAGAATGATGGATCTATGAGGTTGTGCATTGACTACAGTGAGATCAATGCTATAACAATATAGAATAAGTATCCCCTACACTATATTGATGAATTATTCGACCAACTTCATAGAGATAAATAATTTTCAAGAATTGACCTTCGATCTTGATATCATCTGTTTTTTGTTATGATGGAAGACATTTCGAAAACATTATTTCGAACCAGGTATGTGGATTATGAGTTTACAATAATGCCTTTTGGAATGACTAATTCACCCTCTATATTCCTGAATCTAATGAATAGATTTTCAAGGAATATCTTGATGACTTTTTCATGATATTTATTGATGATATGTTTTTATACTCAAAAAGCTATGAAGCTCATGAAAATTACTTGTGCAATATTCTAAAGACTCTTAAAAGGCATAAATTATATGGGAATTTTAGAAAATGTGAATACTGGAATCAAATGATTTCATTTCATGGCCATATCGTCTCTACGGATGGAATCTACGTTGATCCTTCTATGAAAAGAGCAATCTACGAATGGCCAGCACCACTGATTATTATTGAGGTACACAGTTTTATTGGTTTAGAAGGTTATTATTGGAATTTCAACCTAAATTTTGCCCGATTGGTTGACCAATTAACCAAGCTCACACGTAAAGGGTTTAAATTTTTTTGGACAGAAGAGTGTGATTAATGTTTTTAAGAACTAAAGAGAAGATTATTCAATTCTCTTATATTAACTCTGCCATTGGGTAATGATGGGTTTTGTTAATTATAGTGATTTTTCATAGAAAGGACTTGGTTGTGTCTTTATTCATAATGATAGAGTTATTGACTATGCATCACGACAGCTGAAAAATCATGAGAAAAACAATCTTAATCATGATATTGGGTTAGGTGCTATAATATTTTCTATGAATATTTGAAGACACTATCTCTATGGTGAAAAATGTGATATTTATACTGATCACAAGAGTTTGATGTATATTTTCTCATAGAAAGAACTCAACATTAGGAAATGGAGATGGCTTGAACTACTTAAGGATTATTATTGAATGATAAACTACTAACCGTTGAAGGCATATAATGTGGCAGATGCTTTGGGAAGAAAAGATCATGTAGTTTCGAAAAATATGATAGTTAAAAGGATCCTATATACATGGATCTATAAAAGGTTGATGTAAAGACCCATAAAATTCAAGGGAAATTTTTTTTCTTAATTTTATTTGGGATTTTACAAGAACACAGTTTCTGATGGCACCTGATTCTGAGGCCCAGTGTTCCTGGAATCATTTTCCGAAGTTTAGCTTGGGTATATTCAGTGAATGAATGAATGTGTTTTCCTAAATTTTAAACTGGTGCTTGGAATCAAAATCTGAGGACACCGATGGAATCACAATTCCGTTAATTACATAGGAACACCTTTTCCGAAATTGCGTTTTCTCGGGTGTGGTTTTAAAATTTTTGGGGTTAAGTAATGGAATAAAATAAAATGGTGCAGCCAATTTTATTTCATTTTAACCTAAGGTAAGTGGTTGGAGTGGGACCCACTATATCCTACTCCGCTAGGTATGATATTGGTGGGGGGGGGTGGTGCCCCCAAGAGCCCCACCTATTCAACTTCCTCAAAACCCATCTTTTAATTTGGTAACACACTCGCACCCCCATTAAATGAAGTCAACTCTTGCATCTAACTAAATTTTAAACGCCTCTTTAATTGGGCGGTTTAAACATTTCAATTAATTCAATTAATTGATCGGTTCAATTTTGAATTTCAAAAAGTTTGGCGTGAGTATTAAAATAAGAAAACACTTATTTTATTAGTGTTGTTTTTTGTTGTACGAGAAGATTTTGGAGAGGATTTTCTCTAAGTCTTGAAGTTCTTCCACGACGAAGAACGCGAATAACGTCGAGCCTTCGATGAAGAACTCTGTCACCGTAAAGGGGAGTTCATCTAACCATCTTCTTCCCTCTCCGAAGCTGGTGAGAGACACCATCCTCGGAGATCAACGATGCGATGCAGACGAATCTTTTCTCCGCGACACAGACGATCCTCTTTCTACGACGCCTTCTTCCGCGGCGTTTAATTCCGCAACGAACCTTCGTTCATACTTTTCTTCGAGGTAGGTTTTTGTTTTATGTCATGAATAATTTTGGGCATTCATCGATTAACTTTTAGTCTCATGCTATTGATTAACGGGAGGGGGTCGGACTGCACAACCACGGCCGACCCCCATTCCTTATTATTGATGTCCTTCTTTGTGGATTGGAACGGAGATGGTGCAGTGCCGTCACACCGCGCAGAAACGAGAGAACCACGGAAAAGGAGCGCGGCACCGCCACGCCACGATGGTCGGGCCATGGCCGTGGCCTTTGGCCATGGTGGAGTAGAGAGCGGCGGCCGGCTACCGGCCCCCGGATCCGGAGCAGGAGGGCTGGATCGTGGGGTCCCGTGGCGGCAGCACGGCCGGCCAGCCGGGCCGGCCGAACGAGGGACCGAGGGTCGTAACCCTCGGCCGGCCGAAGGAGCGGCTCCCACATGGGGGCCACGGTTTTCCATACAGGGGGGCATTTCTCCCCCATCCGGTCGGCTGGGTCCGGAAGTAGGGGGTTCGGGCCGACCCAGGGGGTGTCGGGCCGGGTCGAACCTGGCCCGAACCCCCTACTTCCGGACTACTTACGGTCTTTTTCCCATAACATGGGCTGCAGACTTCCAATTGATGCACCGTCAGTTGTGATTCGATCCTTGGATCGAGACGGTCGTTTCTATATATTAAACTGAAGGTTTTGGAAAACATTGGGTTCGTCCGGGTTGGTTCGTACACGAAACCAACCGGGCCCTCGGAGCGGAAACACTTATAACATGATCTCCGGACGTCCGATTGTCATTATGTCGACTGTGATGGATTCCTATTAGTGAGAAGGACCTTCTACCTTACTCTGCTTTAGGTTTGGATAGAGTTTGAGTATGGTCAGGTTGGTTTTTACTTAAAAACCAACTGGGCCCCTGGACGAAAAAGACAATAACTCTCAGACCGGGTGTCTGATTGACGCACCGTTTGTCACGTTGAGTTCTTATTTATGATACTGAAAATTGAAATACATCAACTCTAGAATTTGTTTCAGTTGATTTATCATCCCCTCAGATCGTGGAGTGGACCCTCCCGAAACGAGCTTGCTGTGTGCGGGAACCCTAGAGTTGGTTGCGACTACGATGACGATGAAGACTGTACGAGAATTTTTCATGGGATTGACAGTGACGACTACAGCACTCAGCGATCCTCTATGTGTCAGTGCCTATAGATTTTGTGTGGATCAGATCCTGTGTGGGTCAGTGCTCAGCAGTCCTGTGTGCGCCAGCGCATACCGATCCTGTGTGGGTCAGATCATATGTGGGTCATTGCTGGGTTAGTACCTGTCGATCATTTGTGAGTCATTGAGGGGGTTAGTACCTATCGATCCTTTGTGAGTATGATGGCTTAGATGAATTAGTGGATATATCTTATCATCTTTATCATCTTACGAATAAGTATACCTGTGTGAGCTAAGTCTTGAATTTCAATCATTATCTTCGATATGTTTGTCTTGCATTCCTATACGGATTGTGTTGTGCTATCCTGTGTGGACGTGATCGAACTTGGGCTCGGATGCTGGAGCCGAACTGAAATTTGATGACTTAGGTATATGTATGGGCATATACCTAAGTAGTGTTGGTTGATACTTCGTGTTTGTATCTTTATTTTGTCGATTATCCTTTGTGGATTCTGGGAGACCTTCGGGGGTCTCGAGGTCCCTACTGTGTAGATTTTACTCACCCATTCACGGGATTTTCCCGCGCTACGTTGGGTTGGATGTAGATGACAGACATCAATGATCGTGGTAGAGGCTAGTGGAGTAGTCGGTACCTAGAGGTGGACCACTGGGCGGGACGTACTCGGAGCAGACGGCTGGAACCGAGGAGCTGAGGAGGTTATATGAACCCACCCTTTAGGTGGGACTTCCAATGGACGGCTCAACGTTGCCGCTTTACTTTTCAGTTGTTGTATTTTCCTTTTCAGTTGTACTTTTCTTTCAGTTTGGGTTTGTATTCTGGCCCACTTACTTTTCCGCACTTACTTTTCCGCACATACTTTTGTACCCAGTTTAACATAATGTTTACTTTTTCATGCTTACTCTGTGAGTTTTTTACGTTAAAAATGAAATGCCTTCCCTTTTTATCAGGAATTATGCATTGGTGCTAGTCTCCAGCCCCTGGCCTTGGGAAGGCGGGCTAGGGGTAGTCACGACACAGGCCCCGAGGACGGGTCGTGACAAATTGGTATTAGAGGAGTTCGGTTCTACCGCAGAACTCAGGACTCTAATCTTTTTCTATGTGAAGCAATAGTGTTAAGAGTATTGACTGTGGATATCAGTCCAATAAGTCCAGTGTTGGTGCGACAGCTGACGTATCCATACACTAGGACCTTGACTTCTGATTTCTGACTTAGTGCACAAAATCATTGATTGCATGTGTGTTCAAGTTTTCTTCGTGATTACTTTGTGTCAGCTCACCAGGTATACTGTTTTGACCGTGGCACACCTGTCTCTTTTCAGGATGGCCCCATGAAGGCAGCCAGCTAGGGTTCCAGGTTTTGTATGTGATGACAGCCCACCGAGTAATGAGGCCTCGGTGCAGGGCCGTATTACTGCCGAGGAATCAGCGGTACCACTACCCGCCGAGCCACCAATGGTACCATCCCCAGCCGCGGATAGTGCACATTGCCTTAGTGCACTGCACCAGTTTCAGTGTCAGCGACCACCTAGGTTCCGTGGGGAGATGGACCCTCAGGTAGCCGAGGATTGGCTGGAGGCAGTTATATGAGTTTTTCGAATGGTATGGACACATGCAGACCTCAGGGTGATCCTTGCAATGAGTATCCTTCATACAGCAGCAGGCGGATAGTGGATCTTGATGCTCCTAGTGCACGAAAATGCATAACTCCTATGGGTGGACTTTGAGGGCCTCTTCTTCTCTAAGTTCGTACCATCCACCCTCTGTGTGGTGCGCATCCATGAGCTACTACAGCTGCGGCCGGGAAGCTTGACGGTCGCCCAGTACTCGGCATGATTTACAGATCTCTCTTGCTATTCGACGGACATGGTATGGGGCACATTCTTCCGGGCCCGGACCATCGAGCAGGGATTGAGGCATGAGATCAGGGCATCGCTGATCTCCCTCATCATTCTGACACAGGCAAGGGTACTGGAGCGAGCCCCTCTCATCGAGAACTTTATTGCTGAGCCTACATCAGCAACAAGACATACCGCATGGTGGCACGTAGCAGTGTCTTCTACAGCTGGAAGTCGACGGATGACACATGGGTCCAGGCAGACCAGACCCTTAGGAAGACAACCTCAATACACTATCTCAGAGGTACGGGGCACACATCGAAGATCCAGTTTTTGCAAGGAAAACAGTTCTATGCATGCGGCGGGCAAGGCCACATGATTCGTGACTGCCCGACCCACCGTGCGTAGGAGCAGCAGACGGTTGAGGGACCACCCAGGAAGAGGCAGAGGGTTGACCGTGGATGTCCGCAGTGAGTAGGCAGATGAGGAAGAGGAGCTGGCCGAGCAGCAGGTGGTGGGAGACGCTTTGAGGCTCTACCACCACCACCACCAGGAGGTCCACCCCGACCACAAGGAGCTGGCGGGCAGAGACAGGCACAGCTTCAGGCTGTGGAAGTCTACGACCATGGAACACCTGAGATGACTTGTGGTACTATTCGTGTCTATTCCACCCTTTCTGACGTTCTTATAGACACATGAGCGAGTCATTTTTTCATTGTCTCTACCCTTTTTCAGAGATCGGAAAATCCGACAGAGCCGTTGGCTTTATTCTTATGGCTAGAGACTCCTACGGGAGAAGAATCGACGATTACACACTGGTTCCGGCAGTGTGAGCTTACTATAGGAGATGACAGCTTCGGTTGGGATCTTCTTGTAGCGGCGTCGAGGCCTTACGATGTCATCTTGGGCATGGATTTGTTATCTACAGTCCATGCTGAGATTGAATGAATTAGGCGCATGGTGCGATGTGTTCGCACCAATTGGAGCAGGTTCACCTTCACCTAAGATAAGGGATCCTTTGCAGTGCAGGATGGAATCGCGTAGAGGAGAGGACATCACATCACTCATCAGTTGGCTAGCCTCACTCTAGGAGAAGTTGATGTGCGAAGACCGAGCTTACCTGTAGTGGTGGATCAGTATGGAGAAGTTTTTCCCGACGACGTTCCAGGACTACCTCCTCGCAGAGAGGTAGAATTTTATATTGACCTATATCCCGGGATAGACCCAATATCCACTCCAGAATATCGTATGGCCCCTGCTGAGCTTCGAGAGCTACGGGTACAGTTGGAGGACTTACAGGGAAAACGATTCATCCGACCCAATGTTTCACCCTGGGCTTCCCCGATTTTGTTCGCTAAGAAGGTGGATGAGATCTTGAGACTATGTGTCGATTACTGTCACCTGAACTAGGTGACCATGAGGAACAAGTATCTGGTACTGAGGATTGACTTCCTCTTCGATCAACTCAAGGGAGCACAGTGGTTCTCAAAGATAGACCTTAGGTTAGGCTATCATCAGGTCAGTGTTCGGGATGAGGACGTGCAGAAGACGGCCTTCAGATGTCGGTATGGCCACTATGAGTTCTTGGTTATTCCATTTGCCATATCCAATGCTCCAGTAGTGTTCATGGGCCTCATGAATGTGATATTTCAACCATACCATGATCGAATTGTCATAGTCTTCATCGACGACTTATTGATATACTCGACGACTGAGGAGGAGAACACCTACCACTTGCGGGTTGTACTCGACACACTCCCAGAGCACCAGATTTATTGTAATCTCTCAAAGTGTTATATTTGGATACGTGAGGTCCACATCTTGGTACATTCCATCTCTGAGGTAGGATTTGCGGTGGATCCTGTGAAGATCGAGGCAGTGCTAGCTTGGGAGCTACCCAGGACCGTCTCGAAGGTGCGGAGTTTCTGGGGACTAGCTGGGTACTACCAGATATTCGTACCAGACTTGTCCTGAGTTGCAGCACCACTCCTAGCTCTGACGAATAAGGTGAATCCCTTCGTGTGGTCAGACAGATGTCAGCTGAGCTTCCAGGAGCTGAGACAGAGATTGACTAGTGCACCTATCTTGAGGCTACTAGTGGAGGGAGTAGGGTACGTAGTCTACTGCGATGCATCAGGGACCGGACTCGGATGTGTCCTGATGCAGGAACAGGCCGTGATCGCCTATGGATCATGTCAGTTGAGGCGACATGAGTAGAACTACACTACCCATGACCTGGAGTTAGCATCAGTGGTCTTCGCTCTGAAGATGTGGCGACACTATCTGATGGGCGAGTGCTTTACAGTCTACTCTGACCACCAGTGTCTCAGGTACATCTTCTCATAGAAGGACATGAACCTAAGACAGCGGCGACGGCTCGAGTTCCTCCAGAACTATGACTTTGAGATAGTCTATACTCCGGGAAAGGGGAATGTAGCAGCTGATGCTCTCAGCAGGAGGACATGCATTCAGCTACTTGGGTAGGCGATAGATCAGCTAGCCGCTTTATAGATATCCTTCGTGGATAGTGATCGAGCATCCTTTCTTCGGTCACTCATAGTCACCCCTTCACTTCTTCAGTGGACCAGGGAGGCACAGTGTGGGGACGATGATCATGAGAGGCGGTATGCAAAAATATCCTCATGACATACACTTGATGGATTCTTTATGGGAGGAGAGCACGTCATCTTTTTCAGAGGACGTACCATGGTAACAGCTTCTTTACATGAGTAGGTCCTGAGGGAGTTTCACACTTCCCCTTTAGCGGTACATCCAAGAGTAACGAAGATGTACCAAGACCTTAGATGACAGCACAGGTGGCCAGGGATGAAGAAGGTTGTGGCAGAGTTCGTTTCTCGATGCCTCACCTATCCGCAGTTGATGGCAGAGCCCCAGGTACCAGCAGGCATGGAACAACCTTTAGAGTTATCAGAGTGGAAGTGGGATAACATATCAATGGGATTAGTTACTGGACTTCCATGCACTTCTAGAGGTCATGACTCCATTTGGTTGATTATCGACCGACTCACCAAGTCGGGCCACTTCTTACCCATCACCGAGCAGGGCTCAGTAGAGAGCATGGGACGTCTCTACGTTTAGGAGATTGTGTGGATTCATGGTGTGCCCTCATCTATCGTCTCTGATCGAGATGGTCGCATTACTTACAGGCTTTGGAAGGGGTTTCAGGAAGAATTGGGATGCAGGTACGTCTGAGCATCGCCTTTCACCCTCAGACGGATGGTCAGAAAGAGAGTACCATTCAGACCCTCGAGGACATGCTCCGTGCATGTGTCCTCGACTTTGGTCGTAGCTGGGAGGATC
The DNA here is from genome assembly GCA_963277665.1 of Viscum album. Taxonomy (NCBI): domain Eukaryota; kingdom Viridiplantae; phylum Streptophyta; class Magnoliopsida; order Santalales; family Viscaceae; genus Viscum; species Viscum album. The sequence continues at coordinate 1,298,588,921 of OY728146.1, forward strand.
ACCTACCCATTCTAGAGTTCGTGTACAGCAAGAGCTACCACTCTACCATCGGGATGGAACCATACGAGGCGTTGTCCGGCCGACCTTGCAGATCACCGCTGTGCTGGACAGACCCTGGGGAGTCAGCACTTGTGGGGGTGGAGATGCTCCAGGCCACGACAGAGAAGGTCCAGGTCATCTAGGAGCGGATGAGGACAGCTCAGAGCCGGTAGTTTTCTTATCCTGATAGGAGGCGGAGGCCACTAGAGTGCAAGGATGACGACCATGTCTTCTTGGAGGTCTCACCTCGACGTGGATTACGAAGATTTGGCCAAGGCAGAAAATTATCTATGCGCTTCAACGGACCATTCTAGGTCCTCAGCAGGATTGGCGAGGTGGCTTATCGCCTGGCTCTACCACCTCAGTTGCACTGAGTGCACGATGTCTTTCACCTATCTTAGCTGAGTAGATACGTGCATGACCCGATGCATATCATTGACCATGGGGAGCAGGATATTGATGTATGGGATACATTTGTGGAGGTCCTAGTGGAGATCGAGGATCGACATGAGCGGGTCCTACGTGGACGGTTGATTCCTCTAGTGAGCATCATGTGGCATCACGAGAACCTCCAGGAGAGCACATGGGAGTGGGAGGATCAGATGCGTGCTCAGTACCCTCATTTTTTCTCTAGTTCATGATGTATCATTAATGGGATATATAGCCCTAAGGTGGGAGTAATGTATAGACCCATAAAATTCAAGGAATTTTTTTTCATAATTTTCTTTGGAATTTTACAAGAACTGATTTTCTGACGACACCTGATTCTGAGGCCCGGTGTACCCTGAATCATTTTCCGAAGATTAGCTCGGGTACGTTCAGTGAACGAATGAGCAGGTTTTCCTAACTTTTAAACCATTGCTCGGAATCAAAATATGACGACACCGATGGAATCGCAGCGCTGGTAATTTCTTAGGAACATCTTTTCCTTAATTGTGTTTGCTCGGGTGTGGTATTAAAATTTTTTGGGGTTAAATAAAGGAACAAAATAAAATAGTGCAACCAATTTTATATCATTTTAACCTATGCTAAATGGTTGGAGTGGGACCCACTATATCCAAATCCACTATGTAGGATATTTGTGGGGTGGGGACCTCACAATCCACACCTATTCAACTTCCTCAAACCCCCTCATTTAATTTGGTAACGCACAAGCACCCCTATTAAATGAAGTCAACTCTTGCGTTTAACTAAATATTAAACTCCTTGTTAATTGGGCGGTTTGATCTTTTCAATTAATTCAATTAATTGAACGATTCAATTTTGAATTTCAAAACGTTTGGCGTGAGTAATAAAATAAGGAAACACTTATTTTATTAATGTTTTTTTGGTTGTGTGAGAAGATTTTGGAGAGGATTTGCTCTAAGTCTTGAAGTTCTTCTTCCACGATGAAGAACGCGAAGATTCCGAGCCATCGAAAAAGAACTCCGTCACTGCAAAGGGGAGTTCGTCTTAACATCTTATTCCCTCTCTGCATCCGGTGAGAGATGAAATCCTTGGAGATCGACAACGTGACACCGAAAAATCTTTTCTCCATGACACAGATGATCCTCCTTCCACGACGCCTTCTTCCACGACGTTTAATTCCGCAATGAACCTTCTTTCAAACTTTTCTTCGAGGTAGGGGTTTGGTTTATGTCATGAATAATTTTGGTTGTTTATTGATTAACTTTTATCCGCATGATATTGATTAACCATAGGGGGTCTGACCACACAAACACGGCCGACCCCCATTCCTTATTATTGATTTATTTAGTTGTGGATTTGAATGGAGATGGAGAGGTTCTGTCACACCACGCGGAAATGAGAGATCTGTGTCAAAGGAGCGTGAATGCATCGCACCGTTCCAGGGAACCACGAAGACACCGCGGCCGGAGCGGGGCCGCGACAGAGGGGCACAACACCGTCGTACCGCGCCGGTCGGACCAAGGCCGCATCCTTAGGCCGTAGTGGAGCCGGGAGTGAGGGACGGCTACCTGCTGCCTGCGCCAGAGCAGGATGGCCAAACCGCAGGGTCCGGCGGAGTCAGCACGGTCGGCCAGCCGGGTCGGCCGAACGAGGGACCGAGGGTCGTAACCCCCGACCGGCCGAAGGAGCGGCCCCCACATGGGGACCGTGGATTTCCAAACAGGGGGGAAGCCCCCCCCCCCCCTCATCCGCTCGGCCGTTACGTCCCCGCACAGGCCGGGCCGGGCTGCGCCCCAATGGGCCAGACCCGGACCCGGGTTGGGTCGGCCCGGTTCGGGCTGACCCAGGTGGTGTCGGGCCGGGTCGGACTGGGCCCGAACCCCCTAATTCCGGACCTCTTACGGTCTTTTTCCCATAACATGGGTTGCAGTCCTCCGATCGACACACCATTAGCTGCGATGCGAACCATGGATCGAGATAGTCGTTTCGATATATTACACTCAAGGTTTTGGAGAACTTTGGGTTTGGCCGGGTTGGTTCGTACACGAAACCAACCGGGCCCTCGGAGCGGAAACTCTTATAACATGAGCTCTAGATGTCTGATTGACGTTCTGTCGACATTGATTGATTCCTCTTAGTGATATGGACCTTCTAGATTACTCCGCTCGAGGTTTGGATGCAGTTGTAGTACGTTCGAGTTGGTTTGACTTAAAAACCAACCGGGCCACTGGGACGAAAAATCCACTAACTCTCAGATCGGGCATCCGATTGATGCTATGTTTGTCACGTTGAGTTCCGGTTTACTATATGGAACTTTGGGACACATCAACTCTGGACTTTGTGTTAGTTGATGTATCATCCCCTCGACTCATGGAGCGGACCCTCCCAAAAGGAGCTTGATTTGTGCGGGAACCCTAGTGCTGGTTGTGACTACGACAACGATGAAGACTTTACGGGAATCCTCCCTGGGTTCGACAGCAACGACTACAGCACTCAGCGATCCTCTGTGGGTCAGTGCCTACTGATCCTATGTGGATTAGATCCTATGTGGGTCAGCGCTCATCGGTCCTATGTGGGCCACCACATACCGATCCTGTGTGGGTCGGATCCTGTGTGGGTCATTACGAGGGTTAGTACCTATCGATTCGTTGTGGGTCATTATGGGGGTTAGTACCTATCAATCCTTTGTGTGTCAAACGAATTAGATGAATCAGTGGCTATATATGATCATCATTATCATCTTATGATGAAGTATACCTGTGTGAGCTGAGTCTTGACTTTCCATCATTATCTTCGATATGATTGACTTGCTTTCCATTTGTGATTGTGTTGTGCTATCCTGTGTGGACGTGATCGAACTTGGGCTCGGATGCTGGAGCCGAACTGAAATTGATGACTTAGGTATATGTATGGGCGTATACCTAAGTGGATTCTAGGAGACATTCGAGGGTATTGGGGTCCCTACTGAGTAGATTTTACTCACCCCTGTATGTGCTTTTCCCACATTACGTTGTGTTAGATGCAGACGACAGACATCGCGGATCGTGGTAGAGGCTTGTGGAGCAGTCAGTACCTGGAGGTGGTTCACTGGGAAGGACATACTCAGAGCGGACGACTAGACCCGAGGGGCTGAGGAGGCTATATGTACCCACCCTTCAAGGTGGTCTTCGAGTGGACGGCTCGGCGTTGCAGCTTTACTTTTCAGTTGCTGTATTTTCATTTTCAGTTGTACATTGCTTTCTGTTTGGGTTTGTATTCTGGCCCACTTTCTTTTCCACACATACATTTCCACACTTGTTTTTGTACATAGTTTTACTTAGTGTTTACTTATTCTTTCTTACTCTGTGGGGTTTTTTACGTTATAAAGGAAATGCCTTCCCTTTTTATCAGGAATTACGCCTTGGTGCTAATCGCCAACCACTGGCCTAGGGAAAGTGGGCTTGGGGTAGTCACGACATGGGCCCCAAGGACGGGTCGTGAAAGTGGATATGGGAATAACCAATGAATGTGAAACATCAATTCTTTTTCAAATGGTTTCCATAACATCTTTACTAGAAAGGAGAAAATGTTCTCTAGCAGATGATGAGAAGTTTCAAAACAAGGTTAATGCTGGAAAAAACGAGTGATTGAGTGACTTCGTATATGATGATTGAATTTTGACATTTGGGAAGATACTTTGTGTTCCCGATGTACCTAATCTAAAAATAGAATTTTTAGATGATACTCATAGCTCCAATTTCTATGAACCCCCTGGGAGCACCAAAATGTATATAGATTTGAAGGAACATTTTTTGTGGGAAAAAATAAAGTGGGAGATAGAAGATTTTGTGTCACGATGTATAGTTTGTCAACAAGTGAAATCTAAAAGGAAACATCCTGGATGAGTCTTGAAACCTCTTCCCATATCTGTGTGGAAATGAGATAACATTAAAATGGACATTTTCATGGGACTACCAAATACTTCTAGAAGGAATGATGCAATATGGGTCATTGATGATGGTCTTACCAAGTCAACACATTTTCATGATATAAGTGAGGATTTACCACTTGACCGACTAGAAAGACTATATATTAATAATGTTTTGAGACTTTATGGAGTACCCCTATCGATTTTTTTGTATTATGATCCATGTTTTACATCAAGACTCTTGATAATTTTTATAAATCCCTACATAATGAAATTATTTTGAGCACTTCCTACCACCCCCAAACTAATGGAAATTTAGAAGGGACTATTCAAAAGGTAGGATACATGTTGTGATCATGCTCACTTGACATTCAAGGTATGTGGAATCAATATTTTCCTCTGGTATAATTTTCCTATAACAATATCTTTCATTGTTGTATTCAGATGGAACCATATGAATCATTATAATGATAGAGATGTCGCACACGAACCGCTTGCGATGTTGTTTGTGAAAGAAAACTCATAGGCCTGGAACTACTGGAGGAAACAATGAAAAAGGTAAAGGTAATCCAAAACCCCATCAAAGAATCTCAAAGTAGGCAGAAGATCTATGCAGATAATCAAAGGACAAATTTGGAATTTCAGTCTTGAGATCATGTTTTCAGGAAGGCATCTCTATAGAAGGGTGTTATACATTTTGATAAGATGGATAAATTAAGTCCCAGGTACATCAGACCATTCAAAATTCTAGAACAAATTGGGGTTGCAGCTTCCCGTTTTGCAATGCCACCAATTCTCTCCAAAGTTCACGATGTATTCCATGTATCACTATTGAGAAAATACATGCCTAACCCAATTCATTTAATCACATATGAAGAATTAGAACTAGAAATCAATCTATCTTATTATGAAGTGCCTATCGAGGCTCTTGATATAAGAGAACAAGTGCTAAGAAACTTGACGACTCGTCTGGTATAATTTCTAGGGAGAAACCATTAGATTGAAGACAGAACATGGAAACCTGAGGAACTAATGAGGAAGAACCACACGAGTATTTTTAGGCAGTAATATTCTAGAAATTTCGAGGATAAAATTATTTGTAGGAGGGGAGAATGTAATACCCAAAGCTTCTGTCATACGTTTCCCTTTCAATAATTCAATAGCTTGCATTGTACGCAACTTCGAGATTCTAACACATCACGACCAATCAAACTAGACATTATGAATTTTAATACCCACTTTTAGAAATTTTATTAGTTTTATCATTAAAAATGGACATCATTTGTGGGTTAAGAATATTGAAATTAGCTTAGTGTAATTTTTGTTTTCTGAAAACATTTAGGTTTTCATGAATAGTGAAAAATACAAAATTTTATTAAAAACAACTTTTTTAATCAAAAAAATTTAAAGTGATAAATTATACTATTAAATGGTTTTTAAGAAATATTAGACTTTATTTTTAAAATATAATCCAATGTTTTTCATTGGACATAATTTCACAATTAAACAGAACATAAAAAATTGTCAATATTTTGATAGTTATTATTTTTTAAAAACAAGTTTTTTGTTTTGAAAATGGGAAATAATTTTAAATTAATTTATATCACTTACTTTTTTTTGAATTTAGAAAAAATGGATTCCATATGTAGAATCAGGAGGTTCAAATTGTTTAAATAGGTAAAAATAATTATATGTTAGGAATATTTACTTCATTAAGTATTTTATTTGTCATGGTTGAAGGGGTAAATCCTGTAAATAAGGTTATAAAATAATGTTATAATAATGTTAACTTACCTTTACATGTTTCCTAACCCTATTGGATGGTATATTTCTGACAATGGCCATCCTTGGGTTGATTTTGGGACCCCATGGAGCCACGTGGAAGTGATAATGGCATTATATAATAAATAATTTATAGTAGAGACCAAAATATCAAAAAGAAATATCCTTTAGTAAAACAATTTTTATATGAAGTTATATAATTGATATATTAGACTATAAATCATTATTAGAAATATAAAAAGCATTCCTAACTCAGTATATTTTATTTTTAATTTTTAGACATAAAATAAATATATTTATATATGAAATAATAATGATGCAATATTTTCCTTATTTAAGAAAGAACCAATTAAATGGTATTATAGATGTTAAAAAACATTATTTGAAAGTTTTTATTCCATAAAAGAATGTTCTATATTATATTGACATTTTAAGATTGATTATAGGAAATTTTTTTTGAAATAATAATGATGATATTAATTTAGAAAAAACAAAATACCAAATAGTGTCAAAATTGACATAAAATGGTTTTTAAAATAAATAATATATTATTAATTGATATTCATTTTCAAAAAATCTAAGGATCGATAAAAAGTCTTATATAATGATAGGTGTATCATTAATTAACCACTTTGGGTTCTCTTGGAATTATATTGTATGTTTATTAAATAAATAATATAAAAATACAATGGGATATGGTAAATGTCAAACTATTTAACTAAGAGTTAAATCTAAATGATAATGGTGATATAGTGACCCAATCCTGTCTAAAAACTATTGGTTGAAAGGTTTTAGACCCATACCCAGCTTTTTCTATAAATAATCTATTTTTGATCCATTTTAAACGAAAATAATTTTATTATAAAATAATATTTCTTGCTTTTTCTATGGTTCCCCTCACCCCCTTAAAAATGGTCCCTCCCCCTTCTCTATAATGAACACCTTCAATGCCATTTGGCTCAGCCAAGCCCTCCCCAAATACCCTCTCAAATGTCATACATTTATTTTAGAGGCATTTCATTAGTAATAAAGTCATCCTATGGTTCCCTTTTGATCAATTCAAAAGGTAGAACGTGAAGAAGAGATAAATATTTCATCTCCTCTTTCAAGTCTTTTTCTTCTTCCACTGCCTCTTTCTTTGTTTTTTCAATTATAAAATAATTACTCTACTATATTCTATATATTATGATGTTATTATAAATATGGTACAACAATATTAATTATTTTATCCATCCTTTGAATGACATGTCACCATAGGTGCATACGTACAACATACCGCCTCCACATCGTGGTATAGTTGTTATTCAATACATTATTATTTGGATGCGTATAATAATGATTTATAATTCATTTTTATAATTAATATAACATGATAATTATTATGTATATATGATGTACCATCCAATTATATATTATTTTAATATCAAAATAATTAAATTGTCACTCGTACGTACGTACAGATAACCGTCTCCACGAACGCGTTGAGATTCATTCCCCATCATATCCATTCAAGAATAATTTTCATTTGATGATTAAAAATAATGTTTAAATACTTGATATAATTCTGGATATATATAAGATACTTAACTTCTAATAAAATATGTCTCACATAACAAATAATATAATGCAAAACGAATCGGTTAACCCGCGAAACGAAGATAATACTAAGAAATTATTAACAATGAGATGTTAAAAGATAATATATGATATAATATTAGTATATATAGTTCTTGAATAAATTAATAACAATTATTTAACCATTATATAGGAGGTTAACTGACCATCAACCAAGGAAAAGTACAATTTAATGGTTAATTCTACAATCTCTTTATTATCCAATGTTGTTTTTAAGTAAGTTTCTACTTGGACCACATTATCATCCACAACCATGTTTTTTTAAAAATGTATTTAATTACATTTTTACTATTTACAAAACAATGGGTTTATGTAATTTATATCCTTATTTGAAATTATATGGTTTGAAACGAATCATTCAGTCATTTTCCAAACAAGGTACTTTACGACATTTTGGAAAAAATAAAGGTAAGAATGTTTTTCTATCTTATACGGTGGTTGAAGTTATTCTCCAACTTTATAACATTGTCAAGTCTTCCATTACAAGCTTATTAGAATATTTTTAAAATAAATTCTTTCTTTTATAATTATGTGACTCTTTAATGATTTCAAAATAGAAAGAGATATTTCCCTAAAAATGGTTTTGATTTCATTAATGTCAACATCAATTGATGGATTTTAAGATTATATGATGTTGATTTATTATGATACTAAACATTAATATTTCATTTATGGTTTTTTGATATGTTTGACTATGGATTTTTTATTTGTATACCATTCATGGTTTATGGTTAAATTATGGACCTTTACTAAACTAGTTTTGATACGAATGTTTTTGTTATATTTCAAAATTTCCATATGAGGAAAGTATTTGACTTAGTAAGTGATTGGTGGAGCCCACTATAACTAATCGATGCATCATTACATATAATTATACAACTATACATGGAATTGGACGACGCCTTTTCCCAATTTGATATATGGTTTTGGTAAGGCCTTAATAATTTTTAGACGCCTTAGAAGAGGCTTTAAAAAATGTTTCAGAATGCCTGACATTATACAATCCTTCATTATGAATATAATATTGATGGTTCATGTGGTCATTACACTAGTATAATACCCATGATTATGTTTTATTATGGAATTATTTACTCAGCTCATATTCCTGCAATAAAAGTATACATTTTTTATTGGTAAAGGCATGTGGTTTCAATTATTCACTATGCTTAATATTTATTCTATCTTCCGTTGTATTTCTTACCATTACTGGAAATTTGAGCTGACACATTTCTTATTTTTCCTTTTTCCATTATATGAAGATGTTAGTTATGAGTGACATGGAGGCATAATCTTGGAGTTTTGATGTTTCTAATGGAATAAATTTGTGTTGTACATCTTTTCAAGTTGTAAAGATGAACTTATGTATGAATCATGTTTCCAATAATTCTAAACTGATCAGTCTTTTGAGACATGATTTCCTTGTGATAATGACAATGTTCTGTAATAATGCATTGACTCAAGGTAACTAGTTTTGGGGTGTTACAAATAAAATGATTGGAAAAGTGCAAGCTAATAACCTTCACTTTAATTCGAATTGTTTGTTACATTATAAGGGTGGACTATATAAAAACTCATGAGTTTCATCCTCTTAATAATAACCAAGAATATTTTTAATAATAACATTATATTAATAATTTAATGTTTCAAAATAACTATTTTTCATAATTTTTGAATTTTAGTGTATAATAATTTTTTTAGCCAAATATTTTATGGAAATGAAAATTGTAAATACTACAATTGGACTAAAATGACTCTTTATATATTTCTAGATATCCCTTGAAAAATATTTCTCTACCCCTCCCTTATTTTAAATTATTTTCCACATGTTCTTAAAGATTATTTGTGACATGAATGATTTCAAGATGAAAATATTTAAGATATGTTTGGAAAAAACCTATCATGTCATTAATGTTTTTCACTCTTTGAAAAATAGATTTTTGGTTGATGTATCCACCATGTGATGTATTATTTATTTATTTAGAGGTCATTACCTAATCCAATAAAAATATAAACCTACAAATCATAATTAATGAATGAAAATGAATTATTATCTAAATAAAAAAATATATTTATTTTTTATGATTTATTAAATATAAATTAATCATAATAGATTTTTTATAGGTGTAGATATGATACTAAGATGAATACATCATTTTATGATATATAATGTGTTATTTATATAAATTATATATCCAATGATGATTTAATGATTATGATATAAATTGAATTTCGAGGAAGATATTTTTTAAGGGGATAATATAACAACATAAATTTTCACAACCTATTTTTCATAAATAAATATTATGTTTTATTATTGTTCTATTCGAAGAAAAAATATAAAACAAGTCATGAAATGTCTGGTGAATAATATTATAAAATTATCATATTTATTAAATATCTAATAAATTAAATAATAGTAATCAATTTAAAATGATTACATTTAGTAGATAAATAATTAATATGGTTTAAGAATAAAATTGATGTTATTTAACAAATAACAATATAATGAATTATTAAATAAAATTATACATGTATAAATAATTATTATGGAAAAAAATGTTTTCAAATATAAGAAATAATATATTAAATGTATTTAAATTATATATTTTAATTGAATAATTTATATAAAATTTATTATTTAGAAATGATATGTTTCTTCCCACAAAAATTCATTAGAAGTTTTATTTTCTATTAATATAATAAAGTTATTAAAATAATATTTTTAAGTTTATAAATCTATTATTAATTTTAATGTTCTTATTCTAAAAAATTATTAGAATGTTTTTTTGAAATAATTTATGAAAATAATATTTTTAGGGAAAACTGAAAAATTATCATTTACTAAAACAATAACACTTTTTTATATATCGGGAAGTAGGTATATCATAAAAAAATATTATTTCATTATTAATGATGTATTTATTTATTTATAAAAATTTTTATTAAATTCAATTATAAATCTATAAAACTATGTCAATTATTTTATAATAATGCATTATTTTTTCCAATAAAATAAACTATATTTCTCCATTTTTTATTAATAAAATATTATTCTAATACAACTAAAAAAGAAATTTTTTTATAGAAACATATATTCAAATTTATTTTGAATAAAAAATTTAAAATATTAAAATAAATTACATAATTAATTTAAACTGGCACTTAAACTATTATATTAAAAATACACTTTTTCTCAAACTGGATTTAAAATATATATATAAAAATGTCAAAACTGATTTAATTATTATAGGAAGTTTAAATGAGAATATAATATTAATAATTTTAATATTCAGTTCCATATTAGTAAATACTGTAAATTTAGTTTTTAATCATAAAAAAGGAATTTCTCATTAGAAATATAGTTATATCTATAAAAATAAAAGGGTAAAATGTGTAAACCAATGTGGTAGAGGACTTAAATGGTAAGAATGTTTTTTTTAACTGAGTGGATGACGTTTTTATTGACATAAATAAATACACAATTCGGTATTTTAATTTTTTTAGTCTTCCTGAATTGTGAAACATGTTTATTCTTCATATTAAGATGAAATTTTTACAAAAATATCATTCCCATATATTAAAAAATAGTCCACCCCCCACTTTGCCAATACCACAAGAAGATTTTAATTTATTGTTGATGTTTTCCAATATATCATTACGTATGAATCTTATTCAATTTCAATATATACATTGTTGGTGATGCTGCACTACAGAATCCATATCGAAGGATTCCTCTAATAGAATCGTAATGTTATCAAGGTAAGTAGTAATTTTTTTGTAATTTTTTTATTTTTAATCCTTCCAATAAATATATAATTATTTAAAAATCATATATGAAAAATAAAAATATATATATTATACAGATATTATTTTATTATTAGAAAAATTATTACCAATCTTCACCCATTTCTATTAAAAAAATTAATTCATCTTTTTTGTGGGAACTACCGCCTCCGTGGAGTATCATATTTCAATTTTCCAATGAAATTAATTATTTTTAATTAAAAGATATTATAATATTATATAAATCTATAAAAAAAATCAATGAAATTTAATTATTACTGTATTATAATTATAGAATTAAGAAACAAATTTAACAAACATACTCATCAATTAATTAGGTTTTTCTATGTTTGGGTTAGTCTATCAACTTACCCAAAAAAAAAAAATATGGATGATAGTGAGAAATTAATTACATCCAACAATGAATAAAAATATGTAATTAATTAATAATTATTATTATTCAATAGAATATAAATATTAAAATAAACACAAAATATACCATAGTGTTTTTATTAAAATTCATTGCAACCATCTAATCCTCTATTTTTTCATTAAGGCCATTAATAAAAAAATTAAATTAATGAAATTATGAATTTTTAAATAATTATAAATAATAAATATCAATTTTATTAATGGTTTAATAATTAAATTTTTTTAAGAATAATTATGTTCAAAACCATTGTTACAAAACAAGTAGAAAACTATCAATTTCTCTCAATCACAATACTAAAAATAGATCACAACACATTTACTCATGTTGATAATTAAAATAAATAAAAATAAAAAATTGATGTTGATATGAACATGTTTAAAAAACTGGTTACTATGATATTTATATTTAATATACATTATATTCAATCACATTAGTGGATGTTATGATGTATATTATGGGTTTGATATCGCAAATTTAATATATTGGCATATATTAAATATTGAGTACCATCACATATTTTGTACAGTGAATTCAATGAACTATTTCATTCAATTATAATGTATATATTTTATTTAATTTTATTTTTATGTCCATTTTATGGTAACCCTATTATGCTTCTTGGATTTGTATATTTCCATTACCTTATGGGTTTATTATTCAATATCAATTGAAAATCATGATGGTTTTTTAAATATAATCCATCCAGAGAGTTTTTATGATCATTATTTCAAAATCCTTACAAAATTAGGTATTTTTTATAATATATAATTTTAATGTATTAATATAATTATTATTATATCTTTCTTCTTATTCTGTTCATTTCCCAATTTCTTTAATTTCTTTTAATTTATTTGTTTCTCCCACTGTGCTTCTTTCTAACTCCTTGTTTGTGGAGAGCTAACCCTCACTATTGTTCGAGGGGGAAGTGGTTGTATTTTAGTTTTATGTGATTTATGGATTTATCATGTTATATTCTAAGGAATCATTAGTGGTTAAATGATTTTGGTGATCGGTTGCCCCACTTTCTCTACTATTGTCTTCTTCCTCCTCGTTTAATAATTTTCCTTCCCATCATTAGCCAATTCATTCAAACGGTGGACTTTGGATTGGGTAATGATGTGGAAGAGTTAACGACTACATGTAGAGGTCTCAGTGCAGGGTAATAAATTTCAAACAAGAGGGTGTGGAGTGATAGGTCTTGATCTCCACATTGAACAATTCATTGAAAGATATTTTGAATGACAATGATAATTCCACTGTTAGACCCCAAGAACAATGGTTTTATTTTACTAAATTCTTTGTGTATTTTCTTCCATTTCATTGTATTTTGTATTTTTATATATTTAAATATTTATATTATATTTATATTTTCCTCGTTTCAATTCCCCCCATTTATATTATGATTGTATTTTTATGTTAGTTAGATTTTAAATAGTGAGAATAGAAAAATAGTGTGTGGAAGTGGCCTCATTGTGATCGACCCTATGGTGTGCCACTATGGTACATTTTTAGGTAATAAGATTTTAATTGAATTGTGGTTCGCGAAAAACCACTCTCATCAGTTACCCTCCCCATTTTTGATCAATTTACAACACAGATAGATTGAGAAATTTATTATAGGTTGGAGTGGCTGGAAATTTTTTTTACTAAAATATTTAAGAATTACAATATAATACATAAAAAAATTTAACTAAAAATTCTATAATTATTATCAATTTATCATTATTTATGAAAAAGAATTTGTTGTTTAGAAATTCTAAAAACCACCACATTAAATTAATTGTTCCATCACAATTATTTTCTTCACATATTCTTAATATAAAATTCCTTACATATCACATCAGTTCACATATCTAATCCTTATCTATATACTATTAAATAAAATAATGTTAAAAAAATATATAATTGTCATTAAATAATTTATAAGGGTATACACTTATTCTTATTATTACATTAGTCATGATGTTTTATGGTCTATGCATCACAATAGGGTTTTAATGCTCCCTCAAATGCCAAAATTTGTTTCCAAATTAAACTCATTCAAAATGTGTAACATTTATTCAAGTAAAATTTATAATTTTAAAATTATTTTTTTAAAAAATAATAAAATACTTATGAAAAATATTAATTTTATAATAAAACCATCCTATATTTTTTAAATCATTAAATTATTGTTCCCTACAAAATTACCATAGGAATCACCAAAAAGACAATAAATTGATAAAAAAATGTACATTGGATTCACTATGCTACCCTTATTATATATATATATATATATTGAAGGTGATTCTTTGGTCAAAGACCAAAGAAAAATTTATTGATAAGAAAAAGAGAGATTTCAAGAAGCGAAAGGAATTGAATTTTTTACAATCTCTATCCAAAAGATAAAATAAATCAGAGGGAATAGAGTCCAGCCAAGTCATGCTTTGATGGACACCTTTGTTGGCTAGAGCATTAGCAACGACATTTGCTTCACGATAGGCATGACTAGCTATAACATCAATCCAACAGAGTAAATTGAGGCAGTTCGTCCAGCAAGAAGTGAGCGGCCAGGATAGATGAACGTTGCCACTCCAGATGGCATGTATGATGGTGGTTGAATCACTTTCAATCCAAAGCTTTCTCCAACCTCTTTGAAGAGAAAACTCAACAACATGAATAACTCCGAGTATTTCTGCCTCCAGAGATGAAGAGTGACCACAACCAACAAAGAAACAACCTTGACATTGCCCAGTTGAGTCCCTGAAGATAGCACCACAACAGGCAGGACCAGGGTTGCCTTTGTAAGAGCCATCAACATTCACTTTGATCCATCCTGGCATCAGAGATTGCCAAAAAAACGTCAAATATGCATTTTGGATTTGGGAAGATACCAGGAACGTGAAGATGACGAAGGATCATAAAGTCACCAACCGAGTTGTTGCAACAGTCTTTTTGAATTGAGGCTGCTTCATGAATCACAAGGAGGATTCGGGACTTCCATGCATTAAGATAGAATGAGTGATTATTGTGAATAATATCATTTCTAACATACCATAGTTCATGTAGAAGTTCTGCCACTGCCGCCAAAAAAATATTTTTAACCTGCAGAGAGGCATCATGTCTAGTACAATGCCTATCTGATGATTTTTTAATAAAATATATTTGTAATATATTAATTTTTAATCTAAAATTAATTTAATATATACTTTAATATACTTCAAAATTTATTTTTCAGAGAGGAAACTAATTTAATAACTAATCATCATTATCAAAATTCTCCTTTAAGAGGACACCATAAATATTAGGAGGAATCATCATTTACATAGTTTTATATGAAAAATACTATAATGGTATGAGTAAAATGTAGTAAAATTATTTTTAAAAAATTATTGAAAGAGAATTGTAAATATACTGCTTGTTCATATATATATATATATTTATGAATAGTGACCAAAAAAATTTACTGAACATTTTGTTCATATAATAGTAATAAAATATTGAAAAATAAAAACAAAACGTGAAATGATAGTCCATAAATTAAATGTTTCTAAAATATTATATATGACAAACGAATAATGATATTCACCCCATAATTAGTGTTTTGAGAAAATATAAAAATAATTTTTCAACAATAATATTACTATAATATAGTGTTTTGAAAAACATGAAAGAGGGGTTTCTTAATAAATAATTTCCTTCAAAAACATAAAAAAAGTGTTTTAATTAACTTATTTTCATTTTTTTATTACTTCTTCTATAAAATTTATCAAAATAAACAATTTGATGAACTTTGTTCAGTTATTAGGGTCAAATTTATGGATAAAAGAAAATTTGTATAGATAACCTATGGTGTTGTTGATTTTGAAAAAATAGAATGCCTAAAGCCTTAATATTTAATAAGTTGGAGATCACGTTACATTTTCAAATTTTCAATAACATATTCATATGTAAAAATTTTATACGTTTTATCATAGATGTATTTAACAAAAAATACTGATAAATTTGAGGAATATCATTTGAAATATTATAAGTACGATATTACTTTTTTAATATGGAAATTGTTTCTTGAAGATCATTTTAATATTCAGATAAATACTAAAAAAGTTGAAAAACTAGGAGTTCTAATAATAAAAATATACCTTATATGAATATGAAATATATACTTATTCTTATTTAAAATTGATTGTGTTACAAGATGTGGAGTTATGATGATATAGAGTACTCAAAAATGTAAAAAAACATGATGGTACTGATATGAAAAATTTATTTATCGATACTATATATATATATGTATATATATTAACCACCATATAAATTGGTATAACCCGATGAAAAAGATAAAGATCCTAAAAATCATATCCAAAAAAATCAATTTATATGGTCATAATTTTTATATATATATATACACGCATAACTCTTTATAATTTATTCTATCTTGAATTCATTAAAGAAAGCATTACAACTCATTTCTATCAAAACTACCAATGCATACCTGAATTTAGTGTCCAGATGGAATTATAAAATTTATGTAAGAATAATGATAGGAAAGTTATACCATTGTAGGCCAAAGAGTAAAATATTGAGAATTGTGTCATTATAATTGTAGGCTAAGAGATATTCATTCATGGAAATATACAACACAATTTTTTTTGTTTGATGGATTAAAATACAATTGATGGATGAGGATGAAAATGGTGGTATCATGTTGGACAATTACTGATCACGTTGTCCAAGAATAATGTGTTGCTACGTGTTGGAAGAAGAATAAGACAGAGGGTTTCTAAGGTTAGCGATGGATATAAGACTATAACTCATGAATATTGAACGATTGAGAACCATTTTTAATGACTACCATAATTATAATATTATGATTTAAAAAGGTGATAGAAAACAATTTTCTTCCGTAAGAAATCATTTTTTCATAATTCCAAATGACCAAATATAGTACAATCGTTCTGAATGGATTGGATGAATTGAGTAACCTAGGGTCTACTCCTAAAAACACACCTCACTCATTTACATTATTATCCAAGTATACCTATATAACCACCTTCCATGAACTCACTTTAGTATATACCATGTGGTAATAATACTCTCACCAGCATATATATATTGTCTCCCACTCTACCTCCATAAGGGTCTCATGAGATAGCGCTCCCCATGGATGGTCCTACACTAACATAGCTATATTTAGTTATCCGTTTATGGATATAGTTGCAAGAATATAATTTTTATACTATGTAGAAATTAAATTAAATCAAATAATTCATACTACAAGAATATAATTTCAAATAATAGTATTCATTTTAGATGTATATATTTAAATAAAATTAATTTTTTATGTTACATGATGATATTGAAATAATATTCTCATACCTACAATGAACCATTATTTATTGTTTGAAAAATAATACTCAATACCAATACATTTCAAACACCAATGAAACAACAAAAAAATCTTGATTCCCAAAAATATGATAAATTATAAGAAATATCAATAGGAAATATGTGGAAAAGTAATTTGTTATCTCATATGTCATCATCATATATTCTTGATTCTTTTTTGTAGACATGCGTGATCTCTTAACAGAACCCATGTAATTCAACTAATTATATGATCACATAATATTCCCATTACTTATATAGATATGATAATCTAGTATTCATTATATAGATGATTAAAAAAAATTCTTTAACCTATCTCAACTAGGGGACCATATATAATTATAATAATGAAACATGGACTATCTGATATTGGTTTAGTATTCACATAAATCATTATTTAAAACATACCCAACCACTTATAGATTATCATTGAGTGTTTTTTTCAATTAAATATATATTTTAATGAAAGTTATCATGACTTGTATCTTTAAAACCATTGGTAAATTGAATCAATATTAAACCAGAACACAAATATTTGTCAAATTGTATTCTATAACACAACATGTAGTATATAGTGATGGTCATTTTCCACAATTACAATAATTATTAACTTATGATATTATTTTATATCTCAATATGAAATTAAACCCATGTAATCATTAACACAATTTCAAAACCAACAGTACTACATGAATAAAATTGGTTAGGAAAAAATTTTGTTTAACATTAAAATGTCAATTAAAATTCCATATTATATAATATACGTAGGAAATAAAAATGAATGATAATATGGAAATTATCTTTCACATAACAAAATACTATTTATGTTTCTAAACAACATCATTAATGTTATCGAAACCCTATATAATATTCCACCTGATCATATACTATATGATTAACCACTTTACCATTCTTTTATTTACGACAACTATTTTCAATTTTCATGTCCACTACTTTTATATGTAATTCTTACCAAATAAATATATAAAAAAATAACCACAACCACCCACCAAACTTCTTTAGTTAATAACCACTGTAAATAAATTTTAATTGAATACTGGTAAAAATCGAGAATCCTATTTATATTGATTACATAATTTATATAAGTATTTGAGTTCATATAATTCACAAAATTTTATATTTTAATATCAATATCAAATTTTATTGTCATAAAAATCTATCTATTGAGAATATGAATACATTTGACAATTATTCTCAAGGTTTCTGAGTTCTATATACCAAAACCACTACAGTAGTCACTGTTTAACCTAACCAAAAAATTTATTCAGAGTTTCTTTTATGGTGGCTCATTTGGGCATAATAAAGGGGAATTTTTTGAATGGTTATACTTGTGTAACAATAATTTCCATAGAGGAAACCTAATGTTTTTTAATATAAAACATTTCATTTAAACTTGTTGTGGAGGAACAAAATTGTTTAATGCCTCTCATTGTCAACATGCATGACCTCATTAGAGTTGTTCAAGGGAAAATCATTGGAAGGCCTATCATAATTATAGGAAAAACTTGATAGTACTTCTAAAAAACCGATGATAATAGAACAAGGACATATCAATTTCATAAATCCAATTACATTATATAGCTGATTATAAAATAATCACTAATGTGTAATACACATTAATTTCATAAGGTACAATCGTTATTAATTACACCTTTATGCGTAAAATTATTTACACTAATATATCCCACTAATTTGTTGATTATATTGTGTTTCCTCTAGAATTGGGGATGACCTCGTTGATTTAAGGTTCAAATATTCCAATTGGATTATAATGGGTTTGTTCGTAAAACATGAAACATCGAATGATTCCATATCCATTTGGACCTACTTTCCAAAGGTAGGTGCTCATTAGTTGTGGACTGATGAGGCTTAGGAATTTTCATTGGTCAAGAGGATGGGAGGTAAGACTCATCACACCTTTTTTGAGGGGAATTATTGTCTACTCCGGGACTCTCATTATAGATTTATGTTATGTTCGTTAATCCTTATTACATTACCAATTATAAAATGAAATTTCCTTTAGATCTGACAATCAATGATTGAATATGTATGAAATTTAGAGAATATTTTATATGTATTCGAAGTTCTTAATCGATAGAGAATCATCTGTATTTGTTAGAGATTCTTAGTCAATGGTATCCTTCAATACATTAAAGTATCTTGGTCATTATGATAACCATACTGGTTTTAAATCCACTCAGTGGGGCACGTGAAGTTTATTGACATTCAGAAGGACATAGATTATTTCAGAGTTGGGATTTTACCCACAGATGGGCTACCTACGTATCATTTTTTTGTGAAAGGAATCAGAACCCACATTGTTCGAGTAAGGGAGTATGATTTTTCTGCATGATTGATAGTTCAAAAGAAGATGTCATGATTACTTTTCGCTCTAAGCTCACGTGAGTCATAGTCGGTGTGAGAAATAAGAGGTATTGGTGAAACCAGACAATTTGTTCCATGCAATGATGTGGGTCTTATGTATGTATAACTGCCCGAGTAGATGAGGATTAAGATTTATTTCAAGGAAGAAATCCATGGATAGGGTCCACAAAGGAATATGTGCTTCATGGAGATTTGGATAATATAATCTTAGGGCTTACTCTTATGGAAGATTCCCAAGTTAGGAGGGGACTTATGATTGGGTTTTACTCTTGAGAAGGAATCCCATATCAAAAAAAAGTATGACTGGTTAAGAGAAATTAATACTAGGGCTTATACTTATGGATGAGGCACAGGTTAAAAGGATTTTAAAATTAAGGGATTTTGGGATTACCCCTGAAGAGGATGCCCATATTTGAGACTGGGACTTACTTATAAGGAGGAGTCCCAAGTTAAGGGAATTATGACTAGGGATTACTCTTGAAAAGGAGGCTCGTGTTAAAGGGATTTGAATATTAAGGGATTTGGGGCTTACTCCTGAAGAGGATGCCCATATTTGAGACTGGGGATTACTCCTAAAAAGGAGGCCTAGGTTAAAGGAATTGTGAATGGGGCTTACTCCTGAAAAGGGGGCACAAATTAAAGAGGACTTGGGGCTTACTCCTAAAGAGGATTAACATATTTGAGACAGGGGCTTACTCATAAGGAGGAGGCCCAGGTTAGGGGACTTGGGGATTACTCCTAAGGAGGATTCCCAAATTAATGAGGATTTGGGGCTTACTCCCAAGGAGGATGCCCATAGTAGTGATGATTTGGACTTAGGCTTAATCCTGAAAAGGATTCCCTGGTTAAGGATTCTCCCATATTAAAGTATGAGGTTGAATCAATGAACTCTCAAACGTTAGTGACATAAAGATGTGAAAATCACTATGTTTTGAGAGATATTCCATGGAACTCCTTTCAGTTAAGGAATTTCAATCAAGAAAACAATCCATAAATGGCTTTGAAGAGTTTCTTGACGAATAAATCTTCAATAGCAGAGGTAGAATGGAATAATAGGGGTTAAATGGGCAAGAAGGGAACACAAAAAGAGAGGGGCACACAAGTCCTGGAAGACGCACTGGTACTGCGTGGGCACGTTAGTATTGGTCGCGCATGTATACCTACATGACACATGGGTACTTGCGCGATCCTTGACCTGTATAGTAATACATGAGTGATTCTTGACCAAATCCTTTTAGAATCATCCTGAGGTACTTCCAGAAGAGTGGCGTGCATGTTTCAATGGATATGCAAGGAGGCGCACAAGTGTGTTCATTTCCCTTAAGGGAAATACATTTAGGCGTGAAATTGTTAATGATTTCTAAAACTTAGACCTTATTCCTCTTGTTTAGACCTTCCATTATAGGTAAAAAATTACCTTAGAAGTGTTCAGAAGACTTGAAGAAGAGTCTTCGGCATTCAGAGCCCTATATCGGATTTCTGGAAAAATTCCTCTCGTAATGGGGGGCCCACCGGTGGTATTTATCGGCTGGAGAAGACACCAGCCAGTTATCACTTAGGGCGTGCAATTCAATTGCATGAGCACTTTTGGAGTGCAAGTGTACTTGCACGACCATGGTAGAACATGCATGACCATTTGCGTAATGTTCTTCATATTCCTTCTTTTGTGAATTTTTGATATGTGTCCAAAGGTTGAATCACTTTGAGATAAGATATTCCCCTTTTCCAATATTTAGACTCTGTGACTAAAGGAGCGTCAACAAAAGTCCCCCCTCAGAGTTTTATTCGGAGAGAAAATAGGATTTGACTCTTAGGAAAAAGAGGAAAACAAATGAAATATGTGGCACGCATGTTATGGCGTGCAGGTAGTGGTGAAGAACATCTAGCTGGACAGACATCGTCGCTCAGGGTACGGTTGTGGCTTATAAATATGTGGCCCCATTTCCGTACAAAGCATCCGAAGTTAAAACTATCGATCTCTCACCACGCAAGTGACCTTCACTGCCCAAGTTGCTCGTTTTCTGCTGTTTGCTTACTGTCGTGCTGCTATCAAGGTATTTGGACTTTTGCGTCAAAAACTTTCACGACACATTAGCACTCGCACGACACATCAATGCTTGCGCACCATGTTTAGACTTGCGCGCCTTAATGCCTTTTCCATTTTTTCGAATTACTTCACAAATTTTATGAAAAATCAACTTACTTAAGAGTTATTTTTTTCAACTTTTGTGTAGATTCAACGGCTCCCAAAAAAATCAAAATGGATGTTGAACTGGATAGCAAGAAGATTGATGAGATGATAAACATTGTTGGTCATGATTACTATGATATCTGCGAAAAAACTTTCCCATATTTGGCTATGTACTTGACGAAATATCATCTTAATTTCACACAGAGCATCTACCTACCTCTGTATGGCGATGGTCATCTGCAATGATTCAATGTTTGAGATGCAAATAACTATATTCCTGAGATGTAGCTGCACCACCACTCCTCTATTTCAGTTATGTTGTGCATTAAGAGCATCAACATTGGTGTGAAAATTAAAATTTTCCCTCCATGACACTTCCTTACAGATATGAAAATGGAAAACCCATGGGCTGAAATGTTTTCCGCTGCTGGTTGGTGGAGAGAAGATTATCATGGAATTGGAACAATATCTAAAAATAGTACTCTATCTAAATGGACCTTTACTTAAAATTCTCCATTCTCAAATCCATGTATCCATAATCCAAGTCTCTGGGATAGAAACAGATTCACTGTTTGATCAGTAGAAAATTTTCTCAAACTGCACTCAAGATCATTCTTCTACAAGTGTTCCAAGAAGAGCTGGTATCACTGCATTTCTTATTGTATCTAGTTGACTGAATGAATTTAAGGTGACTACTGATGATGCTTGGGATTCCGTAAATCAAATGAAGAGTTATGTTGAAAGCCTTTTGTAATTCTTGAAAAAGAGAAGAGACTCCAATCTGTGGATGCCCTTCTAACTCTTGTGCATCAATGAAAAACACTTTCATCTTCAATCATTTGTAGTTGCATTCTCTTATTGGCAGTTTAATTTCATTCATGTTGGACATAAAAATGAATCTAATGTTTAAGGTCGAAATAGCTTTAACTGAATGAATTAGAATTGACTCAATTCCTTGAAAAATTATCTGAAAATATTTTACCACACTCAAGTATGAAGGGAAAATATGTAAACTAATACTTAAAAACATTTGAATTTGTGGAATGGTATGAAAAATAGATAAAAAGGCATTAGAAGAAGTAGTTCCCACGAATGATGTTATCAATATTTAACAAACCCATTAGGGGGTTGAATTATGTAGGGCCACCAAAGGGTATTGGCTGCATAGTCAAATAAATAACATCTTCTGGCTGACAGGACCGTTATGTAGACTACTTATGCAAGGCCGCCTAAGGGCACGTGCTGCATAGCCAGTCAAAAGAACACTCAGAAATTTACTTATCTATTGCTAAGAAGCTAGTGAAAGTTTATGGGGATTAATATTTTCCAAAGTATAGAGTTTACTCTATGGAGAGAGGTACATGAATATGGATAAGATATTTCCAAATAGGTTTGTTTAAGAATTGGATGAATGTTACTCCTACGAAGGTCTGACCCAAACCTAGGGAAGGAAAATATAAACCATAGACTTGAATACTTTCAGTTCATGAAAAAGAGTATGGGACAGATATGTTAAGGATATCCATTTTTTGGATCCCTACATATTTTCATTAATACAATGAAGGACAAAATATATTTTCCTCCCAATAATGATGTTACCACTATTTGAAAATCCCATTAGGGGGTTGAATTATGTAGGACCACCTAAGGATGTTGGGTGCATAGTCAAATAATATCATCTTTTGGCCGACACGTCTGTTATGTATACTATTTATGCAAGGCTGCCTAAGGGCATGTACTGCATGGTCCGGAGAAAGAACTCTCTAAAATTTAACATTTTGTGACTAGAACACAAGAAAATAGTTATAAAGATCTAAAAGTATTCAATATTAGGATTATGATACATAAATATTGGTATAGTCTAATGTATGTAGAGATACACGAATCAATGATAACCATAATCTTGTTGTGGCTGGATCCTTAATGGAATATTTTGGACATCACTATGTATCCCATAAGGATGGGAATCATGCCATACGTAGTTCTTAAAATACAGTTTAACGTCATGTGGTAAGAAAATATAGGAGACCATTTTTAAGAAATAAACAGTGTGTGTTTTCATGGGGACTTTTCAACCAAGGGAATGAAAGTGGAATTTGGGGATAGGCCCAAAAAGACTTAGGTCTAGATTCGAGGGACACTCGAACATTCCTACATATCCCACAAGGATTGGAATCATTCCCATGTAGTTCTAGAATTACCCTCTGTACAAATTTAGTTCATACATGTGAAGGGTGAAAGGGGAATTTGGTTCAATGATGGATTAAACCAAGATAAAAGGTTCAGGCATTTCCATGTATTCACATATCCTTTGGAATGAAACATGGTTGAAAAAAAGTCAATGTAAATAATGATTCCCTCTCAGGTGAGGGTATCAAAGAATATTATAGTTTATTGCCGTACTGGACAAAAATGTTGTACACTTTAACATCATATAGAAAGGACAAAAGTGAACCAATGTAAATATATTGATTCTGGGGATGGTTTCACAAATCAACATCGTATGAGATGGAGGTGAACTGATGTGAAGAGATTGGTTTTGGGCTTGATCCTTGGGAGGTTTTCTTACGCACCCAGCATGGAAGGCAAGGATCAAAGTTAGCGTAGTTCAATTATAGAATGAATTAATGATCAAGTTGTTCTTAGGGACAACGACCTAAAAATGATGTTGGGACTTACACGTGGTTAGCGGCCCAGAGAGGGTGTAATGGTTGAAATTTTCTCTAATCTCACATGAGTCATACTCGGTGTGAGAAAACAAGAGGTAACAACAACTTTAACAATTCACAGTTTAATGTCATGTATGACATATAAAGGGACTATGCAGTTTAAAGTCTTGCAGTTAGGACTATTGGTGATGCACTATTTAGTGTCATGTAGCAGGGAAAAAGTATAGTTTAATGTCATGTAGGACATATTAAAGGACTTTTGTATAGTTTAACATCATGTATCTTGGACGAAAGGGAGACTGTGTGGTTTAATGTCATGCAGTGAGGACAAAATAATACACCATTTATCATTATGTTGGACGTATTAGGGACTTCATTCACATTTTAACGCAATGTTGGACGAAAAAGGAATGATACAGTTTAGCATCATGTTGGACGAAAGTGCTAATAGTTTAAGGTCGTATGCATGGACCGTTGGTTATGCAGTTTAACATCTTGCTGGACATAAGAGACTTCTACACAGTTTAGCGTCATGTAGTTAGGACGTCACAGTTTAACGTTGTGTGGGACGAAAGTAATAAAAATAGTTTAAGGTCATATGTATGGTCCTTGGATGATGCATTTTGTGTTTATACAAAATACTTCTTAAAAAATCTGTTATTGGTTGGAGTAGTGATGAGTTCTCCATCCATTGAGATTAATGAATATGCTCCATTGGAAAAGACCTTATGTACTGAATATGGTCCTTCCCGTTTTTGCTCAAGATTGGGAGGTTTCTTTCCTGGTATCATTGGAGTTCTGAGAACTAATACCAATTCTCCTTGAACGAATGAATGAAGACAAACTTTTTTGTTGAAAGCTCGTTCTATTTGATTCTGATAGACTTCCAAGTTGTGCAGAGTGCACAATCTTTTCTCATCTAACCATTCCAATTCATCCAATCGCTTTTGAGATTGTTCATCTTTGAATGACTGATCACAAATGGCTACCCTGATCTAGGGTTGTTGAACCTCAATTGGAAAGACTGCTTCTATTCCATATACCAATTAATATGGAGTTGACCGTGTTTCAGTGTAGGTGGTTGTCCGATAAGCTCACAAAGCATGAAAGAGTTTATCAGTCCATGACTTCTTATCTTTATCCACCATCTTTTGCAGTATATTTGACAGAGTCTTGTTGAAAGCTTCTATCTGGCCATTTTCCGCTGCATGATACTGAGATGAATGATTGGATTTAATGTTGTGTTCTTGATACAACTTCTTCACCACAGATGAACAAAAGTTGGAGCCATTGTCGGTCAATATGGTATGAGGGACACAAAATATAGTATTGATGTTAGACTTGATGAAACTAAAAATTCATTTAGAACTAAATTCCTTTAGAGGCATTGCCTCTACCCATTTGGAAAATAAATCAGAGGCAGTAAGAATATACTTAAATTGATTGTCCATAGCTGAAGGGTAAGGTCCCACCACATCCATTCCCCATGTCGAAAATGGCCACAAGTATTTATCTATATGAAGCAACTCTGGAAGTTGATGATTGTAATTGGCATGTACCTGGTATTAATGACACTTATTTGTGAAATCAACACAATCTTGTATCATTGAAGGCCAAAAGTATCCAAGCCTTCAAGTCTGATCAGACAGTCTATGTCCAGATTGGTGGGCACCACAGAGTCCTGCATGCACTTCTTTCATGATAGCCATTGTCTCTTCACAATCAATGCATCTGAAGAGAACTCCATCAAAACCAAATTTGTAGAGAATTTCCTCTTAGTGATCTGGGCTATCATAAAGAGTAAAGTAGACCACACATTGCCATATTTGTTCTTTACTGGCTCTATCAGGTGGAAGTGTTCCATTTTGAAGGTATTCTCTGATAGGTTCCATCCATCCCGTAGTGTGACCATATGGTTCAGATATGGGAATAATTTCATTAATTTCCTCTATTCAGATTCAAACATAAGGTGTAATTGTATGACGGTGGGCAATACTGATGGTTTTCTCGTCCCGATTTGGATCCACCAGAGCTGTGGCTATATTAGCCAGTGCATCAACTTGGGCATTTTGTGATACTGGGACATAAAAAATTTTGGTTCTGAAGGAAACTCCACAATTAACTCTCTAACGTAATCATACAAATGTATTAATTATTCTTTTCTGATGGCATAATCCCTATTGTCTTGTTTGATTACCAGGTTTAAATCAAATTTTACTTTTAAGTGATTCACTTGTTCTTGAAGCACCAACTCCAATCCTAGAATGAGAGCCTGGTATTCCACTTCATTATTTGTACAACCATCCCACAATAAGAAGGAATAAGCTATCACTTCCTTTACTAGAGAAATGAGGACAGCTCCTAAGCCAACTTTGCTGAATTTAAGATTTTTCATTTTCATTCCTGTTGGACTTCTGGAAGCACCATCAATGTACATTTCCCATATACGAGGACTATCCTGAATAGATAATACTTCTTCATTAGGAAGATCAATATCTGAAGATGTGTCTTCCACCGAAGGGTGTTTAGCAAGGAAATCGTCCAGATCTTGACCCTTTATTGCCTTTTGAGACACATATTGAATATCAAATTGCTGAAAGATAACTTCCCACCTTTTCAGACATCCTGTAAGCATCAGACGACCAAGGATGAATTTGAGCGGGTTATTGCGAGATACCAATTGGACATCATGATGCTGCAGGTAGTGTCTCAACTTCTTAACTGCATATATTAATGCCATGAAGCACTTATCAATACTTGAATATCGGGTTTCTGCTTCAAGCATAGTCTGACTGAGATAATAGAGGTTGTTTTCATTCCCAGTATCATTCTTCTGAGCAAGAAAGGCACCCAATGATCACTCTAGAGCTGGCACATAGAGGATAAGTGGTCTTCCTTCAACAGGTGGAATAAGTACCGGTGGACTCAAGAGATATTTCTTGATAATATAAAATGAATCTTGACATTCTTAAGTCCATTGGTAAGTGACTCCCTTCTTCATCAATTTGGTGAAGGGTAAAATTTTTCCTGCCAAATTGGCGATGAAACGTCAAATATAGGCTAAGTTACCTTGAATTCCTCTCAAGTATTTCAAATTTCAAGGAGGTGACATACCAAGGATTGACTTGGTCTTCTGAGGAATGACTTCGATACCACTATGGTGTACAAAAAAGCTGATAAATTTCTCTGAGATTACCCCAAATGCACATTTTAAGGGGTTCATCTTCAAATTATGTTGCCGAAGATTGTGTAATATGACTTCCAAATCATAAAAGTGATAAAAATATTTTTTTTATTTGACCACCAAAGCATCCACATAATATTCAAAAAACCTTCCCAGAAAGGGTTTGATGATACGATGAATGGCATGCTGATATGTTGCGCATGTATTCTTTAGGCCGAAGGGCATTACCTGATAGCAAAACACTCCCTGAGGGGCTCTGATGGATGTATATTTTTCATCTTTTGGTTCCATCCATATTTGATTATATACAGAATATCCATCCATGAAGGAAAGCACTTCATAGCCAGTTGTCGCATCAATCAAGAGTTTTGTAATCGGAACTGGAAAATACACCTTAGGAAAATGCCGATTAAGATCTGTGAAATAAATGAAAACTCAAATTTTCCCATTATTCTTTTTCCCTGGGACAATATTATCCAACCAAATGGGATATTGAACTTCTCTGATGAAATTATCTTTGCTGTGATTATCCAATTCAACCTCAATTTTGGAAGCATAGTTTGGGTGTGTTCTTCTAGCAGCATGTTTGAATCCTCGATGTTCTTCTAGAAAACCCAAATGATGAGTGGAAACATCAGGCTCAAGCCCTGGAATCTCTATATAATTCCAAGAAGATATATCTCGATTTTGCTTTAAAAAGGAAATATACATCTGTTTCTCTTCAAGAGTCATGGCCGCACTAATTAAAGTGGGGCATGGATCTTCTTTTGTACCCAGATTTATTTCTCTGAGTTCATCCACATTGGTAGAGATACCCTTTTCAAATGCTGGGGGTGCATATCTGAGATATTCCTCTTCTTCTTTAACATGTGTTACTTCTTCTGTTTCTACTTGCATAGTAGATGATGAAGTATAATTTTCATGATCAGAAGAGTTGTCAAAATTTGAACATCTTGAAGAAGAAGATTCCATTTTTGACCTGATTAATGATGAAGGGCCTTCTTTGGATAATAAAGAGGAGATAATGAATTGAGAATCGACATCATCGTTTACCTCTGATATTTCTATAACTTGCTCTGGACTGATTGGCGAAGTATAGAATTGCTGAATTTCAGCAGATGAAATGAAGACATCTCCATTTGAGCTTTCATCATTACAAGGTGGATCACCAATCTCTCCCATGTTTCCTAGCTTGATTTCAATAATTGAAATTATGGATCTTTCCATAAGAGTATTTTTATTTGGGTGTATTCTATCAATTTGACTAATAGGAAACACGTAATCTGTACTCATATGTGCTAATGGGTTTACTGGAATCTTTTCCAAACCATATAGAGCATTAACTTTGGCAATCTCCTTTTTTGTGGATTCCTCCTTTCCCTTCATGTGGTAGAATTCCGCCTCAATGAATTGAGATTCTCATGTCTTGAACGTGGCCTTATCACCATATAATGTCCCCACATGACCATCGAAACAAAAATGAGAAATTGATGGTATGACGAAGGGATAGCCGCATGCCGATGTAGCTGTGGTCTTCCATGCAAGATATTGAAGGCCGAGTCTTGATCAACCACCATGAAATCTGAATTAGACACAAGATATCCAAACTGTGTTCTGAGTGTAATCTCGCCCTGTGGTTCTTGTTCATTTTTATCATATCCTTGTAAAATCAAAGTAGAAGAGGGTAGATCAGATTTCGTGAGGCCCATTCGATGAAGTGTACGAATGGGCATGAGGTTGACTCCCGAACCATTATCAATGAAAACTCTTCGGATGTCTATGCCATTAACCTTTCCAGATAAGTAAAATGGTCTATTATGTCAATGCATGACACCATCTTCACTGTCATCAGTAAAAGATATTACTGCATAGCATTCTGCATGATTATTCTCTACATGGTAGACTTTAGTTGCAGCAATTTCAGTCTCAAACTCCTGAGGACTTGACAAAGCCTCAATGAGTGCCTCCCGAAGATCCTTTGAAAAATTCAAGACATCCATGAATTGATAACTTCACCAGTACTTGGACCATGTGTTTCAATATATCATACTTTTGATCTAATGGTTTGCGTTTCCTAAGAGGAACATGTGGTTTAGCAGGTGCCTTGGAAGTTGATTCTTTGTCATTTGATGCATCCTGTACAGGGATAGGAGTTGGTAATACTCCTTTTTTTAGATGATTAGACTGATTAGGTCTATTGACTTTCTAAGAGGACGAAGATGGAACCTTCAACCGAACTTCCAGAATAATTGTGCAAGGTCTGAGTCTGCCTTGTGTGGAAGAACATTCTTGTTCTTGTTGAGCTCGTTGAAGGGATGTACCACGAGTTTCTGCTGCATACACAGTTCTAGAAGGGGTAGAATTGGAATAGTGGCCTCTGAAAGATCCATGTCATCCCCTGTATCCTGTGCCGCTGAAAATTCCTATGATTCTTCTATTTGATATAGGGAATTCAGGCTCATCAAAATCGAAATTGCAACTGGCATATGGATCTATTAATTGAATCATATTAACAGAACCGAAAATCAACTCTGCATCTGATAAAGACTCTACCTGATTACCCTATTTAGGCTGTGTCGTTTGGTGGGGAAGTGCCCGTGAATTTAAAGTAGATGGCATGACGTCTTCCAGAGTCAAATACAACGTAGGATTTGACACATACTCATCTTCTTCAGATTCTTTTTCTTTCTTTGAATCATGCTGTTTCTTTGAGGATTTTCTCTCCGATGAAGAGGGTTTTGGTGTGGCATTCATTGCAGAAGACAAAATTGTTTTCATCAATTACATTCGCAAAATAGCATGAGTTTGGTCGTTCATCTTTCTGACCATCCAATCATCATATTTTTGTGCATTTTTTCTTTTTTACTTCTTTCCATTCTCCTTCCACCTCTATAATTGTAGTAGTAACACATTCCACCTTAGTTGAAGATCCTTTTAATTTGACTTGTCCCAAGTTGACCATCTTTTTCAAGAGGTCATTGAATACAAAACACTCCTGGATGGGATGGCCAAACATTTGATGAAAGGGGAAATAGTTGGGATGGTCATCATCTCCTTTCTTGTTTGGACTTTTGGGCCTTGGAAACTGAACCAAATTATTTTTCAAATCCGAAATGAAGTAACAAGGAACTTTTCCATTTCAGAAATAGTATGTTTTTCTCTTCATATCCTCAAATTGTTTTCGTCTTTGATCACGTGGGTCATCTTGATGAAACAACATTTTTTGTTGGCACTCAGGAGGTGGAGCCCTTCGATAAGATGAAGGTTTTGAAGTAGAAGCAGGTACAAGTGATTGATAAATCATAACTATAGCAGTCTCTGCTTTACCCATTCTCCTTCCTAGAGCTGATGGAATTATACGAGCCTTATCCTTAGTCTTTATAAGAGAATCTTCAATCTATTGAGCGATTGAAGTAAGGTCTCAAAACCCTCCTGTATATTTCACAGGGATCAATGGTGTGCATAATTCGTCATGTAGATTTTCCACACATATTGGCAACAGTTCTTCCTGAGGGAGTGCTAAGATTAGGGAATATGCTAATCTCTTCCAGAGAGCAACGAAATCTGAGACCCTTTCATTCTCCCTTTGCTTACAGTTTTTATGATAAAAAACTATTTTCCTTGGCAACGTTGAGGTGAATTGTATAAGTAATTTTTGTCGAAGATCATCCCACCCGGTAATTTACCAAGATCGCAAGCTTGTGTACCAAAAAAAATCTGTTCCATGCAAGGTTCCCACGAAGTATCTGAGTTTCACTACTTCTTTCTATTCTGGAGTCCCCATCATAGGATCTAAACAAGACACTTAATGCGTCAAATGATGTTCAGGATCGCCTAATCAATTGAAAATAGGGAATAAAGGGTTACCAAAACATTATTGGGGAAGGACTAAATCTACCCATTCAGGGTAAGCTCTCTTTTCTGGTTAAAGCTTCGCACGATTCCCTTCCACAGTCTCTAACAGAGCTGTTAGTGACTCAATGGTAGTTATTAACATTTGAGAAACATCTACATGAACTTGGACATGGGTGGGTGCAATGAATAGAGCTGGTATAGATGTGGTGGCTGGTACTGAAACTGATGGGAGCACTGCAAATTTTTGTTGTACATGACCCGTAGGATTATATCTGTGAGGGTGTACTGATAAAAGAGGATATTCTTGATCCATTTTAGAAGCCATAACAAATTCTTTTGACTGACTGACTACATCATGCTTAGGGAGAAGACTGCCCTGAAGTAGTTCTGCATTTATCCTCCTCAATTCCTTCATTTATAAATCCTGTTGTGCCAATCTCTACTCTAGTGAGAGAGATTTTCCTTCTTCAGAGGAAGGGTATGTAACCTGATTCTTTCCTTTCCCCTTTTTAGCTCTCTTTTGGAGAGGGGAAGTTGGTTACTTGAAGGATTACCTAGATTCTGGGTAATCCTTTGATTTCGTGTACATACACCTTCTTCATTTGTGTCTATGCGTACAACTTCTGGAACCGGAACCTCTTCATCTAAGTCCCCTGAGTGAGCCTCATGTTCTAGAGGATCAGAAACAATGACATTAATGACATGAATTTATGCATAACACATCATATCCCTTATATCAGCATTTCTATGATATTGTCTCCTACCATGACCCTGATGAGACATTACCTTTCGTTGATTTGATCCCTTAGGAACTTCTTGGAGATGCGTAATTTGGATAGAATTTCCTGATAATTTGGCTCTTTATTAATCTTTTGGGTTCTTTCCCCAATTGAGAGAAAACCAAATTTCACTGAGTAGGGGATTGTTGATTTGAAAAAGTCCCCATTCCGATGGATTGGGACTGTTCCTGCTACCTTTTCTCATCTTCTCGAATCCTATTTGTTGATTCCGAGGGTTGGGTTAAATGAGTCCCTAGTCTGGAAAGCTGGGGTGGCTCTTGATATGCTATGTCTGAGAATTTGTTAAAATCTCTCTTGATCTTGTGGACCTTAGTACGGAAATTAGTTGGATGTATCAATCAGTATCCACTTTTATCACCCAGTTGAAAATACCGTTAGATGATTTCAGACACTTCTGTCACTTGATGATGTTCTTGCTCCATACGAGATTCCTGTTCAATATTCTCATTTTCTTGATGCAGGAGTAATTCAAAAACTTGTTATCTATATTCTTGATTTTGAGAAGAACTAGATGAGGCCTGTTCTTGGGAAAGCTTTTGATTACAAAAAAAACCCATTGATTGTGGATAGAAATGGGAAATAACATTGAATGAGACCATTTTCGACGGTCTTTGCTGACAGGAGAGTATAGTGAAATTTAGTGCTCCATGAACACCCCATCCTCTAACTTGAATATCATATGGGGCATTGGAAATTAACTGGTGCAATATTATTAGTGCGCCAATGCATGAATGTTGAAGAGCTATCTACTGCTTTTCATCCTTCGGATAACGTGAGACTGATAGAGATGCCAAATCAATCTAACGTTGAAACCCTTATATTATCATAATATGATTTCATATTCATCATAAGATAATACTTTTGTTTTCAACTGACAATGAGTTTTCCATATGTTAAGACGAATATCATGAATTCCATCTTCTGTCAACATCTATGGAATGTCATACTGAGAGTCAGCCAGAGGCCAAAACATGACTGGTACTTCACCCTTCGCCAGTTGTTTTCTCATGTTCAGCATTTCCTCTTTAACATTCAATTAAAATTCTTCTACCTGATTTGACTAGATCTGGGGTGTCTTTGATTCTTTGTTGGATTCAACACGATTCTTAGAGAAATCACTGATCAAAATAAAAGATGCATGACTTAGGGGTGGTTCGGAGAACGACTTGCACCCTGGGCTATCTTCTTGTTGATAAAGTATTTCACCTGTCAGCAATGAAGCATCAGACATGACTGGTTTTTCATTTTCAAGTGCCTCAAGATAAGATGTGTTTCTTGTCACTACATTGTCCAGTGGAGCATTTTTCGGGAAATTTGAATCACTACTACGGAGAGGACTTTCGCATCGAAATTTGTCATCATGGGGAGTACCACCATGGTGGGTTCTAGAAAAGGATGATATCTCTTGCTCCTTGGACTTCTGGCCACACAGAGGGTTATTGTAGCTCTCATCTGAAGATGGAACTTCAAGATCGAATGAACTGTCATGAAGTAAGCCTTAATGAGGAAGTGTCTGTTGGGGACCTTCTTAATTAATGTTCCTACTATTGGGAACTAAGGGAGTATAATCTTGGATTCCAACAGATAACTGTCTGAGGGCTTCAAGAACTCCAGCATCGAGAAAATCCATGTTACAGATTGTTTCTTGATCTCATGACTGTGATGGGCGGGACTTCTTCATAGATGCCTTCTTACTCACCTTAGAAACCACTTGTTGATGAAAGTGTCTACTCTGAGTAGGTATATGTGCTTGATCAGGAGATATGGAAAGGTTAGGCTGACAATCCCCACTCAAATCAGGTGTATGTGCCTGACTTGGTTGTCCGTATGATTTGGGGGAGTATTCCCCACAACCCTCATGGACTGGAACATATGTGTGTGTCTGTTCTGGAGTGAACTGCTGATGTGTCACCCCACTAGTAGGGATAGATTTATGTGTCTTTCCCTGAGATGCTGCTGAAGCTATTATAATATCCTGACAGGTATCCAGAATAAGAGCAAGGATTTGCTTCTGCTCTTTCACCATTGACAGAATGTGCTTGGTGACTTCAGCTACCAAAATAAGGATATATGTCTATTCCGTTCTTTGAGTAGGTATGTGTGCCTGCTCTTGTCCTCCTTTTCCTGTCAGTGAATCCAGACAGTACTCAAGTGTGGAGGCAGAGAGTTGAGTCTGCCTCTTATTTTTCACCGGAGCTTTCCGACTAACTTCTCTGAGTGCTACCATGTGAGACTATTGGTAAGCTTGATCAATACTAGCAGGTGTGTGTGACTTCTGATTGCACATCGCCGAATGTGGTTGATGAGATTCATCATATGTAGTTAGATGAGCCTTCTTACTAGATGATGAAGTATAAACATGTGTATGTTCCTGCCTATAGTACTCTGTTGGAATTTCCTGGCGGGATTATCGTGATGCTTCCAGACGAGTCTGCTGGACATCAGAATTAAAACGGATATGTTCCCGCTCGTTTCTTGCCACCATGTTTGGATGGTGGAATTCTGCGGAGATAGTAGAGAAGAGAACATGCTCACTGTTGACCAGATTTCACCTCTGGCGATTCATCATTCCTGTTCGGGTTCGAGGAACCTGAGTCGAACACCTGGAGTCGATAACCTCATCATGTTAGGGGTGCACTTCCACACGAGTTTGGTGGTGATTATTGATGGGATCCCCCGGGAAGGACTCCCGCTTCCTTGAATAATGGCCCTGAGGGACCTGCTCATTCACCTCCCCAGAATATGGGAGGGAATGGTGATTGTGTTCTCCGAATAACGAATCAAAAAAGTTGGAGACAGTAGTTACCAACGCCTAGTTCTTGATCACTGGTCATCACTATTTGGATGACCTGGGTGAATTGTTCACTTGGAGGGCCTATCGAGAAGACTCTAGAGTTGGGATGGTACCCTGTTGACGGTACTCCTTATCCAGCACATTTGATAGCCAGTGTTGAAGACGCTATGTAGGTGATGTCGTCCTTAGAGCGGACGATGGTCCAGCAGGAGTAGCAGCAGTGGCATTTGCAGTAGAATTTTTCACAGGAGAGGTATTCACATATGTGAACTTAAGAGAAGCCATTCTGGAAATGGATAAGATCTTAGAAATGTGTGCCTGGTTGATATAACAGACATAATCACGATAAGTCCAGACACTACATCATTTGGATGAGAAAATATGTAATTGATTGTCTTGTTTTCCCTCTCATTGAGTTAAAATAGGGGCTTAACAAATAGGCAAAGCATCATTTTAACTTGGTTAAGGATTCACGTCGGGTTCACCATTTTTTTGTTTCCTCTGGAATTGGGGATGACCTCGTTGATTGAAGCTTCAAACATTCGAATCGGTTTCTAACGGGTTTGTTCATAGAACTGGAAACAGCTAATGATTCCATATCCATTTGGACCTACATTCCAAAGGTAGGCGCTCATTAGTTGTGGACTTATGAGA
The DNA here is from genome assembly GCA_963277665.1 of Viscum album. NCBI lineage: Eukaryota > Viridiplantae > Streptophyta > Magnoliopsida > Santalales > Viscaceae > Viscum > Viscum album. The sequence goes on from OY728146.1 coordinate 1,298,624,828, forward strand.
GTTAGAAACTTTCATTGGTTGATAGGATGGGAGGTCGGACTAATAACACCTTTTTGAGGGAAATTATTGTCTACTCCGAGACTCTCTTTATTGATTAAAGATATATTCGTGAATCCTTATTACATTTCCAACTATAAAATGAGCATTGCTTTATATTTGACAATCAATGATTGAATATGTAGGAATTGTTGAGAATATTTTATATGTATTCGTGGTTCTTTATCGATAGATAATCATCTATATTTTGTTAGAGATTCTTATTTAATGGTATCCTTCGATAGATAAAATTCTCATGGTCATTATGATAACCATACTAGTTTTAAAGCCACTTAGTGGGGCACTTGAAGTTTATTTTCATTCAAAAGGACATAGATTATTTCAGAGTTAGGATCATCCCCAATGATGGGCTACCTACGTATCCTTTGTTCTGGAAAAGGAATCAGAAACCACGTAGTTCGAGTAAGGGAGTATGATGTTTCTGCATGATTGATGGATCAAAGAAAGATGTCATGATTACTTTTACGCTCTATGCTCACATGAGTCATTCTCGGTGTGAGAAACTAGAGTTATTGGTGAGACCAGACAATTTTTTCCATGCAATGATGTAGGTCTTATATATGTATGACTGCCCGAATAGATGAGGATTAAGATTTACTTCAGGGAATAATTCCATGGACATGGTCCATAAAGTTATATGTGCTTCATGGAGATTTGGATACTGTAATCTTAGGGCTTACTCCTAAGGAAGATGCCCATGTTTGTAGGGGACTTATTATTGGGTTTTACTCCTGAGAAGGAATCCCATATGAAAATGAATTATGAATGGTTAAGAGAAATTATGACTGGGGCTTATTACTAAGGAGGAGGCCCAGGTTAAAGGGATTTTAAATTTAAAGGATTTGGCGCTTACTCCAGAAGAGGATGACCATATTTGAGACTGGGGCTTACTCTTAAGGAGGAGGCCTAGGTTAAAGGAATTATGGCTGGGGCTTACTCCTGAAAAGGAGGACTTGGTTAAAGGGATTTAAAAATTAAGGGATTTGGGGAAAACTCCTAAAGAGGATGCCCATATTTTATACTGGGGATTACTCCTAAGGTGGAGGCCCAGTTTAAAGGAATTATGACTGGGGCTTACTCCTAAAAAGGAGGCCCAAATTAAAGAGGACTTGGGGCTTCATCCTAAATAGGATGCCAATATTTGAGAATGGGGCTTACTCCTAAGGAGGATGCCCAGGTTTGGGGACTTGGGGATTACTCCTAAGGAGGACTCCCAAATTAATGAGTATTTGGGGCTTACTCCTAAGGAGTATTCCCATAGTAATGAGGATTTGGACTGGGGATTAATCCTAAAAAGGAGTCCCAGGTTATGGATTCTCTCATCTTAAAGGATGAGGTTGAACAAATGAACTCTCTAACTTTAGTGACATAAATATGTAAAAATCACTATGTTTTGAGAACGATTCCACGGAACTCCTTTCAGGTATGGAATTTTAATCAATAAAAAATGAAATAAATGGCGTTGAAGTGTGACTTGAAGACTGAATCTTGAATAGGATAGTTGGAATGGCATGAGAGGGGTTAAATGGGTAGGATGGGCACCCAAATAGAGAGGGGCGTGCAAGTCCTGGCAGACGCGCAGGTACTGCGTGGGCGTTCATGTATTGTTCGTGCACGTATACCTGCGTGACACATGGGTACATGCGCGATCCTTTACATGTAGATTAATACATGAGTGATTTTTGACCAAAGCCTTTTAGAATCATCCTGAGGTACTTCTAGAAGAGTGGCGCGCAAGTTTCAATGGATAGGCAAGGAGGCGCACAAGTGTGTTCATTTCTCTTAAGGGAAAAACATTTAGGTGCGCAAGTGTTAGTGATTTCTAACACTTAGACCATATTCCTCTTGTTTAGACATTTCATTAGGTAAAGAATTACATTAGAAGTGTTCGGAAGACTTGAAGAAGAGTCTTGGGCGTCCAGAGCTCTATATCTGAATTATGGAAAAATTCCTCTCGAAATAGGGGGCCCAATGAGGGTATTTATAGGCTAGAGAAGACCCTAAGCTGTTATCACTTAAGGCGTGCAAGTCACTTGCACGACCACTTTCAGCGCGAAAGTTTACATGCACGACCGTTGTAGAACTTGCGTGACCTTTGCGCAATGTTCTAATTATTCCTTCCTTTGTCAATTTTTGATATGTGTCCAAAGGATGAATCACTTTGAGCTAAGATATTCCCCTTTTCCAATAATTAGACTCTATGACGAAAGGAGCGTCAACATATTGTAATTAATATTTCATTTTATCATGTAGAAATTATATTTGTTTTCTGCTGAATTTATTAGGGTCATTGGTCATAGGAATGAATGATATTTCACTACCAAGAATATTTTATTTCCATTGATGTTGTGAAATTTTCAATTTATTTAACTTTATTATAAGATATAAATATTCAACATAATTAATGAAATTGACTTGTTAGTACCTTTAAACTATTATACCCAATGTTTTCATATAAAAGTAACATCCATATCCCTTTATAGCGATGTAACTGTTTTCAAAGTCAAATGGGATACACACTAGAATACAAAGATATCATGATATTATTCCTAGAATACATGTCTAGAAATGAACATCAATAACCCTTGGTTTGATTGATGAGATTATGATTATGATTCTTCCAACAATAGTAGATTTATATTGTGATGTACATCCACAAAAAATCTTTAGTTTACCCCCTGAACATTGAATAAAAAATCATCACAATATATTTCTATAAAAAAGTATAATATCTCCTAAATTATAATGTATGTTTCCAATGTAGTATTAACAATTAAATTTTGATTTGGAGTAATTAGAATTCAATTGATTCATTACTATATGTAAATCACATTGGGAAACTCTAGTTCTATTTGTAATGAGGGATTACGATTCACATCAATTATTTATCTGATATCATGAAATGAATTATTTTATGATCCCGAATTGATGTCCCATTAATCAAATGAATTATTTATTTGATCATTTAAATGGATCCAAATGGTTCGCTAAATATTGTTTTTGATTGTCGTATCACTAGCTTCGTATAAGGAAAAAAGATATCCCAAATTCATATTTTATATTCTAATATAGAAGCTAAAACTACATTTTCATTCTCATTAGACATATGATTGCACATACAACTTTCATGGAGATTAAGAAATATATTAGCTAAATGTATCTAGAATTAATTTTCAATAACATAATATAATATTGCACTTGTGATAATTATGTGAATCATATATATATTTTACAAGGTTTATTATGTAAAAATTGAATCTGTGTTGAATTCACATGGATTGAGATATAAATATAGTAATTTCATTTGGATTAAATTATTAATTTTGAAATTTTAATCAAGATTAATTCTAAAAATAATTATTTGAATACCAAATGAATGATATTGTGTGCCCTACAAGTCATGGTTTCTCTGTCTAGTGGTATAATGATGTGACATATGGATCTCTTATTATTACACATAATTCCCTATCCAACATCAGACATTGGAGATGTGTTGGGCATTTTATATAATCCACGTCCATCCAATTCCCATAAAAAGGAATTTTCGAAGGGGGGATGGGCAGTGTGCCACACATGTGGGTAGTCAGACCTATAAAATAATGAAACCATTAGAGGGAGAAGCGATGTGGAAAATATTATGATGGAGGGACGAAAAACCCAATTGAAATTCAAAAATTGGTATCAAAATTGGTAAGATTCCACTAATTAATATGGATTACAGTAAGGGGTTTTGTTGGAGTCCCAAATAAATGATAATATGTACCCTATGATTCATGGTTTCTCAAAAAGAAGGTTTTCATGGTCTTTCATATGAGTTTCATTCTATGATACATATTTCCCTATCCAATATCAAATGATATATGTATGTCATGCATGGTATATAAATCCCAAACAACCTCTCCCCATTTCTTTGACTTTTCTTAAGGGGGATGGGAAGTGACCCACCCTAATGGGATGTGAGCCCTACTAAAGAAAAAAACCATAAGAGAGTAACCCAATGTGTATAATATTTTGATATATGCTCATTCATCCCCAATAATAACTGTAAATACATCATATGTAAAAGATTTATGGTTTATTCATTTATATTTACATTTATTCAGTTTTATTTATATAGTTCTTTGGAATATTTTGTAGTAAAATCTATATTTCAATTATAAAAAAGTTTTTTTCAATATTTAGAAAATAAAAGTTTTATTAGAGCCTTTTCATTCATTAAAATTGGTAAAATTAGCTTTAAAATCCCAAAATATATATACAATTATTTGAAATAATATTTTCATATAAAAATTCATTGAATCTTTACCAGGGATAATCAAATAATATTTGATATTTCTGCTATTATAGTATAACACAATATATTATTTGATTATATAGAAATCCTTTAAATGTAATTATATGTTTTTGAAAATTGGCCTATCGGAAAAGGTAAATTCAATTTAATAATATATAAAAGTGCTATAGGACTCTAAAATTAGACATTTTAAAATAATCATTATTCATGCTTGAGAAGATTTCTATAGTAATATCATTATACTAAATCATTTCACTAGTGTCTATACCATTATTATAAAATATATATGCCACAATATTTTCTTCCAAAAAAATATGTGTTATGTTTGAATTGTAGTACAAATGTGATAGCATGCCGTGTTTTAACCTTTCAGTAAAATTCCATAATAAATGAAAAAATACATTTTGTATTTTATGCACTATTGTTGCCAACTCACACTCTAGACAAATATTGATACATTGTTTATTTTATGTAACCTCTACCAAATTAATTATTACAATCATTTTTCAATCTAGATATTCAGTGATTCTACAAGATCCATAGAGACTAGATAATGTTTTTCTATGTGATGTCTCAAGATGCTACCATATCTAGTAGGACTTGGATTTTCCTTAAAGTACAATCCATATTACATTTAATCCTTCCAAAAAACGTAATTAGACATAATAATTATAATATTTTATAATTTAAGACCATTTCATTAATCTTTAATGGATAGTTGTCAATGAGAAACACATTGTGGTTTTTCATCCAAATGTCAGTATGAATATAAATTTCATGGGATGAACAACTACTAATTATAGGGTGAAAAAATATGTATCCTCACAAAATAAAAGAGAACAATGGGATAAGATAATAAAATTACAGTCAACCATAATAGAGGTATATGAATTCTTAAAGTTAGTAAAAATAAAAGATTCCATGTAAATGACATTTTATTCATTATGTTTGTTCTAGATATTTCTATTAATGTTGTAAGACATTAATATTTCTCATTAATTAGTCTAAACAAAATCCTTTATTGTAAATAATGATTGAAATTGGAATGTTTTGTAATTACTAATACTTTAGAATCAATTGGTTGAAACATTTTTTAAAGTACAACATAAATTTTCCTTTGGATAATGCTTCTACTAAAAATAACATTTTTAATCGAAAATTAAATACGTTTTATGAGAGTAGTTGGAAAATTGTAAACAATTAATGAAAACACAATTTGAAAAATAATTCAATCTTTATAAAGAAGAATTAAACATTGTATTGACAAAAATTTACATTTCTATACGGATATTTGGTTCTAATTCATCATAAAATATGAAAAAAATAACTAAACCTAGTCTTTCACAAAAACATAGAAACAAAAATTTAACTAAAAGGTAAATTTCCTTTTCTAGTTTAATGTAATTAAATTTTATTACAAATTTCATAAAACATAATATATTGGATTATATCTAGATATAAATATGATTTATTTTTGAAAAATTAATATAAAATATAATAATTGGGATTAATGAGATATTGTAGTATATTCGACCCCATGTAGTGGATATGATGTCAGTGTAAGGTAATTATATATATTTAAATATGAAAGACAATGAAGCCAAATGAGTTATGTGATATGATAACTAATTATAAATAATATATAAAATGATGAAATTATTTTTCATTATTTTGTTTTTCTATAATGAATTGTGAAGTCCATAAATAATTGGAAATGGTATTTAAGGATATTAATACTATATTCTAATAATTTATAAAATATTTAATCATTAAATTTTATAAATAACAATTTATCGTTAATGAAACATTATTAAATAAATTTCCCAAAATTAAATATTTAGATATAATACCTATAAAATTTATAACTAGACATATAATTTTGATATAAATTTATTATATAGAAAGTATACATATTTTATTTAATTTCGTATAATGAAAAATATTAAGAAATATTCAACGGAATTTATATTAAATATTTTGAATTTTTCAAAAATATTTTTTTAAATGTCCAAATTAAAATTCTTTATTGGGGAAATTATGTTTTTCAATAATAAAATGTGATCTTATAATTGTAATGATCAGGTATTAAATAATAACCATGTGAAATTTTGGATTATTATGTGATATATACGACATTATTATAAAATGAAAATTTGTTTTTTAGATATCATATATTTATGAAAATTTCATATAAACGGACAATATGAAGAACATAATATTGTATGTAAATATATATATATATATATGGAATATTCATAATGTTTATCAATTGTTAAAATAAATTAATTTTCATATTCCATACATTTTTTGTCATGAATAGTAATGATATATTCTTAATAGATCTGTTCATTTTCATAATGATATAAACAACTTCTCCAAATATTCTTATAAATTTATCATGATGTAAAAAAAAAGTATGATAAATATAGTATATTAATTATATATTAACATAGAAATTTATTTGTGAATGAGAGTCAATATAATGATTGATTATGATTTATAAATATTAATTTTTTGAAATTTAATCTACTTATGGTATCTATTGTGTAATATGACCATAATTATAGGGGCTTTAGGTGAGACTACACTCTAGTATAAATGTTTATGCCCTGTCTAGAAAAGTTATGGTTTGTTATTTTTCACACTATGATTACTATTATTGGGAATTTTTATATTATAATTTTATTATTCTCTAAATTAAAGGGTATTATGTACATTATAAATGATAAGAACATTGATGTGTATAAATATATTAGTCTTTTGTTATAGATTATTAACACATGAAATGGCTGTGTAAAGTGTTATACATCATTATTTTTTGTTAATAATAATTTCGTGGAGGAAATAGATATTCCATGATATGTATTTTTAAAAATTAATATATACATGTTAATATATGTGATAATAAGGTGAGATGAAAATATAATTTCAAAATAATATGTTTCATAATCCTTATAATGAAAAATGAATTTCAAGAATTTGATCATCTTTCCAAGTAGGCTCATATTGAAGGATTACACATCTTGATTATCATCATTATTAAAATCATGTAATTGGATGGCCTTATGTGTTAAGAGTGTCATTTTTGGCATTTTATTTGTGTTACACATATATAGTAAACAATATGATTTTGGATACTATATATGTATTGTTGAATTTTTCAATATTATTTATTATGTGAAGAGTATTATACTCAACCATATAATTGACATATCTATGATTATTGGAGTGTCTATTTATGTGATAAGATATTGTCATTATGATTATATAAATATTATTTTATTCTATAATGAAATGTGGATCTCAGATCGAAATGGATAATACTTAATTTAAAGGTGTACAACATTTTATTAGTTGGAAAACTAATATATGTAATTTTTAAAATAATTTAAACCATGATACACTTAAGATAAAATAACCTATAATATATATATTAAAAAAATCATCAATAAAAATTATTTTGACAGAAATCATTATAAAGGATATGTTTAATTTAATATAATCTATAAAATACCACAAACCATAAAACACATTACTAATTAAGAATAATATTATATGTTTTAGAGTAATAACTTATTTTGTAACCAATTATTTATTTTCTAAAACAAGTTGATCTAAGTGATGTTAATGAAGCATATAATGACCCATGATATAATATAACAATAATTTCCAATGTCATAAAATACCAAAAAAATAATCTATGTCACAATAATAATATAATAAAAACAATAATTTAGATCCCAAATATAAAACCAGAATAATGTATCAAAGAATTAATACATAATAATCTAGTTTTAAACCACATATATGGTTCATTCACAATTCTACACAATATCACATTCTACATTGGATATGTGCCTAATCATCCTTTTACCATTATCATGATTGATCAAAACTGTATACTCACCAATGTTCCCATACATGGGGTGAGAATATCATATCTGTATCCAACTTATAAGACATAACATGAATTCGAAAACAATTATCTTTTTATAACAATTGGTAGAATATATTTATTCATTATAATAACAACTATGAACATATATATACAAAAAGTATTAAAATAACATGTACCAATGTATAAATTGATCATGAACCCATGAACTCATGAAAATACCCAACCTAATACATATCTAGTGTCGTTAGGTATTCGAAATAATTCAACACTCTTGAATATACCGATACCTTCAATTCCATATCATAACTAGATAGTATAATCCAAATTTAACATATTTGAACTATATACATGCAAATAAATAAAACGCTTTATGAATTCATTTGAATTCAGACAAGAGATATCCACAAAATGTCCAAACACAAAAATTATTCCTTGTTTTAAATTTAATTATTCCTTATTATTGAAAAAATTTTCTGAATCCCACATAACCAATAATTTATTATAAACATGAATTTTATAATTCCTTAGTGTTTTGAGATTAGTTCTCTAATAAAAATGGAATCATATAATTTTTGAATAATTAAAACCATTGAGTTTGATTAGAAATTCCATCGAGGGAGATACCACCTTCATAATATTCATTATACATGAACAATCACAACATTATCCAATTTATTTTTTTATCCCTTTTTAATTCATTCAGTGAATACTAAATGTATTCCCAATAAATAATCATTGAAACACATATCTAATAATGGAATACCTTGTATATGGTTTCTCGTGATGGAAAAATATGATGACCAAATACATAATGTATGAACATGATTCCTTCCATTGATATTATAGATCCAAATCCCTAATAAAACATTAAAACACACCTCTTGGAGGAAGGTAATTACCAATATTTCATTTGAGGTTGGTTGGTATTTATGATCCTATGAAATGATAAGAATTATATGTTTTTTAATTGAGGTTTTGGGATAACAATTTATTTTTTATATTTAATTAATATCATTACATGACCTTGTGGTATTGTTCTATAAAACATGGTCCAACCATTTGAATACCTAAATACTAAAAAATTCATGTTTTCACACATATCAAATTTTGTTTTCATGTAGTGAAAAAATCATGGACCAACCCAAAAACAAATATCGATACAATATGATTACATAATGACCACCATTTGATTTTTCAAAACCATTATCACTTTTATAAATAATACATAAAAATATTAATCCATAAATAAACACCCACATTAAAAACAAATCATTATATAACATCAATATATTTAATAAATTTGAAATTTACCACAGACTATGAAAATTAAATTATATCCTCTTTTGGGATTTCCATCCATTGAATTATTTAGGTTTAACTATCTTAGGAGAACAATATATATTTATTTGGAATATTTTTTTTACTATATTTAGTTTAAAAAAAATTGAATCATGATTTTATAATAAATATAGCATATAATTTCTGATTCCACACATGTCAATTTTTTCAATATAAAATATGAATCATGAAATGTTAAAATATGGAATTTGGTGCAAGAGTAAAAACTTCATAAATAATCACATGTTTATAATATGGATGAAACATATTTAATATAGATCGTGTCAAAAATTATTGAGAAAATTTATTCTCAATGGTAAGGATATTTGATATGAAATATTTGAAATACATTTCTTAATATTGAATTTTCGGATGTAGTAAGTATTAAATTACAGTTCAACCACCAACATTGTTGAACTAATTAGGGTGAAATGTTCAATTATACATGTTCACATACATTAGCTGATATTAGATAATGAATATTATTATAATATTATTTCTAATATTTTAATATTGTAACAATCCATTTTTTGATAAAATAGATTATTGTAGTAGTCTCATGAACATTATGTTTTACAACCATTGATTCTTCCACACTCTATACACAGAAATATAGATATATATATATATGTATGTTTGTACAATTTATCTTATGGAACCATATTTATAGAGTCCTAGTACCATATCATATATTAAACCCTCAATGATGAAAAATAATCATACCATGATGCTCAAAAATTCATAACTAAAGTACACTAAATATTGACTATATCATGGATAGTATACTCTGTCAATCCTTTCATTTTGAAATCATTTGTCCATATCAGGTTATGATTGGGTCTGATGGAATATATAAATGACATTAAATACCATATTATTAATCATTCATGTTAGTTATATAATGAATAAAATGGTACACTACTCATATTAAATACTTCATGGATATAAGAATCATTCAATTCCACTATTTTATTATTCTCTAAAATTGAATTTAATTTTCCAACATTACGATTCATAATGAAATAACCAAAATAGAATCATGAATCTAAATGACCTATTGTAATCCATTGAAAAATATTATAGAAAACTATTCATATTTAATAAGAACCTATTTTGAGATAGTATGATATCTTATGGCCTTTTTTACACATAACTTGTTCTCAGGTATGATATATTTTTACATATTTTACTAATAGACATTTTATGCTACACCACAAAAAATATTTATTTATTTCCTATTACATTATTTGAATTTGAAGGAGGATAATCCATTTTTTAATAGTTGTATATAGAAAAGATCTATTATTCGAATGATTAGGGAGGTCAAACTTAATATATTATGAGAATCACATAGTGTAAAAACTTTATAAAACCTTCCTTTATCTACCCATTAAATAGGTATCCTCAAATCATTAGGTAGAATAGGGATATTTATGGAGATTACTTGACTAGATTAAATAAAATATGAAATAGGGTAATTTTAGGGAATAATTCATCATTATTCTCCAAAATAAAATCCAAATCCACTTTTTAATTACTCTTATATTATTGAAATAATCAAGAGACTCTCTAACAACTCCAATACATGACATGTGACATATAGTAGTATATACAAAATTTCTCTTCACTAGTTTATAAACCAAATTAATTTTTGAAATTTATAGATAATAATTCTATTATCACTTAGTAATGTTAAATTAATTTTTTAAAATATTTATTTCCAATATTTATTATCATTAAACACTATGAAAAAATAATTATAGAGGTTTTAGTGTATGGTATACATTACATAGACCAATATGTATAATATAAGATCATTCATTTTTAAAAACTTTTGTTTTCTAAGCCATCCTTGATCCATTAAATATGAAATTGCACGCTTAAAAATTACTTAGAATTTTGAAGTTATACAAGAATCCTTATAGACGGAATAGACATGTCTTGGTTGAAGAAAAATGATTATGTTCCAAAATATGTTAAGCTTTATGATTTTGAATGGCCTACAAGAAATCATAAAAATATTTTAATGGAAGACCATTTCTTGAAAATCAATCAAACATATTTTAGGTAAATATAAAAAAGTGATGATCCTATATTGAAAATCTGGAAAAACTCCATAACTGAAAATCAATTTTTTGAAGATGCTATAAAAATTTTAATTCATTGTTGTTATTTCCAAAAGTTGATTAAATTTCCTACGGTATGGGAGTGAATCAAAGTATCGATATACATTAAAATGTTCTTCCATACCCATATGTTATTAAACACTTATTATAATGGTCACATCATTTGTTCTTTACTTTTTATACTTATCTTATCATTTACATCATTATCTTATAATGATATAGAGAAAGTAATTTAGAAATACATGGACAATGAAGCTCTGATTTTACATGGTTCACCTATAAAAGTATGCATCCACTAAGTATTTAATTTATATATAATAATGTCCCAAACCTACTAATGGCCACTACCAATACATGGTTTATGATAGATCGAATCTATACCAAGAATCACAACATTAAAATATTTAGAGATATCTCATTACTTTCCAATTTTCACTCCCTCAATATTTCATTTGAAAGATGAAAACCTATGGAAATTATAACCATTTTAATATTCCTTTTCCCACTACTATAGAAATGATTCATGCATTGATTCATAAAATATAGGTCCTTTCATTAGTTCTAACGAATGTATGCTTAAATGATGATTGATGTTGTGTTGTTATTATCGTTGTTTTGGATTATCCTTTACTTATGTAAAAACCCATTCATAAAATAGAAACATTTTATAGACACCAATAACAAATATATATTTCTATATAAATATATATTAAAACTTATTTTGAATTTTAAGGATCATCATGGGTTGATAAGTCTACATATAACTACCATGATGATGTAGAGAATTATATTATTTTTATGTATGTTTAAATGATGAAGATCCATGGACCACTTATTCTATTTAATTCATATATGAATATATTACTATTTACTAGCTAATCCTAGACTGTATATTCATGAATGAGACCCTATGAAATTTTTATCACATAATTGTTCCATGGATTTCCATTTTGAACCAGTATATTAAATACACTTTAGTACATGTTGTTTTACCAATGGAGAGACATTTTGTGATCTTTTTCAAATTCAAAAACATCATAAAACCATTTACAAAGACCATTTCAGCATGTAGTGCGTGTTCTTTTTGCGATGAATATTCTTCCCAAAATGAATTCAATTTGATGTAGTATAGTGAATCATGAATTGATGACACTTTAAAGATATATGATGGCTCACGAATGGATGAATCTTCATTAACCCATATCCATTGAATGATATAGTAACCAGGAAACCAAACTCCTTCTTGATCCATTCCATTGAATACTCCACCCACCAATCCTACATTCTTATTCACATAATACCACTTTCACAAACCACATTCTCTTCCTCAAATTATTTATGAACATAGCTAAATTTATTCTATTGATAATCATCTTTGATAAACTTCCCTCTACACAATGATGTGATGAATTACATTATAATGTAAAATAATTCTTATAAAATACACTGAGTATAATTACCAAGAAATACAATATAGATTATCCATCACCACAAACTGAACTTTCATTATGGTTCAAAGGGAACAAACACTTTGTGGTAGACTAAATATATCACCTAAATTCACAAAAAATCATACAAAATACACATTAAACCACCACATTCAACTAATGATGCACCATCCGTGAACTGAATTAATATTAAAAAGGATTAATTAAATATATTATTACATATAAAAATGCTTCATTTGTTATCTACATACCACCTTTGTAGTCTGCATAGTGTAGTACTTCTACTATTTAGTGCACAAACTGAACACCTTACTGTCTGCGAATTATGTAATTCAAGATATATTAGATGATTTTAATTTTGAAAGATAATATATGTGGTATAATTCCATTAATATATATAAATTATGAATTTATTGCCCCAAAATATGGAAAACAATTGGATAGTATTCCAAATTTTAAAAATCTAATTCAGCAACACAAACCATAATTTAATGAGGTCAACCAAATTTTTCAACAAACAAAATCATCCAAAAACACTGAGAAAGAATGTTGAGTGACTTTTTCAAAACAAAACCATATATGTGGTTTTTGAAAATAATTAAATATTTCATAATCAATCAAAGATTTATTCTAGACATCGCTTAAGCCCACATGATCAATTCTAGACATGATGAAGAAGAGTAGCATTCAATGTCCATCACTGGGTCACCCCATTCAAAAACCTATGTAGTGAGTTCATCCAAATCCCCATTTATCGTTATATATGACCTTTGATCAGAGATCCTTTTCATCACTAGAATAAATAAATTAGATACATCACATCTCCCCTACTTGCATCCCTTATCATGATTAAGACATTTTATCCCCCTTTTATATCCACAAATTCTCACTCATTGTCAATGAAACTAACAGTCACTACATTATGGTTTGAGATAGGAGAATGAATAAAGGTCAACAATTTAGATAAAAACACATAATAACTTGAGGAGATGGGTCCCACGTCGATCCTTTATTGATTTTGGTAGTCGAATAAACACCATGTTAAATTTGATTCCTATCATGTGGAATATTGGATATTTAAATCATCAGAACATCCAATCATGTAGTTATGTAGGTACATTATGACACACAAATATTTTAATAAATATTTATTTTTAAATAATTCATCCATAGCTTTCATTGCATGTAATCAAGAGTAGGAAAACCTCAAGACAATATAAAATGACCATCACAATATAACCATTAAATTGTAGGGAAGAAATATTATTAACTAACATAGGATAATATATTATTAATTTATTGGATCATTTAAAATGAAAATATAAAACAACTGAATGTAATCGAAATATTCATGTTTTATGCTCATTTTGTCATTTTTTCATAATAAATATTATTTTTGATAAATATTGAATTATAATTATGAAATAAATATATTATATATTCCATAAAATATTTTTGATATTTATTTATATTATTTTATAAGCATATGATAAAAATAAATATAATTATATAAATAAAAATGATACATTTTTCAAAATGGAAAATTTAGAAAAAATTAATGGACAACATATTTAAAATCTACATTTTGAAAATTTTATAATTTTTTTAATAATGTAAAATTGTTATTTTAATGAGAAATTTTAAAATTTACATCGGTTAATTTTTTGTTATTTTTCTTGAATGTTTCATGTATTTATTAACACTTAAATACATATTTTTATTTAATAAACTCTGCATTCCATTAAAATATTTACAAATTAAAATTATTTTTTGAATTAGTTTTAATTTTTTATTAGAATTATATATAGTGGAATTATTGTTCATAAAAGTATTTTACAAACAATGTCATTATAAAAACAATATATGATTTAATGTGTATTTTAGTGGTTTTATTATAAATTAAATTATACAAAATCTCGGTTTTGAATATAGAAAAATTGATTCAAAATTAATATCATAAGATCTAAATTTATTAAATTTTTTTCTTTTTTTCCAATATGAATATTAATCATGGTAAATTTTGTTAACACATTAAAATCTATATTTGTTTACTTAGGTTAAAAATAAAATTATAATGATTATAAAATATCCCTTACGAGTGAAAAAATTATATTGGTTTAATTACATTTGGAATTAAAATATAATTATATAAATTAATATATATAATTGACTCATTTCCCTAAAAATGACTTATATAATATTTAAATCAACGAAAGATACCAAATGTCATTTTATATTTCTTTAATAATTCTTATGTATCCACATAGGGACAAATGATCAATAAGAAGGAATGTATATGTATATTTTTTACACAAAAAATAAATCAAGGATATAAATATATTTTTGACATTTTGGACTACTTGGATGAAATTTTTATGTTTATTATAATTAATTTTAAATGATTTTAATGATATAAAATTAATTATTTAATAAATATACCATTTTTAAAACATATTTATACATCAAATAAGTTACCTTATAAATATTATTATGAAATCTATAATATTTATCATCATCTAGATAGTATATTTTCAATTTTTTTGTAATGAAATAATTATATTCAATTATTACACAAATTGGATGTAGTAATTATTTTATTAATGGAAATATAAAATGCATATTATAAAAAATATTAAATTATATTTTATTTAAAAAAATGATTTATAAAATAAATTTTATAGATGAACTAAAAAATTAATTTATATAATAAAATATTTTTTCTAATGCTAACAAATAATTTAGGTTTTTATAAAAAATCAATGAAAGAAATTGTGTCAAATTGGAATTATTGATATATAATCAAAATAATGTTTGATCAAATTATTCTAAAATCATAAAAAATTATTTAAAAATAAAAAATAATTATAATATATTTCAAAATGTTTTAATCTATTCATTAATGGACTAATTGACATCAAATATTTTATATTTACACTATTTTAATATTTTTCAATTTATTACATTAGTTAAATTTGAAATTGGTTAACTGAGTAATAATTAAAATGATATAGTTTAAATTAAAACCCAAAAATGCCAATAATTTATTTTATTTTTATAATAAAGCCTTATATAATATCATATTCTAAAATATGACATTTTTTGGAGTTTTTTTGGATAGGGAATGATTTTATTATAATTAAATATATTTTTTTTGTTGATTCCCAAAGCTCCCATCCCATAAATTACTAAAGGGAACCTCCTCCCTCATTTATTTAAATCAAATTGATATTTAATTATCTGTCATTACCTATCCAATTACCTTCTGAACATCACTAGACATGTAATAAAAGAGTTTTCATTATGAAATGAAAAACTCTATTGTCTTAATAGGTGATCTTGATGGAGTTCTCTAAAGAAAATTTAATCTAATTTACCGACTCTCTCAAGAATATTTATTATTTTACATCATATTATGATGTTATTTACATTATAATTTAATAAAAAGAGTAATAATTATATTATAAGATATTATTATTATAATCTAACAACCATTTCCACATTTTATCTATCCTATGAAAAACTAAATAACCATGTGTGTGTATGTACGACCAGAAATCTTCCTGCTATGGTGTAAACTTTATTTTCACCACCACATTATTTGGATGGGTATAATGATGGATGTAATAGATAGATATAGTTATTATAACTTAATATCACTCTTTTATCCATTATACATAATTTTTATTTATATATGATGGAACCCATAACTATGTTATCATATAAGTTTTTAATCTCATTATTGTAAGAGATTTTGCAAACATAAGTATTTACTAGGTTATATTTATTGTATTTGTACATTTTGAATAAAAATGTATTCAAAAATATTTATAATATTATTATACAATTTTTTAATTTCATTTTTAACCATTTATGTGTTTTTACTAAATTATATTAATGTAACCATTTTACATTTTCCCAACGACAGAATTTTTGACCATTCTAGAAATAGTATGAGAATAATGTTTTATTACCTCATATATGAGATTAATGTAATTTTATAATTTCATTTCATCTTATATCCATGAAACATAGATTCCAATATTACATTGTCATTTTTGAGGAATATTATGTCATTAAATGTTGTGTAGTGTTTTATGAAATGAAATCATTTTTATTTAAGAATGGAATATTTTCTAAAAGACCATTTTCATGTAATCCCTAAAAATAAATTTCCATATAATGTATTATTTTTTTTGATGTTAGGTATTATTTAATTCATATTTTTTCAATTATAATAAAAAAATTTACTCTTATATTTTGGTTTATGTTTAGGATGTAAAGATTATCATGAGAACAATTTATTTTCCATGTGTTATGTTAAAATTGAAGGATATTAATGAAATGCCATTGGTTTTATGGGTTATGATATGATGAAAAATTTGTGTTCTTATTGAAAACATATGTATAGTTTTCATTATATGATATGTGGGACTTATATATCATTCCAATTAATTAGTTAAATATTTATATCTAATTAGTTAGACATGGATTGAATGAGAATTGATCTCTGTTTAGTAATACATGGTTGGAACATGGATTGAAATTAATACAGTAAAGGACTTCATCCACTATGATGGTCTTAAAAATACATGTTGACTAATATGGAATGATTTTCCACTCTTAGTTTTATGCTATAAAATTTAATGTCATTTCATAGGCTCTATGGGAATATGTTCATTAATGAATATATATGATTTATCCCATAAAATGATATTATGATCATTTATTTGAAATATTATTGTTTCGAATCATATGTTTATGATATCCAGCATTACGATTATGATAAGATTTACCACTCACATGTTTTCACTTACTGAGTATTTTACCTCACCCTTTATCGGCTTCCCTTTCCCTTAGTTATAAATAAGGGTATTATATAATATGTTTCAAAAGGGGTTCTAGAGTTGGAGATGTATGTGGGAGAATAGGAAGATATTTTATGAAACATTTGATTATGTTTTATTAGTTTATATTGAAACTAAACCTATATGATCCTAGAGTGGTTTATTATATTTTTTTAATAAATATTATTCAATTTCTATATTATATATATATATATATATATTATTAATGGGTATTTATATATGGTATATAAGACAAAATTTTGTAATCCTTAGAAAACTACGATGATAAAACTACATGTAAGAACCCTAAGGATATTTCTATGTTTCGGATAAAATTATAGTAGTTAATAATGATCATGAAAACCCATTGATAAAAGATAATGATTATTGAATTAAAATTTTATAAATAACTTATCTAGATTATGTGGTATTTTACATATTATTATTTTTTGGAATAAGATTATTTATGGTTCTAGTCAATAGTAGAAAAATTATGTATATATGTTATTGTTGAATGTAATGAGAAATGCACCAATTTTCTTCTTAATAAACAAAATATTATGGGAGATGGAATGAAAAATATTTTTTGCATGCTCACAAAATTTTATCAATATTTGAATCATGTATGTATTTAAAATGATCAATGGAGGTAAAAAATGTCCATTAGGTCCTTCATGAGATGACATCCACCTTATTTAAATTGGTTTTATGACCCACTACTATCTGAAAAATGGATTAGTATGGGAAAATTAATATTTAAAGTTTACGTGGTTCATAACACGATAATATTATCTTTCTAGTGTATCATTTAGAATGTAATGATGATCAGTAGTGGAAGCTTATTAAGAATAAGAGGGAATCATAATGAAATTTAATCCATGGTATTGGATGAGTTCAAGAACTTATTTATCAAAACTCTGTATCCCTGTGTTAATTTTAAAAAATTGATATGTAGTTACTTGTGATTAAGAAAAAAATAAAATAAATCCATTGGTACCCATGAATTCAATATTAAGAATCATTAAATATACAAATCATTAATATTAATTCATCTTGAGAGTAAGATTGATTGTTTCATTAGTGTATTCACACTATGTATCTGAAGGTAATTAATAATAAGTGTCTTAATGTATATGAGGGGATCATTATATATGATCCCAAGGTTGAGATTTTAATTGAAGTAAATCATCAATCTTATAGATAGGAAAGTAAGAGAAAAATTGAAATGATGGGAAAATATAAAAACCTTAGTGAAATAATAATTATAATTCCTTAATGATTAATGTATTGAATGAAACATGTGTAGAAATATCATAAATGGAAATGAATAAATTTTATGTTTGTATAATATTGAGATTGATTAGTTGAATACTAAAATGATGGGTAAAAGATATATAATGATGTAAATAGAGGAAATGATACACAAAATTCAAATCCAACAAATCAATTATATTATTGAAAAGATATTTGTCATTATGATAACCAATTCCATAATCCATGTGTAAATGATTATGATCAATGTTTTTGTCATCTTAAGGTAAAATAATAATGTAAATTCATATTAGATAACAATTGGAGAAGTGGATTACACCATTGAAGTGGTGAAAGGTACACATATTCTTCATTATTATGTCGTAAATGTTTTATTTGATTCTGGATCAACCCATTCTTTTGTTTATAAAGAGTTTTCTAAATGTATCACCATATTACCTAAACTATTAGATTTTGTTTCTGTAGTGAAAAATAATTATGGATCAATAGTAGCATCATAATATTACAAATATTATGTAGTTGAGGTTTATGGTAATGTTCTTTTTAAATATTGTGTGACCCTTCTTTTATTGGAATTCGATATGATTCATGGAAAGTATTGGTATTGAAAATGTTGAGATCATATTAGATTCCAAGGAATGAAATGGAACATTCATATTCCGTATGAATCTAGGATCATATATAAATGTGTGGATGAATATCAACTTCCTGTACAAATTTCATCTATATTATGGGTTGTGATTCAAATAAATAAAAGGTTATCTATATTAGATGGTTGTAGAGAAACTAATGATTAAAGATATATCTATTTTACATTGGTTTTTTATGACTTTTTAGATGAATTTTAAGGTCTTTCACTAAAGCTTGAGGGTGAGTTTTCAATTGAACTCATACCAGAATCGTTGCCTATTTCAAATAATCTTTATAGAATAGACCAAGTTGAGTTATAGGAATTGAATAAGAAACCACTGGAGAATCATGAAAATGTATTTATATACGCTAGTAAATCCCTTTGTGGTGCACCTATTCTAATTCTTAAGAATATATATGGAACAATGAGACTCTTCATTTACAATCAAGAAGATAACAATATCACTTGTAATAAAAAATATCATCTTCCCTATAGTGATGAATTATTCGACCAACTATACTAATATCAACATTTCTATATGATTTATCACTATTATAGATATCATCAACTAATTTGAAATGATGAGGATATACCCAAGAGAACATTACATAGAAGTTGTGGACACAATGAATATATATTGATGCCATTTGGTCTTACTAATTAACCCACTATCATAATGAATTTAATGTATAATAACTTTAGAAACTAAATTGTTCAATTTTTAGTAGTTTTTATAGATGATATAATCTTATATTCAATGATAAATTATAAACATGAAGATAAATTGATAATTGCACATAATACCCTAATAAACATATGATTTATTAATAATTTAGTAAGTGTGAATTATGTATTAAAATTGTTCATTTTTGGTAACATAATCTAATGACAGGAGATATATGTAGACCCAAAAAACATGTATGTTATTGAATGTTTACCTATACCAACAAAATAAATAGAGATATGGATTTTTCTTGTTTTTTCTTAACATCATAATAATTTGTGAATTATATTTATCAATTATATTATCAAATAACCATGATTACTTTTAATGTAGTTAATTTTGTGCGGATGCAGGAATGTGAAGAAAATTTCAATGAGTTGAAAGGTGGGTAATTGTAGAGACCCAAATCTTGACGTACATGGATATTAAATTTCTTTTGCGGTATACATAATACATAAAAAAAACAAACACCAAATAACCGTAATAGTTTAGTGTCTTTGGAAACTCAAAATATAATCTTCTAATCTTGTTGAAAGATCACCAACATCTATCATTAATATCTTTCCCTTTTATTTTCATCCCTAAAACCATTCTGTAAATCCTGGGGAAAAGAAAACATAAAAATGGGTGAGCTCAAATGCTCAGTAAGGGTAAACATAGAAAACATAAAACAATCCATAAACATTTGAATGCAAAAAATTGAACATAAAATCTAAACATCAATATCTTGAGGAAAGACATGAATCGTTGAAGTATGGGAGGAATATATGATAAGAAAACATCAATCATGTTAAAATAACATTAAAAAAAATTTAATTGTGGAAAAACATTAAGCACATGATATGATTTACATAGTATCCATGACATTGTTCCCAAGACCATCTTAGTGGACAAAGTCTCTTTCTGAATTGAGTTCACTCCTTGTTCCAGTCACATATCACTGAACCCGATTAACTTACCCTTTCAGCCATGTCAATATCATGAGATATAAATCTTTCCCCAATGAATTAGAGGGAGATATAGGTCCTACCCATCTCATAATGAAATCAATCTTACTTGGGAAACAAAATAAACATAAAAAATTCATCATAAACAAAAGAATAAAATGGGTTTCATAAACATAATTCCATCATAACATAATCAATATAAAGGAAATGGATATCATTTAATCATAAGAGAAGTTAAATAATGTAAATAATAGAGGCATTATACTTGAAACTTACACATATGAAATACTGTAATCTTAAATGGAAAATGGTTTTACTAAAACACTTGAAAAGAATTCATGAGGAAAATATCCTTTCTTAATTGAAATCATTTTCTTTTCACAAAATTCCATGCAATTTTAAAAGAAAATTATTTTGTCGAAAATAGTCATAAAATCTTATAGAGTAAGCTTCATAAAAATGATACGTTATGAAACCATAAAAAATAATTCACGCCATATAAGATAGAAATAACATTCTTCTCGTACTATTTTCGGAAATGTAAAAAATTTCCTCATATGGTAAACAAAAGAAAAATTCCTTCCAAACCTTCTAGTAAAAGTCATAAAAGGGTAAAAATTACTTTAAACATACATCGAAAAATACTAAATATTTTATGAAAAAATTTATAGAAAACATGGAAATGGATGAAAAAAATAACCCCAGTAAATACTTATGAATAATCAATCTCGGATAAGAATGAGATTGGTATAATTATCCCTTACCTTAGGTCTGATATGCTTCGTACGTATCCGAACCTCCTCTTCTTCGACGCACTTCCATTAAGATTCATCTTAAGGAAGTAGAGTTGGTATTTTGAGAAGAAAAAAACCTCCATAATGTTGCTAGGGAAGTGGAAAAGAGAAATGGGCAGGGGTTGGCCGAGCATCAAGGCTACAAAAGGGTGTGAAGAGAAGAGGGAATGGGTTCCCTTTTTATAAGGTTGGAGAGTGGCACCTTAGGAAAACGTAAAATATTATTTTATAAAAATGTCATATTCGGTTTTTAATAGCTCAAAATTGATTTATTTCTAATATAAGGTGGGTATGGGTCGAATTACTCTCATCCAATAGGTTTTAGACAAGTTTAGGTTAATATTTTATCCTTATCATTTAGATTTAACTCTATGTTAAATAATTTAACTTTTACCGTGTCTATTTGTTTTCATACACTATATGGTTAATAAAATTACTATAACAAGACAAAAGAACCTCACATGAATCATTATTAATATATATATCCTTATCTATCTCATTTGGCCGAACCATGTATTTTTTTGGAATAAAATAACAATTAATAATATAATATTTGTTTTAAAAACCATTTTATGTCAATTTTGACACTATTTGGTACTTGATTTTGGTAAAAATCATAACAACATGAATAGTTCGAACAAAGTTAATTAAATCAATAATAACATGTCATATTAACCTATAAAATTAGTGGAATTCATAAAAAGTCTCAAATTACATTTATTTGGGTATTTATAACAACAATTATGTTAATATTTTCTTAATAAGGAAATTACTGCATCATTAGTGTGTGATATATAAAATAAGTTATTTAATGTATAAAAATTATAAATAAAATACCATTATATATAAAATATTTTTAGATTTCTAATGAATATTTATAGTCTATTTTATCTTATGTATAACACTTTATTAAAAAAAATTTCTTTATTAAACATTGATTTTAACTATTTTAACTATTCTTTAAATAAAATAATAATAAGTGTCCTAATCTAATCCACGTGGACTTAAATGGTCATATTTTATTCCTAATGTTGTTTTTGGTCGAATTAAACTTATCCAATTGAATTATAACAAGTTTTAGGGTAATAATAATATCATTTTTACCTTTAATGACCCTATTTACTTTTAACCTTGATAAATAAATTTAAAAATTTACTATTCACCAAAAATTATTTTCATCTCATTGAACTAAATTGTAGTACTTGATATTAACCGTGTCTCTTGGATTTTCTAAATTCCCATCACAGATGTGGTAAAATTATGTTTCATGTGAATTTCCAAATTCTCATAGGAGGTGGGTAAAAGAAAGTGAAAAGTTCAATAAACTTTTTATATGTCTAAAATTATTATGAAATGAATCCAATGAATTTCATTGAACTTATATAGGTATTGTGTATCAATATTGACCTAAAATATATTTAAATAAAATAAATAATTATTTAAATAAAAAGTCGGTTTTTAAATAGTAACCCAGTGTTTCCACTATTCATCAAAAATTGAATGTTTTCAGAAAAATACCAAAAATTCCCCAAAGGCTAATTTCGATATTCTGAATCCAAAAATGATGTCCATATTGAAGTATAAAAATTATAAAATTCCAAAAAGTGGGTATTACTATTCATAATGACTAGTTTTAATAGTATATATTTGTTTAGTGAAACTCAGTATTGTCTACAACACACGCTATCGTGGAAGGTCGCGATTGCGTGTAATGTATGCCAAGTCAGGGTTGCGTGTTGTGAAAGAATTATTCATTTTTTTTATAACATAATCCAACCATATTTCATTTAGAAATTGAATATATATATATATACACACTTAATGTTGCGTAGAATGACTACTATCAAACGAACATGAAATTGTGTGTAACACAATCCAAGAATAGTGTTGCGTATACTGCAAGCTAATAAGGTCTTGCATATAGTGCAATATAATATTAGTGTAGGGTACAACACAAGACATCAGTGAAATTAAAAAGAATAATTATCATAAAATCTCAGGTTTTTACATTCTATCCCCCTTAAAAGGAATTTCGCCCTCAAAATTCGTCAAGGTTATAAATGGTTTACTACATGAATGTTTCTTTAATAAAAACCCACATCATAAAAAGGAATACCAGAACTTATAATTAAAAACTAATGTATGAAATGTAACGGTTAACCAAATTAACTAATCACTGGGATTCCACATAGGAGAACATAGGTGAAAATATGTATATAGAAGAGAAATCTTACCATCATGTTCTGATGGTGAGTGGTAGAGAACATGGCTATGAAAAATCCAACAATCACAAAGCCATAGATTTTTTATGATCTAAGGTACCATCTAATTAATCGTATATAAGGGCATTATGACAACATTTTTGGTTTTCAAGATCATTTCCCTAAAGTTGAAGAATTTGAATTAGAAGAAATACTTACTTTATTTAAGTATAATCTCACCGGTGTTCGTGTCTTGAACAATTTTAACCTCGTCTCTTAAATAAATGAAGTTGAATTTTTCATTCGTGAGGTGTTAGCAGATCATGTGATAGAATGATGGGTCATTCCATCTGTCTAAAACAAAAGTATAGAAATAGTTATCAAATATACATAAGTCCATATATGGTGAGGATAATCGTATATGATTCAAAAAATAGTCTTATACTTCATCTATCATATCATTTAATATAATAAAACTGGTTTCTAATTACCAGGGACTTCCTGTTGGCCAGTGGTAGGCGATAAAGGGCTGTCGCACTTTGGTTGTGGGTTCGATTCCCAGAACCTTTTCTGACGCGATGGGTTGTCGCCCATCCTGCAGGTTGTGATTTTTCTAAAAATATATTATAATAAAATTCCATTAATAATATTGAAAAATTTATAGCCTTAATCAATACTAACTTATGTCCAACATAATCCATTCCAATCATTAGGGTTAACCAAAATACTTATGTCCAATCTTATAGTATAATGAAAACGATTACTAGAAACGTCATATATCGAGAATGTGAATACCATAATTTATACCCCATAAATGATATATCTTTTTGGTCACATTCCAAACATGTGAATACCTTAATCATGTATTCTCTTGAAAAATTAATACCCATTGAATCTTAGTGAAAACATGAACGCTGTCAAAAGTTAACTCTTTCCACATACCAAAATCCAAAAATTCTATATAGTCAAACCATTATATAACTTTTCCTTATATCAGTAATGAGATCATGAATACTGTCAAACATTTCATTTTCTCCTTATCCATTCATTATGCGCATATCATCTTCTATCCAAAAATATATCAATCACTTTAATTGGTTACCAGTACCATAATATTATTGAAAAACAGAATAAACCAATACATAAACATTCCAATATTCCCCGATACTATATACAACATTATTTTGGATTCCCATTACATAAACACTTTATAATTCCACCACATAGTTGTCATATTCAACATCAACAATAGGGATCGCATGTGACTTCCCTTTGTCCATTGACTTATGTGGTTTCTCATGTCGATCATCAATAACCCTTGTATTAGTGCATTGATTAGCATAATGCCCCATTTCCTTGCACTTGAAGCATTTAAGTGTTAGTGGTGCGTTCTCTATAGTCTTTTCTTTCTTCACATTACTATCAACCGTTTTTCCATTACTTCGACACTCATCTACTTGAGGACCATCTTTTCCACACTTAAAACATTTTATAGTCCCTTTAAGACAACCTCCACCATGCTTCATTCCACACTTTGAGCATAAAGAAACATTTATATTCTTTTCACCATTATTCTAGGATTTCTCCTTGAACTCCATTTTTCGTTTCTTTTTCAAACCATGAGACGAATATGTAACATCAACTTCCATTTCTACCTTGATAACACAATGCACAATTTATTCATAGCTACTATAGTCTCTTATAGCTAATTCCCTTCGAAGACTTGGTTTTAAACCACTAAAGAATTGATCAAATTTACTTTCAGGTTGGTTGATAAAGCCTGATGCATACCTTTCAAGCCTTGTAAAATTCGATTCGTATATACCAACAGATTCACCATCCTTTGGCTTAAGCTCAATGAAATAGTTTTCCATCATTGTTCGAAGAATACGATGGAATTACTTATTGAAATATATTTTCTTGAACTCACCCCATTCCATGGATTCAATTTCATCTACGAGCCTCATATTCATAATTATAGTCCACCATTGATCTGCTTCGCCTTCGAAATGTTAAATATCCAGAAATGATTTTTCATGTTCCGAACATAAAAGTATGGAAAATATCTTTTCATTGGAACTAATCCATTTTTCAGCAACAAGTGGATCAGAAGACCTACTGAAAGAAGGTGGACGTTGTCTCATGACGGACTCAATAGAATATTGTTCCCTTCTCAACTCATTTGGAAGTCCAGACTGATTCATAGCTTGTGTAAGTATAACAATAAGATTTTTCACTCCATCTCCCATTACATTGGATTGTTCAGGAGGGCTATTATTTCATTTTACATTACATTGATCAACATGGTACTTTCGGGTTCCATCCATCGTCTAAAACTCAAAAAAAATAGTGTGAGAGGCAAAAATCATTCTAGGGAAAACAACATAATAAAGGGAGGAGTACCTTCAATATCTAACATCTTAGGTTTAATTATAATATCATTTCCATAATTATAGGACTATAACCTATACGTATACATAACCATAGGACATCACTATACATACCTTAAAATATCTCTAGGGATCTCACTGAAATTTCTCATCCTTGATTCCAATGGTGAACTAAACCTTTCATTTGATACCAACATTAGAGACCCAAATCTTGACGTACATGGACATTACACTAAAATTGCGTAATACATTTTACATAACAAAACAGACACCAAAGTACCGTAATAGTTTATTTTCTTTGGAAACTCGTAATATAATCTTATAATCTTGGTGAAATATCTTCAACATCACCAATAAATATCTTACCCTTCTATTTTCTTACCTAAAACCATTCTTTAAATCCTAGGGAAAAGAAAACATAAAAAGGGGTGAGCTCAAATTCCCAGTAAGGGTAAACATGGAGAACATAAAACAATCCATAAACATTTGAATGACTAAACTTGAACATAAAATCTAAACATCAAAATCTTGAGCAAAGACATGAATATTGGAAGTACATGAGACATATATCATAAGAGAACATCAATCATGATAAAATAGCATGGGAACGAAACATGTACTTGTGGGAAACCATTAAGAACATTATATGATTTCCATATTAGCCAAGGTATTTTTATCAAGACCATATTAGTGGAAAAAGTTCCTTTCTGAATCGAGTTCAGTCCTCGTTCCAGTCCGGTATCACTAAACCAGATTAACTTACCATTCCAGCCATGTCTATCTAATGAGATATAAATCTTTACCCAATGAATTGGAGGGAGATATAGGTCCCACCCATCTCATAATGAAATAATTATTACTTGTGCTACAAAATAAACATAAAACATTCATCAAAACCCAAAGAATAAAATGGGTTTTATAAAAATCATTCCATCATAACATAATCCATATAAAACAAATGGATATCATATCATCATAAGAGAAGTAAAATCATGTAAATCACAGAGACATTAGACTTGAAACATACACATATGAAATAATGTCATCTTAATTGGAAAATGGTTTTGATAAAACACTTTAAAATAATTCTCGAGGAAAATAACCATTCTTCATTAAAATAATTTTCTTTTCACAAAATTCCATGCAATTTTTATAGAAAAATATTTTGTTGAAAATAGTCATGAAATCTTGTAGAGTAAGCTTCATTAAAATGAGGAGTTAGGAAACTGTAAAAATCCATTCACACCGTATAAGTTAAAAATAAAATTCTCCTCGTACTTTTGTCAAAATAGTCAAAAAGTACCTTGTATGGAAAAAAAAGAAAGATCCATTCCAAACCTTGTGGTAAAAGTCATAAAAGGGTAAAAATGGATTCAAACATACATGGAAGAATACTAAAAATTTTGTGAAAACATTTTTAGAATACAAGGAAATGTATGATAAACAAAAAAAGGTAAATACTTTTGAATAAACAATCTTATATAAGAATTATATTGGTATAATTATCCCTTACCTTAGGTCTGATATGCTTCATACGTATCCAAACCTCCTCTTCTTAGACCCACCTCTATTAAGATTCCACTTAAGGAAGTCGAGTTAGTCATTTGAGAAGACTAAAACATTCAAAATGCTTCAGGGTAAGTGGAGAAGATAAATTGGTAGGGGTTGGCCGAGCTTCATGGCTCAAAAGGGTATGAAGAGAATAGGGAAGGGGTACCCTTTTTATAAGGGAAGAGAGGGGAACCTTAGGAAAACATAAAATATTATTTTATAAAAAAGTCATATTTAGTTTTTAATCGCACCAAATTGATTTATTTAGAAGTTACGTTTGGTATGGGTTGAAATCCTTTCAACCAATTGGTTTTAGACAAGTTTAGGTTACTATTTTATCCTTATTATTTAGATTTAACTCAATGTTAAATAATTTAACCTTTACCGTGTCTCTTTGTTTTCTTACACTATATTGTAAATAAAAATACAATAACAAGCCAAACGAA
Source organism: Viscum album (assembly GCA_963277665.1). NCBI lineage: Eukaryota > Viridiplantae > Streptophyta > Magnoliopsida > Santalales > Viscaceae > Viscum > Viscum album. Next base: position 1,298,653,789 of record OY728146.1, read on the forward strand.
CCCCATGTGGTTCATTATTAATATATATATCTATATACAAGTCATTTGAATGATCCTTAGATTATTAGGAAAAAATAACAATTAAAAATATAATATATGTTTAAAAAAATATTTTATGTCAATCTTGACACTAGTTGGTACATGATTTTTGTGAAAATAATAACAGCATAATTAGTTCAAAAATAGTTAATTAAATCATTACTAACATGTCATATTAACCTAAAAAATTAGTGTAAATCATAAAAACTCTCAAATTACATTTATTTGGGTATTTATAACATCAATTATGTTAATATTTCATTAATAATGTAATTACTCCCACATCATTGTGTCATAAATACATTAAATTATTTAATATATAAAAATTATAAATAAAATACCATTATTAAGGAAATATGTTTATCTTTCTAATGAATATTTATATTTGAATATATCTTATGTATAACCCTATATTAAAAATGATTTAGTTCATAAACTTTGATTTTAACTATTTTAACTATTCTTTAAATAAAATAATAATAAGTGTCCTAATATAATCCAAGTTTACCTAAATGGTCATATTTTAATCCTAATATTGTTTTCGGTATAATTACACATATCCAATAGAAATAGCACATGTGTTAGGGTAATAATAATATCATCTTTACCCTTAATTACCCTATTTACCTTTAATCGTGGTAAATAAAAGTGAAAAGTTGCTATTCATCAAAAATTATTTTCATCTCATTGATCCACATTTTAGTTCTTAATATTAACCATGTCTCTCAAATTTTAGAAATTTCCCTCACAGAAGTGGTAAAGTTAAGTTTTATGTGAATTTCCAAATTCTCCTAGGAGGTGGGTAAAAGACGATGAAAAGTTCAATAAAATTTTCATATTTCTAAAATTGTTATAAAATGACTCCAATTAATTTCATTGAACTTATATAGGTATTATGTATCAATTTTGAACTAAAATAAATTTAAATAAAATAAATAATTATTTAAATATAAATTCGGTTTTAAATAGTTTCCTAGTATTTTCACTATTCATAAAAAATTGAATGTTTTCATAAAAATACACAAAAAACACTCTAGGCTAATGTCGATATTCTGAATCTAAAAATGAAGTCCATTTTGAAAAATAAAATTTATAAAATTCCAAAAATTTGGTATTACTATTCATAACGACTAGTTTTAATAATATATATTTGTTTAGTGAAAATCGGTATTGCATACAACACACACTATCGTGGAAGGTTGTGATTGCGTGTAATGTAAGACAAGTCAGGGTTGCGTTTTTTGAAAGACTCCATAATTGTTTTTTATAATAGAATCCAACCATATTTCATTTATACATTGAATATATATAGATATATACTCAATGTTGCGTAGAATGACTACTATCAAACGAGCTTCAAATTGTGTGTAACACAATCCAAGAATAGTGTTGCGAATAATGAAAGCTAATACAATCTTGTTTATAGCACAAGATAATCATGGTGTAGCGTACAACACAATACATCAATGGAATTAAATAGAATAATCCACATAAAATCTCATGTTGTTATAGTAATCTATTTCACCAATACTCACCCTACCCTATAGTGGAGAGAGGTTTATGATTTACAGTGATACATCCATGAATGGCTTGGAAAGGTTCTCATACAATATTATATGGTAATATATTATGACTCACAACAATTGAAAATTCACGTGAAAAATTATCCAACTCATGATTTAGATTTATTTTTGATAATCATTTCATTAATGATATGGAGGCATTATCATTATTGGGAAATTTGTGATATATATTATAATCATAAAATGATAAAGGATATTTTCTATCAAATGGAAATGAACTTTCACCGATGGATATGGATTTAGAAGAATAAGGATTTAAACTGCACAATATATTACCACCAATGGAACGAAAACAAGGTGGAATATGCATTGAGTCATAAATATCAATCTAGCCTATCGATGATGGGGATCACAAATGTTTTCATATTTAATGATTATCTAATGATACATCTAGAAATAATAATGTAAGGGGATGAATAAAAACTTTATCAAACGTATGGTTAACCATATATACAAGTGATGATTAAGGAGGTCGATATAGAAGTTATGGAATTAGAAAAAAATAGGGAAATGTTATGAAGTATAACATTTGTTGTGTGATAGAATAATAAATTATATGAATGGTGTCTGTATTCCATACTTACCAATATTACTGATGGAACTATTTGATGAGGCTCAATGTTTACCATCCACTATTCATCTTGAAAGTATAATGATATACATGTACTTGATAGAGCATTTCTTGTGGGATGGAACAATGATTGATATTTCAGAATATGACTATCGATCCCATGATTGTTAGAAACATAATGTTGAGATTCATATGTATATGTGGGTGTAACAACCATTACCAATAAAATAATTAAAATGGGAAAATACCCCCATGTATTTTTTCATTAGACATCCCATACAACTAATGTTCGTGGTGCTATATGGGAAATAATTGGTCACATTATGTATTTGGAACACATCATTTCTATGCTTGAAGACATATCTATTGATCTTATTGCAATTATATATGAATAGAAGTTGTTATATTTCATAGAGTACCACATTCTAATAAATCTGATCGAGATCCATGTTTTACCTTGATGTTTTTGTGAAGTCTTCAGCAGGCTCTAGATACAGAGTTATGTATTTTCACTGCTTATCATCCTCAGACATGAATTTAGATTGAGAGGAAAATTAATCCCATATAATTAATGTTGAGATCATGCTTTATAGATTTCCAAGGAGGTTGGTATCAACACCTAACTCTTGTATAATGTTTTTACAATAGTATACATCAATAATGTATTCTGACGGATCTTTAGAATGTCCAATATGGAAAATGGAAAAAATTCCAATATGATGGGGTGATGATGGGGAAATAAAGTTGTTGGGACATTATATTTCTGATTAAATGGAAGAGTATTTTAGATATATTCAATAAATCATATGAGAATCACAAAGTAAAAAAAATTGTTATATTGAAAATCGATTAATTGAGTAAGATATTGTAGTGGGTGATAAGGTATTTCTATAAATATCTCCCATAAAAAGATTTATCAGATTTGGAAAAAATGGAAATCTCCACCCTTGGTATATCCTTGCACATTAAATTAATTATCATGTCGTAAATGATTCTTATAGATTGTCACTTATTCTAGAACACATTAATTATCATAATGTGTTAGATGTATCTCTCCCATGTTATTATATATACAATACATAAAATTTACTAAACCCATAAGCCATACATCAGGAGAAAGATCATTCTTGTGATGAAAAACCAATACAAATTTCGGATCTTAGTGAAAAGTTATACGAATGATGAGAACCTATTTGGTCAATGCTTTATGGATGAAGGTCATATTTGAGAATTCTACATGGGTTGTAGAGGTAGTAATGTGGTAGTTTTATCCTCATTTGTTTATATCAAATTGGATATATTGAAGGAAAAAATAAGTTTAAAGGGGTATAAGGTGATGCCTGTATATTTTAATAAATAATTATCTTGATGTAATTATTTAATAACATTCATTGTATGTTATTGGGATTTAAAAATACCACGTGTCAAAATAAAATTATCATTTTTGCATATAAATTAAATTTGAGGGAATAAATAAGAATAAATAATGTATGAAAAAAGTTTTTTTGAATTCAAGGGTTAATTATAATTGAAGACATTTTCAAAAAAAACTTAAATGATATATGTAACACCCCAAGATTCCATGGAATTCTTCTCTTTCAATAATGTAATAGCTTGCATTGTACGCAAGTTCATGATTCTAACACACCGCGACCAATCAAAGTAGCCATTATGAATAGTAAAAACCACCTTTTGAAATTATATAAATTTTATTTTTCAAAATGGACTTCATTTTTCTATTCAGAATATCGAAATTATCCTAAGTTGAGTTTTTTGTAATTTTCTGAGAACTTCCAATTTTCTATGAATAGAAAAAAATAATTAAAAACATTTTTTTAATAAAAATAATTTATAGTGATAAATTATACTATTGAGTCGTTTTAAAGTATATTTAGAATATATTTTTACAATTTTATCCAATTGTGGTCAATATAATTAACATCACTTTGAAATTGGACATAATCAATTGTCAAACTTTTGATATATATTTTTCTTAAAAACATTCTATTTATTGTGACAGCACAAATTAATTATAAAATTAATTAATTCAAATTATATGTTTTTAATTTTGTAAAATAGACATAATTTTTGAATTAGGAATATCAAATATAGCGTAGGGTGAATTTTTGGTATTTTTCTGAAAAACATCAATTTTTGATGAATAGTGAAACCACTAAGTGGTAGTTAAAAAACACATTTTTCGTTTAAATGAATCCTTACAAATTATATGAATTGATTTTCAAAAATACAACATACATGGTTATAATTAGGAATCAAAATTTGGTTCAATTGGTTGAAAATAATTTTTGGTGATTAGTAACTTTTATGTTTTATTAATCGTGATTAAAGGTGACAAGTGTAATTTACGGTAAATATATCGTTATAATAATATGAAAGTACATTTACACTTTTCCTTCCCTTATTGGATGAGTCATGGCCGACCATGAAAATTCATGGGTCAACATTAGGACCCCAGGGAGCCACTTGGGTAAGAAAATGACATTAATAACTTTTAATTTAAAGAAAAAATAAAATTGTCCCAAACATGTGTTATTTTACTAAAACAATTATTACATGGGGTAATATAAGTTAAAATTTCGACTATAAATATAAATTGTAAATATAAAAATATTTCCTACATCATGATAATTTTTTTATAATTTCTAGACTTTAAATAAATTAACTTTTTTATGACACCATGATGATGCAGCGATTACCTCATTAATTAACGATTTAAATAAAATGAAACGATAATGTAAAATATAAGATATACACTTGTCAAAAACCTATTGGATGAGTGTTTTTCGAACCCTTATCAACTTTTCCTAGAAATATATTATTTTGGTCCCTTCAAAATCTGAAACTGTTTATATAAAAAAGTAACATTTCTTGACATTCCATGAGTGCCCCTCCTCTCCTCTTATAAAAGGCACCCACCTCTACCACCTTAACCACACCTCTCATGCCATTTGGCTCGGCCAACATCTGCAAAAATACACTCTCAAATTCCATATATTACTCCTAGAAGACTCAATTTGAGCAGAATTCTTCCCAAGGATGCCTTTGTCTCAAATCAAAAAGAGTTACCCAATTTTAAGGTAATGTATTCTCTTATGTTCTTTTGTTTTATTTTTCTTCTCCAACCCCTTAAACTCTTTTTATTCCTTTATTTTGTAACAAAATCAGTATCTTTAACATACTAGGATGTTTTTATGAGAATTATTTGATTTGTACTTACACACACCTTCTTCTAATGGTTAAAGAACATATTGTTTCTGTGGGTGGTGAATTACTGCCTCACTAAATGATGATTGTTCAATCTTTTATTAACACCTCTAATGGTGGCCATTATGATGAAACTATTTATATATATGATATATATTATATTTATGTTATCCGTATTCTTCTGTATTTTTCATTAATGGAATACCTTTATGGTTTCCATTATGGGTAAATGCGATAATTTAATTTTAGGAAGTGCGGACTACCGCCCCCTCAAAGTGATTTGAATCATTAATGCCATGTGTGGGATATATAAAATATGGAGTTAATGATATTATATATGATATTATACTGGAATTATAATATACCTTTATATCATTAAGATTTCATTCCATTAAATACGAAATATAAATGAAAGTAGCGTTCATGCGTACGTACGACTTACCGTCTCAATGAACGGTGCATTTAATTTGTTACCTCTAAATGTTATGTAATATTATAAATGCATGTATATAATGGATATCTATGATATATAAAATATCAAAATAATTAATATAATTCTTGATATAATGGATATTTTACCACATGAACAACCTGTAACTATATGTAGTTTATTTTTGACTCAAGTACCAAAGATCGACAAAACGACCATTATTAACTTAAATGACTACATAATGTTCATAACATGGTAATAAGTGATATAAAAGGGATAATTAAATTGAATATGTTCTCAAGAATGCATAGATTAACTGTAGTTTATTATTCAAGAGATTAAAGAATGATCGAGTCAATTCGGACACGAGGTAAGGGACCTTCTTAACCCAATTTCTGTTCTTTGGGTTAGTCTCCAACTTTCAAATCATGTCATGATATTTTTATGTCCTATCTTGTATTTTTACTTTATTTATGTGTACATATAGTGAATACACATAATAGATCTATTTTCATTAAAAAAAAATATCTTTATATGGGACTTTGTCTCAATCTCCTTTCATTGAGGCATATTTCATTTATACACAACTTTCCTTTATACGGTGTATAAACCCCTTTGACTTTTACTTTTATTTAAAAGGTATATTTTTATATGAAGCATTTTACTAAACGACAAAACGGATAGTTTTTTTGATGTACGTATGCAGCGACAATGACTTCTCCACTTCCATGACCATTTTTTGAGTTTTGGCTTCCTCTAAAAGCCATAACTTTTAAATAAAATGAAAAATAAATACCATTTTTTACTTTACTTTTATTCTTAGTATTGAAATTTTTTTTGATAATGTTTGTATTATATCAATGTGGTGTATTGATATCTTGTGATTGAAATGTTGAAATGTTATGTTTTCTTTATGCATGTATTATGTGATATGATTCTGTTATGGTTTATGATATGTTTAATCATGTTCATATGAGGATTGCATTAGACTTAATTAGTGACCGGTGGAGCCCGCTATAGCTCCTCGATGCATCAGTAGGTCTCATGAGACTAACCAGTGTCTTGGCATGAGGCATTGAAAAAATCTTATTTGTAGTCTTGGCATGAGGCCTTGGCTACGTGGTTATGATAGTCTCGCATTATGCATTCCGTCATTATGAAAGTTGTTATTGATATTGCATGTGATTATTCGAGTATAAGAATATCCATGTGAATAAGTAAATGGAATTATTTCATTTTATTTTATCCATATTATGCTGAAGATCAAGTTTAAAAGGATTTTGTTTTTGTTATACATTGCCTTAAATGTTTATGTTTATTTATGATAGTTTCTACTATATTGTTATCCTTACTAAGCATCTGAGATCACCCCTTTCTATGTTTTATTTTCCCAGGATGTGAAGAAATATTTTATGACTGACCTATAGGAATAGTCTAAAGGGGATAGGAATGTGGAATATGGAGACTATGTTATTTTGATTTTCACATTATGATGTAATGTAACATTTATAAATGTATCTAGTGTTTCTAAGGATAATAAACTAATTGGTCTTTCGAGACTTGATCTTTTGTGATCATGCCAATGTTACGTAATAATTCACCGAATCTGGGTAACTGGGGCCTGGGTGTTACAGTTGGTATCATAGGAAGTTTTGTACAAACCTTGGAAGCTAGATTTAGATAAAATCTGATTAGTGCACATATACCTAAGATAGACTTTGAGGATTATTATCGAAGAACATCCTAGAATTTTGTTATTATTGAGATTTTGTGAGATTTTCGAGAAATACATCCCTTTCTGGATATGATCTGGTAGAGGTGGCTCTAGAATATATTTACCTAGGGGTAAAACCCAAAAACACCGCTTTGAGCTTGACTCGAATGCGAAATGGTGCATGACAACGGGCCTTGCTGCACTCTTGGTTACGACACTCACGAGGGATATTCTTAGGATAATTCTGATTTTCATTACAAACCATTATGAAGGGTTTATGAGTATATACATCCTCAATGAAAAAATTTCTTTTTATGATTATGGATTATATCCATAAATAGTTCAATTTATGTTAAGTGTTTTACAAGTATGGAATTATATATTTTGATTCATAAACTAATCTAGTTTATGACATTGTTTAGAAATGGATCCTTGTGGAACGAATTGAAACAATATCAATGCACGCACTCCATGTATGGATTTACCTCCTACTTAAGATAAATATAGTGGAGCTAGTGATACAACTGGTGCTGATCAGCTTATCACCATACTGGGACAACTCACTCAGGTTATGAATAATAACCATACTTGTATAGAGAATCCTGATCCGCAACGTAGAGGATCAATGTTAGATAGTTTCATGAGGCAACAACTGCCAACATTTAATGGGTGTACAAATCTATTACTAGCTGATCAATGGATAAACTCCTTAGAGAAAATATTCCACTCCTTTGGTAGTAGTGAAAGGGAGAAATTTGTCGTGGTAGTTTACCGCCTAACTGTAGATGTCGATCAGTGGTGGTGGCAAATTAAAAACACAAAGGAAGATGAAGAAGTATAAAGTATGTAATGGAGGGAGTTTAAGGAAATTTTCAATGAAAAATACTTTCCACATGACCATCGAGAAGATATGGAAAGGAAATTTCTGAGTCTGAGGCAGAAAGAGGATGTGAATGTCACAAAGTATGAGGCTAACATTACAAGGTTAGTGAGGCATGCTACATATTATATATGTAACCCAATAAGTATGATTGATCATTTATTTGATTGGTTAAAACTGTTTCTCCATCAAGCAATAGTATCACAATATTTCTCAACGTACGAAGATACAGTCTCGTGTGCTATCAAGAAAGAAAAGGAATTCTCTAAGTTTTATGACAAAAAAGTAAAGCAAGAGAAGTATAAAACAGTGGAACAAGAGACAGATAAAGGGAAAATGGGAAAGAAGGATTTTCCATTATGCGTTAATTGTGCGAAGAATCACCCATGTACTTGTCTAAATGGAATGGGAGTTTGTTATAAATGTGAAGAAAAGGGTCACCAGGCTCAAGATTGCAAGGGAAAGAAAGAGGCTATCAATGTTAAATGCTACAATTGTAGAGAAATAGGAAATTATTCAAATGAATATCCTAAGTGTCAGGGAAACATAACTCTGGAAAGACCAAGGGATCAAGGCCAAGCTACTGTTGTTACTACAGATGAAGTTGAATAAATATTGTATTTCTGTTTTTGGACTCAAGAATTATATTATGGTTATAATAATAATGTGATATATATAAGGATAGTACTGCAATACTTTTTTTCTTTAAGGTTTTAATATGATGAAGGTAATCATATTTTTACTATGTGACAATAAGAGTATCTTTACCTTGTTTGGGGAATCTGATGTTACAATTTATTTTGGAATTTAGAGACCTTTTAGAGAGAGTCTGGATAGATTTATTTTGGATAACTATAATGGTTGGAATGGATTAAGTTGAAATTTGGATAGTATTGTTTAAGGTTAAAACATTTCTGAAGATTATTTTTTGAATATTATAATACTATAGTTTTAGGAAGAGGACAACCTGTAGGTCGAAGGATAACCCGTCGCATCGGAAAATGTTGTAGGAATCGAACCCAAAACCATAGAGAGACATGCCTTTACTACCTACCACTATCCTACATGAAGTCCCTTGTTATTAATAAATAGTTTCCCTAATCTAAATTATATGTGTTAATATTTGGAACCCTGTACGATTAGGATAAATATAATATTATTGTGTTCTATTATCTTTTTGAGTGAATGATGGGTTTGTGGTAAAACTTTATTTAAGAATGAATAGTCTACAAGACATGTATATTTCCTTACATTCTTAGTAAATCTATTAAATAAATTCCTCAACTTTATGAAAGGTAACTTAAAAAAAACGTTGTCAGTTAACTTTTCCTATCGGGAAATCAATGATCATTTATCCAATATAAAGTTTGTGATTTTCTTGTAGTTAAACATTATCCTAATCTTGTTTTCTACAACTCTCCATTAGACCTTGATGTTTTATTTCTCCTCCATAACCATATTTTCATTGATCCTAGTATGGTCTATCTCGGGTGTCCTTTATACTTCTCTTTCTCTCTTTTAATGTTATATTTTTATTAACCTTATTTACGATGTGGGTTTTCCACAAAGGTATTTTCTATTTTCAACCTTTTATTTTAGAAGAACATTTTAAAACTGCGAGGATGCAATTTTTTGAAGGAGGGGAGAATGTAACACCCCAAGCTTCCATGGTACGCTTCTCTTTCAATATTGTAAACCCATGCATTGTACGCAAGTTTGAGATTCTAACACACCGCGACAAATCAAAGTAGCCGTTATGAATATTAATAAACACCTTTTGAAATTATATAAATTTTATATTTCAAAATGGACTTCATTTTTGTATTTGGAATATCGAAATTATCCTAAGTTTAATTTTTTGTAATTTTATGAGAACTTCCAATTTTCTATGAATAGAAACAAATACATAAAAACGAACTTTTTAATCAAAATAATTTATAGTGATAAATAATACTATTGAGTGGTTTTAAAGTATAATTAGAATATATTTTTCAAATTTTATCTAATGATGGTCATTATAATTAATTTCACTTTGAAATTGGACATAAACATTTGTCAATCTTTTGATATATATTGTTTGTTAAAAACACGCTATTTGTTGTGACAATGGGAAGTAATTATTAAATTAATTAATTCACCTTATATTTTTTGAATTTTGTAAAATGGAAATCATTTTTGAATTAGTAATATCAAATATAGCTTAGGCTGAGTTTTGGTATTTTTCTGAAAAACTTCAATTTTTGAGGAATAGTGAAACCACTAAGCTGTAGTTAAAAAACTAATTTTTCGTTTAAATGAAACATTATTGATTCTATGAATTGAATTTCAAAAATCCGACATAAATGTTATAATTAGGACGTAAAATGTGGTTCAATGGGATGAAAATAATTTTTTGTGAATAGTAATTTTTCGGTTTTATTAATCGCGATTAAAGGTGATTAGTGTAATTTACGGTAAATATAATGTTATAATAATATTAAAATACCTTTAAACTTGTCCTACCCTTATTGTATGAGTCATGGCCGACCAAAATAATCCATGGGTCAACTTGGGGACCCCATGGAGCCACTTGGGTAAAAAAATGACATTAATAACTTTTTATTTAAAGTAAAAATAAAATTGTCACAAACATGTGTTCTTTTAATAAAACTATTATTAAATGGGGTTATATAAGTTAACATTTAGACTATAAATATTCATCGGAAAGATAATAATATTTCCTAAATAATTATAATTTTTTTATAATTTTTAGACATTAAATAAATTAATATTTTTATGACACCATGATGATGCTGTGATTACCCCATTAATTTACAATTTAAATAAAATGAAAAGAAAATTTATAATATAAGATGTACACTTGTCAAAAACATATTGTATGAGTATATTTATAACCCTTAGCACATTATCCTAGAAATATATAATTTTGGGACCTTTAGAATCCAAAACTCAAAATATAATAATGTAACATTTCTTGACTTTCCAAGAGTGCCCCTCCTCTCCTCTTATAAAAGTCCCCCCAAAATCTACCTCCTTACCCACACCTCTCAAGACATTTGGCTCGGCCAGCCTATTCCAAAATACTCTCTAAACTTCCCTCTCTTACTCCTAGAAGCCACACTTTGGGCATACATCTTCCCAAGTAATCCTTTGGCTCAAATCAAAAAGAGATACCTGATTTTAAGGTAATGTCTTCTCTTATGTTCTTTTGTTTTATTTTGCGTCTCCAACCCCTTATACTCTTTTTATTCCTTTATTTTGTAACAAAACCAGTATCTACAATATTCTAGGTTGTTCTTATGAGAATTATTTGATTTACACATACACACACCTTTGTCTAATGGTTAATGAACATACTGTTTCTGTGCGTGGAAGATTACTGCCTCATGAAACGATGGTTGTTCAATCTTTTTTTAACACCTCTCACGGTGGCCATTATAATGACAATATTTATATATATGATATATATTATATTTATTTTATCCTTATTCTTATGTATTTTTTATTTATAGCATACCTTTATGGTTTCCATTATGGGTAAACGTGATAATTTCATTTTAGGAAGTGCAGACTACTACCCCCTCAAATTGATTTGAATAGTTAACGCCATATGCTGGATGTATAAAGGAAGGAGTTAATGATATTATATATGATATTTTACTGGAATTATAATATACCTATATATCATTAATATTTCATTCCATTAAATATGAAATAGAACTGAAAGTAGCGTTCATTCGTACGTACGGCTTACCATCTCCATGAACAATGCTTTTCATTTCATACCTCTAAATGTTATGTTATATTATAAATTCATGTAAATACTGGATACATATGATATATATGATATAAAAATCATGAATATAATTTTGGATATAATGGATATTTTACCACATGAACAACCTGTAATTATAAGTAGTTTATTATTGACTCAAGTACCAAAAATCGACAAAACGACCTTTATTAACTTAAATGACTGCATAATTTTCATAACATGGTAATAAGTTATATAAAAGGGATAATGAACATGAAAAAGGTTCTTATGAAAGTATATATTAACTATAGTTTATTATTTAGGAGATTAAAGAATGATCGAGTCTAGTCGGACACGAGGTAAGGGAACTTCTCAAACCAATTTCCGTTCTTTGGGTTCATCTCCTACATTCAAATTATGTCATGATATTATTATGACCTATCTTGTATTTGTACATTATTTATGTGTAATTATAGTGAATACACATAATAGATCTATTTTATTTAAAAAAAGTATCTTTTTAAGGGACTTCGTCTCAATCTCCTTTCATTGAGCCATATTTTATTTTATACACAACATTCCTTTATACGGTGTATAAACCCCTTTGATTTTTACTTTTATTCAAAATGAATCTATTTATATGAAGAGTTTTACTAAATGAAAAACGGGAATATTTTTTTGTTGTACGTATGCGATGACAACAACTTCTCCGCCACCGTGACTATTATTTGAGTTTCGGCTTCCTCCACAAACCATAAATTTTTTTAAAAAAATAAATACCATGTTTTACATTACTTTTATTTTGGTATTGAAAATGGTTTTGATAATTATTGTATTATATCAATTTTTTGTATTGATATCTTATGATTGAAATGTGGAAATTTTATTTTTCCATTATGCATGTTTTATGTGATACGATTATGTTATGGTTTATGATATGTTTAAACCTGTTCATATAAGGAATGCATTGGACTTAATATGTGATGGGTGGATCCAAGTATAGCTTCTCGATGCATTGGTAGGTCTCATAAAACAAACTAGTGTTTTGGCACGAGGCCTTGACAAAATCATATTTGTAGTCTTGGCATGAGGCTTTGTCTCCGTGGTAATGATACTCTGAAATTATGTATTCCGTCATTATGAAAGTGGTTATTGATATTGCATGTGATTATTCGAATATAAGAATATCCATGTGAATAAGTAAATGGAATTATTTCATTTTATTTTTTCCATATTATGTTGATGTTCGAGTTTAAAAGGATTTTTTTTAGTTATAAATTTCATTAAATGTTTATGTTTATTTATGAACGTTTTCTCTGTATTGTTATCCTTACTGAGCATCTGAGATCACCCCTTTCTATGTTTTATTTTCTCAGGATGTGATGAAATATTTTATGACTGACCTACAGGAATAGTCTGAAGGGGATAGGAGTGTGGACTATAGAGACTATGTTATTTTTATTTTTCACTTAATGATGTAATGTAACATTTATGAATGTATCTAGTGTTTCTAAGGCTACTAAAGTAATTGATCTTTCGAGACTTGATCTTTTGTGATCATGCCAATGTTATGTAATAATGCACAGACTCAGGGTACCTGGGGTCGGGGAGTTACAATATATTCCTATTTTTATGGTCATAGAGTAATTTTGTCTCATAAATTTAATTATGTACAATTGGTGAATTTTAATAATGATTTAAATATATTATATATATATTAAAATATTTTTAATATTCATCCAAAAATATCAATAAAATATTATAATAATAATTTTAAATATATGAATAAAAATTATATTTTTTAATATGTTAATTTGACTCTGTTTTAATGATAAAAACATTTTAAATATCTTTTTTGAAAACTTTTATAAATTTTATAATGAAGTTTAATATTTTTCATTGAAATATTATTATCAAATTTTAAATCGGTTAAGTTTTTGTTATTTTTCAGGTAAGGTTATTGTTTTGATTTATAGTGAAATACCAAATTTTATTTCTGAAACACTATTTACAAATAAAATATTTACATGGTAAAATAGTTTTTTTAAATATTTTTATATTATAATTATTGAATTTAAATTTTATACAGTACACTAATGGTTTCTAAAAAAATTATATACAAGATTTATTTTCAAAAACATTTTATTTTTTAAAATGAAATGTTACTTGTTTTATTTTAAATCAAATTATAAAACCTCTGTTAGTTGAATTTTAAAAAAGGGATGATAAATTCAGAACTTTATGATCCAAATTTAGTAAATATATTCATTTTATTTTTGGTCAATATTTATAGTAATCATGGTAAATTTTGTTTCCATTATAGAGGGTAAATAATGTAATTTTGATTAAAAACATTATAATAACTATAAAGTAACACTAATATGGGCCAAAATTTTATTAAAAGAATTAAATTCTAAACATAACACATAATTATATTAATTAATTTATTTAAAGGACACTTCACACTGAAAATGACTTATTTCTTATTTAAATCAATGAAAGACAAAAAATGTCATTTACTTTTTCATTAATACTTTTGAAGTGATCAAAGGGTATTAGTTGAATTTTATAAACGAATTTAATAGTTAATGAATAACATAATAAATATATTTCCATGATATTAATTTTTTCATGACTTTTTGGGATACATGGATTAAATTTTGATACTTATAATTTTTTATTTAATGAAATTTTAATGACATTGAAGTAATGTTTTAATAAATATTTCTTACTAGAAATATGTTTAATCAATAGTGAAATTTGATTATAAGTATTCCTATTAAATCTGTAATATTTAAATTCAACATGATATTTGATTTTAATTATATTTCAATGAAATTAGTATATTAAAAAATTACCAAAATTTTATGTAGTACTTATTTTGTTAATAAAAATATAAAAATAATGTTTTAAAAATATATAATAAATATAATATGTAATAATTATTACATAAAAAATAATATATGACCTTGACATCTACGGGCTATAACTACTTATTTTTTATAAATATAAAATATTATCTAGATATTTTTAAAAATAAATAAATTTAATATTGTTAAATTGATAGTATTTATATTTTATCAAAATAGTATTTTATTAAATTATTTTGAAATCATAAAAAATATTTTAAAAATAAAAAATAATATTATTATTTTTAGAAATGTTTGTAAATTTTCAGTAACTATCTTATTGATATTAAATATTATAAAAATATATTTATATAATATTTCATTATTTTTTTAAAATATTTGAATTAGAAAATAGTAAACTGTGGAATAATTTAAAGGATAATGGTTTAATTAATACCTAAATAGGTCTATAATTTATGGGTATATGATATTACAACCTTATATCATATAATATTTGTGAAAATGTCCTTTTTTAGTGTTTTGGATGGAGTTTAAATTTGTTATAAATAAATATTATAGAGATTTTGAAAGTGCCCCTCAAATAATTTAGAAAAGGGAACATCCTCCCTCATTTCATCACTTTAATTTCTGACTTCAAGCATGAACATCCACTTATAATACCGTTATAAAAATTTCTAGAGATATTGTAAAGGCACTTGTAATCTCTAAATGAAATGTCTAGAATCACTAAGATGAGATCTAGAGGGAGCATGCCGAAGAAGAGGTATTATTCTATACTGACACTATCATGTTCATTACATTATTTACATTAAATTACTATGTTGTTTAAATTATAATTTAAAAAATTCAGTGATACCAATATAATTTTATTTCATTATGACTGTTGAAAAAACATATCCAATCATCTGTTAATTTTATGAAAAATGAAATTACCACCTGTACGTATGAATGACCTATTATCTCCATGCAGCATTGTAATATTTTCTTCAACCACCCCAACCCCTTCAATTAAATGGATATAAATATAGAGGTAAAAGAAATATATCTTGATTATAACATGATAATTATTCTAGATATATAAATATATACCATCCAATTCCAAGAAATTTTAATTTTATGGCATGATAGCGTCACTTGTGCATACGTATGGTCTTCTGTATCTACGGCACGATGTGATTAATTTTCTTTTTTGATAATTTATTAATTATTATACCAATGTAAATAAAGAATAATATATATATATATTACATTGATAATATTTTAAAAATAACAAAACTATATGATACCTGTATGAACCAGAATACATAAGAGGAAACATGAATAAGAAAATGAATCAACCGACACCTGAAAGATGAGTAATAATTTAATATTATCAAAAAGAGAGACAATATGATCATATATGATATAATAAATATATATATGGTTTCAGAAACAATTAATAACACTATTAAATACATTATATATTATTAAACATTATTTAAAATGGAACCCATACATAATGTATGGATAATTTCGTAATCTAATTATTATATGAGATGGTTTATACATAAGAATCTTCTATTGTATAATTATCTTCTATATACATGTTACATAATATTGTTTTCAAAAATATTATTACGATTCATATATATTTTCTTAAATTCCTTTTTAATATATTGTGAATAATTACTAAACTGATTGAAATGAAACTGCTGTAATATTCTCTATGAGGTAATTTTTGAGTTATCTAGAAAAAGTACTAAAAAATGTTTTTTTAACTTATACAACATGAACACACTATTATTCTTTCTGTTACATTATTTCCATGAGATTTCCTAAGTAATCTTACAATGTTATTTTCTATGAATGTTTTTTCTTTGAATACATCATGACATTTTATGAAAATAAATCTTCTTCAAAGATGAAAGGATATTTTTATTATGAATTATTTTCAATTTATCTCTCAAAATTATTTTCCATCTAAAATATTATTTTATAGATGTTATATATAATTTAACAGTTATATGTATCATGTATAATATCCTCATTATTCAATTATTTGTTTTATTTTCATGTTGGAATGATAACATTGAGACCCATTTTTTCCATGGGTTATGTTATGATTGAATGTTATTTAAGAAACCCATATGTTTTTATTTTTTTGTATGATTAATGAATTATATTACTATAAAAGATATATTTATTGTTTTATTTATGTGATCAGTGAGTCCAATATCTCTTTCCAGTGCTTTGGGTAATGATGTATATCAAATTAGAATGATAATTTTAGAACGAGAAATGGTCACAATTCAGTAATACATGGTTGGATGAAACAGTATACTCGGTTTAGTAATGGAATTTTTCCACAAGGATGGTCTTCACAATAAACCTTGTATATTCAGGAATTAGTTTTTCCATATGTGTATCCCACAAAATTCCATTTTTTTATGACCATCAGAAATATATTCTTTGTAGAACATCTTTGAATTATCCCATGATGAGATATTATGAATTTTGTTATGAAAGATTAAATTTTTAAATGTTATGAATATGATATCATTATTTATGATAATGATATGATTTAACTATCACTTCTTTACCCTTTGTGATAATTTTAGCTCACTATTTTTTATGTTTCATTTCCCCAGGATAAGAAAAATGTTATTAGATATGAAATTTCAGAAAGGGTTATAGATATGTTGTAATTAGTGGGAGATGATGTATATATTTTTTGAACATGTTGTTTATGTTTTCCATGTTTCTAAATACACTAAACCTATATAGTCCTTTTTTGGATTTGTTATTTAATGTAATAAATACTCTTCAATTTTATGTAATATTTATTTATGTAATGTATGTTTAGTTATACACATTTTACATCATCATAATCCCATGACCATCATTATCCGTGATAAATTCATTCACGATTTCAATGTTCAATATTCTTGAATGAAAAACTAGTTGATTTATAAGATTTATATCACTTGAATTATCACAAATAATACTGATCTAAAAAATCACTATAATTTTCAACATCTTTCCATATAATTTTAGATGTTATTGAATTATTTATGATTTTACTCCCCGTTTGTCAATGATCTCTCTACATCATATTTTTTATAATCATCAAAATCACAAGGGGAAACAAAAATAGTATTTTATCTCTTAGTATCAACATAAAGTAAAATTAATCTCACCCTTTGGTCATTCAGTTCTGCAATGTTCATGAGACACCATAAGTTAACAACTAGATTGCACCAGTCTGTGTCCACTATATGAATTTATACATTTTCTACTATTTAACATCATCATATTGACTGTTGGATTCTATTATAAGTCGTTATGATTAGATTTAAATTTTTATTTATAGAACCTTCAATATTGAATAATTATCTGCAATTGAAATAAAAACTAGACATTTAGTCTCTAATTGGTTATCTGTTCCTACTAAGTAAGAATTCATTTTAAGAAATGAGAGCTTAAAATTATAAATTCAAATGTTTTCCAAGTAAATCACTTACTTCTATGGATTATTATAGGATTAATTTTATTATATATTTATAATATTCTCTTGTTAGATGAGGCTATATATCATACACATTATTTCAGCACATCAAAAAAAACTCTTTCATTGGACTGGAATTTATCAGTAATGTTGATAATTTATGTGAATTTAGATTTTTATTTAATATTTAAAAGAGGGAGACCATTTGATGGAAATGTTGTTGATTTTATACTGCAACATCTCAGTATCTCCAAAATAGTATGTTGACATGGCACTAATTTAACAAAATATATTATCATGAAATGCATCAATGATTCTTCTTATCCTCCAATTATTATTATCTTGTGGACAAGTAATACTTGAACTAATGAATTATACCAATGGATGAATATTCAATGCCACATGGAACCATTAGAACATCCAAGAATAAATTTATCTAATCATCCACTACATATATGTCTCTTTATCAAATATTATATTTTTTTCCACGAATCCCAAATTTCAAATAAATATTTTAAATTTATATTTATTTTGTAAAACGAATATTAATTGTGAGACAATATATGAATTTCATGATTTCAATTTATCTTGATTTCATTTCACCCCATTCTACATTATGAAACAATTTATGTTCATCACCTCCACACCACATGACTTGTATAACCCACTTCAGTTTTAATAAAATCACACACATATTAGAAATCTTTAATGGATGGTAAGATGGGTACCTCCGTAATCCACCATAATATGAATATGGTCAATCTGAATGGATCAACCATGTGATAATTTCTTGCAAATGATTGTATTATTTTTATTCTTGTTTTTACTACCCATCAAATATAAAATGTTATGTCCATATAACTAGATATTAATTTCCAAAATTAAGTGTCTTATTTTTAAATTAATGTTTTATTATCTTGGTCACACTGACTTTTTTGGTAAAAATGATTAGTTGGTATTTCAATCCATTATGGTACACCAATATTCCATTTTTAGGATTTAACAATTGAAGATTAATAAAACCATTTGTTATATTGTTTACATAATAATCCATTGTAGGGATCTTTATCATTCCACTTTTTCTTTTCATGTGGTATAAAATGTAAATTTTTCAAATTATTATTTATTCAAATTCATTCTATAAATTAACTAATTGATGTTACCCATTCATGTTATGGTTGAGCTTTTAACAGAACCTATATTCTTATAACTAATAAATAATGTAACTACATTTTTCAAAAAAAAATTGTACAAATTATTTCCAATGCAGTAGTTGTGAGTGGAATATTTGTGGTAATTGACTTGACATTTGTTGATATAGATATGTTTCCAATAAGGATTTAAACATATTTTACGAATTGTCAGTTTTTATATATAATATATGATTTATAATAATACACCACCAATGTTGGGGATCTCAATTGGGTTTCCTTTTCCTTTTTTATTTATTCAAAGTACACTTTCATCCCAAATGTCCATGACTACAACATAAAAAAATATCCCATTACAAACGTACCTCACATCATCATTTATCGATTGAGATGCTGAAATCACTATACAGATTCTTCTGACATTGATCACACGCACATCTTGAATCGTACTCAAGGTTTGTCCCAGTCTCCAGAAATAGTATCATTTTAACATTATATTCTCTTAAGACATTTTAATTTTAGATTTATCATGAAAATATTCTAATTCACATAAATATAAATATTTATGTTATCAAAACAAGAATTATTTTACGAACCCTCTATGAAAAAACATGATTTATTACTATGCATCCCACAATAATATAACATTTTTTCATTAATATTAAGGAAATTTATATTAGGCTTGTATCCGTCTCATATAATATTTTACAAATTTTTTGTACTATTCATTACACACTCACTTTTATTCATTGGATAGGGTTCATCATATTGATTATCATATTTTCTTAAACTTTATAGCCTTTGGGACGTGATAGTAATTTTGTTTTTTCTTATAAAATATTATAATTGCATTTATTTTTAATTGTTACTGCCAAATGTTAGTCAGATTAAAAATATAGAGAATTTTCAATTTGGGTATTCCATTTACATTTTAATATTCTTCCTCTATCATGAATAATTATTTTTTACATTCCCATTAGATGAATCTTCATACCCCTTGTTTTATGTTGATACATATGTCATATATTGATAAAATTCCCTGTATTAATCTCATCTTCCAATTCCTGGGATATATTAATTGTTGTGATAGATTTATCTTTTTTTTAATTCATACGAAATATAAGATCATTATAACAACAATTATATAATATTATCCAATCTTTTCCTAATCAAATATAGAATGTTTTATATTATGAACATCATTTTGGAAATTAAAATTCAAATTTTCATCAACATTTAGATTATATCTCTTATCATCCCCATTTATTTTTTAAATTTTTAATGCTTGATAAACATCTTTCTCTCCCAGATTTGTGGCCCCTTCAATAAGACTATTATTTAATTCTTTTCTCCCTTTGATATCATTTTATGAAAATAAATTTCATATATCATTATAAAAATTTTCATCATCTAATTTCTTAACCAATTCCATTGATACATGAAAAATAAACATTTATACTTCTTGATATTTCATAATCATTAATAGTTCCAACATCCCATGTAATAATAGGTTTCTCAATCATTTTAGTAGAATCATTAAATAGGTAAATATTTTTGCCATCTAATTCATTAAAACGATTATTCATTACATTAGTGGTTTAGTTCAATGGAATCACAAACATTTCACGTTAACATCCACACCAAGTAATACTACCAGTATACTACATCTTTTTGAGGATCTACTATTCACCATGGAACACCAAGATATATGGAATCATAAATTTCTTCTCCAATACATTAATAAAGCATTTATAATAATATTAATAAAACAAAATCCTCCTATTATATGATACCAATAATAATTCACAATTGGGCATGAAATGACCTAAGGGGGTCGGTAGAATAATATTATCGATTATCTTTAATATATTATTGTAACCCCGATGGATAATGAACTATTTATTAGAAGGTTCACTTAGTATTCTATTTAGTGTTTATATTAATCATATTTTTTCCAATTTTTTTTATGATGACTCGTATAGAGTGAAGTTGGAAATCATGAAATATGAAAAAAAAATAACTTGTTTCAATCTTACTAGACTATGTCCAATGAGAATACAACAAAGATGTACAGAAGTTTCAAATCCACTAAATCTCATTGAAAATATGTTGTTATGGTAGGATCACTTCTATATCAAGGATCACTACCTCACTAGATTTAGATATAACACATTTCTTCCCAAGGGTTACTCCCTCGATCATTCATTTAAAGGATCACTGCCAATGGAATGGCTCTACATCATTATAATACTATTCTCACTACTCTGTAATGGATTTAATAAATTTTTATGGACATGTATGTAAATTAATGAGAAATAATCAATACATCCCAAATTTTAGATATATTATCTATTAATTTAGTTTTTTGGCATTATCATTCACTTTTATGATGACTTCTTGATGTATCACATTAAATTTACAAATGCATTGAGAGAAACTATATATTTTTTAGAAGCATCCATTAGGATTTATTTTTATGGAAGTATATTCACGATATTATATTATTCCATTGAATTATATTGATTTCATTGAAATAAAAACATTATTTAAGTATTGTCATATATTGTATATCTTATGAATTTTTCTTATTTAGAATACATATATGATAATGATACAATTTACAAGGCATTCTAAACACATATATTCTTGAATGAGACTCTAAATATTAATACACAAATTAGTTTACCATGGATCATTATTTTTAACCAATAGATAGAGTAAAATTCACCACATGGTTTTTTCCATGTGAAGAGACCTTTGTAATATGTGTTTACACTAATAGGATCTGCACAAAAAAACTTCTCAAAATCCCTCGAACAATAAACCTGTGTGATTCTTAAGAAAAAACTTTTTTTTGGGTCTCCTTAGAATCAAATATGGATAATCCCTTGAGAAATAGTGATTCTTCATAGAGTAATTACACTTTAATAAGGAATTTTTTTTAATCCATGTCTATTTTCATGATACAGTGCCCCTCAAACAAATAATCATAATGGAATAGTGCTTCACAAAATCCTCCTCAACAAAAAAATATCATCACCATAGAATACCACCTTTGAGAACCACATACTTCAACATAGATAACATTAAAGCTTAGAATAAATCATCCAATGAAAATACAACTTGATGTAACTCTCTCTACCTAATGATTTTATTATGGTTATATATACAGGAAATTTAACACCATAAAATGTATTAATCATAATTAAATAAAAAAAAATAATGAATTATATCTATCACATTGAATTGAATTTTTAATACGGTTCTCATATCTTAAACACTTTTTTGTGGACTGAATTTATCACCTTCGTGATCAAATGAATATTCCTCCATAATTCCCCATCAATAATAATCTTCCACAAATGATGAGTCTATCATGAACTAAAATTCATTATGGGTTGATTAATTGACCACTCATTTCTGAAAACAGTGCCTTCTTTCACAGTTCCACATACCTCTTGTCTTTTCTGCATAGCGTTTCTATGAAACTACATAGCATGTGCACTCTACGATTCATGGTTACTGATCTTTAGTCTAAAAATTCATTTAGAAACTTTGATGTTATTGTAAAATTATATGCATAAATACATACATTACCAAAAAAAATTATAAAATTCGGGCCAAAATTTTGGAAAACACAATGATACCACGAAACGATCAAAAAATATTTATTTTAAACCCCAACCATAATGTAATGTGGCTAACTATCTTTGTAAAAAACCAAATCACCATAGAAACATTGACATGGATCCTCTATAGATTTCTCCTATCAATGTAACAGCCCATATCTTTTGTTTCTTATATAGAATCCATTTTTACCTTCATTTCATAATTGTTTTTATGCTGGATCATTATTGGGAAAATATTAATGTTCTGTTTAATGATTGATTAGAAATTATATGTTTTTTATGTCTTCTAGAAAAACAATGGGTGGTTGCACGATATGTTGAGTTACCATTCCATGAGTCATAGGATTCTCTGTAAAGGTTATGGTTTTTCTATAGTAGGGTTGTGGTGTCATGGATGTAATATTCATTAGGAGGTTACCCCATGGTGATGTAGCTCCTATGTTCTAAATCACAACCTTTTCCTTGGTGGTGTAGATTTATGAGGGTTATGCCATGGATCCTTACAATTTTCTGATGTTACACAACCATCGTATATCCAAAATATCTAATGGAATTTGGATCTTAGTGATTTAACTTCAATAAGTAATGGATAATTTTAGATTTTTTACTATGGATAATGGATTTAGATTTAATGATATTCATACTTTCATCAATTTAATCTGGAGTATTCAATAAAATTTGAATTGATTCATTAGTTATATATTAAAATATTAATTATTTTTTTTTATAAGTCATGAATTAGGGTTAATACATATATTTATACCTAAATATACCTTCCCCTCTACATTCATGGACACTGAATCATGTTGGTACTATGACATAGTTGTTTACCTATATCATGGAGGGTTCATCTGGTGAATCTCTTGTCCATGGATGTAGGACCTAATATTGGTTTAGTACTCATTCAGTAGCATTCTTCTAAATAATGTTATTTCATCTAATGAACTATATGTTTCTACCTCACCACCATGTTGCTTCCATTGCATTGTGTTGTAGAGGCCCCAAATTTCCAAATAAATCTTCACCCCCAACTTTGATTGAGTATGATATCTCATTATAGATAATATAATTGGACTGAAAATGGGTATAAAATTTTTAATAGTCTCTTTAGGTCATCTATAGAACCATATTCATTATTTATATGATTCAATTCTTGGAGATATTAATGGATGATCATGTTCTGGTTGCTGTGAAAATCTAGTTAGGTTATCGACACCTCAGAGTGACATTAATATGGGTGTTGATGTATTTATAGAGGATTTTTATCACATTTTGGGATCCTTTTTATAAATTATTCCATATTGTGATTTCTATTTGACTAGTTATTTTCACTAACGAATTGGGTTATAATGTGGATGATTGAGTTTTTATCCCTATTATTGTATTTTTTATATGGGATATGGTAGAATAGATGTATTTCATGTTTTACATTGATTCATAAGATGAACTGGTTCTAATATTTATATCATGATATCATTTATATACCATTCTTTACCCCCTCAAGTTAGTTACCATATTCTTAGAGGTAGTGTTTCTTACATGAGTCATGTCGGCTATTGTGTGTTGTGCATCCCTTATATAGGGTGTGTTTTTTATTTGCGACACTAGAAATGAAGGACATATGCTTTCAGTAGAGCTATAAGGAAATCATTGAGATCATTCTATGTATTTCCATAATTTATCCTAATATACATCATGTTTCGTCCCCTAGAGGATGTCTTTTGGACTCCTATATGGTGTTGTGTAGAATTATAAAAATGTTTATTTGATGATTTTCAATAGCATGTACTCATGACACCAAGAGGACACTGATCTCCTGATTTAGTAGCATGTATATAGATATAATACTATAGAACCCACTCATTATCATTCTAGTATGGAGACAATAAATGTACATATGTGGGTTTCTCCTATCATTGATAGTGCACTACCACTAAGTGTTGTAATTTGTGATTATTATAATAAAAAATATATTATTATTAATTTATGAACTAATTTTACATGATCACCCTATGTTGAGGATGCATCATTGGTATCTTACTATAATGTGTTCTCACACCAAACTCGAATAATTCGTTTCACTTGTAGAATTAATGGAAAGTGAACCGATGAGTGGGAATGTCCCTTTTTTATGGATGAGTGGAGTAACATGGTAGTAGATTAGATTTATGATGTTTTGGATGTCCCTAGTGACCTTTATTTACATGTTTATTTGTTTTATTATTATATACTATTCAGAACTACCACATTGGGAGTTACAAAATTTTTCTTCCAAATATTCTATCATATCAATTTCATTTTGATTACTATAATTATTATTTATTTACATTCTTTTTTTATGATTTATAATGTATCATATCACATGATAAAGAGGGTTTGTCCTCCCTACTGATAGAGTCTGATCCTCACTTGTAGTCAACAATCTCTCTCGTATAGGTAGGTATGCATGAGGTCATATGGAACTCTAACATTGGGCCTATGGTTGAGGTTGGGATGTTACAAAATGGTTTTGGATGGTCAAAGACGCTATCTTTTCTCATGAATTTTGATCAATGTGGTACATGATATAAGGGATATAGTATGTTTGAGTATAATTTAGAGGAACATTGATAGTTCATGGACAACATTATATAGTATACCAATATTTAGATATTATTTGGGGATTGTTATGTCGTGGTGTTAACAGTAATTAAATACCCATTGGGTGATTCATGTGATGATGATATGCGATTTTGTAGTTTCATTTAAATTCATGAATTATTAAAAGGAACATAGGTTAACATGAAATATATATTTTTTTTTGTTGTAATGAATATTAATTCATCAAATAAATCCAATTATTTATTACAATATTGACGATAGTTTCTATTTCATTGATATATATTTGATTCCATGATGCTATAATATATCTCTATTATAAATAATTAGATGACCATATATTTTTTAAAATTATATTTTGTTGACTATGAATAATCGAAAGGATTGATAACCCCATTATTTCAAGGAGGGTTATACCTTAGTATAAAGGAAGTATTCTAGGAGAATCATGTGATACCCATTTGTATTTTTAGGATCACCCTGTGTTTGTAATATTCCATATGATGCAATAGATGTTTCATCACATATTCTTTTTGGTACTTCACATGATATAGGATACTCTTATAAAAATTACAACATCAGGGCTAGTGGAATATATTGATGATCCCTAATGGATGACAACAATTTCAACAGTGTATTATGATAATGAATTTAAGATCTATCATAATCAATACTTTGAAATAATTGGTGGAATATTTGATTTTAAGGTGCAGATGGGATTAATTGAGAGATTATTCTACATTCAAGATATTCTAGAAGACATAAAGGTGAATCTAATTGTGTTCTTGAAACTTATACCATCCAAAAATTGGTGGGATTTTTTTGTCAGGTTAGATGATATGAGGGTCTCACATTAGAGGATTTCATTGACATTTTTGGTTAGTTATTTAATAACATGATGAACCTCATTTAAGCATAAGAGTTCAGGGATTTGTAGTTGGGATTCATGATAGTATATTCATGATCTGTATATTTTAATGAGAATCTGAATTTTCAAATATTCCGGTTGATAATTTATTTTATACGTTTGGACAGGTAGAGAATCATCCATGACCATATATTATACAAAAGGTATAGATTTTTTACCATTATATTATTATATTTGTGATAAAAATATTGTAAATATTGAAAATATATTGGGTGAGGGATATATTGATTATCACCAACCACCCTTCAGCACTAATCAATGTGACCATCCCACTACCGCCATGAGTATTACATCTGACGATATGAAGAGTTAGTATACAGATGTGAGATAAATAGATTTATGAATGTGGTGTAGAGCCTGGATTCGTCATCTGACATAGAGGTTACCCTTATTTATTTAATTATGAGTTGATTATTAATTATAATAGTGTATACATTCTACCCTTTTTCTATTGTTAGAAGAGAATAATTATAGGATTTCACTATTGGTTTTGTGCTACAGGTTTAGGTTGAAGATGAGACAGATAGAAAACATGAGAGAATAAAATTTATAATCAAGGAAAGTGGTCACTAATTTAGTTAGCAACATAGGTAAAGGGATGTAATTGACTTATTAGAATAAAAATACTATCATTCCAATGATCCCCCCTTATGACCATTATTTTGACGTCTCCTCCACAATATATGTTGGACCATCCTCCCTTGTTGGCCTCTGAGGATGCTTAATCCTGATAGATTTCATGTAAAGAGTTTCTCCTTAGCAACCTGAGGTTAGAAGTGGACATTATAATCTATTTGACATATTCTCATGTTATCCTTTTTTGTTCATCTGAGAGATGTAACACTGATCCTACCACTAAGGATATAACCATTTTAATAAGCTTCCCTATAGTTGAGATGGTCCTTGGTGTCTTGAATTGAGATCAATAACCCACTGCATGAGATGTTCTATAATTTCATTGGAGGCTGTGATATGAATCCGTTGGCTAGGTATTCAACTCTCAATAAGAAATAATTTCATATCGTGATAGAATTCCAATGGGGAAATGTTCATGATTTTTCCATATGTCCTTGCTCTTTTGTCCATTGTATATTCTACCTTTCTCATTGGTCCATAGAGGTTCATCGGGCCCGCGAGTCACCATTAGTTGATGTATGGCTACATCTACATGTTATTCCCTTGAGTGAGTCAGTTACTCTATGGGATATTTTATATTTATGTACATTTGAATTATCACTCTCTTGGAATCCATAAAAGAGAGAGTTTATGTATCAGAGGTCATTCATCCCCCTCCATATCATATTTTCTTTTTTTGGGGGGACTCATTCAAATAGAAAAGGGTTATAGTATTTCCGTTACTCAAAATGTTTACACATTCACTGACCATTCAATCCATGTGCTGTCAGTATGAAAGATGGACTAATCTATCTCTTATCCCAGGCATACATCATAGGTCTTAGTAGTATCCTCCATTGAGTTTGGCATGATTTTAGTCTCTGAGAGGGTGGATGGAGATATGCCTTATTCTTCTCTTCCACCTTCTTCTCCCCTTCCCCCAATGAAATTCCTCTCTCTTTGTTTTCTAACCCCTACCCATATCCTTGACCCACCTCTAAATACCCCCACTCTAAAACCTAGTTCCTCATAACACCTCCCCCATTATCATGATAATCTCTTTTTCCTATGTCCCATAGGCCCCCTCCCCTACCCACATACTTCGATCTCTATCCCACATCATTTCAGTATGTTTTCTATGAGTAAATGGATCATATTCAGTGACCCTTCCTTGTCCTCCAAAAATAATAAATCATCAATACCCCCTTTTATACAAATATATTTTCAAATTTCTATAGTGAATTATTGCATGTTTTTAGCCTCACCAAACATGATTCTTCTTCCAAGTAGATCTCCCAGTCTTACATCCAGACATCATTATTGGTGCCCCACTCCAATCCATCACTCATAACTCCCTCTAGAAGGATGAAAACACAATATATGTCCTAATTTCTGCATACATCTTCATGAGACAAATCAAAAGAACCTCATCTCCTCGGGTCAAGAATATGATAAAATTATTTTAAGGTTATCTATAATCATTTTGAATAAACAGGGTCTCTAGGCCTAATTCAAATCCTATTTTATATCCGATGATGTTTCCATGAATGATGAATTTATTATTTTTATACTCAAACCTAAGAGATCATATTATATTATTGGGGACTATCTTATGATATATTGGTTGATGTTCATATTTCATGGATTGCTATAAAAGGATAATATATGGGTTTTATGGAATACCTCTATATAGGTTGTCAATATGGTATCATCTAATCAAAATATATAGTGATGGTGGAAAATTTGTAACTTTTTTTGTTTTTTATCATTCATTTACTCTATGTACAATGTGGGTGTTCATGTGGAGCTATGGATCAACATTAAATCACTCATCCCTAGATCTAAACCATGGTTTTGTGTGGTGAATTCAACTACACCATGGACCATTATGAAAAGAAGTGTGGTAGCTATCATCTACACAATTATAAGATCCTATTCTTTTACACTACACCTCATCAGGGGATCACAGATCTAGGATGTGAGTGGGAAAATTTGAAATGGTGCTATAATAAAAGAGGCACCTAGAGAAAATGGTGTAGTTTGGATCATTTATTTTGGAATCTTTCAGAAATCTCAATAATTTGGAACCTAGAGGTCATTCACTTGACTCTTGATTTCTCGTGCCACTCCCCTCTTTTTTTCCACCTCAGGACTGGTTCTTCATATGAGCACTATTTCTTTTTCTCATAATGTGGGATGTGCCATCATTAGTTCCCAGTAATTATGCATCAATATTGTACAGATTCATACTAAATAATTATTTTTCTCATCCTCCATACTAAATTGAGACATTTGAAAAAACATCTCATGGTTTGTTCTAATTCCCTCTCATGTAGTAAACTAACTCTTGAGGACATGAAGATGGATATTATAAGTAAATTTGTGATACTAGTAGAGTCTTGGGATGGGGTCAATATTACCTCTCTAAGCCTAAATACACAATAGATAAACAATATTCTATTATAATTATAGAGGTTCCTCTATAAGAGATCGTAGACCACATTGCTTAATTAAGGTGATCAAAACTCGGCTTGTTTTATTCCATGATGGAAAGAGAATAAGTACTGCACACCTAAAAATATCCATGTTGATATGGATCACTCACCTATAACATGGATTTCATATGTGACATAGTCGGTTCAGATTTTAAATCATTACTTTTTATTCCTAACTCTTACTGGACGAATGGCTATCCTTGGAAATAGAACAACCTTTTTTAATTATTTGAATCATATTTTCAGATCACTCAAATTAATTAAGTGATCATGCACCTGATGAAATAGAGGTGGGAGATTTTATTTCAACCCTAAATTAGGAGAGTGCATCCAGTCCGGATGGAATCCCATGGTATTTTTTATTTGTTCCTAGAGTGTAATTATGGATGACATAACTGGTGTCATCAAATATTTTTTCTATGGGGGATGGATACATTGGGTTGTTAATTACACATCATGGATTCATTGTCCCAAGGGGATAAACCCCTCTTCCAATTATCTATACTGGACCTTCATAAAGTGCATCATTTCATAAAAAGTGATGGAGAACATCATCTATAACAGATTTACTCAGTTTAACCATGTTTGATTTCGGGAAGAAAAATATTATTTTATATATGTATGGTCTATACAATGGGAAATGGAAATAACATTGGATATTATTGGTGAAATAAACATAGTGTTATGAGGTTCTAAAATATTTATCATGGTGAATATTGACAGGTCCTATGACAGGCTCAAGTGTGGTTTAATCATTTGGTCCATGAGGGGCATGATATTTTCTGAAAGAGTCATTGATAAGATATTTACATGATATATATCTCATTGGTTATATGTGGTCAATATGGGGAAGAAATTTGGGTTTGTGGAACATGTTATTGGGATCCAGAAAGTTGACCCTATTTCTTCAAGCATCATTATCATGGTCCAAGATGTGATGAGTAAGTATGTTACCTCTTATATCTACCATGGAAGTGGCATCCCTTAAAATTGTAGGGATCCTGTTCATGGGGTTTCTCACCTCCTCTTCAATTATGACCATTTATTCCATATATTTTTTCATATTTATTCAATTAATGTCTACAAAAAGATCATTTATGAATATACCTATTAAATTAGTCTATGTATTAATATAGAAATTAGTGAGGTTTAAATTTTTTATTCATGACTATATAGTTTCAATAATCTTATTGAATAACCCCTTAGTTTTTAGAGAAATAAGTTTTACATGGACTAATATGGAGCCACCATATCCACTTTTATGATACATTATAGGAAGTTTGAGGATATAGTTAGAATGATCACCATCCATATTAACAATTGAATGATTAGTTTCTTCTCATTTGGTGGAGTAATCACACTTTTTAGTTGTGTTTTATCCTATATCCCCATGAATTACATATCTACTCTCATCAACCGCAAGAATATTAGAATCTTGATTCACAATATCATGAATTTTTATCTAAAATGACATATAGATGGAAAATTTTGGGTGGATCCTTGGATAAAACTATCTATGCCAGTTGAGAATGGAGACATTGGACTTATGGATGTGGTGTTGCCTATGTACTACTTATAGGTCAAAATACCATGGCATGTTATCAAAAAATTGTCCTTGGGGAGACATATCATTAGTGGAATATATGGATTTTGATCATACTGGATTGGGAGAACATCCTCCTTCTAGTGGAAATCCCTTCATTCCCATGTTCCTAAATTATCGATCATATTTTATGGATTCTAGGATTGGGGATATCAACTTTTGGTACTGTAATTTGTGGTAGTGGAATATTAGATATCCTAGGACTCCCTACGCCTATCCTATCATTCAATGAAGCTAGTTATCACCCCCTTATTCAAGTGGTTGTTTAACCTAACCAAGAGGATATTATTTGAAAAAAATAGATTAGATGAGTCCCCTAAAAAATGTATTTTCATTGGATCATTAAATAGAAATTTTTTACTCAGTCCTATAAGTTCAATATGCTATTACATATTTTAGGTTACCATGGGGAAGTTGTCACTGGTGAATATATATTCCGATCAAATTTATCTTACTGCATTGGAGAATCTTCTACCATTATATCCCCTAAGATATGGGGGTTAAATGCTAGGTGTGAAGCTTTCCACCAAGTGCATCGGGTTCTTGTCTACCACATAATAGTCTATAATGCTTCTATTTTTTCAATGCTCATGGGATAGATTGATTAGGGTTATCTTAGTGAGTCATCATCTCCCAATTTCGACGGTGATTCTCAGTAATGTTCATTTTAGAAATATTTTTTTGTGTAACCACAACAAGAAGGAGAACATGGTTAATGTGATTCTTATGTCAACAGGGTGTTGGTGCATATAGAAGGTAATATTAATAACATGATATGGTCCTGGCTTATAAGGACCGATCGTTAAAAATGACCTAATCTTGTATTATGTTAATAATTAAAATTGAATGTATTTTCATGTTTATAGCTTTAGTTAATTAGGTTATAAATTATATATAAAATTTTTAATATTACAGGTAGACACATCAACTTAGTATTCATTTTTTCATAAAAAAACATTTAAAAAATGATACATGTTTAGTTTAATGTTTTGGACAACATGGCTTTTCCTTTATCCCATCTTCGGCCCAATTCATCATTAAGTCATGTAAAAATATTTCAAATCATGTGATGAGCATAAAAATCTAAGTAAGCAATACATAAAGAAGAAAAGATGTGAGATTTTGAAAACAACATGTAAACCATCAATACCTTTTCATAAGGTAATAATTTTAAATATAAATGAGATGTAAAAACAATTCACTGAATATAAGCTCCTTGCTTAATCATTTTTCTAACAAAAAGATTACCATATCACCTATAGAAAGGTACATATATCATATAAGGTATTATGGGACACAAACATATTTTAATAAAATAACCATATAGTCAACTTACATATTTACCACTAAATAGAATATTCATATGACCAACATCCATACCAAATGAATTTCATGTTATACCATAACCAACCGTTCTTGGTTTATCATATAACAACCCATGATTTTTTCCATCACATAACCACCAATTATTTCTTTTCAACATAACCACCCATCAAATGACCAAGTACTATTATATAATCATAACAATAAATATTACAAATAATCACATTTTACTAATAAAATTTCATTTTAAATATCAAGAAATAATTTCAATAT
This sequence comes from Viscum album, assembly GCA_963277665.1. Lineage (NCBI taxonomy): Eukaryota > Viridiplantae > Streptophyta > Magnoliopsida > Santalales > Viscaceae > Viscum > Viscum album. The sequence continues at coordinate 1,298,686,954 of OY728146.1, forward strand.
AATGAAATACTCAATCCACTTCAAAACCCATTTTCATTACCAAATCACCCATGAATAAAATAAGGGATTTTTTTCCTTTCAAAAATATAATGGCTTATAGTGAAATCCCAATAAAAATTACATAACCAGATAGTTCATTCTCTCTGCATATGTTAAAAACCTTCCATTTTTCATTTAGTAAAAATATTTATAGAAAATGATTCCATATTAATGAAACTAAAATTTCACGGTTATTATATTACCCTATGTAAAAAAAGTTTTATATTTTGAAAACATTCCACAATGAAAAGAGATTCAGAGGAAGTCCCTTACCTTGAGTCTTATTCGTCACATATGTTCCTTGTTCATCCTGAATAGTAAACGTAACATAATTTATACTTTCTTAAGAACCATTTTCAATTTTTTATTCCATTTATGTCACTTATCACCACATTATTAAAATAAAAAATTTATTTAAGTTGATATCAGTTGTTTTTTCAATAAGGTGAAATTGACTAGAAAATGAACTCATTTGATGTTAATTGTCTGTGTATTCAAAATTAAATCATCTCCATTATGATATTATTATGTTAAAATTAATATATATCTGGTATATATTTATTAATAATAGTCCGTAACATTTGGGGACAAGAAATGAAATGCACCGTACATGGAGATGGTAGGTCGTACGTAGGCATGAACGCCACTTTCATTAATATGACATACTAAAATAACAATAAAATGATATAAGTGTGTATAATAATAGAAATATTATATTTATGTGATTTATGTCTCATAGTATTAATAAAACCATTATTTATATATTATATGTATAGCATTAACGAGTCATATCACTATGAAGGGGCGGTTTTCGACACTTCCTCAAATGAAATTATCGTATTTACATATCATGGAAAGAAAGAAGGTATGTTGTAAAAAAATTATAGAATAATTGAGAAAATATAATAATAATATATACCACATATAAAAAAAGTTCCATCATAATTACCGCCATGAGGGTGGTATGGTCAAATCGAACAATCATTCTTTCATGAGGTTGTAGATCACCATTCCTAGAAAAAATATGTTCGTATCAAATAGATGGAGGTGTGTGTAAGTGTAGTTTTAATACTTCTCATGACAAAATCGTAGTATATTGATTATATAGGTGTTGATATAAATGTATTTAATAAAGTTATTATGAGGGTTTGGAGTAGGAAAATAAATGAATGAAGCATGAGAAAATACATTACTTCAAATCAGGTAACATCTTTTTGATTTATGCTACAAGCCTCGCTTTAATTTAATTCCACGAAATATAATTATTCTAAGAGGAATATAGGGATGTTGGAAACATAGTTACATAGATTTTTGATGATCCAAAAGTCTTGATAGGTGTTAGTAATGGGTTACAGGTGGGTTTCCTTTGATAAGAGGGAGTATGGGTACTTTCGGAATCCCTTGACTGATATTTTTTTATAAAATGAATATATATTATAAAAATGTCCATAAGTCATTTAATTTGAAAATAAATGATTATTGATTGAAATATTCTAAATGGATAGATTTTATGAAAGTTTTGGTATCAAATTAAACCTTATCATTTAGCTTTAACACTTTTATAAATAATTTATCTCCTATCATGTCTTCTTGTATGTTCATAATATATGGTTAAACTTTTTACCATAAAATTCAAATAATACCAAAAGTGGTTCATTAATGTCATTATATTCGTTATCTGTGTCATTTAGCTGAATCATATATTTTTAGGACTATTATATCATTTCATAAAATAGTTTTTTTTTATCTCATTATGTCAAATCAAGACATTATAAAAATCCATATAAATAGATTCTTTTAAAAATGTAATTTCAAATTTAAAACATAATAATGATCAATTAAATTCCTACATGTCATAAAAAGAATAAAAATGAATTTGTTTTAATACTTATAATATCATTTATTTATTTCATTCATTAATAAGGTAATCTATACATCATCATTGTGTAATAAATATGTTTATTTAATGATGACATGATATAAAATTAAAATACCATGATTTCTGAAATACTTTTAGCTTTATAATGAATATTTATTGTATAAATGATATATTATATTACCCATTATAAAAATGGTCTAACAAAAAGATACATGTTTTTTTAAGAATTTTCTTTCATTTAAATTAATTATTTTAAAATGCCATTTTCATATCAAAGTGGCACCACGGGGTACCAAAATCCACCCACAGATTAAAATATTTTTAAATATGTAATACAATATGATTTGGATATAAATTATTTTAAAATGAATTCCCCTTGTCAAATTTAAAAATTGGGGTCTTAAGAATTAATAACTATCATGAGATTGTCCTGGGTTTATGTTCATTTTAGAAGTGAAATTATATCCAATGACCAAAATTGGATTTAATGATATTAGAATATTATGAATAAAAATAAAAAAAATTAAAAATATAACATAACCATATAAATAAATAATATTAAATGAAATTTTTGACTTAAAATGCAGTATTTTTTGCTATTCATTTAAAAATGAACTTTATCAGAAAAGTACACAAAAATTACGAAAAATAAATTTTAATGTCCCAATTCTAGAGAAGATATTTATTTTGTCAAATAGAACATATATAAGGGGAAAAACTATATTTAATAAGTGGTATCCCTCAAAAGGTGGTAAAAATACATTTTAAAAATATTAGATTATTTATGCATAAAATTATATTCATTCTCATTTTTAGACACTAAAATTTATTGGATAAATGTTAAAAACATTTAACAAACATGTTTAGTAAGAATATAATTTGTTCTGTTAATTCATACAAACATATCAGGTAAGAATTAACAACAATTTAAAAATAATAATATATTATAATTATTATTATTATTCTTCACTCTGACTCAGCCTTTTGTGCGGCATATGATTTCAAAGAAATCCATTATTGCGTGACCAGTACGCCATCGAACATAGAATCTCCATTAATGTAAAATTAAAATTTAATTCAAATATATTGATAAATATGAAAATGTAATATTATTTATTTACCTGGACTGTAACATTCTTTCCCCTTTGGGAAATTTCATCCTCTAAATTTTATTTAGTTATATAATATGTAGAGGTATTTATCCCTTATAAAATTTTCTGATTCCCATATTTCCTCTTAAACCATATGTTATTTCCACAGAACCTTGTCCTAATGAATTACCTTATTCCACAAAAATTGCTTTCTGAAGTCATGAATCTTGACTGGTTGTTCATCATAAGAGATATAATATTTCAATTAAACTCCATTTGGACTCAACACATGATATGGATTCAGTATATACATCTTCAAAACTGAGACATGGAAACCAATGTGTGACGAGGATAGACATTGGTGTTAATTCACAATATTGAAAACTAATTAAACATTCTCTATGATTTCAGAGTGTTCAAAGAGACTTAGTCTCATCATTCCCTTATTAACAATACATATAAAACGTTTCCATGGAGAAAAATACAAAATTCATGTTCAACTGATATGAAAGAATTATAATTCCTCCAGTTATCCACATAACTTTTATGCCTACTTTGAACTGTTCTCAAGTGCTTCTGAAAAAAATAAACATTTTCTACCATCTCTTATACAAATTGTGGTCCCATAAACCTCATTTAACCTACATAATCCCAAAAATCATGAGTTTTAAACTACATTCCATTTAATTCCTCAAATGAGGAATCTGTATTGTGGAATGAAAACTGTTATTATAAGAAAACTCAACCGATGAAAGAGGTTGGTCCCAACATCCCTGATAATCCATTGAATAATACTATTTAATATCTTCAAATGTCTGAATTATTCATTTTTATTTCCCATCATATTGAGGATGAAAATCTATATTGAAATTTAATTCATTATCCAATGACTTATCAAGGGATTTACAAAAGATAGTAGTGAACCGGGGATCCCAATAAAATAAAATAGAGAGAGGATCTCCATGTTACCTGACTACATCATTAACATAAAATTGATGAATTTTTTTTAGTGAAAAATAATATTTAATAGGAAATAAATGATTATATTTATATAATTAATCTATAATAAACTAGATTTCATTTTTATATCAAAACGCCATCAGTAATCCAACAAAAAAGTGGACATAATTTTTTTCAATTTCCAATATGGAATAGATAATGGATGAATCAGCCCTTTCGATAATGGTCACTCTAAATTAACCTATTGACAGTTCAAACACTTCCCAATAATATTAGCAATATCGATTTTCATTTCATCCCACCAGTAATAATCCCAAAGATCATTGTACATCTTAGTGATACCTCAATGAAATGAAAATAAAGAACTATGAGTTTCACAAAACAAATATTTCTCCAACTGGGAATCATAAAGAACTCATAATATCATTCCAAATTGAAAAACACAATAATTATCAATGATAAATTCTGTTAATATACCCTTTTTTCCCAATTCTTCCATTTTCTACAACTCACTGCCTTCTTTCTGTGCATTCTTAATTCTATCTCATAGAGATGATTTCATTGACACATGAAACAGAATAGATCAATTACAATCACAAATTACATCCAATCCAAATATAATCAAATTGAAAACCAAATGATCCCATTCCAAACGTTGAATGGTTAATGAAGAAGTACTATTTCGACTCAAAGCACCGGTCACTTTATTTTCATTTTCATGGTGGTAATGGATCATGATATAATATGTATTTATTTATTATAGACATCTTCTTTGTATCATGTCTAGTTTTTTTATTGAATATATACCTGAAACATTTATTATAAGTACATATTTCACAGTATACACCTTACAAATGATGCCTCCTAAATTTTATGTCAAAAACAATAGTAGCTAATTCCAAATCATAACTAGGGTAATTTAACTCATGAGTTTTCAACTGATGTGAAGAATATAAAATTTCCGGATCATTCTGCATTAGTACCCAACCAAGCCTTTCAATGAATCATCACTATTGATATCAACATTAGCATATCATGAAGTGAAGGGAAAAAATAGGATCATTCTCCAATATTAATTCCATGTCCTAAAAACAATCATCATATTCTTTTGTTCATAAAAATTTATCATCTTTCTTTGTTAACATATTTAGTGGGATAGATAACCATGAAATAGTTTTGACAAAAATTTGGTAATAGTGTACCATTCCTTTTAAACAACTAATCTCTATCATATTGGTAGGTCTTGGATGCTCTTAAAAAACTTTTTTTAGAAGGGTCAACCGTTATTCAATTACTAGAAACAATATGACAATCAAATGAAATTTTCTGCAATAAAAAATCACACATTATGAATTTACCAAACAATTTCTTTTCCTTTATGGTTTGTAATAAAACCCTGAAATTTCATCCATGTTCCTCATTTCATTTGGAATATAACAAAAGAACATCAATAAACACACCCAAAAACATATCCATGAACTCACAAAAAGTTCTATTCATAAGATCCATGAATATATCTGGTGAATTGGTCAACCCAAAAGGCATAACTAAAAATTCATAATGGTCATATCATGTACAAAATGTGGTCTTCAGAATGGATGATTACATTACATTCAATTGATGGTACCCTGAAATAAGTCAATCTTAAAAAATTACTATGCTTGATGCAGTAGATAAAAAAGTTCATCGATATGAGGAAAATTATATCTGTTCATAACAGTGATATAATTCCAATATCTATAATCAATGCAATGTATCATTGAGATATCTTTTTTTGACATAGAAGACTAGATCACCCCACTACTATGTGATAGGTTAAATGAATCCTTTCTGTAACAACTCCTATAATTTTTTCATTAACTCTAAATGTTCCATTTGAGCAAATAGAAAAGGGGGTTTTGGAATTAGCTTAACTTTAGAAGATACTTAAAAATTAAACTTATCTTTCCGATTTGGTATAATACTTGGAAACTCATTAGAAAAAAGTCAAAATACAAATTTACATTTCTGAAAACATTAATCTAAATAGTACATTTGTTTTTATTTATATGTGCAAGGTAACCTTGATTTCCATCGTTCACTAGTTTCTTAGCTGTGGATTTGTTATTAGAGTTAAGTATTCGTTCTTGTATTCAAATTCATAGTCTTTAGGAAAAAATACTATTTATCTCTACACTCAATCATAACATAGTAAAAATAATGATAATCGATGCCCAAATTAACATCAAACTCTAATAGGGAAAAAATGATTCATGGTATGTCAATTCCACATATAAGGATAGAATAATTTTTATAATTTTATTTTTCCTGTACATTTCCCCCAAGTGTTTTTACCCTAATTTCTGAATTCATTTCTTGAGGTGTAAATCAAAAAATACCCAAAACTTTCTCAAAAATGAATGAATGTGTAGATCCTGAAGCAAATAACACATTTTCATAACCAAAAAGAACAATCAAATTACCTCATTTCACTTCATTTGATGGTCCCACATCAACCTTAGTAGTATAAAAATATTTCACCGCACCCTTCTCCATTTGATTTATTTGTTTTCCACTATGTGTAGTCAACTATAGAAACACATTTCCATAACTCCAAAACTCATTCAAGATAAAACATATTACCTCTAGATTTTCGTTGCATGTGAGATCATCTTCTCTAGAGATATGTGAAATATGGCCAGTCTTACCACACCTGAAGTACATTCCATATTTTGAGAGACATTATCCTGGATTATTTTTAACACACATCCCACAAGATAGAAATTTTAGTTTTATACCTTAAAACTGATTTGATGAATACATTAAATTTTATAACCAACTGGACCTATTGATTATCATTCTCTCATGGAAAACATGATAATTAGAAAACTCCATTTATAAATTCTCAACAAATTCAAAAATAAACTCATAGAATTTGAATTCACATGAGGCTAATTCCTTTCAATATCTTGGCTTGGATCCCAAGTATAAAAAATATCTCTTACTATCAATATATCAGATGAAATTTGGACCATACCGTTCTCGTCGAGGGAACTTTTATTAATAATCTTCCACTAAGTCACAATGCTAGAACAATTATATGAATTTTATTTCCATCCTATGTCTAACTACCTTAAGAATTTTTTTATCAAGAAACATGCTTTGAATTCATCACAACCAAGATAAAAAATATCTTTACTATCCATGATATTTTTAAAAATTTACCACAACTGATCGACTTCTCTTTCAAAACAGTAAACAATAAGATGAACCTTTTGATTGCATGTTCACCCCATGACATCAAAAAATATTTTCCAATGTATTTATCCACCCTTAAGCTTGCACATTGTCTGATAATCCTCTGAATGAAAGGGGATGTGGCCCCATGAAATGCCGAATTGTAGACATGTTCCTCTACGATTGATATTGTTGATAATTTTCATGGACACAACCATCAGTTATCTCCTGATTCAACTGATCCATCACTATATAAAACATTTCAATTTTGATTCAGACCATCTGAGGATGCTGATTTGTAACGTTATTCTCCTATATATGTCTTACCCACATAGTTTCCATGTTTCCTCTACGGAAAACCATTTTTAACATAAATATCTTAGAAAAAGCAACATGGTGATATTCAAATGCTATGTCATTTCAATTTGACCATATTTTACAAATCATTTATAGATATTCTATTAATAAAATTCTAATTCCAAAAGATATCTAATCCATCCTTTGATAAAAACTATTAGTCCCTAGCCTTAAAAATTAAATAATCATGAATTTAGATAATAATATACATTGAGGATATTTTAAGGTTTACTTTTTTGGTAATTATGTCATAACATATACATAAAAACTTTGATATTTCTTGTAGACACTACTTATTTCTAAATATTTTTTCATAAAACTTAAACTCATAAAAAAATAAATATGTTTAATTCCATGTTATAAACAACATGAATTTTCCATAATCCCATCCTTGACCATATTCGTCTTTATGTCCTGTGAAAAAATTTAAAATCATGGGATAAAAATAAAAATATCAATAAAAGATACATAAAGTAGGAAATATGTTTTTTTTAAAAAGAACATTTAAAACATGAATACTTTATCATAAAGAAAAACTTTTCTGCTTAAAGGAGTAGGAAAATAATTTCACTTAATATAAGATCATTGATTAACCTTTTTAAACCAAAAGATTACCATATAGCCCATAGAATTCAACATAAATCATATATGTTAATTTGGGACATAAACATACCAAAATAGAATAACCATATAGTCTACTTCCATATGTATCACTAAATTGAATATCCATATGCAAGACTACCATACCCAACGCATAGGAGGTCATAATGTAAACACCCATACATGGTTTATCATAGAAAAACCCATCACATGGTTCATCATTTAACCACCGGTAATTGGTTTATGAAAAAACCACCCACAATTGTACAAGTACCATTATATAGCCATAACATAAAAAAATTGTAAATATCAACATTTCACTAATAATATTTCATTTTCAATAATAAGAAATAATTTCAAAATATTAATATACTCAATAAATTTCAAAAAAATATTTCAATACCAAAACACCCATGAACCTAATAAGGTATTTCATTTCCTTTGAAAAACATTAAGTCTATTATATGAATCTAGATAATGATTATAGCGGTGGTGAGTTCATTATCACCGCATATGTAAAAAATAGTCACATTGCCTTTTAGTAAAACACAACATAGAAAAAGATTCCATTTCAATGAATGTAAAAGATAATGTGGGTTATCGAAGACCATGTAAAATAAAAAGGTGTATATTATCAAAACATGCCTCAATGAATGGTGATTTAGGTGAATTACCTTACCTTGAGTCCCATTCACCGTGTATGTTCCTTGTTCTTCCTGAATGATAAACATAAGAAAAATTCTACATTCATAAAACCCATTTTTATTTTTATTCATTTTATATAACTTATCACCAGGTTATAAAATTTATATATTATTTTTTATGTTAATATAAGTCATTCTGTCAATATTGCATAATTGAGTATAAAATGAACACGTTTGATGTAAATTTTCTATGTAGTCAGAAGTATATCATCTCAAGAATGATATTATTTATTTAAATATCATATATATCTAGTATATATGTATTTACAATAGTCCTTAAACCGTGGAGATAAAAAAATGAAATGCACCTTTCATGGAGATGGTAGGTCATACGTACACATGAACGGTACATTCATTCATTATCATATTAAATGAAAAATAATCAAATGATACAAAACTATATTATAATACTAGTATTATATTTAAGTAATTTATGTCTCATAGGTTTAATAAAAACATCCTTTATATGTACCATGTATCGCATGAACGATTCATATCACTTTAAGAGAGTGGTAGTCCGCACTTCCACAAATGAAATTATAGTATTTAAAAATCATGAAAAGCATATAGTTATTTTGTAAATAATCATTATAGAACAATTTATACAATATAAATATAATATATATCATATATAAATATTGTTCTATCATAATTTCAACCATGATAGGTGGTAGGGGAAAATCGATCAATCATTTTTTTGGGTGACAACATTTCACCGTACACAGAAATAGAATGTTCATATCCATTAGATGGAGGTGTTTGTATGTGTAGTTATAATACTTCTCATAATAACATCCTAATTGATTTAATATACTTATGTATTTTTAAATGGATGTTATGAATAGTTTTTAAGGCTTTGTAGAAGGAATGTAAATAAAATAATCTTAAGAGAAGTCATTACCTCAAATTGGGTTACTCCATTTGATTTAAGCTAAAATGATACCTTGAATTCCCTTATACCCAAGGTGAAGATTATATGAGGAATAGTAGGTTGTTGATAGATTTTTTGGGTAGAGATTTTATGATCCAAGGGACTTTAATGGTGTAAGTATGGGGTTAGGTGTGGTGGGTTTTTATAAGAGAGAGGAGGGGTACATTAAGAATTTTAGGAATGATTATTTAATTATAAACCGAATTTGGTTATCAAAAGATCAAAAACTCTTTTAATTTAAATATAACAAGTGTATTTATATAAAAACATTCATAAAATATGTTTTAGTCATGTGTTGGATTTAAATTTAACTATTATTTAGCTCTAACCCTTAGTTAACTAATTTAAATATTACCAAGTCTTCTTGTATATTCATACTATATGGTTAATATATTTTCCATAAAATGAAAATATAACCAAAATTGGAAGTATAATAAAAATTTTATCATTATCTTAGACATTTGGAAATATTATATATTTTTAGGACAATTATATAATCTAATAAAATAGATTTAGTTTTCAAACCTCAATTTTGTTAAATTTAATAATATTAATATCGTGACTTTATAAAAATTCATAACAACTTCATTATTCAATAAAAACATTATTAATTCATATATGTCGACTCATAATCATCCATAATATTATTTGATGGAAAAAAATGTTTCATGTAATTTTATTTTAATTTTATAATCTCATTTATCTAAATCATTCCTTAATAATATCATCACTATATAATCATTGGGTAATAAATATATTTATTTATTAGATGTATAAAAATTTAAATATAATAACTTGATTTATGAAATATTTTTAACACTATAAATACTATTTTTTAGAAATATAAATTATATAACGGCATTAAATAATTTTTTCTAAAAGATACATGTTTATGTCAAAAATTTCATTACAATTAAATAATTATTATAAAATGTAATTTTCAAATCAATGAGGCACAATGGGGTCCAAAATCGACCCATGGATGATAATGGTTAGAAATATATCATCTAATTGATGTTGGGTATGTTTTAGAGATGCTATATATTAATATAATATTATTTTTACCCTTATTTAACATATTTAACTATTGACCATATTAAATAAAATAACTACTTATGTTATTATTCATAGTGTATAAATATATAAGCTACTAATTTATACTATTTGATCATCCTGATTCAAAATATGGTATCAATTTTTCTAAATACAAAACAATTATTTGGCCGAAGTTAATTCAAAATTATTTTTTATTGTGAAAACCAAAAATCGTGTCTTTAAGAAGTAATAACTATTAATATATTAACATGAGATTATATGTAATTTAAATGTGAAAATTCTTTTAATGACCAAAATTGAATTAAATGATAACAAAATAATTAAATTAATAATTAAAAAAATTAAAAAGGTATTCTATCCATTTAAATAAATCAGATGAAAAGTCAGTTTTGACATAAAATGTAGTATTTTTCATTATTCATTAAAAATGTACTTTATTAGAAAAAACCCAAAATTTATCCACTTAAAATTTTGATGTCCCACATAAAAATAAGAAGTTATTTTTTTAATTGATCAAATAAATGTTACAAAAAAATAGATTTAAAAAGGGTTTTCCATCATAAGGTGGTGAAACTACCAATTAAAAATATTTGAGTATTTATGCTTAAAATTTAATTAATTATCATTTTATGCCTATTAATTTTATTGAATAGATGTAAAAACATTTAACAAAAAATTTTAATCAAAAAAAATTTAGTTATGTCAATTCTTTCAAATATAATGGAAAGGAGTTGACTACCATTTATAAATAATAATATTATATTAATATTATTTTTTTCAATATGACTCAGCCTTGTGTTTAACATATGATTTTGGAGAAACCCATTCTTGTATGGCTGGTATTCCATCAAACATACCATCCCATTAAAAGTAAAATTAATATTTAATTCAAAAATATTAATAAATATGAAAAGTTCATATTCATTATTTATGTAGGATGTTACATTGCTTATCTAATTTGGTTCTAGTTGTAAGGCATATATGACTTGTTTCAAAACTAATTTGACTTCTGATGCATTGGGATTCATCACCCTCCCTTAGGAAATATTTTTATATTGTCTCCCCCAGACATATCCTGACCCATTTAGCAAGGCCATTGGGTTCACTGGTACTATCCTACATCTAGTTTCAACCACAATGTTGGTGGTGTATATAGTATCAGTTTCCTGAATGGTGGTGGTGTGATTAGTGATTCCTATTTCTCAATGATATTTGGATTTTATTATTTTTATGAGTTAGGTAGATATCTTATGGTAGAGTCATTTTTCATGCCTAAGTATTTTTCTCAATGACAATCAATGACATCACCCTATACAATAAGGAAACTGATCAAAAAAATTTGTTGATCTCTCTCACTAGCCTCTCTGATTCTCCATGGAATGTCATCTATGTGAATCATGAGTGTAAGGATCTTATCTCTAATGGCATGAAGATACATCAAATATGGCATGTAGGTAATCATATGGATTATTGCAATGAATCCTTAAAAACATATGGCCACCCCATTATTCAGTTTTAAACCATAGGCTCAATTCCACCAGGTGGTGTCCACAATGTTATAAAAAATTAACTTTGTATTCATTTCTTTAGACCTATTTGACATTTATTCCTTTATTTCTTTTTATAAATTTTATTATTATTTTGGTAGGATGAGACAAACATTAGAATCAAGATAAATAAATAGATATGGCTATTTGTAGTGGGATCAAACTGTCTATACACCTAAAGAATAGATCCAAATATTTATGATAGCTCATATGTACACGAAATTCCATTTTTTAATAGATAATAGAGAGGGGTAATCAACTACTTTTGTAACTAAATTAATAAAGTCAACATTGTCTTCTATTTTTTATATGATGAATTAAAATTTTTTCATTTCATCATTAGTAGTTTTTGGAAAAAATTACTCTTCATGTTATCCTGTTAATTAAACTATCTTCCTACATTATTGGAAACAAAAGTGGATTTTTAGTACAATTACCTGATTGTCCTATAGTCATTTCCTATAATGGAAACCTATTTGATTTTATAAATTGGTGATTAAATCATTTATCATTATTCTCACCAAGTACATGCTAATTAGCATCATATATCATATTTATTTTTATTATGATTATTTGTTAATTCCACAATGGGAATGAATTTTATGATAATTTGTTATTAAGAACAACTATTATATTTATTGGGATTGGACATCAGCCATTTCATGATGATAATTTCATAATTATGGGTTTGGGTCATTATGTAGTATTATTGATTTCCCCAATCAATTATAACTATATTTACGAGTCACAATCAGGATGTATTCCAAAATAAATTCACCAGACTCTCATTATATTAGAGTTCACCTTCATCTATAAAATGTAAAGAGTACAAATAAATTTATATAACAAATATATAATTGATTAAACCATACTGAAGGAGATCAATGTTCATTTGGATGACTTGGAGAAGAAGATATTTTTAAGTAACATTCTACAACAATGTTTTAACCTATGTTTTTTCTCAAAGAATATAGATTCTTGTTTTTGACTATATGTCAATTAACCCAAATTAACGTATTTGATGGTGAAGAAATTATATCTCTTTTCAATATTATATGATAATTTCAACCTATCAAATGGACCCTGATAGTTTTGTATGATATGCCTTCAATCAGTATGTCAACTAACGTGAGTTAGAGGGGAGGATATTCTGAATATGGTTTTTGGTATTATGTTTGGGTTGTATGTTCTCCATGAAATATATATTTTACATATAACATTACCTTTTCATTGTGGTATTCATCGAAAAATTCACCATCTTCATGTTGACCCAAAATAAACATGTGATACACTCTAAGATAGCCCTGATTATGTTTTCATTGTATGTTAACTACACCATACTATCAATGTGTTAAATCCTGACATGATTAGGGATACTTATAGAGAATATGGTATCAAATCCAATAATATTCAATGTAATATAGAATATTGAAGAGAATATGTCCTACAAATATCATCAAAATGTGTATGAGGTCCGAAAATTTATAGACCATATAGAATGGTAACAATGATTAAACTGGATTTAAAATACTTTATCTGAAACCATAACTATGATGATGAATTTATGAGTGAATTATAGTGGATTGACATAAGTGAATAATATATTCCTAAGGTGAACATAAGGTTTCTGATAAATCTGTTACTGATAATATATAGTCATGTGATTTTTTATGTAGTATATGGTGATGAATCAGGTGTTTTATAGGATAAATACTAATACATGGAGAGAATGTAGAGTCGTATATAAAGGTTAGTCTATAAACACATGAAAAAAATACCATATACATGATTGTGATTTTCAATCCATAGTCCACATTTTAATATGTTGGTAATGTTGTCCCCTTAGTGAGTTATTTATTGTGTACATTTACCATATGATCCTATACTATATCATCACATATGGGGACCAGAACCAATTAAAGAGGAACTAGGTTGAATATGTAATGTTATTAAATATAGATATATATTATAACTTAGGTAATGTTAACATAATCGTTAGTGATATTATCACTAATATGTAGGCCAGCCAAGAGCCTATTGAGTGGACTTCAAGGGAGAAGTGGTTCTTAATGAGCTTGTTTGATAAATAGAAGATAATTTATTCAGTGTAACTGGGTTCTGTGACAAGTTCTTCATTGGTGGGAAGATATTACCTTGACAATTTGGTGTAAAATAGAAATAATTTAGTCTATGAGTGTGTCTTGATGTATGAATAAGTAGTCAGGGGATTTTTGGTACATGGGTGGCCATGGAAGATTAACACTATGATCATTTTACATGTTGGATTAGAAATCCATTATTCTATTAGACAGGATCCGGTGAAGGATTAACATTCATCTAGATTGGTAGTGTATCATAAGACATCTAATATATACAATGACATCAGATGACATTTATGGTGGCCAGTAATAAAGATAGATATTTTCATGTTCATCACTCAATGCCTTATATGTCATTGTTTGATGAACGAAAACCAATTTATTATGTGATTTCCCTATCCAATATTAGTTCCCATGTGAATGTCATAGGATTTCATTATGGGTATTTTTATGGGGCTACAAAAGTCTATACACGATTCTTCTATTATTTGGGAGATAATTGATCAGTTGATGGATGTTTCACTCTTTTAAATTATCAGAGGTAGTCACATAGTGGACGAGAATGAGAATATAAATATCTATGAGATAATATAATTTTATGGAGTACCCTTGTGAATTTTTTCCTTAACATACAATTAAATTCTTTGATAGTTTTGGATGGGCTTATGAAAATAAATAGGGGCCATCTAAAATTTATCTCATCATATAATCCCAATAAAAATAGATATTTTTAGTAAGTTATATAGATATTGGAATATATGATTCATTATTTCATTATGTTAATTAGTATAGTGTTTTAAGAACATATATAATTGGTTGAGTCCACGTTTAATAGTATTTAAAAATCATATACTATGATTGAACATTATGAGGCTCTGTAAAAAAAAATTTAATTCACATCTCTATTACTTGTGTTGGATGAAACAATAGATGTGGGGTTTGGTTTTGTTGAAGACTCCTATGAGATTGTGAATTTTATTTGGAAGTGGTTTATTACCACACAAAGTAGGAAGAGATAATATGCCAACCATATGTGGATGAAATTATAATTCATTATTGGTGTTCATGATTTGTTTTTGGTTAATCCCCAATTTGTTCACCCATGTATGTTGAATAAAAGAAAAGATATAACCATGTTTTGTTGAGTTATTTTATATAACTGATTCTATTGGGATAGTGGATTAATATCCATTACATCAATACAATTACCAAGGAATACATGTCTTGTTCAATGTTTTATAGCTTTATAGGATAAAGAAAACCCTATATGAGTTATTGATTGTGAGGATGTTATGATAGAGCCTAAAGAATCCATGGTGGAACATCCAGTGTAAATTATGAATCAAAGTGATAAAGTCGTCTAACGGAATTCAAATCCATTTTTCTCAATTTCATTGTTTCATGGGAGGATAAAGGGGGAGACAAGGGAACTAGAGGATGGTGTTCAAGATTTCTGACTCAAATTTTTCATGAAGGAACCATATAGAAACTTCTTGATGATGTGAAATAAATAATGAAAAATATTTATAACACCCCACATATATTTATTTTATTAAATTGGAACCTTTTTACCAAATTTTCCTCTATTTATTAATATTTCATTCTTTTATTTAATAAAAAGGGGAATTTAAGAATCATGTGAAAGAGTTTTTGTTTTTTAGAATGTTTTTGGATAAACCAGGGGTGGATACAATGTATACAAAGTAAAAATCTCACTTGATATTGGATTTACCATAAAGGTCATGGTTTTGTGGTTTCTGGGATGTGAATTCAAGGAAGCATCACAAAATGGGTAGTAATAATATAGTGATTTATCTCACATGGGTTTCCGCTGAAGTTTCCATAGTATTGGTGGAGGATCATCAAAGTTCTCCATGAATAGCATCTATAGATGGTGGGTTTTGGATATTAATTCTTTGAAAACATTAAATCATATATTGGTTTTGATTTTAAAATCGGGGTTTTATAGTTTTAATTATATTATTGATATAATTGTAGGTCAAATTCTTTATTGTGTATTTTTCGTTGTTCGTGTTGAAAACATAATGGATTTAGTGAAGAATAGGTTTTGTAGTTAATGTTCCATAACATAGTCCAAGTGTTACACCATATCCCAATTTGTTTCCCCATAAAACTATGGCCTTCCATGGGCCAACCACATAGTCTAGCTCATCCTAGGAAATGATAGAGCATGATTAACTATGAAAGGGAACCATCTTGGCCAACTAGACAATTGTGAAACCGTGGTGGAATGAGAGGGGTTACATGGATCAGTATACACATGGAGAAGTAAACCACACCACAGTGATGTAAGTATATTGATTGTGGTCCACGTTTCATGGTGTAACCATTGAAGTGGTTGAGACAAAAATAAATTACAAAATTTTAGATATATGAATGAAAGAGATAAAATATATTATATTTAGAAACTAGTCAAATTTTGGTTGAGGGATAAGGAATTTTTATGATATGTTGCTGCTGGGATCACTATGGACAAGTGATTAGTTGATTGTATTTTAGTTCCACTAGATAAATTGAGCTATCCAGAGCATATAAATTATTGATAGGATGTAATAAGTCAATGATAATTAAATCTACATTATATCACATGAGGTTATGTAATAGTTTTTTGATAGGTATGAGTTTTAAACTTCAACAACACATTGCGATGTGGAGTGTCTAAACATTAGATATGATGAATTTGGGATGTTTCATTTTTTATGAGGTTACACCAAAAGAGAAAATTAAACTTCACACCTTGATAGTTGTATGAAATTTATTTTTAGTAAAAACACTACATATCAAGTACATTTTTGAATGGATAATTCTATTGATAGAGGGGATCATGTCTAGTGGATGTCTCCATGCAATATTTAAATTAACCACTACATTGTTTCTATAATTGGATAGATATTCGATTGATATGGAATGAAAAACAATACATCAATTGTATCTCAATGTTATAACATCCCTATAATCAAAACATGATTCTTCTAATAGTTTAAAAATAAATTAAATTGGTGGTTTATATCTAAAATAAATTAATTAAATATTTATGGTAAATTAAAAACAATAATAACAAGGGAGAATGTTATATAAATAATATCCATTGACGACTTCATAGTATAATTAAGATTTATTTTAAGTGTGTGAGTGAGTTTTTGGGTAAAAAATTAAGAAAAAATAGAAAAAAATATTTTCAGTGTGTTTGATTAGTTATGTAGGTGGTTGGTTGGGGTTCTTATCCAGATTTATTCATGATGTATTTTTATTAAAGATGGATTTCCATGGGTTTCATCATCACTATTCATTATACTCTGTAATGATGAGATAAAATCATTATAATTTTAAAATAAAATTACATATGTGTGATATTGGAAAAACAAAAAGCATATAAGGGAGTTCCTTGTTCATGAACAATAATGAGTTCTTCATATTATCATTATAGAGAACCAGGATTTTCTGTGAGGCTCCATTAAATGTTACATCATGTTCTAAAATTATAGTGTATTTGGAACCCATGTTCATAACCAAGCATGCTTCATGGAACAATCACAGTTCTAGTAAACCATGTAAAATCTTATTTGTCATTTAATGTATAAATCTCTCATTGAGATAAAATAAAGAGTTAAATAAAATATTTCATCAAGGTAGGTGATAAATATCATGATTATTTAAATAATTACTTATAACCTAATTCACCCTACCACAATAAATGTGTTATCACCTTAAATATTTTAATAAGTGGTATCAATGGATTGTTTTATCAATATAGTATATTGTAAGTACTGGATGAGTTTTCAAGAATAAAAGTGATCCCATATTTGAAAGGAAATAATTTTTTTTTGGAATAGTTGGAAGAGAAAATATTTCAGACACTTATGATTATTTGTATACAATTTTTCCATCTATGCAATTATATAGAAAATATAATGTGGAGTCATGATAGAATGAGATCTTCAAGAAATGTATGGGGATTACAAAACCATTTATTAATTTAGTTTTTCACTTCAGAGTAACATATTCCCAAACATAATGTCTTTTTTAAATCATTCATGATATATGATATAAATCAATGAATATTTATGAAGGGGATTTGAACGATGGAGAGGCCACGCTATATGTTATAATGGTTAAATATGTATATGTGTGAGTGAATTCATATAATGTGATTGATTCCTTTTTTGATCGAATAAATTTAAATTTGAAGAATAAGTATTGTGTTAGTGAGGATCAAAAAAAATGAAAATATTGTGAAGCAATGATCAGTAAGGATCCCTAATAATTTCAATGAGAATATTTACGTTAATATTATATAATGATCTAAATTATGTCTCTCCTACTAGATTCCACACCCCCTAATGACATTTGGAATGAAAAATGAAGGAAATGATTCATGAATAAACGGAAGTACTCTGGAATATTCAATTAACTCTTGGAATAATATCTCTATGATGTAATGTTTATCAATTGATGATGCTGATGTGGTAAAGTAATGTTTTTTCTATATTCTAAAATATTGAAAAGATATGTTTAATGGTAATTTTTCCATATTTTTTTGAATGTGTAAAACTGGGGAATCGTGTAGTCAAATGTCCCAATACATATCATGGATACATTTATTAAACAATATGTGGAATTAAATATTGATTCTCACTAAATTAATAATGAATGTATTCCAAAATAAAAATTTCCATTAAAAGAAAAATATAGTTCAATGTAATTTGAAATTGATAGAGGGGAATAGTATAGAGATAATGGTGTGATGATGGTTATTGAATATAATATACTAAATTATTGTAGTGAGAATTTAAATGATAGAACCATGTTATGTGTTAATATGAGTGATAAAAACGTGGTTCCCTTGAAGTACATTATGTATGTAGTTAAAATAAATAAACTCATTGTAGTGGTACATGATTCAAAGTACTAAATGAAACAAGTAGATGGAGAAAAAAAGAGAGGATGTGTGAAATAAAAAAACATAGTTATGGAAATTCATATAATTCAGAGAAGGATGAAGAGATTAAAATAAAGATTACCGAAAGAAACCAAATAAATTATTTATTTGAGGTAACTGTCAATGACATGGTCAAGTTGATACAAATGCCAGAATGATTTTCTTTTGATTTTTTTGGAGTGTGTAATGATCACGAATGACTAGTAATCATTGGAATTATGAAAAGAAACACCCAATAATTTTCATCAAGTAATGATAATGAATTAAAAAATTATGAATAAGAATAAATCACTCCTGTTTAGGGATTTAATGGAAAATATTCTGTTAAAAACCGTCACCAACTCTCATGAAGAAGTAATATATTTAAAAAAAATGAATAAAATAAACACTAGTGGACGTGGAATACTCAAATGTGTCATGATTAAGGTGTTTGGATTGTGGAATGTTTATACGCACTTACCATTTGTTCTATATTTCTATATGTTAAAAATTAAAGATAAATTTATCTCATTTGGAAATAAAAAAGTTATTATTATTATTATTTTTTAACGGATAATGTTTCTTATGTTTGATAAATATATATTGTAATTCTTTAGGGTTTAAAATGGAAATCATTTAATCTGAAATCCTCAAAATGGAATATAAAAAAATATATAATATTTAAAATATAGTTTTAGATACTCATAATATATTTTAATTTATGAAATAAATTGTTAAATATTGATTAAAATGATGTAATATGCACAATCGTCAACAAAATGGGTGATGAAAGATAATTTATGGAAGAAAAATATTTCTAAAATTTACATAATATTAACTGAAATGTAATGTTCATGGATAATGGATAAACAGTTCATATAACATATAATCAGAAATAAACTCTTTATATTTAACTTCATGAAAGGAAGATACAATTTTTAATTTTGAGAATGATAAGGATCTAAAAATTATTTGTTACAAACAATAAATGAATAGAAGAAATTATATCTCTTGAACTAAATTTCACTTGAATTATTGGATATCTAATAATTTACATAGTGGATATCAATTTTGTAACTATATAAATGATGTATATTTTAGTTATTTGGGATGTATCTCGAATTCCAAAGTTATTTCACTAGTTTGATGGGGGAAAATAACCAATGGTAAAATATAAACAGTGGAAGATGTAATTTTTTTATGTTATCTAATGAAGAGGTGAATTTTTTATTATAAAGATACTCAGTAATTTCAAAAAAAATATATATTCAATTAGTTGTAAAAATATTTAGTTCAGGAAAATTCCACCTCTCATATATGATAATAATCAAACATTTTATTCAGGTAATGGTGGGAGTTAACACATATACGAAGAAAAATTTTATCATTTGTTGAAGGAAATGATAATAAAAATGATATATTATATTTATAGAATGATAAATATGTCATTACTATTATTATTTTGTCTATTTTAAAATATAAAATAATCAAATTTACCCAAATACATCATGTATATATTTTATATCCATAATCATATTCATTCATGAAAGATGGTAAAATAATAACAAATCACATCAAAACAAAAAGTGGTAGTCCATCATTCAGCAGATTGATGATTTCACAAACCATTTGATAGATGTTTAGATGGTGGTAGGTCATGAAAATTTCTCTCTAGTATCATGAATTTTGATGTTTTCATAGCATTGTAATTGATAATGTACCCAATTTAATATCATAAGAGGTGATTACATGGGTATCTAGAATGTAATTAATTAGAGAATATATATTCCACACATCATGAAATTTTAAAGGAATTGGATGTATTTCCAAATTATAAGAAATAAATCAAATTATTTGAATAATTTTAGAGGGTCAGATATTCCAGGAGATCATTTTCACTTATTTAACAATCTGTATAACACTCTTTGATGGAGATAATTTTAGTAAAACATGATCTATTAGTAGGAATTATAAATACATTCCGTTATTTTGAACATATCACTTTTATGTACTTTGATTTAAATTAATGTGATCCTAAAAAGCCGATGACATTGTTTTTGTATCTTAAATATTTTATGGGCCTATGATTTTTATTTCACAAACTCCATTCCAAAAAGTTGGAGTATGAAATATATTTTATATGATTTTTTATATGATTCTATTTGAATACTTCAATGAAAAATATATTTATAAAAAATAAAACCAATGATTAAAACTAATCCCACATATCATGAATGTCAATTGATCATTTTCTTAAAATTTATTCCATGTTTTGAATATTCCTTTTATATTATCCATTGGTTTGAGTAATTTCTGAGGTTTTAGAACCACCGGTTCCTTGAACGTATGACATTGAATATTTATTTTATCTATATAAATTGTTATGATGAAATTTGGGAAGGATTAAGGGACTTTTTGAATGTTTTAAATCATTTACGGAGGTGACATATATGAAAAAAGTTAATAAAAACCATGAATCCCATAAAAGATATCGTTTAATGTGAGGTAGTGGTATCAAGATTGGCCCACAGTTAGGAGTATAGTTTGGCCAAACCATAAGGCCATGTAAGAGAAAATGTTCGTTTTGGACAGAGGTATATGCATGGTTAGAGCATGATTTTTAAAATCATCCACCAAAATTATTCATGGAAAAAAAATTAAATTTTAATGTTGTAGATCTAATTACAATTTTCTACATAATGTATTATTCCAATATATTAGTACTAACACGTCTAATATTCTTCCATTTTATGAGGTCACCCTTACCCATGATATAGGTGTGATCATTTGGAAATAATTGTCTGTAGAAGCCCAAATTCCATAGTAATTATCTTTTCTTAGTTGTTTTCAAATTTTCTCTTCTTCATCCATTTATTGGAATGATATATCAAATTAATTATGTATAGATCTATAGTGTTTGATTATAATCATGATGATATATTTCGTAATATTTTTTAAATATTTATACATGGTTCATTTAGAGGATCATCCTAGTTTTGTTGAAGAATTCACGTTATTCATAAATTTTACAATTTTTCTAAGGAAGGTAGATTTACTCTCAATTCATATTACCATAACATGAAATATTTTTTATAAATTTTTTTGTTTATCTTGATATTGTTTATTTGGAATTTTATAACATTATTAATAGAAACCAAATTTATTTACATTATATAGAATTGTGGAAGAAATTTATTTTGGTGGAATGTGAAACTTGTAATATTATTAAAAAATAATGATTTGAAACACATTCATTGTATTTTATATTTGGAAATGTTTTTCAATAATTTTTTTATTTAAATTTCATGGAATGGTTTATTTAGAATCATTTTTTTTTCATAAATGGTTTTTGTGTGCCCGTATTCATTAACATTGCATGTTGGAATGGGATTGTTCCCTTTATGAACTAGATATATAGATATAAAGTGGTGAAAACTCATATTTATGAGATAATTATCATCAGTATGAAACTTCCACCTTGTCAAGCATTGTTGGATGTGTGGATGTGTGGAATAGAATGTGTTATGTAAAAAATTGATTTGTAAAATTATTTGAAAGAGTTGATTTTTAGTAATCCTTGGAAAAAATTTATTTAAAAAAAAGTGGATTGGATTGATATAAATTTATGTAAATTTTTTTATATAAATTTATATAAATATATATTTTTTATAAATTATTTATCCTGTTCTATCCTAGTTTCAGGACTAAGGAAGTCATTTGTGGAAAACCTACATAATTTCATTACTCCCCCCATATATTGAAACTTTTGTGTGTTTGGAGATATTACTTATTGGGAGATATATAAATGAAAAGTATGTCATTTATTTAATAATGTATAATGATAAATTGATCATGAATTGTGGAGTTGCAATTAGAAACATGTTTGTAGATGTAGAGGTATTGTCTTTTTAGCCCTTAAATATTGTTGGTTTTGCCTTTCACTTCATACTTTGATCCTCGTGTTGGTTCCTGTAATATAATATGGTTTGGTTTTTTATATGATTGTTATTATATAGATTTGAGTTATAATTCTATCTTTCAAAATATAATTTTTATTGATTCCTGTTACATTGTATAGTATGTTTTAAATTAAAAGGAAAATTATACCCATAATATTTATAAATCCCTGGGCATTTATTGGAAGCATTTTGTGTCATTTTGATGTCAAATAAGGATATGTAATTTTTATTCCACATCTCATAGAAATGAGGTGGCGATTTATTTTAGAAATTGTATTATTATTTTTCACTTCATCCTTTATTTTGGGACCAATGGCCTTGGTATTTCGGTCACACATTAGACAAAAAATTAATTTTAGTCCTTGAGTTAGGATGGTAGAACAGAATAGGATAATCATGTCTTGAAATGTAGGGCGTAAAAAAACTATCATAATTATTTTCAACATCTGGTTACCAGGGAGTTGGGTAAATGAGTGTTTTAATACACATAATTTATTTGTAATATCATTGTCAAAGGTTTATCAAATGAGAATATCAAGACATGCTTGTCAGAAATAGATTAAAACTAACAGTTCATATTTCAGCATTACTAATGATTTATGATTTTTTTTAAAAGTTTATTTTATAAATTTTTTTAAATTTATTTGAAATGTGAGACTTTGAATTAGGATTGTTTGTATAATTTTCTAAATTGGTTTATTTTCAGAAATAGTGTCTTTTTTCAATAATTACTTGGATTAAAAAAATGATTAATTTTGGAAAACGTTATTTTTGATTGTCATGATGTGGTAATATAAAATAGTTATACCTAACATTTATAGATAGTGACCTTTATGGTGTTAGTATTGGTCATGGAAATTGAACCCGTTTGACCTTGTAGAAAACAACTAGAAGACGGTGCTGATAATGTGGTTACACCTGATCCAGAAGAGACCCAAAATATTGTTCAACTTATTTATCTATATTTTAAATATTTCTATAGAGGAAACATGAGGGATGAACCAAGTAACGTGGATCATTATATTCTTATTCCAAATTGTAAACCACCCATCTATAATAGTTAGTCAGCACTAGGGATTGAATATGTGTCGATGAATAGTAAGATTTTAATTGATGATTTTCTAGGAACACAAAAAGAGATGAATGTAATGTTTTCAATATACATGAATGAGGATCCTTCATGAATGTGGTGGGATTTTGAAGATAATTATCAATTACACTAAGTCATTAAATGATATGGTTTTTAATAATTTTTTAACACACAATTATATACTCATACAATCATGATATCTTGAATGACATAATTTATTTTATAGAGGTTAGAGAATCTTTTATGGAAAATTTCATAACTAAAAGTAATAATTTATTTTCCATTGAAACAATGTATGAGTCAAAATCATATAGTTGGACTGAGGAATATTCCTCCAAAAACTGAGACTAATGTTTCATATTTTAAAGGTGGGTCATTGTATAATATCAAGAAACAGTATATGTATCCACCTAGATAATTCATTAATTACAACAATATGTGTATTTCAATATCTATTTTTCTAGTTCTCTAATGATGTGTGTTCAAGACACATTTCAGTTTTTCCATATGTCATATGCTTCAATGAGATGAGTATATAAAGATAATTATCATCAATAGAACAAAGCTAGACATGATGATCATAATAATATCTTGAATACTCAAGAAATGTAATCACAAGAGTTTAATTAATATAAAATTTCAGCAAGTGAGAAATTATAAAGCACTATGAAATTGATAATGGAGGATCAATTAGGATTATCCCTAATGAGATGTATGATTGTTTTTAATTATAACCTTATAATTTTTTTGTTTGATACAATTTCAACACATTTATTTTTATCTATTTATTTTTATATTCTATGTTTTGATGTTTCTATGTATCCTTATCTCTTGAAACATCAATCACCTCTTTTTCATAGTGAATTTCATGACTACATGTGAAATGAATGACTACTAACTATTGATGGAGATGAGCTGATATAGGATTTATCAATTCTTGGGGTGGAGGTATATTATATAAAATTTAGTATGGACCAGATATCAATGTTTAAATCTCGAATTTATTTTTATACTGTAAGTGTTAGTTTTATGACTGATGATGATGTCAAGAATCCCATTAGGGGATACCACAGTGTTAAAGTATTTAGAATAAATTTATTGGAACTAGTTGTAGTTTATATCCCACATTCATTGGAATCATTGAATTTATAATTAGAGTATGAGTATGAGAATAATAGTTTCACTTCAAATGTATATATGTTCTATGATTTATTTCCAAAAAAAATCACCAGTATTCTACCCTTTAATGAGTTTGAGTTTTGATTGATATCATCCCCAAGAACTGTCACATTTCCCTTCCAGATTACAATATTTCTCCAATCTAATTAAATAAAATTATTGTATAGCTAGATTAGATAGAATGAAAATTGTTCATTTAACCTATAATGTCTCCATGTGTAGTGACCATATTGTTAGTAAAAAATGTTGATGAAACTATTTGGCTGTGTGTGGATCATCATAAGAATAACCATGTTACTATAATTAATAAGCATCCACTTCCATGAATTTTTGATATATTAGATCAATTTATGGACATCCATTGTTTCTATAAAAATTACTTTCAATCTAAATTTCATCGATTTCATATTCAGACTAAGGATGTTTTGTAATCATCTTTCATAAGTACATGTGGCCATTATAATTATGTGTTTATGAAATTTTGTCCTACTAAAGCACCATCAATCACCATGTAATTTTTTTTATTTTTATAATATATATTGATTATTTTTAGTGGTTATTGTGGTTTAAATATTAATTTAATAAAATAATAGGTTAAATCTCTGGAAACAATTTTTGACAATGTTAGGAACCATTGGGGATCAATGATTCAATGAAAAATTATTAATGTGTTATTTTTTTATACATCATGTATTTTACCATGGCCATGTCAAATCGTGAACATGTGTTTCTATTGATCAAAAAATCACATAGGATATTAACTCTTTGAAACTACCTAATAAAATCATTGGGGTACATAGTTTCCTTTTCAAAGAAGGTTATTTCCCCATTATTGTCTATAATGTTTCACATGCACACTCACCAATGACTACATTAAGAAGTAAAATTGTACAAATTCCAATTTAATGAAAAATGCCATATTTATTTTCATGGGAGAAAGGATTTTATGAATTTTAGATGGTCATGATAATTTCAGAATCCAGAAAATTATACGTGGTGTTTTTTTGATGCTACGAGAGCGAGGATGGGGTGTGTTCTAATGCATGATGATCATGTTTTATCGTATAGATCATTGATGTTAGTGTTTCAATATAATTATAACTGAACAAATGATTTGGAGACAGATGTTGTAGTCCAAGCATTTAATACATTTTATCATTACCAATTTGATTATAAATTCACAAGATTATATATCATAATATCATGAAATACTTTTTCACAATTTGTAATTTTATTTTGAAAATAAGAAGATGGATAAAGATTCTCACAATTTTAACATCTAACTGATGTATACATTGAGAAAATAAGATTTTATGGAAGAGTCGTTAAGAAGAATTACATAATTTCTTTTCAATGGATAGTCTTATGGGAAGTGGATGTTGATAATATGTATAGTAGATATGCTCTACATTGAAAATATCAAATTAGTATTATATTTTTTTTACTAGTTTCATTTGTTCCAGACTTGGTTCAGGTGGTAAAATAGAAAACAAAATTTGACATAGAATGTGTATTATAATGTCAAAACTCTATGGTGGGGAGAATATTAAGGGAATGAGATTGGATGGGAGGTCATTTTTTGGGTTTCATGATTGGATATTCATATGTATGGATTTTTAGGAACAACTCTTTCATGTTTACCACCATTGGAGATAGGTTTTTAATTCTGGAATACAAAACATATATAAGTAATTGAATAAAATTGTTGGGTTTTAATGACATGAAAATAATCGTATTTCATTATGATATGACACACGTTTCATAGTTTATGTTATTGAATCAATTCCTATTATGTATATTTTTATCTTAACCTATTTTATTTTTTTAATTATGGAATATATTTAAGGATATTATGATAGGTATCCTTAGAAATGTTTAAATTACTGATTCCATTTGGGTTATTGTAGATCATAAAAAAATTATTATACATTTCATCTCTAATTTTTGATATAAAATTTTGTATGAGTTATCTAAAAACTATATCTATGAATTTTTCAAGAGTTAATTGTATCAAGTATATCAATTTTTAGAAATAGTTTTTTGGTTTATAAATCATTTATCTAAATCATTAATTAAAAAATTTGTAAAATATATTGATGGGAATATGTATCATTATCATGTGGATGGAAAATATGAAAGGAAGATAAAAACATAAAAGGACATTTATAGGGTCACCGTGTGATGGATTTTGGTGGCTCATGGGAGGATCACATAACCTTATTGGACTTCCCATATAACAAAATTTTTCATGCCTTGATACACATGGATAATTTTGACAATTATTATGGGAATCCTTGTATTTATCCACCGTAATGGTTAAATATATAAAAACAAACTTTGATAGTTTTAAAAATCCTTATTCAAGAGGCAATGAAAAAATATTTTTGGCCTTGAA
This sequence comes from Viscum album, assembly GCA_963277665.1. Classification (NCBI taxonomy): domain Eukaryota; kingdom Viridiplantae; phylum Streptophyta; class Magnoliopsida; order Santalales; family Viscaceae; genus Viscum; species Viscum album. The sequence goes on from OY728146.1 coordinate 1,298,714,995, forward strand.
AAAGATAGTGATGGATCTATTTTGATAGAATTCATATTCAGATCTTCATCTTTGATTATTTTTGTTTGAGTTATGTCTTCATGTGTTCATGAGACACGTTCAATGGATTTGGAATCAACATTTTAATAATCTTGTATATTTATCTCCTTGATACATAGCTACTTATGAGATACAATAATGATTAGGTAATTAGTTGTATTGGTTGTATTTTACTCCATGGTTTAGTGAAGCAAAAAAAATTAGTTCTACGATGCCCCCCCAAAAATTATTCATCTCGATCGTGACCATGTCATTCGATGGTATCACATTGAAAAAGATCTAGATGCTTTATTAGATAATCTTTGAGTGAATATTGTAAATAGAAAATATAATGAAATTCATTTATAAATAATTTTTCTTTTTGTTTTTTTTTCAGTATGGTCAAATTCAAGAAGAATCATTAGCACTAGATAATTTAATGGTTGAGCATTGTCCTGAATTCATTTTTGGAACTAGTTGTTTTTTACATTTTGGGAATGGAATGAAAAATGTTACGGAAAATATAGAACCCCTTTTTATGTATGTATCAATTTATTTATGTAATTAATGTATTCAACGTGATTGTATTTTTTTGGATCTTAGGGTGGTCATTCAGATTGTTTTGGGGATTTTTTAGATGTTCACTATTTGTATAAAATTATATCTAACTGTGAAACTCCTAAACAAAACCCATAGATATTGAAGAAGTGTGCTCTAAGTAGTTAGGTAGTTAGGCTAATGGTTTATAAATGTCATGTGGATACCAAGGAGTAACTTGTAATTTTGGGTCATAGGAATATGCCTGGATAACTCATAGTTGTCTTAACCACTCACCATAACGGTTCATGGTATAGAATTATATCTGTAAATGTGGTTGTACTTCATTTTTTCCATAATGGACAGTTATCGACTATTTTGACACTATAATGATTTCATCTCATTCCAATGGATTTTCTGAGCCATCCAATAAATCTAGGATAACTATGTTGGAAAATCATATTATGTTGTTTCCAGAATTCCATGGTAAGTCTATTTTTTATCATTTTTATTATATATATTCTTCTTCTATCTAATTGAATGATAGATAAAACATTTTTTGGATGGATCTAGGAAATATTATTTCATTAATGATGATATATTTCTAAGTTGATGTTAGGGGAAAATATCTAATATAGGTATTTGGAGTTCTAACCCGGTTTTGTTGATGAATTTGTGTAGTGCTTCATTTTCAGAATGCATTCCTATGTTTGTGAATTAAAACATGAATCATAATATTATAACAAAACTATTTTCTTTAAATATTATTAATTTAATTGAAATTTAATTTTGTTTTTTTAATTCATGATTGAAACCCTATTTAGTGACGGTTAATGGAATTTCAAAATATGGATGTTTTGTGGAAACTGAATGTAGCACATTTATTATAAAATTATGATTTAAAATTTTATTTTTAATTTTAAATATATGGAAATGTGATTTCAATAATAATAATTTTATATTGAAATGGTTTATAATAGTTTATTTAGAATGTTTTTTGAAAGAAACTATTTGTTGGTTTTCATTTATATTGACATGTCCATGGTGAAGGGGCTTGTTCCATTAGTGAATATAATATTTGTTTTATATTATTATAACTTGGTAGATTGATGAGAGATAGATCATGAGTACATGAACAATCTTCTAGGAATTTATGTGTGGTAGTGTGGACAAATAGAATGGAAGGGATTATGTATAATTTACTTTTGAAAAGGATTGAATGAAATGATTCGTTTTTTTTTTGGAAAATGTTTTACAGCTAAAATATCATGTCATTATATAAACTATTTTAAATTATTTTATATAAATGTATTTATATACATGTGTTTTTTTGAAAATTTATAACGTGTTAAAACCATGTGGCATGAATTGGGAGGTTTTTTGGGATAACCTAATATGTTCCATTACTATCCCTATTTTATATAACATTGTTACATTTTAGGATAATTTTTATTTATATACAAGTAATGGGATATTATATAATTTCACATGTGATAAATCATGAATTTTTGGGTATGAATTTTGGACATGGTGCTTTGGAAAATGTCTAGATCAATGGAGTTTGTTTCTTTGGTACCAATATGTTTTATTTATTTTTTATTATCATTTATACATTGTTCATGGTTTTATTTCAAAAATTGTACTCTGGTATGGTTTGATGTCTGTTCGGTATTACATTGAGTTGGATAAAACTGTTACCATGAAATATATAGTGGTTTATAGTTATGGTTACATTGTTTTGTTTATTTTACATTCGAAATGAAAGCCTCCTAATCTCTTTATGAATCTCATGGAATTTATTTCGAGCTTTTGGTGAAATTGGGATATCAAGTGTATCCAAGTATAAATTTCATCTCTTCTAATGACAATGAGGAGGGTAAAGATGTAACAATAGTGACGAAATAAGGCTTTGTTTCAAGAGACATTTGTGTCATATTCCATAATTTTGATCTAATATAGGGATCTCAATATGAAATAATTAAAATAGGCTCACTGTGCAGTCTTACAAAATCATTAATATAAATTCATGTTTTTCTCTCGAGAGGTAAATGATATCTTATAGTGGATAAATGATCATAATTAGTTAGTCGATCAATGATACAACATATTGCATCATTATTTCTACGAGTCTTTGGTAGTACTGTGAAAATTTCTGACAGAATTATTTCAAAGATCGACATAATAATATAATTATCTTCCATTTCTCCTCTAGGATTTTTTTTCATGGATTTGAAAAATTGAAAAACCAATGATCTGGACACATAATCATAAATTTAATTCATGATTTTACCCAAACAGAAATGTTCACACAAATTCAATATGAATATTTTCTTCTAAGGTGTATAGTGAATTTTTTCCATTTATAATCATACAACAATTCCTATTTTATCATATGTGTAGATATAACACATTACTGCTTGTAAAATTTCAAAACAGCATCTTCACAAATATTGTTTGATAATTTCCCATCATTCATTGCCTTAATTTTATTATAAACATTTTCAAGATAGAGTGGTTTATTTTTTTATTTTCTAATAAATTTTTAAAATAATTTCATAAATGAAGGATTATTCCCATATTCATCATTACTCTACACATGAACTTATGAATCCTGTAATTCTTAATTTATGGCATAACATAATGATATTTTATATTATATTCATCTGCAACATTATATTATTTCTTTGACTAGTAATGGATTGAGATATCATAATCCTTCAGCACATCAATACATCTATTATTCCCAATGATAGTATATTTTTATGAAAAAATTAATTTTATTATTTTATGATATCTTTAAATTCCAAATATATCATCATCTAGATAATTTTTCCATAGACACAATGAAAATATTAGTTCTTATAAATCATGAACAAGGGTTTAATAGTTTGATTTCAGTTCCATAAATTTCATTGATGAGTAGGAAATAAAATTATCAATTATCAATATGATATTACCAAGTATGTTATTTGATTAATCACTATATATAAATAACCCATTATTTCTAGATGGTAGGATCAAAATTGTATCATTGGATAATATCCCATTTATCTTTTAAATCATTGTTCACATTCCTTTTTCTAAAAAAATATACCCCATTACATGCATGATTTTTTTACAGTTTGACCATCTGGGATAAACTATAAACTAATAAACCATAGTAACCATTCAAAAAAATGAATCCTCTAAAACAATTGTGTTTATTTTTATAGGATATTCCCTAACATAATTGGTCTTAATAGGATCAACAGAGACTATATACATGGAGATATATAGGATAATTGTCAAAGACTCTAAAATCTAAATGTCACAACTACAAAATGTACCACAAAACTAATTCATCCTATTAGTCACAATAATAATACATAAGTGATTATCATAGTCCTGGTTTATTTTATTATACACCAAAATATTATCAATTATTTTATAGAAAAATTAACAAGGTATGACTTGAATAATCTATTACATTGATCTGTCAAATGTAGATTTTTATTTAGTCAATCTAAATGAAATTCATTGAAACTCATAATATCTATACGTAGTTCAAAAAAATATTCATTGAGATTCTTTAATTATTTAAAATCAATTTATGATACATAAATAATGTTCATTTATTGAAAAATATTGGTCTCCTAGAAGTATAATGAATATGCCTTATATGTAAGGAATACTGTTTTTTAATAGTTATCATAACAATTATATTTATATAATCAATGGATAACCACATGGATATATAATTATTATTATTGTAGAGAACATGGAATCCACATGGTAAAACACTAGAGAAAATATATAACTTCTCACCTAACTACTCTAATTATTTCATTAACACATCCAATTATAATGAGTTTATTCTATAGGTATTCTCAAATAGTTTCCTTGAATAAGTGGTCATATCGATAGAAAACTAAACAACATGCTATAGAATTTGTCCATGTAATTACTCATGAATACATCAATGTATTCATATAAAATATGAAGATCCTTAATGTTGTGATTAAATTACCAAAACATATATCTTCTCACTTCTTCAATAAGAATATCATTTAGCAGAGATAAACAAGTGTATCCACATATGAATCAAATAATGAATACTAAGGTCTAATGATAGGGAATTATATATATTCCTGAAAAATCATATTTTTCATAATCTAAAAAAAATTTGTTTCATAATTTTGGAAGTCCATCTTATATAAAGGATTATATAAAAATGATGAATAAAAATCATATTTAGGTATAAAAATATAACACATTTAGGTTTCATAAAAGGGATTCACAAACACTACAATGTGATAGTGTATTTCTTCTGGGTGTTTTGACTGACAACTCCTTTCTTAAATTCAATGGTGAATAAAAAAATTTCTTCGAATGCATTAATGTTATAATAGTTTATGAGGATACATAATATTATAAAACATATCTATATTTTAATTTGGTCTTAATGTGTTTTTAATAAAATTATTGGGTTGTTTCAGCTCAATTATAGTAATAACACAATCATGGAATTCACACATGTTCCTCCTCTATGGTATATTCACTTCACTCTTGAGAAATTAGTTTGAAAAATGTCCAACTTAATTAAAAATTAATAACATGAAATCATTGATTTTTTCAATCCATTAGATTCATTAGATTGAATCGTGTTAGGGATGCACTTGTAACAAAATCTCTTTAACTTCATTAATTTCTTAGGAAGATTCGTTCCATAGTTATCATTGGGAAAAAATTATTGTTCATATAATTCTTCAATTTATTCCCATTTCATATTTTTTATATGACATCTTTCCTTTATTGTTTTCACGTGATTATTTAATATCTAGATAATTATTTTATATATTTATGGATTATTAAACTATTTTGTTATATGGCTAACCAGTTTGGGAGGTTAGTTCTCTCTAAAGAATAGGCATAACCCATCAAATGAAATTATCAATATTTTACTTTGTATAGCATATGTAATCCATAATATACCTAGAGAACCATGTAATGTTGGCATCAAAATCAACAAAAATTTTATCATCAATTTTATTTATGCTAATGAAAATTTTCATCATTTAAATTTGTAATGCCCCGACCCTAGTTACATGGAGTCGGTGCTTTATTTTAATAAAATTTAATAATTATAAGGAATCGGGTCCCAATGTAGCAATCAGTTTAGCTGTATGGGAACATAGATTAAATACAAGAACAAAACATTAAAATCTAAATAATTAAATAAATCACATATAATCCTTTGAGTATTCCATTATTCCACTATCTTAACCCTACATATCAATAATAATACACTTCATGGAATCATGAGAAAATAAAAAAGAGAATGGGGTGACCTCAGATGCTCATAAATGGTAGATAATTCAGAGAAATCAATAAAATTTTAATGAAAGATGTATAATAAAAACACAGAAATTTTTAAACATAAAATGAATGTAATATAGATAAAATATATAAAAAATTACCATATAAATGCACAAATGGGTATTTTACTAGCTGAATAATCACATATAATATCTAATATCAAATCGAGGGAATTCATAATTCCGGAAATAATAACTACTATGTCAATGGGATGTTCCTTAACTATTCACAAATATGATAACATGGCATTATGCCAAGACACTATTTTGTTTTATGAGACCTACCGATGATTCTAGGGGATTTAGAAGGCCCCACCTATCACATAGTAATCCAAATGCACTCCTCGTATGTAACATGTGAATCACATCATAATCATTTGTATTAAAACTAGCATAAAAATATGAATAATTTAAGCATAAACCATGAATGGTACAAAAATATCACATCCAAAATCATAAATATCAAACTTCTTCAATACGTTAAGGATGATTTTATTATAATAAATCAACGTCAATCAATAATAATTTCAACTAAAGGATGTTGACATAGTTGAAAATGATTATTAAACCTCTTTTAGAGCTATATTCATTTTACATGAAAACATTTAAATGGAATAAAATTTATAAAAGAATTATTTTAAAAGACATTTTTTAATCAATGTTTTCCATACCACATTTAAACATTTTAATGGAATAACATTATAAAACATTCATGTCCATATAAATAATTTCATAAACCCATTTTGAATACATGGAAATTAATGAGATTGATTTAGAAGAATAAATATTTACATATTTTAAAAATATGTTTTATTTAATGAGTCCCATAAAATAACCTTATGGAAATTTTTTTTGAGACATGGACATGGTTTATAAATATGTACCAGTAAATACATACACATAAACAATCTCAGATAATAATGAGATTATTGAATTTATCCATACCTATGGTCTAATACTCTAAGTCCATTACTAAAACACCTATATAAGTATTTTTAAGTTATATCAGAATAATAATAATAATTTTGATATCAAATATGATTTTTTATGACTTTATATTACACATTTATTAACAATTACATATTAATGCAACATTTCAGGTAATAATGATTTGTTTATCGTACATGTTTTTTACTTGTTATTCCAGATCATATTACGTTGATAATGATTTACCTACCACTAGAATGTATAATATAATTTTATATCTTATATAATAAAAATATAAATATATATAGTAGATCAATATATAAAATTAAATACACCGTTCATAGAGATGGTAGGTCATATGTATGCATGAATGATGTTTCCATTTTGTTATCGTATTGAATGGAAGAATGTGAATGACATATATGAACATATATATATTTTTATCAATCCAGTATACTAATAATGTCATATATTTCAGAATTATAAATAATATATTTTTTATTATCATTGTTTGATGGTTAAATTGGAGAATGAATCAAATCGCATTGTGAAAATGGTAGACCGTAAGTACGCACGAGTAATGATATCATTCATTTAATTATTAAATTGTACAGAATTGGATGGAATATGATTTTCAAAAAATAAATATCATATAATATTTATTATTTAAATCCATTATATTCATCTTAATACTCATAGAAATAATGTGTAAATGATAAACATATTACACCACTGTGTGGAGACAATATGTCGAATGTACGCACAAATGGTTGTATTATTTTTCATACGATTAGAAAAAAGAGGAATATGGTTGTACCATAATCGTAAAAACATATCAGAATATAGAATATTCTGGGTTTATTATTTTAGTATGGTAACAACTTATTAAGAGTATGTTGAATAATAAATGAGCATTGAAAGAAGGGATAAAACGATTACCGCTTCTTTGGGAGTCTCCATTTGATTTTCACAAAATGAATTAATAAGATGAATTTATACCCCATATGTTATTTCCCTAGGATGAAAAGAGGAATGTTTTGAGGATATTTGGGTTGATTTTGGAAGAGAAAAATGGATTTTGAATGTGAATTAATGATAAAGACAGGTACACTTCTATAATAGAGGTGCGGGGTACTTTAAAAAAGCATGAAATATTAATTTATTATAAAATTATTTTCGGTTTATAATATTACCAAATTGAATAATTTCTAGGATATAAATAATATGGGTAAAAATCATCAAAACCAATAGATTTTATATTTTTTGGGGACATAAAATCTTCCTTATATTTTGGGATTAACCCTTAGTTGATCATTTTAACTCTTACCATTTCCTCTTCTATTTTTACACTAAAATTTAAATATAGTAACTCTAAAATTAAAAGATGGAATAAAAAGGAAAATTTATGAATTTATTACCATTACAAATGTTTTTTTTGTAGAAAATTAATTTTAATCATTTTTTATCATTTAATAAAAAAATATTTTTTAAAAAAACTCATTTATGTCAATTTTAAAACTATTTAGTAATTGAATTTTTTTATGTAATAAGAACCATATTACTTTGAACCAAAATAATTAACTCATAAATCATTTCCCAAATTCATACCTAAAATTCATATATGGAATGAAAAATTTCATCTTATATTTAATTTAATACTTATAATATCATTTATTTGATTCTTTATTAATAAGGAATCGTTTACATCTATATTGTGCAACGAAATAAATTAAATTATTTAATGTCAAAAAATAAAAAATAAAATAACATGATTTAGTGAATCCTTTTAGATTTAAAATTAATATTTATATTATAAGAGATAAATTTTAAAAATCCATATCAAAATTATTTTAATGAAAAAAAATTGTTTTTGTTATATTTTTATACATTTTAAATTAATTCATACAAAATGTCATTTTCACACCCCAATGGAACCATGGGGACCCGAAATCTACCCAAGGAACACCATGGTCAGAAATATCTATTCCAATATGATTTTGACTTGTGTTACAGTAGTTTAATATTATTATAATATTATTTTTGTTACCCTTATTAACATGAATTACCCTTTAACCATGGTTAATAAAATAATTAATGAAGTTAAAATTCCTAATTTAAAAAAATAAAATGTACTATTTACAAAATATGGGCCTAATAATTCCAAAAGTGGAATCCATTTTCTAAATTCAAAACAAAGTTTTGCCAGAAAATAATTTAGAATTAATTCCCATTGTTAGAACCAAAAAATAGGTATTTGTGGAGAAAAAACAATCAAATGATTGACATGGTTTTATATCCAATTCAAATGTAATAATACTTTTAATAACCTAAATAATATTAAATGATAAAAAAATAATTTATTTAAACTTTAAAACCACTCAGATTTATAATTTAACACTACAAATTATTTTTATTTAAAATGTTGTTTTTAATTAAAATTTTGTATTTTTCAATATTCATCAAAACATGAAAGATATCAGAAAAGTACAAAAAATGTATCTAAATTTTTTTTATCTCTAAATTATAAAAAAGAATTTAATTTCATTAAATTAAATATAAAAAATGTCAAATATTGGATTTAAGAAGGGTTCACCATCAAAAAGTCGGAAAAACTGCATTTTTTAAAAATACTACTTTTATTCTATAAAAATTAATTTGTCTTCATATTATGTATAAGAATCAAGAAAATGAATTTTAACATTATATGTGATATATAAAATTAAATATGTGTTTAATACTATTCATACCTTCTTTTTGAATGACTAGTTTGATAGGTCGTGGTGCGCTAGAACTCAGTGTTGCAAACATTGCATGCTGATGAATTATTTAAAAAGAAATCATACCATAAAATTTTAGGGTGTTAAATTATCCCATATTACAATAAATTACATCATGAAAACTTATACCTGGTATTGAAAACTATGGGTTTGAAATTTTAAAAAATGGTAGTTGAAATCCTACATAAAAAAATGAATTATTGAGGTGCCTATTTATAAAATCATGAAAGATGGGTATGATGGTAACCACAAATGACACATGATAGGGTCAAATGTTTGAAAAACGGATATTGAAGAGAAAAAACCATAATGTTCTAATTGAGAGTGATATATTATATTATTATGAGATAATTAACAATAAAAAGCTATAAATTTTTGTTGATCTAAAGGACCATTTGATTCATCACAAAAGAAAGTACATGGAAATACTTTTTAGTTTTATGGTACATACATTAATGTTTATTAATTTCATAAAATAATAAAAATTAATACTTACCTGATAAGTACAGATCCATTATTTTACTAATTTCTACCAAAAACTAATATTTCTCTCCCAAAGAAAAAAAAATCATAAATATTCTATTTATGTTAAATGTATAGGGTTCAAAAAAATGAATGTATGATTAATATATCATAATATAAAATAACTACATTATACAATCAAAAACACCATGTAGGACATTGGTATGTGATGCACCATTATCACCCTTTGGTAATATGTTCAAGTCACGCGGCCATTCTAGAAATGATGGGTTGTTGCCTGACCTATGAGTTTTCCTTTTTATAAAAGTATAACATTCCAACAAATAATAATATTATAAAATGACTTAACCTTAAATAATTTATCCAATTTTTAACATAATCTAGTCCAATCATTAGAGTTATCCAAAATACATCCATCCAGTCTATTTTTAAAAGGTCTCTAAATTTCCAAAATCAATTATAACATCTAATTCCTAAAATAATGTAATGTTTATTTCATTGTCACATAATGAATATATGATAACCTTAATCATATTAAATACAAATATTAATGCAGTACAATCATTATATGTATCAATTTATTCTTATAAATAGAATATAATTCTTGAATCTAAAAACACAAATACATTAATTTTTCTCCTTCAATTGTTGTAAAAACATATGGTTGAATTAGACCATTTTATTTTTCTGAGATATATTTCCTCGATGCTAAGGAAAATTATTTTCATAATTGTTGATATTTTTAAAATTATCTCATTTAACATCATTATTGTTTCACTTAGATTTATGAGCCTGGTGACCTTTTTCTCTACATTTGTAAAAACTATCATTCCTTTTAGGCATGTATCAGGGTGTTTCATCCCAAAATTATCACATAATAGAAAATCATACTTTCCTTTTTTACCATTATCTTTATCATGATCTATTATTCTCTTCTTCAATTTATTTATGTTAATGTCAGAATACTTAGATAATTAATTTTCAATCATGATAGAACAGAAGAAAATATCTTCTTATGATGAGAATGATTATGATGAAAAAGCTCATTGTAGGAATGGTTCTATCCCATTTAATAATAGATCAATATAACTTCATGGGTTACATATGTACATAGTATCATGCCTTTCTAACCTTGTGATATTAGCCTCATTCTTTTCAACATTCTCATCCTCCTTTACCCTCTAGCTCAAGCATAGACTTTCCATACCAGTATGTTGTTCATGAGGAAAGTATTTATCTGGAAACATTTAACTCAACTCCCTCCATTTCACTTTTCCCAAATTTTAATCCTACTTTGTGTCTTTAAATAATTACCACCACTAATCCACATCTTCTGAGATATGTTAAACTGCCATGATAACCTTTTCCAGTTCAGTACATACCATAGAAAGAAATGTTAATTTTTAAGGAACTTATCCACTGCTCAACTACTAAAATATTTGTAGTAACATTTAATGTTGGAGGTTGTTTTCTCATTAAGTGGTATAAAATTGATCTTCCACATTGTGGATTACGATGCTACACACGAGTAAGGTTATTAGTCATAACACGAGACAATTGTCCTTGTATGGTTATAAGGTGTTCCTAAACAGGTATGTCACTACCTCCGCAATCATTATCATACATTGGAAGGAAATCCATACATGGATTTCATTGATTGACACTATTTCCATTCCATTGACAATGTGATATTTCTAAACAAGGGTATACCCTATCATAAGTTTCGAATCATAATTCATAAATCTTAACTACTATAATAGATAACATAAATTGACAATTTAAGGCATATATAATCGATAATGATAAATAGGGATCTTGTTGCTGACGCTTTCATCAGGGCATGCATGTCCATCTCTTTTGGGGGGCATGGAATCACTGTCTATTGCCCCGTATTCCCGCTTTCCAAAGCCGGGAGGCGTCCGGTATTTATTTAGGGAAATCTACTCCTTGATCAAAATGGGATGATGGGATGTTGGTTCTTCCTTCTGTGGATTCCTCCTCTAAACTGTTCACATAGTCCAGGTCTCCGTTATAGATTTAATAAGTTGTTCATGAAACTCTTCCTACCACCATATCTTCATGGATTCCAGTTAATTACATTTCATTTGTCGGGACATTCCAAGGGGTCCGGTCAGGGAAGAAACCTTCAATCAAGGGAGTACTCATGTTGGGAATCACTGGCGTGTTTGAGCACTGTGAAAATGGTGCATCTGTCTTATGTCCCTTATTATAGGGCTTCTCGAGGGTGCGGAAGCCCGAGGCATCCCACATTGAATGCAAGGAATTATATTCCATGTGCATGTATTTGAGGTTTTCCTCAACTTCCATTGTTTAACCCAGGGTATGCATTATGTTTAACATCTAGTGGAGACAGACTAGACTGAGCAGATCACTAACTTGAGTATATCAGATGTGGGAAACCCCCAAAGGGAACACTGATGTTGGGGCCCACACATTGTTGACCTCGTGGTTACTGTTGAGGGCAATGGGGTATGAGGCCGCATGATCCCACCAGGATGTGGTGGCCCAGGTATGAATCAGGATGGATGATGGAGTGGTTGAATGAAGTGGATGGTGAATGGTATGGAACCTCTGTTAGGATGACGATAGTTTTGGGCATGATCCTTGAAGAGGCTTTCTACATATCCTCGTGGCTGGGAATCAAAGTCTACGTTGTTCATCTGATGATGGCTTACCACCGATTGGGGTTCCAACAGCTTATTGTTGAATGGAGTGACAATAGCTTACCGATAAATGGAGTGACTATGACTTACCCCTGAAAGAGGTCCACCGTTTAAATTCTTTCGGGATGGGGGTGAACTGACGTGAAGATGGTCAGAGCAGCCCAAGGTTGCATTTGGGGCTTACCGTTGCTATGAATCAGAGTCCTCATACTTCAGATGGTTGCATTTGGGTATTATGATCTGAGGCAGCCCAAGGTGTTGGTAAACTGACGTGAAAGGGGTCAGGAAATTCAATGGATGGTAGGATTGAACCTTATAGAGGATTCGTACATACCCTTCCTAAGAAATAATCAATGACCTTGTATTTTGGGTGGCATCGGTGAGCCGACGTGAAGGACGACATGGGGTCCAATTGGTGGTGTGCATGAACCTCGTCAAGGATTCCTACGTACCATGCCATATTGAGGATCAAAGACCTCATAGTTTGGGTGGCATTGGTGAAATGACATGAAGGAGGACCTGGGGTCCAATGGGTGGTGGGATTGAACCTCGTGGAGGCTTCTTATGTACCTTTCCGTAGCAAGGATCAAATACTTCATAGTTCAGGTGGCATCAGTGAACTGACGTTAAGGAGGACCTGGGGTCCAATGGGTGGGGGATTGAACCTCATGGAGGTTACCTACGTACCTTTCCTTAGAATGTATCAAAGACCTCATAGTTCAAGTGGTGTGGGTTATATACTCAAGGCTCCCCAAGGCGGATGTCATGGTTGTTGGTTTCTCTAAGCCCACAAGATTCATGCTCCGTGTGAGAAACAGGAGGCATCAGCGACCTAACAATGATGTCATGAAAGGTGCATCTGTCTTATGTGGAGTGGGGCATACAAGTAGTTATCATCTCCAAGAGGAACCCGGGTTTTATGCATGGTTAGCGGCCCGGAATGGAAAAAGGGGGCTAACACATGGTTACTGGACCAAGGTGATTGAGATAGGGACTTATTCCATGATAGAGGCCCTATGGAGACAATGTCCAACGGGAGAGGGTTTTGGCACTGAATAAAGCAGGGGTTCGGTGTCCATTCCCCCTCGTCCTTGGGACCGAAGAAGAAATGAGAAGTAGGGATGATACCTCAAACAAGAATGCCAATGTCTTAAACCGGGTTGGTTTCCCTTTCCACAAGGACATACACCGCTCTGATAAAGAGGATATCATTTTATGTGAGGAATGATCTCACTCCCATGTACACCATTTGGTAGGAAGAATGTCCATTGTGGGGGCACCCTACATGCGAGGCATGTGGAGAGGCCACAATTTAACGTCATGAGATGATAAAGATGATTCTTAGAAGTTTAAAGTCCTACAGGTTAGACGGGGTGGGTTTACTCCATACCCCTTGGAATTACATAACTGATACATTTTTATCGTTGGTGAAGAGAAGGGACAGGCAACACCATTTCTAGGGGGTGTCATGGAGTGAACCATTCGGGGGTCCACATTAGCGTGGCTATACAAAAAAGAAATTGTAGTTAGTGTTCCTATGAGAAAAAGAATGAGGTGAAGCAACACAATAGGTGGTATCATCCAAAGGACATTGATTTTACTTTGGGGGAACCTAGGAGGTCCCATGAAAAAAGAGTTTATGGTGATGGTACTTTGGGCATGGGAGGTGCCCAAAAATGATGCCCGGAAGAGGGACATCATGGGCACACAAGGTGGGAGGCTTGCACGTGAAATAGACTATTGAAAGAAAAAGGGACTGGTCAGTGTGTAATTGGGGAGCATGCGTGAAAAAGGCCAGGGCAGTGTGTAGAAGGAATTCCACCCATGAAATGCCTTGGCAGTAAAAACAAGGAATTATGCACACAAAACGGATGGCAATGCATGAAAAAAGAATTCCACGTGTGAAACAACTAGGGCGACGCACAAAAGGTATTAATCGTCGAAGACCTATCCACACACAATTGGAATGAATTTCATGAGGGGGGGTGCTTGATGGGATTTAGACAAGGATCACGCCTGAGTGGTCAAGTGAAAAGGCGGACTGATGGGTGACCTGAAATGAAAAATTCAGTACCTGAGAGCAATCATATTGCGTGCGTGAGAGAGGAATTTCGTGCAGGGGAGATGGTTCAGATTCTTCAGACTGAATTTCAAAGGGGTGGCCATATATTTATAGGCACTCAGGATCATGGGTCTTCATGAAAAATAACCCGACATGAAATATTGCACGCCCGACGTCGTTATTGCATAAATCAACGGCGCGGGGTGGTGACACAAAAGGTTCTGCGCTCGTTGGGAAATCTTTCATGAATCCTAGAACTTTTCATGCGGGGCATATTTTTTTCGTGAAACTTATAATTTTTTTCGTGCCGCCACTCTGGGTCCCTTTGAATTGATCACCAGTATCAAATATGGCATCAATATGTCTCTCCCAAACCTTACTCATCCCATAGGCAATTTTCAGCATTTACAAAAGCCCCCCCCTCAGAATCAGACTGGTGAGGGGCCACCTAGGTCGGAGATTGAGGTTAATGTCGAAACAAGATTCCCTAGGTCCCACATGCATTTAAAACTGGAGCAGCGCGAAAAACCGATATGGATCACACAATCCACTTTTCGTGTGCACACTGAAACATCTCACTGTGTCTATAAAATACCCCACAAGTCCCCCATTTCTGTATGGATTTTTTCATGAGATAATCTGGAGCTCTCTTGTGTGAAAAAAATTCATCCGCCTAGGCGAAAAACACATCAGTTGCATGTAATTATCTAAGGTCAATCTTCGTTGAAAATAGTCAATAGGGTAATATTATTTATGATTCATGGGGATGGGCCCGTGGTGAAAAGATTGTATGTCACTACGTATCCCATAAGGATGTGAATCAATACACACTTAGTTCATAAGATGTGTTGTGCATTTTAATGTCTTGCGGCAAGGGCATAGAGTGGACATTGTTTATTGTCAGAGAGCGTGAACCATGGATGGTATGAAATGCGGGAGACACCTGGTGGGGTAATTATAAAACCTGGCGTGAATGGGATCCTGGGGTCCTAACCACCACATATTTCCCGGGAAGTTTTTAGGTCGAGGGGCCAGAAAGGAGAGTTAAGCTAAGCCAGTGGGGGATGTTCTTGGGCGTTCCTACATATCTCATGAGAATATGAATCAAGCCATATGTAGTCTTATGGGGTGTTACAGTAAGGTATCAGTTCCAGGGATAAAAGCGGTGTGCGGGTGTGGCCCTCGCACCAAAAGAAGTTGTATTTGATATATCTTGTTCTTCGTTTAATGTGATTGGGTATTTTTTTGTGAAGTGACATACCTAGGATAGCAAGTCCTGACATCACCACAAGAATCAAGTCGTATGAAGGCATTGACAAATGGTATGGTGTGTAACTGGTACTAAACATGGTGTCCCCTTGAGTGAGGACATCACGATACAGTGCGATTGTAACGCCCCGAGATTTTATGAGATATTTTATTTTTTAAATTTCTTGAATATATTATTTTGTACGTTACAACAAGATTATCTTGTGCTATATTCAACACCATATTATCTTGAAGTATACCCAACCCTGGCTTGGCTTGCATTACCCACAATCACGACCTTCCATGATAGCGTGTGTTGTACGCAATACCGGGTTTCAGTAAACAACGATATATGGTAATAATATTATTATAAACTAGCCGTTATAAAGAGTATTAAATAAATTTTGAATTTTATAACTTTATTATTTCATATTACACATTTTCTAGAACATGATATGTGAAGAAAATAAATTTTTCAGAAACAATGAGTATTTTTCAAAAAAATGTTCTTTTGTCGCCTTTTAATGGTGAACCCACATTAAATCTAGTTATTTACATGTTTATAAGTTCAATTTGACAAAATAATATTCTTCTTTGGAATCAGGATATAAGAATTTACTTTGGATAAAATTTTCATATTATTCTGATAATGTTCATATTTTAATGAATAGTAAAAACACGGTATATTTTAATTAATAACAACTTTTTTCATCGTAATAATTTATATGGTTAAATTGTAATATTCAATGATATTAAAGTATAAATAGAATAAATTTTTACCATTTAATATAATGTATGTCATTATCATTGATTTTACATTGAATTAATAGGTAAAATTATTTCAATCTTTTGCAATGTTTTAACTTTGAAAACCTGTTTTCATAACAACGGGATTAATTTTTAATTAATTACTATAGATTCTATGTTTTTAATTTAAAAAAAGGATTCTATATTTGAATTAATTGTGTCTAAATTATGTTAATAGGTTACTTTTATTTTTTTGATATTATGAATAGTAACTACGGTAATTTTTATTTACTACGGTTAAATGTAAATCTGGTAATTAAGGGTAAACATAAGATTATAAAATTACCCTAACACATTCCAAAATCATATTTTATGAATAAAAGTCTACACATATCACCTAAGGGTCAGACAATATTCATTTAATGGAATTTTGAATATGAAATAATATAATTATTATTAAAACCAAAGAAAGTGACAACATGTCACTCTCTTAAATATTATAAGTATAATAATTTTAATTTAGTGATAAACATCATAAGACTTATGATATAAATAGTCCCTAGAAAGATAATAAAATTATATACATAATATGAATTTATTTATAATTTTTAGGGATTAAATAAGTATCATTAATTATGACACAATAGTGATGTTGAAATTCTTTTATTGATTGAAATATCAAATAAATTATTTTAAAAGTATTAAAATAAATATTATATGAACTATTTAATGTGCTCCATTATTTTTATACATAACAATGACATGTTATTAATCTATTAAAGCTTTTAGTTCAAACATATCTTCTGTATTTATTTTATTTAAATACAAACAAAAGAATAGTGTCAAAATTGAAAATATTGTTTTTTTATAAAAATAACATATATATATATTTTTTAAAATCAAATAAATATTTAAAAATTATAAATTTAAATTTTTATAATCTAAAATTTCATAAAGTATCCAATTATGGAAAATAAACACCACATAAGTTATTATTTATAACAATTTAAAATTTAGAATTTAATTACCACAAATAAAATTAAATATATTAAATAAGGATATATCAAAATGATATGGTTTAAAATAAGCTCAAAACATGTCTAAATTTTATTGGTTGATGATATTACAACCCTATCACATCTAATATTCGAATTGATTCATTTTTGGTGATTTTTATGTGGGTTTTGAATTTATATTAAACTAATACTTTTGAGGATTCCAAAGGTGCCCCTCTCCTCCCTTATAAAAGGGAACCTCCTACCTCTCCTCTTTACCCAATTTAGAGCCTTCAAGATCAGACAAACCCTGCCCATTTCCCTTCTCAACCTCCATATCAACATAATAGAGGTCCTGGTCTTCTTCAAGGACCAATTATAGTGCATTAAGAGGAGGTTTCAAAGTGATGTGTCAAAGAAGAGTTAATATCTGTTACCGATTCTTTGAAAATTATTTCTTCTTCTACGCCATCTTCATTAGTTGTTTCATTATATTTTAATAACATCAGTATCAATTATATGCTGTTATGTTATTATAAATATGAAACAATGTTATTTCACCTTCTATCCATCCTAAGGAAAACGAAATAACCGCGCGTACGTACGTACTGAATACCGTCTACACGATGTGGTGTAATCTGTTTTTCCACCACCACCTTACATGGATGGGTATAATGGTGTAAATAATAAATACATATGATTATTATAACATCATAATTATTCTTTTATATTATATCATTCAGTCAAATTCCATTCAATAAATATGGGAATGATATCATCGCTCGTGCGTATGTACGGATTACCGTCTCCACGACGCGATGAGATTCATTTTCCATATTAACAATTCAAGAATGATTATAAATTATATATAATAAGTAATCATGAAATATATTACATAATAATTCTACTGGATTTATTTATATATATGTATGTATTTCATCTACTTAATTCCCTTCAATTCAATAAGGAAACGAAAATAGCCTTCATGCGTACATACGTCCTACCGTCTCCATGAACGGTGTATTTCATTCCATTTATCGATCTATTATATACATGTATATTCTGAATATATATTATATATAAGTCATGTTTTATATTCTATAATTAATTAATTATTATCTATGTAATCATATGAATAATTACATGTCAATACGTGCATGACAAATGAAATGATTTTACCGAAAACACTCTTTAACATGGAATTTACAAAAGAATGGGTAATATAAAGTCATAGGTGAACCATAAATGATATCATAACAATTAATATGATTCTATAATAATTCAATTACAATATTTAAATCATTATATAGGAATTTCGGATATGTACAAATCATATCTGACCTAAGGTAAGGGATAATGATGCAATCTCAATTGTTTTCGATCCGAGATTTCTTATACGTAAGTATTTACTGGAGTTATATTTATCATCCATGTCCAAGTTTTATAAAAATGTTTTCATGTATGTTTATTATCCTTTTTACCCATTTTTGACTTTTACTACCTGGTATGTAAGGAATATTTTTTTTGTTTACCATACGGGGTTCTTTTTTCTTTTCCGGCAAAAGTACGAGAAGAATGTTTTTTTAACTTATACGGCATGATAGGTTTTTTATGGTTTTATAACGCCTTATTTTCATGAAGCTTACTCTAAAATATTTCACGATTATTTTCAAAAAAATACTTTTCTTTTAATATTGAATGGAATTTTGTGAATATAAAATGATTTTCAAGAAGAAAGGATATTTTCCTCAAGAATTCATTTCAAGCGCTTTATCAAAACCATTTTCCACCAAAGATGGCATTATTTCATATTTTTATGTTTCAAGTATAATGTATCTATTATTTACATGATTTCTCTTTTCTTATAATGAAATGATATCCATTTGTTTTATATGGAGTATGTTATGATGGAATGATGTTTATGAAACCCATTTTATACGTTGGGTTATTATGAATGATGTATTTTTATTTTGTGGCACACAAAAAAATGATTTCATTATGAGATGGGTGGGACGAGCATCACCCTCCAATGAATTGGGTAAATATTTATATCTCATGAGATAAACATGCATGAAATGAAAAGTAAATTCGGGTCATTAATACAGGGCTCGAACGTCAAGTAAACCCAGTTCAGTAAGGGACTTTTTCCACTAAGATGGTCTTGGAACCAATGCCTTCACAACTATAGAAATCATATTACGTGCCTAATGCTTTGCCAAAATTATAGGTTTTATTTCCAAGCTATTTTATCATGATTGATGTTCAATTATGATCTATGCCTTACGCACTCCAATGTTTTATGTCACTGCTCAAGATTTCGATGTTTAAACATTATGTTCATGTTTTTATGTTCAAATGTATATGGTTTGATTTATTTTCTCCATGCATACCCTTACTGGGAATTTGAGCTCACCCATTATATGTTTTTATCCCCCAGTATTAAATGAAAGTTTTTAGGTAAGGAAACAAAAAGGGTAAGATCATTAGGGGAGATGTTGAAGATATTTCAACATGATTAGAAGTTTATATTCCCAGTTTCCATGGACAGTAAACTATTACAGTCCATGAGTGTTGGTTTTTGTTATGTATTATGTATTCAGAAAATGTAATGTAATGTCCATGTACATCATGATTTGGGTCTCTCCAGTTGGTATAAGAGGAATGGTTTTGTCAAACTTTGGAAACTAGGATGTGAGAACTTTAGTGAGATCCCTAGAGATATTTCTATGTTATGTATAGGGATGTCCCTAAGGTTAAGTATAAGTATATGTTATAGTCCTAGAATTATGGTAACGATATTAGAATTAAACCTAGGATATTAGATATAGAAGGTAATCCCCCTTTACAATGTTGTTTTCCCTATCATGATGTTTCCCTCACGATATTCATTTTTGGGTTATAGACGATGGTTGGAACCCGAAGGGACCGTGTTGATCATTGTAATGGAAAATGTAATGATTATCCTCTTGAAAAAACCATTGATATGGGAGATGGAGTTCACAATCCTATTTCTATACTTACACAAGTTATGAATCATTCTGGACATCCAAATGAGAAGAGAAAGGAGCAACATTCTATTGAATCCTTCATGAGGCAGCGTCCACCTTCATTCAGTGGGTCTTCTGATCCATTAGTGGCTGAAAAATGGATCAGTACCACTTGAAGTGCATTGTGTTGCATTTGTTGTCAATGAGTCATGAAGTTGTCTTGGAATGAATGGAAGTCAAGGAATGTCAAGATGTGAATGACAAAGGTTGTGATGGTGTTGGTGATGAATGGAGAATGGCCATGGTACTAAGATGCATGTCACTTAGGAGATTCACTAAGTGACATGGGAGATGATGTTTGAAACATTCTCTATGGACATCAGACGATTGTGGAGCTGATCTTTAAGTTCAAAGAACTTGTATCAACTGGATACAATGCCACAACATGATTAGAAGACCATGCATTGTAGTGACAATGCATGAGGAGTTGAAGAAGCAAGATGATCCATTCACTACTTCTAAGTGGATGAAGTGGTTTAATGAAGTCCATGCACTATCACTTAGTGCATGTGAACATGAAGATGATCCAATTGATCTCTTATTAGATCAATGAAGCACTTTGAATAATTTAAGTGATTCAGGAGTTCGGTTGAAGATTAAGAAGAAACCTTTTGAATTCCGTATCCTAAGTGAAGATTAAATGTTTAAGAGGAATGGAGGAATTATTAAGAAGAAGATAAGAAGAAATAGATATGGGAAGAAGAATGGCTTGGAGTGACACTTGGCTTGTTACACTTGGTCACTTTGTTTAACAAAGGACTTAGTGCTTTTGTTGCAAAAAAATAGGCCACCAAGGAGGCCAGTCGAGGGTCATCACCCAAGGCACATGTGGGACTCAAGGTCACCACGCCCATGGGGAACCCTCAAGGCCAGGGCAGCAACCTTGAGGCAGGGGGCGCACCCAAGGACACCGCATGGGCGCCTGGGGCACGCCCGGAGGAGCGCAGAGGGGCCGTGTATAAGCCCCGAGGGCACGCGGTGGTGAAGCCCGCGCACCCGTGTGTGCATAGTGGGCGCTAGAAGCGCACCCGCAGGAGCAAGAGTGGGCGCAGAGCGCGCCCGCAGAGAGAACCCGGTGCGGGCGGCACCGGGAGGGAGGAAGTTCAATTGAGAGGTGGAAGGGAGCGCTTATTTGATAAACCGCGTGAAAAATGGCCGGCGTTTCGATGTGGGACGCGGGATTTTCCCGCAGAAGAGATCCTGGCCGTCCGAGCCATCGCGCGCTTGATCTGCGCCGCACGATCCATCCGCGGCGCCGCGATCTAATCCAGGCCGTTGAAGATCTGATCCGACGGCCCCAGCTTCATCCTCAACCTCGAGCCATGCCGAAGCCTCCCCGCGAGCCTCCGTCGAACCAGGAGCAACCTGACGACGGTTTTTGAGCTCCCGGCCACCTCTGAGTAAACCAAAGCCACCCTCGTGCTCGTCTGTCTATAACGAACAGGATCATGCCTAAAAATGACCATGCATGCAATGTTTGGAGGATTTCGGTTGAGGCCGAGGCAAGAGAAGCTGCCGAGGCCACGTGGTTGGTGTTTTTGCATGGGATGAGCCTAAACCGAAGGTTGTGCATGCGTTATGAGTCACATGCACGTAAAGGAGTAAAATATGGAAGGAACCCGCGTGAACAGAGAGAAGAAAACAAGATTTAAGGAAATCTTGAAATCCCGAAATCTTCGGGAGATTAAAAGATATCCCACGCTGAAGTCTTGAGGATTCTCTGCCTATAAAAGGAGAGGCCGAGACCTCATTATTGCTTGCTGATCCTTTCTTGAAAATCAGAAGACCCGTGAGTGCCTCTGCCTTGCGAGGAAAGAAGCCATCGCGCAAAACATTGCGCGGCTGTTGTCCCGAAGCCACCCGAGGCATTGAAGTGTTCCCTGCGTGCCTACTCCCTTGCACGACAGGAAGAACCCGAGGCCGCATCCTTGCGCTCCCGAGGGTGCATCCCTCTCTTCCCACGGACTTGCGTGGCAGGAGGTGTTTGCGCGGCCGCTTGTTCTCTTGCACCTGCGTGCCCGAGGTGTTGCACTTTTCACACCCGAGGTCTTGCGCGGCCCTTGTGCACCCAAGTGCTTGCGCGGCTTGGTGCCTTGCGCGGAAGGCAGTAAAGGCCACCACATCTAGTGTGTGTGTTCCAAGTGGAGAAGAAGGCCCTACGGCTGGTGGGTGAAAAACAGGAGGAAGTCCGAGGCCTTAGTGCAAAGTGAACAAGAGTTGGTCGTAGCCTTGTGTGTGTGAAAGAAGAGAAGGAAGGCAGTGGCCGTGTGTGTGCATAAGGAGGAAGACCACACTATTTGTGTGTGTGCAATTCAAGTGAAGGCCGAGACTTGCATGCCTTGTGTGCATAGTGAAGATAAGACCCTATGGTTTTGGTGTGTGCAAGGAGAACGCAAGACTTGAAACCTTGTGTATGAAAATTGAAGAACATGCCTTGAGTGTGTGTGTGCAAACAAGAAGAAGAAGGCCGAACCTAGGTGTGCACTAAAAGTGAACACACTTAGAAGAAGTTGAAAGGAGGACATCCACACTAAAGTAGAACACACTCTAAGTGTGTAAACAAATTGGACAAAGTGTGTGAAGAAGTGATAAGCTGGTGTGTGCTTAAAGATACTACACCCTTTGAGGGTTTATAGCACCAAGAGGAGAAAGAGGAGACCCTCACACTAAAGTACAACACACTTGTAAGTGTGTAAACAAAAAGAAAAAAGTGTGAAGAAGGAAGAAGTGTGTGTGCTTAAAGCAATTGCACTCATTGAGTGTTTATCACACTAAGAAGAAGAAGAAGGGGAGTGCATGCATGCATGCATGCACATGCACACGTGAAAAAAGCCAAATCTGGTTGTGTGCATTTGAGTTGACCATGACTGAAAGTTATTGAAGAATATATTGAGAAGGCCATGCTATCAGTGCATGAGGATGAAGAGCTGCCATGCACTCAGTGCATGATGTTGAATTGATGTGAGACTGGACCAGACTGAAGTTAAAGACATCAATTGTCCGAGTATTCAGTAATTGGAGAGAAGCCAGGTCATCCTTAGAAGAAGGAGATAAATCCTGAGCAAGACGAGAAGACCTGATCATCACAAGTGATCAGAGGTACAGAGCAAGGCCAGCAGCCTTTATCCCAGGCTGCTGAGGATACTTGAAGAACTTAATGTGAAGAAGAGCTACTCGTGTGACTCGAGGAGCCAGGAGAAGACCATGTGGGACTCAGGGAGAAGAAGTCTTCAGTGGGATTCTGGAGCAGGCCAGTGGGACTCTGGTAACACTGTGGGACGCAGTATAAAGACCCTCCTGTGGGACTCAGGAGAGATACAGTGGGACTCTGTATCGACCATTGTAATTCTAACAAGTTATAATGGGAGAATCCATGCTGGGAGAGCATGGCAAGGATGTAGGCCTCTGGTGCCGAACCTTGTAAATCCTTGTGTCCAGTGCCTTTACATTTACTGCATCATTCGTGGAAAGGTGAGAGATACAAGAAGAGTGGATCGAGGCTTTAACCAGCCATAGAGGTTTAATTGATAATGAATCAATTAGTAAAAAGTTTTAAGGGATCACTGATTCACCCCCTCCCCCTCTCAGTGATTCACACTGATCTGGGAACTTCAATTGGTATCAGAGGCAGGTTCCCTCTAAAAGATCCAAGAGAGTCGTTATGAAGTGCAGATTTGAGGAAACGAGCGACCAGCCTCAAATGGAGATATCTGCCAAGACTCAGAAAAACAGAATGAAGAAACAGGCAAAGAAGATGAAGAAGAAGGCTGGTGCAATCAGAGAAACTCCTTCTATGGAAAGAAATGTGAAAGTCACATCAGATGACAATTCCTTTTATCATTCTTCTGACGACGCCTGCTCTAGCTGTGATGAAGATGGAAGAAACAATGATCTTCTAAATGCAATCAAATATCTTCAGAAGACTGTCCCCAAGGAAGTGGCAATGTGTATAGCTACAGGCCTCCTTGATCTTCAAGAAGAAAAATTACAGCTAGAAGATGAAGCCAATTCTCTGGAAGTCCAATTGGCAAAAAGGGTTGGCATAACCAACACTCTCAGAAAGCTGGTATATGCTAAAGATGAAACAGTATCTCTTTGCAATGAATGATATGAAGACACTACTGAAGAATTGCAAAGAAGCCTTTCTGAGAAAGAATTCTTTAAAATAATAATCAAAGATGTTTTCCATGCACTGGAAAAGAGGCACAAAGTTTCAATGAATGTCAGAGATGCTCAACTTGAAGACAATGTCAAAATGGTGAAGGAGCTTGACAATACATTGCTAGAATTAAAGACAGTGCATGATGACAAGATGAAACAACTGGTAGAGAATTGGGAAGGAAAGCTAAGAACTGTTGAGGATGAGAAGAACTCCCTTAACATGAAATGCTTAGAACTAGAGGTGATATTGAAAAATCTGCAATCACCCAAAGCTGAATCCTCCCAGATAGCTGGAAGAAGAAATGTTGCCACTCAAGTGAGCTTTGAGCAGGATGATTCTAAGAGAAAGACATACTCTAATAAAAGTGTAACATCTTCTAGAAAGAAGGTACCATCCATACCATCTTGTACTGATGCTTCTAATTGTGTTTCCACAAAAAGTGCAGGATGGAAGAATAATTCCAAACAAATATGGATGAAGACAGTGAAGAAGCAGGGCTCTCCTGAAACAACACAACTTGTCAAGAAAAGTACCCAGCAATCAGAAGTACACAAGAGGTCAAGATTTGTGGGTCAATGTTGGTGTTGTAACAAGTATGATCATTGTGCAAAGGATTGTTGGTACAATCCACTGAATGCCAAAGCACAGAGGAAGCCCATGCCGAGGGGGAGCAAGCCAGAAGGAAATAAGCAACATCCACAGGTCCAGAGACATCTGTTTACTGCAAATATATTTGGATTACTTAACAACATTTGGGATGGTTGCAAAAGTGGTCAAAAAGATACATGTCAGTCTCCAACTGTATACAGAGCTCAAAAGAAGAAAAGATCACAGAACCTGGCTCAAAAAGATTCATTGGGAAGCAAGAAGAAAGTAGAAAATGCTCCCAAGAAGTGCTTGAGAAATAAAGATAAGTCCTTGGAGTCTGAGTCCAAGAAGGGTGATGCATCCAGTAGGACCACCAAGAAAACATGCTTCTACTGTGGAAAGAAAGGACACATCATGGACCTTTGTAAAGAAGCCATGAAACTAAATAGAAGCAGACTGAACTCCAAAAGACAATCAATCCAGAAGAATAAGGGATTGATTGAAAATAAGTTTCCTAAGAGAGGTAGCTTAGCAGCATCCAAAGAACCATGTGGAACTTCCAAAACTGAGGCCACTCTTCCAAATGATTTACTAGTCATATGGCCACATCTGTTGCAACTTTACAATGATCTACAGAGAGCTGAAGATGAAGTTCTGGCAATTGCTAAGGCAAAAGGGAAGAAGAAAATTTCACATGAAGATTTATTAAGATCCACACCAGCACAATCATCAATGAAGATCAAATGTGCAAGTGTGAAGACTGGTGAAAATGGGACATCTCGGTTGAGAGAATCTTCTCAACCTTGTTGTTCACATTGATGAACCAAGGAGGTTCCATCTTATTCCCTTATACATTGGTATTTACATGTGCTAACATTGCAGGGAATTGAAGATGATGGTCATTTCTCAGCTGGAGAATGGTTTGGACAAAATGGAGTGCACCCCTTGAGGGGGAGCCAATCTGAAGAAGATGGCATTCTTAGATTAATACCATCTTGAGAAAAGTGAAGGTATTCCAATCATACTTTCATCCCTTGTTTCTTAATTGAGTTTATCTTGTCAATTAAGGGGGAGTATGGATTGATGACAAATGGATGAAAGGGGGAGCTTTATCTTTGCACCTGAACTTTCTAATGAGTTTTGTGAAGCATGTGCAGGATTTAGCAAATTCATTGTTATATCTGAAAAATTTCAAGCCCCTAAGCATTATCTCACATGTGTAGAGAATTGTGGACAGCATTGAGTTCCTTGGTTACATCACTCTTGTTTTCTACACCGGGTTAGCCCAAGTAGACTTAGAGTTGATTTACTAAAGGATCTTTGCTAAAGAAGAACATGTGGCATCATCCCTCTCTTAGTGATTTTCAAGAAGATGCTATTCAAAGGGAGGAATATATTTTTGAAAGAGAACCACACCACACCTTTGCATTTGATTGCCAATAAGGGGGAGAAAATATTGGCACACATATTGACCCATTCATATGTGCTGAAGGAGTGTATTGACAACAAATACAAAGGGGGAGATTGAAGTGCATTGTGTTGCATTTGTTGTCAATGAGGCATGAAGTTGTCTTGGAATGAATGGATGTCAAGGAATGTCAAGATGTGAATGACAAAGGTTGTGATGGTGTCGGTGATGAATGGAGAATGGCCATGGTACTAAGATGCATGTCACTTAGGAGATTCAATAAGTGACATGGGAGATGATGTTTGAAACATTCTCTATGGACATCAGACGATTGTGGAGTTGATCTTTAAGTTCAAAGAACTTGTATCAACTGGATACAATGTCACAACATGATTAAGAGACCATGCATTTTAGTGACAATGCATGAGGAGTTGATGAAGCAAGATGATCCATTCACTACTTCTAAGTGGATGAAGTGGTTTAATGAAGTCCATGCACTATCACTTAGTGCATGTGAACATGAAGATGATCCAATTGATCTCTGATTAGATCAATGAAGCACTTTGAATAATTTAAGTGATTCAGGAGTTCGGTTGAAGATTAAGAAGAAACCTTTTGAATTCCGTATCCTAAGTGAAGATTAAATGTTTAAGAGGAATGGAGGAATTCTTAAGAAGAAGATAAGAAGAAATAGAGATGGGAAGAAGAATGGCTTGGAGTGACACTTGGTCACTTTGTTTAACAAAGGACTTAGTGCTTTTGTTGCAAAAAAATAGGCCACCAAGGAGGCCAGCCGAGGGTCATCACCCAAGGCACATGTGGGACTCAAGGTCACCACGCCCATAGGGAACCCTCAAGGCCAGGGCAGCAACCTTGAGGCAGGGGGCGCACCCAAGGACACCGCATGGGCGCCTGGGGCACGCCCAGAGGAGCGAAGAGGGGCCGTGTATAAGCCCCGAGGGCACGCGGTGGTGAAGCCCGCGCACCTGTGTGTGCATAGTGGGCGCTAGGAGCGCACCCGCAGGAGCAAGAGTGGGCGCAGAGCGCGCCCGCAGAGAGAACCCTGTGCGGGGCGGCACCGGGAGGGAGGAAGTTCAATTGAGCGGTGGAAGGGAGCGCTTATTTGATAAACCACGTCAAAAATGGCCGGCGTTTTGATGTGGGACGCGGGATTTTCCCGCGGAAGAGATCCTGGCCGTCCGAGCCATCGCGCGCTTGATCTGCGCCGCACGATCCATCCGCGGCGCCGCGATCTAATCCAGGCCGTTGAAGATCTCATCCGACGGCCCCGGCTTCGTCCTCAACCTCGAGCCATGCCGAAGCCTCCCCGCGAGCCTCCGTCGAAGCAGGAGCAACCCGACGACGGTTTTTGAGCTCCCGGCCACCTCTGAGTAAACCAAAGCCACCCTCGTGCTCGTCTGGCCATAACGAACAGGATCATGCCTAAAAATGACCATGCATGCAATGTTTGGAGGATTTCGGTTGAGGCCGAGGCAAGAGAAGCTGCCGAGGCCACGTGGTTGGTGTTTTTGCATGGGATGAGCCTAAACCGAAGGTTGTGCATGCGTTATGAGTCGCATGCACGTAAAGGAGAAAAATATGGAAGGAACCCGCATGAACAGAGAGAAGAAAACAAGATTTAAGGAAATCTTGAAATCCCGAAATCTTCGGGAGATTAAAAGATATCCCACGCGGAAGTCATGAGGATTCTCTGCCTATAAAAGGAGAGGCCGAGACCTCATTATTGCTTGCTGATCCTTTCTTGAAAATCAGAAGACCCGTGAGTGCCTCTGCCTCGCGAAGAAAGAAGCCACCGCGCAAAACATTGCGCGGCTGTTGTCCCGAAGCCACCAGAGGCTTTGAAGTGTTCCCTGCGCGCCTACTCCCTTGCGCGACAGGAAGAACCCGAGGCCGCATCCTTGCGCGCCCGAGGTTGCATCCCTCTCTGCCCGCAGAATTGCGTGGCAGGAGGTGTTTGCGCGGCCGCTTGTGCTCTTGCACCTGCGCACCCGAGGTGTTGCACTTTGCACACCCGAGGTCTTGCGCGGCCCTTGTGCACCCAAGTGCTTGCGCGGCTTGGTGCCTTGCGCGGAAGGCAGTAAAGGCCACCACATCTAGTGTGTGTGTGCCAAGTGGAGAAGAAGGCCCTACGGCTGGTGGGTGCAAAACAGGAGGAAGGCCGAGGCCTTAGTGCAAAGTGAACAAGAGTTGGCCGTAGCATTGTGTGTGTGCAAGAAGAGAAGGAAGGCCGTGGCCGTGTGTGTGCATAAGGAGGAAGACCACACTATTTGTGTGTGTGCAATTCAAGTGAAGGCCGAGACATGCATGCCTTGTGTGCATAGTGAAGA
This sequence comes from Viscum album, assembly GCA_963277665.1. NCBI lineage: Eukaryota > Viridiplantae > Streptophyta > Magnoliopsida > Santalales > Viscaceae > Viscum > Viscum album. The sequence continues at coordinate 1,298,744,380 of OY728146.1, forward strand.
TAAGACCCTATGGTTTTGGTGTGTGCAATGAGAACGCAAGACTTGAAACCTTGTGTATGCAAATTGAAGAACATGCCTTGAGTGTGTGTGTGCAAACAAGAAGAAGAAGGCCGAACCTAGGTGTGCACTAAAAGTGAACACACTTAGAAGAAGTTGAAAGGAGGACATCCACACTAAAGTAGAACACACTCTAAGTGTGTAAACAAATTGGACAAAGTGTGTGAAGAAGTGAGAAGCTGGTGTGTGCTTAAAGATACTACACCCTTTGAGGGTTTATAGCACCAAGAGGAGAAAGAGGAGACCCTCACACTAAAGTACAACACACTTGTAATTGTGTAAACAAAAAGAACAAAGTGTGAAGAAGGAAGAAGTGTGTGTGCTTAAAGCAATTGCACTCATTGAGTGTTTATCACACTAAGAAGAAGAAGAAGGGGAGTGCATGCATGCATGCATGCACCTGCACACGTGAACAAAGCCAAATCTGGTTGTGTGCATTTGAGTTGACCAAGACTGAAAGTTCTTGAAGAATATATTGAGAAGGCCATGCTATCAGTGCATGAGGATGAAGAGCTGCCATGCACTCAGTGCATGATGTTGAATTGATGTGAGACTGGACCAGACTGAAGTTAAAGACATCAATTGTCTGAGTATTCAGTAATTGGAGAGAAGCCAGGTCATCCTTAGAAGAAGGAGATAAATCCTGAGCAAGACGAGAAGACCTGATCATCACAAGTGATCAGAGGTACAGAGCAAGGCCAGCAGCCTTTATCCCAGGCTGCTGAGGATACTTGAAGAACTTAAAGTGAATAAGAGCTACTCGTGTGACTCGAGGAGCCAGGAGAAGACCCTGTGGGACTCAGGGAGAAGAAGTCTTCAGTGGGATTCTGGAGCAGGCCAGTGGGACTCTGGTAACACTGTGGGACGCAGTATAATGACCCTCCTGTGGGACTCAGGAGAGATACAGTGGGACTCTGTATCGACCATTGTAATTCTAACAAGTTATAATGGGAGAATCCATGCTGGGAGAGCATGGCAAGGATGTAGGCCTCTGGTTCCGAACCTTGTAAATCCTTGTGTCCAGTGCCTTTACATTTACTGCATCATTCGTGGAAAGGTGAGAGATACAAGAAGAGTGGATCGAGGCTTTAACCAGCCATAGAGGTTTAATTGATAAGGAATCAATTAGTAAAAAGTTTTAAGGGATCACTGATTCACCCCCTCCCCCTCTCAGTGATTCACACTGATCTGGGCACTTCACCACTGTAAAGATATTTTTAGTACTACAATGTTCTGAGAATGATAAAGTCATCTAACCAGTATATCGTTTGGAAGGTGATATGGAACCATGGAGGAATTTTATCAAGTATACGAGGCAAATAGATGAAATTTAGTCCATGGAATGGGGAAATTTCAAGAACTTTTTTTTAATGAGTACTTCCCTCGTATTCTTCAAACAAATATGGAGATGGAGTTTCTTAAAATTAAGAAAAAGGATAATGAATATGTTGGTATATACGAGGTGAATTTTACAAGGCATGCAAGGTTTGCATCTGGATTTATCATTCAACCTGAATGTAATGTTGATAGATTCTTCAGTGGATTAAAAGCAAGTCTTCGGAGGAAATTAGCTTTAAGAGACTTTAGTAGCTCTGAAGAAATTGTGTGTTGTGCTATCAAGGTAGAATTGGATATTGGTGTTACATATCCATCTCATGGATTTGATAAGAAACAAAAGATGGAGTTCAAGGAAAAATCTCAAAACAATGGTGAAAAGAAGATGAAAGTTACTTTATGCTCAAAGTGTGGAAAGAAGCATGGTGGAGATTGTCTAAATGTTAGTTTAAAATGATTCATGTGTTCAAAAGCAGGTCATCGAGCAGTGGAGTTTCGAAGTAATAGAAAAAGGGTTGGTAATGATATGAATAATGAAAAGACTACAGAGAACGCACCACCAACATTTCAATGCTCCAAGTGCATGTAAATGGGGCATTATGCAAATCAATGCCCTAATCCAAGGGTTAATGATGATCAACATGAACTACCACATAAGGAAAAGGACAAAGGGAAGTTACATGGGATCACTATTGGTAGTGTTGAGTATGAGAACGATGTTGTGGAATGATTATGTGTTTATGTAAGGAGATTCCAAAATAATGTTGTGCAATCTAATTTATAGTATTGTGGAATATTGGAATATCTATGTATTGGTTTATTATGGTTTTCTATAATTATATGGTACCAGTAACCATGAAAAGTGATTCAAATAGTTTGTAAAGAAGATGATATGCACATAATAAAGGGATAAGGAGAAAATAAATTGTTTGATAGTCTTCATGAGCTCATGATTGATATATGAACTAAGTGATATCATGGTTTGAGGATATAGAATTTTTTTATTTTGGTTTGTGGAAAGATTTAACTTTTGACAGAAATCATGTTTTCACTATGGTTCTATGCTAATTCATGTTTCAAAAGAATAACTTATTAAGGTATTCACATGATTGGAATGTGACCAACAAGATATATCTTATGATATATGGGGGATAAATGATGTTATTCACATGATCGGTAGATGACATTTCTAGTAATTGTTTTCCTTATTCTATGAGATTAGAGATATGTATATGCCTAAAGATTGGAATGTATTATGTTGGTCATAAGATAGCATTCTTTATGGATAGAATGTTTTTTCAATATTATTTCTGGAATGTTATAAATGTATAGTATTAGAAAAAGGATAACATGCAGGACGGGTGATAACCCGTCGCATCAGACAAGGTTGCGAGAATCGAACCCACAACTGAAGTGAGACATGAATTTATTACCTACCACTAGCCTACAGGAAGTCCATGGTTAGTAGAAACTATTTTTATTTTATTAAGAGGTATGATATAGCAAGTATAAGTCCATTTTTGGAACTATATACAATAGATGGACTTATGTATATAACTATTGCTAACCTTTTTTTTGAGACAGATGGAATGACCCATCATTCTATCACATGATTTTCTAACACTTCACAAATGAAAAATTCAACTTTATTTCGTTAAGATATGATGTGGAAATTGTTCAAGGAATGAAAAACAATGAGATTACATCGAAATAAAGTAATTATTTTTTCTAATTCAAATTCTTTAACTTTAGGGAAATGATATTGAAAACCAAAAATGTTTTCCTAGTGACCTTATATCTGATGAATCAGATGATACCATAGATCATAAAAAATTTATGGCTTTATGATTGTTGGACTTTTCATAGCCATGTTATCTACCACTCTCCATCAAAACATGATGGTTATATTTCTCTTCCATGTCCATATTTTCACCTACGTTCTCCTATGTGGAAACCCAGTGATGAGTTAATTTCAGTAACCATTATGTTTCATAATTAATATTTTAAAAATAAGTTATAGTATTCCTTTTACGATGTGGGTTTTTATGAATGAAACATTCATTTGGTAAACAATTTATAACCCAGATGAATTTCGAGGGTGAAATTCATTTTAAGGGGGGTAGAATATAACACCCTGAGATTTTATGAGATATATTCATTTTTAAATTTCTTTCATATCTTCTATTGTACGCTACAACGAGATTATCTTAAGCTATATTCAACACCGTATTATCTTGTAGTATACGCAAACCTAACTTGGCTTGTGTTACACGCAATCACGACCTTCCTCGATAGCGTGTGTTGTACGCAATACCGAGTTTCACTAAACAACGATATATGGTTATAATGTTATTACGAACTAGCCGTTTTGAAGAGTATTAACTAAATTTTTAAGGTTATAAAATTATTATTTCATCTTACACATTTTCTAGAACATGTTATGTGAACAAAATAAATTTTTCAGGTAAAATGAGTATTTTCCAAAAAAATGCAGATTTGCCACCTTTTGATGGTGCACCGACATAAAATTTAGATATTGAAATGTTAATAAGTAAAATTTGAAAAAATAAAAATCTAATTTGGAATCAAGATATAAAAATTTACTTTGGATAAAATTTTCATATTATTCTGATAACTTTCATACTTTAATGAATAGTAAAAACCTGCAATATTTTAATTAAAAACAAATTTTTTCATCATAATAATTTATATGGTTAACTTATAATATTGAATGATGTTAAAGTATAAATAGAATATATTTTTACCATCTAATATTATTTATGTCATTATCATTGATTTTACATTGAATTCATAGGTAAAATAATTTCAATCTTTAGTTATGTTTGAACTTTTAAAACTCGTTTTCTTAACAACAGGATTAATTCGAAATTAATTACTGCAACTTCTCTATTTTGAATTTTGAAAAATGGATTCCATATTTTAATTCAGTGGGTCCAAATTATGTTAATAGGTTACTTTTATTTTTTTGATATTATGAATAGTAACTACAGTAATTTTTTTTACTACAGTTAAAGGTTAATCTGGTAATTAAGGTTAAAAATAAGATTATAAAATGACCTAACACTTTTCAAAATCCTATTGGATTAATAAAAGTCGACCCATATCACATAATGGTAGGACTAGATTCATTTCATGAACTTTTTACCATGAAATAATATAATTATTATTAAAACCAATGAAAGTGACAACATGTCACTCTCTTAAATATTATAAGTGTAATAATTTTAATTTACTAATAATAATCATAAAAATTATTATATAAATAGTCCCTATAAAGATAATAAAATTATCTACATCATATGAATTTATTTATAATTTTTAGGGATTAAATAATTATCATTAATTATGACACAATAGTGATGTTGAAATTATTTTATTGATTGAAATATAAGAAAATGATTTTAAAAGTATTAAAATAAATATTATATGAACTATTTATTGGGATTCAAAACTTTTGTAGATAAATATTACATTTTATTAATCTATTAAATCTTTTCGTTAGAACATATATTCTATATATATTTTATTTAAAATCAAACAAATGAATAGTGTCAAAATTGACACTATTGTTATTTTATAAAATTGCATATTATAAAATTGTTTAAAAATAAAATAAATAATTATAAATTATAAATTAAAATTTATATAGTATAAAATTTCATAATTTATCCAATTACGGAAAATTAACAATACATAAGTGATTATTTAAAACAATTTCAAATTTTGAATTTTATTACCATAAATAAAATTAAATAGATTAAATAAGGATAAATAAAAATGATAAGGTTTAAAAAAAGATCAAAACTTGTCTAAATTTTATTGGTTGATGATATTACAACCCTATATCATCTAATATTTGAATTGAGTCATTAATGGAGGTTTTTATTTGGGTTTTGAATTTATATTAAACTAATATATTTGAGGATTCCAAAGGTGCCTCTCTCATCCCTTATAAAAGGGAACCTCCTTCCTCTCCACTTTACAAAATTTAGAGCATTCAACCTCGACCAATCCCTGCAAATTCACCTTCTCAACATCCTTAGAAACATACTAGAGGTCGTGGTATTCTTAAAAGACCAATTTTAGTTCCCTGAGAGAATGTTTCAAAGAGACGTGTCAAAGAAGAGGTAATATTTGTTACCGATTCGTTCAAATTTATTTCTTCTTCTACCTCATCTTATTTGTTTGTGTAATTATATTTTAATAACATCAGTATCACTAATATACTGATATGTTATTATAAATATGAAAAAACCTCATTTCACAATCTATCCATCCTAAGGAAAATGAAATCACCGCGCGTGTGTACGTACGAAATATCGTCTTCACGTCGTGGTGTAATATGTTTTTCCACCACCACCTTACTTGAACGGGTATAATGGTGTAAAAAATAACTACATGTTATTATTATAAAATCATACTGATTATATTATATTATATCATTCACTACAATTCCATTCAATAAATATGTGAACTATATCATCGCTTGTGCATACGTACGGATTGCCATCTCCATGGAGCGATGAGATTCATTTTCCAGGTTAATAATTCATGAATGATTATAAAGTATATATAATAAGTAATCCTGAAATATATGACATAATAATTATACTGTATTTATGTATATATATATATGTATGTCATCTACTTAATTCCATTCAATTCAATAAAGAAACAAAAAAAGTGTTCATGTGTACGTATGGCCAACCGTCTCCATGAACGGTGTATTTCATTCCATTTATTGATCTATTATGTATATGTATATTATGAATATACATTATAAATAAATCATGTTTTATATTATTTTATTATGTAATCATTTTCTATGTAATCATATGAATAATTACAAGTCAAAACAGAGACAACAAATGAAACGATTTAACCCAAAACGCTCTTTAACAAGGAATTAACAAAAGTACAGGTAATAGAAAGTCATAAGTGAACAATATATGATATCATAAAAATGAATGTGATTCTTTAATAAGTCAATGTCATTATTTAAATCATTATATAGGATGTTAGGATATGTACAAAGCTTATCAGACCTAAGGTAAGGGATAATGTTTCCATCTCAATTGTTTTCTCTCTGAGATTGCTTATATGTAAGTATTTACTAGGGTTATATTTATCATCCATTTCCAAGTATTATAAAAATGATTTCATGTTTCTTTAAAGTCATTTTTACCCATATTTGACTTTTACTACATGGTATGTATGGAATCTTTTTTTGATTTCCATACGAGGTACTTTTTGACTTTTCCGGAAAAAGTACGAGAACAATGTTTTTTTAACTTATACGACATGAATGGATTTTTACGGTTTCATAATTCCTTATTTTCATGAAGCATACTCAATAATATTTCATTACTATTTAAAAAAAATTATTTTCTTTTAAAATTTAATGGAATTTTGTGAACAGAAAATGATTTTCAAGAAGAAAGGATATTTTGATCAAGAATTCATTTCAAGTGCTTTATCAAAAACATTTTCCACCAAAGATGATATTATTTCATATTTGTATGTATCAAGTATAATGTATCTATGATTTACATGATTTCACTTCTCTTATGATGAAATGAGACCCATTTTTTTATATGAATTATGCTATGATGGAATGATGTTTATGAAACCCATTTTATTCGTTGGGTTATTATTAATGATGTATGTTTATTTTGTTTCACATGAAAGAATGATTTCATTATGAGATTTGTGGGACCAATATCTCCCTCCAATGTATTGGGTAAAGATTTATATCTCATTATATAGACATGGCTGAAACTACAAGTAAATCTGATTCAGTAATACAGGGCTGGAACGACAAGTAAACACGGTTCAGTAAGGGACTTTGTCCACTATGATGGTCTTGGCAGCAATTCCTTGGCTACTATAGAAATAATATTATGTGATTAATGTTTTTCCACAATTAAAAGTTGTATTTCCAAGATATTTTATCATTATTGATGTTCCATTATGATCTATGTCTTACGTACTTCCATGTTTTATGTCACTACTCAAGATTTCGATGTTTAAACAATATGTTCATGTTTTTATGTTCAAATATATATGGTTTGTTTTATTTTCTCCATTATTACCCTTACTGAGAATTTGAGATCACACTTTATATGTTCTTTCCCCCATGATTAAAATAAATTTTTTAGGTAAGGAAACAAAAAGTGGAAGATCGTTATGGGAGATGATGAAGATCTTTCAACATGATTAGAAGTTTCTATTCCATGTTTCCAAAACACTAAACTATTACAGTCCTTGAGTGTTGGTTTTTTTTTATGAATTAAGTATTCTTAAAAAGTAATATAATGTCCATGTAATTCAAGAATTGGGTCTCTACAACCAATTTTTTTAGTGTGGACAAGATGATAATGTCACAGTTTAGGGTCATGTGGTGAGACCAGGCGTGCATTTTAATATCATGCGGCACAGATGTAGTAGAGACATGGATATGGGAGAATATGCATGTTGAAATAAAACATACACGATGTGGATGAAGGCATAATCCCAAATCATAGTGTACGCACTTCTAGGAAAGAAACCTCGAACCAAGGGGCCAAAATAGAGGTAAGAGGGTAAGCAGCAAGAGAAACTAGCTCACAATTTAGCTAGACCCAAAATCAAGATGGTTGGGTGTTATTACGTATCCCATGAGGATGGGAAACATACCAGACATAGTTCTATAGAATATCATAGTTTATGGTCTTAGAGCTCAGACCATGGAAAAGGGAAATCGGCACGAAACCCCGAACGACGCATTTACCGCAGCTTTGACCTCCTAATGTGAAAATGTGCACTGAGGGATAGTTTCAGAAGTATAAAAATTCCACTTGTACATGATGGGGTGGTAAATGATGTGAGTCATGTTACCAACATTCATTGCATAAAGGGGTTGGCGTGACGATAGAGGATGACTGTTGACCGTGTTTGAAACACCACACCCATATCGAATTATCTTGCAATGAGGAAAAAAAATTGAGCGTTGTCCACTCACCATATTCGAAATGCGGGACTTGTATCGATTTGTTGTCTGAAACCCTCGAGGATGTTGGCTCATGATTGTAGGAGATCCCTTAGGCCAAGAATCCGTGTCATTTGGGGGTCCCTTCAGGTGTGGAAGATTATTGAAGCCCAAATAAAGTGGAACATGAAGCATGAAAAATGGGCGAAAGAATGTACACATAAAATCCAATACTCCAAATTCTGAACCATAGTTCTCTTAGATAGATTGGTGCATCACCGACGAGGGTCAAGGGGGGTTCTCAACTTGTGAGTAACCAATTTGATGGGATGAGTATTGAATAAGAGGATAAAGAACTCTTAGGAGGGATATGTATGTTTTTTGGTCATCAAAAAACTGACGTGAATGAGGACGTAGTACCACACCACACCATATACTCTCCTCCCTGGGAAAGGGTAGCCTACATGACCATGGTGAAAGGGAGATTTCTGAGAGATGGGGCTGGACCTAAATTCTATATTTTAGAGCGGTCATACATATCCCATGAGGATGAGAATCAAGCCACATGTAGTTTTTGAAGGGTGTAATGTGCAATTAATCATCATATAGTAAGGACGAAAATGGGTACAATACCCCACATATAGGAGGCGTACGACACCGCGAATAACCGGACATGAATGAGAAAAAAATCCCTCACAACACTATACAATACTTTGTAACAACATTGGTCGGGCCTTGAAAAGGCCAAGGGGTTGGGAAAGACCTGGGGCCTAATGTTGGTCCCCAGTTAGAAAGGCCCAACCAGTTTGTAGCTTAACGTCTTACAGTGAGGACGAGTATGAATATTGTATCTCAATTGTGGATGTCTACGACATGGTGAGTAACCTGACCTGAATAAAGACATAATCTTATAACACATCGTGCACTCCAGGTAAGAACATTGTACGGGGATTGAGAAGGCTACGGGGCTGGAAAAGGTTGAGGGCCTATGTTTGGGCCTTGGTCCAAATGGCCCGACCAATTTGCAGTTTAACATCATGCCGTGAAGACAATGAAAAATGCAAGATACCCCAAAGAGAGACGTGTATGGAACGATGAGTAACCCGACGTGAATGAGGACATAATCACATACCACATCATACAATCCCATAAGAGGGAACCTATGCTGAGGCCTGAAACTGGGCATGCAAAGCACGATAGGGCATGTGCTCCCGTTATGGATGATAAATATAGGAAATGATATCTTAAGGGGATATGTGTGGCATAGTGAAATATCCCGACGTGAATGAGGACATAATTCCACTCCACACCACACAACCCTAAATGAAAACTTCAGATAGGGGATAGAAAAGGCCAAGGGGCCTATGGCCGGTCGTCTCAACCAATTGTAGCCATATGACCTCTTATGTAATCACCACCTCATCACAACTCCTAAGACCACGTGAGAAGTTCTTGGTGTGGGAAAAAGGATCTGGATTTTGTTCTCCCTGCAATACAGTGGTCTAGTAGTTGGCATCACCCGAGGAGATTTATTCGCTATGATATACAATGGGGAATAATGAACCACTACCCTCGATGTTTGGGACATCATGGGTTGGGAAAAGATGACAATGGATAGTTGTTGACCATGATCGAAAAATAATGTCCTTATAGTCACCTGTAATGGGAACATAAAATAAGCATCTACTGCTGACCATATTTGCAATGCAGGACTTGTATCAATTGGATGCTTAGCACCATGGAGGGTGTTGAGCCGAAGTGGTAGGAGAGCTCTTGGGACTAGAAACCCTGCCATTTAGGGGCCCTTCTTGATGGGAAGGATGATGGAGTCCCAATCAAAGGAGTGGGTGAAGCATAGTTGTACCCAGTGATTTTAATGTCAAGCAGGGTGGTGAAAGAGGTGGATACTTCTGGGGAGCGTGACATACAGTAGAATCGAGATGAGATTGACGTGTATTGTGGCAAGAAGTTGCACTACACCATTTGTCTTGACTCTTGGGGAGATTCAGGAATTTGGGTTGGGCCAATAGATGCAATGTCTGGGCGTTCCTACATATCCCATAAGGATGGTAATCAAGCTATATGTACATCATGAAGGCTATGTAGTTAACTTCATTTGGTGAGTACGCGGGAGGATAGAAGAATGAGGAGAAGGAACATGGTGTGACTGTTTTAATCCCGACATGATTAAGGATAAGGAATATTTCACCATATCATACAAGGATCCTCTATGATAACTATTACCAGGGGATAGTCAAATAAAAGAGTTTGGGGGTTGGGCTCAAGGAAAAATGATTGAGAATTCCTACATATCTCTTAATTATGTGAATCAAGAAATACATAGTTCTAAGGGATCAATTTAACGTCTTGCTGGTTTATGTAAAATTTAACGTATTGTAGGATGAAGTAGTTTAGGGTCATATTGGACATAACCGTTTATGGTCATGCCGGACCAAAATGTTTATGGTCATACTGGACCATCTGGATCAGGAAACGTAATTCTTGAGAAACTTGGCATTGGTGGGATGATTTATATGCAAACCATCCATGGTCACCGGAGAGAATAATCTATTGGGGTAAACCCTTCGAATTATGTATGGTCCATCCCATCTGGCCTCCAACATGGGTGGTTTCCTTCCATGGATCATTGGTGTCCAGAGGTCCAATACCAAGTTTCCTTGCAGGAAAGAGTGGGGGTGAATTTTTTTTGAAGGCTCAAGCTAACTTATTCAGATGCTTTTCCAGACTGTGTAGGGCACAAAGCATATTCTTTTCAAGTAATTCCAATTCATCCAGACGAATTTTAGCTACCTTATCTGGTGCCTACTAGTCATAGACCATTGTGCATAACAAAGGTAGCTAGATCTCGATGGGTTGGACGACCTCAGATCCATACACTAGGGAATATGGGGTCACCCGGGTGCAATTACAAGTCGTTGTATGATAATCCCAGAGAGAATAGTGGAGCTTGTCCGACCAACTCTTCTTCTTATGGACAACCATTTTCTGAAAAATTTTAGAGAGGTATTTTTTTGAAATCCTCGATCTACCCATTTGCCTGCACGTGATTTTGGGAGGTACTGTTCAAACAGATGTTGTACTTGGCGTACAATTTCTTCTGCTCGGCTGCTTGAAATTTGGTGGCATTGTCGGTGAGGACAACGTGAGGGACTCGAAACCAGTAGATGAAGTTGGAGTTCACAAAGTAAACGAAAGAACATTCCTTGAACTCCTTGAGCAGAACGGCTTCTTCCCACACAGAAATGAAATCTATGGGGGTGAGGATAAAGCTACCCTGGCAAGCAATCATCAGTGGATATGGTCCCATGATGTCAAGTCCCCACACCATGAACGTCCAAGAGTACCTGGTGGAGTGGAGAGGTTCTGGCAGCTGATGCATGAAGTTAGCATGATTTTGACACATGTGAAATCTCTTGTCGAACTTGATTCCATCATGGATCATGGAGTTATAAATGTACGCTTGTCTCTGGATCTAATGGGACATCTTCAGCCTAGTCTTGTGAGCCCCACAAGAACCAGCGTGAACCCTTGCATGACCAGAGAAACCTCTAATCCTTGGATCCAACGGAGGAGAACACCATCGAACTCGTGCTTGTAGAGGATCTGCTTGAGACTAGGACCACTCTTGAGGGTAAACTGTAGCATGCGACGTCGGATTTTATCACTCTTGGACTGAATAGCTTGGAGGCGACTATTTTGGAGATACTCAACAAAGGGAGTTCTCCAGTTGGAAGTCGCTTCAACCGCTACATCTGAGGAACCTGGGGGTCCCGATGAGGAGGCTCTGGTGGTGAGATGGCTTACCCATTTTCCGTCTTCATCATCTGTGGTGACAGGAGCAATGATTCTATGATGTGTCACATATATAATCAGATCATCCTGCTCAGGTTCTGCATGTGATGCGGGCAGGTCAGCCAAGGCTTCATCTCGACTGTTCTGAGATCGAGGGACATGAGTAACTTCCAGTCGAGATGGAAACTGGGCCATTAGTTGGAGGGCACACTCTAACCATGGTACAAGGTCTATCTTTCTAACAACATAGACACTGTTGATTTTCTTGATGAATAGTTAAGAATCCCATTTCACATGCAAATGGGGAATATCGATCTCGAGGGCCAGCTCGAGGCCAATGATAAGACCCTCATACTCTAACTCATTGTTGGTGCAGCCTTCTGACATCAGGAATGAATAAGATTGAATGACATGTGTTGGGGTAATAAAGAAAAAACCTAGACATACTATTTTTAGTCTGGGATCATTTTTCCTCCTACCGATGGGGCTCCCGGAGGCACCATCAAAGTGAATATTCCAACTTGGGATGACATGATCAACCGAGTGGACTTCCGCATCAATAATATCTAGGTCTCAGGACAGGTCCGCGAGGGTTGGATGGGAATCATGAAAATCTTCTAATGCATGTCCCTTGATAGCCATATGAAAAACAGACCTGATGTCAAATTGCGGGAGGATTAATGCTCACCATGCTAGATGGCTGGTCAACATGGAGCGGTTTAGAATGTACTTCAGCAGGTCTATCCAAGACACCATCTATACCATGTGTTTCTACAGGTAATTTCCCAACTAATGTTCTATGAATACCAGTGCGAGGCATCTCTTTCCGGCCAGATTCACAACATATCTGCATATATAGGATGTGTGGCCTTAGAAACCTCTAAGCTCAGAAACAGTTCATGGTGGAGGCATCTAACTGATCGCCTTGAACTTCTCTGGGTCTATCTCAATGCCCTAGTACCTGAAAACAATGCCCAGGAAATCCTAGAGGTGACCCCGAATGAAACGTTCAACGGGTTCATCTTTAGGTGGCAGGAACGGAGGAAGCCAAACACTTTATCATGGTTCTTGATATGGTCCTAGCGCTGACGATATTTCACCACCAGATTGTCCACATAGCATTCCAGCAATGACCCAAGGATTGGATTGAATATGCGGTGCATGACTCACAAATAGGTGGAAACTGCATTCTTAATGCTGAAGGGCATAACCTGGTAACCGAAAGTACCTTGGGGCATCCTGAAAGCTGTGGACTTCTCATCCTCAAGGGAAATCTGGATCTGATTATATCTAGAGTACCCATCCATGATGTATAGGGCCTAAAACCCAACTGTAGCATTAATTATCAATTTATCCATAGGAAGGTGAAAATCATCCTCCAGATGGTGATTATTGAGATCACGGAAGTTGAGGTAGACCCTGATCCATCATATCTTCTTCTCGACTAGAAAAATTTTGGCTAGCCACTTGGGGTACTGGTCCTCCTTGACGAATTTTTCTATGATGATCTTGTTAGCATCTGCCTCACCATGTCACCATAATAAGGTTGAATCATCCTGAGAGGCTTCTTGAACCAGCGATGATTTGTCGGGAGACCAAGGCAGTGGACGACTATGTGAGGATTTAGTCATAGAATTTCATTGTAACTCCAAGAAAACATTTCACTATGCTATTTATGGAAGTCCACGTACCACTGCTGTTATTTGAGAGACACGGCGGAACTGATAAATGTGGGTGTCAGATCTGCCTTGCTACAAAGGTTCACTTGGACCAGTTCGTCGACCATGGCAGTGATGCCTTTTTAAAAGGTAGGGGGAGAATCCTACAAATCCTCAGAAGATCTCGATGTGAGGCTGGTACAAGCCTATACAGTAATAGAAGACATATCAGGCGATTCACGTGCTGTTGAAACAATATAAATGAATGCATTCGATCTGATCCCATCTTGTCTTCGGTCCAAGGGGCCATTCTTGTTGATATTAAATAAATAGTGGAGTGTCTTCTTGATCCATTTAATTCTAGCCCAGCGAAACAGACACGTATGACATACTACCATTTCCATGGGGCAGACATCCCAATACCGTAAGAGGGTAGGAGGTTCTGGGATCACTGGAGACTGATTTTCGTAGGAGTACGAGGTGATTTCCCACCATCGCTTGGACTTGGGAATATGATTCTGTCTTATACCAGAGACATTAAAACATTGCCTCGTGTCGGGGGTTGTAGCCTCCAATCATTTAATTAAGAAGTGTAGGCATCATCCAGACCTGCCTAGGGGTTAGTTGGAACCACGACGGGTTCGACCTCACATGCATGAATCTTCTTATCCTTTCTCTTGTAATAGTCAACATCTAGGTAGCGAGATTCAGAAGAGGTAAAATTAGTTTCATCACCATTATGCACTCATACTCAACCATTAAATGAGTACTTGAGGCACTGGGGATATAATGAGGGGACCGCTGCACACAGGTGGAGCCATGGTATTGTTATCAATGCAATGTACGCGGAGTCCTGAGAAATAGCCATAAATTCTATACTGGCAACTAGTCCACCGAACTAGGTCTTTCAACAGATCTTACCAACTGGGGTCTTCTCTGTCTTGTCATATCCCTGAATTCGTAAATCGTAGGGAGTCAGGTCATCCTCGGATAAGCCAAGCTTTCAAAGTGTCCACATCAGGATAAGTTTATCCTTGAGCCGATGTCAACCAGACAGTGGCAAACCACCACACCGTCAAATTGTTCAGTGATGTAAAGTGGGAGGATGTGACCCAATATGGGAGAGCCTCCATCTACTCTTGAGTATGAAATGATGGCTTGACATTTGGATTTATTGTCCGCTTTAGCATGAAAGGCTTCTCCAGCTGCTACCTATTTCTCAAACTAGATGAGGCTTCTTAATGCCTCAATAAGGGCCTCAAAAATATCTGATGATAAGCAAAGGGCCTCAACAATAGAATGCATCGCTGGGATTCCAACAAGGTGCTTGAGAACATAATATTTCCATTCCAGGTGAAGACATATTCATGCAGAAGTCCTCTCTCTGATGGGAGGCATGTGGTGCCCTACCGGCCGGGCTGGCGATTGATTGGTGCTGGGTATATCCAACTACTCACTAGTCAAAGCCAAAAGGGTAGTTGTTGGATGAGGACTAGATGACTGAGATCGGCTTGTTGCAGGGTGATGCTGGCCGCGTCTTGGTCGATGTAGCTCTGCCTAGTCCAATAGCACAAACAGTGGGGGAGGCAAGCTCGACGACACCAGATGAAATGGTTTTTCATGCTAAGCTTTGCACTAGTCCTACTGTATTGTCTCAGTTGAATGCATGACCTAGCTGGAGGTGCCAAATAATGTTCCCCAACGAACCATTTGGTCACGTATCTTCCAACGTTGACATCGGCTGGGGTCATTGGGGAGGTTTGGCTGGAACTCCCCTACACTAAGACTCATATAGGGGTTTACCAACTCAACGATATTAACCGAAGCATGCCCTTGACTCTCATTTGAAGAGTCATCCATCACTAGGAGGATTATATAGGAATCCCCCTATCAGGGGGAATGAATAAACTGAGAGTGTGGGACAACGATGGCATTGGTGGGGTGTGTTGCTTTTCCTTGCGTCGCCGATGCATTCTATTATGGGAAGAGGTCGGCTGAGATGATGATGTATAGGTGGTGGAAACATGTTTTGAAGGCTCCTGCTGATTCTGGCCTACCCAAATGATACCATGGAATAAGCAACCATTTTGTAGGCCATCTGGTCATAATATTTCAAGGAATCAAGGTTAAAAACATGCTTCCACTCACCTTCATTGTCGCTACTACTATATGGCCTTACAATGACACCATCCACTTTTGTCGGGGCAGGGCCCAACTGGAATATATTTTTATCAACCTGGTCTTGAAGCCAGTCTTTAAACTCATAACATTTCTTAAGGGTGTGCCCTAGGATCCAATGATAGGGGTAGTAGTTGGGGTGATTAGTGAGCTTCACCTTTTCTGGCCTTCTTCACTCAGGGAAACACACGATCCCTAGTTGCATGGAACTTCCTAAATAGCGAAGGACCTGATTCTCATTGAAAGAGGAGGTCTGATTTCTTTAATCTAGAAATGGGGCACCTGGATCCTGGACCTAACGAGGAGCTGGAGGGGCCTGTCGAGGATGAAAATCCTAGTTATCCCACCTCGGTGGTAGTGGCACATTCTGTAGGGGCGCTTACCGTTATCTAGGTGGACGCTGCGGAGCCAGAGGTTGCGTCTGAGGTGGAGGGCCTCTTTGAGGCTACATGGTTAGTTCCACTGGTAACAATTCTAGTTTACTAGGAACATCTATTTTGATCACCACGGCATAGTCGGATTTGGCATCCCCCCTTGCTGGAATTACAGGGGGCAACAAACTAGCATCTTCAGCCTGTTGCAGGGCTTCCTTCTGGTGATGGGCCTTGTTGGAGATGTCTCGGAATCCTCTAGGTTAGTTCTGGGTTATTAGAGAGGGAACCATCTCTGTCTTTTTATTTCCTACGCACATTGTCAGTAATATTTCCTATGTCAATGGCATGTCAAGGAAGTATGTGAGTCACTTACACCAGGCGATAAAGCCCATGACTCACTCATCAGTCCTTTGTTTTCACTTGAAGAAGTATGTGATGCTGGTTTTTTGGGTGGTAGATCTGAACATGTAAATGAATTTCTTACGAAGGTCCCACCAACTGGTTACAGAGCCGACAGGGAGATGGATGTACCAGAAGAATGTTGTCCCTTCCAATGTTTGAACAAAACAGTAGAGCATTAAAGCCTCCTACTATGGGGGAGTCCCTAACATGGGCCCACATCATGATTTGAAGTAGGCTTGGTGCTGCGGCAGTTCCCCCATCCCATTAAAGGGTGAGAAGGTGGGATTCAAGAAACCTAGTGTTGCCGACATATCATCCCCCCATGCTGGATAAGGCTTTCCATCTTGTGGGATTGCCACCTTTCATGCTTCTAATGCCTCAAGGTGTGCTATGAGCTTCTCCATTTGATCATCTGGGATGGAGGTCCTCGTCTTTATGGGGATACAAAACTACGAGCGCATTGGTAGGTTCTTCAACGCGGTAGACACGCGCAGCTGCTGGTGGAGCAGCTGGTGGAGTGACTTACAGGGTAGCTGGGATAACTCGAGCTAGATTCCATGGTTGTTGGTGCTGTTGAGGAGGGTTTGGTGAGACATACTATGACCTCTTTCCATGAGCTCCAACATTAGCCCTGTCCACAGGAGTAGCATGATCAGGGTTTCCTGGGGGCAGCTCGCTGAGGGGAAAGTTGTTCCCTCCACTATTTTACTGGCTTATGATTTCCGTAGTCGGGTCCTCTCTCTACAACGCATTCAACCAGGATTTCTTCAACCAACTTATTCTGATAAGAAAGTTGTTGGTGAATTGTGGCCTTCCCTGGGACATCCATCGTCTTCTGCACCGAGGCGGATGGGTCAGATTTCTTGGCAGCACCGATGTGTTCTTTTCCCATACCAGAATTCCGGCTGAGTATGCCTTGGTGGATGTGGGAGAACAAGTAGGTTAGTCGACTAACCAGTAATCCTTCTCAATGGGTCCAATAGTGGTGTCACACCCTCGTGGGGTAAGTCTCCACTGAGAATCTCCAACTCATCCTCCTCATCCACAATGTCGGCCATGTTGACAGTGACCCTTCCTATGGATTATTCTCAATCTTGCCTAGTGTGTTGGGATACCGCTGGAATGAACAGAAGAGGAAGGAATCATACGTCCCCCATCCATGGATTTTTATGTTGGGGGTAGCCTCCTTGATAATCTTTCAAGGTAACTTGATACTCTCAATGCATTACTGCTGGAGGGCCTCAAGATGACCTGGTTACCTGGGGAGCCCACCTACAATGAGTGCAGCCAAATCGACTAGTTGGAATTACTCGTTGATATATTCGAAATTCCCATGGATCCTGAGATAATACACTCACTGATGATGAAGACTAAAATGTGTCTCCTAGTGAGTGTGGAGAAAAGAATCAACTCCCTCATAGTTGAGAGATTCCGGTATGCAGAAATTTAGTGCTGCCATGGGCCAGAACATCTCGGGTAAGTGGCCTGCTGCAAAGATGTTCCATAATATCCTCAGTTTAGATTCAGGGTCTTTCCCTTGATTTCCCCACTTGTCAACTGGAAGTGGCTGAGAAAATGGCAGCAGTACTGAGGTAGAACGCTGGGACGGCAGGCTTGCCGGTGGAGAGTACAGCGAGCGGGATGATTGGCCGCTGAATCTCGGGTTGTTCTTTGAAGAGTGTAGTAACCTTTCCCCTATGTCGCGATAAGTCAGGCCGACGACCTACATTTCTGGCTCAGGGTCTATGGATATAGATGATAGTCCACGATGTTTCTCTCTCACCATCGGTCGCCAGAATAGTTCTCTATGATCTCTACTTGAGGTATAGGGTGTTTCTGGTGACGATGGTGGTGATTTCATGACCGTAACCTGCGAGGTTTACATATTTTCATCCTTCTGGATATACCTATGGATGGAGGAGGGAATCTGATAGACATCTCATTCTAGGAGCACCAGGCTTATGCATATCATCCCTACCCAGGCATTTTTCTTAGATAAGTGAGAGGAGGGTTCCCCCACAGAGTCGTATTTCGCATCTGAGTCCAAGAAGTAGACTTGTCTGATATCTGTCTGGACGTTCTTAGGGTTCTTCTTATGGTCGTGACGACCTGACTTCCTGCCCCTAGGTGGCTCCTTGAGACAGGGAAAATTTCTGACACAGGGTCCTTCGGCCACACTGGTGCTGGGGCGGAGAGGTTTATACCTGAGAAAGATAGCGTACGAGGAAGACAAGGACAAACGTCAAAGGGGACATGGGGAGGACCTCCCTGGGTATCACTAGAGGGGTCAAGACATCCACTGAAATTGGAAAAATCATGGGTAGGACCTCCACGATTGTTTTCCCTGGAAACCTATATAATAGGAGGGTCCTTGTATCGGTCTATCTAAACACATGTAAGACCTTGGTGCATGGTGAAAGGTGGAGCAAGGAAGGCTCTCAGCCCTTTGGTTGCAGAGACAAGGAGGACCTTCAGTGGATGGTGAGAAGTCTTGTGTAGGATCCCCATGTTTATGTGATACGGGATGGGAAATATCCCTACATCGGTGGTCGAGGGAATGAGAGATGACTTCATAGCTAGTGTAATGGGCATGATAGAGGAAACATGGGGCTTACATATGGTTAGCGGACCATGGATATGGAGATCAGTACATACTCCAGGGTGGAGGCCCGATGGCAACACATCCTTGCTAGAGATGGTTTTGGCACCCAAGATAAGAGGTGTCCGATGTCCATTCCCCTTGGTACTTGTAACCAAAGAAGAATGTTAGAGCAGGGATGTTGCCACCAGGAAGAAACCTAGGTGCTTACACCAGGATGGTTTCCCTTTCACCACGGACAGACGCCGCTCTGAAAAAGATTATATCATTCCATGTAAGGAATAATCTCACTCCCATGAAGAGAAGTGGGCATGCTGAATTTGAAAGGTAGGGGCACCACGTGTGCAAGGAACTGGGTGAGTCCATACTTTAACATCATGTGCTGAGGGCGATGGTGCTTGGTAGTTTAATGTCCTACAGCTTGGACGTGGTGGGTTTGCTCCGCACCCCTAGGACTTACATAATAGGTGCCTTCTACTCCATGGTGAAGATAAGGGACAGGAAATTCCATGGTTAGGTGGCGCTGATAAGGAATTCCATGTGTGAAATGGCCATGGAGGCACCCAAAAGGAATTATGAACGTGAAATGGATGGGGAAGTGTGGACAAGGAATTATGCGTGCAAAACGGCCAGGGCGGTGTGCAAAAGGAATTTCGCGTGAAAAATGAATAGGGTGGTGTGCTAAAGGAATTATGCTCGGAAGACCTGATCGAGAACAATTGGAATGAACTGTGCACGGGGGAAAGAGCTCGATGGGATTCAGACAAGGATCAAGACCAAGTGGTCGTGCGCAAAGGCATACCCTCGGGTGAACTGGTGCGAAAAATTCAGTACCTGAGAGCCATCTATTTCCATGAATGGGAGAGTAATTTCATGCAGGGGAGACAATTCAGATTCTTCGTCTTAGAAGTTGAAGGTGTGTCCTTCTATTTATAGGCTCTCAGGATTGATAATCCACCTGAAAAACAAGACGGCGCCAACATCGCGTAAATAAACCACGTGGGGTGGGGGCGCAAAATGTTCCACTCCTATGTGGAATACTCTCACGAATCCCATATTTTTTCATGCATGACATATTTTTTTCGTGCCGCCCCTCCGGCCCCCCCTGAATGGATCACCGGTTCAAAATATTACTTCACTTTTTCATGACCAGACCTTCCTCAGCCCAGGAGCATTTTTCGGCATCTATAACTCCATTTAGAATATATTTACTCATAAATCCTACATAATTGATGGTAAATAAAATATTAATTATCGTAGTATTATCTCTAAGAGTGTCAAACTGGGTGCACAGAAATGCTCGTTGTCATTTACTTAGTTAACATGAGTTAATCCTTGAACACCTTGTCAGTGTTTTCACCCCATTGTATGTATGCTCAATAACCACTTCTACATATAGTATCTAGATAGGGATAAAATTCTCATAATATCAATGTAACCCCTACATTATCAAAATTCATGGGGGTACTTCTATATATATCCTCAACTCTAATCTTAGGGTTAAGATCCAAAATATAAGTATTAAAAATATTTTCTCATGTTTTTTTCTAAAAATCCTATGATACCAACTGTAATGCCCATGTCCCAGTTAACCAGATTTAGTGCATTATTTTAATACATTTCCATGATTTCAAGGTATCATGTCCCGAAAAACTATTAACAATAGCTGTAATAGAAAATAGATTACATAGATGTACATAAGATTACAATTTCCCAATAAAAATAAAACATAACTAATCTTTTGAGAATGAAATTATTCCCAAATAATAACATTTCATATAAATTATCATACAATTCATGGATTCCTGAGAAATTAAAACATAAGAAATGGGTGAGCTCAGATGCTCCGTAAGGGTAAATAATTCAACGGAAGCTGAAATATTTAAAGGCAGGAGGTATAATAAAAACAATATCCTTTTTAAACATAACAATCTACCAAAATATGGAAAAAAAAAATTAAAAATTCCCATATTAGATTACTCATTTATATTAAACTAGTCAAATAATCACATAGAATAACTAATTTCATAAAGAGGGGTAGAATATTTTTATTCATAGTAACTACTACTTAAAGTCTTTGTGACAAGACCATTCAAAAATAGTCTATAATGGACTTGTTTCGAGACACTAGTTTGTATCATGAGACCTATTTATGCATCTAGGGTCTATATTGGACCCCACCCATCACATACTAAGTCCATTTCATAAATCATATGAAAAGGCAGAAACATAACAAAATTATTAATATTAAAACTAGTATAAGATATGTCAATAATTTAACCATAAACACTGAATGGTATAAAAATAACACAAGAATAGTAAATCATATCATTACTCATTCAATAAAATATGGATGATTTTTTTATAATAAATCAACCTCAATGATGAATAATAGCCACAAATGGATTTTGACGTAATTTAAAATGATCAGTAAAACTCTTTAAGAGAAATATCCATTTTTCATGAAATCATTTAAAATTTGGATAATTTATTAAGGAATCTGTTAAAAGATATTTTTGAATCAAATTTTCCCATACCATTTTGAATCATATGACATGAATTAACATTTTAAAACATGAATTTATATATAATAAAAACTCTAAAAATATTTTGGAAACATCAGCATTAATGAGAATGATTTAAAAGAATTTATATTAAAAAATTTTAAAATGTGGTTTTTGTTAATGTGTACCTTAAAAATAACACTTTTGAGTAATCATTTTTGAGACATAGACATGTATGATAAATATGTCCCATGAAATACTTACACATAAACAAACTCGGATAATAATGAGATTGATAAATTAACCCTTAATTTAGGTATGAAACTCTCTATACGTGCCTAAAACCCTTGTATAATGTTTTCTTAAATTATATAAGCATCATTATGATATTATTGATTATATATATGATTCTTTTATTAATTTATTTGACCCATTTGTTAACAATTTCTTGTTAATGCATCATTTTAGGTAATATCACATTGTTTCTAATACTTTTATTTACTTGTTATTCTAAATAATATTATGAGATATTGATTTAAATAATTCCAGAAAGTTTAAAATTATATATGTATCATATATGTTAACAATATAAATATATATAATATATCTATATATAAAATGGAATACAACGTTCTGGGAGATTGTATGCAGTACGTATGCATGAATGTTGTTTATGTTTTCATATCGCATTGAATAGAAGTAAGTGATGGAAATATATGTACACACACACACATATATATATATCATTCAATTAGACTTATTATGTTATATATTTCATAATTATGAATAATATTTTTTTATAATCATTCATGTATGGTTAATATGGAGTGTGAATCTCATCGTGTCATGAAGATGGAACACTATACGTACGCACGAGCGACAATATCTTTCATTTAATGTTTAAATGTAATAGAATGGGATTTAGTATGAAATTTTTATAAGATATATCATGTTATATTTATTATTTACATCCAGTATATTAATCTTTATGCTCATGTAAATAATGTATACATGAAAAACAAATTATACCACCACATGGATTCTATAAGCAATACGTACACATGCATGGTGGTATTTTTTTTCATTCCATTCGTAAAAATAGTAATATGGTTTTCCGATAATAAAAAAAACTCAGAATATATTCGAATCTGGAGATATAATTTTAGAATTGTAACAAAATCATAACAGTAAGTAGAAGATGAAATGAACTTTGAAAGAAGGTTTAAATCTATAACCTCTTCTTTGGGTGTCTTGTTTGGATTTGAAGTAAAGGAATCTTTAAGATGGATTTGTACCCAATTTTGTGCCTCTAAGATAAAGGGAGGTAATATAGGAAGAGATTATTAGAATCTTCTTGTCTAGTCAAAGGGAATTGGAGATGATAATTAAAGATAAATGTAGGTGCTCTTTTATAATAGTGGTGAGGGAAACATAATAAAAAGCTTGAAATATTAATTTCTTCTAAAATTATTTTAAAATTATAATAGCTAAAAATTGACTTATTTATATTCTAAGATGATGATGGGTCAAAATCCCCCCAATCAATAGATATTAAACAAGTCTAGGTCATTAAAGTATCATTATCATTATGGAATATCCCTCAGTTAAATTGTTTAACTCTTACCATGTCTTCTTTAATTTTTATACTTATTAGCATTCCTACAAAATTTCAAGAGAGACTAAAGTAGATCATTTATGCCATTTGATTTAGTATCCATGTCATTTCTATGAACATTAGTTTTTTATGACTTTAATATCATCTTATATAATATAATTTTTTTTAAAAACACATTTATGTCAATTTTGACACTATTAAATATTTTGTTTTTATTAAAGTAATGAAAACTAGATTACATCTACCCAAAGGAATTAACACATAACTCATATGTAAATGATGACCATAAAATTCGTTTATGTCATCAATACATTCAAATTATATTTCTAATAATATTTATAATTTCATTTTTTTGATTTATTCATTAATAAAAAAATATGGCATCATTATTGATTCATAAATAAATTAAGTTATTTAATGTATAAAAATCACAAATAAAATATAATTTGGTATTAAATTGAATTATAATTAAAATTTATATTTATAGTGGAAAGTATAAATTATATAACTGAATATAATTTTTTTAGTGAACGATATATTATTCTGTTATATTTTTATATACATTAAATTAATTCTTATAAATTATTATTTTCACAGAAATGTGGATCCATGGCCTCCCAAAATCAACCCAAATAATATCATGGTCATATATATCTCGTTAAATATGATAATGACTTGTGTTATGGTAGTTTAATATTATTATAATATTAATTTTTTCTATTTTTTACCAGATTTACCCTCTAACTTTGGTAAATAAAATAAATACTGAAATTATTATTCATAATATCAAAAAATACGAGGTACCTATTTAGAAAATATGTACCTTGTAATTTAAAATATTTAATATGTTTTAAATAATCAAAACATAGATTTAAACGAAATTAATGCAAAATTAATTCCCATTGTTAAAACCATAATGTGGATTTTTAAGAATTAAAAACTACCAAATGATTTACACGTGTTTATATATACAATTTAATTGTAAAAATACATGTAATGTCCAACATTATATTAAATGATAAAAATATAATATATTTATCCTTTAAAACCAACTATATTTAAAATCATACATAATAAATTATTTTTATTAATAATGTTCTTTTCTATTAAATTTTTTTATTTTTCACTATTCGTCATAATATAAAAGTTATAATAAAAGTACAATATTTTTTATCCAAACTAAATATCAATCTCTCTATTATAGACAATATTTTATTTTAATTAATTTTAATTTATAGTTTATACAATATTTTATTGAAAACATTTTTTCCATTAAAATTTGGAAAACTACATTTTTGAAAAATACATATTTTATTCTAAAAAATTACATTTTCCATCATATTATGTATAAGAAACACAAAATATGAATTTTAAAATTAGATATGATATATTAAATTTAAAATGGCGTTATCATTATTTAAAACTTTTTTTAAATGGCTAGTTTAATATATCGGGGTGTTCTTGAACCCAGTGTGGCGTACATCACACGGTATTGAAATATTTAAAACAGAAGCACATTATTGAAGCTTGTGGTGTACTTAATATTTTTACCCTAATTAAAATATTTAACAATGAATGTCTCCATAAATAATTTTCACTCTAAGAATTCCATTTCATGTTACGCCCTAATATAATTGATCAATAACCAAAACTGATTTTTATTATCTTTTTTATAGTACACTACAAGTGTGACCATTTTATTTTTACAGGATCCCAATTCTATAATCGTATTCATTAAAGACATAATCCATTCCTCTCCTACAAATAGATTAGTATTAAAAAAATTATTGTGTATGAAATCACATAAATAATTTCATCTTTAGATAATCTCACTATGGAACATTTTTCACCATCCATGTAAGGTTACTTTTTATTACCTAACTAAGATGACCTAATAGAGAAATATTTTTCATAGTTTCAATACCTGTTGTATTGTACTACTATGTATTGAATTATATTCACTAGTAACATGTTTTTATACCCATCATACATTCAGATTAAATTTATACGAGATGATTTGTACTATGTTTGTTTATAAAATTATTAAAAACAAATACTAATTTACACTTCCAAATATTATATTACAATTAAAATAAATTAACATTTTATCCATTTTAAATATTAGAATCACAAAAATATATTTCATTTAAAGATCATTTTTCTAAAATCATTCAAATTTATTTTAATGAAAATGTTTTTTATCATAATAATATACATTGAGAGTTAAACATTAGTGGTGCATTATGGCCCATATTATAATAAAAGGTGATGGCTATGTCCATGAAAATGTTAAATTTCATATGCATTACACCTAGTTACATTTGTACCAAAACCAAATCCAATTTTAGTATTTATACATGGTTGAATGTACAGTTAATCCACATAGTTTCACTCATAAAAGACATTAGAATGTTATTCTATATATATATAGAACATATATCATGGGGATGTGTTACCTAATATATATTTTCCATAATATAGTTCACAAGGTTCCTTCTAAAATTCATTTGATACCAACTATATGAAATCTATCTGAGTAACCTAATGCTGATGTTTTCTTTACTTAATTAACTTTAATACACATGATAAAATCCAAATAGATAGATCAGTTTAGTAGTTTTAGAGAACCAGACACATACATGATGAACTTTTTTAAATTTTAAAATAATTATAATGATATTACATAGAAAATAAAAATTTTCAAAATCCTTGAAAACAAATTTATAGGATTTATATTCATAATAATTGGAGAGGAAACCCAATAAGTGTGACCTAAAATTATAAATAATTATTAACTAAAACAATAACCATCATGAAAAAACAATGAATAAGAAATATGTTATGGTAAATTACTGAACTATAATTCCATTTAGATAAATTGACTATATGAATTATAAGACATAATCAAAATGGAATGGTAAATAGGTAATGTAGCCTTCTAATTAATTAACAACATTTGAATGTAATAATTACACATATAATATCGTTGTTAAAATATAATGGATAAAAATTACTATATTATTAATGAAGTAAATGTTGAATTATTTTAATTCATGCCATAAGAACATGATACCACTTAAATCAATACCTTTCAGAAAACATTTTAAAACTATAGGTATTAACCTTTAAAATTTCTAAAAATAATTTATATCATGAGAGAAACCAATGAATTAAGGGGAATTGTTTGGGCCCTACCCATCAGTATAGGGAATAATTACCTAAATTTTTTTCATTGATTAAATTAATTGATCCATATTCTTTATCGTTAACTATTCTAATTTAGTAAAGGAAAAAAATTATCAATACTTCCCTAGTTTACAAAAAAAAAATTAAAATTATTCCCCTTATCTCAAAATATGTATATGGATTAGGAAATAATCAAATCACTCATAAAATAATATTACTATTTAATAAAAGTTGAATTTACAAAGAAAAATTATTACAATTATTTAATTGATTCATGATAATGATATCAATCACAGAAGAAATTTTGATTGCACAATATATTTTTCATCTTTAAAATATTCATGTAAAATCAAAATATATGAATCTATTCATAGTTAATCATGAAATACCATGATTTATTAATGAATAATTATATTCCATGTGAAAGGGGATAGATTATAAACCACATTAATGTGAATTGGTTTTTAATATCAAACAATGCTCTTGAGATGTAAAAATTGACAAAATCTCTTACCTTATATTTTGTTATCCATTAAAATGTATGAAAATATGGTATAATTTTTTGAACATGTTATTAACATAAAAATCAAACATATTTATATTTATAATACCATATATGATCCTTTTATAACAGATTTTCACTCACTCATTAAATTTATTTCATTGAATTTATTTTTTCAGGTGTGTGTCATCTTATTTTTTCATTCTTGTTTCATTTTGAATGTTCCAAATTAAATAATTAAAATAATAATTATTCGTAAATAATTATAACATTTACATAAAATAAAATCCCCAAATATATTTATGAAAATTGAATTTTGATACATTCAGAGAGATGGTAGGGTGTACATACGAATGAGTGTCATTTTAATTTTTAAATAAAAATTATGAAAATATGGTAAGTAATATTTTAAAATTAAATAGTGATCATAATATCATATTATTTAATTAAATATAATTATACATTTCACATATGTGGTATCTTGAATAAATGAGAATATTATTTCTTCGTGAAGGTAGTAGTCCACACAAACAAGAATGATGATATCATCATCTAGTTAGTGAAAAGGTAATAAAATAAAATGATATATTATCATCAATATATTTATATATATAATATTACTATAATAAATATTTCTATTATATAATGTATAATAATTAAATTTATCCATACCTTCTTCAATTAATGTATTGGTGAAAGAATAATGACATCCCTTATCAAGGTTTTAGTTTACCAAACACACGAGGGATGTTGTCATACCCCCTACAGAAAAGAAAGTAAAAATTTATATATGATATAATGTCTATTAAGATATAATGATTTTATAAATATTATATATATAATTTTTATCCATCATCTCACCCAACTATGAGTGGTGGTTTTTGAAATACGAATTACATATGTTCATGATGTGATAATGTACAATACACAAGAATGGTGATTTCGTAACTGATTGGATTAATGTTGACAATGTTGCTCATGATGAAATTTTTATAACAAAAATACCTAAAAATAAAAGATAAATATTATATAATATCATCCTTATTTCAAAAAATTGTGTTGGTGGATAAAAAAAATTTCTCAATGAATAATGTAAACTCATTTGTTGTGTCATCCGTTAGATTGAAAAAACCCATATGAGTGTGAATTTATTGATAAAATATGGATTATATGATGAGAATTTGGTTATTTAAATTTTATTTCAATTAATAATAGAAAATATAAAGTGATTATTGTGTGAAGAAGAGTTGAGAGGGGATGGATTTTTATATGTTAGGTGAGTGACATATATGTATTTTTTTAAAAGACTGAGTCAGAGCC
This sequence comes from Viscum album, assembly GCA_963277665.1. NCBI lineage: Eukaryota > Viridiplantae > Streptophyta > Magnoliopsida > Santalales > Viscaceae > Viscum > Viscum album. Next base: position 1,298,772,911 of record OY728146.1, read on the forward strand.
ATATTTCAATCATTTCAAAAGCCTCCAAAATGGTTCCCTATAGATAATAAATTATTCAATGTCTAAATATGTCCTTAAAATGGGGTTTTAAATGTATTTATGAAATTTTTTCCATCACTCTTTCATCATACCCCCCTGTAAATCTACTTTTACATTAACCACTGTAAATAATTTTTAATATTTTAACTCTTAGTTCTTGCAAAAAATAATGTTGAAATTATTATCCCTTATAAATTATAATTATTAAAAATATTTTTTCTGTTTTTATTAATTAAATTTTCAATATTGGATGTTTCTTAATTTGATTTTAATATTGTAGAAGTGATGAGAAAGTAGGGTTTTATAGAGAAGATGTTCAAATGTTTACATAGTTTTTATATGAAAATTTAATAAGAAATTGATTAAAATGAACTAAATTAGATTAATTTATATATAATTTAATTAATTTTAATTTAAAATCAATTTAAATATAATATATAATTCTTAATCATTTATATGAAATGGCTGTTTAAAATTAATATTTATTTTTTTCAATTTAAATCTAAAAATGACCCTTTTTAGAAAAATAAAAAAAATATAACCATCATATTATTATTTTATTTTAAATTCGGAAAATATATTTAAAATATCAATTAAATTTTCAAAAAAATTTAATAATTAATTTTAGAGTATGTGTGAAAAAATTAACTAAACCACCATTTAGAAATATACAGTATTTTTAATATAACACTTATTTTTTATTTAAAAATATTAATTTTTTTATAAAAATAATTTATGACCATTTTACAAGTTTAAAATATATATTAATCATTATTTATTTATTCATATTCAAAACCTAAAAATTTTATAGAAATGTAAAAATGGGTTTTTTTAAATAATACATTAATAGATTATTCGATTTCAACTCAGTGATTCATTGATCACAAGATATAAATAAATTTAAATTTAATTTAAATGATAAATATTAAAAAGTAATATTGGTTTTCAATTGATGTTAATTTTTTTATCATGAAAAAATAAAGAAAATTTTAATGCGTACATATCACCTATCATCTCCATGCATGGTCTAATTCTTCATTATATCTCTAAAATTTATAGATTACTAAATATATATATATAATTAATATATATGATATTTTCACGACCCCCTCCCACCAAAGATGCCCCTCCTGAGCTGGAAATGGTGAAAGGGAGATAATGACCCCCGAGTCCCGCCTCCAGTAGGCCCCGGGGTGGAGACTAGCACCAATGGTATGAGTTTTCACAAATATGGGAGGCATTAACCTTTTTATTAGGATAGCGAAATTGGACAAGTCAACCACCAAAAAGTAAAAGAACAAGTGTATATAAATAAACCCAAACCATGCCCACATGCATGTTTAAATAATTTTATAACAAGGTACAAGTACAAGAAAGCTCAAAGTACAATACCAAAAGAAAAAAAGAGAACATCAACTGCAACAACTCCAACTGTCCCACTAGTAGGGTCCCGTATGGCCCTGGTAGTCCTCCTGGAAACCTGAAAGTAAACGTAGGGTGAGAATAAATGTATACTCAGTAGGGAAACCTAAATATCTCATGCACAAGTGGGGAGACATCATAATTTCCCATGAGAACAACAAAAGAAACCTAGCAAGGAATTCTATCCAGCCAACCTCACCACCCACACTCACCAAAACACAATCACAATAGGTAGTAGTATAAGAACAAGAGTATTGGGTACCCCTCCCTTATACACCTGGGCCTCACAACCACGTATCCCGCCCTTATACACCAGGTCCTCACAACCACGTATCCCTTCCACACACACATGGGCCTCACAACCACGTATCCCGCCCGTACACACCAGGGCCTCACCATCAGGTATCCCGCCCGCACACACCTGGGCCTCACAACAACGTATCCCACTCGCACACACCTGGGCCTCATCCCGAAGATTCATGGGAAACAATAGAACATTCCCGAAGAGTCTTTCTCTAAAACCACCCTAATAGAAACCTACCTGAAGAGTCTTAGGTGTATGGTCGCCTGAAGACATCACAGCCTAGGGGAGAAGGAGAAGGAAGGAGCTAGTAACTAAGGGAAAACACCCTCTCCCATAAAATGGGAGTGTTCGGAACTAAATCCTCAACATGGGTGGGGTGCGATAAAACACAAAAGATACAGATATATACATATATATACCAACCAAAAATCCCAACCAATGGATTCTAAAACGATAAACTGAGCACATTCCTTGGCACTGCTACTACGAAGCATGCATACAACAAACAAACCCAACCCCCTTTAGGTTTTCACATTTCAATAGAAATAGCTATTTAGTTCCTTAACTACTGGGAAACTATCCACAACTAACCACTCCAATTGTTCTTAAAACATATCCCTGCCATCCAGAAAACAAGTTAGAAAAAACATAAGCAGCACAACAAATTCCCTCTTATCAACCAACCAACCCCATTGATTATTATTTCTGTTTCATTACCACGCCCCACCATTCATTAACACTTCCACTTTTATTTAATATTCACATCCCATAGACCATTCACATTTAAACCTAGCCCTGCATCCCCACTACCAACCACCATAACCACAATCGTACCGTACACCATCACCTCTTTAATAGCTTTTATTGCAGCCCCACTGCCCATCACCATCATAGCATTCACATCAACCCACAACCAAGTCAACAGAAGCCATGTTGTTCACCCAATCCAAAACAACCCACAAAACACCCCCAAAACATGCCACATAACCAAGCCAACACCAACATGTTCATTATTCAATTTTGTTTAACTGTGGTGATCACACAAGGGTTCCAGATTTTAAACAGCCAACTTTACGTGATTAAACAATTTCCACATTCCATAAGGTTTCCACCAATATGAAAATCTAGAAGGAGAGAGAAACATTTAATTGCATAAGAAAAGGCCCCCAACGACCGTGATTTTCAGTAGGTAGAAGCTCATTCAATTCACAATATAATATCAAAGGATATAAAGTAACATCAATCACAACTTCCCATACCCGTTATATAAGATAGTTATTGTCATTATTAAACCGGTTAAAAAGTGTTTCACGTAAATAATAGAACACCCACCCTGCATGATGAAAAAATTAAAGAGATGAATGTAATATCCCTTCTTCAACAGGTTCTTGATCGCAACGCTCCCCCAGATCAACCTTAGAAGACGTCCGTCGGTGTCTGTAACTTCTGCCGGGTCCCGGAAAAACCTCCTAAGGTGGAATTCGGAATGGAAAGGCCAAAGTAAAGAAAACAGATCCATGCTCGGAAGCTCTGCCTCTTCGTTACGATCCCGTGGCTGCTGACAGATCGTAAATCGGAGCTCGAACAAAGAAGTTATGGAAGGAAGAGCCTTACAGTCTCTTGAGAGAGCTCTTCTCAGAGGAGAGGGGAGGAGAGGGGTGAGCTGAAAGAGAGGAGGGGACCCCTCCTTTTATAGGTGTGAAAATCAAAAGTACACGGCGTGTACATTATGGTACAAGGCATGTAATCTGTTATCTCACACGGTCTCCACGCGGCTTCCAACATGGCTTCGCGGCTGTTGACTGGTCAACACACGGTTTGAGGGTAACACATATGCGGGGAGGGAATACACGACATATAGTTTAGACACAAGATGTGTACTCATTTATTTCACACGGCAAGGACATGGTTCCAACATAGTACACAGTCGTTGACTGGTAACACGTACGCGGGGAAGGACTACACGGCGTGTAGAACTGGATACATGGCGTGCACCCATTATTTCACACAGTGAGGACACGGCCTGCGACATGGGGTATACCCGGAAAGGGGGTACACGACGTGTACTCAAAAAACACGGCGTATAGTTTCAAAATTCTAAAAAGTATGGGAACAGTCCATTTTACCCTCCAGAACACTTCGTGGCCTTCTTTTTGACAAAGGAAAGGGGTGGAGAGTTCTGTTCCATTACATCAGATACCACTTAAAACATTCTTGTCCCCGAGAATTCAAAAACCATCCTAGAGGAACCCAATAACATACCTCTTAGGGTTCTTGTTATAATAGGAACCCAACCAACAACCCTAATCATATGTGTTAGGAATTCATTTTTCGATGTAGAGATATTATCTGCTTTAGGCGGCATTGACTCTCATGCACAGGTTTAATCGCATCCTCATTAATGTGTCTCGATTAAGAATTGGGTCTTCCCACATTCATACATTAGGATGTTTCAACTCGCACTACCCCAAATACTACACAACCAACACACTGCCCGAACATGTGGTTTTGGGAAATTCCTTCTCCTTTGTCGAGATATTATCCGCATTAGGCGGCACTGACTCGCCCGCACGGGTTCAATCACATCCTCATTTATGCGTCTCGATTACGGAGTGGGCCTTCCCACTTCCATATATTAGGATTTTGCAACTTACACTGCCCCCAACACTGTACAACCCACACACTTCCCGGACACATGGAATGGGGAATTCCTTCTCCCATGTCGAGATATTAACTGCTTTAGGTGGCACCAACTCGCCTGTAAAGGTTTAATCGCATCCACATTAATGCGTGTCGATTATGGATTAGGTCTTCTCCTCCCCACATGATAAGGCTCTTCTCATACATTTAAAGAAAATCGGGAAACAACATATCATTAAAAACTCACAAAAACAAGGTCCAGGCCCAAAGAATTAGCAAAAGAGTTCCAACAATGGAGTGTAATGCTCCCAAAAAAAACATAAAGGAGATCATTCAAGAAAACCCAAACACATCTTTATCGATCCCTGGTCCTTCTAGAGATGCTGCCTCTGATGCATGAAACTATTTGCGCCAAGCTCCTTGGCCTCTCTAATGTCGACTAGGTTCCATAGCGGTACAGTAAACACAGAACGACTAAGCCCGAGTAGTATGGAAAACTCAAGGTTTTATTTTATTTTATTTCAATTTCTTTCCCAGAATGTCCAAATCATGTAAAACACAATCATGATGATGCATGTACCTTCCCTAGGGTCTCTACCCTGCAATCAATGTAGTCTCACTTGATCATTCAGTAGGCTCAGATTCTTTGCATCTAATCACTGGGGGCCCTAAAATCCAGTGTCCTAGCCGGTCTTCCCTGGACTATGTTACGCACCATGATTAACAAACATTTTTTCCCTATCATCCCATGCAATCCTCACTATGCCTAACTACACACTCCATCCTATCTCTCAACCATCATCTCCGATACCCTTCTTTCATGACCCCCTCCCACCAAAGATGCCCCTCCTATGCTGGAAACGGTGAAAGGGAGATAATGACCCCCGAGTCCCGCCTCCAGTAGGCCCCGGGTGGTGACTAGCACCAAGGGTATGATTTTTCACAAATATGGGAGCCATTACCCTTTTTATTAGGATCGGGAAATAGGACAAGTCAACCACCAAAAAGGAAAAGAAAAAGTGTATTTAAATAAACCCAAACCAAGCCACATGCATGTTTAAATAATTTTATAACAAGGTACGAGTACAAGAAAGCTCAAAGTACAATACCAAAAGAAAACAAGAGAACAACAAATGTAACAACTTCAACTGTACGACTAGTAGGGTCCAGCATGTCCCTGGTAGTCCTCCTGAAAACCTGAAAGTAAACATAGGGTGTGCATACAAGTATACTTAGTAGGGAAACTTAAATCTCTCGTGCACAAGTGGGGAGACATCCTAATGTCCTGTGAGAACAACTGAAGAAACCTAGCAAAGAATTCTATCCAGCCAACCTCACCAGCCACACTCACCAAAACACAATCACAACAGGTAGTAGTATAAGAACAAGAGTATTGGGTACCCCGCACCATTTCCCTTTAGTTAGCTACTCTTCCTAGCGATGAACGTCCTGAAGCTGCCACACTGCCCCCACCCACACAAACCTCGGCCTCACAACCACGTATCCCACCCAAACACACCTTGGCCTCACAACCACGTATTTTGCCCGAAGACAACTAGGCCTCACAACCACGTATCATGCCCGCACAAACCTCAGCCTCACAACCACGTATCCCGCCCGCACACACCTGGTCCTAATACCGATGATTCTTGGGAAACAGTAGAACCTGCCCGAAGATTCATGGGCAAAAACCACCACAATCGAAACCTACCCAAAGAGTCTGAGGTGTAAGGTCACATCAAGCTATCACAACCTAGGGGTGAAGGAGCAGGAAGGATCTAGTAACTAAGGGAAAAACACCCTCTCCCATAAAATGGGAGTGTTCAGCACTAAGTGCTCAACATGGGTGGGGTGCGATAAAACACAAAAGATACAGATATATATATATATTCCAACCACACAACCCAACCTATGGCTTCTAAAACAAGAAACTGAGCACGTGCCTCGGCACTGCTACTACGAAGCATGCATACAACAAACAAACCCAACCCCCTTTAGGTTTTCACATTTCAGTATAAATATTTATTTAGTTCCATAACTACTGTGCAACTATCCACAACTAACCACACCAATCGTTCGTAAAACATATCCCTGCCATCCAAAAAACAAGTTAGGAAAATCATAAGTAGCACGAAAAAGTCCCACTTATCAACCAACTAACCCCATTGATTATTTTTTCCGTTTCATTACCACGCCCCACCATTCATTAACTCTTCCACTTTTATTTAATATTCACAACCCATAGTTTTTTCACATTTAAACCCAGCCCTGTAGCCTTGCTGCCAACCACCATAACCATAACTGTACCATACACCATCACCTCTTTAATACCATTTATTGCATCCCTGCTGCCCATAACCATCATAGAATTCACATCAACCCACAACCAAGTCAACCACATCCCTGTTGTTCACCTGATCCACAACAACCCACAAAACACCCCCAACACATGCCACGTAACCAAGCCAACACCCACATGTTCATTATTCCATTTTGTTTAACCGTGGCGATCACACAAGGGTTCCATATTTTAAATAGCCAACATTACGTTATTAACCAATTTCTACATTCCACAAGGTTTCCACCAATAAGAAAATCCAGAAGGAGAGGTCAACATTTAATTGCGAAAAAAGGCCCCCAACGACAGTGATTTTCAGTAGGTAGAATCTCATTCAATTCACAATATAATATCACATGATATAAAGTAACAACAATCACAACTTCCCATCCCCGTTATACAATCCCGTTATTATCTCTATTAAACCGGTTCAAAAGTGTTTCATGTAAATAATAGAACACCCACCGTGAATGATGCACAAATTAAAGAGACGAAGGTAAGTTCCCTACTTCAACATGTTCTTGATCACAACGCTCTCCCAGATCAACCATAGAAGACATCTGTCGACGTCCGTCACTTCTATCGGGTCCCGTCAAAACCTCCTCGGGTGGAAGTCGGAAAGGAAAGGTCGATGGAAATACAAAGGATCCAAGCTCAGAAGCTCTGCATCTTCGTTACGATCTCGTGGCTACTGACAGATTGTAAATCAGAGCTCGGACGAAGAAGTTATGTAAGGAAGAGCCATCGAGTCTCTTGAGAGAGATCTGCTCAGAGGAGAGGGGGGAGAGGGGTGAGTTGAAAGAGAGGAGTGGACCCCGGCTTTCATAGGCGTTAAAAGCAAAAGTACACAGCGTGTACTTTATGGTACACGGCGTGTACTCGGTTATTTCACACGATCTCCATGTGGCTTCCAACACGGCTCTGCAGCTGTTGACGGGTCAACACACGGTTTGAGGGTAACACATATGCGGGGAAGGACTACACGGCGTGTATTTTAGACACAAGGCATGTAATCATTTATTGCACACGGAAAGGAAACTGCTCCTACATGGTACATGACCATTGACTGGTAACACATACATGGGGAAGGACTACACGGCATGTAGAACTGGACACACGGCGTGCATCCATTATTTCACATAGCAAGGACACGGCCTACGACACGGTGTATACCCAGAAATGGGGTACACGGCGTGTACTCAAACTACATGGCGTGTAGTTTCAAAATTATGAAAAGTGTGGGAAAAGTCCATTTTACACTCCAGAACACTTCGTGGACTTCTTTTTGACAAAGGAAAGGGCCGGAGAGGTCCGAGCCATTACTGATATGTATATCTTGTATAACATTCTCTTGATTATGTAATAATGTAACTTGAACAAGTAATTAAACTACTAACCCAAAATAATCTTGATAAGTGAAATATTTCACACACATAGAGGACAATTTTTCTAATAAGTTATTAAAAAATGGGTTGGTGAAATTTTATAAAGACATCATATATTATATTATATATTGTAAAATGAATCTTATATGGAATTATTTGAAATATTACATTATTATAATGGTGTTTTGAGTTCATTCAAATGAAATAAATCAAGAGGAATGGGTTTTATGAAACAATCTCATTGATTCGTGGGATTGATTAAGATGTTGTCTTTGATGAAGAAATCATACTATTGAAATGTCAAAATTGTTATGAATGTTTTTATAATATAGTAATTTAATGAAAAAAAAATTTATACTCATTTTTATCACCTTGTGTTAATTTTAAAGAGAAAATATTTTTTAAGGAAAATCTATTTGATTTTGATCTTCAATCATAACACCTTTTTCCATGATATACATGTTTTATAATAATTATGTGAGATGGTATGTCATATTCTCTTTTAATTTATTAAATTAAATTTAAAAAATTTATGACTTTATAAAAAAAATTTGAATGAAATATTTTCATTTTTTTCCACCAAATTTCAATGTGAAATATCTTTAAAATAATGGATGAGACATTTTCTTAATATATATGAAATTAAATAATTTCTCCACCGTGGTTATTAATTTTTTATTTGTATATTAATGTAAAAATAATTGTGGTTCATTTAAAAAAATTATTTAAATATTTATTTTCATTTTTTTATTAGTGACATTAAAATGGAAAGAATATTTTTCTAGTGGATGTTTTAATTATGTTTTAATCAAATTTTAATTTTCAAATGTTCTAAATAATTATTTAATTTGTTATATAATATGGATATTATCCAAGGAACCTTTATAATTTCTTTTTTATATGGTTTATAATTATGTTGAATCAATACCTATGAAACCCATTTAATTATCTAGTGTTATGTTCTGAGGAAATGATGAAATTTATGTGGAATCAATTTATTTTATGTGGTTTATTCTATGATGAAAATATTGTAAACCCCATTTTTTACTTGGATATAACATTATTAATAATTAATTATTTTGTGGACCTATTTTTTATTTTCATTAATTAAATTTTGGACCATTGTATAACTATAATGAACTGGGGGAACATGAATATATGATGTCAAAATAAATATTGAAATGTTGAGTGATCCATGTTAACTAAGTGCTTTTGTGAACTATGATAGTACTGGTAGTGAACCATGAATACTAAAATTTTATGGGGTTGTACCAATTCCATTATGATATTTTTAAAAAATAGATGTGATGAATATATAATTTATTTTATATTTTTATGAGTATTTCAAAATTACATGAATTATAAAAATGTTATGCCTTCATGCCTCTTATTCTTTAATACTATTATTATTTAAGTCATCATAAATTCCATGCATTATTACATGAATAAATATAATGATATACGATAATGAATGTATTTTATTAAAATGTTAATATCATGTCCTCATACCCTTTTTCACAGGTTATACTTATATTATCATTGATATATCACTTTTTGACCCTTAGAGAACCAGATATTTCCTTTTTGATGTAATTTATCCTAGTTATGAAGAAAGATATTAATTATAATATTTAATATAATGTAGACATTTTATACATAAGAAGTTGAAGATAATGATGATAATTTATGAATTAATTTTTTATGATTCCTTGTTTCCAAAGGAAATAGAAATAAATGATTATTTTGAGGATAAAAATTAAATTAATGAATATATATCTGTATAGATTTTATAACTATTTATTAAAATTATGGTTTTATATATTTTAAATCAAGGTAATGATTAAATAATATTATCAAACATCTATTTAAATCATTAATATAAACCAAACGGTTAAATACATTTATTGTATAATGTATTAACGTTTTGATAATAACTATGAAAACCTTATACTAAATGTATGGTGTCATTAAATCATGAATCATGATTTATAAATTATATATATATGTGTGTGTGTGTGTGTGTTTTTTTCATGATTTTTTGGTTACCCAATATGATTAATATCATAGAAATTATGGTCTTGTATTTTTTAAATTGATTGTACCTGAAGAATTATTTTTTATAATAAATACAGTGGAAGATTTAATGATTTTACACATAATAAAATTATGTTTATGGGAGATAGAATGAAAAATATTTTTGATTTAATAACCAAACATTTTGATGATATTAAATAATATGAGCTTTTAGAATGACACAATTTGGGAACACCATTCTTTCACGTAATTCATGAGGTTTTATCTATATTTTTTAGTGGGTCTATTGATCCATTAGTCGCTAAAAAATCATTAGTACCACTGCAATGACATTTCCCATCAATAAATGTTAAAAACATGAGATTTTTTATATATTATTATCAATTGGATGGGTAAACAAATATATAGTTTAATATTATCAATTAAATGATATAATAAGAACAAATTGAATATATGGAGTTGGATTATTTTAAATGATTATTTTTCAACAAGTACATTACTTACATTTTTCATAAAAATATTGATATAATTACATGATTTAAGGAAGAAGGATTGTGAATTTGTTGGTTCTTATGAAGAAAAATTCAGAACAAATAATAGGTACTCTATTGTTGCATTCATCTAAAAAGAATGTAAAGTGGATAAATTCTTTAGTGTCATAAAATGAAGAATAAAAATTGTGTTATTCAAAAGGGACATAAATATCATTGAATATGTTGTTCAATACACTCTCAATGATGATATGAACGATCAAGATACAAATCAGTCTCATGTTATTAATATGAAAGTAAAAAATGGAGTCGAATGGAATTATATAACCCATATAGAGAAGAATATTTGACTGCCTTTGTGCATGAATTGAAGAAAAAAACATGGCGTAAATTTAAATTAGGGAATATGTAATTTTTTAATGTTTCTAACATACGGATATCATGAAATTTTAGTCTAAAAATATTGGATAAAGTGATCTAACTATTCAGATACATAAAAATCACAACAAAAGGCAAGTCACACAATCTAGTGTTTTAATTGAAAGAATTTGTTCATTATTTAAGACAATGATGAAATATGATGGTTAATGGTGATTATCTATGTCAAAAACATCTTTCACCAAGTAAAAACTAGTAATATCATCCCATTACTATTTCTGTTGAGGCATATGATAAGAATGATGTTAAATTTATACATAACATCCACTAAAGACCATATAATTTTTAATTTTATTTTATATATAACCTCTATATTATATATAATAAATTTTCTATTTTCATCACAATATCACCTAAAAATTTAAATGATGATTTAGAAGAAAAACCACTTAATGGAATAATGGCCACATCCCAATACTATAATTCTTCTAAAGATAAATTTGTTTATAGTTTGATTTTTTAGAATCATGTCAATGTTATTTTTTTAATTTGATGATATTTTTTTAATGCATTATATTTCATTAAAATATAATAAAGTAATTGTATAGGATGTGATATTATGTTTGATATTCAAAAAACCCTATTATCTCCGATTAGTGTGGTGAAAAATGAACATCTTCGAGAAATTACATATATTATATGGGTTAGGATTCCTATTAAAAATCGGTGAATATCATAATTGTTTTAGGAGAAAATCATGATCGTGTGTACATGAATTGTGTGGATTATTATTGAGTACTTTTAGATGAGTTTCATAGTATTATACCAAATCATAATGTTGAGTTTTTTTATAAAACCCATACCCTATGCCACACCTATTTCCTTGGATCAATGTATAATAACCCCAATTGTGTTGTAAGAGTTGAGGATGGAACTCTATGATAATCATGGCATGGAATTTAGTCATCTAAATGATTTAAATCTAGGTGAACCAATTCAATATTATAATAAGAAAGATGAATTAGTGGAACTCTTAATTGATTATCGAGAACATAAACATATCATAATCATGAAAAAGTATAATATACCCAAAATTGATGAATTGAATATTCCATTTTTTGGAGATCAATACTTCTCCTTTATTGACATTAATTATGGATATAGAGAATTATATATCAAAAAGATATCATTTAGGATATAATGTTCCTCTGAATTTTTGGATACTATTAATTTATAGTGAATTTATTTTCCCCCAATAAAATAATCTTAATAATAAAATATTTAATGAATGTAGAATTTGGATATAGTCATGAGGAGTTAGTATTACTCATTATTGAATATATTCATTTATGTTAAGAGGGAATGAACATGTATGATTATTACTTTAGGATTTTGATGATGAACTTGTGGAAGAAAAATCGTTATGAAAATATATCCATGAATGAATTTTGACTTCAAAAATATTAATTTAAGGGTTATATAATCCCATGTTAGTGTATATAAGGAGACCATTTGAAGAACGATGTTATTAAACATTGTCATATACCAACCACTGTGACTATGATTTATATTTTTTATTGCATGGATGGACATTAAAATGATTTTATTGATAATTTTCATGGATATCAAACCCACTCACCATATTAACTCACAATGTATCCATGATCCTTTAGTTGAATTAATGTTATTAATGTTCTAAGGAACTCAATAGAATATTTTTTTTACATAAATATTCATACACATCCATGATGTGGTTATGGTTATTCAATTTTTTGTGATGAACAAATGAAGGAAATTTTATCAGTCCTCATGCAGAATTATATGGTTATCTCTTACGCGCCACAAAACTGGAATGTCAATGATAAAAATTATTCCACAAATAGTGATTATTTATCTACATTAATTTTTTAATTAATGAATTTGACACATTATATATAATCAAAATTTCATGACATAAATATTGACATCATCATATTAAAGTAGATAATAACAAAGAAATGGTTTAATATGTATTATATTTGTTGTTTTTTGTTGAATATTTTTAATTCTATAAAAATTGAAACCCTAGGAAATTGAACATGATGGATAATTCTCAATTTTGAATGCTTCATGATAGAATATAAATGATTAGTATGAAAAAATATCATATATTTTTTGATATATAATTTAAGAATCTTGGAATCCTAAAATAACTATAAATATCATATATTAATCATATGATTTTTTAGCCATTAATCATTCTAATGATTAATGAGGCATAAAAGGAAGATGTCATAAAAGTAAAAGCATGTTATAAATGTTCTCGATATTAACATTGATTGTTATTTATGAATAATTTTATAAATCATGTATATTATCATTAGGTACTAGATATGAAGATGTAATATATGGATGTAGCTCATCGTTATTTATTTACTATTATTCATGGATGTGTGAGGATGTATAGACATTTGATAGAGTAGTTATGGTGGTATAAAATGATGTGGAAACATATTGAGTTTGTTTCTTGGTACATAGTATGTATTCAATACATTTCTTATAGATAGATGTATATGTGGATATTACAATCATTTCCCATACAAGAATGGAAATGGGAAAAAAACACTATGTATTTTCATCATAATTAAAAAAATCTTAAGGGAGCAATACTAAATGGGTCTTTTTCATTATAAATATGATGTAATAAAAATTAATTTCCATTAGTGAAAATATTAATATCAATCATCATACTAGGTAATAATTCAATGATGTTGTATAATATCAGGGAGTACCATAATAAATTGTATCTGATATGGATGTAGGATTCTCCTAATTCATGCCCAAAACACATGCATAGGACTTGGATACATATTAAAGTTTCATTAGTACAAATATTTCACATACATATGGTATTTCTAAGAGGTACAATAAAACACTAGAATGTATTTTGAGCACTTTATCTTTGAATACCTTTTTGGAAATAACTATAAAAAAATATATGAGCTAATTTGGAGAAAGAAACTTATTGGGAATTAATATAGATGAGAAAATAGAAATAAATGTAAGATATATTCAATTGTAAAGAAGAGGATATTGGAGTACTAATGATATTTTATTCTTTCATAAATCAAAAATATCAAAAGATATGAGGTATTGAGAAGGTATTCATGTGAATATATCCTAGGAAGATTATGATGTTATATATATTTAAAATTTTGATAATATCTTTATATATCTGTCCTTTTCAAATTAGTGATAATATCAGGAGGGTATCAAATCAATTTATGCTTACATTGAATCTCAAAAAATATCATAATATGTTTCATGTATCTCTCTTGCAGATTTATAAAAAAGATCATTCACATGTAATGAGCTCGAAGATCATACTACTTTAGAATGAACATCTTTATAATGTTATACTAGTAGATATTATTTATAGTATATAAATTCTTCTAAAAAATAGGACCTCTCTGCAACTCAATGTTTTTTTGGTGAAACATCTAATTCTAGGAATCTATGTTCAATCATTAAAAACTAATGATGTAGAATTAATCAAAAGTATTAGTATTAGAGTGATAAAATTTGAAATAAAAAATTATTTTATTGGTTGTTGACTCTAACTCCCCAATATTTTTATGAAATTTTTTAGTTTAATTAATGTTATTCCTTTAATTGTGTTTGTAACATAGAACATCGTCTTTAGATGAACCATGTTACATTATTATAACAATAAGTGTCCACTATCTCACAGATTTTTTATTATAATGTATTAATAGTAGTAATATGTGTACCAATTATATAAGGTCAATAGTTTTATAGAATGAATTCTTAAGTTAAAAATTATAATAAAAAAACATTATTTAAAATTTAATGTTATGATTCGTACTAAAAATGGTTTTTATTCATTAAATATTACTTTCAAAAAAAATTAATATATATACTATTAGTGAATGATTGTAATGATATCTATTTACTATTTTATTTTTTAAATTTTTTCAATAGTAAAATAAATTATAGGAATTAGATTTGGATAAATCTAGTTTTATACATAATTGTTTTCTCCAAAACAAAAGTGTTAGTCACATTTTTTCCTCCTAATTTAATATTAATTTCTCTTATTTATAGGTTTTAAATTATTTATAATGAATTACATAATTAGAGACATGAGGAATTTTTTTAAATAGTCCTCTTTTTTATGTAAATATGAATAGTAATAGGGGTATATTTCATTTCCCTATTAATTAGTAAAATTGGTTAACTAAGATTAAATATATGTGATAAGGGGGTAATTATTCACAATGAATACTAAGTAATTAATATTATTAAACCATTATAACCACTGAATTTAAATTAACTAATATAAGACATTTTATTACATAAAAAGTGTATATATACTATTAAAATTACTGAATTGTATGAAATGTTACTCTCTTAGTTTTTATTATTTCATATTGTCCCCATTGGGACATAAGTAAGTTATGAATGAATAGAAATATTTTTTTATCCTAATAAAATTATTTTAATGATAGTTATTTATATTCAACATATAGTTGTTATATAATTTCTATAATTACTTATTCAACACTAATAAGATATTTGTCTAATTATTAAATTATATAATACATCTTTTTAAAATTATTAAAAGTTATATAACTTGCTTGAGATAGTCTGGCCAAATAATTTTATAGATCTCTAAGAAATAATTGGTAGGGATTAACAAATTATTTTGTAATTATGCCTTTATCTGGATTTATTTAAATATAAATAAAAATACGAATAAAAAATTGAAAATACTGAAATATTATAAAAAATATTCAATTAATTAAAAAATAAAGAAAATTTTAATAAGAGTTTGTGGATATAGTATGATCCAAAATGACATAAAATTTACATTTAAGTTATAATTTAAACAATATAATAAAAACTAAAAACCTTTTAATATTCTATTTTTATTCCATATTTAAAATAATAATTTGTTATCTAAGGTATAATGAAAATGAATACGTTCAATGTTAAACCAAAACATATATATATATATATATAATTAATTGGAAGATTTCATTATAACCCAATCAAATATTATCTCATAATCCATTCCAATTATAAGGATATGGCTTGTGAATTAATATATTATAACTTAATATTTTGTGAAATTTGAAAAGTTCCCCTAACACAAATTATAAAATGAAACATCCTCCCTTAGTTCTCCACACCACTATGAGCATTATAGCTCAAAGAACTCTTAAAATGTTTCATTTTTATTTCCTATAAACATTAGATAGGTTATGGTCTTCTGAAAAGTTCAACCCAATATCATTTTAGAGGAGATCTAATTGAGATATTTTAATGAAATATTAATCTCCCGACCAGAACACTGTATTTTTTACTCTAGTATATCCAATAACTTTTTTATATATCAATAAATAAATAATTATTAATACTACAAATTCATTAATTTATTTTTTATTCTTAAAACATGATTATAAAACCTATATTATATAATATTATACTTTAAATTATCACTTGTGCATACATACATCATATAATATCAATGTAGTGATATTAATCATTTATCATAAATCATATTATATGTTTGGGTATTATTTTGGGAATAATTTTAATATATGATACTTATAGAATACTTATACATGTTTAATTATAATAAGAAATATACATACATACTATATGAAGCATGGGTAAATGATAACACTATTCATGTGTATATCTGGAAAACAACCTCCAAAAAATAATGTGATTCATTTTTAAATTTTTTTTTGAATTTTATATTGATGATAGTTTTTTAGAATAAATATTATATAATATTTATAATATTTATCCTATAAATTTTAGTTAATATTTATCATTATATTTTCCAAAAAAAACCATGTTCATTTGAGTGTATGTCAAACATTCATCCTTAACATTGGAATTCATTTTTAGATCTCAAAATTTTTTGGATGAATATAAAAATATATATAATTAATATATCTAATATTTATATAACTATTTATTCTATCAAGATGATGTATCCATAATTAATGAACATGGGAATGATGTATGTAACTAAAATTTTCATTAAATATGAAAAATTTAATACAATGAAATATTTTTTTTAGAAATAATTATTGATAAATGGGGCATAAAAATTTATAAATGTTAAATAAATGAATTTATTGGTATGACAAGTACTATAATATAAATTTATAATAAATTAATTTTAATATAGGTTGGTGGAGTTATTTTTATGCTTAATGGAATCTATTTATGGGTGTCACATGACAATCTCATTGTTTATCGGCATTGATTATTTCCCTACCTCTATTAAAAAAATATTATGATCTAACACTAATAGAAATTTCTCATTTTATTTTTATTTATAAATTTCTTGAAAATTAATATTTTCTATTCATTTTTATCCGCTTTTTTTTTTGTAAAATAAAAAATAATTTTTTTAAATTGACTTTATATATCTATTTTGTGTTAAAATATTTTTCCATCAAAATCCATATTTTTTTAAAAAAAATTGAATAAAATTTTTATCTATTCTAGTATTTTTGGATTTTATAGTTACCCATATTATGATTTATAAATTATTTAAAGGAATAAATTTATTCATTTCCAAAATGACATACTTTATTACTTTTCAATCAAAAGTATGGGTGAAATATGATTTTTTACTAATATTACTTGAATGAATTTTCCTATGGTCATTTATAATTTTTTCATTGATTCATAATTTTCTTGTTTAAATAATATTTTTATAAAAAATCCCATAATATTTTTTTTTTAGTTTTTGTATGAGTGAATTCAAAATTATATGGTTATATTCATTAAGAATTTCTCAATGATATTTTAACTGATTTTTTATTTTTCAATGAATAAAATCCTTGATACCTTTTATTATTTAATTGTGATATTATAAAACTATTCCATAGTTATTAATTATTTTTATTTTTTATCAATATAAGGATATAATTCCTAAGAAACATTTTTATATTTCATGGTTTATGTTCTGATTCAGTGATGAAATGTTAATTAAAACCATTTCTTTTCAATGTGTTATGATAGGATGAAATCATTATGTAACCTACTTATTTATATGTTTTTTTTGATATTTGAATGATTTAAAATATAATGGAACACGTATGTATGATTTTAAATATTTTATGTCTGTCATTCATATCACTCTCCAATTGATTAGGTAAAGGTTGATATATCCTGAGATAAACGAGATTAGAATGGGGAGTAAACCTATTTTAGAAAGGGTCTTTGTCTTAATGATAGTCATTGGATTTATCATTAATTACTAAAATGGTATATTGATTGGTCCCATTTTACTATTATAGTATGTGGAATTTTCCATGATTGATATCCAAACTATTTTATATGATTATGTATATTCAAAAAACCCAGGTTTTCTACCAATTTTGTTCTCTCATATATCATGTTCTATAGTTTATTTCTGATTCATGTCTTGGGAAATGTAAATATTTTTTTATGACACTACATTGTGATAAATGATATGTAGCATATAGTTTTTAAATATTAATATCCTTTATCATTCTATTTTTAACAATTTTAAATTTTATAATCATTGATATCTACGTTTTTCACCATTATCAAGCATCATATGTCACCGATTATTATTTTTCCTTTTCCATGTATATTATGAAAAATATTAGGTATGATAAATATAATAATGTTTCATGTTGTGATGAAAAAGTGAGATATGACATAGATATTTTATGGACTAGTTATTTTTTTGTTTCATTGTCCTTGAAGATAAAATACATTAATTATTTTAACTTTTAAAAAAAAAATTAAAAATAATCATCAATGTATATTTTATTTCACTGTAAAAAAACATTGAGGCTTTATTAGAAGAAAATTATTTATTTACATGGGAATTATTCATACCAATATCCAATGTGTCAAGAAAATATAGCATATAATATTACAAGGGGAAATGACAAAGGCATGTGATTAAAATATGTGTGGTTAATGATTCTAATGATATTTTAACATATAACTAGATCATATCTTCAAATATATCTAATAATTTACATTATTTTGGATCCATTCACTCATTTCTATTTTCCATTTATAAAATAAAATTCGATATTTCCTATGAACATTAATAATGGTGTTACCAGGTACATATCTTAGAGGAAATCTCACATCAACAATGACTTGTCTATTGTTCCCCTAATAAAAAATAAAAAATTGCTATTTTTTGAAACAACAATTATAACCATGGTTTAATTATATGTAATTTTAGGTATGGTCTTGTTTTCAAAATAATATGTATAATCATTTTTCAATGAAATGGATGATACAATTTAGAAAGAATAAATGGAATTTCGGGTCATCTGTTAGGTAAAAAAAATATATAATTAATGATAATCAATACCCTTGGTTGTACATATGAATGTTATTCAAGGGGAATAATTAAAATAATAAATATATATGGATTATCTAACCTTCATATGGATTATGAAAATATTTTACTTGAATCCAGTAATGTACATCATGTGAAATTACTAGAAATCCACCAGACTGTGATGTGTATTTCATCCATTAATGTAATCCCTATTTAAAAATATATATAAAGTACTCCATATAACAAGGACATAATAAAATTAGTGGAGTTTAAGGAACCACTCAATGATTTGTGCTATAATTTATTTATTCACCCAAGTGTGTCACCATGGGTTCCATTATTCCAAAAATAGGAAGAAATATTGTTACATAGAGAAATTCATTGACTATAGGGAAATGAAATCTATTATGATATAGAGAAAAATAAATTATATATAAAATTAATTAATAATTCGATCAACATCACAATGAATAATATTTTACATGTATTTATCTTTACTATGGGCATAATAAATATTACGTATGGAAGGAAGTCAACCTTAAAATAGTATTAAAAATGAGATATAAACAATTTGAGTTTATAATACATATATTTTGTTTAAATAATGGAATATTAATTTTTTGGATATAATAAATAGGTTTTTCACGCAATATAGTTATAAATTAATCATTGTATTTATTAATGATGTCATAGTGTATTCTATAATCTATATTGACTATGAGAATAATTTAAAAATCATTATTATGAGTCATATATGAATTTAATTATATGGGATATTTATACATAGTTAATTATGGCTTTATGAAGTATCATTTTATGTCCACGTTTTCTCCATGGAAGGAATCTTCGTTGATCCTATAATGAAAAATGTAGTTTGAGAATAGCATAAAACAATAAATATAACTAAGGTACACAATTAAATTGATTTGTATGGTTACTTGGATGATTCATCAATAATTTTATATTTTATCAAACCTACCGAAAAAATGTATTCATAATGTGGTAATGTTTATATTTAATATGGAATGTGAATAATGTGTGGATAAATTAAATATGATATTTCTCAGTGTTAATATTTTTACTCTAACATTAAGAAATGATGGATTTTTTATATATTGGGATTCATGGAAGAATTGAATATTTATTTACTTATTAAAATTTTAATATTAATTTCATAATAATAAATTTATTTAATTATTTATGAACAAAACTATTCAACCAATGGTTTGTAGTTATTATCCATAATCTGTTCTTATAATATATAGAGAATGTATATATAGTAGATTATTAACGACATACAAAAGTAGAAGATCCATGATTACAAGTTATAATTTAAATACATAAACATTAGTAAAATTATAAGGAATGAGA
Organism: Viscum album; assembly: GCA_963277665.1. NCBI lineage: Eukaryota > Viridiplantae > Streptophyta > Magnoliopsida > Santalales > Viscaceae > Viscum > Viscum album. The sequence goes on from OY728146.1 coordinate 1,298,793,672, forward strand.
TACAATATGACTCTGATTGTTCAATATATTATAAGCTGGAAAAGAAGGTATCATAATGGATTTTTTGAGCTTGATAGATCAAGGGGTCTATAACAATACAATTATTAAGAAGGATCCCACATCCAAAGGTTATGAAATGATGAATATTTTAATTATTAAACAATGGGATACATCACTCACATTCAAATGCTTTTGATTTATAATTTATATTAAAATATAAAACATTCCTAATGTTAATATGATAATGTTTAGAGGTAAACTAATGACATGAATAAAGGTAAATAAAAATATCACATTTGTAGATATCAATATAAAAATTAAAATGAGGATATGTTTTCAATAAAAAAACTTATCAAAAAATGTAGTTTTTGAATTATTTTAAAGTATCATATTTTATATATACCCTGGTGGTATTAATATGTTCCTCTATTTGAGGAATCATTTTTGTGGGTTAACATGAAGAATGAAATTTATTATTATGTACCATGGTGCATTGTGATAAAATAGTAGATGGATAAAAGAAATAATCCTTTTGGAGATCAGAAACCAAATCTTATTATTTAGGAATAGTTAATGATTTTACATGGAATTTTTCAAACAACTACAAGATTATCTAGGAAATAATGGTAAATAAAGGTAATTAATGATCGCCTTACCAAATATTTAAATATAATTTCCATAAAATAATAATTACCTCATGAGTTCTTTATAACGATATATATTAATGGTGTACTATAAATGTAGGTTGTGTCCATTTCAATTTATTTCGATCATGATTCATGTTACCCACCGAAATTATAGATACACTTATAAAGTCTCATGATACTGGGATTCTTTTCAGCACTACCTACACTAATCAATCTTATGGAGAGGTTCACATCTATCATTAAACTTGTGTTTCCATGTTGTTTTCTTGATCATTTGGTATTAATGGTATATGTGGTCATTATTTAGCTTCGATAGAGTTATCCTATAATAATATTTTCCATTTAAGAATTAAAATATCATCGTACGAAGGATTAGAATGAAAGATTATGTTGTCGGGATGATCTTTTTGAAGTAAAAAATTTTATACCAATAACTTGTTATTGATAAAATTTGAATGTTAAGGGATATATAGAATCATATTAGTAAGTGAATTTTTCTGGAAAAGAATTATATTTATTTCCAAAGGATATATTTTTTATTCTATGTCTCTGATCATGATTTCTTGTAGCTATATTAATGGAATTGTGTCAAAGGATTAATAAAAAGGGAAAACTAATCCCTACATGCAACATTTAATTGGAAAATTTATAATGGAATATATATTTTGATTATCATTTGGAAATTACTGCCTAACTATATAATGTACGAGATGATTTACATATATCAATATTATGCCAGTTTATGTAAGATGAAATATATCTTCCCACTATAAAAGGAATAGACATGGTGTATGATATATCATATTCAGAGGCATAAAAACAACTTCATTAAAAAAAATTATGTATGAATAAGTGAATCCACGTGAAATGAGAATTTTATGAAATCAAATAATGGAAGATAAATTTTGGGATCAAGAGTACTTTTTTAATAATAAACACCAACACTCGATTAGAATGATATATCTATGGAAATTACAAGATTAAAATTTTTCATGGAGGAAAAAATGTATTACCCAATTTCCAATTATAGTATGTTACCCTTATATTATTATAAAAATACAATAATATTTTAATTTTAATTTTTTTTTCACAAAAAACTCATATTTGATAGGAACATATTGGGTTTTATTATAATTTGTCAAATTATCATTATAATGATTTTTTAAAATTTTCCATTACAAATACTATTTTATGAATTATGGAAAATTTATTTTTTAACTATTACTAAATTTATATATAATAAATATTTATAATATTTATAATTTAAAAAATTATTTCTTATCATGTTTATGGAAATAAATATAAAATAATTTTGTGGAGAAGTTGATATTTTTTATAAAATAGATTACTACTGTTTAATATATTCCAAATTTACATAATTATGATTATCATTAATAATTAATGTTTTCTATAAAATTTATAGTTAATATTGTAAATATATAAAATTATGTAAATATAATGATGATCAATAGTCATATTGTGAATAAAAGTTTGTTTTATTTATGCAAATACATTTATTATTAAATATTTTTTTATAAGGTTTATAGGAAAATTGTTTTATATAATTTTCCCATATATATGAATTGAAGTTGACAAAATTTAGTACATATTTATAATTATAAAAAATAATATTAGCAATTAATTTCAACAAAATTGTTTTGAAATTATTAATAATAAAAAATTATTAAATTAATTACCTTTGTCATGGATAAAATTGGGATACTAGAGGTTAAGCATAAAAGATCATGATTGAAATTACATATACACTTATTGAAACCTCATAATTTTGTTAGAATTTTACAGTATGATTTCTCCCTATAATGTGATCCATTTGGAGCCATATTTCCAAAAATTTGTTATGTCATAATAAACAATTATTTAAAAATTTATTGTCTTATACTGAACACAATTATAAATTAAAACCTTCTTTAATCACGAACTCACAACATATAAGAAATTTACCTTTTTTAAACCCTAAAAAAATCTCTCAAAAAATACTTATAAAATTTTAGAGCAATTAATTATCCAAAAATACTACCCGTATGGTCCTCAATAAAATATCCAAAAATAGATATTTTATTTGAAGGTAATTATTTTCCTCAAGCTCTTTCTTTTTTTACTTCTATGATTTAAACCATAAATTATTTATTCAAAAATTCAATATTATAATACTATTATATTTAATTTAATAATGTTTTGTTACATTTAGATCATAATATTTATCCATTATCTTATCAATCTAAGTGAAACAATTGAAATCACTCATTTCAATGGAATACTACTACCTCACTAACCATTGTAATTTTTTTCCATCATTGAATCACATTAATAGTAATAGTCATATAAATTATTAATATATATTCTTTATATAAAATTATATAAATTTTATAACATTATTATATCATCTAATTCATTACCCTTTCTCCCTTTAAGGGAATGATATCATTGCCATTTTTCATGGTCAATCTATAGTGTCAATGAATAATTATTAAAAATAATATAATTATTACATTTGATACTAATAACATTAATATAATTTTATATAAAATGGATCATTTTAATATATTTAATAATATTAACATTACTGTAAAATTATGTATGATGAAATAAATAATTTCACACAAAAACAAAGGTAATAATGAAACATTATTAATGAACTAATTATATGATTCTACAATAGAATAATATATGTTACTAAAAATATTTAATATGGTTCTTTTTATAGTATAAAATTATAAATTTCATCAAGTAATTAAGAAATATTTTACTCAACAATCATATAAATAGAATCATTGGGTAAGAAATTTTATCTCAATTTAAACTCTATTGAGACATATTTTTTTATTATGCACCTTTTATCATTTTTAGTGTATATAATAAATGTTTTACTTATCAAAAATGAATAATTATTTATTCATGATGATTAATGTTTAAATTCAATTATATTATTCTATGGGGTTAAAATTTACATGTTACCAAAGAGGTAATATTCTATTTAAAAAATCACATTATATTTGGTATGATATTATTTATATTAAACTAATATAAACAGTTACCCTTTATTATATCAAATAATATTAAAATTCATTTGATATTTACGATTTTTTTTATATTTACATCAAACTTTTAATCACATTGGTACTTTAATCATGAAATTAAATGTTTAAAATAAAAATCTATTTTTTTCCCTATTAATAAAATATATTCATATTCCATGTCCATTTTTTCAAAATGATTTAAAAAAGTAAATTTTTAAGAAAAATATTTATTAAGGAAATAATATTTTCTAAAAGACATTTAAAAATGAATTAAATTAATATTTATACTGATTTATAAAATGGACTATTTTTAATTTTAAAAAAAACATTATGTATACGATGATAGTATACTTCCCCAAAAACGTATCCATTTTAAGAAGTATTTCATCCTAAACATGGTATCAAATGGATTTAAAATAAAAATCATTTATGATTTATTATCGCATTGTTTCACTTATATTCCCTTTATTCAGACAGGGGAAATGATTTTATCATAAAACCAATATTGGCAATGAACTGATTGTAATATATTGTTTAATATTATTTTTTATTCATTAAATTTTACATGAAACATTCAAATTATTATACTCATTATAAAATAAATATTAAATAAAATATATGTATTATTTTTCTTTCAAATGTTTGTTTTTTAAAAATATATTTTCTACATATGAGTTTTACTTAATATGTTATTTTTCTGACATGGGAATATTGATATGCCAAAATCATTATTCAATATGAATATTTATTGATAAATATTATTTAATATAAATGGTATTGATCATTAATTATATGAAAAATTTATAATACGTTAAATGATGTGTGAGACTAGATTATAGATTTCCCCTTGATGCATTGTGAAGTCCCAAGACAAAAATGTGTCTTTAAAAATTAAATTTGTTTTTTGTATACATACAAAATGGTTTAAACTATCGTTGTGCATTACATTGATGGTTTAGTTATAATTATATTCTAGATCATGAATTCAAATATTATGCATTCCTTTTAATGTGAAATTATTTGTTATTATCCATGAAATTATTTCTAGGATATCATTCATTGATTGAGTTCATGATTAGGTTGTTGATCAAATTTCATGTTTTTTCAATCATTAACCATTCCATGTTTATAATTATATGTATTATTAAGATAATTTTTATTTTACATAACCCTTATAAAAATTCGAGCTCCCCATTATTGTTCCCCTTCATCCAAGATATTAACAATATTTTCTTTAATGAGTTCCTGAATGATTAAGGGTATCCATTATTATGTATTGTATTTTATCCCTAATATAAAATGGGTATCATATATTTATGTGGATCTAATGGACTAAAAAATGGATTTGTCCTATTGCATTTTAACCCTTGTATCTATACAATTGTAATAAATAGTCCATTAGTTCTAGGTTGTTGAATGAGATGTTATTATATATTATACAGAGGATATTTTAGGGAAATTATGTCTAGTAATTCAAATATAAGAGAATCATAGTTGTAATCCATGAGGCTATAATGGGAATTATAATTTACAAGAGGCTCCAATGAATTTAAAATATAACATAGTATTTATTCAGTTCCCCATAATCGAGAATGGGTCAAGAGGGAGGGGGGTGGGAAAAAATCCTAATGAATTATTTTATATTTATAGGAAGAGTGGATATTTTTATTTAGGGGATTGGTTATCTATAGAGTGTATATTAGTTTTTGTAGGGGATTTCTAATTATATTAGTTATTATTGAAATTATTTTATGAATGAATGGGAATAAAAAAATTTATATTTACGTGGCCCTAAAGGAAATATCTTTTGGATATTCATGTACAAACAATGTGGATTTATTAGATTAATAATGATGATTACAAGTAATTATTATTGTATAAATTTTATTTTGAGGCCTTATTATGGATAATGGTTACCTTTTTGTTAATACTCATCACGGGGGATAAAAATTCATTTTTATGTGTTAATATTCACTCATATTTATTTATTTTTTCCTATTATAAAATTTCATGGAATATTAATTTATTGATGGATCATGTATGTATTATGGACACATCATTATGCATGGGTGATTTTTGAACAAATTTATAAAAAGGTGGTAAATAATATAGGACATGGGACAATGATACGACATTTATCTAAGATTATGTTATGACAATTTTATTTGGGATTTTTGGGAATTAAAAGGATCATATATGGATTTTTATAGGGAATTACCTAACTTGGGAGTTAAAATATTAGTTTATTATCTCTTTTTACTAGTTAGAGAAATTATAATATTTGTTTTTAGTGTATTTATGTTTTATATAATCAATATATTGGTCATAGTGATCCCAATGAATATAAATCATATTGATATTATGAGAATCATTAGTGGGTTTAATAGAATATTAGTCAACAGTTTTGGGAATATGTAATATGTATATACAGTTATCACAGAATATGTCTAGGAGATATTTTAAGATTGAATGTCATATTTCATTCTAATTATATTTCCAGGGAAGGGAAAAAATAATAGATTCAACATTATAGGGTGGCAATGAATAATGTAGAAAGTATACCTAATAAAATATTGTGCTTCCACCTCACTCTATTTTCCTATTACTTATTGTGTGATAATGTATTTTTTGATATATTAGGGATATTTTAATGTATGATTATATTCATTTCAACTTTTATATTTGTCCTGTTTGATATGAGAGTGTTTTTTCTTATTTTACATCTAATTTTTTCTAATAATTTTAAATCTAATCATTTTGATTTTGATTATAATTTTTAACAAATAAAATAATGTAATAATGGGATAAATAAGATATTTTGTATATGTGTGGATTATATCAATAGGTATGATGAAATATTTGATTTTTTATGCTTTATAAATTTTAATTTTTTTTAAGATATTCATATTGGATATAAGTATTCACATTCGTTTTTGGATTTATTATTATAAAAGATATGTGATATTAAATCCATTTAATGGTGAATATTTAAATATTATTTGTAAATTAAATTCTCAATCCAGTTGATATGCTTTATTTTTTGAATTTCAATGTGTTATTACTTCCAAAATTCTAGTATTATTTATTTGTTTAGTTAATATGGACACATGTGTTGTTTTACTAATTTTGAGAATTTTATAATATTTTTAGCGAAGAATTATTTGGGTTATCTATATGTAATGATGTATATTTATTGATATAATTTTTTTTTGTTTTCAAACTATTCTTATTCCTCCATATTATATAAATATTGTTGTATTATATTGTTTGAAAATATAGTTATAGGATCATAATTTTTATTTTATTAATTTGTGAAATTATTTAAGAAAATGTTTAGATTAATTTTTAAAATTAAATATGATGGATTTTTTTATTTTTAATATAGTTATTCAATATCATTATACGGGGAATATTAAGTAAAAATATCTATATACTTAATATGATTAGCGTTTGTTCATTTACATTATCCCATTGGTTTTCCATTATTAGTATTATTTTAGGTATCCATTAGCCTAGGATTCATGGTATGGATGAAAGAAAGAAGATTTTTTATAATATATATGGTCATTTTGAATTCGTGGTTATTTATTTAATTATAACAAATACACTATCCATATAAAAGGAAATAGTCAATTGGATTTGATATTCTTATCTAAAATATATAGTTAATTTTTTTATTGATGAAATATTAATATATTCATGATATCATTATGAATCCAATGAACATTTGGATCTACATTAGTGTTATAGTGTTATCAAAGAAATAATGATGGTTTATATAATTATAACATCATTTTATGAATGGATTATTGTTTCATCATGTTCATGAGAAGAGGTGATGCATGTTTTTCATAACTATATATTTCTAATTTTTCATTCATGGAATATGATACATCATATTGTTCAGATCTTGTATCCATTGATGAATAAGTAAATAATTTTTTATTTATATATAACATAAAACTATGTATGTAAAAGTGGGTAATAACATTGTTAATGGATTGATGTAGTAATTCACAATAAAAAAATAAATTTTAATATTTCATTAAATTTTCAATGAAGGTGTTTTTTGATCACCAAATTTTGAAATCACAGTTTGGTTTGTGGTTAGTAAACATTTCAATGATTTTTATTTCTTATCAATTTATCAAATGATAACAATTGATGAATTGAGATGTTTTTATATCTAGTAATTTTGAAGATATTATTGGATTTTACGTAGAATTGTAACTACTGAAGATGAGAGAATCATGTTTCAGTAATATTAATAGTTGAAAATTGATTTTGGTGCTATGATAAAACATTGTATTTAGTATTATTAGAAAAAATGGAAATATAAGTGAACTATTGAGATTTAAGTTATATAGAGAATACCATTATTCATGGTTGCAATTGGTAGTGAGAGGATCATATTTATTTACATATAAATTTGTATAATAATAGATAATTTTTACCGATTAAGGAATAATATTTAAAATATCTTCTTGGTAGAAATCAAAATATACTGACCCATTTTATAAGGTATTCTTCCCTAATTTTTTTGGCTAACATCATTGTAATCATTTTATGAAATATTTTAATGTATTAGGTTATTTGTTTTAGATTGTGAGAAGGGATTAGTAAATTATAATTTTTAATATTAGTTCATATCGTGAATAAAACAAGGATAGTCCATGTTTTGTAATAATTTGGCACCATGATAATGCATCACACCGAAGGATGGGAATTGTTTAAAAAATGTGTGATGTGTAAATTGGTGTCTTTTTTATTGATCTCCATGATAGAGGAAACATCACATGTACCTAAAATTCTTCGATGTCATGGATGTGGATGAGAAAAACTTTTCTTAGTTATTTCTTATTCGAAAGAGGAGGACACCCAGTTGGATCAGGAATTAGAAATTGTGTGTCCAAAACGTGTGCCACATTACGAGTAGTGGAATTAAATTTATTTATGAAATGTAACTTATAAAATTTCCCCATATTTCCTACACATATAATCTAAAATATCTTAATATATGAACCAAAATCTTATATCTCATAAATGGATATATCTCCATGATTAAATTTTGTTTAAGTTGTCATTTATATAAATCAATGCTCTAGCTAAGTCTCCAAAACTGGAAAAATATTTTTATAGAAGATGATTTAACCTATTTTTCCACATATATAGATTTTTATGAGCCCAATTTACCAAGATAATTTCACCTTAGAAATTGAGGATTTTTCAAATCTAGTCATGGGTCATATTAAGAGAGTGGATATTGGTGATCCTGATTATGATGGTCTATATAATTTTCTTGATATTAATGATTTTATATGTATATTTATTGTTCTGAAATTACATTTACGTACTATCTTATAGTTTCATTGAGTATGGAAATTTTACTAGGAATTAAATTCATAAAAATGACCATTTGTGGACTCCATTAGGTTTGTTGATGATTTTATACTATGCCAAATGATACACAAAGGGTATGCCACTGCATTGAATATTCAGTAATGAATATTAAACTTTTTATATTGATAATCCATTAGTGTGAAAGGGTAATAATTGTATTTTGGAATGTTTTCATTACTGAGAGGCTTACTAGAAAATTTTTTGGAATAAGGGATTATGATAATGAAAAATGGTGAATTGAAATGATTGTTATTTTATGATTTTTTGGAATGCCTCTGAGCTATTTGAAATTTTTTAAATGGATTTATTTGGATCTTGGTATTTTTGTGGATTTCATTGATTTAATAAATATGTTTTGATGTGTATTTAATTTTAAGATGTTGTGTTTATATCATGATGATTTCAGATGTTTTTTTCTTGGGTATCAAATATTGAATTGAATTTCGGGTGTGTTTTCCCTTTTTGGGTAAAATATAATTAGTGGATATTTTAATGGGTTTGATGGAATTAAATATATTTATCTATTATTGACTCTAATATTCACTTTGTACCTTTTTAAATGTTGAAATAGTGGGTTATTGAAATTAAACCAATTATACCCATGGATCGACAACCTATTATATCATTATATTCTAATTTTATTAACATGGACTAATTGAATCTGAAACGATGTAATAAGAAGGGAAATGGTTAATGTTAAATCAAAAATAATTCTATTAATTATTGTATTTATGTAAATTTAATTATTGAGTCTACTTTATATTTGGTCAAATGGTTTATGGATGAAATTGGACTTGGAAGATGATTATGTTAGACCATGAATTTCAATGAATGTTGGAATGGGTTATCCTGGATAAAAATACCATGTATTTAGTTAAAAAAAATTATGAAAATTTAAAAAGTAATATGTGATTCTCTAAACCAATGTGTAATGGTATATGATGTGGCACTCCTAATCATTGATTTAGGATTCATCAATGTAGAGTTTGAGATCCCTGATTGAATATCATGTAAATGGAATTTCTAATATGATTTTAGATGGACAGACATGGAATTTGAAATCCATGATTTTATATGGTGGACATGTTGTCTATTTTTTCTATAGTACCATCAATGATATTTGTGAATTGTTATCATTGATTATGGAATTAATAACGGGATCAATCCTTATTCACAATTAATAGTTAATATTATTGTGAAATTAACTCTTTTAATTTAAAATGACTTACCCCTTTGATTTATAAATCCAAAAAATTAAATAAATGATGTTTCGGTTGGTTGGTTGTGTGAAATGTCGTATCACAATTTTTTAAATGTATAATAAATAAATGAATACACTGGTCCAATATTCATTAATTTTTTTGTCTATTTTCACTATTAGTTATCTTTAAACACAATTTTTCATAATGGTTATAAATTTCGACACACATGGTAGTGGCATAGTATTTTATATATACACACTACTCGAGATTTGATTGAATAGGGGTACATGATCATGTAGAAAATATTTTTTTAAATTACATCCAGATAAGGTTATAGGGTTTGGTTCATAAATTTGGTGATTGGATGAAGAACGAGATATTGGGAATCAATTTAGGCACTGTACCACGTGTGAGGAATTTCAAAATTTTGGTATTTGGTATTTCTTTTAATTGAATGAATTATACGTAGATTGGACATATTATTATTATTTTATTTTTATCTTAGGATAATTTTGTCACATTTTTTAATATATATTATTTACTAATTATTGTAATTATATATTATTGTGAAAATATTTATTATTTGGTTCTACACTAATATGATGATATTGTATTCCTAATTTTATAAATATGCCATTATTTTTATTTAGAATACTCCGAAGTGTGGGGTGGCGCGTTTGATTTCACATAGAACACCAGTTCTGGGAAAGGCTTGGTAATGATACCAACCATAGGTTTAAGCATCACTACGCTCGGGAGGAAAATTAGTTTTTGGGGGTGGGAAATTGATTTGTTTATGATTTTACTATTGAAAAAATTTTATCTTCATAGTGATTTTATATAGTTTTTAGATTTTTATATATTATCATGGAATTAAATAAGAATACAAGTGATTTTAGATTTTTATAGTAACATGTGATTTATATTATATCTCTATGTTTCCTATGTTTTCTAGTTACTTGGGATTAATTATGATGGTATTTTTTTAGGTACATTATTATTGGTTATTTGTGTCATACAATTATAATAAGCTAATTAGGGTAGTTGGTATTTAAATTATTTGAAACCATATATATACTTTATATATATGTGTTTGGAGGAATCTATATAATTATCTCATCATAAACATCAATGTAATAGGATGATATAAAAGAATTTTAATATATTTGATATGGTCAGATATTTTTTGACTATGTATCTTATATGGTGTTTTATCATCATTAATTTTTTAATGGAATTCTTTGAATCACAAACGAAAAAAATATGAAAGTAAAATAATGATAAAAAGTTGAAATTATGGAATCTTTAAAGGTTTTGAAATTTGAATCCAACAGTTTTCTAGTATTTTTACTCTAATATAAACTGGAAAATGATGGAAAAATTAGCAAAGTTGTATTTGGGTTTCACTTATGTTCATAGCTAATATTATTTATTGGGTTTTTGGTCTTTATGGTTTCTCATGTATTGATTCCCTTACTCTTCATTGGTTTGGATTATATGGGTTTGGAGATTATAGATAGAAGGATGTTTTTTATACATTTGTATATGTTTTGACTATGAGGTCATGAAATTTTTTCTGGTAACTTAGATGTGGTGACCTCTATTGGTTTTATTCTCTAGCATGAAATATGTGTTTTGGAATAAGGATTAATTAATAGTTATTTTTTATACGGTTATAAAACCTTGTTTCAATGGTGGGTTTTTTACAATATATGGTGTGGTTATGAATGGAAGTCTTGTGTGTTATTTTTGATATGTATTCCTTATTATGATATTCCTATGGTTTTCAAAATGTCCCACATGTCGTTCCGAATTGTAATTTTATTTAAGTAATAATGTGTAGTTTATGGTGACATTATCCTAGTTTTGTTGGTATTTTAGATTGTGAATCATGTGTTTATATTCTTTGGAAGATGAATCGGTTCATGGTAGGTTCGACTGATTTTCAATAAAATGAAAGGCTTTTCCTTGATTTCTATGAAATAAATGGACCTTGATATATTATGGTATTATTTAAGGCTAGTTTCATAATTTAAGGGTCATTTAGATACCTAGATCATCTATTTTAAGGATGGTTGATAAATTGATATAATTTTATTTTTTTTGTGTCCTGATAATTGTGGAATGATTGTGTAAATATGATTAGAATTGTGGAATGATTCTCTTGTGATAGTCGGCTATCCTGATAGACCGAACTTGTTCAAAAGTCCATTTATTTTTATGGGAATGATGATTATTCCATGATAAAATAGAAAATAATGAGAAAATAAGCGTTTTTAGTTTATTGATTATGGATTTTATCTTAATCCATGTTATATTTTACTCAACGGAATCTGATCATGGTTTCCTGAATGGTCATAAAAATTAATGTGACTTGGGGTATTGTAGTGATGTTGGGATAGTAGGAACATGTTGGAGGAGTAAAATTTTGTTTGTGAAATGTGGATTAGAGGATAATGGAAGTTTTAATTTCTTTTTCAATGAATTATATAGGATTCACTCTAATTATGATCTAGTCCATTTGGTTTTGGATCGTTGAAATTTTTTGTTTGCATCCTCATTGAGCACAATGTAGGTTGTGAAGGAATGAATTTACTATGATGGATGTTTTATTGAAAGAGAATTTTTTTCCATAACTACTTGGTAGATATCCATGGGGTTATATTTAATTTTAGTTAGTGTCTCCCATTTTAGTAATGATGACTGGAGATATTGAGATTCTATGATAGAGGGGTTCATGTGTCAATTTTTGGGGTTTTACATTTCTTTAAATCTTAGGGAGACATTAAATATTGAATTGATGGTAAAATTTAACTATTAGATCATAGTTTACTCCTTCTCTAGAGACTATCTTGTTCAATATCTTTATGTCATCCTCAGTATATTGAGAGAGAATCATCTATATCACTTGCTATCTATGCAATAATTATAGCTTGACGAATGTATTATTTGTAGATTACTATTATGGATCACTGTAAGAGAGGTCATGGGGTGGGAATTACATCATAAATGATCTTTGTTAAAATTCTTTAGTAAAGACTGTATGTCCTCGAAGGCCATGTGTTCTATTCTTAGAATATAATAATGGGATATAGTCGATATTACATCGCATCTCCCATATAAGAGCGATACAATGATGCACAATTCATGGGATCATATATAGTTGGTATGTTATTCATTTTGGATAAATTTTCATAACTGAGGAATTGAATATTACTCTCTCAAAGTAGATAGTTAAATGTTTTTCATATATTAGGACATTTTTACTGAATGTTTTTTATAGATGTGGATTATTCATGGTGGCACCACGATTCCAGTGAGGAACTTATATGGCATGTTCCAGAATTGTTTTGGAAATTATAATGGAATATCATTTGTTGTAGATGATCAAACATCAAATTTTCATTAGGATCAAGGTGTGTTTGAATGTTATTTCCAGTTTATTGTTTCATAGGTGTGTTAGTGGTTTTATATGGAAATAAAATGGATTTTAGTCAGTTCGGAACTAACACTAGGATGTAATTGGAGGTTTATTGTGGGATCGAATTGGCATGTTTGGGTTATAGTGGAATGACTATGGGTGTGAGAATATAATGATCATATGGGAAAGATATGTGATGGGTGATGGGGTTATGTTGGCCATGGATAGTCTGATTGGAATTTTTATTTGTATTTTTTGTGTAATGTTCAAAATCACATAAAACATTTTTTTGGTAAGGATGTGAGAATTTTGAAATTTTATTTAATATTTAAATGAAAATTTGGGTTGATTGATGTTCATTAGTGGATAGTGTGTTTTCAACCATTCTAAATGGATTTTTTATGTTTAGGATTGTTTCTAATATTAATGTAATTATCATGGTTTAATGGGAATTGTAACATTTGATCTACAAAAGGCACATTGAGGGAGAGTGAGTTTCAAATTCAAATGGGATTTTCTACTATCAAAGGGGACATGAATCAACTTTGGTGGATGTAATCTAAGCCATATGGTGTGTAAGACCATAGGATTAGTGATTAATAAATCAACAATAACTTGAGTTTTCTATTAGGATGATATGGGGTGATCACTATATTACAGTTTTAGTTTGAGAGATACAAATTGGACATGGATTTGTGAGTTGAGTGAAATTAATTTGAGGTTGTTTGTTTTTAGTGCATCACATATTTAGAATATATACAATGTCATGGGTTTTATGTTATTGACCTGCATACGTTGTTAGTCATGGATTAATGGTCATATATACCACTCGAGGATGATAATTGTTATGGAGGGGAGTTTGTAAATTATCAACTATTTTTAAATGGAATGTTTTTATATAGTGTTTTATTATATGAATTTTAAATGATCAATGAAATAAATATTAGGGGTAAAGAAGTTATCATCTATTTCCTTTGGATGTGGAATATTTAAATGATGAAAAATGGTTCTTAGAGTTCATGGAGGATATACATTACTATCCATAACGCATGATCACACAGAGAGAAAGAGGGGCGTAGACTAAATCACATGTGCGGTAGCCTTATGACACCATGCGAATTTACCCCAATTCATTGTGTAGACCTTCTGATGATCACACGTTATCCAAACATTGTAATTTGACCTAAAAACTGTGTTTCTTGTTTCCTTTAGGACATTCGGTTATGTAATAGCTATAACTATTCACCATGGGCCAATGATTTGGGATTAGAGTCCTTGAGGATTTTGGGCCACCTAGGCCTTCGGGTCAGTAGGGATTTGGGGCAACATTTATGGCCTTCATGACACCTCAAGGCCTTTGGGCCACATTAATTTTCCCCAGACACACTACCAAAAAGGTAGTAGCCCTAGAAGATGATTCAGAGCAGGTGTACCCACCAGAGAAGAGTCCAATGGATTTTTAAGAATGAGAGGGTATGGTTATGCCATCGGTTCCAGCCTGTACTTTCATGGGAATCCTAGACAGATGGACATTCAAAGGTGGAGAGCTACTATCCTGATGTAAATGTTGGGGAGGGGTAGTTCCTTGTATATAGTTTTGTTGAATTCCATAAGACCTTCGAGTCATGTAATCTCTTAAGCCTACGGTCCATGTAATCTATGAGCATACTGGCATTGTATGGCTTCCCCCTCATCCTTAGAAATGGGGGTTATAAAAAATCTATAAAAACGAAGGCCTTCCGGCCATTCGGGGATGTGGAGTTTCTTATAGGACAAATGAGACATTACTATTGGGGCATAATTTCAACAACATTTCACCTATTTAAATGTGATAAAATTAATTTTTTTTCTGACCCAAATAATATTCCCATAGATTTACTACTTCAATTATTATAAAACATCATAATATTCAGTCAATAAGATCACATCTCCACCTCAAATGAATCTACTTTGATTTTGAATCATTTGAGGTTCTATTTCATTATTATCATTGATCCATTCAGTGTTTATTACCATATTTCAATGTATATTATATATGTGGATTAAATTTTTTATCATATTATTCTATAATATTATAAAACCTTTTCTCAAGGATCTCATCACCATAAATATTGAGTTCATTTTTTCTGAAATCATTGTCAATTGATCAATGAGTGGTTTTATATGAGCTTGAAGAGGTTATCGTCAATATGATTCCTATATTCTATATGTTATTTCTGTCTATATAGTTATGCTGATGTTATCCTAAATTATATTTCATTTAATAAACTATAAAAATTAATTTCGTTATTAAATTTATGTGATAAACCCATCATGGATCCCATTGGGTCCATTTATTACTTGAGATTGTGTGTAGGGATACCCATTTGGCATTTTAATCCCTTCAATGTGGTGTAGTTAAATTGTAAATGTTGATATAGGAAATATATGAGATTAGTTTTTTGATATTGTCTTTTGGAATATAAACATGTTTAAGGGAATAAATGTTGTAATTATTGAACAAATTTTTATGAAATTATAATTGGATAAATTTTGGTATTTCCCATGAATATTGTTTTTGAAATTATTTAGTGGATTTTGAATTATTTTAAATTTATTCCTTTTTATTTTGATGTAGATGTGATTTAAAATTAGGGTAGAATAATTTTTATAATGGATAATGTTATAGAATGATGTGTTGATCTTAATGAAATCTTAATGTTGTTATTGAATCTTATTCAAGTGTTTATTTGAAATGAAGTTATGTATCTCGATTTCTGTTAAAATTAATTAATGGGTCATTTAATGTTTTATAATGTAATTTATCTAATTAAAAAATGTTTGTATAAAAAGGTACATTGGTACATTGTTATATAATAAAATATTGGTATTCTGGGTCTAAACTGATTTTTAATATGGGTTTACATGTTAGTGTGTCAGAAAAGGTCATTTGGATTAACATGGATGAATTTAATATTCAATGATATGAGAATAATGGAAATTAGAAATGGAAAAAGGGAAATTTTTATATTATTAATTTTATTATAAATTATTTTATAATAGAGATAAATGAATTAATGGATAATTTTTTTAAAATTTAATCAATCCATGAGGATGAGTTTGTTAGACAATTAAAATGAAATAATGTTAGAATGAGTAAACCATAGAATAATGGTAAACTATGTTGGACTCTACATATTATGAAATGTTAAAATGTGTGATTTGAAGATACAATACCATGTGTAGATATATGGTAGAATGGAGCTCGTTTTCAATGATTTTGGATGAATGAAAATGGTGTTCAACATCGTTTATTTAATATGATGAACAAGTTTCACATTATTCTTATTTAGGATACCTTAATATAGAATTCAACAAAATTGATTTTTCATGATAGTCACCATGTGCCATTTTTCCTAGAGTTAAATCACATTGATAACTACTTATAAAAATTTAATATTGTTTTGGAAAATCGATCAATTCCCCTTGGTCATAAAATTTGAAATCATTAATAATGAAATATTTTTTATTTTGAATATAGAAAAACATTGATTTATGATTCAAAAAAATGGTATGGTTAAATTTTGAATTGTTGGATGGATGAAATGATAGAAACCATGATTCTAGTTGGATAATTAATAAATCCTTCTTGTGACTCATGATTTATTTATTTCCTTGTTTTTTATCAACTAGTTATCTAGATGTACTATTTTTTAGTCTATTTATTTCATTGTTGAATGTTGAAGGTCTCCAATAGAGATGTACTCACACTCCGCTCTGAAACCCCTAATAAATTGGTATCTGGGTAGATATTAAAACATTGATCTACAATATTAAGAAATTGACACAAATTGTTGTTTATATTTGGTTTTATGGGTTAGAGAATGTGATGTTAGGAACATGTTTTTAAATGGGAATATTTTACAAGATTTTTTTATCATTTTGGTTTTTGGGGTATTATTATTGGACTATCTAATATGTATAGTGTACATCTCATTTTTATATTATGTTTCACTATGGTAACTAGTTGGAACAATTCAAAATGATGACCCATTTACTTATAATTATAATTATTTTATATTTTGGAATTATTTGTTATGTGGTACTATTATGATAAATATGGTATAGTCTATATAAATTTATCTTTATATACTTTCTAAAAATTAGCAGAATCATTCATATGATGAGGTGAGCATGAGGTCATGTAACACATTAGATTAGGGGAAAAGTTTACTGGATCTCATGAAAGAATAATATTTACTATTACACACAAGTTTATAATGGATAGATGTTGGTGATTGATAATTTATTTGGTTAAAATTTTTCATGATACTATTAACTGAGTTAGTCGAATCACATAGCGGTTAGTTATGTATTTGTAAAATCATAAATAAATTTGACATATGATATGTTGACAGAAAATATTTTGAGATATGGATTTGGATCACATTGTGATTATATATGGATGAGGATATAGAGGTTTGAAATGTTTTATAAATTATTTCCACTAAATATAGAAAAATATAATATTCAATATTATATTAGATAAGAAATGTTTCAGTTATAATTTACTTCATTTATTAATGAATGTATGATATTTTTCTTGTATTTAAATATAAGGGATAAAATATGGAAATGTATTACAAAAATTAGTGTATTATGCACAATTATATCATGATTATTCCAGTGAATATTTTGGATCTTATTATAATGATATAATGGTGTAATGCCAAAACTCTTAAATGAAATCTATTGTATTATATGTATATTAAGGATTAGTATTGGGAGAGTGGTGAACAGAATGGGTATTTGTGGCTACATGTTTTCATTAGAGATTCTCAGTGATGAATCTCATCTTTGAGAACCCATATGGTTTGCTGAATTTTATGGATGCATGTTTCATAGGTTTTATTGGATTTACATCCACGTGATTTTAGATTTTAGTAATGAGATTTTAAATAAAAATATTTTCAAGAAGGATACTTGAGGAATAAATTGGGGGACATTAATGGTGTATTGAATATGATGTTCACTGAAGGAGGTCATTTGGACACTAGTAGAATAATATATAGTTTCTAATTAGAGAAATTATAATATAATATACTCAATATCATTGTGTAATTATAGAGGAACCTATAGGTAATTCTCATTGACATAGATCCTTAAAATGAATCTTATCTTAGTGGCTTCATATAAAATTTCCTATAATTATCTATATACATGAGGTTACCAACCACTAGTGTGTCTATAGAAGGTGATATTAATGGAAATCTATCAACTCATTATAATATAAAATAAAGTAGTGAGAAATTCTAATTTACATAAAACAGTAATGTAAATAATGATTTCGAACCATATCACGTCATAAAATGTGTAACACATTACAATATATAGCTGAAATACTATATATAATTTACTGTTGTGGGTTAATTTTATACATAATAACCTAAAAAACTAACACACTAGACTACCATACATGACACTATGTATTTATTTAGTAATATCCCAAAAATGTTCTAAAATAATCATATAGAATCACCAATATAAAATATTATAAAACTATATCTCCAATGCCATACTCTATCCAAATTTAAAATATATGTGACATATATGCACAATATGAAGATCATCCATTGAATGAGTGAAAAATTAATAGTATACCACCATTTTACATATAATATCCCTAATGATATACATGTTTATGTTTATCATGAAATGTAAGAAAATCATATATTCACACAATAGTTCCTCCGTAAATGGGGTTTTATATTATAACCCCCATACAATAGACTTTGTTATCTATCATGTGATGGATTTAGAGAATACAACCAAGATATAAACAAAATAGTAGACTCACTTCGTCTGGGTACACATCTCATAAAATCATTAGTAACCTAACATAACCACCATGGGAAACATCCACCCCGAAATTGATCCCAATAACCCTAAGTCACCTGGTTTCAAAAAAGAAACATATATATTTTAAAACATATCATTAATATACCTATTCTTATCTTATGATAATAATAAGTAACATAACTTTATATACATCACTACTAGAATATTACCATATTACAATGGTTTAGAACCGTTGTTATAGGCCTCCAAACAGTTGGTATAGTCTATAACAACAGTTTGGAGAATCGTTTCCATGTAATACATGGGGATAAGACTACACCAATGGTTTTGAAAACCATTATTATATGTAATATGGAAATTTATACCAAGGGTTCCATAAAACCGTTGGTATATGTAATTCAAAAAATAATCATTCGGTTGGTTTTGATCCTAGCACCTCCCATTTGTGATTGAACGACCTAACCACTACCCTAAATTACTTTTTTGAAAATAATTTCATAAATATATTTATGGATTGTTATAAGTATTTTAAATTTTTATTTAGTTATTTTCCTTTTTAAGAAGATTCCATTAAGAAAACATGTACCTATACCAACAGTTTTGAGAACCTTTGGTATATGTTTATTGATTTTGGGACAAATACCAATGGTTTTGGACAAATAATTGTTATAGGGGGGCCTATAACAATAGTTTCGCTAAAAATTTTGGTATTGGGTCTTGAAAATGGTCCTATAACAATGGCTTTTTCCAAACTATTGGTATATGTCCATATAAGTGACCTATACCAACGGTTTTGGCCAAACCGTTGGTATAGTTCCATATTAGTGAACTATACCAACGGTTTTCCCAAAATCGTTGGTATAGATCATATATCTAGTAGTGCATTGAGGATAATATCAACAATTGTTTTAAGGATACCCATTGTTCCCTCTATGTCAACAAGACCACAAATACATATCCCAAGTAGTGATAAAAAACATTCCAGTAATATAATACCATTAAACAAAAACCATTCCATCATCAATGAAAATTTTAATAAAATCATATCTTATTACTGAATCATATCGCCACCCCTATTATTAGTGATGAACTATCCTCAACACATACGGAATTAATGATTCAATCAGAAAATCAATACACAAAAAGATTATATCCCCAAAAGCCTTTTAGACACTCCAACTATAATAATATCATATTCTTATAATCATGAAATAACAATTTCATAACCCTATACTTATTTCAAAAAATCCTAAATCAAACACACAAATTATAACACCCCAAGCATCAATGATACACTTCTACATAATAATTCAATATCATGTGATATACGTAATCCCGAGTTCGATCGCACCACGACCTATCAAAAAATATGTTTAAACAGAAGATATAGATAGTATTAACTAAATTTTTATTTTTATATATCCAAAATAATGTTAACATTCATCTTATTTGTTTCTTAATAATAATATAAGGTTATATTAAAATTTCATATAAAACACATATTAAAAAAACAATTTCTTCCTTTGAAGGAAGTAACGTTTTTAAAAACCATATTTTAAACTTTTATATATTCAAAATTATGATATGAAATTATTCTTTATAAGTACAAAATAAAAATATAGTTTTCTAAAATTTTTTTTTTTGGATAACATTCATATTTTAAAAAATAGTGAATAATACTATATTTTAATTCCAAAATAATTTTTAAACTAAATTATTTATATAGATATATTATCATTTGATTTTTATTTCATTTTCAATATCATTTTATTTTTTTAATTTTACCCAATTTTGGTTAGAATATGTTATTTCACATTGAAATTGTAAACAAACACATGTCAATATTTGAATAGTGTTTACTTCATAAAAACAAGTTTTCTGGTTTTGACAATGATGATTTATTTTAAAATAATTTCATCTAATTATGATTTTTGATTTTGAAAAATGGATTCCATATTCAGAATGATAAGGTCCAAATTTTCTAAATATGTACCTTTTAGTATTGGACATTATAAATAGTAGCTTGAGTAAGTATTTTTATTTATCATGGTTAGAGGGTAAATAAAGTAAATATGGGTAACAAAACAATATTATAACAATATAAATCTGCACTAACCTATTTCATATTCCTATTGAATGACATATTTCCATCCATGTGCATTATTATGTCAATTTTAGGACTTAATGGTTCCACATTGCAGTGAAAATCACTTGTTATAATATTTATTTTAATGAAAATGGAAATATAACATTAGCATGTATCTTATGACTAAAAAATATTAGTTCATGTTTTATAATTGATATCATCATATATAAATAATAAATAGAAATATAAAAATATTTCAAACAGAATGGTGTTTTATTTGTATTTTTTGGACAATAAAAAAATTATTTATGACACAATAAAGATGCAATATATTCATTATTAAAGAAAGAATCAAATAAATGATATTTTAAATGTTACAATTAATGTAATTTGTATGTTTTTAGGCCATGCTAGAATTTTCTGGAAGACTATCAAATTATATATTTTATTAAATTCATTTTTCTATGTAAACATGTTTTTATGACTAACAAAAATAATTTAATAAATATTGTCAAAATTGTGATAATGATTTTTAAAACCAATATTAGTTTATTAAATGATATGAAAATAATAAAATATAATAGTCGACCAACTGACATTGATAACATTAAATTTTTTACTAATGATCCACCTATAGATCTATATTTATTTTATTTTAAATATATTAACCATATAGTATAATAATACAAGAAGTCATAGTAAGAGTAAAACAACATAACTAAAGGTTAATATCAAATGATAAGGATAATATTATGACCTAAACATATCTATATAAAAATTTCATTGATTATTTCAACTATAAACATCATATTATCTAATTAAATAACCTTATAACTATTATAACCTGAAAATATATATAATAAATTAACATTTCAAGCATTTCATAAAGTGCCTCTCAAATATTTTATAAAAGGGAACTCCTACATCTATTTCACTCACACCCTAAATCTCTTTTGTTCATGAAATAACTTACCAATTCTCTTCCCATATTACTTCCCTTAATCATAGTGATAAACCTTTGGGTATAAAAACAAATTTAGGAGTCCTTTTGTGGGATTAAAATGGAGACAACAGAAGAAAAGGTTATCATTCTTCCACTTATTACAAAGTACATTTCATCTCTTACATTCTCTTCCTATGATGTTACCATACTAAAATAATAACTCCAGAATCTAATATATTATGAGTTGTATTTATGATTATGGTAAAAACATATTACACATTTTACCCATCCTATGAAAAACAATATCAACATGTGAGGGTACTTAAGACTTTCCATCACCATACCATGATGCAAAATGTTTTTCATCTATACATTATTTCAAGAAGAATAATTACTTATATAGGAGAATTAAAGAATAAATACAAAATTATATCAATTTTTAAAATTTTATATTTCATAAAATTCCATACCGTTTACACTTTAGGAAGTTATGTCATCGCTCGTGCATACATACGACTTAACGTCTCAGTGACGTGATATGATTCATCTACCATATCTACCATCCAATAATGATTATAAAAAATATAAATTCCGAATAATCCTGAAATATATGAAATTATAAGGATACATGAATAATATATATATATATATAAGTATGTAGGTATATATGTATGAATGTATGTATTTACATATATGTCATTCACTTAGTTCCATTCACTAAAATCAGAATCCAGAAAAGGCGTTTATGGGTACATAAGACCTACCATCTCTATGGAAAGTGTATTACATTTCTTATGTCAATCTATTATATATATTTATATAATAAATATATATGATATATAAAATATATTATTCATTCTGGAACGTTATAAATCATGATATATGTAATATGATCAATAATAACAAATCAAAACTGTAACTCCAAAATATTTTTTAGCACATTATCCCTTTCATGTAATTCAATATCATGCAATACACGCAACACTGAGTTCGAGTGCCACATGACATATGAAAGTAGCCGTTCAAAAAAAGTTATGAATAGTATTAACCAAATTTTTTATTTTATATAATCCAAATAATTTTAACACCCATATTATGTGTTTATTAGTCATTAAATTAGTTGAAACTCAATTTTTCAAATAAAGGAAGTATTTTTCCAAAAATGAAATTTTATCACATTCTAATAGAGAACACATTTAAAACTAATATTTTACCATTTTATATATTCAATTTTACAAAATAAAATTCTTATGTAGATGCTGAACATAAATATTTAGTTTTGAAAATTTTTTGTTTCTTCTGATAACTTTCATATTTTGATGGATAGTTAAAAATAATAAATTTTAATTGAAAACTACCATTTTAATAAAAATAATCTAAAGTGATAAATAATAATTTTCAATTTTTTTGGAGTATAATTAAATTATTGTTTTGTCATTTAATCCAATTGGTTATCATTAGAAGTGATTTTACATTTAAATTGGACATAAACACATATAAATCCTCTGGTATTTTTTACTTCTAAATAAACCCGATTGTTGGTTTTGACAACAAAAATTAATAATAAATTCATTAATGAAAAATTTATGTTTTTAATTTTTTAATACAGACATAATATTTTGATTTGTATTATCTAAATTATCTTAGGGTGAATTTTTGTTTTTTGAAAACATTCAATTATTTATGAATAGTAAAAAACGTTGCGTAATTGTTTAAAAATGAATTTTTATTTAAATAATTATTTTTTTAAATATATTTTATGTTAAAATATATAAATAATACCTATATAAGTTCAATGTAATTAATTGTGGTCATTTTGTAATAAAATTTGATTTGAAAATTTTTATTGAACTTTTTAACATATTTTATCAATCTTCTAGGCACATTTGAAAATTTCCATAGAACATAACTTTACCATATAAATGAATTGAATATAAATAATTTGTGAGACATAGTTGAAGTAAGTAATTAAAATTTTGATCAATAGGATGAATTTTTTTTGGTGAATAGTAATTTATGAATTTTATTTACAATGTTTAATAGTAAATAGTGTAATTAAAGGTAAAAATGATATTTTAATTACTCTTGCACATGTCCTAATACTATTGGATAAGTATTTTTTGAAATAAATCAACCTTAGAATAAAATATTATCATATTTGATCAATATGGATTAGATTAGGACATTTATTATTATTTAACACAAAGAAGAACTAAAAGTATTAAATTAAATTTTTCATAACTAAATCATTTTTAATATAGGTATAAACATAACATAAATTCAACTATAAATATTAATTAGTAAGAATAAAATATTTTCTATATAATGGTATTTAATATATAAATTTTATACTATAAATAATTAAGTTTATTTATGTCAAAATGATGATGTGGTAATTACAATAATAATGAATTATTATAATAATTTTTATTATAAATATACAAATATATGTAAATTGAGACTTTTGATGCATTCCACAAATTTTCTAGGATAATATGAAATTTTATTATTGATTTTATTTATTTGGTTTGAAGAAATCTGGTTTTGTGGGTTTTAACAAAATTAAAATACTAAATAGTTTCAAAATTGACATAAATGTGTTTTTTAAATTCAAATACTATATTATTAAATGATATAATATTCCTAAAAATATATTATTCTGCAAAAGGACTCATATAATGATATATATACAATTAATGTAAAATTTGGTATTGTCTTTGATATTTATAGTTTCTTTATTTACCATTTATTATTATAATACATGAATATATGGTAAAAGTTCAACTATTTAACTAAGATTTAAATATTAAATATAAGGTTAATATTAAGACCTAAACCAGTCTAAAAACTATTGTCTAAGAGTGTTTACACATAGAACCACCTTATATTTGAAATAAACTCTTTTGAGTTATTATAATACAAATAATTTTTTATAATATAATAATATTTCAAGCATTTCCTAAAGTTAAATTCACCGCTCTTATAAAAGGATACATCACCTTCTCTCAAAATCACACCATCAAATCCATTTGGTTCTGTGAAATCATGATCTAATATCTTACCAACTAAACTAAATTAAACCTAGAGGGATATCTTTGATCACAATTCTGACCTATGGAGCCCTTATGATCGAATCAAAAGAAAGATCTTGGAAAAGAGGTAACAATTTCATTACCTCTTTCAATATTCTTTTCTTCTTACACTTCCACTTTTTTTGGTTGATTCCATAGGAAAAATATAACTCCAGTAAAATCTACATACAATGATGTTATTATAGATATGATACAACAATATTCATTATTCTATACAATCTATGAATGAAAAAGTCACCATATGTGCGTACGTATGGTTTACCATCTCTATGTCATGGTGTTGTTTTTCATTCAACACATCTTTAATTGGATGGCTATAATAATAAGTATAATTGGTGTAAATAATAAATATAATATGTTAATGATTTTTTATATATGACTTACCATCCGATTACAAAATATTTCACAATCAATTGAATTATATTGTTGCTCATGCATACGTACGGATTACTATCTCCACGAACATGATGAGATTAATTCCCCATCCTAACCATTCATGAATAAATTTAATGTTATGTTTTAAAAAATAATTTTTATCAACTTAATATCATTTTGGATAACAATCAAATACATCATATCCATAACAATCATGACATATGTAATAAAACATATCATGTAAAATGAACCAGTTAACATCCAAAACAATGATACTACTGAAATATTATTAACAAAATTTTTTTATAAGATCGTATAAAATATCATATTTTCATATATGGTTGTTTTATCATATAATAAAAATTATTAAACTATTATATAGTAGGTAAACATACCTATAACCAAGGAAATGTACAATGTGATGGTTAATTTGACAATCACTTTAATTATCTCAGTTGGTTTACATGTAAGTATCAACTGGGAGCTCATTATCATCCACATCCATATTTCATAAAATTTTATTTAAAAAAATTACTGTTTCCTAGAATATGGTTTAATGATTTTTATACCCTTGATTTAATTTACATTATTTTTTAATGAAATCTTTTTATCGTTTTCCAAACGAGGAACATTATGACATTTTAATCAAATTAAGGTAAGAATGTTTTTTAACATATAAGTTGAGTACGACTATTTTCCATCATTATAAAGAATTTGAACCATCCTATACATTCTGATAAGAAAATTTCCAAAATAAATGTTTTCTTTTATTATTAAATGACTTTTAAATGATTTTAATATTGAATATAATATTTCTCTCAAATGTTTTTGATTTCATCTATGTCAGTATCTATTGATGGATTTAACACTTATTTGATGTTGATTTATTATTAAATAGTATTTCATATGTATTGATGGTTTTGTGATATGTTTGACCATGGATATGTTGTTTTTTTAACATTAACAGTTTAGGGATAAATTATGAACATTTGGTATGCTATTATTAATACAAAATTTTATGGTATATTTCAACCATTTCATATGAGGAATTTATTGGACATATTAAGTGATGGGTGGAGCCTGCTATAGGTCTTCAGTACATCGATGGGTTTTATGAGACAAACTTGTGTTTTGGTATAAGGCCTTGAAAAAATCTTATTTTTAGTATTGGTATAAATCCTTGACTTTGTGGTTATGATTTTCGGAATTATGAATTCCATCATTATAAAATCATCTCTTGATATTACATGTGATTTTTTAACTAGAATAATATCAATGTAAATAATTAAATTGAATTATTTGATTTATATTGTACATATTATTCTGAAATTTATGTTTAAAAAGATAATAGTTTAGTAATATACAATGTATTAAATGTGTATTCTTATTTATGGTAGTTTCCACTGTATTTTTATCTTTACTGAGAATCAAAGCATACCCCTTTCTATGTTTTATTTTCCCAAATATGTGAAAATTTATATTATGACATACATATAGAGATTTTCTATGGGATATGTATGTTTTATAAGTAGACAAAATGTTTTTGTATTTTATTTAATAATGTAATGTAAAAATTATATATGTATCTAGTAAATCTAAAGCTACTAAACTGATTGGTCATTCAAGAGTAGATCATTTCTAATCATGAAAATTTCATGTAATAATGCACCAACTCTAGGTAACTAGGGTCTGGGCATTACAGTTGATATCCTAGGATGTTTAATACAAACCGTGGAAACTAAATTTCAAAAAACTATGATTAGGGAACATTACTCGAAGATAAAAATTGAGTATTAGAATATAAGAAATTCCTAGAATTTTGTTAATGTAGATAATTTTTATTTTCCATGAAATACATCCATGTATAGATACAAGAAGGTAGAGACAGATCTTTCACAATTTTCCCAATGTGTGAAAACTCGGACAAGGAATTTTGGGCTTGACGTTGGGTATCACAGTACATGAAAATGGTCCTTGCTGCACCCTTGGTTACGACACTCCATGGTATATAATTACGATAATTCACAATTTCTTTAAAAAACATTATGGAGTATTAATTAGTAAATATTATGTTAAACAATATAATGTTATGATTTTGAGACTAGATATGTTTTAATGTTCAATTAATGATGATAATTTTTATAGATTCTGGATTATAAATTATGAAGTGATCAAACTTAGTTTATTTCGTCATTTAAAAATGGATCTCAGTAGCAGGAATGCGAACTCTAAAAATATGCATGACACAAAGAGTAAGTAGGACAATATCTTTCATGCCCGTAAGACATAATTTAATAGGGAAATAGTCTCCCAAGTATTCCCATCATATATTGAAATAATATCATGTGTTAATAACATATGTAAATAATTACCTGAGTCATTTGGCCATGAAATGAATCCAGAGATGAAAATGATTTTAGAGAACAATATGGATAAAGAGAATAAGGGAATGAATGATTTTCTCATATGTGATATCTAATGGAATAGTCACTATGGTAAATGCGTGAAGGGAATTTGAGTTAGTTATAAGTGTTGAGATAATGGACACAAATTACATGATATCAAGGGTAATTAGAAGGTATTAAATGTACAATGATTCATCTGCTAGGAGTTGGGACACTACGTGAATCAATGTACCAATCATCATAGTATACCACAAATTATGATATTAGATAATAATAATGTTATGATACTTCCACAAATTAAGTGTAATAATTAGTGATCTTATATTTATATTTGTGAGTATGTTATTTGAGTGTTTTATATACAATTTACTGGTTAGATTAATTATGGAAATAAATAAGGATTGTACTGCTGTATAATATAATTCATGATTTAAGAATATATGGTACTATGAAATGTGAGTCAGCAAGAAGTTATAATTTTAGGAAAATACATGGTTAAAGGAAAGATTTTTTTTAATTTGGTCCTAATATTGAGATGCATGTTTTGGAAGAATATATGATTGATTTGGATAAATTATATTGGATATTCTAGACTACCTTGAAACTGATTAATAATTTGTTTATTCTATCATTGTTCGAGTATTCAAAATTTTTGTATATATGAAATATATCTAGTATTCAATAAGGAATAATGGTTCATTAATGTAATACATAATGTTTTATGGTAGTTCAGGGTGTTACCATATTTTAATAGAATACATGATGAAGGTACTCACATGTTATTATGTAGAAAAATAGATTATCTTTAAGTTATTTTGACCTTCCATATTAAATTTTTTATGATGAGTTTAGACCCATGTATTTCAGATAAGTCTAAAGGTTGGAATGAATTAAATTGGACATTGGATAATATGTTATAATGTTAGAACATTAATTAAGATTATTTATTGTTTTTTTATAAATACGGACTACATGATGGTCCAAAAATAACTCATCACGTATGGCAAGGCGATAAGACATGAACCCACAACCGATGGGTGAAAAGGGTGCATCAACTACTACTAGCCTACAATATTTTCTGGTTTTTATAATGTTATTTTATTTATTTTTGGTCAGGTATATGAATAATAAATACATTATATTTAGAACCGTATACTGTTAAGATAAATAGATTATTTTTTAATATTATTATCTTTTCGATTAAAATATGAGTTTGTGGTAGAAGATTATTGAAGGATGTAACATTACATGCCATTTATTTTTTCTCTAATTCTATGAAGAAATTAACTCATTAACATTAGATAATGGTTCATAAAACCCAAAACTTTTTATCCTAATACCTTATGTTTTGTTCGACTAATTATATTTAAATCATCGTAGATTTATGCCTT
Source organism: Viscum album (assembly GCA_963277665.1). Classification (NCBI taxonomy): domain Eukaryota; kingdom Viridiplantae; phylum Streptophyta; class Magnoliopsida; order Santalales; family Viscaceae; genus Viscum; species Viscum album. Next base: position 1,298,823,510 of record OY728146.1, read on the forward strand.
TGAGGGCCTCAATATCCCATTTAATGTTTACTTGATTCTGATTCATTACCTCAATCACTCCCTATATATATATATATATGTTCTTCCTAATATTATGTTTCTCTAACTTCCAAAAATGTTTTTCTTTTCGAGATCATAATTTTTTGGTTAATACATCATTTCCCATTCCTTCTTATTAATACTAAATTTTATTAACCCTATTTTAGATGCCAGTTTAACAGAAAGGTATTTTCTATTTTTAACCTTTTATTTTCGATTTTTTTTCAAATTGTGAGGAATAAAATTATTTTTAGAGGGGACAATGTAACATCCCAATATTTCATAGAACGTTATCTCATTAATGTAATTAAATTTCTTGCACAACACATAACATCGAGTTTGAGCGCACCACGACTTACCAAATTAGCCATTCAAAATACAGTTAGTAATAGTATTAACTACATTTCTAATTTGATATACTCCATATAATTTTAACATCTATATTATTTTTTTCTGAGACATAATATAAGAACAAATTCATTTATTCAGATAAAGGATGTATTTTTTAAAAAAACAATTTTTTAGCCCTTTTAATGGAGAACTCATTTTAAACCCAATATTTGACACTTTGTGTCACGACCCCCTCCCACCAATGATGCCCCTCCTGATCTGGAAATGGTGAAATGGAGATAATTACCCACCGAGTCCCTCCTCTAGTAGGCCCCGGGGTGGCGACTAGCACCAAGGGTATGAGTTTTCACAAATATGGGACGCATTACCCTTTTTATTATTTATGATCGGGAAATAGGAAAAGTCAACCACCAAAAATAAAAAGGAAAAGTGTATAGAAATAATCCCAAACCAATCCCACATGCATGTTTAAATAGTTTAGAAACAAGGTACAAGTACAAGAAATCTCAAAAGTACAATACCAAAAGAAACAAGTACAGAAAACTGCAGCAAATCTAAATTTCGTGACTACTAGAGTCTAGCACGATCCTGGTAGTCCTCCTGGGAACCTGAAAGTAAACGTAGGGTTAGTATACAAGTATAATCAGTAGGGAAACCTGAAGCTCTCATGCAAAAGTGGGGAGACATCCTAATGTCCCGTGAGAACAACATAAGAAACCAGGCATGGAGTTCTATCCACCCAACCTCACCAGCCACACTCACCAAAACACAATCACAATAGGTAATAGTATATAAGAACAAGATTATTTGACACCCCGCTCTATTTTCCCCCACTAGCTAGATGTTCTTCCTATCAACAAACGTCATGATGCTACCACACTCTTTCCGGCCACACACACATGGGCCTCAGAACCATGTATCCCTCTTTCACACACCTGGGCCTCACAACCAAGTATCTCCCACGCACACACCTGGGCCTCACAACCAAGTATCCTGCACGCACACACATGGGCCTCACAACCACGTATCCCGCCTACACACACCTAGGACTCACAACCACGTATCCCGACCGCACACACCCGGGCCTCACAACCATGTATCCTTCCTGCACTCACCTGGGCCTCACAACCACGTATCCCGCCAGCACACACCTAGGACTGACAACCACGTATCCTTCCCGCACACTCCTAGTCCACACAACCACGTATCCCGCACACTCACACCTGGGCCTCATCCCGAAGATTCATGGGAAAAAAAGGTAAAACCTGCCCGAAGAGTCTTGGGCTAAACAACCCCAATCGAAACCTAACTGAATAGTATTTGGTGTATGGCCGCCCCAAGCCATCACAACCTAGGGAAGAAGGAGAAGAAGGAGCTAGTAACTAAGGTGAAAACAACCTCTCCCATGAAATGGGAGTGTTTGGCACTTTGTTCTCAATGTGGGTGGGGTTCGATTAAACCCAATGATACAAATATATGTATATATACCAAACACTCATCCCAACCTATGGCTTCTTATCATAGAACTGAGCACGTGCCTCAGCACTTCTACTGTGAAGCATGCATAAAACAAACAACCCCACCCCCGTTTATGAATTCATGTTTCAACAGAATTAGATTATTAGTTCCTTAACTATTGGGAAACTATCCACAACCAACCACATCGAGCATTCGTAAAACATATCCTTGCCATCCTCAAATGAAGTTAGGAAAATATATGAAACACAACCAAGTCCTTCTTATTAACCAACCAACGCCATTGATTATTATTCTCATTCCGTTAACAATCCCCACCATTCAATAACTCTTATACTTTTATTCATTAATCACAACCCATAGTTAGTTCACATTCAAACCCTTCCCTGCATCCCCGCTGCCAACCAACAAAACCATAACCACACCGTATATTATCATCCCATTATACCGTTCATCGCAGACCCACTTCCCATCACTAACATAGAATTCACACCAACCCACAACCAAGTAAACCGCAGACCCGCTGCTCACCCGATCCACAACATCCCACAAAAACACCCCCTTCACATAAATTAACCCCAACAGCACCCACATTTTCATTATTTCAGTTTAGTTCAACTAGGGTGATCACAAAAGGGTTCCATATTTTCATTTAATCATCCAACTTTAAATGATTAACCAATTTCCACATTCCATGAAGTTTCCATCCATAAACAGTCTATAAAGATAGAGAAACATTTAATTGTGCAAGAAAATGGCCCCAACGACAATGATTTCCAGTAGGCATAAGCCTATTCAATTCACAACATAATATCACATGATATAAAAAAAGAAACAGTAATGACAAACATTCCATCCCCATTATATAAGACAATTATTATCTTTATTAAAAAGGATCAATAGTGTTTCACATAAACAAGTGGACACCCACCCCGCATGATGCACAATTTAGAGAGACAAAGGTAAGACCCCCACCTCAACAGGTTCTGATAACAACGATCCCCCTCGGATCAACATTAGAAGACGTCCTTCGGCGCCCGTCACTTCTGGAAAAACCTGAAAAAACCTCCTCGGGTGGATGCTGGGTAGTAAATGACAACGGATCCAAGCTCAGATGTTCCGCCTCTTTGTTACGATCCTGTGGCAGCTGACAGATCGTAAATTAGAGCTCAGAAGAAAAGTTATGGAAGAAAAAGTAGCCTTCGAGTCTCTTGGGAGAGCTTTGCTCAGAGGAAAGGGGAGGAGAGGGGTGTTTTGAAAAGGAGGAGGCTACCCCTCCTTTTATAGGGGTGAAAAACAAAATTACATGGCATGTACATTATTGTACATGGTGTATACTTGGCCATTTCACACGGTCACCACACAACTTCCAACACAACCTTCAACGTCGAACATGGTCGTTGACTGGTCAACACACGTTTTGAAGGTAATGAATACGCGGGGGGGGGGGGGGGACTACACGTTGTGTTGTATTGGGTACATGGCGTGTACTCACACTACACATCGTGTACATACAAAATTCTGAAAAGTGTGGGAAAAGTTCATTTTACCCTCCAAAACACATCAAAACCATATTTTTGACAAAGGACTGGGCCGTAGAGTTCCGAGCCATTACATTAGATACCGCTTAAAACATTATCATCCCCGAGAATTCAAAATCCATGCAGAAGGAACCCAACAAGATACTCTTAGGGCCCTCGTTATAACAGGAACCCAACTGGCAACCCTAATTATAGGTGTTTAGGAATTTCTTCTCCTATGTCGAGATATTATCCGCTTTAGGCGGCAATGACTCGCCTGCATGGGTTCAATTGAATCCTCATTAATGCATCTCGATTAAGAATCAGGTCTTCCCACTTCCATACATTATGATTTTTCAATCTTGCACTACCCCCAACACCACACAACCAAAACACTGCCCGAACATGTAGTTTGGGAAAATTCCTTCTCCTATGTCGAGATATTATATGCTTTAGGCTGCACTTACTCTCCCACATGGGTTTAAACGCATCCACATTAATGCGTCTCGATTAAGGATCCGGTTTTCCCCTTTTCCCACACATCCGGACATGCTACACACTTCCATAGAATGAGGAAACAAAAAGGGTCTCCTAACCGACAAGCCAAGCATTCCATATATCAAGGTACAAAGTAAAAAAACAAATCTTAAAAGAACAAGGCAAAAAACAAGTCCAAACAACTCTGGGTACTAAGCATGCATCTAGGTCTCCCACTCCCAAGTTCTCTCCTCGAGGTTTCCATGCCTCCCCAACAAACGAACCAGGGGAATGGTTCGTCCATGGAGAACCTTCTCTTTACGATCTTCGATTCTGACTGGTCTTTCCTCGATGTTTGCATCGTCTCCCATATCTAACTCTCCCCAGTAGATAACGTGAGAGTCGTCGTGTAAGTACAGACGAAGCCGGGAGACGTGGAAGACTTCATGAACTTTCTCCAACTGAGGTGGTAGGGCCAACTGATATGCCACATCGCTGACTCACCTCAGCACCTTGAAAGGTCCGACGAACCTAGGGGAGAGCTTACTCCCCTTCCCAAACCTCCTCTACCCCCGTCGAGGGGAAACCTTCAAGAATAAATTATCTCCCACATCGAACCCCAAGGGCCTCCTCCGACGATCAGCATAAGACTTCTGTCGGTCCTGATCCACCTTTATCCTCTCACGCACAAGCTGGACTTTCTCTGTGGTGCTCTGCACTAACTCTGGCCCAAGATCACCAGTATCACCAACCTATTCCCATCAAATGGATGAACGAAATGGACTTCCATACAAAGAGTAAAATGGTGGCATGCTAAATGTAGAGTGGAAGTTGTTGTTATAGGAACACTCTACTAAAGGAATGTTTCGTACCCATGATCCTCCGAAATCCAGAATGCATGCTCGCAGAATGTTCTCCAACGTCTGGATAGTCCGCTCTGTCTACCCGTCGGTCTGGGGGTGGAAAGAAGTGATAAGGCGTAGCTAGGTGCCAAAATATTGTTGTAACCCCCTCTATACTTGTTTGGTAAACCGAGTATCTCAGTTTGAGATGATATTCTTAGGAACTCCATGAAAACACACCACCTTGTCTCCGTACCTCTGTGCTAAGGTACTCACCGGGCCCGACTCCTTAATTGCTATGAAGTGAGCTAATTTCGTTAGACGATCCACCACTACCAAGATATCATCATAACCTCCCTAAGCTCTGGGTAGTCCTATGACAAATTCCATCGAGATGTCATCCCACTTCCACTCAGGGACATCTAAAGGATGAAACAAACAACTGGGAACATGGTGTTCACACATCACTTGCTGACACACTGGGCATTTAGCCACAAACTCTGCCACTGCCCGTTTCACCCCGAGCCACCAAAACTGTTCCCTCAGGCCTTTGTAAATTTTTGAAACTCTTAGATGTACTGCTAAGGCTGATCTATGGAACTCACGAAGAACTCCCTCACGCATCGCCTTCAGAACGAAAAACCTTCCATGGAAAAGCATTCGATGTCAGCTGTCCTCTTACCATCCTTCTGGAGAATTTATCTGATCAACACGATCCCGCATCACTTTCGCCTCAGAGTCCCCCACTGAGACTCTTCCACATGCTGCGACAAGGAGGTCTACACCGTCATCTGAAACAAACATCCTCTAACACCCTCTACCCTTGCATCCAAGTGCAAGGCATCCAACTCTCCCATCGCATTCCAAGAATAAGTGGATTCCCGAACCACTTCCTTATGCGACTTCCTGCTCATGGCATCAGCCACAATGTTTCCCTTACCTTCAGTGTAAGAGATCTCGAAGTCATAGTCTTGGATAAACTCAACCCATCTCCTCTTACACAAGTTCAATTTACATTGGGAGAAGATATAACATAAGCTCTTGTGATCTGAGAAGACCACAAAGAGCTCCCCGAAGAGGTAATGTCACCAAAACTTCACTGTAAACACTAATGTTGTATGTTCCAGGTTGTGGGTGGAATAGTTACACTCATGAGGGAACAACTGCCAAGACCCATAACCGATCACACCCATCTTCTGCATCAGTACGCACCCAAAACCAATGCCCGAAGCATCACAAACACCTCCTAAAACAACCCTTCGTCTGGTAACCCCAGTACGGGAACACTGACCAACTTCTCCTTCAGGTAGTCGAAATCCTTTTGGCACTGCTCGCTCCATAAGGAGACCTGATTCTTCCTAGTCAAAGCTATCAATGGTGCAGCAAATCGAGAGAAGTCTGAAACGAACCTCCGATAGTAACCTTCTAACCCCAGGAAACTACGAACTTCTACCATGCTCTTGGGTGCTGCCCAAGAAACAATTGCCTCCACCATCGACGGGTCCGCTGAGTCTCCATGTTGAGACACCATGTGCCCAAGGAAGTGTAATTATTATGTCAAGAACTTACATTTCGACAATTTACCATAAATACGGTGGTGTCGAAGGACTTCCAAGACTTCCCTGAGATGCTCAACATGCTCCTCCTCTGATCTTGAGTAGATCCAGATTTCATCGATAAACACAACAACAAACCGGTCCAGAAACTCTCGGAAGAAAAAGTTCATAAGTCCCATGAACATAGCTGGTGCATTCGTAACTCCATACGGCATCACTACAAACTTGAAGTGCCCATACGTGCACCTGAAAGTTGTCTTCGAGTTGTCACTATCATTCACCCTCGGTTGATGCTATCCCGATCGTAGATCAATCTTAGAGAACCAACCGGCTCCCCTCAGCTGGTCGAAGAGATCATCTATCCTTGGGAGGGGTTAACGGTTCCTGACCGTTACCTGGTTCAACCTTCAGTAGTCTATGAATAACCTGAGACCAGCATCTGGATTCTTCACGAACAAAACTAGAGCACCCCATGGTGACATGCTAGGTCGAACAAAACCCTTCTCCATCAGATTATAAATCTGAATCCGCAACTCCCGCAACTCCGAAGGTTCCATCCGATAAGGGGCCATCGAAATCGGATGGGCACCAGGCTGTAATTCTATCCTGAACTCAACATAACGTCAGGGGGGGTGAGGGTAGATTCACAACATCCTCGGGAAAACATCGACGAACTCCCAAAAATCCTCTGGGACATACATCATCTCTTCATCATTTGGAACCACTGATAACCTGTCTAATAGAGAAATGAGAGGCTCCCCACGCCGGCTTCCCACCTGATAGATCCTCTCACCAACAAAAGCTGCATGCTTCCCGTCCATGTCGGAGAACACGAATCTTCTCCGGAAGCATTCGATAATGGAATTAACTGAAATAAACTAGTCAATTCCTAGGATGACATCGTATGTCTGCATATGTAATAGAAGAAGTTCCCAACTAGATCGATGTGGTCCCAATGTTAGCCGACATCCCCGACAAACACAAGATAAACTGGTCAGGACTCCAACTGGTGTACTCAGCACTAGTGGTATGGAAAGTCTCTCTATGTCTAGTACAAAATAATGTGCTATACCAGGTGCAACAGAGGAGTGTGAAGCTCCCGAATCGAACAAAGTAGAAACGAGAGTGCTGAACAAACAAATCGTACCTCATACCACCTCAGGACCTGTTGGAGATGCCAACTCTGATGCGTGCAACTGTCCATGCCTAGATCCTCTACCACTCTGATGTCGTCTACCTCCCCAACCACGCCCTGATTGAGGTCCCTAAGGAGCACCCTAAGGTTGGCCTCCTCCCGCAATGTCTTCCCTCAGAGGAGCATCGTCCTACTACTGCTAGAAGGGCCTCACTGGAAACTTGTGCTGCTGATGTGGGTGCTGAACCTGCCCACCTCCACCGTACTGATCTCGGGTGGGGTCCGACTCTAAATGTGACTGAAACATTTACAAGAAAAACACTTCTGTCCTGCGCTCGTGGAAAAGGGATGAGGACCTGAAGATCTAAACTAGAACAACTAGTGCCTGCTCCCCACTGGCCTGAACCTGGAAGGACCCATTGTAGGAGACCTGCTACTGACTGCCTTCCCCTTTGACGAACCTAGATGAAATCCATCATGTGGTGCACCCCCATTCGAGTGTATCCTCTCTACAAATTTTTCCTTCTTCTGTACTTCCAAGTACGTCAGAAGGGTGAAGGGGGTGACAGTATACTAGAGCGAAGGATGAAGCGCCTCCTCCAAACCTCTCACCCGAGACTCCTCATCCGAGAAGAGATCCAGAGAAAACAGTAGGAGATCCTTGACCATGATCCCCAACTCTCGTACAGACATAATACCCTACTTGAGGGAGAGTAAATCCTACCAATTCTCCGCCTTGATCATGGAAGAAAGGAATTTCCCTAAGAATTCCTTCTCAAATTCAGCCCACAAATCCTATGCCTCTATTCTCTCTCCGAGGTAGAGTGTCCACCACTGTCGCGCCGCACCTCTCAGCTGGCTGACTGCTAGGGGAACCCAGTACTCCCTCGGAGCACGGATCAAGGTAAAAGTGATCCCTAGCTCCTTAAGCCACCCCTGCTTCTCCGTATCTGAAGTACTATCCTCGTACTTCTTGAGGGTTTTCTGTTGAAAGGAACAGAGTGTCTTCTGCAACTGGCTATCTCCCTCTTCTTGGTCAATACTCAACTGATCAACCGCCTGGATCTGTTGGTGCTTAGCCGTCTGAGTCACCAGGGATGACGTCCAGGTGCCACAGTTGTACGGTAAACACGGATCGCCTATTCCCAAGTAGTAAGGAAAATTTTTAAGGTTTTTATTTTATCACATTATCTCAATTTGTTTCCCTGAACCCCCAAATCATGTAAAACACAAGCATGTTGATGCATGTACCTTCCCTAGGTTCTCTACCCTGAAATTAATGCAGTATCACTTTGTCGTTTGGTAGGCATAGATTCCTGGCATCAGATCACGGGGGCCCCTAAAATCTTGTTTCCTAGCCGGTCTTCCCTGGAATATGTCACGCACCAAGATAAACCAACAACGTTGCCCTACCATCCCATGAAATCCTCAATGTGCCTAACTCCAGACTCCAACCTATCTCGTAACCATCAGCTCTGATACCAATCTGTCAGGACCCCATCCCGCCAAAGATGCCCGTCCTGAGCTGGAAATGGTGAGAGGCATATAATGACCCCCGAGTCCCACCTCTAGTAGGCCCCGGGGTGACGACAAACACCAAGGTTAAAAGTTTTCACAAATATGGGAGGGACTACCCTTTTTATTATTTATGATCAAGAAATAGGACAAGTCAACCACCAAATATAATAAGGACAATTGTATATAAATAATCCCAAACCAATCTATCATGCATGATTAAATAGTTCTGAAACAATGTACAAGTACAAGAAAGCTCAAAAGTACAATACCAAAAGAAACAAGTATAGAAAACTATAGCAACTCCAACTGTCCCGACTAGTAGGGTCCCGCACAGCCCTGGTAGTCCTGCTGGAAACCTGAATGAAAACGTCGGGTGAGTATAAAAGTATACTCAGTAGGGAAACCTAGAGCTCTCGTGCACACGTGGATAGACATCCTAATGCCCCCTGAGGACAACAGAAGAAACCTAGAAAGGAGTTATATCCACCCAACCTCACCAGCCACACTCACCAAAAAACAATCACAATAGGTAGTAGTATATAAAAACCAGATTATTTGGTACCCTGCACCATTTTCCCCAACTAGCTAGCTGCTCTTCCTAATGGTGAACATCCTGACGCTACAACACTCTTCCCACACACACACACCAGGGCCTCAGAACCACGTATCCCGCCCGCACATACCTGGGCCTCACAACCACGTATCCTGCCCGCACACACATGGGCCTCACAACACCATATCCTGCCCACACACACCTGGGAATCACAACCACATATCCCACCCGCACACACGAGGTCCTCACAACCGCATATACCACCCGCACACAGTTGGGCCTCACAACCACATATCCCGCACACACACACACATGGGCCTCACAACCACGTATCCCGCCCGCACTCACCTGGGCCTCACAACCACATATCCGGCCCGCACACACCTAGGCCTCACAACCACGTATCCCTCCCGCACACACCTGGGCCTCATCCTAATGATTCTTGGGAAAAATGGTAAAACCTCCCTGAAGAGTCTTGGGATAAACCACCCCAATCGAAACCTACCTGAAGTGTCTTGGGTTTAAGGTCGCCTCAAGCCATCACATCCTATGGAAGAACGATCAGGAATGAGCTAGTAACTAAGGGGAAAACACCCTCACCCATGAAATGGGAGTGTTCGGCACTAAGATCTCAACATGGATGGGGTGCGATAAAACACAAATATACAGATATATATATATATATATACAAAACACTCAGCCCAACCTATGGCTTCTAATTAGAGAACCGAGCACGTGCCTCAGAACTGCTACTATAAAGAATGCATAGAATAAAAAACCACAACCCCATTTAGGTATTCATGTTTGTAACACCTCGAGCATCCACGATACACTTATCTTTCAAAAATGCAGTAGCTTGCATTGTACGCAAGTTCGAGATTCTAACGCACCACAACCAATCAATGTAGCCGTTGAAAATAGTAAAACCTACTTATTGAATTTTTTTTAAATTTTATCATTCCAAATGGACTTCGTTTTTGTATTCGGAATATCAAAATTATCCTAAGTTTAATTTTTTGTAATTTGCAGAGAACTTCCAATTTTTAATGAATAGTGAAAAATACATAAAAACAATTTTTTAATCAAAATAATTTATAGTGTTAAATTATACTATTGAGTGGTTTTAAAGTATAATTAGAATATATTTTTACCATTTTATCAAATGGTGTTCATTAGAATTAATTTCACTTTGAAAATGGACATAAACAATTGTCAATCTTTTGATATATATTATTTCTTAAAAACACGCAATTTGTTGTGACAGCGGGAATTAATTATAAAATTAATTAATGAAAATTATATGTTTGTAATTTTGTAAAATATACATCATTTTTGGATTTGGAATATAAATTATAGCTTAGGGTGAAATTTTGGCATTGTTCTGAAAAACTTCAATTTTTGATGAATAGTGAAACCAGTAAGTGGTAGTTAAATAAATGATTTTTCATTTAAATGAAATATTACCACTTCTGTGATTTGATTTTCAAAAATCAAACATACATGGTTTTAATTAGGAAGTAAAATGTGGTAAAATGGGATTAAAATAATTTTTTGGTGAATAGTAACTTTTAAGTTTAATTAATCGGGATTAAAGATAATTAGTGAAATTTAAGGTAAAAATGATATTATAAAAATATGAAAATACCTTTACTCTTGTACTACCTCTATTGGATGTGTCGTGGCCGACCATGACAATCCATGGGTCAAATTGGGGACCCCATGGAGCCACTTCGGTAGGAAAATTACATAAATAACTTTTTATTGAATGTTATAATAAAAATGTCACAAACAAGAGTTATTTTACTAAAAAAAATTAAATGGGGTTATGCAAGTCATATTTCTGACTATAAATATTCATTAGAAATATAAACAGATTTCCTACATCATGAATTTTTTTTTTAATTTTTAGACATTAAATAAATTAAATTATTTATGACACCATGATGATGCAGTGATTACCTCATTAATTAAAGATTTATATAAAAAGAAAAGATAATGTAATATCCAAGGCATAAACTTGTCAAAAACATATTGTATGAGTATATTTCAAACCTGTATCACCATATCCTCGAAATATATAAGTGTGGGACCTTTAGAATCTGAAAAAGCATTTCATAATAAAGTAACATTTCAATCCTTCCAAGACTGCCCCTCCTCTCCTCTTATAAAAGGCCCCCACCTCTACCACCATACCCACCCTTCTCAAGCCATTGTATCGGACAACAACTGCCCATTTTGTCTCTCCACATCCCACTATTACTCCTAGAAGCCTCACTTTGGGCAGAAGTCTTCCTAAGGAAGCCTTTGGCTCAAATCAAAAAGAGTTACCCGATTTTAACGTAATGTCTTCTCTTATGTTATTTTGTTTTATTTTTCTTATCCAACCACCTAAACTATTTTTATTCATTTATTTTGTAACAAAACCAGTATCTTAAATATACTAGGATGTTGTTATAAGAAGTATTCGAGCTACACTTACACACACCTACATCTAATGGTTAAAGAACATACTGTTTTTGTGGATGGCGAATTTCTGCCTCACGAAACGATGATTGTTCAACACTCATATAACATCTTAAAAGGTGACCATTAAGATGGCACTATATTTATATATGATATATAATATTTTTATGTTTTACTTAGGGTTCTTTATTTTTCATTTATGTCACACCTTTATTGTTTCCATTATGGATAAACGCGATATTTTCATTTTTGGAAGTGCGGACTACCGCCCCTCTAAGTGATTTGAATCGTTAATGCAATATGTGGGATGTCTAAAGGATGGAGTAAATGGTATTATAAATTATATTATACTGGAATTATATTATACTTTTATATAATTATATCCTCATTCCATTAAATACAAAATAGTAATGAAAGTAGCGTTTATGCGTACGTACGGCTTACCGTCTCCATGAACGGTGCATGTCATTTCTTACCTCTATATGTTATGTAATATTATAAATGAATGTATATACTGGATATATATGATGTATATTATATCTAAATCATGAATATAATTATGGATATAATGGATATTTTACCAAATGATCAAAGTGTAATTATAGGATGTTTATTTTTGACTCAACTACAAAAGATCGACAAAACGACCGTTATTAACTAAAATAATTACATAATGTTCATAACATGGTAATAAGTGAAATAAAAGGAATAAAAAACTTGAAAAAAGTTCTTAAACAGGTAGAGACTAACTCTAGTTTATTTTTCAGGAGGTTAAAGAGCGGTCGAGTCATGTCGGACACGAGGTAAGGAAATTTCTTAACCCAATTTCCATTCTTTGGGTTAATCTCATACTTTCAAATTATTTCATGATATTATTATGTCATATCTTGTATTTGTACTTTCTTTATGTGTACTTATACTGTATAAATATAATAGATCTATTTTATTCAAAAAAAAGGTCTTTGTAAGGGACTTCGTCTCAATATCCTTTCATTGAGGCATATTTTGTTTTATATACAATTTTACTTTATACAGTGTATAAAACCGTTTGACTTTTACTTTTATTCAAAAAGGAATATTTTTATACGAAGCATTTATACTAAATGACAAAAGAAATGTGTTGTCTTACATATGCGGCGACAACGACTTCTCCGCCACCGTGACCATTATTTGAGTTTCGGCTTCCTCTACAAGCCATAACTTTTTTAAATGAAAAATAAATACAAAGTTTTAATTTTCTTTTATTTTGGTAATGAAAATGGTTTTGAAAGTGTTTTTATTATATCAATGTGTTGTATTGATATCTCGTGATTGAAATGTGGAAATGTTATGTTTCATTTATTCATGTTTTCTGTGATAGAAATATGTTATGGTTTATGATGTGTTTAAACCTGTTCATATGTGGAATGCATTGGACTTAATATGTGACAGGTGGAGCCCGCTATAACTCCTCGATGCATCAGCAGGTCTCATGAGAAAAACTAGTGTTTTGGCATGAGGCCTTAACAAACTCTTATTTGCGGTCTTGGCATGAGGCATTGGGTACGTGGTTATGATAGTATGGCATTATGCATTCCATCATTATGAAAGTGGTTATTGATATTGCGTGTGATTATTCGACCAGTATAATATCCATGTGAATATGTAAATGGAATTATTTCATTTTACTTTATCCATATTATGTTGAAGTTCAAGTTTAAAAGGATTTAGTTTTAGTTATACATTGCCTTAAATGTTTATGTTTATTTATGAAAGCTTCCTCTATATTATTATCCTTACTGAGCATCTGAGCTCACCCCTTTCAATGATTTAATATTTTCCAAGATGTGAAGAAGTATTTTATGAATGACCTGCAGGGATAGTCAGAAGAGGATATGAGTGTGGACTATGAAGACTTTTTTATTGTAGTGTTTCAATTTATGATGTAATGTAACATTTATGAATGTATCTAGTGTTTCCAAGGCTACGAAACTAATCGGTCTTTTGAGACCTGATCGTTTCTGATCATGCCAATGTTACGAAGTAATGCACCGACTCTGGGTAGCTGGGGTCGGGGCGTTACAGTTGGTATCATAGGCAATTTGGTACTAACCTTGGAAGCTAGTTTTAGATAAACTCTGATTAGAGCACATACCCCAAAGATAGAATTTGAGGATTAGTATAGAATAACTTCCTAGAATTTTGGTATTATAGAGATGTTGTATGTTTTCAGAACAATAAATACCTGTCTGGATACAAGCAGGTAGAGACGGCTTTGGAACATATGTACCTTGGGGTAAAACCCGAAATCACCGCTTTGAGCTAGACTCGAACGGGAACTGGTGCACGACAATGTGTCTTTCTGCACTCTTGGTTACGACACTCATGGGGATATGCTTAGGATAATTCTCATTTTCTATACAAACCACTATGAAGGGTTATGAGTGTATACCTTCTCAAATTTTTTTTTTATGATTATGGATTATATCCATAAATAGTTCAATTTCTGTTAAGTATTTTACAAATATGGAATTGGGTATTTTGATTCGTAAACTAATTTAGTTTATGGAATTGTTTAGAAATGACGCCTAGTGGAAGGAATTGAAACCGTATCAATGCACGCAATACGTGTAGGGATTTCCCTCCTTCTCAAGATAATTATTGTGGATCCGGAGATACAACTGTTGCTGATCAACTTATTACCATACTGGGACAACTCACTCAGGTTATGAATAAAAACCTTACTCGTATGGAGCACCCTGATCTGCAACGTGGAGGATCAATGTTAGACCGCTTCATGAGGCAGCAACCACCATCATTTAATGGGGGTACAAATCCATTAGTAGCTGAGCAATGGATAAACTCCTTAGAGAAAATATTCCACGCCTTGGGGAGTAGTGAAAGGGAGAAGGTTATCATAGTAGTTTACTGCCTCACTGGAGATGCCGATCAATGGTGGTCATTGATTCAAAATACAAAGGAAGATGAAGAAGTATCAAGTATAGAATGGAGAGAGTTCAAAGATATTTTTCTTAGAAAAATACTTTCAACATGACCATCAAGCATATATGGAAAGGCAATTTCTGAGTCTGAGACAAAAGGAGGATGAGAATGTCGCAAAGTATGAGGCTAACTTTACAAGGTTAGAGAGGCATGCAGTAGATTATATACATAACCCAAGAAGTAATGTTGATCATTTATTTGATGGGTTAAAACCATTTCTCTGTCAAGCTTTAGTATCACAGTCTTTCTCAACATACGAAGATATTGTCTCATGTGCAATCAAGACAGAAAAGGAATTCACTAAATCTTATGACAATAAAGTAAAGCAAGAGAAGAAGAGAACGGTGGAACAAGAGACAGATAAAGGGAAAAAGGGAAAGTGGGATTTCCCATTATGCGATAATTTTGGGAAGAATCACCCTGGTACTTGCCTAAAAGGAATAGGAGTTTGTTATAAATTTTGAGAAAAAGGTCACCAAGCACGTGATTTCAAGGGAAAGAAAGAGGCTATCAATGTTGAATGCTACAATTGTAGGGAAATAGGGCATTATGAAAATGAATGTTCTAAGCGTCAGGGAAACATACCTCAGAAAAGGCCAAGGGATCAAGGACAATCTTATACTGTTACTACAGTTGAAGTGGAATAATTAATGTATTGGTGCTTTTGGACTCAGGGATTATATTCAGGTTATAATAATAATGTGATATATATAAGGATTGTACTATAGTACTTGTTTTTTTCATTAAGTTTTTCATATGATGACGGTAATCATATTTTTAGTATGTGACTATAAGAGAAACATTACTTTGTTTGGGGAATCTGATGTTACAATTGATTCTGGAATTTAGAGACCTTTTAGAGAACGTCTGGACAGAGGTATTTTGGAAAACTTTATAGGTTGGAATGGATTTAGTTGAACCCTGGATAGTTGTATTTAAGGTTAAAAAAACTTTTTGAAGATTATTTTTGGAATATTATAATACTATAGTTTTAGGAAAAGGGCAACCTGCAGGTTGGGGGATAACCCGTCGCGTTGGACAAAACTGCATGAATTGAACCCACAACCATAGTCAGACAGGACTTTATTACCTACCACTAGCCTACAGGAAGTCCTTGGTTATTAAAAAATAGTTTTCCTAATCTAAATGGTATGTGGTATTATTTAGAACATTATACAATTAAGATAAATATAATATTTTTGAGTTCTGTTACCAATGGAGTGAAAGATGCGTTTGAGGTAAAAAGTTATGAAAGTCTACACGACAAGTATGTATCTTTCCTTATGTTCTTAGAAAATCTCTTAAATAATTTCACCAAATTTATAATAGGTAACTTAAAACAAAAACCTGATCAGTTATCTTTTCCAACTGGGGATTCAAGGACCATTTAACCAATCACAAGTTTGTGATTTTCTTGTGGTTAACTTTTTCCTAATCCAGTTTTCTACAACTCTCCATCAGACCTTGATGGTTTTTTTTTCTTCCATATCCATATTTTCATAGAATCCTAGTATGAGCTATCTCGGGTGACCTTTGAACTTATCATTCATTATTTTAATGTTATATTTTTATTAACCTTATTTCCGATGTGGGTTTTCTACAAAGGTATTTTATATTTTCAACCTATTATTTTCAATGAAAAATTTCAAATTGTGAGGACGCAATTTATCGAAGGAGGGGAGAATGTAACACCCCGAGCTTCCACGATACGCTTCTCTTTCAATAATGCAATAGCTTGCATTGTACGCATGTTCGAGATTCTAACGCACTACAACCAATCAAAGTAGCCGTTGTGAATAGTAATACCTACATTTTGAAATTTTATAAATTTTATCATTCCAAATGGACTTCGTTTTTGTATTTGGAATATCGAAATTATCCTAAGTTGAATTTTTTGTTATTTTCGGAGAACTTCCAATTTTTTATGAATAGTGAAAAATATTTAAAAACAACTTTTTTAATCAAAATAATTTATTGTTATAAATTATACTATTGAGTGGTTTTAAAGTATAATTAGAATATATTTTTTACCATTTTATCCAATTTTGATCATTTGAATTAATTTCACTTTGAAAATTGACATAAACAATTGTCAATCTTTTGATATATATTGTTTCTTAAAAACACGTTATTTGTTGTGACATCGGGAATTAATTATAAAATTAATTAATGAAACATATATGTTTGTAATTTTGTAAAATAGACATCATTTTTGGATTCTGAATATCAATTATATCTTAGGGTTAAATTTTGGCATTGTTCTGAAAAACATCAATTTTTGATTAATAGTGAAACCACTATGTGGTAGTTAAATAACTGATTTTTCATTTAAATGAAATATTACCACTTATGTGATTTGATTTTCAAAAATCCTACATACATGGTTATAATTAGGAAGTAAAATGTGGTTCAATGGGATTAAAATATTTTTTTGGTGAATAGTAACTTTTAAGTTTAATTAATCTTGATTAAAGGTAATTAGTAAAATTTAAGGTAAAAATGATATTATAAAAATATGAAAATACCTTTACACATTTCCTGCCTCTATTTGATGTGTCATGGACGACCAATAAAATCCATGGGTCAACTTGGGGTCCCCATGGAGCCACTTTGGTAGGAAAATGACATAAATAACTTTTTATTTAATGTTAAAATAAAAATGTCACAAACAGGAGTTGGTTTAATAAAACAATTTTTAAATGGAGTTATTAAAGTCATATTATTGACTATAAATATCCATTCGAAAGATGAAACTATTTCCTACGTCATGATATTTTTTTTATAATTTTTAGTCATTAAATAAATTAAATTATTTATGACACCATGATGACGCAGCGATTACCTCATTAATTAACGATTTAAATAAAATGAGACGATAATGTTAAATCCAAGGCCTACACTTGTCAAAAACATATTGGATGAGTATATTTCGAACCCGTATCACCTTATCCTAGAAATATTTAAGTTTGGGGCCTTTAGAATCCGAAAAAGCATTTCATAATAAAGTAACATTTCAATCTTTCCAAGAGTGCCCCTCCTCTCCTCTTATAAAAGGCCCCCACCTCTACCACCTTACCCACACCTCTCAAGCCTTTGGCTCGTCCAAAACCTACCCATTTTGTCTTTCCACATCCCACTCTTACTCCTAGAAGCCTCACATTGGGCAGAAGTCTTCCCAAGGAAGCCTTTGGCTCAAATCAAAAAGAGTTACCCGATTTTAAGGTAATGTCTTCTCTTATGTTATTTTGTTCTATTTTGCTTATCCAACCCCCTAAACTCTTTTTATTCATTTCTTTTGTAACAATAACAGTATCCTCAATATACTAGTATGTTTTTATGAGAATTATTAGAGGTATAATTACACAAACCTACATCTAATGGTTAAAGAACATACTGTTTCTGTGGATGACGAATTTCTGTCTCAGAAAACGATGATTGTTCAACACTCATATAACACCTTCAAAGGTGGCCATTAAGATGTCACTATATTTATAAATGATATATAATATTTTTATGTTTTAATTAGGGTTATTTATTTTTCATTTATGGAATACCTTTATTGTTTCCATTATGGGTAAACGTGATATTTTCAATTTAGGAAGTGCGGACTACCGCCCCCTCAATGTGATATGAATCGTTAATGCCATATGTGGGATGTATAAAGGATGGAGTAAATGTTATTATACATTATATTATACTGGAATTATATTATACCTTTATATAATTATATCTTCATTCCATTAAATACTAAATATAAATGAAAGTAGCGTTCATGCATACGTACGGCTTACCGTCTCCATGAACGGTGCATGTCATTTCTTACCTCTAAATGTTATGTAATATTATAAATGAATGTATATACTGGATATATATGATATATATGATATCAAAATCATGAATATAATTATGGATAGAATGGATATTTTACCACATGAACAAAGTGTAATTATAAGAAGTTAATTTTTGAATCAAGTACCAAAGACCGAAAAAACGACCGTTATTAACTTAAATAATTACATAATGTTCATAACATGGTAACAAGTGATATAAAAGGAATAAAAAAATGAAAAAGGTTCATAAACATGTAGATATTAACTCTAGTTTATTATTCAAAAGGTTAAAGAGCGGTCGAGTCAAGTCGGACATGAGGTAAGGGAATTTCTTAACCCAATTTCCATTCTTTGGGTTAATCTCCTGCTTTCAAATTATGTCATGATATTATTATTTCATATCTTGTGTTTGTACTTTATTTATGTGTAATTATACTGAATACACATAATAGATCGATTTTATTCAAAAAAAATGATCTTTGTAAAGGACTTCCTCTCAATCTCCTTTCATTGATGCATATTTTGTTTTATACACAATTTTCCTTTATACGATGTATAAAACCCTTTGACTTTTACTTTTATTCAAAAAGCAATCTTTTTATATGAAGCATTTTTACTAAACGACAAAATGAATGTTTTGTCTTTCTTATGCGGCGACAAAGACTTCTCCGCCACCGTGACCACTATTTGAGTTTCGGCTTCCTCTACAAGCCATAACATTTTTAAATGAAAAATTAATACAATGTTTTAATTTTATTTTATTTTGGTATTGAAAATGGTTTTGAAAGTGTTTTAATTATATCAATTTGTTGTATTGATATCTTGTGATTGAAATGTGGAAATGTTATGTTTCCTTTATTCATGTTTTATGTGATAAGATTATGTTATGGTTTATGATATGTTTAAACCAGTTCATATGAGGAATGCATTGGACTTAATAAGTGACGGGTGGAGCCTGCTATAGATCCTCGATGCATCGGAAGGTCTCATGAGACAAACTAGTGTCTTGGCATGAGGCCTTGACAAAATCATCTTTGTGGTCTTGGCATGTGGACTTGGCCACGTGGTTATGATAGTCTGGCATTATGCATTCCATCATTATGAAAGTGGTTATTGATATTTCATGTGATTATTCGACCAGTAGAATATCCATGTGAATAAGTAAATGGAATTATTTCATTTTACTTTTTCAATATTATGTTGAAGGTCATGTTTAAAAGGCTTTTGTTTTAGTTATACATTGCCTTAAATGTTTATGTTAATTTATGAAATCTTCTGCTATATTGTTATCCTTATTGAGCACTTGAGCTCACCCCTTTCAGGGTTTTAGTATTTTCCAGAATGTGAAGAAGTATTTTATGAATGACCTGCATGGATAGTTAGAAGAGGATATGAGTGTGGACAATGGAGACTTTTTTATTGTAGTTTTTCACATTATGATGAAATGTAACATTTATGAATGTATCTTGTGTTTCCAAGGCTACTAAAATAATCAGTCTTTCGAGACTTGATCTTTGGTGATCATGCCAATATTACGAAGTAATGCACCGACTCTGGGTAGCTGGGGTTAGGGCGTTACAATGTTTCAACAGAATCAGTTTATCAGTTCCTTAACTACTGAGCAACTATCTAAAACCCACCACATCGATCATTCGTAAAACAAATCCCTACCATCCACAAATCAATTTAGGAAAACACAGGCAATACAACCAATTCCTTCTTATTAACCAACCAACCCCATTGATTATTATTCTCATTCCGTTACCAAGCCCCACCATTCATTACCTCTTCCAATTTTATTTATTAATAACAACCCATAGTTCATTCACATTCAAACCCATCCCTGCAGCCCCGCTTCCAGCCACCATAACCACAACCACACCGTACATCATCAACCCTTGATACCGTTCATCGCAGCCCCACTTCCCATCACTAACATAGCATTCACACCAACCCACAACCAATCCAACCGCAGCCCAGCTGCTCAACCGATCTAGAACAAACCACAAAACACCCCCTTCACATAAATTAACCACAACAACACCCACATGTTCATTATTTCAGTTTTTTTCAACCGGGGTGATCACACAAGGGTTCCATATTTTTATTTAATCACCAAAAATTATGTGATTAACCATTTTCCACATTCCATGAAGTTTCTATCCATAAACGGTCTAGAAAGATAGGGCAGCATTTAATTGCGCAAGAAAAGGCCCCCCAAAACCATGATTTTTAGTAGGCATAAGCCTATTTAATTCACAACCTAATATCACAAGATATAAAAAAAGTAACAATAATCACAAACTTCAAATCCCCATTATCTAAGCCAGTTATTATCTTTATTAAAATGGTTCAAAATTGTTTCACATAAACAAGAGGAAACCCACCCCGCATGCCGCACAATTTTGAGAGACAAAGGTAAGACCCCTACCTCAACAGGTTCTGATAATAATAATCCCCCCAGATCAAATCTAGAAGATGTTCGTCGACGTCCGTCACTTCTGGAAATACCCGGAAAAACCTCCTCATGTGGAAGCTGGGTAGGAAAGGACAACAGATCCAAGCTCAGACGTTCCACCTCTTTGTTACGATCTCATGGCCGCTGACAGATCGTAAATCAGAGCTCAAACGAAAAGGTTATGGATGAAAAAGGATCCTTTGAGTTGCTTGGTAGAGCTCTGATCAGAGGAAAACGGAGGGGAGGTGTGTGTTTAAAAGTAGGAGGGGACCCCTCCTTTTATAGGCATGAAAAACAAAAGTACCCGGTGTGTACATTATAGTACATGACATATACTTTTCCATTTCACACGGACACCACACGGCTTCAAACACGAACTTCAACGTGGAACATGTCCGTTGACTGGTCAACACATGGTTTGAAGGTAATGCATACGTGAGGAGGGACTACACGGCGTGTACTCACACTACACGGCGTGTAATTACATAATTCTGAAATGTGTGGGAAAAGTCCATTTTACCCTCTAGAACACTTCAAGACCCTCTTTTGGACAAAGGAATGTGCTAGAGTGTTCTGGGCCATTACACTTTGATATAATCCAT
The DNA here is from genome assembly GCA_963277665.1 of Viscum album. Taxonomy (NCBI): domain Eukaryota; kingdom Viridiplantae; phylum Streptophyta; class Magnoliopsida; order Santalales; family Viscaceae; genus Viscum; species Viscum album. The sequence goes on from OY728146.1 coordinate 1,298,845,312, forward strand.
TAGAAATAATAAACATCTTCTTTAGAATATGGAAATAATAATATATTTTTCATAAATTTTTGGTTTTTTTTATAACTTTAATATTTTTATAAATAGTGAAAAATACCAAATTTTAATTGAAAACAACTTTTTTAGTCTAAATATTTTATCTTTCTTGTTTATAAATTTGATTTGATTATTATTATATTTTTATTATTTAATCTAATTATGGTCATTGGAAGTAATTTTACATTTTAATTGGACAAAAACACATTTCAATCTTTTCATAGTTTTTACTTCTAAAAAACCCACATTACGGTTTTAACAATTGGAATTAATTTAAATTAATTAATGAAACTTCAATTTTATGAAATTAGTAAAATAGGAATCATTTTATAATTTTTAATTTCAAAATTTTCTTAGAGGGAATATTCAGTATTTTTCTCAAAACATTCATTTTTTTGATGAATAGTAAAAAATATTACGTTATTATTTAAAAGTATATTTTTTAGATATTTAGTTCTTTTATATAAATTTATTTTAAGTAAAATTAAATTAATAATACCTATATATGTTCACTGTAATTAATTGGCATCATTTTATAATAAAATTAAATGTATAAAATTTTATTGATCTTTTTAATGTCTTTTACCCACCTTCTAGAGACATTTGAAATTTTTCATAAAATTTTATTTTTTAACTTATATGAATTGAATTCAAAAATAAAAAAGACATGGATGAAATTATTAATTAATATTTTTTTCAATATGATGAAAATAATTTTTTGTGAATTGTAATTTTTGATTTTTATTTACCATAGATAAAAGTAAATATGGTAATTAATTGAAAAAATGATATTTTAATTACCCTAACACATGTCATAATTCTATCAGATAAGTATTTTTAGAAAAAAAACAACCTTATAATAATGGATTATATTGTTTTGTCCACTTTTACTAGATTATGACATTTATTATATTTTTTTAATGAATAGTTAAAAGTGTTAAATTAGAATTTTGTTTAACAAAAAAATATTAATTATAGGGTTATAAATAAGATAAAATCGGGAATAAATATTCATTATAAAAATAAATAAACTTAATACATAATGGTATTTTATTTATAATTTATAAACATTAAATAATTAAATTTATTTATGACACAACGCTGAGGAAGTATTTAAATAACTAATGAAAAGTAAAAATAATTAATATTTAAATATCCAAATAAATGTTAACCGAGTCTTTTGATACATTAAAATACTTTTATATGATAATATGACAATTTAATAATGATTTAATTTATTTTTTTTGATGTAATAAGGTTTTGTTTACATTCATAAAAACTAAATACTAAATAGTATCAAAATTGACATAAATGATTTTTTTAAAAAAATAATATATCATAAACTATATAATATTAATAAAAATATAAGGATTGTAAAAAAGACTCATATAATTAATGTTATATAATTAATTAACCTAATGGGGTTCTCTTGTTTTTTATTGTATGATTATAACAATTTATTATAATAATACAAGAATACAAGGTAAAATTTAACTATTTATCTAAGAGTTAAATATAAAATATAATTTCAATATGATGACCTAAACTAAACTAAAAGCTTTGGTTGAGTTGTTTTCATTCGATCCCCACCTTATCTACGAAATAAATCCTTTTGGAGCCCTTATATACTGAATATTATAGAATAATAAATTAATATTTCATGCATCTCCAAAACTGACCCTAGCCTCTCTTATTAAAGGGTACACACCATTCTCTTAAAAAATCACCTCCGAAGACATTTGGATCTACCAAAACATGTTAAATATCTTCCCCACTACCATCAATTAATCCCAATGGCCTTAAATTGATAATAATTTTGACCAAAGGATTTCTTTTGATCAAATCAAAAGGAAGCACTTGAAGTGGAGGTAATAAATTCATCACCTCTTTCGAAGTTCATTTATTCTTCCACTGCCTGTTTTTTTTAATTTCTATACCAAAATAATAAATCATGTAAATTCGAAATACTGTGATGTTATTATAAATATGGGACTATCATTTTCACTTTTCCATGAATCCTATTAATGATATAGTAATTATACATGTGTACATTCGGCTTACCGTCTCTACGTCGTGGTGTAGTTTGTCATTCTACACATCATAATTTTTTTGTATAATAATGAGTATAATTAATGTAAGAATAAAAATAATTTGTTAATAATTATTTATATATGAGATAACATCCAATTACATTCTATTTGACCACAACTAGAATATTATTTTCCCATGTGCGTACATACGGATTACCGTCTCCATGAACATGCTGAGATTAATTGCACATCCGAACAATTCAAGAATAAATTAAATTTTGTGATTAAAAAAAATAATATTTAAGAATATAATATCATTATGTATATGAATAAAATACATTTTATCCATAATAATCATGACTTATGTTACAAAACATATAATGGATAATGAAAAAATAAACCCAAGAAACAATGATATTAATGAAATATTATGAACAAAAAAATATTAGAAGATCATATATAATATCATATTTATGTATATATTTATTCTATAATAAAATAACTATAGTTTAAATATTGTACAAGAGGTTATCATACCCTTGTCCAAGGAAAAGTACAAGGTATGGTTTAATTTCTCAATATCATTACTTATACATGGTTGGTTATACGTAAGTATCTATTTGGAATTCTTAATCACCCAGATATATATTTTATAAAAATGAATTTCATAATATTTTTAATATTTCCTTGAATATAGGATAAATTAATTTACACCCTTGTCTTATATTATGTAAAATGTTTTGAAAAGAATCTTTCTTTCGTTTTCCAAATAAAGAACTCTATAAACTTATCGACAACATAAGGTAAGAATGTTTTTTTAACTAAGATGGCAGGTGCATCTATTTTACTCCATCGTAACAACCTCAATTCTTCCCTTACAATTCAATATGAATATTTCCTAAATAAATGGTTTCTATTATAATAGAGTAACTTTTAAAAGATTTCAAAATAGAATGAGATATTTCTCCCAAATAGCTTTTATTTCATCTACGTCAACACCCTTTGATGGATTTTAGACTTTTTTTGAAGTTTATTTATTATGACACAATCTTTTATATTCTATTGAATATTTGTTGATATTTTTGTCCATGGATGTGTTGTTTTTATAATGTTCATGAATTATTTTTAAATTATTAACAATTAATATTCAATTTTTAATATGAATGTTTATGTTATGTATCATTCTTTTCATTTAAGGAATATATTGGACTTAGTATGTGATTAGTGGATCTCACTAAAGCTCCTCGATGCATCATTATGTCTCATGAGGTAAACTAGTTTCATGGAAAATAGCCTAAACAAAATATTATATGTAGTATTGGAAAAATAAATTGATTATGTGGTTATGATGTCCAACATTATGCATTCCATCATCATTAAATTAGCTATTGATGTTACATGTGATTATTTACCTAGTCGAATATCAATGTATAAAGTAAATATAATTATTTGAAATATATTTTCAATATTATTCTTATGTTTATGATTAAATGGCATGTGTTTTAGTCTTGGAAATTTCCTTGAATTTTTATGGTTATTTGTGATAGTTTCTGTTATATTTTTATTCATACTACAAATCTGAGCTCACCCCTGTCTGTGTTTTATTTTTCCCAGGATGCAAAAAGGTATATTATGACTGACCTGCAAGGATAGTATAAGTATATGAATGTGTTTAAAGGAGACCCAATGTTGTTGTTTTTCATTTCTTAATGTAATTTTAAAATTATGTATAAATCTTGTATATCCAGGGATACTAAATATATTGGTATTTCAATATTTGATTCCATGTGATCCTTCTAATGTTATATAATAATGCACATCCTCTAGGTAACTAGGGTCGTGGTGTAACAAAATCATGCACAATAAACAGAGTAATTAATACCTGAAATGTTTCATTGACATGTAGTTGTTAATTAACAGGTAATATAATGGCATAAAAGGATCGTATATGATATCATAAATATTAGTATGAATTTTTATAAGTTAATAATATGTTTAAAAATATAATACAATATTTTAGGCCTTTATGGAGAGTATCAGACCTTTGGTAAGTGTTAATTCTATAATCTCATTATTATATGGGATTTTTTATACATAGGTATTTAATAGGTTATTTTTAGTATACATGTCAATGTTTCATAGAAAATTTTGAAAAAAGAATATTTTTTTTATTTATAGGAGGATCTCTTTAACTAGAAAATCATTTTAAATGTTTTTTAAGATTTATTTTTCTAAATCATTTTAAAAAAAGTCATTGTTTTCAAAATTATTTTAGTCATTTATTTGTATAGACATGATTGTTTTTAAATGTTAAATCCATTAAAATGTTTCAATGTGGAATGTGACACAATGAATCAAAAATCAATTTTAAATGAAATATTATATAAATTTTGTGACTTTTAAATGATTTAATGAAAAAATGGATATATCTCTGAAAAAAATTTACAAATTATTCTCATATATGTTAATATCATTCATTATATTTTATTCCTGATTGAGATTGATTTATTTAAATACAATATTACATATTGTTTTGAATGAGTTATTATTTGTTTGGATGTAGATGTTCTATTGTTATAACATTCATGGTTCTCGAGAAAGGTATTAACATTTTGTATTCTAATTTTAATACAAATGATTATGTTATATATCAATCTGTTCAAAAGTGGAATTCATTGGACATAGCAAGTGATGGGAATGACCCACTATATCCCCTCAATGAATCAATATTTATCATTAGACTATCTAGATATTGAAATGGTCGAGGCCTTGTGCATTTATTTACATATATGGATATGGCTTAGGCCATAACCATTTATTATTATATTTCATTGATGAGGCCTTGACGATATGATTCATATGTCCGATATTATTAATTACCTCATAATGAGATTGGATATTGATATTTCATGTGATTATTCAACTAGTAGAATATCAATGAAAAATTTTAATTGGAAGTTTTTATTTATTCATTCCATATAACACTGATGATTATGTTTAAAATGATCATGTTTTGATTTTATTACTTTTTTAAATGATTATTCTTATTTATGATAGCTCTTATATGTTTTTATCCTTATTTATTATTTGATCTCATCCCATTTTTATTTTAATTTTTCTAGGATGCCAATAAAAGTTTCATGATTGATACTTACTATTTAGAAAAGGGAATAATTGAATTATCAAAGGATTATATTTGATGTGTTTTATATTACAAATTGTAATGTAATGTTCATATGGATATTATATTTTCCAATGCTGCTAAACTGATTAGTCCTTCGAAATTTTATTCCTTGTAATCATGACAATTCATTAATATAATGCACCATCTCTGGCCTTCTTGGGTTGTCGTGCAACAGTTGGTCTTAGATAATGTTTAGATAAAACAATGTATATAGATTTAGAATGCACATATTACAGATCACAACAATAATATAGTGTTTGAGGATAAGTATATAATTACGCACTATAATTTTTTAACGATCTTGGATCACCTATGAATAATCCTAAGATGTTATATATTTAAATTACCTTCAATTGACTACGTGATTTTCTTCAATAATATGTCTTTATCGCTATATGATTTATGAACATTGTTAATGGATGAAACCAAAAGTAATTGGATTAACATTGATTTTGATGTAAAATATGCTGATTTTGAGAAGAAAAGTAGGATAATGACTGGAGAGAATGATATTGTGATTATTTTAAATTAGTAATAACAATATATTATTAACAATCTGATCATTGGTGATATTCCTAACAAATTTCATAAGGGGAATATGAATTTTTATAAATGTATAGATTTTCAAAATCATAAATGAAAAAATATTTGACTTTCAACATGATAAGAGGAAGGGAAGAAGAACCTTGGGGAATAACTAAAATGATGGGAAAGATGTTCCATATCTTGGGAAAGGGGTAATAAAGTGACAATTTGATATAGATTTAAATGGTTCATATGTGTAAATCATGAGGAGCTCCCAACTCATTTTCCAGACATAAAAATCCTCCTCTAACCGAAATAACGATGCATTTGATGCCGCCCCATTAATTGGAAGGATTGATATATTTAGTTGTTTGGATACATGAATTTTGAAGATTTATTTAAATAAAGAGTATTCAGGTCATGTTTTTCACTATGGATTTTTATAAATATGTTGAATAGTTACAATAGATTTGAAAATAGTTTTAAGGGTAATATCGTATTCATAGAACATATGATTAAGGTAATGATCACCAATAATATATTACATATGTTAAAATAATGATGTTTGGATAATGATATGTTGTATTTGATTAATTAAATTAGATTATTATTGTTTCTTGGGAATTATTATTTTATTTGTTGACAATAGGGTTATGCTATCAAGGAGGAAGTGTACATCTTTTTGGGACATAAGGAAAAATACATAATGTTTTGGAATAAGGAAACATGAATGTTTTCTACAAGGATATCTTATAATTTATGTTATTATCGTGACTTAAGAGAATACAAGATGAGGATTTTCACATGTTTGGAATAAGAGAACCAATAACATCTATTGAGATATTGGAGATAAATGATAATTTAAGCTGATTCACTACTTTCTAATGTTGTAAAATTTCCTTTTTTAATTGATTGTATGGTTATTTATTGATGGATAGTATATTATATACTCAAGATTTTATTTTTTATAATAATTTATGATCTCTCAATATGTGGAAATATTCATACATGATAACTTGTGATAAAATATTTTTTGTGACCTATGGAATGACCTATCATTCTATTTGTTGATTGAATGATCTTCCAATAATTTTGGAATGAAAAATTCAACATAATTTCCATGAATAAGAGATGAAGAATAAATTTTTAAAAGAATGTACAATGGTGAGATTTTAATAAAATCAAGTATTTATTTGTTCTCATATTCTTTATCTTTAGGTAAAGGATCTTGATAACAAAAAACAATTTCCTAGTTATTTCTTTACTGATAAATCATATAGTCCCTAGGGCCATTACATATTTATTTCTTTCATATTATTAATTTTTTCTTAATAAAAATATATATAACTCTCCATAAAAACTAGATTGTTAGTTTTTTATTTAATTTCCATGTTTTCTTCATGAAATCCTATTATGTGTTATTTTTTGTAACCTTCATACATACTTTTCATTATTTTAAAACAGAGGTCTTATTAATCCATTTTTTGATATTGGATTTATACTAAGATATAATGAAATGTAAAACCTAGTGTTTTCAAAAATTAGTTAAAAATGAGAGGACACATTTTTTTGGAGTGAGGGGAAAATGTAACCACCCCGGATTCCATAGTACTCTTCTTCCTAATAAATCAATAACTTGCATTATATACAGCATTGAGTTCGAGAACAGCATGACCAAAAAACTATCCGTTTAAAAAAGTTATTATGAATACTATTAACCAAATTTTTAATATTATATATCCCATATAATATAAACATTAATATTATGTTTTATTGATTTTACAAAAGGATAAATCCAAATTTTCAAATAAAATAATTATTTAAAAAACAGTTTTTCCGCATTTTAGTATAGAACCCTTTTTAAATCGAATATTTTACACTTTTATACATTTCATTTGAATAAATGGAATTAATCCATAGAATATAGATATATAATTTTAGGTTGGATAAGTTTTGGGTTTTTTCTGATAAGTTTTATTTAATAATGCATAATGAAAAATATTACATTTAAATTTAAAACTGCCTTTTCATCTATATTATTTATATAGTAAGATTATTTTCCGAATTTGTTTTAATGTATAATTTAATTTATTTTTTATAATTTAATATATTTTTTTCCATTGGATGTAATTTCAAATTTTAATTCGATATAAACACATGTCAGTTTTTCAATATTTTTTACTTCTTAAAAACATGTTTTATGGTTTTGACACTGGGAATGAATTTTAAATTAATTTCTGAAAATTATGTGTTTTTAATTTTTAAAAGGGATTAAATATTTGGAATTAAATTTTCGAAAATATTAAAATAGGTACTTTTAATTTTGTTGAAATTGTGAATTGTAACTTCAGTAATTATTTTTATTTACCATGGTTAGAGTATAAATCAGGTAAATAAGTGTAAAAAATAGTATTGTCATAATATGAAACTACCATAACACGTTTACTAATAATATTTAATGATATATGGAAGAACAGTATAGTAAATAGGTATATTTTAGGTCCTCATAGATCCACATGGGTGTGAAAATAAAATGTTATAATAATTAATATAATGTAATGAGAAATATAACATTAACATGTATGATATTATAAAAAAAAATTAATTCGAGATATATAAATGATATATTTATTTATAAATATTATTTCAAAATAAAAAAAAATAATAAATCATGGGATTTTATTTTTAATTTTCATACATTAAATAATTATATTTATTTATGTCACATTAATGATGCGATATTTTCTTTATTAATGAATGAATAACATAAATTATATTATAAATTTTTAAAATAAATATAATTTGAAAGTTATTTTTCCATTAAATAATTTAATGGATTACTATGAAATGAGATCCTTGATTAAATTATTTTTTTTTAAGAGGACAATGTTTTATGACTTTATCAAAAACCAATTACTAAATAGTGTAAAATTGATATAACTGAGTTTTTAAAACAAGTACAATTTTATTTAATGATATAAAAATACAAAAAATATATGATTATTTTAAATTAAATATTTAAGGATAAAAAAATAAATTTTTATTCACATGATGTTATATTTCTGTTGTATAGTATATATAATAACCCTATAGTATAAAAATACAAGAAGACATGGATAGAGATAAACTATTTAACTATAGGTTAATCCCAAAATTTATGTTTAATTTAAGGACATAAAAATGTATAAAAGTCATTTTATGTATGAATTTAGACCCATATTAAAATTATAGTTTAAATAAATAACATTAGAGATATTAGATATCGAAAATAAATATATAAAAAATTAATATTTCAATATCATTGAAAAGTGGCCATCACCTATATTATAAAAGGGATCTTATCTTTATCTTTTATTCAAGCCTAAAAATTCCATTGGCTAATCTAACACCTGATACTAAAGAAATCCCTCACATAATCATAGAGTCCAAAATTTGGGATGAAAACCTTATTAAAATTTCCTTTTGTGTAAATTAGAAAGAGACACCTAGAAAATAGTTAATTGTTTGTATCCCTTTTTTCAAAGTCCCATTCTTCTAATATATACTCATCCTATGTTTTTACCACAAAAAAATAATAAATTATGAATAAAATATATCATGATACGTTTTTATGATTATGGGAAAACTCAATTTCTCATTTTATAGAACCTATTAAAAACAATATTAACATGTGTGTGTTCGTACAACATAGCATGTCCACACCATTGTGTAAACTATTTTTCATATATACCTTATTTTGATGGGTATAATGATTCATATAAAATAATTAAATAATAAATATAATATGATATTATTTATATTAAATTCATTTTACATGCAATTAAATACTATTTATCCATTACGTAAATGGAATTGTTTCTCATGCTTATGCACGACTTACTTTCTCCACGACGTGATGATACTCATCATCCACATCCACCATCCATGAATGATTATAAAAAATATATATTATAGATAGTAATAAAATATATGAAATAATAATTCTACTAGAATAAAATTTATATATATACATATATGTCATTCATTTACGTCCATTCAATACGATAATAAATCAGAAACAACATTCACACATACGTACAACCTACCGTCTCAATGAATAGTGTATTTCATTTCATATATATAATTTATATAATATAATTATTTTATGAATATATATGATATATAAATTATATTATACAATAATAATTTAATGAAATCATGATCTAAATAACTTGATAAATAATAACAAGTCAAGAAACATACAATAAACAAAGAAATTATTACCCAAAATGAAGTATTAAAATGAAAATTTTAATAAATAGGTAATATAAAGTCATAACAGAATCATATATGATATGAAAAATATTATAATGATTTTATTATAAGTTAATAATATTTTTTAAAATGTTATACATTATATTTGTACAAGTATAGAGAGTATCAGATCTATGTTAAGAGTTAATTCCTCAATCTCGTTATTATCTACGACTGTTTATGTGCAATTAATTATAAGTAAATATTTATCATCCAAGTTCATATTTCATTATAATTCATTCAAAACGAATAATTTATGGATTTATGCAAGGTAATATTTTCCTATAAAATCATTTTTAGTGTTTTAGTTATTTTGTTTTCTAAATATTTTTTATTAATATCCATATTTTCCAAATGATTTTAAGAATTTATTTATATGGCGATGATTGTTTTAAAATGTAAATTACATTAAAAATCTTCAATGTTGTATGTTGTATATTGATTCAATTTTTTTAATGACATATATTATAAATTGTGTGACTTTTAAATGATTTCAAAAAAAAGGATATTAATCTCAATTATTTTTTTATTTATTTTCATCGATGTCAATATTCATAATTAATTTGTATTCTGATTGAGGTAGATTTTTTATAAAAAGTTTGTCCACATTTTTTATGATGATTTATAATATTTATGACAATGTACGTTCTATTATTATACCATTTATGGTATATTGTTAATGTATTAGTATTTAATATGCAAGGTTTAAAATGATTTTTTTGTTAATTTTACCCTTTTCCTAAGAGAAATGCATTGGTCTTATTAGGTGGGGGAGGGACCTTCTATATCCCATTGATTGATCAGTAGGTCTCATGAACCAAACTAGATATGTACATGGATAAGGCCATAACAATATATTTTTACACATGAATTTAGATGATGTTATAACCATTTATTTTTATATATCATGGTTGAGGCCTCGATGGTATGTTTATGATGTTTGGCATTATGCATTCCTTCATTATGAGAATAGTTATGGATATTTCATTTGATTATTAGACTAGTATATTATCCATGTAAAATTTTAAATGAAATTATTTTATTTATTATTTCCATGTATTGCTAATGATTATTTTTATATGGATTATGTTTCAGTTATTTACCTTGCCGTAAATGTTTGTGCTTATTTTTGATAGCTTCTGATTTATTGTTTATCATTAATGAGCATATGAGATCACCCCTTTCATATGTTTAATTATCCTAGGATTCCATGATGATTTTTGTGATTGATATGTTGGATTTATGCATGGGTAATCATGGATTTCTCCAAGGATAATCTATGATGTGTTTTTTGTTATAAATTATAATGTAATGTTCATTAATGTAATATCATATCCAAGAATTTTAAACTGATTAGTCCATCAAGACATGATTTCTTTTAATCAATCCAATGTATAAAAATATTTACCATCTCTAGTATTCGGGTTTTGGAGCATTACAATAATCCACATCCAATATATTTCAAATAAACCCACAATTTCCATTAAATTCAATTACTATACCCCTTTAAGAGGGATCTCATGTTTGATTATCTGGAAATCCATGAGATTAAAACATAAAATACTGAGTACCAATAATGTTATTTAAGACTCATTTCATATGTGACAACTTAAGCTTCCATTGATCGTTTGATTTTAAATAATATAATACCTTTCGTTTCATGCAACACCTAGTTTGAGCGCATAATGATCTATCAAATTAGCCTTTTAAAAAGATGGTAGTAATAGTATTAACATTCCTTTTGAATTTATAAATTTTAATTTTCAAAATATAATGAATTTTTATTTCACAATATCTATATTACCATGAGGTTATCTTTTGGTATTTTTATGAAAATATTTAATTTTAATTGAATAGTGAAAAATAATTCATTATTGTAAAAAACTATCAATTTAATTTAAAAAATTAATTTACATTAAAGTATTATTAATGTAATAATATAAAAATAATAATTATATTAATCCAATTTAGGCCATCAAAATTATTTTTATAATTTAATTATATATTAATATTTATTAATCTTTTGAACGCCTTTTTACCTGCTTTCCAGCCACATCTACATGATTAACATTAAAGATAAATTTCCCATTTCTATTAATTGAATGTATATAAAAAGATGTACAAGGTTGTAATTTGTATGAAATTATTGATCTAATAGGATCAACATAATTTTTTGGTGAATATTATCTATAGTAATAAAAATATTTACCGTAATTAAGGATATAATTTTTTAATTAACGGAAATAATAATATTATATGTCACCCTAACATAAGTAATAAATGTAATAGGATGACTAAATTAGAACCTTATCACATTATATTTTAAATGTAATCATTTAATTGACACTTTTCCATGAATATGCCATTGATATTATAAAAATCAATGAATTTGAACAAAGGTCACACTCTAATTTTATATTTGTATATTAAATTTAATATAGTGATAAAAAGAAGTTAACATCCATTGTAAATAATTTCTAGAATTAAAAAAAACAAAAAAAACATATTAATTTATTTATAAAGAATATATATTAAATAAATACCCTAAATAAATAAAAAATAGTGATGCCAAATTTTTTATTAATAGAAATATCTAATAAATGAGTTAAATACTAATAACTAAAAAATAATTTGAAATAATGAAGGCTCTCTATGAAAATAATAGGTGAAAAATTTAATATTAATTGTGTAATAAATTATTTTTTCTATGTCATATTTCTGTTTTTATTTCTCATTTGGTTAATGTAACGAATAATATTAAAATTGACACACTTGGTATTTTATAAAAAAACCTTTTATTAAATTATTTAAAAGTAATAAAAATATTTAAATACTACATATTTATAATTATAATGTATAAAGTATAGTAATGTTTCCAATTATGGAAAATTTACCTTCTTTATATAAATATTTACAACCTTTTAATATTTAGAATATTATTAACAAAATAAAAATTTAATAGATTAATAAAGAATAAATTGAAATTATATGTATCGAAATAAAATCAACGAACATATAAATTTTATTATCTAAAATTATTTCTACATATAATCACTGTTTCATTAAAATAAATCTCTTCGGATCAATTTGAAAAAAAAATCAATTTTTATTTAATTAATAGTTACGGAGTTTCCAAAAGTTCCCCACTACTCTAAAATTTAAGGGAACATATCCTTCGCGGTTATTCACACCACTAAATCCAATTTGATCATCCAAATCTAACCATTTAACCTCCAAAATCTCTCAATTCATCCTATAGGTCATTTTTTGAATAAATCTTACCTATGATTTCCCATTGTGGAAATCAAAAAAGAGATAACTGAAGAAGAGGTAATTATTTTTCTAATTAAATTGTTTTTATTTGTTCTGTCACTTCCTCTTCAAATTTTAATTCCATAATAAAGTAATACCACTAGTTTCATCTACATTCTAGGAATTTATTATTATAATGTGAAAACAATGTTTCACATTTTATCTAACTAATGAATAATTATATCATCATGCGTGCATATGTAAGACTTATATCCCCACACAGGAGTGTAATTTAGTTTTTTATAGTTAATTTTTGGATTGGTATAATGATAAGTATATTGGATATAAATAAATAAAATTACATTATAATTATTCATTATTATTAATATACCTTCCCATTCCATATAATTTAACCATTGAGACAATGATATCATAGCTAATGCTTACGTATTTCATAACGTCTCCACGACACGATAAAATTGATCCCACACTACAACCATTTATGAATTATTGTGAAAAAGTTTATAATGCCTAAATATAATATATATAAACTTAATATAATTCAGGAAATAATGAAAATATATCCTATTAATACTAAACAAGACTTATGAACCAATATAAAATAAATAAAATTAAGCAGTCCACGCCCGATATTAGAATAAGAATAAAATATTATTATAAAATTGATATAATGGAATAATATATGATATAATAAATAATTTATATTGTTTTTATATAACATAATAAAATAATTTAATAATTATTTACGATGTTAACATACCCTCAAATAAATGAGACTATGATGTAAGGGTTAATTTTTCCATCTATTTTAAATTTGGGAATTTTTTTATTTAAAAATGTAATTGGCCAAAATTATCATTCTTGTCATGGATGATGATGAATGAATTAAAAAAAATAAAATTCAATTCAAATAATTTAAATAAATTTTAAACCATTTTGTAATTTACAAATGGAATATTTTTTGATGTTTTCCTTACGAGCTACATTGTATGACTTTTTAGACAATGTATGAGAATAACGTTTTTAAAAAAACATGGTGTGAGATGCATTTTCATCCATCGTGAAAACCTAATGTTTTGGAATCATCCTTAAAAAGATGGTAATGTTGTTTTTAATGAAATTTATTTGATTGAAAATTATATTCCATTTTTAATATCTATTTTTATTAGAGGGGTATTTCAATAAAGAAGTTTCTAATGATTTTATTAAAACATATTCATACATGACAACTTACATTTTTGGATCTTATGTTTAATTAAGGATGATTTATTATAATATAAAATATAATAATTTTTAAAGGGTTATGAATAGTTTGATGGGGGATGTGACATTTTTACACCATTCATGGTATGTGGAAAATGTATTAGGATTTTGTATTTCAATTTTAAAATATATGTTTATGCGGGTTATGATTTCACCTATTCATATGAAGAATGAATTACAATTATTGATTAATGGGAGAGACCCACTATACCATCTAACAGCCTTGGTAGGTCACATTAGAGAAACTAGTTTGGGTTTTTACTCATTTCTATATGGTCTTTTCCTGAGGCCATGAAGATGAGGTTTTGATGTATTACATTGTGCATTCCCCCATTAGAAGATTATATATTGATATTTCCTATTATTATTTGGCTCATAGTTTATCCATGTTATTAATTTATTCATATTATTTGATTTATTTATGGTTTATTATGCACATGTTTATTTTTAAAGGTCTTGTATTTCAATTTTATACTACTCATTTAATGTATATTCTTATTTATGATAAATTACCCTATATTGTTTATCCTTACTGAGAATTTGTTCTCACCACATTATTATGTTTCATTTTACCACATCATGTCGATAAGTATATTATCAATGAGAATTAGAGATAATAAATCATATATGGGTGTTTTCAATGTAGAATACATTTTTTTTAATTTTATGATGCGATGTAACACTTATGTTTGAAACTTGTTTTTTAAATTCTATTAAACTAATTGGTCCTTTTTATTTTATTTTTCATTATAATTACAATGAAATAATATATTAACCAATATTGAGCATATTGGTTCGGAGCATTATATTTTGTATCAAAGGGTGATTAGTTACAACTATAGAAATTATATTTAGAAATGTCATTAATTAAGGAAAAATGACTTTAGATATACATTTAGGACAAGTATAGAATAACATTCTAAAATTTTTTAACGTAGAGATTATGTAGATATTAATAAAAAATACATATTTTTTCTAGAAACTACAAGTGGATTTGGTTCTAGAATAGATATATAAAGTAGTAACAACTCCAATAAGTAGTTCCAGACATGGAAATTGGTAACTTGTTACATGATAATTGGAATTACTACACACATAGTTCACTTTATATGGGATGTTCTTATAATAATTTACATTTTCTTTATAACTCATTATCAACAATCTAAAATTAAATTAGCAATGAAATAATGTATAAGGTTGTAAGATTTAATACAAATAACATTATTAATTTATGTTATTTATTAGTAAATTACACACTATGAATCATAGACTAATGTAGTGAATGTCGTTGTTTAGAAATGGAACCTTGTTTAAGTAATGAGAATTTTATCAATGCACATAATTCATGTAGGTATTTCCATTATATGTATTCTATTTATGATGTAATAGGAGGTTAAACTAGTGATGAACAACTTATTAATATACTTCGTTAGATGACTTGGGTTATGAATAGTAACCATTACTGTATAAGGTAGCCTAATCCACAACATAGATGATAAATGTTAGGATTCTTCAGAAGAAAATGATCCAAAACATTCAATTGGTGTACAAATCCTTTTTCAGATGAGAACTAGATAAGTTTCTTAGAGAAAATAATGCATTGTTTTGGAGTAATGAAATAGAAAGAAGTTCTCCTCAATGTTTATCATCTATTAGGAGATGAAAATCAATGATGTTCATTATTTTAAAAAAATAAGGACAATGAATATATATAAAATATGTAATGGAGGGAATTTAAATAACTCTTACTATAAAAAAACATTCCTCACAATTATCATGTAGATACGGAGTGGACATTTTTATGTCTGAGGTATAATGTGGTTAATAATGTTTCCATATATGAAGATAACATCATAAATTTAATTAGTCATGCTAAAGACTATATAAGTAATCCAGCAAGTATGATTTATCGATTCATTGTTGGTCGATAACCATTGAATTACTGGGGATGGGTTTCATAATATATCTCATCGTATGAAGATAAAATAACATGTGCTACCAATACAGATGATGAATTATTTATATCTTATGAAATTAAATTATATATAGGGAATAATAGGTCAATAGAATATATTGTAAAAGGAAATAAGAGGAAAAAAATGAACAATTAACTTTCCAACCTACATTAATTTTGGAAAGAAGCACCTTGGTACCTTCCAAAGGTTGATTTGAGATTATTATAAGTGTGGATAAAAATTCCACAAAGATTATGGTATAATGTGAATGAATTAAAGTTCCAATGTTAAAATATACAACTATAAAAATATTGGACAGTTTGAAAAATGTTGTCCTAGTAATCAAGGAATAATTCTCTTGAAATGACAAGGGAGAAACACCATGATTTTTTGATGACAACAGCTGAGGTCGAGGTTCCAAATGATGTGGTGGTTGTTACCATAAAAATTTCATCAAATATAGAAAAAGAATTTTTTTTATTCTACATTATAACATTCATTTATATCATTGTAGTTTTGGTTGAAAAATAGATGTTTCCAATTCAAATTAACAAGGGAGTTGTCATTCTAAACCCATAAGGGATGTCTTATTGTGATAATGATTTTTTAGGCTGATACCATTATAGAATATACATGTTCATTATAAACAATAATTATCGTCATACATATAGTTGACATTGATATAATGGTTGGTATGGACTAGATATCAAAATATGGTATGAAAATTTATTATAATAAAAAGTAGGTTATGATTTTTGAGGATGATGTTGAATATTATCTTTATCATAGAATCATCATCATATTATTTTTATGTAGATCCACCAATGGTAAATCTTATGAATGAAATTATATGGGAGGAACTGAAAAAATAATCCATGGGTGAGGATATAAATATTTTAATTGAAGAAGTGTATATTGTAAAAGAATACATTGATATATTACCAATAGACATACCTAGATATCCACTGAATAGGGAGAGGATTTTTCTATTGACTTAATCACTAATGAAATATCAATACGAAATTTTCCTTATAGAATGTCCACTGTATAATTAGTATATCTAAATAAAAATAAATAGGAGTTGAGTAATAACAGATATATTTACACTAGTTTCTCAACTTGGGGATCAACAGTTATTTTTATTAAGAAGATAGATGGATTAATGAATATTTTCGTTGAATATAGAGAAATCTGTGCTATTTTAATATTGAACAATTATCCTCTACCTTGCATTAATGATTTTTTTGATCATCTTTATTGAATTCAATATTTTCAAAATATTAACCTTTATTATGGATATCATAAATAGTGTTTAAAAATGTAATATATTATAATGATAGAATTACCAACTAGGTATGGACATTGCATGTTTTTAGTGACACATTATAGGCTAACTAATAAACCCTCTATCTTCATGGATCTAATGAACATAGTGTTTAATGAATATGTTCACAAATTGTTTTTTAATTATTTATTTATGATATATTTGTATATTATGAATTTTATATAGACCATGAGAATCACTTGAGAACCATTCTTATGAATCTAATAAGGGAATTAATATATTTTAAATTTAGCATGTGCTAATTTCAGATTTAAGAAAATTCATTTCTTATCTATATTATCTATATGGTTGTAATCTGTATTGATCATAAAAAGTCAAATGAAATCCATGATTGGCCATCATTGATGAGCTTAACTAAGGAACACAAATTTCTTGGTTTAACATGTTAGTATCAGTGTATCATTCAGAATTGTTCATGATTTTCTAACCCATTAACCATGCTCACATGTAACGAGGTTATATTCATTTTTATAAAATTTCGTGAAGCCTAATTTAAAGAAATGAAGAGATAATTATTAAATGATCCTATCTAGAAATTACCATATGGAAATTTTGGCATTGTGATTTATAGTTATGTATCAATGAAAATAATTTTTTTGTGTTCTTATAATGATAGAGTTATTTATTATGCATCAAGGAATTTAAAAATCATTAACAGAGATATCCAACATATGATCTTTATTTAGAGATATTTATATTTGATCTTAAGATATGGAGACACTCTCTTTACATGGAAATATGTGAGATATATACTAATCAAAAGTGATTTTTATATATTTCCTCCCAAAAATAACTCAAAAAAAGAGAAATAATATAGCTTGAGGTGCTCAATGATTGTGATTGCACAATCCACTAACTCCTAGTGAAGGAAAATTAGATGGTTGATGCTTTGGAAAAAATATACCACAGAGTTCTATAAAAAAATAAATGTTTAAATGGATGAAATGATTATTGATAAAGTAAATATCGATTAGGGAATTGTTATGGAATGTGAAATGTCACTTCGTTTTTTGAACGGTTGTCAAACCATTTTTATTGGAAAGAATAAAATGTTCCTAGTATGAAGAAGAGTATTTTCAAAAGAAAATTAATTCTTCGACTGGTGGGAGATTGATAGAAATCATTTACAAAAATTGAGTTTTGAAAATTTTAATGTGGATGTTTATTCCCTTATTACCTATGGAAAAGGAGAGTTTTTGGATTATTCTTATTTCCCAAACATCTATAAATATTTAGGTAGCACTATATTGAATATAGTTTTGAATGAAAAATTTTTGGTTGGAAATTATATTGTGGTAAATTGATGATTATGTGCGAATAGGCCTATTTATCGAACATGTGAAGGATGAGAGAAAAAAATGATAAAATAATCATGCATCCCCTTCAAATAAATATATGAAAAAATGATGACATTATGATAAATATTTTCAAAGGACTACAAAAAACATCAAGAAGGAATGATGAAATATAAGTTATTTTTTATAGCCTTACCAAATCAAAACAATATTTTACATAAGAAAATATTTTCCTCTTGAATGCCCAAAAAACTAATAAATTAATAAATTTTTAAGACTTTATGATGCACATAAATCGATTGTGTATGATCAAGATCCATGTTTTACATCAAAAGTATTATAAAAGTCATCAGAAGGCTATTGATATTGAGCTTTATTTGAGCACTACCTACGACACACAAGCTATTCAAAAATTAAAATGGACTATAAAATAATTAGAAGACATGTTCATTCCATTATCACATGACTTTCAATGTACATGGGATCAGTATTTACCTCTTGTTGAATTTTCCAAAAAAATGATTCCATTCAAGAATTAATATGTTACCATATGAAGCGTCAATTTGAAATTGATTTTCTACACCAACTTTTTAGAAGGAATTATGTAAAAGTGATAATGTATACCTAGAACCATTTAATAAAACATTTTTAATATTATAGAATATTCAAAACCATATCAAAACTTATAATATTGGGAAAATTATTTATGGTGATATCTTAATGAAGGATATTGAAATTCATGTATGAGATCAAGTTGTCTTGAAGGAATCTCTTTAGATAGGTGTTATAAGATTCACTATTAATGGAAAATTATGTTCTAGGTACATCAAACAATTTGAAATTATGGAATTTATTAGAGATATATATTATTATTAATAAATGTCTCCAATTATCTCTAATCTTGATGATGTGTTTTATATATCAATTTTATGGAAATACATACCAGAACCAACGCATGTACTCGCTTATGAAGAAATAGAAATGGAACCATGTTTTTAATTTCCTATTATGATTCATTATACTATGGAACAATTGTATAGGGATCCGATGAATCTATTGGCAATGGTTCATTGGAGAAATCAGAAAATCGAAGATGCAATGTTGGAACATGAGAAATTTATTATCAAGAACCAAATAAATATTTTAATGACGTTATATTCATGAAATTTTTAGGATTAAATTATTTTAATGATAGAATATTGTTACTGTACCATCATATACAATATGATTATTTTTAAATAAGTTAATCTCTTACAGTATAATGAACTCTGACTTTGAGCTCACCGCGATTTATCAAACTAGCCACTTCAATACCCATCATATGAAATGACATTATTATGAACATATATTTATGGTAACTAAAATATACATAATTTTTTAATTCATAATATCCAAATTATCTTAGTTTGAATATTATTTATTTTTTAAATGTTTTAGTTATTATTAATATTCAAATATATTTTATTATTTTAAAAAACCAACTTTTCATTTTAATAACCATTTTATATCGAATTTATCATAAAGTCATTATATAGAAATAATATATTTATTAATACAATGTAGTTCATCATAATTATTTTAATAATAGATTAATATAAAAAAATATTGATCTATTGAATATATTTTTTACTATTTCTTCCAAAACATCTACTTGATTATCATTAAAACAACTCTCCAATTTTTAAGAATTTAATTTAGAAAAATGGACATACAATGTTCTAATTAGTAGGATATTTTTTATCAAATTGGGTAAACATAATATTTTCGGCGAATAGTAACTTTATTTAACGTTTATTTATTTATTTACCATGGTTAATGGTAAATTATTTAATTAAAGGACAAATAATATTATAACTTACCCTTACATATGTAAAAGACCTATTTTATGACTATATTAAACCCTTATCACATATAGTTTTAAATGGATTAGTTAGATAGACACTTATTAAATGAATACATCAAAGATATTACAAAAACATATACATGTTAAAAAATGTAACAATCTCAATTTTTTTAGTATATTAATTTTAATATATTGATAACCATGAGAAAAATTATTTTTAAATAGTGTCTTAAATGATAAAATAAATACCTAAATAATATTTATTAATTAATTAATTTTGCGATTAAATAATTACGATTAAAGATGACACAACAATGATTTGTAAATTACTTTATTAATATAAATATCAAATAAATGGTTTTAAAAATATTAATATAAATATGACATGAATTATGTAAAGTGAAACAAAAATTTTATATATAAATTTAACATTTTTATAGTATATTAAATTGTTTGCTTCAATGCTATATTTATGTATGGATTTTAATTAATATCAATATAATGAATATTGTCAAAATTCATATTATTGATATTTTATAAAAATAACAATTAATTAAATAATTTAAAATTTTAAAAAAAAAAAAAAAAAATTTATAATTATATGGTATAAAATACCATCGAGTTCCCATTAATGGAAAATTTAAAACATTTAACACTGTATTTATAACCTTTTAATATTTATAATATTATTTAAAAATGTAAAAAATAATAGAATAATTAAGGATTAAAGAAAATGATATGGTTCAAAATTAAATAAAAGAATTTATAAATTATATTTTTTAATATATTTATACCTATAATTATATTATTCATAAAATAAATCAATTTTTAACTATTTTAATTTGAAAATAAATATATATAAATTAATTGGTTTGGAGATTCCAAAAGTTCTCCTCTGCTCTATTATATTGGGGAACCTCTACTCATCTATTACTAATAACTCTCTATCCATTTTGATTGACCATAACCTATCAATTTATCCCCCAAAAATCCCTAAATTCATCCTATAGGCCATAAAATGGGTATAAATCCAACCAATTATGTCAATTTATTCATTTTAAAGGGAGATAATTGAGGAAGAAATAATTATAATACCAATTCAATTCAATTTCATTTCTTCTTGAACATCCTAGAAATATGTTTGTTATATACTAAATTAATAACTCTAGTTAAATATACAGAATGTGTTTGTTTATTGTAATGTAAAAACAATATATCTCTTTTTATCTAACCTAATAATAATAATATCACCATGTGGGCGTATATTTGACCTGTCGTCTCCACACCATGGTGTAATTTTTTATTCACCAATGCTTTTTTCAAATTGGTATAATGATAACTATAATAGATATATATAATTAACATGACGTGATAATTATTTTTATATTTAATATACCATATTATTGTATACCATTTATACTTTAATAAAATTTTAATATCACATTTGTGTATGTATGACCTTCCATTTACACAACGCGATGACATCCATCCGCCACAACCACCATATAAAAATGTTTATGACCATTTATATAATTGATGAATATAATATATTTTTTACTTAATACTATTGTGGATATTAATAAGAAACGTCATATCAATATGAAACCATACTTATGTGACAAAATAAAAAAAAATAAAATGAAGCAGTTCCCGACCGAAATAATGATAAAAACCAAATTTTATTAATAAAAGTATATGAGGACAATATATGATATTATAAACAATGTTTATATTCCTGGTATAACATAAAAAAATTATGTAAGAATTAATCATGAGTTTATCTCACCCTCAATATACAGATAATATGAGGCATGGGTTAATTTTATAATGCCTTTTTTATCTGGTAATAATTTTATATACGAATTTGCTGGGAAATATTTATCATCCATGTCCATCTATCTTAATAATATATTTAACAAAATTATTACTATTTTTTCATTTTTCAAAATAAATCTTTACCAATGAACTTTTTTATTAATGGAATATTTTTTCCCTTATAATGTACTCGGTTTTACATTTTTGACAAAATATGAGAAAAGTATTATTTAACATATTTAACATATGAAGATATTTCCATTGTTGTCATGAAATAACATTTTTAAGCTTCCTTTAAAATCATACATGATTAATTGTATGGAATTAGTTTTACAATGGTTTGGAATTATAAATAACTACTCTTATAAAAGAAGTATTTCACTAAAGAATTTTCTAATGATTTTATTAAAACATTTTCATCTACGTCAACATATTATTCTGTATAAAATGATAAAATGATGATGATATTTTATGATAAAAACTATAATATTTCATTGAAGGGTTGGAGAATATATTTAGTTGGGATGTGATATTTTTACACCTTTCATGGTTTATAGGTAATATAATATGATATTTTATGGTAGTTTTAACATGGATGTTTATGTTGTATAAGATTTCCACTTTTCATATTATGAATTCATTTGTCTTAGTAAGGGAAGTGTGGGTCCCACTATATCCCTTGATGATTTAGTAGGTCTATATAGACAGACTAGTTTCTGTACTTTTTAATTTATGTATGATATTGTAATGAGGCCTTCACAATGTGGTTATGATGTATGTAATTATGCATTTTCTCATTATGATATTAGTTATTGATATTATATTTTATTAATTGGAGAGTATATTGTGCATGTGAATTTTAAGATAACATTATTTGTTTTATTTTGCCTTTATTATACTCAATATTATGTTTAGAATTCTTCTATTACAGTTTAATCTAAGAGATATGTGTGTTTTAAAAGGAGACACTATGTTGTTTATTATTTTAAAACATAATATAAAACTTGTTTTTTTATATTGTTTTTCATAAGCTACTAAAACGATCGGTCCTTTGGGATTATTTTTCTTGTGACCATGTTAATGCAATAAAATAATGCACCAACTATATGAATCTTAGGAAAGGGCATTACATTATACTATATTTTCACTTAATACTATAATGTATTTCTATTCCTGCTTATATAACATATTATCTGAATCATTAATTTATAAATAATCACTTTTGGACATTCATTATGAACCCACATCCAGAAATATAAAAATTAATAAAACCATATACACATTTAATGACTAATTATGATTTGATGACTCACTTTAGAAAAAAAAAATTCATTATTAATTACCAATGAGAACATAAATATATGTTGTGATACCAGTACCATGCTATTTAGAACCTCATGGTCTATTATGATCCATAGAACTAAACATTCATTCCATTTCAAAAATCTACCACCTATTTCCTACCCCCATTATTACACATCAAAACAAAAAAAACATATATTGGTGGCATAATTTTTAAATTACACTTCTTAGACTCTGACCATATTTCTTGTTGACTATCATAAACTAATTAAACTATATTTTTAATAAATAAAATTAACATTCAAATCAATATATTTTGGCCTTAACTGGATAAATATAATGAAATAAAAATGTTACCAGAAAAATTATACATTACAATAATAATAAATTCCCAAAATGGGCCTAATTATACATTAAAAAACAATAAACTATTAAATAATAATGGTCCCATTATTGTTGTAATGAAATTGTAGAATTTTTTTTCATATAGAGATAATTATTCCTCTATAAAATGAATATTACCTTATTTAAAATAACAAAATAAATAAATATACTATTTAAAAAAACAAGATGTTTGATTAGAACATGAATATACTCGTTATAGTGAATTTCCTTGAACAATAGTCAAAATGTGGTGTAACCACCTTCTTTTGATGTGAAACATCCCAAAAAACTATGTATCTAGCCTCCAATAATGTGTCAATGATCATAATTGTGTTATTAACCTCACCTATTTGAAACCAAAATATAAGGATGCGATCATATTGCAAATCAGTAGTATAATATTAAAACAAGAATTAAATTTCCTATATTCATTATGATATTATTAGGTTTTGTTTTTTAAATAATTAGTTCAAAACCCTTAAATAATAAACCAATAATTATATTTGGAATCTTCTTCTTAGTATACACCATTACTACAATACAATATATGAAAATTTAAAAAACAATATCCTCATGACAAACAATTATGATTTTCAAATTGACTTCTTATTTTTTTCATATTTATCCTTATCACATATCTAGTAAATTAATAATGTAGTATTGGTAAAAAAAATACCATTAAATGAAATAAAATGAAGAATAAATATTCAACTAATTCAACTTTTAAAAAATGTATCATAAATTAGAGTTTTTCGGTAACATAATAAATTTTTTTCACAAGTTATCCTTTATATACATATGAAATAAAAATTAATGCACATCCATTTTCAAAAAAAAAATCAAAAGAAACATATTTGTAGAATAAAAATCATGGGTTTTTCATAGAAAACATGGGTACCCATGAATTGTTTTTATTAATGAAACTTTTTTTCCTAAATGGAAAATAATATTTAAATTAAAACATATGATCATTATCATAACTATGGAAAGTAATAAAAAACCTAAAAAATTGTTTTCATCAATCGAAGATTGATTCATGTTCAACAAGATATTATATTCATATGACCATTACATGAACCCTTTCAATTGGAATAATTGATATGGTTAACTTCCAACATATTGATTTAGATAACATTCTAATTACCGAATTCATTAATGAGTTATTTGAATATCAAATTTAATAATAGTCCATTATAGGTTCACCTACAATAATTAGATATATTGGGAACAACATTCCTTATAAAAATAATATGAATAAACTAACCTTTAGTGAATACATAAAATCTTGCATTTCCACAAGGAATATCATTTATATACCCCTTAAAATCTATAATTATATCAATTTATGATACTGATATATAATTTTATATTAATTTTTTTTTAAAAAAAAACCCATACATCAATGGTCTTGGGAGTTTTTATATTATAAAGACAAGGAATCTTATAACCGAATCCAAATATGAAATAATGTTTGTGGCAGTGGAATAATCATTTTATGTCAAACATTGATGATTACATTCGTTAGGAAAAGGAAAATATTAAACAAAAAGATCCATTTTGAATTATTTTTTCAAATAATTAAATTGTGACATTATAATTCATTCATGTCCATAGATATATATTCAAAAAATGTTTTAATAAAATGGAAATTTTAAAAAAAGATACATATAATTAATTTCTTTAATATTTTAAATAATTATATTATAGTTATGTGTCCCTTACATCAATTTCAAAAGGTCAGACACTCTCATTATCATCCTGAATAAAAAAATATGATATTTATTTAATTTAATTATAAACATTTTATTTTTATTGTTCCCTTGATTTTAGATCTTACCATGTTAAATTTAATAACATAATTAATTGTCTTTTCATTATATGTCCCTAAAATATTTTAATCATATGTACAAAATGAAATTATAAGGATGAGTATGGTCAAATTGTTTTAAATACCATCATCCCTTGAATAATAATAATAATATAATTATTATATTTTTTCATTGATTGTACTTTAAAAACTACCCTTGTAAAATGTTAATGGAAAATGATTTATGCTACAATTATTGAGACTGTAGGGAATATGTACACAAGAATAAAATATCAATTTTAACTAAATGATTAGGAAATTTTGGTTCATATTTGTATATCCTTCAAAAATCATTATATATATATATATAATTTATCTTTTTTGGGATGAAAAATGAATCAAATTGGTTCATAGAGGTGATAGTACATAGGTACAAACTGATGACATTTTCAAAATTTTAATGATGGATTTGTGAAAAAATCGATGATATTTTATCATATAAATTTCTAATTATGTAATTAATATCATTATTATATATTAAATCCATCATTATAAATTGGTGTGAGAGGTGGTGGTGGAACAAAATTCATCATTTTTACATGCGGTAGGCATTCATACACACTATCAATGGTTTGGGTAATAATTTGATGGAAGTTGCGATAGATATTTTTAGATACCATAAGATAAAGAAATATTATTATAAGTAAGATATTTAATTATATTTCATAAATATTTTTGAAGAGTTCGTAAAGGTTGAATGTGAAATAGAAATAAAATGTTTGGTTTAAAACTATAAAACATTTGCAAAAGAACTCATGTACTTTTAAAATTTACTCCTAATATGGTGTTTTTCATACAAATCTAGGACCTAGAGATAATGGGTGGGTATAAAAATAATGGGTTTTAGTAGGTATTTTCAAGTATAAACTTTTCAAATTTTGTTTGAGAAAGATGATTATAGTTTCCCATTCATAAGAGAGGCTATGGGTATTCTTGAAATTTCAAAGTGTATTAACATAAAATAAATTAATTATTATTTTTATGTGGATAAAAATTATTATAATAAAAATGTGGGATTATAATGGGTATAAATGGTATAATAAAATATATTATTCATAGTTTTAATTATGTTTTTTACTTATCGTATTATATTATCCAACATTATCAATTTTGACAATTTTTCTGATATCATTGGTTTTTCTGATTTAGAGGTCAATAATGATACAATAAAATGAAAAAGTGTCCCACAAATGGACTATGGAATAAATTTTAAACCATTTATAATACACTTTAATTAAGATATAAATTTTATAAATATTATATAGAAAAAAATACAGAATATCATTAACATTATTTTTAGAATAATTCATATAATTTCATACTGAAAACAATATCTCATCAATATAATTTAAATAAAAACATTTAAATAATCATTAATACTCAATATTTATCATAAAATTTCATGAGAAATTTTTTATGACACAAAAACATATGACATTTATTATCTCAAAAATAATTTACTTTAATTTTCCACTATCTGCACAGGAATTGAGTTGGAGTTACATAATAATTTAATGTAACTATATGACCATTAAAAAAAATGGTGACATTTACTACATTATTTTATCCTTAAACATTTTAATGCTAAAAATAATATTTAATTTCAATAAAAAAATAATATTTATAATTTTTTATGATTACATATGAAATATACTCATTTAATGATATTAAGTAATGATTCAGAAAAAATATGATGCATTTTGTCATTATTTTAATCAATAATTATTTCATTTTACATTTACCATGATAAAACAAATCTACAGTTATAATTTATATTTATAAAATTAAATTGAAAAATTAACAATTTTTTGAACTCTCGATTAAAAAAGAGGAATATATTTTTCATAGATAAGTATTAATAAGTATAAAAAATTATTTTATAATTAAGCCACTATGATGTGATTAAGAATTGATTTTTATGAAATACATTTTAATGTAAAAGTATTATTATACCAAATTCATGGAAACAATTCATTCCAAGTGTAATAAAATTATTTTCAATAAAATGTTACTAATGAATTAAATAAATGATCTAAAATATAATTTTAATTATCAAATTATATAAAATAAAATATATTTTCCATTACAAATATATATTTTTCAATACTCAATGAAGATTCATTATTTGTAAGAAATTTTCAAAAATATAGTATAACCTAACTATAACATCATTAAATTAAAATAATAATAAATTTTTTATATTAAAATATAATAATTCTTTAATTATGATGTTAAATAAAACATAGTTTGTATGAAAAGCCAATATGGTTAGGAAAACTACATTTTTATGTTAACTAAAAAATTTCATTATATTGTTATAATTGATATTAATATAGAAATATAATCATTTAATATAAAAAAATTAAAAAATGATCTATTATAACATTTAAATTGTTTTAATGTTCATCCGCTATTTTTCAAATATCTTCCTCATTATTGTATTAATTTATAAAGCATTTGGGGATATTTTCCCATTATAGAATATTATTTTGGTTCATTTATTCTGTATTTGTATTGGTTTTACAAAAAAATGTTATTATTAATAACCAAATTCTATTATGAATAATCATTAATATAAAGAATACAATTTTTATGTTCCTTATATAATAGGTTTTCTTCCAACTGAACTAATTTGGGGATTAAAAAATGAGATACCTATAGAATTATTTTATAAATAAAACATCAATAAATACAACATACTACTAACTTAAACTCAATTTAAAGGCCACTCAGAAAAAATAATAATCAAACATTGTTTACAATTTGATATTAACTAAGGATTCATTGACTTAATAATAAATTTATAGAAAAAATAACACTTATCAATATAGAATACTTTAGAAAAACATGATCCCATACCTCAAAAGAGAGGTAATTATCATAGTTATTGACAAAAATTTTATATCCCATTTGATCTTTATTAATAATATGTTAAATAATTATTACAATATTATGCATTCTTTTAAATTAAAAATTGTGATTAAAACATTTATTCACCAACTTGATCCCAAAAAGATGTATCATGAGGTCACTTTCCTTATTAATCCACAAAATGATACATTTGTATACATGAATTAAAACCTTTATTATAAGAAAATTAAAATAATGAAATGTCTTAATTCCAATATTACTAGTAAACCTTTTAACAACATCAATTAAAATAAACCAATTTAAATTTTGTTCTCTTTTACTCTTCATCATATTAGGCGTGAAAATATATATAGAAATTATATTTAGTACCCAATATCTTCTTAACATTTTTACAAAACATTGATGTAAAACTAAGATCATAGTTAAATATAATAGATATATAAACTATATGTAACATGATTATATATTTGGGATATAGTATAAAAATATGATATAGAGAAAAATTATCTTCAATTGGAAGGATATGTTTATATTTTGATAATTTTTCAATAATAACCAAAATAAAATAATTAGTTAGAGATTTATTTTTAAATCACACTATGAAATCAATATATATATATTCACATTTCCTCTCTAACATTGGAATAGAAAAAATCAACCACTTTGTTAATTGTTGTTCTTTTATAATATTATGACAATTTAAAATTTTCATATTTAAGTAAGAATCATATCTTCTTATTAAATCCGACTTGTAATACTCCCAAAAAGGTTATATATATTAGTGACTCTTTGGTGAATGAGTAATGGGGATTTATGAGATTCTCCAAACTATTATCTCATCTAATGGGAATCATACCGCACCCGTGATATTTTCCAAATATTATAACAACCTGTTTAGAAGTAGTAAATTATAAAAACATACACTTAATAACATATTATACCACAACCTATATAACATATACCTAAACCTGAGCATGATAATTTTTTTAATATATATGATTGTACTTACACATAAAAACAGAGGATGTTCTTTCATGCATAATATCATTGAGAAAATTAATCAAATCAATGTCATAATGGTCATATTCTAAAAAAATGTTTGTAATATTGTAATATCTTTCTAAATCAAAAAAATTGACTACATATTTTTAAATCATTGATTGTGAAGAATCCTCCATTCATAAACTCAACTATATCCCATCAATATTATTTGAATCATTTTTATCTCATTTTTAGTGAATATAATCATCAAACATTGTTAATAATTATATATTTCTCACACTACACTATATATAAATGATTCCTACATGTTTTTATATAAAACATGACAAATAGATAATTCTGTACGAGGGATATAACAATTTAAATCATGATGTTTTAGTTTATATGCATCATAAAAAATGATCATTTCTAATTATAAGAAAACCAATACCAATCGATATAGCATAATTGTAGTTGAAAAATTCACCATATATAGGGGACATGTAAAAAACAAAAGCATTCAAAAGGAGCCATTTTGTTTATAAAAATAACCATCACCCTCTTTTAAATTGATTAATTTTAAAAAATTCATATATAGTATGTGCATTATATTAATGAAAATATATTAAAAAAACATTCAATAACATATTTATTTTTTATAAAAACTATACATCATGGTGAAATTATGAGGATTGAAAAAATTCTTGTCATCATTATTATTTTTTATCCAATGTTTTCCATTTTTTCGATGGGTAATATGTCATTTTAGAGTTCTTGTATAATTATTTTAGATAGATTTTATTTCATTGGTTATCATTTTTGAGTAATATACCATGTAATTTCCACAAGTAATTTTTCATACATTAATGTCAAAACTAACGTGTCAATGGTGTTGATAATGTTTCATATTGTTTAGATCAATAAGTTAACAAAAATAATATTTGTGGAAGTATTAAATTATTTAATGAGGATTAACTGTAGTTTTTAGAAACAATTTTTATGTGAGTGATGGGTCATAATATTTTTATTTTTGTAAAAAAAATGACCCTAGTCATTTGGGTGGTTATGATGATGTAAAAACATTAATAACATGATTCATTAAGGCTACATTAATCTGTGGGGGCTGGATCATGATTAGATTAATATATGTCTTATCCATTAGTGATTTGAAATTATTTTCATGACATGCTAATTATGAGGAATATACACATTTAATAATGGGGTTTTTAAATCATGATAAAAAGTCCCAAAATACTCATAAGTATTTATAATTTTAATATTGAAAATTCATGTTTTATTTATTAATGGAATTATTTCATGTTATAAATGATATATACCCTTGTAGAATGTTTTGTATGTTGATAAATTTTCTATATTTTTATGATGAAAAATTGGAAGATAAAAAATGGAATGATAGTTTTTATAACTACAATATATCCATGTATAGAATAATGATTTCAATTTCAAATAAATTTCAATAATAACAATATTGAGTTCCTGAGAATGGAAATATTGAGATAATCGTATCTTTCAACATCTAGGAAGTGTTTTGAAGATATCATATGTAACATCCCAGGTAAATAATGAGTAATACATTTTCATATTTATCAATATTTTTGAATTAAATATTAATTTTCCTTTAAAGGGGATTCTATGTTCGATGGCGTACCTGATACACAACAAAATGTTTCTTGGAAATCTTAAATTGCACACAACATTGAGTTATACTAAAAAAAATAAAAATATAATATTATTATTTCAAATGGTAGTTAATGCCTAGCCCATGTAATGGAAGGAATGAATATAACTAACTAAAAAAGTATTATAAATGTTTGATAAATTTTTTTAAATTTATCCAATAATTCTAAGGGGCTTCAAATATGAATATATCTAATTTTAAGCATGAATACTCTAATATTAAATAAAAGGCTGATTTGTCTCCTTTTGATGGAGAACCCTCTTTAAATCTTGTTTTGGCAATTTTTATATGTTCTATTTTAAAAATTAAAATTTTTCTTTAGATTCGGGACATCATAATTTACCTTCGGTAAATTTTTTATATTTATTTGATAAAGTTCATTTTTTGATTAATAGTGAAAAATATTGTATTTTAATTCAATGGTGCCTTTTCATAAAATTTATTTATATTGTTATATTATCATTTTAATTGGTTTTAAAGTGTAATTAAAATATTTTTTACCATTTAATCATATTTTGGTAATTATAATTAATTTCACTTTGAAAATGGAAATACAAAATTATCAATCATTTGGTAGTTATTGTTTCATAAAAACATGATATATGTTTTGACAACTGGAATTAATTTTAAATTAATTTATATGAATTTTATGTATTTAATTTGAAAAAAAAGATAATATTTTTGAATTCGTACTATCAAATATATATTGTGATAAATTTTTTGTATTTTTCTTAAAAACATCAATTTTTATGAATAGTGAAACCACTAAATAGTTGTTAAAAATAGAATTTTTCATTTAAATGATGATTTACCACTTCTATGAATTGAATTTAGAAAATCCGACATACATTTTTGTTATTAGTAAGTAAACATTGGCTCAATAAGATGAAAATAATTTTTTGAATAGTAACTTTTGACATTTATTTACCATGTTAAAGGTAAATAAGTTAATTCAAGGTAAAAAGAATATTATAATAATAAAAAATATCCTTAACAATATTTCTAACCTTATTGGATGAGTCATGTCCTACCATTTTCATATTGGAATCGATTTTGGGACCCCATGGATCCACTTAAGAGTGATAATGACACTTTAGATTAATTAATTTAATGTAAAGGAAAAAATGACACAAAAAAATATCTTTTAGTAAATTATTTTTTACATAGGGTTATATGAGATATATTTTCTACTATAAAAATTCAGTGTAAAATAAATATATTTTATACATCATGGTTTATCTTTATAATTTTCATACAACAATTAAATTAAATTTTTTATGACACAATAAAGATACAATATTTACCTCATTAATAAATGATTTAAATAAATAAGATTATAAATTTTAAATTAACATCCAAAACCAATCCAATTATTATTGGATGACTTTATTTCGACCATGAGTCATCTTATCTTAGACATTAATTGGTTTTCGACCTTTTGATTCAGAATATCATTATATAATAAAATAAAAGTTTCCTACATTCCAAAAGAACCCCTCCTCTCCCTTTTAAAATGCCTTCATTTCTTACTCATTCCTCACACCTCTCAAGCCCCTTGGATCATCCAACCCTACCCAAATAATCTATAAAGATCCCTCTCCTCCTCCTAAATGAATTACCTTAGGCATACGACACTTCAAGAAGTCCTTTTGGTTCCAACCAAAGGGAGTTACCCAAATTAATGGTAACATTTCCTCTTAACTCCTTTTCTTTTATTTCTCTTCTCCAACCCCTAAACTCTTTTATTACTTTATTTGTCATGACCCGTCCTCGGGGGTTGTGCCATGAATACCCCAAGCCCGCCTTCCATAGGCAAGGGGCTGGCGACTAGCACCAAAGGCATAAATCTCGTTAAGTGGGAAAGAATTCCCTTTGTAAAACAAAAACATACTCAACTAGAGTAAAAGTGGAAGTAAACACTAAGTAAATATGAAAAAAAGTAGTGCTGAAAGTAAAGGGGATGGAAATACAAGACTTACTGTAAAGTACAAGGAAAAAGACAAAATAGCTGGAATGTGACAAGGAGCACCTGGATCGTCCTCTGGCTTCCCACATGAAGGTTAGGTACAGATGTCCTCCTCGGCCCTTCACATTCGTCCTTCTACTCCGGGTACCGTCTCGTCATGTAGTCCACCTCCGGGTACCATCTCGTCGTGAAGTCCACTTCCGGGTACCGTCTCTTCGTGAAGTCCACCTCCGGGTACCGTCTCGTCCTAAAATCCACCTCCGGGTACCGTCTCGTCATGAACACCACCCCCGGGTACCTTCTCGTCATGAAGTCCACCTCTGGGTACCGTCCATCTCTACAAGCCTTGATCATGATCAGTGATTTCTGTCGTCTGCATCCAACACAACTAGGTGCGGTCATGACCCGTGCAGGGGTGAGTATACGATACTCAGTAAGGACCCCAAGACTATGACAACCCTTCTTTTTATTACAACTTCAACATGATTTATTACATAAAACATCACTTGATACAAATAATAATATCGAGAGTTTTAGTGTCTTTGGGGCTTATGATCATTACATAAAAACTTAAAACATGAAATACAACATCTTTATTGAAAACTACCTTTACATGACCACAACATACTTTCGTACTTAGCATTTCATGGGATAACCTGAGGACATGCATAAGAAAAGGGTGAGCTATAATGCCTAGTAACAGAGTACACATGGAAGAACATGAGGAGTACAATACATGTTAGACAATAGGCATATCAATAGAGCGTAAGAAAAACCTGAACATGAAGGAATTATAAAGTATGAAAATCATAACATGGAAATGTGGCAAAAACACTTAACATGGAATTAGCATGAGCCAAGGCCCATTGCACATGGAGCATGAGTAAATCCTCATTACACATAAATAACAAGTAAACCCTCGTTGCACTTGAATTATCATGAGTCAACACTCATTGAACATGATGTATCATGATACTATACTTTACCAAATGCATTGGAGCGCTATAAGGGCGCACCCTTCTTAAACATTTCATTTCATGCATAAGGGTGCCACATGGGTCATACAACATGGATTCATAAAACATAATCATTTATTCCATGATAAATGAATGTGGAATTAATACATTAATCTTTACAATAAATTAGTAAATGTGCATAAAGGTGAATACCCTTGATGGAGAAATGGGAATGGTGTTCACTACACAATGACGTTGGCATAGAAAATCCGTGCGATTTCAGCAGCGTAACGGCGTGACATAAGAATTCCTAAAAATGGTTGATGGGAGAGAAAGGGGTTCCTTGACATAATTACATGTAATGGACTGTAAGTAGGTCATATAGATACATTTCCCAACAATTTTAATGGAATTTAGATTCATGATACAAAAGTATTGATTGAATGTAAAATATGAGAGAGAAGTTCCTTTCAGAATTTCAACATAGTAATGGGTGTACATGGGAGGCATTTAATGAGAGAGAAAGGGTCTCCTATAATTCAAAAATAAAGAGGGAATTATGAGGGAGGTGTGAAACCATACCTCAACATTCATAATTTAAACTAAAAGGGCAAAACAACTAAAATAAATTGGACAAAAACGAGAAAGGATGAAAAACCCTTACATGGAAGGGTGCTTCCAACGGCTAGAGAGAGGCATGTGAGAGGATTCATGGGAGCTTGGGGCACCTTGGGA
Organism: Viscum album; assembly: GCA_963277665.1. Classification (NCBI taxonomy): domain Eukaryota; kingdom Viridiplantae; phylum Streptophyta; class Magnoliopsida; order Santalales; family Viscaceae; genus Viscum; species Viscum album. Next base: position 1,298,880,939 of record OY728146.1, read on the forward strand.
GGATTATAGAGAGAGTAGGGCAGAGGTTATAAGAACTTAAATTGATTTTAGTGGGGAGGAAGTGGGTGCTTGGGTGCGTTTATATAGGAAATGTGAGGGAATTATTTATTATTTAGGTTTGGGACCCCTTATATTAAATTAATCCAAACCACAAACCATCCCATGGTTTTTTACCATGGTTCATGGAAAAGGAAAGAGGAAAAAAATATTTTATAATTACAAGGTACAAACTTCTTAGAATAATAAGGTTTCTTATGTTGAGGTGAGTTACACTCCCATGAAAATTAATTTAAAAAGGAAAAGTGTTGAATAAATCTTGAGGGGTCTATTAATGCTTTGAAAAGTAAGTCAAACAAAACAAAAAGCACATAATTTTAATGTTAAAACATATATTGGCCGAAAAAATATATTATAGTATTTTATTACATCACTATTGGGTAATTACGATGTCATAAAACACATTATATATATAAACGGTATTTAATTTTTACCCAAAAATTTGACTGGCTCAGAAAATTATGAAAAAATCACCATTGGATAATTCTGACGTCCTGATTCCAAAAATAAGATTTATTTTATCTAAATAATTTTTTAAATATGTGAATTTTCACTTTTAAAATAAAAACCGACATTTATGAAAAATTCACGGGTTTTGACAGAAATGGCTTTCAAACCATAATAAAAATTTTAATTGCATTCATAAAATTATAAGATCATTTATATTTAATAAAAATTCATTTAATAATAATATTATTTTTTTATTAAAATATTATTTAATTCAAAAATCCCTTAATTTAATAAAATAGATTTCTTAATTAAATAATATATAAAAACACCATTTGTATTTTAAAAACTATTTACAATGTATCAAAAATGACTAGAAATTATATTCATTATTATATACAAAAAAAATCTACATGAACATATTACTACTTATTTGTTACATAACCCCTTAAAATAGAAGCATAAGACCTAAGGTTAAGGTGTGTGATGGTGAAAGACTCTTGGGGTGGCTCAGATAACATCGCTCGAGTGGTAATTTCAATCAACTTCCACTTTTCCCATAGACGGTTACGTTTGAGCTTGAAATGATGAAGCTAAGATTGTGGTCGGTCAAGAGCGAAGCCCAAGGATGCCACCTCTTTTCTGAGCTCTGAAAAATGGGCTTCCTATGGAGCAATTCTACTGGATGAGGTCATCGCTTCTTTTTTCTGAGTAAATTGGATTTGTTAAAGTCCTATATTTATACTAATCACGTGATCACTGTTCAACGACTATATTATAAACGGTCAACATTCTTAACATAAAACTAATGAAGTTTACACTTTATATAAACATAAAGAGACATTTAATTAGATCAAGAGGGATTTACATTAATGATACGTTGGGTCGTTACAATATTCATCCCTTAAGAAATTTCCCCCTCAAAATTTTCCTTTTCCCACACTAAAACAAATGTTGGTAACTTAGCTTCATCATATCCTCTGATTCCCACGTCTCTTCTTCAAACTTGTGGATTATCCACAACACCTTGATGAGGGGAATCGTATTATATCATTGAACTTTTTCTCTACGATCTACGATATTCACTGGTTGCTTCTCATAAGAAAGATCATCTTCAAATTGTACCACCTCAGAAGAGAGTACATGTGAAGGGTTTGTTATGTACTTCCTTAATAGGGATACATGAAAGACATCATGCACCTTGGCCATGGTAGGTGGAAGTGCTAGTCGATTGGCCACAGCACCCCAACACGATCAAGAACCTCGAAGGGGCCGATGTACCTTTGACTTAGCTTCCCTTTATTTCCAATCCTCATGACCTTTTTCCACAGAGATATGCATAGAAACACCATGTCCCCAACTTTAAACTCAAGGTATCGTCGACGATTATCTGCATAACTCTTCTGTCGACTATGGGATGCCTTAATATGCTGCTGAATAGTTTTCACCTTCTCCTCCATTTCTTCAACCATTTATGGCCCAAGCAGCTTACATTCACCAACCTCATCCCAACATGCCGGTGTTCTTAACCTTTTCCCATGCAGGGCTTCATATGGTGCCATATGGATGCTTGAGTGGAAACGGTTATTATAAGAGAACTCAACTAGAGGAAGATGTTGATCCCATACTCCTTTAGAGTCCACTGATCATGCTCTCAACATGTCCTCAAATGTTTGGATGGTCCGCTCGGATTGGCCATCAGTTTGAGGATGATAGGTCGTACTGAAGTTCAGTTCAGTATTCAGAGCATGTTGAAGACTCTTCCAAAACATAGATTTGAATCTTGGATCTCGGTCAGATACAATAGATAGTGGTACTCCATTCAACCATACCACTTCCCTGATATATATCTGTGCCAGTTAATCCAAAGAGAAATCCTCGTGAATAGCAATTAAGTGTGCAATATTTGTAAGATGATCCACAACAACCCAGATTGCATTGTTACCTTTGGATGTCCTTGGATTTCAGGTGACAAAGTCCATGGTGATGCTCTCCCATTTCTATTCTGGTATGGGCAATGGTTGCATCATCCCCTCAGACTACTGCCTCTCTACCTTTACTTGCTTACACACCAATCATTTTGATGTATATTCCGTGATCTCCTTCTTCATATTATCCCACCAAAAGTTTTCTCGGAGATCTCGATACATATTTGTGCTCCCTGGGTGAATAGAGAAATTTTAACTATATGCATCATCCAAAAGTTCCTTCTTCAGCTCCAGACTTGATGGAACACATAGTCTTTTCCCAAACCACACAATTCCTTCTTCGTAAACATTAAACTCCAAGGATTTCCCTTTTTTGATAGCTCCCAATTTTTCTTGAATTCCCACATAATCCTTTTGAGAATCCTTTAACCATTCCAAAATAGACGGTTGATCAATCATTTTTGAAAGGATTGATGATGTTCCCTTCTTTATGATTCCCAAGTCCATATTCATCAAGTCTAAGAAGATTGGATCCTTCTCAATTCTCATCAATGATAAAATTGATGGGTCATTTCTACATAGGGAATCTACAACCTTGTTCGCTTTCCCAGGGTGGTAATTGATTGAACATTAATAATACTTGATGAGCTCTATCCATCTTCTCTGGACCATATTAAGCTCTTTCTATGTGAATATATAATTAAGACTCTTGTGGTCTGTATATATCTCATATTTCTTTCCATATAGACAATGCTGCCAGATTTTCAAGGTAAAGATCACTGCCGCCAACTCCAGATCATGCGTTGGATAGTTTATCCCATGGATTTTCAACTTCATTGAGGAATAGAAAATCACTTTATCATTCTACATCAGCACACATCCTATGCCCTTCTTCAAAGCATCACTGAATACCACAAAAATCTCCCCACTTGTGGGTAAAGTGAGAATGGGTGCAGTGATACGCCTTCGTTTCAACTACTTGAATATTTCTTCGCATTCATCACTCCATGCAAACATTACTCCCTTTAGAGTTATCTTGGTAAGAGGGTTGGACAATCATGTGAAATTTCTCACAAATCGTAGATAATATCCAGCTAACCCCAAGAATCTACAGATATCCATTACCGATTTTGGCCTCGGCCATCCCTCAATTGCATCTGTTTTGGAGGGGTCCACAGATATCCCATTTCTTGTGAATATATGGCCCAAGAATGAGACCTCCTTCAACCAGAACTCACACTTACTGTACTTTTCATAGAGATTCTCCTTCCTCAATGTCTCTAGTATAGTTTTTAAATGCTCCTCATGATCCTCCTTGGTTTTGGAGTATATTTGAATATTATCTATAAAGACTACCAAAAATTTGTCAAGGTAATCTCTAAAGACTCTATTCATCAAGTCCATGAATATTACTGGAGCATTGTTGAGTCCGAAAGGCATTACTATGAATTCATAGTGCCTGTACCTTGTACAAAGGCAGTCTTGGGGATATCTTTCTTCTTCACCATTACTTGATAATATCCCGACCGCAACTCCACCTTGGAGAAGTATTGTGCTCCACGTAGCTGATCAAACAAGTCATCGATTCTTGGGAGAGGATACTTGTTCATTATCGTGATTTTTTTATGTTCACAATAATCGATGCAAAGCCGCATTTACCCATCCTTCTTCTTGATGATGAGGACTAGTGCACCCCATGGTGAAGCACTTGGGTGTATACACCCTTTATCCAGATTCTCTTGTAGTTGTTTTTTCATCTCTTCAAGATCTACAACATAAATTCTATAAAGAGTCTTGGATATTGGTAGCGCCCCAGGTATAAGTTCAATCGAGAACTCAACATCTCTTCTAGGAGGAAGACCAGGTAGTTCATCGAGAAACACTTCCGCGAATTCCCTCACAATAGTCATTTCTTCAAGGATGATTTCTTCTTTGGACTCAATCATCTGAGCCAGATACAAGTGCTCATGGGGCCGTAATATCTATTCTTGAGATGATGGAGCTAGAGGAGATTCATCTTCCTCCTTACACTTGTAATGAATCGGGGGTTGATTCCCTATATGGAGTGTGATTTAGCTTTCCCAACAATTTATGTTGGCTCTATATAAGGAAATCCAATCCATGCCAAGAATTGCATCAAATTCCACCAGAGGGAGTATGTCAAGGTTTCTCTGGAAAATTCAATCCCCATAGTATAACAGAGGAGGACCTATATTCATGGGATGCAATGATCGCCCCATTTTCCATACTCACCGACATCTTCACTTCCATGATTTGTGGTGGTGCTGGGATTGTTCTACTAAAAATTTGAGATATAAAAAATGCGTAGAACCTAAAACAAAAATTATGTTCGCTATTCTTGAATAAATAACTAGCTTACCTGTCACCACTTCGTTGTCGGGGATCACTTAGGTAGAATTGATGGAAATAGATCTTCCTTGTTGTCTTGGTGGTTGTTGGTTTCCTTCAAAAACCCTTGGATTAGGGCACTGATTTGAAAAATGAACCGGTTCATTGCATTTGTAGAATTGAAAAACGCGTTGAGTTTCGAACAAAGCGTTCCTCTCCTCTGTCGTAGCCGCGGGTCCTTCTTGCTGACAGTTAATAGCTAGGTTCCCTTCTCTTCCACACCTGAAGCATTTTCTTGTCCCCTTAAGGCAATTTCCAGTGTGCTTATTTCCGCACTTTTGGCAAGTGGGGTGCTGGATCTCCTTAGCACCATTGGATTTATCCATCGGACCACCAGCATTGAAGTCCACCTTATGCTTCTTGTCCCCATGATACCCCTGTGATTCCCCGATATCCATTTTGACCTTGAGGGACATCGGACAATTTCCTCATAGCTGTCGAAGTCACGAATCACTAATTCTTTCGGCAAGCTAGGCTTCAGCCCACCAAAGAAGCGGTCATCCTTGCATTCGGGGGTAACAACAAAGCTGTAAGTGTATCGTGAAAGCCTTGTGAAATTTTCTTCGTACGCTCCAACAGATTCTTTATCTTTTTTCTTGAGGTAAAGGAAGTTACATTCCATCTTATGCAGGAGGGTGCGTGGAAAATATTTATCGGAAAACATCTTCCGGAAATCCTTCCATTCCAACACCTCAATCTCCTCCTCTAGTTTCTTATTTTTGATCAAAGTCCACCGTTGATCAGCTTCACCCTCCATTAGATAAGACACTAGGAGAACCTTCCCTTATTAAGAACATTGGAGGATGGAGAATATCTTTTCAATGGAGTTGATCCATTGTTCAGCGATCGTCGGATCGGATGATCCACTAAATGTATGATCCCTTTGTCTCATAAAGCTATTGATTGAGACTTTTTCTTTCTTCTGGGGGGGGGGGGGGTTGAACGTTCCTCTTGACCCATGTTTCTTTTAAAAACTTGATTTATCTGAGAGATATGAGTGACAATGTTCGTGATTCCCACTCCCATTAGATTTGGCATCTCATTATTACAGTCATCACACTGATCTTCATAACGGTTGTTAGCCCGAGTCCTCCTATTACTGGCCATTGGCTGGAAGAAAAGGAAAGTTAGGGGTAACACATAAAGGGTAATCCAAAGACAAAAGTTGATGACTTATAAATAAACATTAATTTCCTTAACTCATGAGTCTATAGGCTTTAATCTAGGCTTTTCACGATCTACTTTCTAACATATATTCATAGGGGAATTTTTTTTTAATTCCCTTAATAAGGGTTCATAATAAGCTTGTGAATTTATCAAAACATATCCCCTGGGAGTGTCATATCCAATAGTGTAGAAAGGCTCATTATCGTGCACCAGTTCCCATTTGAGTCTAGCTCAATGCGGTGCTTTCAGGTTTTACCCCTAGGAAACATCTGTACCAGAGCCTCCTCTACCTGCTCGTATCCAGACATGGATGTATTTGTCTGATAAACCACTTACTCAGTAATTAACAAAACATAGGGATATTTTTATTATACATAGTCTTGTATCTAGGGATTTACTAGGGTTTCTTAATCCCAAAAATAACTAAACCTATCCTATGATACCATCTATGACAACCCTTCTTTTTATTACAACTTAAACATTATTTATTACAGAAAAATTCACTTCATACAAAAAAGAAGATCGAGAGGTTTAGTGTCTTTGGGGCTTAGGATCATTACATAAAAACTTAAAACATGAAATACAACATCTTTATTGAAAACTTCTTTTACATGACAACTAAATTCCTTCATACTTAGCATTGCATGGGATAACCTGAGGACATGCATAAGAAAAGGGTGAGCTATAAAGCCCAGTCAGGGAGTACACATTGAATAACATGAGGAGTACAATACATGTTAGAAAATAGGCATATCAATAGAGAGTTAGAAAAACATGAACATAAATGCATGATAAATCATGATAATCATAACATGGAAATGTGTCAACAACACTTAACATGGAATTAGCATGAGCCAAGGCCCATTTCACATGGAGTATGAGTAAATCCTCATTGCACAAAAAGCACGATTAAACCCTTATTGCACTTGAATTAGAATGATTCAATAGTCATTGCAATGACATATCATGATAATATACTTTACCCAATGCATTGGAGCGCTATAAGGGCGCACCCTTCTTAAACATTTCATTTCATGCATAAGTGTGCCACATGGATCATAATACATGGATTCATAAAACATAATCATTTATTCCAAGATAATGTAATGTGGAATTAATACATGAAACTTTACAATAAATATGTCAATGTGCATAAAGGTGAATACCCTTGATGGAGAAACGGGCATGGTATTCACTACACAATGACATTGGCTTAGAAAATCGGTGCGATTTCGGCAGCGTAACAGCGTGACATAAGAATTCATAAAAATGGTTGATGAGAGAGAAAGGGGTTACTCATCATATCTACATGTAATGGAAAGTAATTAGATCATATAGAGAGTAGGTAAGTATGAGGGAGGTGTGAAACCATACCCCAACATTCATAATTGAAATTAAATGGGAAAAACAACTTAATGAAAATTGTAAAAAAATGAGAAAGGAAGAAAAACCCTTACTTGGATGTGTGCTTCCAAAGCCTATAGAGAGGCTTGTGAGAGGCTTCTTGGGAACTTGGGACACCTTGGGGGGATTCTATAGAGAGTAGGGAAGAGGTTGTACAAACTCCAAGGTCTTTGAGTGTGGATGAAGTGGGAGCTTGTGTGGGTTTATATAGGAAATGTGAGGGAATTCTTTATTATTTATGTTTGGGACCCCTTACATTAAATTAATCCAAACCACAAACCATCCCATGGTTTTGGCCCATGGTTTTTGGAAATGGGAAGAGGAAAAAAAATATTTTATAAGGCCAAAGTCCGATCTTCATAAAATAATAAGGTTTCTTATGTGTAGGTGAGTCACACTCCCATGTAAATTAAATTAAAAAGGAAAAGTGTTGAATTAGTTTTGAGGGGTCCATTAATGCTTTGAAAAGTAATTCAAACAAACCCAAAATCACATTATTTTAATTTTAATACATATATTGGACGAACATAAATATTATAGTATTTTATTACATCACTATTGGGTCATTATGATGTCATGAAACACATTATATATTTAAACAGTAATTAATATTTACCCAAAAGTTTGAATGTCTCAGAAAATTATAAAAAATTCATCGTTGGATAATTTTGACGTCCTGATTCCAAAAATAATATTTATTTTATCTAAATAATTTTCTAAATATGTGAATTTTTACTTTTAAAATAAAAACCAACATTTATTGAAAATTCACAGGTTTTGATTGAAATGGCTTTCAAACATTAATAAAAAATTTAATTGCATTCATAAAATTATAAGATCAATTATAGTTAATAAAAATAAATTTAAAAATAATAATACTATTTTATTAAAATATTATTTAATTCAAATATCCCTTAATTTAATAAAATAGATTTCTTAATTAAATAATAACTAATAACACCATTTGTATTTTAAAAACTATTTACAATCTATCAAAAATGACTAGAAATTATATTCATTATTATATACAAATAACAATGTACATGAACATAGTACTAGTTATTTGTTACACAACCCCTTAAAATAGAAACATAAGACCTAAGGGTAAGGTGTCTGATGGTGACAGACTCTTGGGGTGGCTCAGATAACTTCACTCGAGTGTTAATTTCAATCAACTTCCACTTTTCCCGTAGACGGTCACATTCGAGCTTGACATGATGAAGCTCAGCTTGAGCATGTCCAAGAGCGAAGCCCAAGGATGCCACCTCCTTTCCGAGATCCGACAAATCGGCTTCGTATGGAGCAATTCTACATGATAAGGCCATCACTTCTTTTGTCTGAATAAATTGGATTTTTAAAGTCCTATATTTAAAATAATCATGTGATAACTGTTCAAAGACTATATTAGCAACGGTCAAAATTCTTAACATAAAACCAATGAAGTTGAGACATTATATAAACATAAAGAAACATTTAATTAGATCATGAGAGATTTCCTTTAATGAAACATTGGGTCATCACAGAGACCTTAAAGGTCTCACTAAAATCCAACAAGGATAAACCACAGAAAAAGACACAATCACAAAGTATCATCCAACACTACTTAGGTATATTCCCATACATATTCCTAAGTCATCAAATCTAGTCCAGCTCCAACTCACGAGCCCAATTACAACCTAGTCCACACAGTAAAGAAAGTCAATCACATCGAAGATAACGATTGAAAGTCAAGACTCAGCTCAAACCAGGATTTTATTCATGACAACGAAACCACAGCTACTGGAGACTACTCCTCTGTCAAGTACAGTGGGCCTGCCACTACAACCTAGCACTTCACACTAACCTAGGACTGCAGAAGTACTCCACCTGTCGAGTACTATGGGCCTGCTACTACAACCAAGCGCTTCCCACTAACCTAGGACTGCTGAAGTTCTCCACCTGTCGAGTACAGTGGACATGCTGCTACAACCAAGAGCTTCCCACTAACCTAGTACTGGTGAACTAATCCACCTGTCGAGTACTATGGGCCTGCTGATACAACCAAGCACTTCCCACCATGGGTATACTGCTACATCCAAGCACTCCCCCTAATAGCCTATAGAGGATCTCCTTCTATCGAGTACCTCGGTTCTTCCATTACAACCAAGTGCTCCTCCACCGTGGTTCTACCCCTACAACCAAGCTCTCCCCACTGGGCTATCTGAATCAGATCGAGTTGATCAATCAGCAGTCGTCAAGTCTCATCCAGCTATTAGGTCTCTACTCTCTGCTCACTCGTCAATACGAGGGTCTCGTCCACGAGCTACAGGTCGATACTCCAAGTATCACAATGTCCCATGAAAAAGTATCACAAGGTACCACCTCGTCACAGGGGTCTCAACGCATCAGACAGCGTGTCAATCAGACGCCCGGTTTGTGAGTTATTAGCCTTTTCGTCCTAGTGGCCCAGTTGGTTTCGTGTACGAACCAACCAGACCGTATCTCAACGGTACCCAGAACACCCATAGGGTATACTTGTAGGGACCGTTTCTCAAAATTATTACCAACGCTGCTGACGGTTCATCAAACAGATGTTCAGTCTGAATGTTATCGGCTTTTCCGTTCCAGGGGCCCGGTTGTATTTCGGGTACAATCCAACCTGACCATACTACAACTGCATCCAAACCTCGAGCGGAGTAAGGAAAAAGGTTCGTACCACTAAGAGGAATCCAACAACATCGACGGCACGTCAATCTGACGTCTTGAGTTCATGTTATTGGCGTTTCCTCTCCTAGGGCCCGGTTGGTTTAGGGTTCGAACCAACCCGTCCATACAAAAAGTTCTCCGAATCCTTGAGTGTACTATAGATAAATGACAGTCTTGATCCAAAGATCCAATCTCAATTGACGGTTCATCGATTGGAGTCCCGTAGCACAAGTTATTTGCAAATGACAGAAAAAAGTCCGAAATGGGGGGTCTGGGCCCAGCCCGGCCCAACCCCCCCCCCCCCCACCCGGGTCAGCCCGAACAGGGTTGAGCCGACTCGGGTCTGGGTCCAGCCCGGCCGGGCGCGGCCTGGCCCCGGTTCGCGTGACCCGCCCCGGCCAGGCCGGGGGGTGCGCTGGCTCGGCTAGCGGCCGAGTAGGGGGGACCGTTTCCACCATTTTTCGCCCAACGAATGCGGCACGCCTACGGCGTCCTCCTCCTCCGGATCCCGCACGGCTGAAGCTGCGGCGGTTTCTCCTAACGACGTGCTGGCATGGTCTTCCGCGGACCACTGAACGCGATCCGGTGGTCCGGTTTTCTTGTCGTCTTCGCCATCGGTCCTCCCGGGACCTTCCCTTTACTGTGGCGGCTTTGAGACGTTGTTGCGGTCCCATTACGGTCGTGGCCTCAACGTGGTTCTCCGGTGCGGGGCGACGGTGTCGCGCCCCTCTGCCGAGGCCCCGCTCCGGCCGCGACTTATTTTGGCCTCAATGGCGTGGCGCGATGGCGCCGCACTTCTTCGCCGCATTCCTCCTTATTCCCGCGCGGTGCCGTTGCACCGCGCCACCTTCGTCCGAGCCGCAAAGAATACATCAACAAAGGGGGGGGGAGGATCGGTCGTGTTCGGGTGGTCCGACCTTCTCCAATTTAATTTATATCAGGCGGCCCAAATATTTAACGTATAAGGGAATGAATAATAACGAACAAAATAAAACCCCTACCTTGTGTCTTTCTTCATTTCTTGACGATATCGCGAGAGGATGGACGTCGGTTCGTCGACGTCGAAGCAAGGGAGGAGAAGATGATGATGATGGTCATTGGCATTCGTTGTTTCCTCAAAGGCCTTCTATCTGGCTCGAACGTCGTTCGTTGGAGATCCGACTGTTGGAGAACTGTTTTTCATTGAGGGAGGGAGTCGTTCTTCGCGGGAGGATGAAGTTCTTCCCGAAGGAAGAACTCCCATCTTTCATCACACAAAGGCTCCCCTCAAAATATTTTCCCAATAAATATTTCATTAAGCCTAATTCTATTAAAAGATCTCAATGCCATTAAAAAAGTCAAGAGGTGTGACAAGGTTAATTAATAAGGTTATTAAATCCCCTTAGTTGTCCTATTAAGTTTGGGAGGTGGAGAGGCTCCTCCTTATGAAGGGAAGTTCCCCATAAATTAACAAGCGAGGTTTTAAGAGGACAAGGGGGCTATGGGGAGGTGAGGAGTTAGGGGTTCATGTGGGTCCCACCACACTAAACCCTCCCATGAGAGGTTAGGTGGGTGAGGGCCCCACCTCTAACTCCCCCTTTATAGGATTAAATTAACCTTCATTAGATAAATTTTCTCATATCAACATTTATCTAAATTAATCAAATCCACATTTATAGAACCTCAACCTGCTCAAAACGCAGCTACGACAAAGGTCCATCTAAGCAATTATCGGCACTTCGAGTTCATCGGTGCCTTCCGATTTCTATTCTGAGTACCGGTTTAAAAGATAGAAAAACCCACTCGTTCGTTCACTGAACGTACCTGAGCTAAACATCGGAAATTGATTCCGGGCACACTAGGCCTCGAAATCAGGGGCTGTCAGAAACTGCGGGCTTGTAAAATTCCAAAGAAATTAAGAAAAACAATTTCACTTGAAATTGCAAGGTCTTTACATTACTCCCACTTCAGGTCTTTACATCCCCGTAATGATTCAACACACATTAAGGAAAACAAAGTGGTATTGAACACGCATCTGAGCCTTCCTCTCCCATGTGTTCTCCTCGAGGTTCCCGTGCCGCAAGTGAAAGCACAGATGAGGAATCGACCATCCACGTAGGACCCGCTCATGTCGATCCATGTTCTCTAATAGAACCACTGTTAATGTCACCACGTCATCAACATCCAACCCCCTGTGGTCGATGATGTGTGAAGGATCATGAACGTATCTCCCCAGCTTAGGTACATGGATGATATCATGCACCCTGTTCAACTGAGGTGTAAAGGTCAAGCGGTAAACCACCTCGCCTACCCTGTCGAGGACCTAGAAGGGTCCGATGAAGCACATATACAACTTTCCACCCCGACCCAAACTCCATAATCCACGTTGAGGTGAGACCCGTAGGAAAACATGGTCACCATCCTCGAACTCGAGTGGTCTCCGCCTCCTGTCAGCATAAGACTTTTGTTGGCTCTGAGTTGTCCTCATCCGATCTTGGATGACCTGGACCTTCTCTGGTCCTACAAGAGCTGCTATGATTTCTTCTTTTCTGATAAGAGAAATCTAGTCTCATCCCTAGGATGAACCACATTCATTGCCTAATACAGTCAATCCCGACATGGATGATACTAATCCATAACAAGGATGACGTCGTAAGGCCTCGACGCTGGTACCAAGAGATCCAACTGTTACTCTTACCTCCAAGGGTCGAGTCACATTGTCAGCATCAGTATGTGGTCACTGGGTCTCTTCCAGTAGGTATCTCAAAAGTTAAGGTCATGTCAATAGTTTTTAACCGGGACCCCTCAGTATCAACCAAAAAAATGGACATAATAGTAAACATCACATAGATAAGTGTCTTTTATTACTGCAGCTAAAAGTACAAAGACACAAATAAAAAAATTGAACTAGAAGTACAAGGAACAAAAGGAATACCCTAGTTCCTCTCCCTTCCACCTGATCCCATATCACTACTGCCTTGTACACTAATCAGATATTGCTCAAGCACCTTCCACTGCTTCTGTCTCAGTGGCTCCTCCAATGCCTGCGAATCAACTGTGCAAGGATTCGGATAGTCATATGTCGTGTGACCCTTCCTGCCACATTCATAAGACTTCTTGATCCTCATATGGATGGCTCTGTTTCGTTTACCTCACACAACCGAACCTAAAACCCGAGGTCACCCACCTACTGGCTTGGTCCTCTTGGACCTCTACATCATCTGTCTACTGCCTAAAGATGACTCAGCTACTGATGGAAAATCCTACGGTAAATGTAGCAGCTCTTGAGCATGCTTGGAGTGTAGAGTCATTGGTATGAACTCTACCCTTAAGAAGGTCTCAAAGTCTCCCCATTTGAATGTTATCTCATCGAAAAACTGGAGCATCCTTCTCCACCAACTGCCTGTTGCTGCCAGAAGAAGGCTGGCAGCAAAGATCACCATGAAGTCCGCTGGTGTATCTAAAATTCTGAAAACTCCCACCACAGCCTCCATCCAATACATAGCTGCCTGTGGGCCCGTCTCTCCCTGAATCCTGGGTGGCCTATGGCGCTGGAACTCTTGCAGTGTTCTCAGGCAATGTGCACTCTCTGCTGCTAGGGCTGGTGGCATCAGTGGCCCAACGGGTGGTAGTACCGATGGTTCCTCTGCTGGAAGAGGGCACTGTAATGAGGCCACATCACTCAGCGGGCTGTTCGAACGTACAACTCTCGGGGCTCTAGCTGGACGGCCGCATGGAGGCATCCTGAAAGAACAAGATGTTCCATGGTCAAAATAGTACCTGGTGAGCTGACACAAAGTAATCACAATGAAAACGTTTGAAACACACATGAAATCAATGTTTTCGTGTATTGAGTCAGAAATTAGATGTCAGGGTCCTGGTGTATGGATACGTCGGCCGCCGCACCAACACTGGACTCCTTGGACTGATAACCATACTCAATAGCCTTAACACTATTGCTTCACTTAGAAGAAATATTAGTGTCCTGAGTTCTGCGGTAGAACAGAACTCCTCTGTTACCAATTTTTCATGACCCTACCTCGGGGCCCGTGCCGTGACTACCCCAAGCCCGCTTTCCATAGGCCAAGGGCTACAGACTAGCACCAAAGGCATAAATATATATAACTGGGAAAGAATTGCCTTTATAAAACAACAACATACTCAACCAGAGTACAAGAGGAAGTAAACACTAAGTAAAACTGAAATCAAAAGTAGTGTTGAAAGTAAAGGGGCTGCAAATACATGCCCTACTGTAAAGTACAAGGAAAAAGACAAAATAGCTGGAAAGTGACAAGAAGCTCCTGATTCATCCTCTAGCTTCCCACCTGAAGGGTAGGTACAGATGTCCTCCTCGTAACTCCACGTCTGTCCGTCTCCTCCGAGTACCGTCTCGTTGTGTAGTCCACCTCCGGGTACCGTCTCATCGTGAAGTCCACCTCCGGGTACCATCTCCTCATCAAGTCCACCTTCAGGTACCGTCTCGTCATGAAGTCCACCTCCGGGTACCGTATTATCTTGAAGTCCTCCTCCGTGTACCGTCTCTTTGTGAAGTCCACCTCTGGGTACCGTCACATCGTGAAGTCCACCTCTGGGTACCGTCCAGCTCAACAAGCCTCGATCCTGATCAGTGATGTCTGTCGTCTGCATCCAACAAAATGATGTTCGGGTATGGCCTATGCAGGGGTGACTATACGATACTATGTAGGGACCCAGAGCCCCTCAAGATCTCACTAATATCCAAAAAAGATAAACTACAAAGAAAATATATAATCACAAAGTATCATCCAACACTACATTGGTATATGCCCATACATATACCAAAGTCATAAAATCCAGTTCATCTCCCACTCACGAGCCCAAGTACAACCCAGTCCACACAGGAATGTAAGTCAATCACATCGAAGTTAATGATTGAAAGTCCAGACTTAGCTCATAGATGGATTTTATTCATGATGATGAAACCAGAGCTGCTGGAGAACTCCTCCTCTGTCATGTATAGTGGGCCTACCGCTACAACCAAGCACTTCCCACTAACCTAGGACTGCTGAAGTACTCCACCTGTCGAGTATTGTGGGACTGTTGCTACAACCAAGAGCTTCCCACTAATCTAGGATTTCTGATGTACTCCACTTGTCAATTACTGTGGGCCTGCTACTACAACCAAACGCTTACCACCATGGGTCTGCCGCTACAACCAAGCGCTCCCCCTCATAGCCTACAGAGGTACATATTCTGTTGAGTACCGCCGGTCTGCCTTTACAACCAAGTGCTCCTCTGCAGTGGGTCTGCCCCTAAAACCAACCGCTCCCCACTGGGCTATCTGAATCACAAGGAGTCTATCGATCAACAGTCTTCCTGCCTCAGCCAGCTACAAGGTCTCTACCCTCTGCTCTCTCGTCACCGGGAGGTTCTGATCCACGAGAAATACGTCGATACTACAAGTATCACAAAGTTCAATGAAGAAGTAACACAAGGTACCACCTCGTCACAGGGGTCTCAACGCATCAGACGGTGCGTCAATCGGACACCCGATTAGTGTGTTATTAGCATTTTCGTCCCAGGGGTCCATTTGGTTTTGTGTACGAACCAACTTGACCGTATCTCAAATTTACCCCGAACTCCCATAGGGTATACTTGTAGGTACTGTTTCTCAACATGATTACCAATTCTGCTGACGGTTCGTCAAACGAACGTCTGGTCTGATAGTTATCGGCTTTTCCGTTCCAGGGGCCTAGTTGGATTTCGGGTACAATCCAACCCAGAAAAAATCCAACTACATATAAACCTCGAGAGGAGTAAGACAAAAGGTCCGTATCACTAGGAGGAATGCAACAAAGTTGACGGAACATCAATTGGACATTCGGAGTTCATGTTATAGGCATTTCCGCTCTAAAGGCACAGTTGGTTTGGGGTTCGAACCAACCTGTCCATTCCCAAAGTTCTCCAAAACATTGAGTACAATATACTAAAACGACCGTCTCGATCCAAGGATCCCATCTCAATTAAAGGTGAATCGATCAGAGGTCTGTAGCCCAAGGTATGGGAAAATGACTGAAAAGAGTCAGAAATGGGGTGTCTGGGCCCGGCCCAACCCCCCCGGGCATCCTGAACCAGGTCGACCCGACTCGGGATTGAGTCCGGCCCGGTGGGGCGCAGCCCGGCCCGGTCCACGCGACCCGCTCTGGCCTAGCCGGGGGGTGCGCTGGCTCGGCCAGCGGCCAAAAAGGGGGACTGTTTCCCCCCCGTTTTCACCCCACAGACGTGGTGCACCTGCCGCATTGTCCTCCTACAGATCCCGCGCGGCCACGGGATCCGGCCGCATGCCGCCGTAGATTTAGTTGCGGCGGTTCCTCCAGGTGGTGGGCCGGGCGCCGCTGCCTCCTGGCGCCCGGCCGATTCCGACCGCCGTGCCGGCGTTGCGGGCCGGCAGGGTCTTCCGCGGACCACCAGATGCGCTTCAGTGGTCCGTTTTGCCTTTCATCTTCTCCAGCGGTCCTCCCGGGACCTTCTCTTTACTGTGACGACTTTCAAATGTCTTTAAGGTCTTGTTCTGGACACGACCTTAATGTGGTTCTCCGGCGCAGCCCGACAACGCCGCACCCCTCCGCCGCGGCCCCACTCCGGCCACGACCTCTTTTGGCCTCAACGACACTACACGATGGCGCCACGCTTCTTCCCTGTATTCCTCCTTGTTCTCGTGCGGTGCCGTTTCACCACGCCGCCTTCGTCCGAGCCGCAAAGAATACATCAAAAAAGGGGGAGGAGGATCGGTCCTGTTCGGGCCGTCTAACCTCCTCGCATTTAATTGATAACAGGTGGACCAAATATTTAACGAAGAAGTCAAAAAATAATCATGAACAAAATAAAACCCCTACCTCGCGTCGTTCATCATTTGTTGATGATATCGTGAGAGGATGGACGTCTGCTCGTCGACATCGTCGCAAGGGAGGAGACGATGATCATGATGGTCTTTGGCATTTATCGTTTCCTCAAAGGCCTTCGATCCGGCTCGAACACCATTCATTGGAGATTCGACGGATGGAGAGCCGTTCTTCGTTGAGGGAGGGAGCCATTCTTCGCGGGAGGATGACGTTCTTCATGAAGTAGGATCTCTGATCTTTCTTCACACAAAGGCTCCCTTCAAAATATTTTCCCAGCCAATATTTCATTAAGCCTCATTCTCTTAAAAGATCTATATTCCATTAAAAAATTCAACAGGTGTGACAAGGTTAATTAATAAAGTTATTAAATCCCATTAGTTGGCACATTATGTTTGGGAGATGGAGAGGCTCCTCATTAAGATGGGAAGTATCCAAGAAATTAACAAGGTTGATTTTAAGTGGTCAAGGGGGGGAGGGTTATGGGGAGGTGAGGAGTAAGGGGTTCGTGTGGGTCCCACCACACTAAACCCTCCCATGGGAGGTTAGGTGGGTGTGGGGCCCACCCTTAACTCCCCCTTTGTTGGATTAAATTCACTATCCTTAGATAAATTTGTTCATATCAACATTTATCTATGTTAATCTAATCCCCATTTATTGAGCATCAACATGCTCAAAACGCAGCTTTGAAAAAGGTCCCCCTAAGCAATTACCGGTGCTGTGAGTTCATCGGTGGCTTCATATTTCTATTCTGAGTACTGGTTCAAAAGATAGAAAAACCCACTCGTTCGTTCACAGAATGTATCTGAGCTAAACATCAGAAATTGATTCCGGGCACACTGGGCCTCGGAATCAGGTGCCGTCAGAAAGTGTGGACTCGTAAAATTCCAAAGAAATTAAGAAAGAAAAATTCCCATGAAATTTCAATGTATTTACATTATTTTATAACCACACCAGTATCCTCAATATATAAGGATGTTGTTATGAGAATTATTTGTTCTAAAGGTACACACACCTCCATCTAATGGATGAAGAACTTACAGTTTCTGTGGATGGCAAACTAATGCCTCACGAAACGATGATTGTTTGATTATCTTCTACCACCTCCCATAGTATCCATTCAGATGGGACTATATTTATATATGATATATATTTATATATTATGATTATGTTATATTTATTATTCAGTATTTTTCATTAATAGCATACCATTTTGGTTTCCATTATGGTTAAACATGATAATTTCATTTAATTAAGTGCGGTCTACCGCCCCCTCAATGTGATATGACTCGTTAATGCCATATATGGGACATATAAAGGATTTAGTTAATGATATTATATATTATGTTATATTTTAATTATAGTATGCATATGTAAAATTATATTTTAATTCAATTAAAATATGTAATATAAATGAATGTAGCATTCATGCGTACGTACGGCTTACTGTCACT
Organism: Viscum album; assembly: GCA_963277665.1. NCBI lineage: Eukaryota > Viridiplantae > Streptophyta > Magnoliopsida > Santalales > Viscaceae > Viscum > Viscum album. Next base: position 1,298,899,347 of record OY728146.1, read on the forward strand.
GTGAACGGTACATTTCATTTCGTACCTATAAATGTTATGTAATGTTGTATAAAAAAATATATAATGTATTTATATGACATATTTGATATCTAAATCATGAATATCATTATGAAGATAATGGACTATTGACAACAAGGACAACATTTAATTATAAGAAGTCAATTTTTACTGAAGTACCAAATATCGACCAAACAACCATTATTAACTTAAATGATTGCATAATGTTTATAACATGGTAATAAGTGATACAAAAAGATTAATAATATTAAGAAACGTTCTTAAGAAAGTATAAATTTAATTTAGTTTATAATTAATGACTAATAAGGAACAAACGAGTCATGTCAACCATGAGGTAAGAGATTTCTTATCTCACATTTAATTCCGTGAGATTTCCATTGTTTGCAACTTATTTATTTCATGTGGTGTATTTTATACTTTCCTTTGATATAAATTATCATTATTTTCATTACAATCATAGTATTATGTGATAAATTTGGTTGTTATTTACTTTTTTTCATATGACTCGATGGATTACAACGTGATATGGGTTTTTCATCACACTTTTTATTCCCGTGAGATTCATGCTATATTAGCCACTATTTCTTATTGTGTGGTGTATGTACTGCCCATGATTGTATTCTTGGAATATATAATTTAATTTATCAGTATTTAAATCTTAATTTTATGATCCTTTATTCATGGGGTGTATGTTTTGTGAGCTACTAAATCGGTCAGGGAATTTCTAATTTCAATTTCAACTCAATGGGTTTTACGCAAACTTCATTGATTATTTTACTCCATGATTATGTGTGGAATCACTATTTATTATTTTTTTACTAACTTACACTACCTTTTATTTAGATATACCTTTGATACTCATAATAACTCCATTTATAAACTATCAAGTCATCGATATGAACTTGATAAGAGTTATTTTAACACATTCTCCGTTTATTGAGTTAAACATCCAATTTATTGGTGTGGCTTTTTCCAGATTATGTGTGAATGTACTATGATTACCTTACACTAAATATCTTAAAATATTGAGTGTATTTATATTTTTCACACATAATTAGGTCTTTGATTTATCCTTAACCTTAGGATACAGTCTTTATAAGCGATTTCATCTCAATTAATATTCCATTGAGACTTATTTGTTGTTATATGCCTATTCAATTTAATATGGTTTATATAATGTACTTTGGTATAGTTTATCATGAATCCCTTGATTATCATGATATTATAAATTTTTATTAAATTTAATTCCTCAAATATTTTTTTTCAACCATGTCCCATTTTGTTATGAACTTTTTATCTAAAATATTTTTTTTAAATATTTATTCTTCTAAATCATTCTCATTAATTTCCTTGTTTTCCAAATGGTTTTTAGTATTTCTTTATATGGAAATTTATTTTTTAAAATTTAAATTACTTTTAAATCTTTAGACTGGTTTGGGTAATATTGATTCAAAAATCTCCTTAGTAAATGTTTTAAATGGTTTTGAAAATGTTTTGATAAAGCATTATTTATTTCAATATCTTGATTTGATATATTGCGATTGGGATATGGAAATGTTATCTTTCATTTATGCTTGTAGAATGTGTTATGAATATTTTATGGTTATTGGGAATTTTTTACCTATACAGGTGGTTCCGTGATAAACCTAGTATGGATGAGCCCGAGATAGCTCTCCAATGCATTGGGTAACGTGACTGACGTAAACCAGATATTTCTCCTAAGAGAATTATGGAATATGTTGTGACTGGTATTCCTAGTGTAACTCCCTATGTAGATATGATAACAACAATGTAATTTTGATATGGATGCCATAAGTTACCTTTATGATTTATGATTTCTATGTGTTACTCATAAATATTATGATTTCATGTGGTTATGTTATGATTGAAAAGTATGGTTTCATAGATTATTTGGGGCTAATGTTTATTTTCATTATTTTATAACCCATGCTATGCTTTTTATGCTCATCCCATGTTTTGAAATGTTTTTCAAATTACTTAAAGAAGAATAGGGTCAAGGATGGGATTGGACAAAGTCGTTCAGTCTAAAACATGGAACTATACATGACTTTTTTAGAGTTTGGGTAATCTAAAAAATGGATACTGAGTAGAATTTTATACATGTAATATTCATGTTGATATGTAAATGTTATGACCTAATTCTCTAAACCTCTAAAACTAAAAAGATCATCAATGTTAATTATCCTTTTAATTCAAGAATATGTAATGTTTAGTTCTGTGTCCTTATAGTTCGCATCATAGGTCATTTTAGATAACTTTAGTGGTTAGGGTGTAATTTAAGCATAAGTGACATAACCATAATGGTCATCATAATAGAAAGATTCAATGATATTTTAGAAGTGATAAAAGGTTATTACAATTTGGGGTGAAAATGAAAGGTATTAGATATCCATTGAAGATAAATTATGTTATGGTTATTTTTTTGGAATTTGTCTCTTTCTCTTTGGAATGTTATGATTTTTTATAGTTTTTGACAAAATGCAACACATAGACTATTTGACAACATGTCGCGTTGGACAAAGTTGTAGGAATTGAACCCACAACCAAAGTGTTATTGGGATTTATTACCTACCACAAGACTACATGAAGTCCCTGGTTATTATGACTAATTATTTTTAGTTAAATGTTTTTATATATCAATAATATGTTTATTTGGGATTATATGTTTTATGAAATGAACATTTATACTATATAAAAATTATTAGATGATTAAGAGATAATGGTAATTTTGGAAGACATTCTCTCTTTTGGGAACTCTATATGCTTAAGGAAATTAAAATACATTGGGATTTATATTGTGGACTAATGATTGAAATTTTATTATGGATGAATATATGTTGATTTTGGTTTTTTATGGAAATTATTAACCTATCATTGAGAATTTGTGATAAGGTTAATTACACTTCTGTATAAGACTTTAAGAGTAGTCGATGTTTTTTGGGATAAATATTAATATTTACTATGGAAGACTATGTGATTTAAATCTTTATGATTTTTTGGTTTCAATGTTAGTTTTAATTATTTGGATGAATTTTAAGGACAATTGTGTATTGAATGGTCTTTCATGAACTTTGGGTACTTTTTGTTGAATTTTGGAGATTAATAGTAGTATTTATTTTTATAAAGGATTATCCTTTTGGGGGATTATATAATGTCTTACTAACAATTTTGGTTTTAGTTAATATCTAAAGACAAGAGAAAATATATACTGCATCACTTGTGGATTATGTGATTCACTATATGTTGATTATAGAACATTTTATATGAACAAGTCATCTTGAATACTCATCGTTTGGAGGAAATATGAGTTTGTGTAAGAAATCTAGTAATGGATGTAAGTATACATGACAAGTAAGTGTGTTTCCTAATGTTTTTAGTTAAGCTCATAAATAAATTCCTCAAATGAAAAGTAACATAAAACAGAAACATTGTCAGTTAACTTTTCCAACTGGGGAATTAAATACTATTTAACCCATCACATGTTTGTGATTTTCTGGTGGTTAATATTCTCCTAATCATGTTTCTATCACTCTCCAACAGAACTGGATAGTTTTTTTTCTCTTCAATATACAAGTTTTCATGGAATCCAAGTATCTGTCATCTCGGGTGATCTTTGTACCTTTATATGTTTCTTCTAACGTGATATATTTATTGACTCTTTTTCCAATGTGGGATATTTAATTATGTATCCAAGCCCAGTTTTATAATTCAAAGGACATAATTTATAAAAGGGGTGAAGGATGTAACATCCCAGGTAAATAATGAGTAATAAATTTTTTTATTTATTAGTATTTGTGAATTAAATAATAATCTTACTTTGAAGGGGATTCTATGTTCGATGCCGTACCCAATACACAACAACATGTTTCATTGAAATCTTATGTTGCACACAACATTGAGTTATACTGAAAAAATTATAATATAATATTATTGTTTTTAATGGTAGTTAACGCATAGCCGTTGTAATGGTGGTAATGAATAGAACTAACTAAAAAATAATTAAACATTATTTTTAAAAGTTTTTACATTTATCCAATATAAGTTAGGGGCTTAAAATAGTAATGAACCTAATTTTATGGATGAATACTCTAATATTAAATAAATGGTCGATTTCCCGCCTTCTGATGGAGAACCATATTTATATCTATTTTTGGTCAATTTTATAATTTTTTTGTGAAAATAAAATTATTATTTAGATTTGGGACATCAAAATTTACTTTGGGTAAATTTTTTGTATTTTTTTTATAATGTTCATTTTTTGATGAAAAGTGAAAAATACTGAATTTTAATTTAAATGTGCATTTTAATATAATTTAATTATATGGTTTTATTTTTTTATTAATTGTTTTTAATGTGTAATTAAAATATATATAATTACCATTTCATATATTTTGGTTCATTGTAATTATTTTCACTTTGAAATTGGACATAAACAAGTATCAATGGTTTGATAGTTATTTTTTCCTAAAAACATGCTATATGTTTTGACCATGGGAGTTAATTTTAAATTAATAAATGAAACTTTTATGTTTTGAATTTGGTAAAATAAAAAGCATTTTTGAATTTCTAATATCAAATAGAGCTTTGGCTGAATTGTTTTTATTATAAACTACAATTTTTTAGGAATAGTGAAACAACTTAATAGTAGTTAAAAAACTAAAATTTAATTTCAATTAAATTTTACTGATTCTGTGAATTAAAATTAAAAAATCCAACATATATGGTTGTTATTAGTAAGTATAATTTGGTTCAATAAGATGAAAATTATTTTTGGTGAATATTAACATTTTGACTATAATTTACCGCGGATACTGATAAATAGGGTAATTCATGTTAAAAAGAACATAATAATAATAAAAAATTACATTAACACTTTCCATAACCTTATTTTATGTTTCCTTTACAACCATGGGAATCTTTGGGCCGATTTTGGGACCCCATGGAGCCGCATAAGAGTGATAAGGACAATTTTGATTAATTAATTTAATGTAATAAAAAAAATGATACAAATAAATATCTTTTAATAAATTAATTTTTATATGGGTTTATATAAGTTATATTATCAACTATAAATATTCATTAGAAATATAAAATTATTTCCTTCATCATGGTATTTTTTTATTATTTTTAAACATCATATAAATTAATGTATTTGTGACACAATAATGATGTTGTATTAACCTCATTAATAGATGACTTAAATAAATAAGATTATATTTATTAAAATAACATCCAAAACTTGTCCAATTATTATTTGAATATTTTATTTCGACCATGAGTCACCCTATTTTCTACATTAATTTGTATTGGACCTTTATAAACCGAATATAATTATATAATAAAATAATATTTTCTTACTTTCCTAAAGAACCCCTCCTCTCCCTTAAAAAAGCCGACAATTTAGACTCATTCCTCACACCTCTAAAGTCCCTTTAATCATCCACCCAATACCTAAATAATATATCAAGATCCCTATCCTCCTCTTATAAGCCTTAAATTTTGCAGAAGTAAATCCATGAAATCCTTCTGGTTCAAACCAAAGAGAGTTAACCAAATTATAGATAACAGTTCCTCTTAACTCATTTTCTTTTATTTTACTTCTCTAAGAAATAACATATATTTATTCCATTATTTTATAACAACCCCAGTCTTTTAAATATACTAGTATTTTGTTATGATAAGGATTGGAAAAACACTTACACACACATCGATCTAATTGGTAAAGAACATGTTGTTTCTGTGGATGACAAAATAACGCCACACGAAACGATGATCGTTCGATTATCTCCTACCGCATCTCATGGTGGCCATTATGATGGAAATATATTTAAATATGATATATATATATATATATATATATATATTATGTTTTCTTTATGCTTATATATTTTTCAATAATAGCATACCATTATGGTTAAACGCGATAATTTTATTTGAGCAAGTGCGGACTACCGCCCCACAAAGTGATATGACTTGTTAATACCATATGTTAAATGAATTTAGGATGGATTTAATGATATTATATATTATTTTATACATTAATAATAATATAAATATGTATAATTACGTTTTAGTTCCATTAAAATACTAAATAGAAATGAAAGTAGTGTTCATGCGTAGGTACGGCTTACCGTCTCAATGAACGGTGCGTTTCATTTCATACCTATAAATCTTATGTTATATTATAAATAAAAATATATAATGGATATATATGATATATATGATATCTAAATCATGATTATAATTCTAGATATAATATTCTATTAACCACAAGGACAACTTATAATTATAAGAAGTCCATTTTGGACTCAAGTGCCAAATATCGACCAAACAACCATTATTAACTTAAATGATTGCATAATGTTTAAAACATGGTATTAAGTGATAAAAAAAACATGAGAAAGGTTCGTAAGAAAGTATAAATTATATTTATTTTAATATTATATAAGAACAAGGAATAAACGAGTCATGTCGGACACGATGTAAGGGATTTCTTATCTCACATTTAATTCTGTGAGATTTCCATTGTTCGCCACTTATTTATTGCATTTGGTGTATTGTATATTTCCATTTGATATATATTATCATGATTCTATTTATCGTTATGGAATTTAGTGATTCATTAGGTGGTTATTTTCTTTTTTCCATATGACTCGATTGATTACAATGTGATAAGGGGTTTTCATCTCACTTTTGATTCACGTGAGATTCATTCATTATTGGCCACTATTTCCTATTGTGTGGTGTATATACTGCCAATGAATGTATTTTTTTTGTAATATAATTTAATTTATCTATATTTACATCTTCATTGTGTGATCCTTATTTCATGGGATGTATGTTTCAGGCGTTACCAAATCGGCAATGGAATATCCAATTTCAATTTCCTCTCATTGGGCTTTACTCATACTTCATTGATTATTTTACTCCATGATTATGTGTGGAATCACTATTTTTTATTTTTTTAGTAATTTCCACTCCCTTTTCTCTGGATATACATTTGATACACATAATTCTTCCATTGATAAATTCTCAACTCATCGATATGAACTTGATAAGATTAATTTTAACTCAATCTATATTTATTGGGTTAAACATCCAATTCATTGGTGTGGTTATTAATAGAATATGAGTTAATGTCCTCATATATAATTACAATGAATATCCAATCCTATTTAGTGTATTTATATTTTACACACAAAATTGTGTTGTTGATTTATCTTTAACATAAGGATAAGGTTTATATAAGAGAATTCATATGATTATACATTCCATTGAGAATTTTTTGTTGTTATACACCAATTCACTTTTATATGCTGTATATAATGTACTTTTTCATAGTATATCATGCGACCCTTGATTATCAGGATATTATAATGTTCTTATTAATTTTTTTTCCACAATTATTTGTTATCAAGCATATGTCATTTGGTTAAGAATTTCTTATCTAAAATATTGTTTTGATGATTTATTCTTCTAAATCATTCTCATTAATGACCATGTTTTCAAAATGGAATTTAGTATTTATTTATAGGGACATTATTGTTTTAAAATTTTCATTCCATTTAAACCATCAAAGTGGTATAATACACTTTGAATCAAAAATCTCTTTATTAAATTTTCTAAATGGTTTTGAGAATGATTTGATAAAGCATTGTTTATTTCAATATATTTATTTGATATATTGTGATTGGAACATAGAAATTTTATCTTTCATTTATGATTGTATTATGTGTTTTGAATATGTTATGATTATTGGGAATTGTTTATGTATATGGGTGTTTCCGTGATAATCATAGGGCGGTTGAGCATGATATAGCTCTCCAATACATTGGGTAACCTAATAGAGGTAAACGTGATGTTTCTCCTTATAGATTTTGGGAATATATTGTTATGGGTATTCTAAGTGTAACTCCCTCCCTAGTTGTGATATCTACATTATATGTTTGATAGGGATGCCACATGTTACCTTTATGATTTATGATTTCTCTTTGTTATTCATAAACCTTATGATTTCATGAGGTATGTTATGATTGAAAAGAATGGTTTCATTGATTTTTATTTGGGATAAAGTTTATTTTCATTAGTTTATAACAATTACTTTGACTTTTATGCTCATACCATGTTTTTAAATGTAGTTCATAGGACTTAAAGATCAATATGGTCAAGGATGAGATCAAGGAAATTTTTTTAAACCTATAACAAGTATCTATACATTAATTTTTTTAGATTTTTTATTTTATGAAAAAATTGATACTGAGAAGAATTGTCTAAATGTAATATTCATGTAGTTATGTAAATGTTACGATCGAATTATCTACAAATCTATACCTGAAAAGATCCTCAATGTCAATTATCCATTTAATTCAATAATATGTAATGTTTTAGTCTAGGTCCTTATAAAATATCTACAAAATGAAGATGTTTATGATCTTGAGGAATTGTACACTAGTAATGGAATCCATAATAATGCTGGTGTAATACTATCGAAAAAAGAATTTATTTTTAGCTCAATATCACATCCTGATGGAATGAGGAAGTCTTGCAATTGATATAGGATGTTCATGAATCCTGTGGTTCTAGATTACAAATAGGGAACATTTGATTATTTGTTATAGCATTGATGGATTATTGAATTCTTTGTTAATGAATTCGTACTCACTTTTAGAAATAGTGAATAATACATGTTTGGTTGTATATATAACAAGTAAAGCTGTACAATTTTATGATAAACCATAAAAATACTTTTTGATTCTTTATCTAACATTAAAATGACACATAATGTGATATTAAGATATAATTTTTAACAAGTATAATAAAATAAATACACCAATATGTTAAATTTGAAATAAAAAATATTCATAACATGGGTCTACATCTGATCCACTCTACTATTTTAGTGTTACCTAATAAAAACATGAACACTAAAATTGGTTTTAGATAAGGTTACCTCATAGGATCTATTAATATTTAAATATGTAATTTTATAAGGACTTCAATTATATCACATCACATAATTCAATGAACTCCAAAGATGGTAATTTTAAAAGGGAAGGGAATGGAATGAATATTATTAATTAATCTATTAAAAAAATTAGGTATTATATAAATTTCCTTTTCCACTAATTACATTAATAAATATAAGAATCATATAAAAAACCAAATCATCATTTATGGTGTGATATTTTTTTCGGATATGTTTTTGTTGTAAATGGGTGAAAGAGGAAATTTTCTATGTACATCTTGTGAACTTGGTTTCCATGTGTAACTCTGTACTGGCTGTGTTATGGTCGATTACCTGGTTGTGTGGTAGACCTGGAAGAAAGATAAATGTCGAGGCTGGTTGATGCTTGTACATGGCTTGTACATTAAATGAACAAGACATGTACTATTATTTTAAACTGATTAATCAGTGAGGGTTCACATCTTTTCTCATGAATGAACATATTCTCCTAATGCTTCAGAGAAGATAGAGATGTACTAACAAATAAAATCTATCTACACCCATTCCTCTATTCGAGCTATGATTAGGATGCCTCCATCTAGGTTGGATTCCCACCAGTGAGTTCATTCTTCCCCTAGATTCAATCTTCCATATTTATCCTCTCTCTTAAGTTATTCATGGTTGAATGGTTTTAAAATTTTTTTATATCTACGTCGTTCTAGGTCGAATCAAGGGAGGAATTTCAAGAGTTTCCATCATACAAAATCAAGGTAGATGTTTGTGCCTTTCGTTTATTATCATTGGTTAATATATGCTTAATGATCGAAATACGAATTTTAGGTATTTCATTTTTTAATTATGACCCTATTTAATACCTTCAATGGTTCGGATGATTGACTAATGGATGTTGCATATCAAAAAAATTGAATACCCTTGTTAACGGGACCCCTGATGGTTGGATTTCCCTAAATTGAATATTATTGGCCATTTGGCCTAGGATTCCTATGATTCATACCATGTTTACATGGAATGAGTTGTTTAAGATATAGAAAATTGGTTATATGAGAATCATGTTTTTATTTATTAATTAAATTTGAGACATGTAATCATTTTATTAACATGTAGAGCCTTTAATAAATGTTGTATGTGTGCTGATAATCCAATAGACTATGAGATCCTTGATTCAGAAAACTATGGGGGTTTACATGTTTATTTAGACATTACCGTGAGGTCCTTGGTGTACATTTTTACACATAGTGTATTGATTGTTAGAGCTACACATATGTTTTTTAGGATTATTTTTACTATGTTGACACATGGGGTATGGGTAGTGAGATGTACCATGAGGTTGTGTAAAAATTGTTGACGTTGTTTTTACCTAGGGGTATTGACCGTGAGAGCCTCACATGTGGATCTTGGTATTTTTTTAGTGATATCCATAATCCAAAGGGGTTAGATTGATAATTCTTTCCCATATGGTTGTTATGAATGATTGGTAACTTTTGTGATGAGCGTGTCAATCCAAAAAAAAAGCATAGACTCGGTATTAGATGGTTTCATTGATGGTTTTCTTATATGTAATTCTATTACTATAGTTTTGAGGGATAAAGTGCTTAATCATGATACTGACATTCAATTTTATAGGGTTTTAATAATTAATAAATAAAATGAATGTAATTGAAAATGTCAGGATTGTTTACATTTGGGTACGTCATATTTGATTATTTCATTTTTACATATTTCCTACTATATATATTCATGGACTATTAGGTTCAGAACATATAGGGGTTACATAATAGGATTCATCTTATACCCTATTTGGGTCATGCTTTTGGTCCCAAACAGATTATATGATTGCAGGTATAGATAATGGAATGCGCCCTTTTCCAGTAGGTACTTGATTATTGTTGGAGCTGGTGAGCATTGTAGCAAGATGAGGATTTCGATGCTCTTAGAATTTTTTGTTTTCTATACATGGGTTTTAGTATTTTATTTCATGCATTTATACTTGTTTTGATGGTATCCAAGATAAATGTGACATGCATCATTTATTTATATATGTTACATTTTTTCATACAAGAATTATTCCACTAATTATTTCTGTTTTATGGTATTACAGTTTTTGCTACTTTTTTCTATTTGATTCATCTGTGTTACCATACCATTGAGGGAATACTTTCCCCACTATGACACTGAAGGCCCTCGCAACTACATGGTATCCTTATCCGTTTGGGGAAAGGCTCCTGAGTTTATGTGACCAGCGAGGTGAAGCGAACCATTGGGTGGCACTTTAAACTGAGACGTTCCAAATTCGAATTAGATGAATTTTTATTTCTGATTTATCATACTATTTAGAGCCTATATATTGGGATATGAAGGAAAGTGTAGTTGGTAATAAGATGGTCTCGTTTTTAACTAACCCATGTATAGGGAAAATCCATATTGGGTCGAATACTAAATTTTTTTCTAGTTTCGAAATTGTTAAAGTTGATTTGATTTCACCATTGGGTGTTTAACTTGTTTTGTGTTGTTACTATTGATATTATTGAGGTTACATTTCTTTTTCAACCTAATGATATGGAGATATTTCATCTCATTCCATATATAGGAACTTAATAGATATCACATTTCAATGATTCTTATCATTACATTTGGGGCAATTAATTATTTCATATTGTTGTGATAGATGTTGTGTAAGATATTCATGTTGTTCTTATAGTGGAAGTGATATTACACATTCTATATTGATAGGTTATTCTAATATTCAATGTTTCATTTGGATAGATTCCTTACACTAGTCACTGAGGTGTTATAGGCCCTCTTAGATCAGAATTTGGGGAATCATGTTTGAACATTAATTGAATTTTGTAAAGATATGAGATGAATAAGGATTGAAAACTTTTATTCACGGTGGTACGTGATCTCACAGGTTGTAATTTTTCATTCATTGGAAAAAATATACATTTTAATGGTTCCATAGATGTTTCAGAGGCTTAATGGATAGTAACCAAGACGACATAGTGTGTGGTGTCAGGAACACATGCCATGTGTTGTTCTGTCCTGGAAGTAATATCATTTCTGAAGTACATGCAATTTATGAGGAGTGCATGACATGTAGTTGTTGACTGTGTCATATAATATGTGATGAGAGACATGGGGTTGAAAAATATTAGGTAAAACACACCTCGTGTATACTGAACCTGTCATGTTGTAGAGAATAGTGTATTCAGCATTGTGCACAATGGGATACGGGCAACCCGTGTCATTATTGGGTGTCACATCATTTGTGAACTCTATGCTGTAAAGAAGATATGTTTCTATTTAATTGTCGAAATGGATTGGTTAGTCTTCATTCAGGCATTTTTTAAATGATATTACTACATGGAGAGTTTCCCGGCACAAGAGGGTGCCTTTTTCTACACAAGGGTGTATGGGATATACAAGAAAGTCGAGTTGGACCCACGATTCATGGGTTGGGAAGAAATTCATTAAATGTTGATAGTTTATATCTGGATAACCATGGTACATCACAGATGGATTCTCCTTCAATAATGGATCGTTTTAGGGATGTATTTCTTGACGACTTTTCATGTTTTCCTCTATAGTGAGTGGTCATTTTCCCTATTGATCTTGCTCAGGAGTGGAACTGATGTTCATTCCTCATTATAGGATGGCTACACTCGAGTTAAAATAGCTCATCAAATAGGTATTGGAGTTACAGGAAATGGGTTTAATCGGTACTTGTACTTCCCATTGGGATTATCCTATCCTTTTTGTGGAGAATGCAGCCAGTACCCACATACTTTCTGAGGATTATCATAAACTGAAGCAGTTTAATGTTATGAACTGATATCCCTTTCCAAGGACTGATGATCTCTTTTATCATCCGTGATGAGGCCAGGTGACCTCAATGATTAACATGAGATATGGTTATCATCATTTTCACGTTAGATCATTATATATTCTTCTTACACACTTTCATAGTAGGTATGGTCCATATGAAAATTTGGTTGTCTTGTTCGGCCTTATGAGCTCACTGAATGTATTTATGGAACTAATGAATTGAGTGGTCCAACCATACATGGATTTTTTATGGTAGACTATTTTGATGATATATTGGTGTACTCTAAAACCATAAATGACAATGACATCAATCTTGAGATCATTTTGAGTACACTTAATGTGAATCAGTTGTATGATACTCTCTCAAAATGACACTTTTTGATGTACCATATTCCCTTATTTGGTCATGTTAGCTTGAAGAAAACAGTATTAGTAGACCCATGGAATGTAAGAGTAGTTGTTTCTAGGGAGTAGCTGAAGAATATATTTGAGATATATAGATTTCTGGGGATGGCTGATACTATATGTGCTTTATACAAGACCTTTCATGCATATAAGATCAACTGATAGGAATGGCTATGAAATGGGGAAATTTATTGTTGTAAGATTCAGGGGATTCAGCTTTTCAAGAGATTAAAGAGATATTGACATCAACACCAATACTAATTTTCTAGATTTGAGAAAGAGTTACACGTTTTACTGTGATTCGTTATGTACAATGCTGGGAGTAGTGCTTATGTTGGTGGGAGGAGTCATTTCATTTGATTCATGGTACTTGAGGATACTACAAAGGAATTACATGATGCACCAAATCGATTATGATATTGTTGTGTATGGTTTACACTATTGTAGATAATAGATTTTTAAGAGAATGATGTGGTATACTTTAAAAAAAAGTATCACGTATATTATCACTCAGCTTGATATGAATTAGATAATGTGAAGAATGGTTGAGTACCTTCAGTATTTTGACATTCAACTTTCTTATACAACTTAGAATGCCTATGCAGAGGCTAATGAATTGAGAAGAAGGACATAGATACATGTAGTTCATGAGGCCAGAAATTAGCGGAAGATTATGGATATGTTATCTGAGATGCATTTGGAGGTTCACAATAGATAGGGGCAGAAGTTCCATTATTCAATATTTGTTACCTCTACTCTACTGTATTGAGTGAAAATTAGGCATCTATCAGAGACTGAAGGCCCAGTCATATGGGAGAGTGTGTCAAGAGAGGACCCTAATCCGAGGTAGACTTTAGGTTATGATGATATATTTCATTTATGTGTAGTCATACAGGTGTCAATAGACATGCATTAAGAGATTATGGGATATCTTCATTCCTCGGTTTGGACAGTTCATCCTTCTATCACCAATATGTTTCAAGATCTTCATTGTTAGTATTTGTGAATAGGTATGAAGAGAAATGTAGTTGGTTTTGTTATATGATTTTCCACCTGTCAGCAGTTAATGGCATAACACCAGCAACAAACATGGATTTTAAAGCAGTTACCCATTACCAAGTGGAATTGGAATCATGAAGTGATGGTATTACCAGGGCCACCTAGACGAAATGACACAATTTAGTTTTTTCTTAATAGAATAACAAATGTTTCACATTTCTTACAAATCAAGGAAACCTTTTGTGTTGATTATCTTCGAAGTTTGTACTTCCAAGATATTGTACATATGAATGGGGTTCCACACACTATCATTTCAGAAAGGCACACCTGTTTTACATCACATGTTTATTAGAGAATACAAGGGACTTTGTGTACACATGTACTTTTGAGTACAAGTTTTAATCCCCTGAAAAATGGCCAATATGAGTATAGGATTCAGGTTAAGGATGATAAGCTTCGAGCATGCATCCTATAAATTGGGGTTTCTTGGGAGAGACACATATACAGAGTGTATTATTCTTGCAATAAAATTTTTTATGAGATGATTCAGGTGACACCTTATGAGTCTTTGTTCAATAGTCTGTGTAGATCACCCATATGTTTGATGGAGGTAGGAGAGGTTTCTATGTTGGGACCTCATACTATCTAGGAGACCACTGAACATGTGTAGTTGATTAAGAAGAGAATTGATACTACATAGTATCGGGAGAAATTTTACGTTATCTATGGAGACAACCTCTGGTGTTCGATTTTGGATATCATGATTTCATACGTGTCAAATAGAGGATTGGACATTGGAGGATTAGGAGACAGGGGATGCTTTCTGTGAGATATGTAGGACTATTTGAGTTTAGGGAGTGATTTAGTTCAATTTCCTATCAGTTTAAGTTTGCTCATAGGTATCGGTATATGCACAACGTCTTTCATGTTTCTTATCTACAACATTAATATTTTGACCTGTCTCATGTTTTCAACTCAAGTAGGATGATTTGGTAGTGGATGGATCCTTTGAGATGCACCCTAAAGGGATTGTGGATCGTAGAATGATGGTACATTATGGCTGGTATTTTACTCTGGTATGGGTGTTATAGCAGCATGGGTGAGTATAAGATGAGACTTAGGAGATCGAGGGCAATGTTCGCTCACTATGGCCATAATTGATTGATTTATCTTCTTTTCCATCCATGGAATGGAAATTCAAGGATGAATTGTTTTAAGGGGGTTTTAGTAAGAACTTCTAACTTCATTTTAGGTATGTATCATTAATTAGGGCTGTTTTTTAAGAATCTGAATAAATGGGGAATTATCTAAGTATACACAATTTACATTTTTGTACACACATTGCACCATTGAGTACAAATAATGTACCCTGTTCTTGTGTGTATCTATGTACTATAAATTTAATATATGATAACATGGTCATGTGGGTGACATGGTAGACAACCAAAATTTGGTGCTGGTTGAGGCTAGTGCACGAAATGTATATTAAATGAACACATTGTGTACTTTTATTTTTATTTTAATAATCAAAGTTTGGTTGTTTCTCATCTCTAGAACAAAATTATTCTCCCAATGTTTCGATTAGGAGAGTGACATATGACTGAATAACTTAGATCTCCCCCCCTTCATCTGTCTGTGCTCCGATGGAGGTGCTGATTAGTTGTTTGGATTCCCATCGGTGAGTTCTTTCTTCTCCCAGAGCCTCTCTTCTAGATTCATCATCTCTCATGAGTTATTCAAGGATGAATTATTTTAACATTTTTGTATATCTACAATGTTCTCAGTTGATTCAAAGGCCGACATTCAAGGGTGTTAAGTGTACAACATCATGGTATGTGGTTTTTTCCTTTCATCAATTGTCTAGGGATTATATATTCTTAATGTGCTGAATACCCATGTTGGTGTATTTCATTTTTTTATAATGTTTAATATATTATATAGATTGGTTGATTGATTAATGGTTTGTTCATATACATAAGTTTTTACTCCCTTATTTATGGGACACCCCATGGGTGTGTTTTCCTTGTTCGGCTATTATTGGACATTTTGAGTAGTTTGACTGTAAGGAATATAATGTATCCATTACTTGAGTTGTTTAGTATGGTTTTGGTTGGTTATATGTGAATTTAATTTTCATGCATTGATTAAAGATGATCCATATACTAGTTTAAATGGCATGTTGATCCTTTAATGAATATTCTATGCACGTTGATATTCTAATTAACCATGAGATCCATGGACCTTGAAAAATGTGGGGGTTTCCATGTTTATTTACAAAGTACCATGATATACATGTTTTATATTTTGGAACAGGGTGTGTTGATGATGACGGCTACCCATATGAATTTTATGAATATTTATACATTGATGACCCAAGGGGTGTTTTCCACTTGAGCAACCCAAAGGTCGCGTATGAATTATTGATGACAAGGGGATGTATGGGTATGGACTTCGAGATATGACCATGTGGTTGTTTGTAATTTTTTAGTTCTATGATTTATCAAAAGTGGTTAGTTCAACAGGACATTCCTAGAGGGTAGTTATGAATGATTCATTGTTGTTGTGACATGCCTAGCAAGCTGATGCACAACCATATAATCAGTCGTACATGGTTTCTTAGATGGTATACTGATACATATAATATTACTATTCTGCGGAGGGATATAGATCATAGGCTATATCCTAGGATTCATTAGTAAATGTTTTGAATAATTAAGAAATAAAATTAATTTAATTGAATACGGTTAGATTATTTACTATTGAGTAATTTCTAGATTATTACTTCATTTTTTAATGTTTCCTGCTATATATATTCACTAGATGTTAGGCACAGATATTTTGGTGTTTTTCTTTTAATATTCGTCTCACACCCTATTTGGGTATTTCTTCTGGGGAAAAGAAGAATATAGGGTTACATGTATAGATAAGGTAATGATCCCTTCATCACCAGGTTATTGATTTCTTTTGGAGATGTATAGTACGGGACCAAGATGATGCTTGAGATACTATAATACTTTTCTATTTTGTATACATTGGTTTTTAGTATTTTAATACTAAAATTGTACATGGTTGACTACTTTCCTAGATACATGTGACATGCATCATTTATTTATATATTATGTAGTTTTTTATACTATGAGTCTTCTATTGTTTATTTCTGTTGTGTGGTGTAATTGCTTTTGCTATAGTGTACTATTTTTTCCACAATGTTGCTCTATTATTGTGGGAATTGTATCCCCTGTATCACACCCATGATCCTCACATATAGTAGGAATACATCGACTTTTGGGGAAATGTGCATGAGTCCATATGACCAACCGTGTACGATTCACCTATGGGCGGCAACCAGAACAGAGATATTACAAATAAATACTACAATTGTTTTCCCATAGTCAATGTAAAATATGAAATTAAATATATATATTATTCTATTCCTTATGGGTGGAATCAATTTGAAATATCATAATCTCTCTTGGATAAAAAAATTAAATGATATTATGGTGATTAAGAAGTAAAAAATCAAGATGATATTATAATAAGTGATTATGAAATAAAAAGTAATATTAATAGATAATAATGAGTGATGATGATTATTAAAAGGTGAATTTATTTAACATGAAAAAAATTATGAGAGGAGACTAATTTTCATGGAATATGCACATAAAGAAAATGGGAACCATGTTAAATTCGAAATGAAATGTCAGTAATGTGTATATCAAATAGAAATTAATCCAAATGTCCATAGAGAATGAATTGAACTATTGCATCTTATACCTGAAACCCAAACATGAAGAGACATAAAAATAAGTTTTAAATTCCAATCCAAATAGAAAATTAATGGTACTCTATTAAAAAGGAAAGATTTTAATGTATGATACATATAAGAGAGGGTAAATAGCTCAATGGAAATAATAATTATCCTTTAAAATCAATTTCAATAAGTGAAAAAAGAAAAATTAATCTAGATATGAAATCCATAAGTACTGTTTTATATCATGAAAAATGAGAAATGATAGTTCCAAAAAAGATGAATCACACCATAAATTATATACCGGAATATTTGGGCACCTAATGAGAATATATATTGAGGAAAGAAAATCCCATGTTTTTATAAGAACATAACTTATTCGAAATCTCAATAATTGAGAAGCCAACTGATGTATGACTATTTTTTAATTGATCCAGTTGTACTATCCTCGGTTATATGGAATGGTATATCAATTGGAGAAATGAATTGAAGGTTATAGAAACTATAGAGAAAAAGTCTACTCCTACAAATTAAAAATATATTGGATATCTAAAGGAAATAACTATTAATATAGAAAATAATATTACTGTTCTATATTATAAAAATTAGCCTTTGGAAAGGGTTTATCATGAACCATAAATCAAGAACTATAGAAAACTATCATTGATTGAAATAAAAATATATTTTTCAAGAGAAAAAATATATTATTTATTTGAAAGGGGTGGAATATTTGTTCCAAAAAACCGATTCAATGGAGGAACATATATGAAAATTTTATAGTCCCATGGGCATCATTATTTCAAATAAGGTTGATGAATTTTAAATGTTACGACAAAAAACTAAAAACCACTAAACTATAAGGTATTATTTGAATAGAGGTAATAATGTCAATCCCATAGATTTAGGTTTGCAAAAAATATTTAATTATAAAAATAAAAAAAAACTATTTAGTGAAATAATCCTAGACTATCATGTTGAAATAAGAGATAAATATAGATTTTTATTTTAGGAAAAAAGATAAATGTTCTTGGAAAATAAAAACATCGTTTCCTTTTTGATTAATTTATAATATTATGTCAAAAATAACATAGGTACCAGAACCGAGGTAGTTGAATCCAATTGTCAGGGAAGATGACCCCAAAATCACAAACATTACTTTTAATTATGATTAAGTTACTTCATGTATTCATTCACTTATTAACTATGGATCATTTTTATGAATAGATTATATTCCACCAATGTCCATTGTGTGAATTTTTCTCTAGTAAATGTCATTAAATGATCACATCCCCACTAATCAAGAAATGGTCATGAATGATACAGAGAATAAATATTTTAATATATTACAGTGTCTGAAAAAGACTCAAAATAACTTACCTTCAAAAAAATTTAACATTATATAGTCATTCATATACATTTAAATTTCTATGAATGAGGAATACAACTTATTTCTAGTAACTATGGGAAAAGAAAATCAAAATATAATTTGAGTAATTACTACTATAGTGGTCCTTGGTTCTAGTAGGTGTGACTCTGAATTAATGAATAAAGTTTAACCTTATACTTTATTTATAGTTTTCCCTTATTCTTGGATAACTTTCAATTGAAATAATGATAAGTCAAAATGGGTCATGTATGTGTCC
Organism: Viscum album; assembly: GCA_963277665.1. NCBI lineage: Eukaryota > Viridiplantae > Streptophyta > Magnoliopsida > Santalales > Viscaceae > Viscum > Viscum album. The sequence goes on from OY728146.1 coordinate 1,298,918,968, forward strand.
CATCTAATTAAATATTTCAAAAATTGAAAATACATCAATTAATTTCAATTTAATATCATCACATCATTTTACATGACATTTAATGTGGATAAAATATGGGAGATTTCATGAAACCCTATATTTAATTTAGGATTATTCTGTAATTCATGGATTGCACTAGTTCATTATTTGAAAGGAACATTTTTTCTCTTGAAGCCTTTTTCCCTTGGTTCTTTAATTAAGTGCTTTTAATTACCATAATTATAGTCCTAAAAAAATTATTATTGTGCTACTTCATAAATCCAATGGTTTATGTCTTTTTTCCCAATATTCAACTACAAATTTTATCCTATAAAAAAATATGAGTTAAAATTTTAATAAATCTGAAATAATAATCCTTTAAATACATAATTTTTTCTGTTAATACATAATTAATAACATCAGTAAAATAAAGATACAAAATTAACACACAATTGAATTCATACTTCTCCTTTATGATTGAATATATACATTCTACAAAGCATTTATACTTTACCTTGGTTAAAAATAATTCATAAAAATTAATTGATCAAATGGATGTTTTTTTCAAGATTCACATAATAAAATTCAACAGCTTTAAATATTTATAGAATAAATAAAATCAAGTCCTTTACTTTTCATTTTTGGAATATCATAATCCTTTTCAATCATATTTTTAATTGTTTTATCTCATTATTCAAATTTATAGCATATGTGATTTAACTCAAATGAGTTGTTTTCACCCATCATTAATTTAAAAATAATAATAAAATTTTGTACACAACTCATAGACATGTAACATAACATTTCCTTTCAAGTCATATAACATCTTTTTCAAATAAATAAATAGTTACAGTTAATTTTGAGGGCTTCATTATTTAGGGTCAAATGACTCTGAGACGTAATATATATAGGTAAATAATTTAAATAAATTAATGCCCAAAAATTTGGGTTTTCTATAACATTGGTTTCACGATATTAAATAAAATATAAATTAATATATCATATTCCCCTAATAAATCAGAGAATAATCATAGATATATTGAATGTAATAATTGAATCACCTTTATTTATAATTAATTTTATTCTATTTTATATTTGTAAAGGTTTTCCTATGGAGAATTCCAATAGCCACCAACCAACCACAAATGATATTCTCCCGACACTATTTCTTATATTAATTACAAAAAAATTATTCAAGCAATGGTGATTATTGAAGTTTCATTAACACAACACATTAAATTGTTGTCATGTTCATTTAATGTTCTTTTTTCTAAGGGTGTGAAATGAATATAAGGAAAAATGCATGGCCTCTCCCCGAAATCACCACAGAAAATGACCAATCAATGTGTGCTCAATAAAATATATCATGGATATCCTATTAAAATATATCCCCTATTCATATTTATTAAATGTCATAAAACAAATTGGTGGAAGGTTGGAGTAGATAATATATTCGTGTAACATAGATTATTTCTTAAAAGGGAATTATATGGTTTCTATAGGCTCCAAATGAATTAATTAAAGGTCATTCTAATTAAAAGGGATAAAAAAAATTAAAAAAATATTTTTAAAAGTTTATTTATTTATTAATATATTTATAAGATGAAAATAATATTTTAGAAGAAATAATTCACGAGTTTCACAATAAATATACAAAAATATGAATTTGGAAAAATGGGATAAGAGGATGTCTTAAGAATGATATGAGTGGTTTGAAAAAAAATACTATTGTAAATATATATGAATATGTAAATAAATTTATGAAAATATAATAAATTAAATAAAAGACAAATCTCAAAAATATATTATTCATAATAACTATCATTCATTCCTAATTCATGATTTTGAATATCTCAATTCAAATACCTATATTTCACAATTACTTTTTAGACTTTTTATAACAAAATTTTTTAATAATTTAATATAAAATTCATGAAATTATTGTTATACTTAGATGTTTTTCTGTCATGGTGTTTTTTTAAAAGTAATAATCTAGTACATTCCTGAAATTTTCAGTTAAGAATAAATTATATTTCATTATGGGAAATCAAACATACTTTTTTATTGTTCAAATGATTACTCCCCTTCCAAATAAATGATTTGATTTTAGTTATGTAGGTATTATCTACACCAGATTCACAACATGTAATAATTACTAGTCATGTACTCCATTATAATCTTTATAAAAATTGATTTCCTGATGTAATGTTATCCTACAACATCCTCTAAAAACTGTATATTTCATCTCTAGTGCATCATTTTTTAACATAATTAAAAATCTTGTTATTGTGACAGTCATTCCAATACAGATTTAAAATAATAGGGGACTTATTTTAAAATACTCATATAGAAGTTATTTCTATGAATGTAAGAAATCTATATTCCTATACTTCCATAAAATAACATGTTCCCTCAATCATGATTTTCTTTTATTAATGATCTTTTGTCTAAAACATAACAGGTTCAGCTGAATGAAGTGTGGTATAATGATTATAATCACATGATACCCCAATCATGACATTGAAATCCACCCACCTTATCTTCAATTCTCCGTAATTGATTTTCATGGTTCATAAAGGTAGAGATCAGAGGCTGAATAAAATTATTCTGACTAATTTGATTACATCATCTGTCCAATCTCATAAAATTTATTATATTTCTATGGATATATACTTGAGTTGAATTGTATCACTTATCACATTGTTCAAGTCATCCATATCCTCAACATCTATTTTTTCTAATTCTATTTATTTCACTTTGTATCAAGTATTGGGTTAAACTAGTTCTTTTTCCTCTTATTGATTCAAAATTTGAATTTCTTAAAACATTATGAATTATGCGATAGCTATCACCAACTCTTCCATTTATTCTCCATTTAGTTGTGGTCCTAGTTCGTAATGTATGTTTTTTAGAATCTCAGTATTTGATTTCCATTTTATTTTATTTACAATTATTTTTCATGTGGTTGATCTATATTTTTATGTTATTTTTTTCTTCCGTCCTTTCATTATATAAAGAAAGGAAACCCAATTCATCATCTTCTGAATGTTGTAAACCATGGTCTTAATGGTTAGAATATATATAATCATTATTACTGTTAAATAACTATAATTTATTATTCACTATTCTCTCATGAATTAACTAATAGAATAATAGCTTCGAGCTATAGGTAGTTTTGTATTAAAATATTTTCTATAGTTTCATGCACTCATTTGGTTTCCTTATCATTACTCTAAAATCATAGATGAAATTATCTATATCCCTAATTTGAAAAAAAAAACTCTGCATAGTTGTAATAATCTCTATAACCCATTATTAAAAAAATCATGTAGTTTGATAAAAAAATTAAAATCCTACTCTATAATTAGAAAATATAAAATATGAGAAAATTATTTTGGTAAATTATTAATTAGATGAAGTCGCCTCACCTATACTCTAGAAAAGGGGAATATTTTTGAAGCCCCATGTGAATCGGTAATTCCAACTAAGTTATGAAATTTAAAATATTAGGATATAAAACAATCAAATCAAAATATATAATGTAGTATAGTATTCTCAATTCCATGTTAAAACCCATAGAGACAGGGTTTCAAAAAATATTAATTTAATAAAATAATCCAAAACAATTTAGAAAAACCATACTATAATACTTTTAAAAACGAAGTGATGATGATTGAATTTTATTAAGAAAATATAAAATGTTCTCATAGGATAATAATATTTTTTTCAAGATTATATTGGGTATAAAATAATGTAAAAATAATCAGAGGTGTCATTAAAAAGTTATTTTAATCAAATGGTTACGGAAGACATCCCCAAAATCACTAACATTTTCTTTTAAAAATGGTCATGCTAATTATTTTTTTCATTTATTGGGTTACCTGACACCATTTTTAATCATATAAACAATTCACCTAATTTTAATGGTGTGAATTAATATATAGGAAATGCAATGAAACTATCACTACCACACTGATCACATAATGTATATGAACGATAGACTAAATAATAGTTTTATAATATTAGGATTCTAAAAAAAGAACTAATTTCAATTAAAAGAAAAAAATAAAATATCATAATACAATTAATTTCCCATAATTATTGTTGAATTTATCAAGATCCAACCATTCATTCTAGTTATGAAGGGGTTGGAAAAAATCATATAGGATGTATTACAGTAGTAGTGGTACTTGATCACAATGACATCGACTATGAATGAATGAATAGAGTATATACATGGAATCTATTTATAGATCTCCCTAGTTCTCGGGTAGTATTAAATTTCAATAAGGATAGGCCAAATAGTTGTCATTATTAAGTCTTATATCATAAAACATGTCAAAAATTGATGATAGATCATATATGGTCTTATTATTACCATCTAATCCCCTTACAAAAATGTTTAATGTGTAAAGACTGATTTAATTTTCCAACACTTATTATTCACATCATGACATGATTTCTATTCACGACATGCATCAGTTCATGATGTGTAGTGATTAAATGATGTTTAACTTAAGATTTGTAATAAAGATTCCTTTTTTCCTTGTTCAATTTAGTTCTATTCCTTAGACGTGATCTATTATCAACAACAATAACAAGGTGTCATAGCGATTATATTTTATAGTGGTATCATATATGTTTTTTCTCATTTTTCAATTATATTTTGTATCCAGCCATGAAGGAAAAAATTAGTTAAACCATTCATAAATTATGGAAAATAATAATTGTAAAATATAAATCAATTTATCTAAAAAACATAAAACACATGCATGAGATAATATATCATGAACAAATAAGGAATTTCAATTAAAACATGTGTATCACAAGTAGGTCATAGATATAAGAATAACTATTGTATGATTGGAAATAGTTGTATTGATAGTTTCGTTTAATATAACCTGGGTGAATTATTTTTCTTATTATTTTATGTGTTTTGAAATATCATTACACGAGTTGTAATAGAAATTTTATGTTATCCCTTTTAGAAATCGAAACGATATTCTATTCCATAGATTCAACTAAATAATATGAAATAAATATGAAAGAACTAAACTCTTTTTTGTTTTGAGGAATGGTGAGAACATGGGGTTCCAAATAATTTCATATATATCATGAATTTTTCATGAATTACAATTAATAATTTAAATTTAGGTATTCTAAAAACACTATAACCTGAATTGTTAATTTCATTATTCAAATTCATTAAGTGGCAGTAATTGATTAATGAATAGATAAGAATAATGGGGATTATTGTTTTCACCTACACTCTCTAAATTGTAAAATAATGTTTAGAAATAATTTATTATACATTTGATAAATCTGGTTACATGAAATCCCAAAAAGGGAATTAATAATATTTCTCATGATTTCCCATTTTTTAAATTTCTAGACCTCATTTAGATCATTGGAAATATATATATTGTTTTAAAAACCCATATATAAAATATATACCAATAGTTAATTAATTGATTCCCTTTTCTATGATTACTATGTGATATTATCAATCTCATAAAAGTGTTCAGAAAATGAAACTATATGGTAGGAGAATATGTTTTTGAATATAATGATGGGGAGAGAACTCCAAATTATCCAAAAAATTCTATTATTAATATACATGAGAAACATTGATCCCATATATTTCCAATAAAAATATGAGGGTATATTAAAAGAAACATTTGGGTTACCTATTGATATTATGTGACTTATATGTTTTCATTCGGATAATATGTAATGTTATGATTCTTGGATAATTGTATTTGAAATATTTTATTGAACCAAATATCATTATTGAATAAATATCATTATTATTTTGTTTTATTAGTAATGAAACATTTATGTAAAAAATACAGGTTTTAATAGTATTTAATATAGGAAAAATTGTTTTAAAAATACTATAATCACCCATAATAGGCATGAGAATTAATAATCATTATTGAAGGCTCAATGATTGTGTTTTATTGTACATTTACATGAGAGTTGATTCATAGTAATTTTTTCACATGTAATAAATTTGGTTCTCGATCTTTAAGGTCCTTATATTGTGTAATTTCAATTTATAATGATATTCATGCATATAATGATGATCCATGGATATTTTAACATTGGGATGAAATTGGTTACTCAAATCCCATTGGTATTTGGAATGAGTTTCTTGAAACATGATGAATAAATAAAATACCCTCATCATATTTGGGTTATAAATCTGGAAACATTATACATATATATATATGGGTATTATTATCTTTAATGAAAAAATTACTATGTCATCTATAGAATCATTTAATCCATTTAGTAATTAACATATACTAATAAAAAATATTTATATATCTTCTTGATAAATTTTTGGATATACTGGGTGAATATTATAAAGATAATAAATGAAATGATTTTCATGAGAACATAATAAACACATGTATAAGTGAATTAATTTAAATCATGGATCCCCTCATAATGAATAATCATGCATTCATTTTTATTTGGATATGGTGAGAATCAAATCATTTCATGATGTGAGAAGTGTTTCTAGTTAAATAGTTTGTTTCCATATAGGTATTTACATCTAGAAATAATTGTATAAATTCAAGGATAATATATGTGTTAGGGACAATAGGGGCCTATATACCCTGAGAGGGGGGGTGAATCAGGGTATGGATATTTTTTTCGAAATACTTCTTGCCCCACTAGATCGTGACCACTTTATTACAAGGGTCACTTTGTTTGCTCTTGTTCAATTGTTATGATCAGTTATTCTCTAGTTTTCTTGATGATGATGCTTTAAATGCAACTCAGGGATGTAAGTAGGAAGATACAAAGATTTTTACTTGGTTCACCCGCACTGGGCAGCGTCCAAGGAGCATACGCCGACAAGTTGCCAGTCGTACCAATTCCACTATTCTTCACTAGATGTGGATACAAAGTTTGGGCTAGATCACTTCTATGCCCAGGCTCACTGCCTATACATGTTTAGGGTCAGCTCACTGTTTTCCCAAGGGTCACTCCCTGTTTCTCTCTCTCTGGCTCACTGTCGGTGGAGAGGATCACCTTCTTCCTCTTCCTAAGCTCACTGCTCTTAGAAGGGAATCCACTCACAATTTATAGACCTGTAGGTCTCTTCATTTCCATTAAGGAATGCATATTTCTCTGTATTTAGATGCTCTGTTGAAGTTAAACATTCATCCGTAGATGAATACCTCTTTGCCTCTGAACACTGGGCAAACTACCTTTGGAAAGACCTCCGCAAAGCACTCAACTTCGCTAGGCTCCCAATTTTGCGAAGCTCAACAAGCCATCGCGAAGCTCGTGCCTTTTCGGGAAGCTCACTCGCGAAGCTCACTCGTGAAGCACCCTCGCAATGCTCAAGCCGTCTCAAAGAAATGACCCTCGCGAAGCTAAGTAAGCCAACGCGAAGCTCGCAGGTTTCGCAGAACTACAATAGCCACCGCGAAGCACCTCTTTCGCGAAGCACACTGGCTCCGCGAACCTTCTTCGCAAATCGAGAGCGAATGATCTTCTATGAAAATTCTCTCTACTTTTCTAGAAGGGGTCGGTCTCTATTTATAGGCGATTCCACCGACCCTCGTCCCTTCCACATGAAGTCAACGCCACGTCATCTCAAATCGTGAATCTCCAAAGTTTCTGCCGGAATTCTGTCCAAATAGAGAAGCTCCACGGCACTTTTCCGTTTCGCAAAGCTTGACGTAGTCGCGAAGAATAAATGTCAACATACCTTCGTGGCTTCGCCGCGAAGCTCCCTCACGAAGCCCAACATTCCTTCGCGCCTTCGCCGTGAAGCTCCCTCGCAAATCCCTTCACCGTCGCGATGCGCTTCAGCCTCTGTCGTTCGTGAAGCTTGACGTAATCGCGAAGCATCACCGCCTCCAGATCGTCTTTTCCTTTATCATAGTTCCTTGTCAACATGTAATGTCATCAACTTCTCGGGAACTCGACAATTCACCATGAAAACCTACTTTGTCAACAAACACAATCAACCCAAAAATACTGCAATGTTACCTTGAGGGATTTTTTCCTAACAATATGTATCATGTATTAGAAGGTAGTATGATGAATAAGTTATATAATTCTCAATATAGAAACATAATTATGTCATGAAATTATCTAGTGGACTGACAATGTGGAGGGGTCTTGTAAATTCATTATAAGGATAGGGTAAGAGTGGATTCTATGTTTTATCAATGAGTATATAATGGATTATTTTTTTAGAATTTATATTAACCAACTGATATAGTGAATAATCCACTGATTTACCTATAGGAAAAGTTAATGGGGTAAAATTTTATTTGTAAATTTGTAAAAAATATTAATACTATCCCTTATAGTTCAATAGAAAAAATATGAGTTCAAGTGATTATAATGAGTGTATCAGGAATATTAATCACTTAAAGTGGATTAATTTAAATGTTTAAAAATTCATAAAATCATTATACCCTCTATTATCCTTATATAATTATTTTTATAGTTGTCATTAGAATCTATATTCTTTTTATGGATCAACTCATATTTCATCTTTAAAAATTAAATTTCCAAGGAAGTAAATTGCTTAAAAATATTCACACGTATTAACAATTTTAAATTTATGTTTTAGGATTTATATAAAATTACATAGGTTTCATTCATGTTATTAAATAGTTATAAAATATTCTAATACATATAACAAATAAAAAACCACTATTGAACCTAAAAAGTCAATTTAAACCAGGTTTAATGGGATCCACAAATAGAACATGATTATTAGACAACCAAAAGATCATATAAAAAATAATAATACATATATCCAGTCTAAATGTTGTGTTTGGAATATCATCATAATTCACTATCAATGTATGTTTTTCTAATATGATATCAATATTTAAAAATTATATTCTCCCAATATATTATCAAGAAAACATCGTTATGGAGCAAAGGGAAAATGTTAATAATCGTGGTCTTATCCAAGGCTCTTTAAGAAGTTAATATTATTATGGAACCACCTTTAATTTTTATAAATAAAATAGCCCCGCCCCTTGTTGATAATATAAAATGACTAATTAATTTATCAAGTAATTTTTTTAATTAATATTTAAATTTTGACGGTCCTATTAGAACCATTTATTTAAGAGTATTAGAAATATTCTTTTCATAAACTCTATGAAAAATATTTACTTAATTTCCATATTATGAAAAAATGCTAAATAACATCAGGAAATATATTCATATAATCATTTTATAATAGTGTATCTCAAATTTGATTTTCATTACTTTCTACAACATGAGATATAAAAATTTAACTACAATCTATAGTCAATTTTATTGATTCATGTTACATTTTTAATGGAATGAAGTCACATAATACAACATTATTAGTTATAAAATATATTATTGCATTATGTATATAAATAATATACATACCTTGAATAATATGAAAATATTTTATGACAAGTTCATTATTAATTTTATGGAATAAATTCCTACTAATATAAATGGGAAAATTCATACAAATCATATTTTCATTTTTTATTTCCATGAAATTATTTCAATTATTTTTCTATATTCAATTCATGAGGTGATATTCCAATTAATATTTATAATTTCATAGAAATAATATAGTATAAAGATCAAAAGTTAAATATGTTATTGGATTATTTGTAGTAAACAAATAATTTACTAGTCACTACATCATTATTCGTTCCAATGTAAACTATTTTAGTATAAAATTAATTTTCAATACCTTTTACATTTTTATAATGATGGTATATATCATTCATTCCTATATTTTTACTTTTTCTTTCATAATGTACTATCATGATAAATTTAAATAATCTTATCATTTACTTTTACATATTGTTAAAATCATCATCTTTCAATACATGATCCAAATTTACATACAAACCACATTAGAGACACTTCAAAAATTAAATAAAAAGGTATAAATGGTTTTTTTAACACTCCGATCACAAACTAGAAACATGATTTAACTAAATTCATAATGATTTAATGGATACTACACTATTTAATTAAATCTATAAATTTTAATTTTATTACTTTCATTGATTACATAATCACCAATAAAATCCATTTCAACAATTATTAATCTTAAAAATGATTCTCATGACAGTTTAATTATTTGGGATACACATAACTTAGATATATTGGCTTCAAATAAGAATAAAATTATTAATTTAACTATCATGACACCAAAAAAATATTGTCTACATTTCCACACTAGTGATTTATTCATCATACATGGCCATTGGATCATCCACTTTCGGTATCAATTCAACGAATTTTTTGTATATATTTCTCTAAAAAACGATGGGAAAATTTTTCTAATGCTAGAATTTCAGAAATTCCCCAAATTACACGGTATAAGTCTCCTATATTTCTATGATATTTTCACCCATGACCCTGGCTATTTATATTTTCCTTCTAACTAAAAAATAAAATGAGTTATGTTTTGGTATTCTGAATTAACCATGACATCGATTATCCATTTCCAAGAACTAATCAATTATTCAGCTACATAATTGTAAGATGAACCACTAAATGTGGAGGGCGTTTCATCATGAAATTATTATATATCGTCATGTTCATAATAATAAATGTGGTTCCAATCTTTCTTGGATGCCTCCAACATTTATATTCTGGGTTTACTGAGCCATAAAAACCAAAAACTACTCTATCAAAATTCAAAATGTTCTAGGATGATATAATTGAATAATATTTCCCACTTCATTATTTCCTTTTTAATATTCCATAATTAATCTATTAACACCCATTCTAATCATTCATTGTTTATGTGGGGAAACATGATTATAGTGAAATGTTATATAATGATGTGAATAATTTAGAATGTCTAACTATTTTTTACTCGCATAATCCTAACCTAAAAAAATATCTAATCCTTTTATTTTATTCCAAATATAAAAAACAATTCCTCATTTAATACATTATATAATTTATAAAAATGAATTCTCCTTCTTGATTTCTTTATTTTATTTTCTGTTTTAGTGTTTTATATAATGTTTCATATCTCATAATAATATAACCACAAATTAAATATAAGAATCTACCATTTATAATACTTTCCCCTTAATACAATATATTTAACATAAACCAATTTACATTTTAATGATTTTTTTTTCAGAAATCATAATGGTTTATAACTGTAAATAAATCCTTTAAAAATTTATCGATAAATTTAGATAGGAACATAAATACTTCCTATGGAAAACTAAGGATTAAATAAATTTGTCAGTATATTTTAAATATTTAAAGCTATTAAAAATATTTTTATTTAATCTTGATAAAAACATATCTCATATAATCATTTACTTATACTAAAAGTCATATTTACTACACCATTATTTTCATTAAACACAGTTTAATAAAATTTACCTTAAAAAATATTCTTGTGGATTTATTGGAAAATATGACGATCGATTAAATTATTTTTCTTCAAAACATATTTTTTTACCCAAATATTGTTACAATAATTGAATTAAAATTAAATTGTATTTTAAAAAAATTTAAGTAGAATTTATTTATAAGAATACATGTTTGAATAATTAGAGAATTAATATTCTAACCTTAGGGAATCATCATAATATAAAATATTGAAGAACTCATAGAGTTATTATAACCAATATATTAAACATACAACATAATTATCCAATGAACAGAATCACTTCCCAAGACATTGAATAACCCTAGCATACTTGTAACACATAAAATCCCGTGTTTTCAATATTAAACTCATAAAAATATACTTATTAGAATATAAGTAATTTTTTTTTAAATATTGATATATCCCTTTCCATTAAAACCCAGTTATAAAAAATAAAATTCTAAAAAAATAGAAGGTAGAATTTTTTATGAGGAATTCATGTAATCTATTAATTGAAAGCCTATAAAAAATATTATTGTCTTATGGAATTATAATGAAACCAAATAGGTTAAAATAGAATAATTATAAAGGATTTTTTATCCCTATTCAAAATTTTCCTTTAAAAGGTTCCATTTAAAACCCGTAAAAAATTCCGCCTATATAATTTTTTCATATCCATAAATATTCATCTATAAAATTATTTTATGAATTTTTAAAATAAACGAAAAATATATCATAGAATTAATCATGAAAATTTTTAAAACAAGTTTTTTATATTAAATTTTCTACTATCCAGATTCCAATTATCCTTATGTGTTCTTTTTAATTCATTACCAAAAAGACATAATAATTTTTTAATTTGTTGTGAATAATTTAAATTTACATTTCTCATTTTATATCATTTATTTCGATTATATTTTAAATTCCGTAACCAATTAAGTTCATGTCTGACATTTTTGTGATATTCGATCAATATGTTCGTAATTACAGTGGTCTGATGACTATAGTACATGTGGTTATTAGTCAATAATCTATTGAAAAACAATACTTACATTATTTTCACTCTTATTTATTAATTATTATTTGAATACTATCCATGAAATATGGTTATGAAATATGAATTATATTATAATTTTTGAAATGACAGACGAAATGTACACATGAATAATGTATCGGTCAATCAAATAACATAATAAAAAGAATACAAGTATTATTTTCTATTATATAGTTAATATTATATCATAAATATTCTATTATTTTTCAATTTACATTTATATAAACTACCCATTTATCAGGTTTATGAAGAATTAATTGTATAACATCATGTAGGTTATAGTCAACACGTACGCAAGAAGGATTAGGTCATTGTTTAATGGTGGTAGATGAAATAAAATATATTATATATTTCCACTATATTATGATAATTATGTAATGAATATATCTATATTCATTAAATCCATTTTTATAACCATTTATAAGAGGTTGTGAGAGAAAATAAATTTTATCAGTACATGAGGTGGTAGTTTACCATATAGAAAAACCATTTATTTCCCCTTGTGATGGATAATGAGATCGATACTGTTTTATTAATTAGATGAATAAAATATTTTTTTCTGGATATTATTTTTTTAGTGTTTCGTTATGGTGTAGTAATATTTGAAGGTGGTATAAGTGGAATTAAAACAAAAAATTCCAATTAAAAACTAGTCAACTTTTTCAAAAATCCTTTTTTTTCATTATACTTTATGTCTTATAAGGGTGGTTTTATACCAAAAATAAGACCTATATAATGTGTGTAGGGATATTATATTGTAATCTGAGTAGGAAGTGAATAATTTTTAGTTCACATGTTGTGTATGGATATGAGGAGTGAAAGTTCCCTAAAATATTATAGGGGTTGTTTATTCTCTGAATTTATTAAATTATAAAATTAATATAAATTATTTTTATATTTCATGTGGCTCAAAGTTAACATAGGTACAATATATTAATATCATCTCTATAAAACCACTAATAAATAAATAAATTTATTGATTACTTTTTACCCTTATATAATTTTCAACCAACTTTAAACCATTTTAAAAACAATATTGATATAACTATTTTATAATCATTAGCAATCATCAAATTTACAGTATGAGGAAAATTGACCCATAAATGAACCATTGATGAAATTTCAAAAATATCACATTATATAGTATGATGATATAATTTTAATGAGCATTATTTACCATAATGAAATATTTTTAATTATAATATATCATGAATGAAAATTTTTGAACAATAAATTCAATTCAACATTGAAAACAACATGAATAGAAATAAATATTTATATAAACAATTTAAATAACAATTATATTTTTTATTTGTCTAAAAAAAATTTATTGTGAAAATTCTAAGAAAAACCAATTTTAAGGAATTGATAATTAATTAATTGATTTTTCAAGTGGTTGTAGTAGCACTGAAATAGTGTTTCATAATAATTCAATAAATCATCAATAAATTTTTTAAAATTTTATAAAATTTAAAAAAACATTAATATTACACAAAAACAATTAAAAATATAAATAATTTTATTTAAGGATATTCAGAAATCATTATAGAAATTAAAAGTAAAAAAATGATATTTTATACCTTTTCATTTACATAAATATAGTAAATTTTAAAATCAGTGCTTATTGGAGATAGTTCGTATATTTGAAATTTGAATTATTATGAATTAAATAGACTCAATAATTGAAAAAAATAAATCTGTTTGTTGAATTTTATGAATTATCTCATTAATTTAACCATAAATGAAACCATGTTATTTTTATCGTGATAAAAAATGTACACTTGTCATTATTCATATTTTTAAAAAATACAAGAAATATATATATTAAACATATTAATTATAATTTCAAATATGGGATCCAATTTTCATGATTAATTTTATTTATGTATTATAAATTAATCAAAAATTAAACATTTAAAACATGATAAAAACAAATTCTCATAATACTGTCTTTCTGATGTATTAAAATAATTTTCTACCAAATTGATATATAAAACACCATTCCAAATAAATTATTATGTTTTTTAATTAAAATTATCTTAATGATATTTTAGAATGAATAAAAAATATATATAAACACAAGAATTGGTTATATAATTTTTACCAAAATTAAGTATTTTCAAAATTCATTGAAAATTGTATATTTTCTTAAATTAAAAAAAATCATCACAAAATAAATCTTATATAATGAATTAATAAACAAAGTCTATTTATTCAAATTAAAATTCTATTATTTTTTAATACATCTTATAAATAAATTCACATAATAAAATAATACACAATTTCAATAAAAATGATTTTTTTCCATTTGAATATGAAATCCCCAAGTACTATTATAATTAATAAAACACTATAAATTATATTATATGATTATTAATAAACATGAATATTATTTATTCTAAAATTACCAAGGCATTTGAATAGAAAACATAATTCACATTCCTAGATTCACATTTTGGTTTATCTATTCCCATCACTGTTAAATGTATTCTATGACTATGACTCCACAAATAAACATCCAACAATTGGGGAATGAAATATTACCCCTCAACAAACCATCATGGTTTCAAACATTGTTTTATGTGTGATATTTTTTTAATCTAATAAATAATTTCATTCACCCCCTCAATTTCAAAATTCCCTCAATTATGTTACAGTATTTTTTACTATATTCTTATTTCATACTAAACCCTAGAAAAACAATGCTAATATTGACGCTCAACCTCTACTAACATATTAAATCACATATAAATTTATTTATTCACATTCTAAAAATTCATAGTAAAAAATAACAATAAAAACATA
Organism: Viscum album; assembly: GCA_963277665.1. NCBI lineage: Eukaryota > Viridiplantae > Streptophyta > Magnoliopsida > Santalales > Viscaceae > Viscum > Viscum album. The sequence continues at coordinate 1,298,934,210 of OY728146.1, forward strand.
ATAAAATTTTAAAATCTCACCACTATTGTAAAACTTATACTCTCACTGTCTCCCACTATAATGGTAAAAAGAACCCAACAAATGCCCACTTTATAAAACCTATGTCATAAAAATTTTAATAAATTCATAAAAATTTATCCAAGAAATTTTTAATGAATTTATATTTTCATAAATTCCAAACCCATCTAATTAAATATTCTCAATTCTAAAAGGGGGTACACCACACCACATTAATCGACTACTCCACCCACATCATGGACGATCCACTCCAATGAACAACAATTAACCATATCATAACCATATAGAAAATATCAAAACACACATTCATATGATATTTAATTTAATGAAACTTATTATTATGATTATATATAGAAATCATTAGTATATATAGATTTATAGACTCTGATAAGACACTAATATCCAACCAGTGATAAGTAATTTCCACCCCTCAATATAGGTTTTCATATAGGCACTACCTATCCTATAGTCCCCATAGAATATGATCCTTCAAAGCTGAATGATGACATTAAATACCCATCTAAAATCACTTAACAAACATAATAAATTACAAACTACACTATCAATTATGACACTAACACACTCTAGCCCATGACTACATAATAATTTTTTGAACTTATTCTCTCAAATCCGTGGAACCTCAAACCTGTAATACTATTGATCTATATCAATATAAAATATAAATATCCATGAATTATTATTATACTACACAATTTACATCTATACCCAATCCATCCCTTCATTATCTTTAATTATTTCAAAATCCCATAATCATATCTTTAGGAAGAAAACTGACACATACATGAGATACACAAAACCATCATCAATATATTCGTGATGACATGGTAGAGACATGTACATCTGATTATAATTCAACCATTATGTTATTTGAGAAATTAATATATAAATATATATATATTCCACATTAGCCAACTAATTCTAATTTACAAGTAAAAAATTCACAATAAGTCACATGAAAATATAATGTCTCCTATATTAATAAAAATATTATGAAGTTCCACTTCATCCATAACTAGAAAAATATTTAAAAATGGTCATTCAAAAATAGAATGAACATATATATATCATGTTCATTTAAATAAAAAAGAATTCCTAGAATCCATGAAGAACCATTATTTCCACCATTTTCAAATTTGAATTCGGCACGTATGAGTGCTAGATACACATAGATGAAGGTGTTTATTCAATCCCAAATAAATCCCAGATCAAAAAGTACCACAACCAAAATAAATAATTAAAATCCTTATGTGATACCACATTAATTTATCCCCAACCATGGTTTCTCTTTAAAATATAATCAACACAGTTCTATGAGGACGAAAATAAACCTCCTCTTATAAAATATTCTCTCAAATAGTAGGTCAAATAAGGTTGGTGATAGTACGAAGGCTGAGTAATATTTTAAAAATTCATATATATTAACATAAACAATAAAATAACATTATAGAGAAACAAAATAACTAAAATTCAAGAACTCATATCATAAATTGTTTAATTCTATACAACATATATAATAATTAATATAAATTGTATCACATAATTATTTAATCTCATAAATTAAATCCAAAACATAACCAATATTCGATATTACCATAATGGTCACAAATGTTCATCCTAGTTCTATCGAAAATAAAAAAACATATACTCTAGCCATAACTCCACCCAACAATAAATTGAACCATTATTATTGAAAAGTATGTTCACCATCATGATATATAAAAAAAGAGTTTAAGTAATGCACATAAATTCAAATATAATTTTTAATAATGAAATGCATTTATCAATTATGAACATATTCATTAATAGGTCAAATATTAAATAGGTTCTTGATTAAAAAAATAAAAACCTAACTATAATTTATTTCAATCCTAAGACACGTAGGATAATATAATTTTACCCTAGTTCATCATCTAAAATATTTCATGTTGTTTCATTGTGGGAAGAAATACACATATTCTAAAGAAATACAGGACCACCCAGTCTACTTGCACATCACATTACGTCATAGGTGACCTCCTTTAACCAACACAATGAACACTCCCCCCACATATTTATACAGATTATCCCAATTCAGATTTTTTAAAAACTTAAAATAAATATGATGATAATATTTATAATATATTTCTCTTCCAATATGATTAATATATTTAACATCTTAATTAAAAATAATCATATTAGATATAAACAATCATCTAGGTATCAACAAAACATCATGGATAATTTTGTGTTCTAACAACCGAAATGGGATAAACAACCATAGTCCGAAGAAACACCAACATAATATGACCAGAAAAATTGTGAAAATCAATTCCAAAATCCTCAATAAATTGATACATCACCAAAATACTGTAAAAAAAATTCATTTCACTAAACCTATTATCCATCATAGATAAAAATATTCACATAGATGTTGAATAAATCACCAAAAAAATCCTGATATCCATGCAATCATTCTATAATATACCCTATATCATCCCATTTGAATCTCATGACAACACTATCAAAATTTAAAAAACATTATCCCATTATCCTCGAAGTAAATAATAGTTCCCACAATGAACATGAACATTTCATCACTTATGGTGGAAAACCTCCTTTGACATTCCATAAAATTAAATCACAATATCCCAATAAGTGATGAATAATTTAATATGTAAGTTTCACTAAATAAAAACACACATACCATCATTAGTGTATATATCTTGATAAATTACTCATTAAATATCAATTTACATTTGATTTACCCTTTCCCATGATTATCCCACTTGTATACTGTGGTTTACGATTCCATTAAATGGAATCCATATTCTTTAGTCCTCTACATAGACCCCAAAAAATGATATTTACGAATTTATAAAAAAATAATGAACATTTATTCCCAATTTACACTTACTCCCCCTTAATACCCATGGAACAATACTATAATTATCTAATGAACCACCACATTCAATTTTTGAGACCATTCTCATACCATGAAACACTATATAATTACTCAAGATCAAAAGATTAATATGTTCATTATAGATCAAAATATTACCACCTAGAAACCCAAAATAACGCTACAACATCACCAAAAAAACATATATTAGTGATAAAAATTTGTACTCCAAAAACCTAGTAATCATAGTATCATATCTATTGTGTGTCTAAAACTAATTTTGTAATAATCCGATGAAATCACTAATGAATAATCCCCCCAATGAAATATTAGTCAACAATAAGTTAACAAAGATAAGTAGTGGAGAACTAGAAAAATGACTAATTATGATCTTAATCCATGCCTTTACTGATACCTAACAACATATAGAATTAATATTGAACCACAAGTCAAATAGATCACACAAAATATTGAATTTAAATTGAGATGATTAGGAGGGGATTTACCAACAAACTACGATCCAAAATCATCATCCCCCCATTCATCATAATAAAATTCAAAAAAGCTAAAAACAGCTACCCATATGTTTTAATATGTTTTGAATATACTTATTAGGAAAAAACAATCATTTTCTATGTTATCAGGTGACTATAACAACCACTAGTATATCCAAAAAACACATTATGTTGAAAGAAACATAATAAATATCCTTCCCCCATTAGAGTGATCCATCCAATTATTGATTAATAATAAAATCAGGGGATATACCAGAAAATCTGAATGCCACATCCAATGGAATCTTTTCAGTGAGACCTTACAAATCAATGTCAAAAACCAAACATGATATGGAAATATTTATAGATCCTCCATCTATTCTGCGGTAAAAATTTCCACCTCATCCTTGTTTCATCAAATAGTTAATGGGTTATTATATAATAAACATCAACAAAAAAATATTATATATTCCCTCATGATATCATAATTCATTGTGTTGCTATATGGTCATATTCCAATAGTATAATATCATTATAATCCCAAAAAAACATTAGAAATACAGGATCATATCCTGGAATAACACATCCATCTAATATAAAAAATTAAAATCTATGAGTTATAATTGATATTAGAAATAAATTACCCATAATGGAATTAAAAAATTATAATCTACAATATTGATGGACCAAATAATATTCTATTGTGATAAATATTATCATGATGGAGCTTCATAACCCCATATTTGATTGGGGTATTCAAGTCATTTTACTAATGATACTTATATTTTATGAAATTTATTTACTTTCAATATAAACATTACGCATACCATAAAGATATAAATTAACCTGAATTTCTCTCTACAATTAACCTTTTTTAAACATTTTGTAATTACATAACCCACCTGGTCCATTGCATTGCCAAATTATGGTGTTTTGGGGGACTTGGACCCCATCGGTGATTTGTGAGGACAACGATGTCAGTGGAAGGGAGTCATCATGATGTCACCCCTCAGTGCCCGCTATCGGTTGGACATCAATCAGTTACATGAGGGTTTTCAAGGGTTTCATTCCCTAGTTTTCCCAAAATGAATATTATATGTTTTAATACCTCTTTAATGTAATATGAAGCTATTTTAATGACCATAAATGAGGGACTAATCTCCAAAATTGGGGTGTATCTCGAAAGACCCAAATTGTGTGTTGATGATACACATTTTTCAATTAGTAAATTAAATTATTTAACACAAAAATGTTATGGACACCTCTAAGATAAGAATTATTAATTAAAAAATTATTTCATCATGTGTAACCATACAAAATCACGGTGAAACCACGATCTGCCTTTCAATCCATTCATGATTTTATATCCCGTAACTCCAGGATCATGCCTTTTATCACACAACATTTTTTTATTCTTCTTGGATGGTTTATTTTACTTCCTTTGGTGGGTTTGGAGTCCCTCCTCCCAAGTCTATTTTTTTCACATGATGTATCCTTTTCTACTCACTCTATGATCCCTTGGAGTTTCTACTATGAATGTAGTGCATCCCTAGTTCATGGCCCGAGGAAGAAAACATCGATCATTGATTGTCCAAGTAGGGTTTTCTTTCATCTCTTAATATTGTGTATCACATGGTGTGGGATCGATATTTTTCCTTTAGGGATGGATGAATCAAAACCTGCACCAAGATAATAAATTGTTTTTAAAGAATTAAGGGGTGTATTTGATGATGATGCTACTGAATTCATTTATCTACCTTTATATGATATGAATATTATATTCATGTGTCAACTGAAAATCCTGGTTGTTTTTGGTCCTTCCTTTTGAACTAATGAACCTCTATTTTCCTTGATAATATGGTGATTGAATTGTTGTAATATGAAACCAGGTTAATCACATAAAGGTATATTTTTAAATAAAAGAACGATAAAAAAGAATATTTATGTGATTATCCTGGTTAACCTAACACAATAATGAAACACAATGAAATGCGTTTAATGAATTTGAGAACATATATGTTCTAGTGATGTGTGTGGTTGTTATGCTGATTCATTTATGTTTTCGTGGATGTGGATGGGATCCCCCATTGTGTAGTTGTAGGTTTGTGGATTTGGGGCCATGTGGGGTCATATGTTGGGTCATGGTTTGGTACCGGTACTTCGAGAGATCCCATATTTCCCTATTTTTATGTGACATTATATGATAACTTCATTTGAATTCTTAAATTACTTCTTGGCCATTTTTACTTCAATGTATTGTCGTTATTTTTGTTTGTTCCCCAGTAATGGAGAATCTTATATACGAAATAAATATAATATGATAAAAATAAAAGGCATAATGGGGAATTGTTTTCTAGGAAATACTTTTGATCTAGAGGTGGTTGTTGTTCACTAGTATGGATGAATAGATATGAGGGTGTTTGTGTATGGGATGGTTTTGGAACCCTTACGTTGGGATGCATTCTAGTTTACCAATACGTATAAATATAATTTTGTGTCTTATTCTCACCCCACCTATGATGAATAATTTTTTCGGAACACCCCCATTTCAATGGGGATGGTGTTTTTTCCAAACATCATATTGGGTGGCTGGATATTGGCTCATTTTTTATCCCTCTCCTGAAAATCCAAATAATCATTTGAAAGGATTTGATGCATTTAGGTCCATTTTTAGCCCCAGACGTTTTGTGAAGGGTATGTTATGGTGATTGTCCATGGTATGTGCAAGAAGGCTTGTTTCCTATGTTTTTCATGATGGGTCCCATGTTTCTTCGGTCATGGATATTGTTGTTCTGGCCCTGGTGTGTGTGGGAGTGCATACGTATTGATTTGGTTGCTTAGGAGTTAGTAGAAATGTTGTGTTGTTGTTGTAGCCCATGTTTCTGTGTGAGGGGTACGGTATTGGGACCACATTGAGAATGGTGGGGGAGATCTGATGTATTATATGTCTTAAATATACAGTGGGAAAGCAGTGTGGGTATCCAAATGATGATTTTTTGTTACTATTAATTTACCATACTCTTTTTATTTGGGGAGTGTTCCTTGGTGAGGCTGGGTGAATAGTTTCCCAGTTTGGAGTTTTAGTTATATCTATTTTCTAACAAGGAATTAGATTTTCTTCCCGCTCGTGCATGAGATATTTTGGGATTCGCAACTAATTATACCTGTATACACACACTATGAATGAAAAATTATTATCAGTTTACCAAGAGGACATCGGGGACCATGAAATACTGTACTAGCTCAAATGCTAGGACAATTTCCATTCCTGTTTTCATTATTTGGGTACTTTCCCTTTGACGTTTCTTTTATAATTTTATGAGTTTATCATTGAATATTATTGTGTTAATGGGTTCTGGAGCTACTTCTAACTTCATTTTTTAGTTTTTTTGGGTTTTTACCATCGTATCTCCATATAATACTAAATAAAAAACATTAATTTCTTCCATATTACATGTGTTTTATACACTTGGTACCAGTCTACATTCCATGGACTACTCAAGGAGGAAATCAACTGTCGTTATCTTTCCTTCAACAGAAGGAAAGAAGGATATGTCATTTTCATATCCCTTCCAAATCATGGTGAAGGCTGGTCATGATAGAATGGTATGAAAGTTGATGGTTGGGAAATAGGAAGGAGCTTGGGGTGAGGCATAGTATAGATTTCATGGGATGGTAGGAAAATAGTATTATGCAATCCTGTTTTGTGAAATATGTCTTGGAAGACCATATAGTACACCGGATTTTGTTGCCTCTTGTGATATGATGAAATGACTTTGGATTTACCGAACGATCAAGTAATGCTACACTGATTATAGGGTGGAAACCCTAAGATAATTAAATTCATCATAACGAATTGTTCTATTGTGTGTTCTGGGTGTTTTGTGAATTTAAATAAATAAAAAGTTAATGTATAATTTAATAGAAATATTCAACACTACTTGGGATTAGGAATTCTTTGCCTAGCTTGCCGTTGTGGAACCCATATGACAACCATGAGTAGTGCAGGTGTTCGAGGCCCATGAGGATCATCTGGTTAATCTGCAGAGGACCGATTGAGAGGTGGAGGAAGACCAAGGGTAGAAATTGAATTATGAATTTAACTGGAAGACCCTAAGGATATATGAGGGGAGTGTCTCATACCAGGAGACCGAATGTTAGCCCGAGGAGTTGTTGATAGCTTTCATCTTGATCCAGGCTATGGCTTTTCACTGGGATATATTTTCAGTCATTCATATTAGGGAGAAACACATCAGTGGTGGATTCTCTACCTCATGGAGAATATGGAGAGTAAGATTTTGTGGGTTGACTTCGAGGAAGAGTTTTTGGTGGAATTCCATTAATCTATGATGAGGACATAGGAGAGGTAGGAGCTACTCTACCTTCATCAGGAGAGTATGTCTGTGAGGGAGCATGGGATCATGTTCAAGGATCTCCTTCATTTTTCTCTGGACCTTTTTCAGAATGTGAAGACTTAGGACTGATGATTATATGGGGAAATCTAACCTTATCTTCAATATGATATTACTCACTTCAACCAACCGACGTACCTACAGGTCCAAAAGATGTCTTAAGTGGTGGATAGGATTCACATGCTGGGAGGTGTGCCTCGTGATAGGAGAAAGTAGGGCCTGTCAATGGGGAAGGTCTTTAGTAGTTTGACTCCATTATTCAGGCCTTCTTGGTTTCAGCTAGTGGTGAGCAGGCCCCAAATGTTCTAATTTTGATCTCCCTATTATCACCCTATCCATGAAAGCTGAGGAACTAAGTGATTAATCTATGGTAGTTGTAGAAATCTTTGGAATCAGTCCTCGAATTATTACAATACATTGGTGTTGGGAAGGTCCAGTGCACACCTCGACAACAATAGTTTCTTGCCAGGCCCATTCACCAGTAGTAGTAGAGGCATCGAGCTCACTGTCCTCCAAGTGAAGACCTTCAGGAGGAGGCCAACCATACGGTGCTCCTCAGGGACCTCTACTGGGGCATATTCAGGGAGGCATTCAAGAGACAAGGGGCAGAGGAGTTGGGTGTGATATGTTTCAGACCGCATAATTATTAGTTCAACCAGGGCCTGAAGTATTTTGAGGCATGATCAACTTTTTTAGAACTATTTCTTCTATATTTATTGATTCAGGAGCTTCAGACACATTTTTTTACACCCTATCTAGACCATGGCATGGGCCTAGACGTAGAAAGACTCTCCAATCCCCTGGAACTGAGTACTCCCGTAGGGGGTAATACAAGACTGTTTGACGTTTTTTTAGGATGAAGAATGATGTTGGGGTCACATTATTCTAGTGGGGATCCCCTTCTACTAAATATTAATCCATACAATGTCATCATAGGAAACGATTGGCTATTTTCTTTGTGTATAGTCATTGAATTTATTGAAATAAATGTAATTTTCTCCAATGATTATGGCCAGTGTGTGGATTTTGTTGGTGCACAAAGATTTCAAGTGTGGAGATGGGGAGTGGAGCATGTTTTTTCTATGGTGAAAGGCCATTTAATAGAATTAGTGGATTCTGAGATGATAGATGTCTCAGGAGATTTCAGAAAAATCTTGGACATTTTTTCTAAAGTGGTTGTGACTCTACCCCCTCGACATGATGTTCAGTTTGGGATATACATTCAACACAGTGACGATCCAATTTCAACAACTCCTTATCAGATAGAGCAATTTGAGTTGCAGGATTTGCAGATTCAATTTGACGATCAGATGAAGAAGGTTTTTTCTGACCCAGCGTGCTTCCATGGGGTGCACCGGTCTTATTTGTGATGAAAGAATTTGATAGTCTTAGGATGTTCGTTGACCACTGGAGACTGAATCAAGAAACAATCAAGAACTGTTACCTTCTCTCGAGGATAAATGATCTCTTTTACCACATGAGGGGATATGGTTGGTTATTTATGTTTGATCGGCGGTCTGGGAATGACTAGTTATGAGTGAAAGATAGTGGTATCCCAAATACTGATTTTAGTTGCAGGTATGGGCGCATTGAATTTTTAGTCATGGATATTGGTGTTATGTATGTACCTTCTGTGTTCATGGGGATCATGATATCTATTTTCCACAAGTTTGTGTACTAGTTCGTCATTTTTTTCATTGATGACATATTGATATACTCAAGATTAGAGGAAGAACATACTATGCACCTCAGGATTATCTCGGAGATCCTATGACATCACCCGCAATACGGTATGTTGTCCACGTGAAATTCTTTGACATGAGAATTGCATTTTCGTGGACATGCGGTGTCTCATCAAGGGGTATCAGTTGATCCATAAAATATTAATGAGGTTGTTTCATTAGAATAACCCATGAATGTGATGGAGGTTCGTATATTCCTAGGTCTGGTAGGCTATTATTGGAGGTTCATACACAACATATCTAGAATTAATGATCATTTTACATCTTTTTCCATAAAGTATTAGGCCTTCATGTGGAATGAGTATTTTTGGGAAACGTTCTTCTATCAGTAAAAAAGGGTGGAAAGTTCTCTAGTGATCATGTTTCCATAGAAATTGGTGTTTTTTGAGGTGTTTTTTTGACTCTTCTGGACTTGTTTGGGGGTGAGAGAAGTTGTAGATGGGGGACTGACCGCATATGGTTCTATGTAGTTATGTACTCATTAGTTTATTTATTCCACTAAGGACCATGATCATGCAACAGTAGTGTTTGAGTTGATGATTTGGAAGCATTTCCTCAACGGGGAGCACGTTGTGGTCTTATGAGAATACAAGAGTTTGAGGAATATCTTTACCCCATGGGACCTGAAAAAATGACATTAAAGGTTGGTGGAGTTTATTTAGGAAATTTTTTTTGAGATCTCTTACCTTGAAGGTATGGGGAACTTTTTGGCTGATGCCCTGGGTAGGAAGTCAAATAGGGAAGTTGTTCTAGAGTTTTTTTATACTTAGAAGGAAATGGAGGAGTTGGCTTCCTACCACCTATACTCAAGGGTTGATGGTGGTAGAGGTTGTCAGTTTCAAATGATAGTGAAGTGATCTATGTTGTGAAAGTTGGAGGAGTCTTAGTGGGGAGACATAGAGAGTGAAGTGATGTGTGATCATGTTAGCCGGGAAAATGTTTTGGAAAGATGGTCTGAAGATGGAAAGAATCAAATATTATATCATGGAATATTGTTTTTCCCAGAGACGATGAAAAAAATATTTCTCTACGATTTCCATAACCTCCTCGTTCCAGTACACCCAGGAATTTACTTAATGCACCGAGGAATGAGGGAACAATTATAGTGGCCCAGAGAGAAATGGGAAGATGTTGATTACGTGGAATTGTGCCCGGTTTGTCAATATGTGAAGGTTGAACACCACATCCTCGGTGGTTTTTTGCAGACATTTGATGACCCCGAGTGGATGTTGGAAGAAATATTGATGGATTTCATTATAGGTCTTCCCTAGGTTAAAGGAGGCAGTGATAAAATCTAGGTATTGGTAGACTAGCTAACAAAATCAGCTCACTTCATGGAGATCTAGGAGTTGAGTGAGTTGGATTTCATATCATGGAGATACATGGATGAGGTGGTGTAGTTTCATGGAGTTACAAGTTCTATAGCTTTGAATAGATATTTATGGTTTATCTCAAAAGCTTGGTGAGGATTGAAACATGATTTTGGCACCGAGTAATGCCTTAACACTACCTTCCACCCCCAGATAGATGGGACAACAGAGCGGACCATCCAGACAATAGGGGATACAATACTGACATGTATTTTGTACTTTTTGGTATCATGGGAATGAAATTTTTATTTAGTAGAGTTTTCCTATAATAATATATATCACTATACTATTGTCATGGCATCATGGGATGCCTTTTACGAGAGGTCGTGTCATTTCCCAATGTGTGGGACCATGGTTTGGGATGTAGGTGTTCTGGGCCAAGAGGTAGTGTAGAGCACAATAGAGAATCTTTATCTTGTGTGTGAGAGGATGAAGGCAGCCCATGACCGACAGATGTCGTATGTCGATCATAAGAGGGGACCCTTAGAGTTCTCTATATGAGACCATGTTTTCTTGAATGATTCCCCTCGATGTGGGTATTGAAGTTTCAGAAAGTGGAGAAATCACTCTCCAATGTTCCTTGGTCCTTTTGATGTGTTAGGGAGAGTCTGTATGTGGCATATGAAATGGTTTTTCCTCCTCATTTGGAAGGGACCCATGGAATATACCATGTCTCACATCTTTATCGATATCTACACGATGATTCACACATCCTTGAATAGGGAAATATGGATATCAAGGATGATGTGAAATTCATAGACCGCCTAGTATAGATCGAGGATTTTTGAGAGAAGATTCTTCATGGATGAACAATTACCTTGGTCTATGTGTTATGGAGGTATAGTGGCCTTGAGGAGAGTACATGGGAATGAGAGGAATTGTTTTGTGGCAGGTACCCAGACCTATTTTTAGTTTTGTTCTATTTCGTTTAGTATATTTGTGTGATGCATTGCATGAATTTTTTGACTATGAGATGAGATTTCTCCATTTTTCTCTGAAATTATATGAAGAGTCCTAACTGTGGGAAGGAGAGGACTTGATCACTAACAAATACACATGAATGTGGATTCAATTAACCCTATGTGGGTGTAACATCCCAGGTAAATAATCAGTAAGACATTTTCATATTTATTAATATTTTTCAATTAGGTATTAATTTTACTTTAAATGGGATGCAATATTTGATGGCATAACTGATACACAACAACATGTTTCTTTAAAATTTTACGTTGCACACAACATTGAGTTATACAGAAAAAATAATAATAATAATAATATTTTAAATGGTTTTTAACGCCTAGTCTTTGTAATGGTGGGAATGAACAGAACTAACTAAAAAATGAGTAAACATATTTGTTAAATGTTTATACATTTATCCAATATATGTTAGGGGCTTAACATATGAATGAATCTAATTTTTATCATGAATACTCTAATATTCAGTAAAAGGAAAATTTACCGTATTTTGATGGAGAATTCAAATTATATTTAGTTTCGGTCATTTTTATAAGTTTTATTTGAAAAAATAAAATTCTTCTTTAGATTAGGGACATAAAAATTTACATTGGCTAAATTTTTGGTATTTATTTTCATAATGTTCATTTTTGATGAATAGTGTAAAATATTGTATTTTAATTCAAATATGCCTTTTAATCTAATTTTTTATGGATATATTAACTTTTCTATTGGTTTTAAAGTTTAATTTGAATAAATTTTTACCATTTAAACCAATTTTGGTCATTGTAATTAATTTCTCTTTGTGATTTATCATAAACAAATTTCAATCTTTTGATAGTTATTGTTTCTTAAAAACATGATATTTGTTTTGAAAAAAAAATAAATATAAAATTTATTAATGAGACTTCTATTTTTGTAATTTTTTAAAATAGAAATCAGATTTTCGTTCATAATATTAAATATAGCTTAGGCTTGTTTTTTCTAATTTTTCTGAAAAACATCAATTTTTGATGAATAGTCAACCAACTTAATAGTAGGTAAAAAAAAAGAATTTTTCATTTAAATGAAATTTAAACGCTTCTGTGAATTGAATTTCGAAAATCTGACATACATGGTTGTTATTAGTAGGTAAAATATGGTCTAATAAGATAAAAATAATTTTTGGTGAATAGTAATTTTTGACTTTTATTTGACACAGTTAAAGGTAAATAGGTTGATTTAAGCAAAAAAGAATATCAAAATAACATTAAATTATCTTAACAAATTTCCTAAGATTATTTGATGTTTCACGGCCAACCATGGGAATCTTTTGGTCAATTTCGGGACCCCATGAAGCCACTTAAGAGTGATAATGACACTTTAGATTAATTAATATTATGTAAAGGAAAAAATAACACATACAAATATCTTTTAGTAAATTGATTTTTACATGGGGATATATAAGTTATCATTTCAACTATAAATATTCATTGTAACGATAAAATTATTTCCCACATCATGTTATCTTTTTTATAATTTTTCGGCATTAAATAAATAAAATTATTAATGACAAAATAATGATGCAATAGTTACCTCATTAATAAATGATTTAAATCTATAAGATTATAAATATTATAATAACATCCCAAAACTATCCAATTCTTATTGGATGAATTAATTTTTACCATGAGTCTTCTTATATTACCTTTTAATAAGTTTTGGAGCTTTAGAAACCGAATATAATTATATAAAAAAATAATACTTTACCACATTCCTAAAGAACCCCTCCTCTCCCTTATAAAAATCCCTCGCTTATTACTCATTTCTCACACCTCTCAGACCCCTTGGTTCATCCAAACCCTATCCAAATAATCTCAAAATATCTCTCTCCTCCTCTAATAATCTTTACCATAGGCCTAAGGAACTTCAAGAAGTCCTTTTTGTTCAACCCAAGGGGATTTACCCATATTAAAGTTAATGATTACTCTCAACTCCTATTCATTTATTTTACATCATCAACCACTAAACTCTTTTTATTAATAAATTTTATAACCACAAATTTACCCTAAAAATACTATTTTGTTGTTGTGCGAGGGATTCTATCTACACTTACACACACCTCTATCTAATGGGTGAACATATTGTTTCTGTGGATGGAAAACTAATGCCCCACAAAATATAGATTGTTCGATTATCTCCTACCACATCTCATGGTGGCCATTATGATGGAACTATAATTATATATGATATATATATTATGTGTATGTTTTTGTATGATTATTTATTTTTCATTAATAGCATACATTTATGAATTCCATTATGGGTAAACGCGATAATTTCATTTGAGGATGTGTAGACTACCGCCCCCTCAAAGTTATATGTCTAGTCAATTCCATATGTGGGAAGTATAAAGGATGAATTTAATGATATTATATATCATAATATACTGGAATTATAATATAGCTATGTATAATTATGTTTTAATTCCATTACAATATGAAATAGAAATTAAAGTAGTGTTCATGGGTACGTACGGCTTACCGTCTCCATGAACGATGCATTTCATTTATAACCTATAAATGATATGTAATAACATAAATACAAATATATACTGAATATATATTAAATATATGATATCTAATTCATTAATATCAATTTTGAGATAGTGTACTATTGACCACAAGGATAACTTGTTATTATAAGAAGTCCATTTTTTGACAGTAGTACCAAATATCGACCAAACAACCATTATTAACATAAATGATTGCATGATGTTTATAACATTTAAATAAGTTATATAAAGAGTATAATTAACATGTAAAAGGTTCTTAAGAAAGTATAAATTTACTGTTATTCAGGAAGAACAAGGAACAAACGAGTCATGTCGAACACAATGTAAGGGATTTCTTATCTCAATTTTAATTCCGTGAGATCTCCATTGTTCGCTACTTATTCATTTCATGTGATGTATTGTGAACATCCCTTTGAAATATATTATCCGTTTTTTCATTATATTCCTGATATTTTGTGAATAATTTGGTGGTTATTAACTTTTGGTCATATGACTCGATTGATTACAACGTGGTAAAATATTTTCATTTCACTTTTTATTTTTGTGAGATTGATGCTATATTTTCCACTATATCATTTCTATGGTGTTGTTAAAGGAAATGATTTTATTAATTGTTTAATATAATTCAATTTATGGGTATTTGAAATCTTCATTTTAGTATCCTTCTTTCATGTGTTTTATGTTTTGTAAGTTACCAAATCGGTATGGGAACCATTTAACCCAATTTCCATTTCTTGGGTTAACTAGAAAATTCTTTATAATGTCATGCTATGATTTTGTGTGGAATAAATATTTATTTATTTACGTTGTAATTTCTACTCCACTTTGTATGGATATAATTTTGATACACATAATCCCTCTGTTGATAAATTCTCAAGTCATCGATATGAACTTGATATGAGTAATTTTAACTCAATTTTCATTCATTGAGTTAAACACCCTTGTCATTGGTTTTGTATTAAAAAGAAATTGTGTTAATTTCCTATGATTTATTTACAACAAATATCCAATCATATTGAGTGTGTTTATATTTTTCACACAACATTATTTAATTGATTTATCCTTAATATAAGGATACCATTTTTATAATGGATTTCATCTCAATTTACATTTCATTGAGACTTCACCATCATTATAAACCAATTCACTTTTATACGGTGTATATACTTCCCTTTGGAATATTATATCATGAATATTTTTATTCTCATGATATTATAATGTTTTTATTAAATTGTATTCCTCAATTACTTGTGTTCAAGCATATATCATTTTGTAAATAACTTTTTAACTAAAATATTGTTTTAAAGATTTATTCTTCTAAATCATTCTAATTAATCTCCATTTTTTTAAAAAAATAATCAGAATTTATTTATATGGACATTAATGTTTTAAAATTTTAAATCCTTTTAAAACAACAATGTGTCATGGGACACATTGATTCAAAAATCATTTTATTGAATGTTATAAATGGTTTTGAAAATGATTTGATAAAGCATTATTTATTTCAATATCTTGATTTGATATATTGTGATTTGAATTTGGAAATGTTATCTTTCATTTATTCTTGTAGTATGTGTTATGAATATGTTATTCTTATTGGGAATTATTTAAGTATACGGGTGGTTTTGTGATAATCCTAGGGCGGGTGAGCCGAGATAGATCTCTAATGCATTGGGTAATGTGATAGAGGTAAACATGATGTTTCTCCAAAGAGATTTAGGGATTATAATATGACGGCTATTACAAGTGTAACTCTCTACATAATAGTGATAACTACAATGTATGATTTATATGGATGCCATAATATAGCTTAATGATTTAGGATTTCTGTGTGTTATACATAAATCTTATGATTTCATGAGATATGTTATGATTGAAATGTATGGCTTCATTGATTTTTTTTGGGTCTAATGCTTCTTTTCATTATTTTATAACCCTTAATGAGATTTTTATGATCATCCCATGCATTGACATGTTTTTTAAGAGGACGTAAAGATGAATAGTGTCAAGGATGGGATCAAGGAAAATTCATAATGTCTAAAACATGGACTAGACATGACTTTTTTTGTGTTTTTATTTTATGAATAAAATGTATACAGAGTAGAATTGTTTATAGGTGATATTAATGTTGTTATTTTAATGTTATGACATAATTCTCTACAACTATAAACATGATATGATTTAAATGTGAATTATCCATTTAATTCAATAATATATAATGTTTAAGACTGAGTACATATTGTGGTTGAGTCAATGCCGCACAAAGCGAATAGTATCTTGACAAGTAGGAAGGGACTTCCTGATATATATGAATGAACGATGTGAGCATTGTATGTTTCTGTGGATACTTTGGTGAGGGGATTGGTACTGTATTGATAGTTGTTCAAGAGAAATAAACGGGATAAGTGTTTTTATAGATCGAGGGTTGATCATGATTTCAAACAACTCTATGGTGGTTCGGCCTTGAGAGGTATATTTTGAGTTTGTTGTTCAAACCCATCACTTTTATTAGGGTTTTGTTTTGATTATCGATTATGAGAATTGTATTAGAGGTATCTGATATAATTGAATAGAATCTTCTAGTCCATTACATTGCTTAATTATGGTTTTTAGTGTACTCTAGACCCCATCAGTGAGTTGAGAGGGTAGCAGTGTTAGTTATTGGGTGTCACCGATGAGTGTGTCACATATTAGTAACTCACTGATCGGTGAGATGTGAGTCACCAATCAGTGAGACGCGTGTCATCCATCGGTTCCATGGGGATTGTCAGGGGTTTTTTCCTAAGTATTCCCATAATGAATCCCTTGAGGATTAATACCATTTAAAAGTATTATGATGTCGTTTTAAAGGCCATAAATGATGTTCCAATCCCCATGAGTGGGGTGACCCTCAATGGATCCAAAATGTGTGTCATTTTTTCACTTTTTCCTCTTTTTAAATGATATTATTTAACACACATATGTTATGGCCACCTCCTTAATGAAAAATTATTAACTAAAAATATATTACATCATGTGTAATGGTCCTACAGTGTGGTGAAACCATAATCTGCCTATAATGCTGTTCAGGATTTCATATCCCATAACTCCAGTATCTCACCTTTTATCACATAAAGTTTTTTTCTTCTTCTTTTCTGGTCTATTTTCCATCCCATTGTGCATTTGGAGTCCCTATTCTTGAGGCTAGTTGTGCACCCATGCTGGAGACTTTCCTACTCACTCATGGAGTCCAATGAGTTTCTTCGGTTCTTGGCATGCATCCCAAGTTCATGGCCCATGGATGAAATCTTTGATTATTGATCATCAAATTAAGGGTTTTCTTTAATTTTCAATACTGTGTATCATGTGGGGTGGGTATAATAATCTTCCTACAATGATAGATGAAACCAAAATTTGACCAAGATAATAAATGGGTTTTAATTAATAAATGTGTGTATATGAGGATGATTATGCTGTTGTATTCTTTTTTTATTACTTTTTATGATGTAAATTGTATGGGACTTTTTCCACTTGAAATCATTGTCGTTGGTGGTCTTTCCATGTACAATAATGTACCTCTGTTATCATAGATAATCATGTGATTAAATTGTATTAATATGGAAACTGGTTAATCACGTAGATATTGATAGTTAAATGGGTGGATGATAAATAATAATACATACATGCTCACCCCAGTTAACCAAACAAATAAAAGAAACCAAATAAAATGTGTTGACTGAATTTGAGAGCTTACTTGTTTTCGTGATGTATATAGTTTCTATGATAATGCTAGTATGCTAATGTGGATGGGGATGAGATCCCCCATTGTGATATTGTTGGTTTCTGGATTTGGGGTTGTGTGTGGCAATATGTTGGGGATTGGTTTGATTCCAATACTTTGAGGGATATCATAAATCCCTCTTTCTGATGTGACTTTATAACAGATCATGGTGTGAATACCTAAAATAATTATTGGATAAGTTTCCTTCCATGTCTTATTGCTATTTCTCTTAGTTGTATGGTAGTGAATAATAAATTAAATTAAATCACTCTAATATGATAATAAAAATATTTTTAATGGGTAATTGATTTCCAGGAATTATTTGTGCACTGGTTGTGGCTGATGTTCTTTTGTATGAATGAATAGTTACGAGAGTGTTTGTCTATGCGTTGGTTTTTGAACCGTTAGGTTGGGATGAGGGATTTTTTAACTATACGTAAAAATTTATATATTTTTTTCTTATTGAATCTCCAACCATGTTTAGAACATCATGGTGAACACCCCCATTTCATTGGGTAGGTTTTTGTCCCAATATCCTATGGGGTGGCTAGATATTAGTTCTTTTCTTCACCCTCTCCGAAGTATCCAAAGATTCATCGGGTAGGTTGTGATGGCATGAGGTCCATTTATAGCCGATGAATCTTCCAAAAGGGTATGTATTATTGGATGGACTAGGTTTTTTCCCAAGGGTATTTTGGATGAGTCATAGCTATCTTCTGGCATGGTGATAGTTGTTATGGACCATGTGACTGTAGGTGTTGTCATTTATGGTTGTGGTGGCCTATGTGACTGTGGGTAGGTTACACTGTTGTTATATGCCGAGTGTGTGTGGGTGGGGAATGGCGGTGGGGCTTTAAGAAGAATGTTAGGGGAGGTCTGATGTGTAGGATTTTATAAATAACAACAATGAAAGTGGTGTGGGTTATCCAAATGTCGATGTGATATTACTATTACGTAAATAGATATGTGTTATTTGGGGAGTGTCCCTTTGTGAGGTTTGGTGGTTAGTTTCATTTCAAGCTATTTTGGTTATCTCTACACTCTCTAAAGTCATTGAATAGTCTCCCCACTGGTGCATGAGAGATTTTTGTATTCCCTAATACATATAACTATATACAAAACCTACATATATATTACTAGTTTTAGGTTTCTAGGAGGACTTCACGGACCGTGCAGTACTGTACTAGCTTGGACAGAAGAATCATTTTTGGTTGATGATTTTTTTGTACTTTCCCATTGATGATTTTCTTCTATTTTAATGTCTTAATATTTATACATAAATATGGAAATGAGTTTTTTCATTAATTGTAGCTCCATTTTATGGAGTTGTTTGGGTTATTATAATTGTATCTCTTGATCCTACTAAATAAAATGAACAATCCATTTTATATTACCAGTGATTCTATACCCTTGGTGCTAGTTGCCACACTGGGGCCTATTGAAGGAAGGAATTGAGGGTCATTATCTCTCCCTCAACAAGATTAAGGAAGGGAGTGGATGTTTTTTTATCTCTTTCCTTATCACATTTTAGGAGGGTCGTGACACATTAATTTAGTTGGTGATATATGCTATTTTAATTTCATTTTATATAGGATGTTGAGTTTGTCAATATCGTATTATTTCATTTTATAGTTACTTGTATTTTTTTCCACTCAATAAAATGGTAGTATTATTTAGAAATCTATTTATATCATTGATCCACAATTTTTTATTATTAATTACATATTTTATCCTTATATAGATAGTTGATTTACCAATATATAATTGATGTGGATATTTATTTATATTCACTTTTTTTCTAATTTCATATTTATTTTATTAAATGTTTTGCTTTATTGTTGGAGTAGTCTACTCATATAAAATTTTATATATATTCATGTATGAATTAATAATATCTTTTAATATAAATTTATTGATAATAATTATTATTATTAACAATAATAAAAAGTCATAAAATTATATTTTAATGAATATAACCTAGAAAAAAGTTGTTTTATAGATTAATAATCCATAATGAAAACATTTGTTAATTATTGAACCCATATTTATGGAATATGTTATTGAAAATTTTAAAACTATTTTTAATAATTTGATAAATAATTATTTAATGATATCATTTTATTAATGGGGTTTAATGGAATATTTTGAATTACAAGGTGATTGAGTTTATGTAATTGATGGACCCCACGATTTGATTTTGATGACTATGTAAAATAATTATAATAATTTATAATATAAAATATTAATGAAATATTATTGAATAATAAATTTGATATTCTATTTAAAATCATTTATTAAAATAAATAAATGCTATATTACATTATATAATTCTATTCCACATCGTGTAATTTATTTAATAACATGATTAAATAATTTTTAACTAATGTTTTAAAATATAATGATAATATTAGAGATCAATCTTTTTTTTAATCAATTTCAATATATAATTGAAATGAATGAATAACAATTTTTAAGTGTTAATGCTTTGTATAATAAAATTATAATATTAATAATGGGGTAAATGGAATATTTTTATGGTGCAGTACACATGAAAGATATTTTGGAAAATCAATCGAACCATTTAGCGTTATAAAATATTATTACAAAATTTTATGAAATTATATATAATTGTGATATGTTTAATTTAATTGTTAAAGTTCATGTTTTTAAATATGTTTCATGGAAAATACTAATGTTAGAAAATGAAGATAAATTGTATTTTTCATCATTGTAAATCACGTTAGAAAATGATGAAATGAGACATGTATTTCTATATAGAATTATTAGGGTTATAATGAGATATTCATGTTATTATATATATAGGGGACATTCTATGTCATTAGAATATATGTAACACCACAAGCCATTACAATATATTATTTCATTAATAAGTGAAATTTTACTAATATCCTATCAAGACCCGTCCCCTGGGGCCCATGATGTGACTACACCAATCCCACCATCAATAGGCCAGGGGCTGGAGACTAGCACCGAAGGCGTATTCTCTAAAACTGGGAAGGCATTGAAATTATAACCTAAAAACACACATATCCAAGCACATAGAAATATAGGAACATAAGTAAAATGAACTGTAAACTAAGTGAGTGAAATAAGAATAGTGGTCCGCAATACAAGACCC
Source organism: Viscum album (assembly GCA_963277665.1). Lineage (NCBI taxonomy): Eukaryota > Viridiplantae > Streptophyta > Magnoliopsida > Santalales > Viscaceae > Viscum > Viscum album. The sequence continues at coordinate 1,298,955,552 of OY728146.1, forward strand.
ACTAGAAAGAACAAATATAACTGAGATACAATACAACTGATGAAAATGAAAAGTTAGGTACTGGGTCATCCTCTGAGGTTCCTACATGAAGGGTAGGTACAGTTCGCCTCCACAACACTCCACATCCACACGTCTCCTCTGTGTACCATCACACCGTATGGTCCACCTCTAGGTACCATAAAGTCCTGGTACTCTCAGGATCAGTCAACACTGTCTGTCGTCTATATCCAACACAACATGGTGCGAGCAAAGCCTGTGTAGGGGTGAGTATAACGATACTAAGTAGGGACCTCGAGACCCTCTAGGTATCACAAAATCCAACTAGAATAAAACACAAACTATGAAATCAACAGATAACCTTACTTAGGTATCTGGCCATACAAATACCTATGTTATCAAATAATATATCTTAATCGTGAGGAAAACACTGATGTTCTGACTCAATTCTGACCAGGATTTGTACTAGTGGTACTATTATGTAATATTTCCAGTCACATTGTAGAACACCTAAGCTAATGGAGAATTACTCCTATATCGAGTATAGGGGACCTGTTGCGTCACGTAGTGGTGCTTCCAACTAACCTTGGACTGCTGAGGTACTCCTCCGGTCGAGTACCATGGTTCTGTCCCATCAACAGGGTGATCCCCACCATGGGTCTGCCACGTCACACAGAGGTACTCCCTCTCTTTGCATGCAATGGTACTCCTCCTGTCGAGTACCATGGTTGCACTGTGTCACCAAGGCACTCCCCACCGTGGGTCAACCAAGTCACCAAGGCACTACCCACTGGGCTTGTAGAGTCACTCCGAGTTGAAACATTCAGCAGTCATTATGTCTCATCTAACCACTATGTTACCGCACTACACTCTATTGTCTCTAGGAGGAACTAATCCACAAGCTACTAGTCGATAATCTAACTTCCACTACATCACAATATGATATATCTCAATGTTATACCATGTCATATGGGTCTCAACGTAACAGACAACGCTTCAAACGAATGCCCTGTCTGTGAGTTATTAGACTTTTAGTCCCAAGGGCCTAGTTGGGTTATTGGTCGATTCAACATGATAAATCCCCAACATAATCCAAAACAATGTGTGATATCAATCAAAGGAACCGATTCGTTTCAAGGTTCTCAACACCACAGATGTTTTGTCTAATGGATGTCTGGTGCCAAAGTAATGGCCAAAAGAAAGTAAAAGGGGCGCAGTGGGCCGAGGTCTGGTCCGACCCAGTCGAACTGACCCAGCCCATTAGGTCCACCTCATCCCACGAGGGCTACTCAGCCAAGGCATACAAGGAGGGCATGGAAGGGACGTAGGTCATGGAATAGCCACGAGGGAGGGGACCAACCGCTAGTGTGGCGGACCGGCCGTGAGGGCGCAGACCGGCTGTGAGGTCGCAAAACAACCATGAGGGAGAGGAATTGTCGTGGGGGTGGTGCACCAGCCGTGAGGGCGCAGACCGGCTGCAAGGGAGTGAACCCGCCATGAGGCCACGAACTAGCCACGAAATGGGGGGCAACGACGGCAGCTCGTCAGAATTCTGTGGCGGCTCGGCAGACTGCGAAGCCGCGAGGGGAAGAACCATGGGGCGCGAAGGTCGGGAGGTGTTAGTGGCCGCGGGGCAAGGTCATTTCACCATCTCCCTCATCGTGTTCATCAGCAAAAATCATTAAAAGATTTGCAGAGGGGTCGGGCCATATTTGTTTGTCTTCTAACCTCCTCATTGGGGTGAAGCAAATGACTCAAAATAAACAACAATGGAGAATTTCAAACCCTCCCGCAATGATTATGCACTAAGACCTCAAAAGAAAACATATGCATATCAACTATAAAGAAAATTGATCCATGTTCCTTTTTTTATAATGGAATAACATTGGTAAAAAAATAATTTTTCATAATAAACCCCTACCTCCAGATGTTCATTGACGTTGGCGCAAGAATGAAGAACTTATGTTGATTCGTCGTAGATGAAGTCATCCCAGGTCAAAAGAAGTCCTGGGGAAGAAGTTCAAAGACTAGGTATTTTTTCTTCATTGGTGAACATTTATTTTTTGTAGGAGCATTCTTTGTGGAAGAATTTGTTCTTCGTTGGAGACCTTTCTCCCATGGACCTCTCTTAATTCCCCCAAATTTGCAAAGTATCCAAAATGTGATATGTTTCCTCCAATTTAATTTTTGGGACAATTTCAAATTGGGTTAATTATTCACATAGGTTGGCATAATTATGTATGGTGAGTTGGATTAATTAATGTGGAGTTAGATCAAGAGGCTCCTCCACATTAAAGAGGGAGTTCGGAGATTTCTCCCCCATTAAGATGTTCGTGTGGTCCCCATCTCTTAAATCAAACATGGGAGGTTTGGGGCTCGGGTGGTCCCCACCTTCCAACATCCACATGGTTGTTTCAAGTAAAAATAAATTGTTACCCAATTTTATTTATATTTTATTCTTTCACGAAAAACCCAAAAACTAACCTTCACTCTTGACCAACTTCCATCGAGGTGAAATTATCATTAAGAGAATATCAGCACTGCGTGTTCAATGGTTCTTATATTTCAATTATGAGCACCGAGTAAAAATTTAGAAAAACCCACTCACATGTTTTTTGAACGTACCCAAAAAATGTTCAGAAATTCATTCTGGGCTCTCTCGGCCCTGGAATCCTGAGCCGTCAATTTTTGTGGTCTCGTAAAATTCCCATATATTAAAAAATATATATACACAGAAATTTCAGGTCTTTACATTCTCCCCACCTTAGGATTTACATCCCCGGAAGACACAACTCAATATTGGTGAACAAGTGGGGGTACTGAGCATGCATCTGAGCCTCCCACTCCCATGTGGACTCCTGGAGGTTCTCATGATGTCAGAAAACATGCACCAGACGTATAGAATTTCCTCCTGGGACCTGCTTCTATAGATTCTCAATCTCTACTGAGACCTCCATAAATGTCGCCCCATCGTCAACGTCCAACTCACCATGGTCGATGGTGGGAGAAAGATCATGCACATATCTCCTCTACTGGGACACGTGGAAGTCGTCATGCCCTTAAAGCATCTATGGTGGAATATCTATGTGGTATTCCACCTCTCCAACTCAGCTGAGGACCTAAAAAGTTATGATGATCCTCAGATATAACTTTCCACCTCAGTCAAATATCAGAAAACCTTGTTGAGGTGAGACATGTAGAAAGAATTGGTCACCATACTCAAACTATAAGGGTCTCCATCTCCTATTGGAAAATGACTTATTCCTGCTCTGTGTAGTCTTCATCAGCTACTGGATGATCTGCAACTTCTCTGTGGTATCCCAAACCATCTCTGGACCCATTAGTGCGGACTACACCAAGTCAGTTCAACATAAAGGTGATCTGCATGGTTTCCCATTCAACAACTCAAAAGGGTCCATCCCAATGATGGAGTGATATATGTTGTTGGATGAAAACTCCACAAAAGGTAATTGATCCTTTCATCTATGACCTAAGTTGAGGACACAAGCACACAACATTTCCTCGAGTGTCTGAATGGTCCACTCTTTTTGACCATCCATCAGAGGATGGAAGGTGATGCTCAAACAAAAATGTGTCCAGAAAGCCACTTGAAACCACTTCTATAGCTGGGAAGTAAAATGTGCATCACGATCAGAGGAAATTGATGATGGTGATATTTGTAACCGCACAATCTCTTAAAAAAAGATGCATCACATGATCTCTACAAAACATTGCTCTCTAATCGGTAGGAAGTGGGCCGACTTGGTGAGTCGGTTGACGATCACCCAAATCGAGTCATGACCCCTCGATGTATTTGGATGTCATCTCATGAAGACAATGGATATCACATCCCACTTCTACTATAGGAACTCTAAAGGCTAATCCAAGCCTACTGGTACCTGATGCTCCGCCTTCACATTTTGACATGTGATTCACAGAGAGAAAAACTCTGCAACTTCATTCCCCATTCCCTGCCACCAGTGTTATCGTGAGAAATCATGGTACATCATCGCCACTCTAGGATGTACCGCTAGAGGGGAAGTGTGGAACTCCCTAAACACTTCTTCTTGAAGTGTCACTGGTACCATGGAACATCATCTGAAGGGGATTAAGTGCTCCCCACATTCAAAAAATCCATCAAGTTCTTGTCCTGTGGATATATGAACATGCCGATCCTCGGAGTCAATGTCCCCACATTGCACCTCCCAGACTCCCTGAAGAAGTTGGGATATGATTGTAAGAGACTGTAGAAAAGCTGCCCCAACTCTATCCTCAAAGGATATATGTAAAGAATTTGGATGCTCCATCACCTCTCCTAGCAGCTATATACAAGACCTCCAGCTGAGTACATCTACCACAATGTTCCCCATCCCAGGAGTATAGACTATCATGATGTCATAGTCCTAGAGGAACTAAATCCAACGTCATTGTCTTAGGTTTAGGTCCTTTTAAGAGAAGATATACCTGAGAAATTTGTGATCAGTGTACACTGTAAAAAGTTAGCCCATCAGAAAGTGTCGCCACATCTTCAAGGCGATGACCACTACTGTTAACTCCAGGTCATGTGTAGTGTAGTTCTTCTCATGTTTTCTCAGCTATCGAAACCATATATGATCACCAATTACTCATGAATCAGTACACATTTGAGTCCAGTCCATAATGTATCACAGTAAACTAGATACCCTACGCCCTCCTATGGAAGCCTAAAGATGGGGGGAACTAGTCAGCCTCTACCTCAACTCTTGAAAACACTGCTGGAATTTCAACAACCAAAAAAAGGGTTTCCCCTTCATCATCATGGTTGATAGTGGTGCTGCAACATTGTAGAAGTTTTCACAATGCTCCAATAATATCTGGCAAAACCCAAGAAACTATGTACCTCTGTCACACTCCTAGGTGAATCCCAAGTAGGTACCTCCTAAATATTCAATGGATCTACTATAACACTAGCCTCTGATATGACATGTCCTAAAAAGTGAATCTCTCTGTTCTATAACTGGAACTTCGAGAGATTACCACAAAGATGGTGCTCTCGGAGTGTGTCCAGTACTACCTACAAATGATAGGCATGCTCCTTCTCAGTATTCCAGTAGATCATAATGACGTCGATAGAGTCTACTACGAAGAGTTCAAGGTACGACTGAAAGGTCCTGTTCATGAGTCCAATGAACACTACTGGAGCATTGGTTACACTGAATGGCATATCCAAGAACATGTAATGACCATATAGAATATGAAGGTTTTCTTCTATACATCCTCGACTCACACTCTTAGATGGTGATAACCTGATTTGAGGTATATATTTGAGAACCACCGTGCTCCCTTCATTTGATCAAAGTGGTTGTCAATCCTCGAGAGTGGGTACCTGTTTTTCACGATGACCTAGTTCTAGAGACAATAGTCAACAAAAATCCTCAAACACCCAATTTTCATCTTGGAGATTAGAATTGGGGCTGCCAAAGGAGAAACACTAGGAAAAATAATTCCCTTCCCCTGTAAGTCCACTAGCTGTACACACAGCTCACAAAGCTCCATAGGAGCCATACGATAAGATGGTGTAGATATCAGTGTCTTCCCGTGGTACAAGTCAATGTAAAAGTCCATATCTCTATGAGGAGGTTGACCCAAAACCTCATCAGGGAAAACATCAGCACACTGGTCCACCACTACAGGATAGATCAGACTCTCCACATCAACAGCTTAGAGGGTAAGGCTAAAACAATGATGAGTGATCGACTACACTCTCCTCCAGACAAGTCCATACTGTGCTGCAAATGCTCCCTTCTCACTGTTGAAGGTAAACCTAGTCCCATCCATGCAGACACACCTCACTTTGCGCCTAATATAGTCAATATGATCATGGACTATAGAGAACAAGTCCATTGCCAAGATGATGTCATAAGGCCTCAACACTGCTACTTGGAGATCCCTGCCAATGCTATTGTCTCTGAGAGTGAGCTCTCACATCTGTCACCATTTTGTAATCATCTAATTCTCTCCCATAAGAGTATCTATCCATAAGGATTGATCCAACGGCTCCATTTAAATCTCCAATCATAAAATGATGTTAGTGGCAATAAAATAATGACTGGAACCTATGTCTGTACGTACTGCAACTATTGTGGAGTAGACACCGATCGTGCCTTGTAACATTTCTAGAGTTCCATGATCATATGCCTCAGCTACCTGGAGTTGAGCTATCCCCTGTACACCTACTACATGTGGTCGGGGTAGACCTCCTAGTGGTGGTAGCAGTAGCATCTCAAATTGTCACCCATTGCCAGCTTCACGACCTTCTCCTCTGCCACGTCTGTCTTCTCCCTGCGGACCACCTCAGTCGAAACTCTATCTCTTCCTTGGTGGTCCCTTGACCTTCTGCTAATCATCCGTATAGCAGGTCAGATAGTCACGAGCTAATGACCCTGTCTACTACTTGTGTGACACTTCCCGATCCTGGTATAACTGGATTTTCCTCGGCTACCCCGCACAACCGATCATGATTCATGTGGTCGTCCACCTATAGATCTAGTCTTATAGGACCTCTGTGACATTTTTCTACTAATAGTTATAGAAGACTCTTCAATATGATGACTGGTGGTGGGTCTCGCTTCAAGTGACTACTCAGCAAGGAAACTCTTCATTAAGAGGGCTCTCTCTAACACCCCCACTTGCATCGGGATGTTGAGTGAGATAATCAAAAACCCAATCTCTTATATGAGCCCCTGCTCGATGGCCCGTTCCCAATTAAATGGTACCACACCATATATTTGGAGTAAAGTGAGAGTTCAGTGAACCTCACTGAGTACTGGGCCACAATCATGATTCCTTACTGTAGATGAATAATATCCTGTACGTGTATTGCGCGAAGAGGAATTGGGACTAAATCTTCCTGATACAGGCTCTCGAGGTCTGCCCAGAGAAGCATCACCTCACCGTAATGCTAGATCATCACACTCCACCATATACTTGCTGCTTACAGTAGAGGGCTGTAGGTAAGGATCACTATGAGATCTGCTGGTGTCCCTATGAGTCATAAGACTCTCACCATAGCCTCCATCCAATCTTCATCCACCTCTAGGTCCTTTTCTCCCCTGAACCTGGGTGGCCTCGGGCGATGGAAGTCATGAAACCCACTCATGCGGCGTGCGTCATCTGTTGCTGGGGCTGGTGGCATCGGTGACCCAATGGGTAGTGGTACCACTGGTTCCTCTCCTAGTGTCTCTACTTGAAAAGGGCCCTGCACTGAGGCCTCGTCGTTCAGTAGGATATATGTGCTTACAACTCTTAAAACACTAGTTGGTTGTCTTTGTGGAGACATCCTAAAAAGAGACATGTTCTCCACATTCAAAAAGCTATACCTGGGGAGATGAAATTTATACCTAGTGATCTAACTCAAAATATCACAAAGATAAGTTTTGGAAACACACACACAGTCAGTGTTTTCGTGCAGTGAGTCAGAAATCAGAAGTCAGGGCCTAGTGTATGGTTACGTCGGCCACTGAACCAAAACTAATTTCCCTAAACTAATATCCACACTCACTACACTTAACACTGTTACTGTTAAAAAAAATCATAGTCCAAAGTTGTGCAATAGAACCGACTCCTCTGATACCAATTTGTCACAAACCGTCCCCCGGGGCCAGTATCGGGACTACCCCAAGCCCGCCATCCATAGTCCAGGGGCGGGAGACTATCACCGAAGGTGTATTCCCTAAAACTGGGAAGTAATTTCCCTTATAACATGTATACACACGTAACAAAGCACACAAAATGATAGGAACATAGGTAAACATAATTGTAAACATAGTTAGTACAGAAAGAAAAAATGGACATAATACACGCCCAACTAGAAAGTACAACTACAACTGTGATACAATATAATTGATGAAAAGGAAAAGTCAACTGTTGGGTTGTCCAATGAGGTTCATACCTGAAGGATTGGTATAGTTTTCCTTCATATCACTCCATGTACACCTGTCTCCTCTACGTATCATCAAATCATATGGTCCTCCTCTAGGTACCACATAGTCATGCTACTTAGAGCCTCAGTCAGTGATGTCTATTGTCTGCATCCAACAAAACAAGTTGTGGGAATATCCCGTGAAGGGGTGAGTATAACGATACTCAGTAGGGTCCTTAAGACTCTCTTGGTCCCAAAAAATCCAAAAACGATAAATCACAAAGTATGAAATCAACAGATAACCTTTATTATGGATATACCCTTACATACACCTAATTTATCTATTAATTCATCTCAATCATGAGGGAAACACAGAGGTTATGACTTAGCTCACACAATGATTTTAACTAGGGGTACTGTTAAGTAACATTTCAATTCGCAACATGAAACACATCAGCAGTTAGAGAACTCATCCTCTATCGAGTACAGTGGGCCAACTACATCACATAGAGGCGCTTCCCACTAACTTTGGACTGCTGAGGTACTCCTCCTGTCGATTACTGTGGATTAGCCATGTCACCAAGGTGCTCCCCACCATGGGTCTTCTGCATCACACAGATGCGCTCTCCCTCGTTTCCTGCTAAGGGAGTCCACCTGTTGAGTACTGTGGGCCTACCGCGTCACCAAGGTGCTAACCACTGTGGGTCTTCCACATCACCAAGGCACTACACACCAGGCGTGTTGTGTCAATCTGAGTCAAAATGTTCAGAATTCATCAAGTCTCAGCTAGCCACTGGATTCCCGCACTGCGTTCACTCATCTCTATGAGGATCTACTCCACAAGCTACTGGTCGATACTTCATCTACAACGAAGTCCCCCGAATAAGTATCTCAATTTTGTGCCACATAATCATAGTCTCAACATAATAGAAGGCGCGTCAAACGAACGCGTGAACTGTGAGATATTTATTTTTAGTCCCGGGGGCTCGGTTGTATTCGTGATCAATCCAACCTGATCGTTCACCAAAATAATCGAAAGCACAGTGGGGTATCACTCAAAGGAACTGGCTCGCTCCAAGGTTCCCAACGCGGCTGACAGTTCATCTAATGGACATCAGGTGCCAATGTTATGGCCAAAACAATGTAAAAGGGTCTTAGTGGGCCCGAGTCCAGTCTGACCCAGCCCAACCCTGATCGGGCCAACCCGGTCTAGGTCTGTCCGGCTTATTCGGTTCGGCCAGGCCCGCGAGGCCGGCGAGGGTGCTGTGAGGGTGGCACTGCCAAGGGATACTACGAGGGCGCAGACAGGCCATGTGCCCTAGACTGGACACAAGGGCGCATACCGGCCCGCGAGGGTGGCGGACCGGCCCTGAGGGCGTGGGCCTGATAGGAGGGAGTGGACACGGACTGGATGTGAGGGCGTAGACCAACTACAAAGAAGTGGAAAATTCAAGAGGGAGCGGACAAGCTGCATATTGGTGGTTCGGAGACAGCGGCTCGGCGAACGGCGGCAGCGGCTCGGCGGACGGTGGAGGCGGCTCGGCGGACGACGGAGCCACAAGGGGTGAAGCCATGGGGCGCGGAGGTCACGAGACAGAGGTGGACATGGGGTGGCGTCGTTGCATCGCCGCCTTCATCTCATTCAACACAACAAATCATCACAATATTTGAAGAGGGGTTGGGCCATGATTGTTTGGTTGTACCATCCACGTTAGGTCGGTACCAAATGGCTCAACATAAACAATAATGAAGAACATGAAACCCTCCAACAATGATTATTCTCTAAAAATACAAAATAAAACGAATGTGGATCATCTATTTAGAAAGGTGATCTTCATTCCTTGCTGTAGAAGGGATGAACATGGGTAAAATAATAATCATTCACAATAAACCCATACCTCATGTTCTTCATTGACGTTGGAGCAAGAAGAATGTGCAGACATCCATTCGTCATAGATAAAGACGTCCCCTATTGGATGAAGTCCCGAGGAAGAAGGTCGAAGTTAAGGTCAGTGTTCTTCATTGGTGGATCGTTCTTCGTTGGTGGAGTGTTCTTTGTGGAAGAAAGTGTTATTTGTTGGAGAGTTTTCTCCTAAGGCTCTATCCTAAATCTGCCAAATTTACAAAGTAGCCAAAATTTGTTATGCTTCCCCCAATTTAATTGTTGGAACAATTTAATATTTGGTTAATTATTCTCATAGGATGGCATAATTATGTATGGTGTGTTGGCTTAATTAATGTGGAGGAAGCTCAAGAGGCTCCTCCACATTAAAGAGGGAGTTTGAGGTTTCTCCCTCATTAAAAGGTTCGGGAGGTCCCCACCTCATAAATAAAACATGGGAGGTTTTGGTCTCGGGTGGTCCCCACCTCCCAACATCCACATGGGTGTTTCAAACAAAAATAAATTGGTACACAATTTTATTTTTATTTTATTCTTTAACAAAAAAACCCATAATAAACCTTCACTCTCGACCAACTGTCATCGAGGTGAAGGTCTCTTTAAGTGAATACCAGCAATACGAGCTCAACGCTACCCTCAGATTTCAATTCCGAGAACCGGTTCAAAAGTTTGAAAAAAATGTTCGCACGATTTCTAAATTTACCCGATCAAAAGTGAAAAAATTCAATTTCAGCACTCCGGGCATCGAAATCAGGGGCCATCAATTTTCACGGACTCGTAAAATTTCCATTTATTAAAAACAATTACATGTAAATTCTGGTACTTTACATATCATGCGATTTACATAATAAACATTTATCATGAAATACACACATTAATAAATTTCTATTATGGATTACAATACATACAAGACAATGTTTTAAAATATACTATTTATATTATTATTTAAAATTAATATTTTCTCCTAGAAAATAAATTTATTGTTATAATGGGTATTCATTATCTTATGATAATATATTGATACATTCATTAGTCAAAAATTAATTAGTAATCAATATAAAAACCAATTTAATATAAATGAATCGTATAATTAAATTTTCTTTCTTCCAAAAATAATTTTATGATAATAAATTAAACTAATTTCTATCAGTGGATGATATTAATGAAAAATTATAATGATAAACTGTATTTTAAACTTATTTTGATAGATTTTACTTTAATTATATAAAGTATCTATAGTTAAACTATAAAATTATTAATAAAAATTCATTTATTTGAATGAATTTTTTTTTAATTTAAATTTTATAAAAAGTAAATGATCAAGCATTTTCACGTTAAAACTGTGCTTCCTCATCCCATTTGTGAGATTAATTTTTAATTAATTTCATACCCTTCTAATTTTAGAATTTTGGAAAATGGATTAAATATTTTTAATCATAATAATTTTTATATGTTATTAGTTTATGATTAATTTTTTACCAAATATATTACTAAATGATGTTAAAGTCAATTACTATGATTAAGAGAAAAACATGTCAACCGAGGGAGTGAACCTTAATACTAAGGGCATATATGATGTAAAATATGACGAAAACCCATTTTATGGACATATTAAAATATTAACCATTATATAAATTATTTTCTACAATATGGGGTACAATTGACTAAGAGAAAACCTTGTTTTATGTCCCGCTTTCAAAAATTTTCATTTTTCCCACTCACCCTGATTATAGATGGTATCAAATTATCCCCCAATATCACACCCACTAAAAACATTGGATTAAAAAAAATTAAAAATAACCCCTTTAAAACCCTACTCTCATCATTGAATGGTTATCATTGGAATCAATCAAACATAGTAAGGTATTAGTGAGTACCTAGGACAGAAACCAAAGAAGTGGTAATGTTTTTTGTGAAATGACTTTTATTTTATTTATTTATCCACCACATATAATTATTTTTATATAATTATTAAATAATATAATATATATAATAAATATAATGATTCTTCATTATTATGTGTGTAATAAAAAAATATAGACACACCCATAAAATGTGTTATGAAATCATCATTTGTTTGTACGGTGAACTACCACCTCATGAATTGATGTTGTTCAATTTTACATTTACACCATTCATGGATTGTAATAATGAGTAGATTACTATTAATATATGATATTTATAATTTATTTATTCTTTTTTAATTATTTCTTAACACATACATTCTTGATCTTCATTTTTTTCATTACTGTAACATCTTTTATTTGTATGACAAAGTTCCATGGAGAGAAGCGATGTCATTATTTCAAAAATTATGTGCAATATATTAAAGATGGTATTAAATAATATGTGATATATAATAAATTAATAATATAATTAAATCAATACATATCTACATAGTGTTTAATTTTATTCATTGAATATGATATGAAAATGGAAGTAATGTTCGTGAGAACGTACGATATACCATCTCAATGAACGTTGTATTTAATTTCCTATATCAAAATTTTAATGATTACTAAAAATAAATATATAAAAAATATATATGTTTTATATTTCATGATTTAATTTCTATATATGATAAAATGATGATGTATTTAATAGGAACAAAAATAAAAAAAATCAAAATAAACTTGAAAAACAATGAAATTAACATCCGAACAACTGGAAATAAAGATTGTTAAATATAAAATTGTGAAAAAATTGTATAATAGTATTTATAAATTAAATTATAAATATTATCATTATTATTTAATAATTTAATTGAAACGTTATAATTTAGTTTAAATATTATTCAACCAAAAGGGATATTAATTTAATGGATTTTGTCTCAATTTACATTCATTTATGACTAATTTATTATTGTGCACCAATTTAATTTAATGAGTTCTATATACATCATCTTTGACATGAAATATCATCAATACATCCTTATTCATGGTATTATAGGTTAAAATTTTAATAATTTTATATAAGGTTATTTGATTTGAAAATTATTAAGTGGATAATATAACTATGAAATATCACCTTTTTATGTGATGATTAACTTTTTTTTGAAATAATAACGTTATTATAATAATTTATATTTCTAAAATATATCAAAATTAAATATCTATATTCAGGAGTAATGGATATGGTTATTTGATTAACAATTATCCATTTTTAGATATCATTTTTAATTTTAAATATATTTATATAATGTGATAAATATTGATAAATTTTAAAATTTTTATAAATTTAAATATATGTTAACTTACATTATTTAAGACATAAAATGATAATTAGTTATATTAATAATGAATTGGAGTAGTGTGAACCCAGGTTATGAACAATTAAGGTAACCTCTTTGAAGAATTCGTAGTCTCTTGAGATGAATTATTTGGACGAAATAGATGGGGTTTTACCTAGTATGTTTTAAACAGTCTGGTGAAAGGAAACGATGGTAAAGGTTGTATATTCTGGGGAAACATGGCCTCCACTATTTAATCATTTCATTCATTTAGAATTAATTTAATACAGTTTTTATATATTATATTTTCACTATGGGGAAATCAAATAATTGATTTTTTTATATTTACAGTTTAAATTTCATCATTGTTAGGTTATTTATCTTTTTATATTGAATATTCATTATCTTATATTTTGAATTCCCATTTTTTAGGTTATTTACCTTTCCATTCTGATTATTCATTGTTGAGTCATGATAGCATAAATTGTACTTAACCATTACTGAGCATTTGAGATCTCCCTTATTTTCTTTCAATTCTTGAGGGTCTGATGATAAATTCTTGGAATTGTTTAAAGGATGTGGATCAATTAATTTTGTAATCATTTATTTTATATACCAACATAATATGGGTATCATATGGGAAATTTAATTTTCTGAATCATCGAAAATATTTTCTAAATTGGGATTTGAATCTTATATTAATCCTAATGTAATAAAATAAGTCACCAAAACAATTCAACAAAGGTAAAATTCATTATATTGGGTATTAGAGGTTGTTTATTATTAATGATGGAAAATAGATTTTGTGAATCATACATTATGTAAAATAAAACTATGATTGATATATGCAGATATGTCTAAAAGATAATTTTAATGTTTGGATAATGTATATTTTATGTGGATCTTCCAAAAAAATCATACATGTATGGATACTATAAGATAAAGATGTTCTAGAATAGATATTCCAACGGGTAATAAAAAACAGATAATCTAAAATAAATCTTATATAGCCTAGTATATGAAAAAATGAATTAATAAACAAATGGTTTTACACTTAAGGGGGAAATTTTTATGATTATTCACATAAAAAAACACTTTTGTAGGATTTCAATGTAATGATTTCCCCTGTAAATCCGATTTTTTTATTCTAATATTAATTATTCATATATTTATATTTTGTGTTTAATTTTACAGTGTATTTGGAAATAAACAATGTGATTTTAAATTAATAATTTTATAGGATAATTATGAATATTTCATTCGTTAGAATTGGTTACTATATGTAATAATGGTGTTAATACTCAAGGAAATTATATAGATTTTCATGCCGAGGGTACCAATACCTCTTGTATTAGAATATAAAAACATAAATATATATGGTGTACATTAGTCACATAATGAAAATTAAAATTTATTTATAAGAAAAACATTTTCTTATCTGATATTGTCTTTTGTTAGTGAACATTATGCAATAGAATTACCCATTGTTTAGTTGGAATAATTATCTGATTATCGATAATAAATGGATTGATAATATATACTAGATATTTTTGTCATTTAGATGATTTTTGACATTAAAGGATAGACTTTTGGTGTAATGTCTCAAAATTGATTCAGGTCAATGGTGGACGTTGATCTAAATTACTAAAAAATAATAAGAATAAAAAATAATGGAATAATGACCATTTAAGGATAAATTATTTTATAAATATTTCCCACCTGAGAAAAAAGTAAAAATGAAGGGAAATTTCAAGAGCTTAAATAAAAATAATGGATAATATTTTGTGGTATATAATGCTATATTTACAAGTATATGCAGGTAGACCAAAAACTACATATACAAAATTCAGTGAAATAAAAATCACTTATTTGTAGGGAATAAGTGAATTATATAAAAGGTAATTATGTCTCCAAAAATTTACCTTATATGATGAATGAATATTCTTTCCCAAAAAAATTTATAATTGATTCCCTAGATCCTAAAATTCTTTGGATACCATGTGATGATTTGGACATCTAAAAAAATGAAAAATGAAATGCATCGAATAAAAACAAGGGGGTGAGGAGATTCCTAGAATTTGTGAACTGTATATGGAATCAAAATATGTAATTCTTTATGGTCATGTGATTTATTGATAAGTGTGGGATAAAGGTTCATAATTTTAATCATTTTCAAAGGATGATGAAATATTTTATTATAAAATAAAATAAATTCAGGGAGACATGGGCATTATGAAAACATATTCCATATCTATCTACCACAAAAGAGTCTAAAGGGGTTCTGTCAATAATAATCATTCACTAAATCTAAGGTAGAAGTATAAAAATATGTTCTGGTAGATACATTTATCCAATATTACAATTTACATATTTCATTATATCATTATCGATCATCGCACTATATAATATCATCATAATTTTCCATGAAAATTTTAATTTTTCTACTCTAATTTAAAAAGTGTGACATCAGTAAAAACACAATATTGAAGTATCATTTGAAAAATGATGTGTTGGTAGTTCCCCATTATGAAACATAAATTCACCTAATTCAATAACCTTGTTATCATTTATGTGTTAATTTTTATATAATATTTTATTCCTTATGAATTTCAAAATTCGAGGAAAAAATTATTACATTATTAAAAAAATTATTATTTGTCACGAAGATATATAATTACATATCTTAAGAGACAATCATCATAATTTTAGTCATATCTAGATCCACCCCTAATAAAACAACTAAATTATGTTCTTAGTGAATAAGAGAATAAATCATCTACTGATGAAGAAGTAAATATTTAAATTGAAGATAATCCTGTTTAATATGAATACATTGATATTATTCCTTATTAATTACCTAGACCCCCCCTTGAAAAGGTTAATTTTTTGTTGATTTAATATATATTTCAGGACAAATATCAAAGAATCCATATATAATGGAAACTGTGGAAATTGTGGAGGTGTGGAGAATAAATAAGAAGTTGGGTAACAAGTGATTTATTCTCCCCATGGGTTCTCAATGGACAACCTTCTATTCCCCTTGTAAAATATGAAAATATTTAAAAAATAATATTCATTGATTTTATAAAAATAAGTGCTATTATGAAAATGAACATGTATCCACAACCTCGCGTAAATGATTTATTCGATCATCTTCTTGGGGTAAATTAATTTCCAATGGTTGATATTTTTTAATATATCTATAATTTCATGTAATGAAGAAAGAAATTAAGAATTCTTATTTTTGAATAAAGTATTGAATTTTCATCATTATAATAAATCAATTTTGATTAAACAATGGTTCCTCTTTATTTTTGGATCTTATGAATTTAATAATCAAGGATTATATTTATGATTTTTATGGTATTCAATAGTGATTTTATGGTGTACTCTAAAATATATCAGGACCATAAGTGTTACATGCAGGTTATTCTTAAGACACGTAAAAGGAAATCATTACATTGGATATTTAGTAAGTGTTTTTTTAAATAGGATGCTTCTTTTTGTGGATCTGTAGCCTCCAAAAATAGAATCACAGTTTATCCACCAATGATAACGGTAGTCATTAAATGTCTTTAAAAACATAATTGATGTATGTAGACTAATTTTTTAGCTAGTTAATATTGTTTATTCATGCAGAATTTATCATTACTATCAAACATATTAACCTAGAATACACCTAAAGGTGTTATGTGTTCATGGAAATAGGATAATAAATTATTTTTAAAGAATATAAATAATACAATGGAGAATGCTCTAATTTTAACTCCACCTTGGGGATGTGTCAGTTTTTAATATATATAGTCATGCATCAAAGAATGAATATGGTTGTGTCTAAAAAAATAATGATAATTTTATTTCATATTCATCAAGGAAATTGAATATTCATGCACTTAACTATACATCTTATGAAATTTACATAGTATTTTCTACGATTTCATTAATTATATTGAGACTCTATATCAATAGAAAATGATGTGATATATACACATATCATAAAAGGATGAGATACATCATTTCAAGGAAACAGCTCAATATGAGATAATTTTGATGTATTGAGATACTATAAAATTATTATTTCTCAGTACACTCCAACCCATGGAATATAAATAAGGTAGTGGATTAATTATGTAATAAATTCCAAGTAATTACAACCCATTTAAGGATTAATTAGAATCATAAGATAATGGATTTAATAAATATAAATATGGTAATTAATATGAAAGGGGAGCCTTCAAACATTTTTCATGCTAATGAAAACCCATTTTATTAGTGAATTTTAATAATTCTGTAATAGATGATCATATATTTTATATGAAAATTATATATGTGAATAATCATGAATTATATGAATTCTTATGTGATGATGGTATTCCGATATTTTGAAATTGATTTTGTTATTAAGAAATAATTATTCAAAAAATTTAATTGATGTTTGAATATCATATATGAAATTTTTTATACATAGTAGTAGTATAGTATGATATTGTGTTTTGAATGTACATTTTATGGGTCATAAAATGATGTGATAAATATCTCACTATGTGTCTAATTATATTGATTTAGAAATGTGAATGTTGCGAGGAAATAACCTTAATGAGTCATGAAGCCTTTCCATTTTCCATTTTATAAATGTGATCACATAACTATGATATTTTTAATGGTACTATAAAAAAATTATTGAATAATTTCATATGCGTTATCATTTGTCACCTATCAAAATATTTAAATTTTCTCTTTATAAGAGTAAAATTGCCCATTGCAGACCTTTGAAGGCTTTCTATTAAATGAAATGTATGCTTAAATTGATCAAATCATATATTTTTTTCTAATAGAGATCGTAACTTTACATAATAATTATTGGAAGTATTTCAGAAGACTTATGATACTAAGCTTCATTTCAAAACTACCTACGCTATGGAAACTGATGGATAATATGAAATAAGAATTAAAAAAATTAATACATGTTGATATAATGATCAATCACAATTAGATGGATTTTTCCTTTGTATTTTCCCATTTTATAATATTATATTAAAAATGGTTTACATTCATGTATTCATACAATGTCTTATAATGAAGTATATAAAATGATATGACGCAATTCAACATTTTGGGATAATTTTTTTTGAGAGGAATCATGTAGGTCCAAACCATGTGTATAAAACACTAATAAATTTAATGTTTTTACAGGATCACATTAAATTATCATAAATTTGGAATCCAGTTATGTGGAATATTAGAGAAAATATTTTTAATTCCAAGTGAGAGATCATTTTTTTGGGAAGGTATTCCCAGGGAAGGGTTTTATAAGATATTGTATGAAATTTATGGAGATCCCCAGCTACATCAGACTCTTTCAGATAGTTGACACAAATATATTTTTTGATTGTAGTTTAGAAATTCCACCAATATCTCCAATGTAGATGATGGGTTCTATATATCTTTGACAAAAACGTACATTCCTAACCCAAAAAATCTAATTACCTATGATGAAATAGAGTGAGAACTTGATCTATTAGACTATGAAGAACCTATCATGATTTTAGATACTAGAGTGAATTTTTTGTGCAACTAGATGATTTTTCTATTAATTTTACTCTGGAGGAATCACAATAAGGCGGAATCAATATGGGAATAAAAGAATAATATTGCAGATAACTACCCTCCAAAATTTATATTGCAGTACCCCTTTTGTTTTTAGGATGGAATTTTTGTAGGAGGTAATAATGTGACACCACATTAAATTATAATATATTCATTTTAGAAAATCTATAATTTTATTCATTGATTTAAATAAATTCATTAAAAAGTTTGGACTCATTAAATGTATTAAGGACATTCTTTGAGGGATTCCATTACACAGATGACTGAGTTACAATGAATACTAATATTATTATTATTAAAAATTTAAACTATCTACTATCAATTAAAATTATTTCTAAAAATATAATTGATTATATTATGATAATATATTTTCGAATTTAGTTTATTCCAATTATTTATAAATAAATATTGAAAACAATTGAATTTGAAGGAAATGTTTTAAACAAAATACACACCAATGGAGATTAATATTAATAAATTATATTTTATATTATTATGGGATGATATTAATTATATTTATATATTATGAATTTAATTTATTTATTTTTAATTAATCTAATATATTTTATTGGCTTAATTTAAGAAAAAATCCAATTTTACTCATAAAAGTCTACATTACTCAAAAGGTAGTTATACAGCCTTTTAATGGAGCACATGATTTAAAATATATATTTAAAAATTTATTTATTTTTATATAAAATAAATGATATTTTTGAAAATAATAATTTATAAATTTTTTTAGAGTAATGTTTTGATATTTCTATAAGACCTTTAATTTTTTTATTAAAAGTGAAAAATAGTGTATTTTAATTGAAAATTAACATTTCATGAAAATAATTAATTATGTTAAATTTTACTTTTAATATTTATTATTCTAAAAATAGATAAATTATACATATATTAATCTAATATTTGTATTTTTAAACATTTTTTTTGTGAATGTATATAAAATAACATAGTAAATATATAAACCTAATCCCATTAATAATATGCTTTCTCATGTAGAATTTATGAATTATTTAATAATTATTTATACATATTTTGGTATTTATAATTGAAAAAGTGGATTAAATATTTTAATGTGAATTTAATTTATAGTTTATAACATGGTCATTTAAATTTTATAATAAAATAATTAGTGAACATAGTAAATACAAATTATAGTGAATAAGAGAAAAAAAATTTAACATGTGACTAATATTTATACGAAAGGGTATAAAAGGAAAATAAACATATAAAAACTCAACTAGAATTACATATTTTGATATTATCCCTCCATGTATGATGTTGTGTCAATTATTTGTTCAATGGGACCTAGAAAAAAAGTCATTGGAATTCCCTCTTTCAAACATTATCTAGTTTTCTACAAACCCTTTTATAAAATGACTCCCCAAATCCCCCTAATTCACACCACTTAAACTAGTTTTTTAGCCATGAAATTATATAATAACCTCCAAAAATACATACCCTAGTAATATAATCCATATATTTTGGTAAAATAAATCTTATTGAGGCATTAATAAAATACAATGGAGGTTAACTATAGAGGAGTTAATGTTTTCTAGAATATGTTTTTATTTTATTTCATAACTGATATCTTTAAATATATATAATATAATACTAATATAATAACATCATTGTCATTATAATATTTATATTATGTTAAAATATGGTTATGTCCTATATCTTCACAATGTTCAATGAAATATGTTAAGAGATAATTGTTTCTATCTACGGATGAGAATTTGCTCGTGACCCAATGTGATTATTTTTTCCGCAACTTCATTTAAAAGATGATAATATTGATTAAAATTCTATAAATATCTGATATATGATATATTTATGATTCATGTATTCTTTTATCTTTATTAAATTACAAAAAAAATACAATTAACATTTTTTAGGAAGGGTATAAGGTCATCCTTGTGTATGGCGGACTATCGCCTTGTGAAATAATGCGATTTATTCATGGTTTACATGGAATGTATTAATGATAGTTTTGATAATTTTTTTGGATAGATATGATATTGTAATTATAATTTATTAATATATATATATATATATATATATCTTTCTCATTTCATTCAATAAAACCTACAATAAAATGAAAATAGTGTTCTTTCATATATTTGAATTACCATCTACATGAAGGAAATATTTCATTTCATATATTATAATATTATGAGTTTCTTAAAATAAATTTATTATAAATATGTATGATATTTAAATCCATTTTTATATTATGTGTATGATTAAATTATTATCCATTAAATAGGATAATAAATAATAAATCTTATCATACTCGTAAAACAATATTATTAACTTAAAAACAATGGAAATAATGAATTAATATTCCCAAAAAGATTATAAGATGTTATTAAAGTAATAAATATGATATTATAAATATTAATATTGTTCTGGTATAATTTAATATCATTATTAATACCAATATATTGGGGGATTAATAGAATTCAACAAAAAAGTGCAAGTTAATGGGTTTCATCTCAATTATAAATGCATTTTGACTTATTTGTTATTATGCACTAATTAACATTTAAAATGTGTATATACTTGAAATATTACATTTAATATCATGACTAATATATTCTTTAAGGTATTTTAAGAATAAGTTATATTTATAAACTTCAATGTTATTTTATTTCAAATTTATAATGTAGTATATGTTATTTTAAAATTTCAATTCATTTTTTCATTCCAAAATTTATCTAGAAAATCACTTTGTAATAACAATTTTTCATTGGAAATTAAATTCCTACAACATATAAATATTAATTTTTAATTTATTTTTTTATTTCCAAAACCATAGACCATTTTTACATATTTTATGTACTTTCAATGTTATTTTATTTACTAGTAAAATATTGATAAATTCGTATATTTTAATCAATACAGATATTTTACCAAGAACAATGATTTTTAGTTAAATAATTTATTAAATATATGAGGAATGGATCATATCGGTAGAACTGAGGTTGGGGATATAATAAATGAATCCCCTCAATGCATCGGTGGTCTCTTAAGAAGAATCAATCAGCCAAATATGATGAGTTATTACCGAGTAGGTTTTAAACCATCAATTGAAAGGTCTTGATGGTAACGGTTCCATGAGACTGGGAATATTGAAAAGATATATTCTTTAATTTACATCATTTATAATTAATTTATTTTTATTATAGAAGAGATATTTATTAATGAAAAATATATGGTTGCAATCCATTCTCAGGTATTGATTAAATTGAATGTGTGTTCAGTTATTCTGTATTCCATATTGATTATTGTATATGTAGTTATATAAAATGCATGTGTGTTCAATTAATCAACTTTATTGATGATTATTTATTATAGAGTCATGATATATTCCTCTTTACATAAAACTTGTTTAGAATTGTTTCACGCCCTTATTTTGATTCCTTTACCTAGAATATGAAGATGAATAATTGGAATGAGTTTGAAGGATACTGAGATTTTAGTTTTTTAATAATATATATTCTTTTAATAATGAAATATGGTTATCATGTACGTAGTATAATTTTCTATGAAATATAAAACTGTTCAGCCCCTTGAGATGCGAATCTTATATATATTCCAAAAAATTAAGAATCCAAGTCTTAAAAAATAGGATAATGATATTCACAAGATATCTGTTAAAATTTTATATTGATATACTCTGTGTGTCTTGAAAATAAAATATTTTCCATAATATTTATATATATCATCGATTAGAAAATAAATAATGTTTTCATTGAATCATACAATTATATGTTCTATAAAGGTACTTACTTTAATAAAGTCATTTAATTAATACTTGGATTATGGGATACTTGTTAAAAATAATGTTAATGTGCCTTATTAACCCCATTATTATACTTTTTTTTATTGGGGTGTTCCTGTTAAATTCATGGGTGTACATTTCATGAAAAATAGTTGATCATATTTGGATTTGTTATATTTAATTTATCTAAGTTGGATGGTTTTTTGATACACATCTCTAATAAAAAATATATATACTTCTCATGAGTGTGAATTATTATCTCAAATATTATATGGAAATGAAATGGTAATAATATAGCATTGTTATGGTTACATGAACCATAATTAAGGTACTATGTTGAATTTTCGGTTGGCACGTGTAGTTTTTTTCTCATTATAGTTGTATTCTTTATAAATAAATTATTTTGTGGAGAAATTATGAATGTGTCAAAGTTTCATTTTGAAATATTTTTTCATAATTCCCTAAAACTCTAAACCACAATGATCCTTTTCTAGGCATGTGGACTAATATATTTGTCTAGTAATTTATGTTTTTATGGACAAATTTAGGTCACTAGTATCATTTTCAAAAATATAAATATAAAGAATATGTTTAGAACTAGATAAAAGAGTGTTGTTTTCTGGCTATTATTAGTGGTTTCCAATCGGATTTTAGAAAACATTGGATACTATGATTATTTTCTGTCAGCTTAAATTTAGAGTTATCAATTCAATCATGGATTTATTAGTTTAATGTTTCAAAAAATATATAAAATTTAGAAATATATTGTTAGGTATTAGGTGATTGATGACTATGATGATTGTGTTTATTTTTTTAGACATTTATGTTAATATTAAACATAGACTTAATATGGGTATTAGTGAAATTATTATTTCAAAATAATTCATTTACATTATTTGAACATATTTATAAAGAAATTAACATTAGTTAGAGTTTATATTATTATTTTTGTTTTTTAATAAGGGGTATATCGTTTTGGGAAAATATTTTTAATTGCTGACAATGAGATTGAAAATTGACTTTTTGATAAACTAGTAAATTTTATTTACGAATAACAACAATTGTTTGATTATGTTATATTTTTATGGTATAGATAATACTTTGGGATTTAATTTTAAAAATTAATGAATATTTATTTTTTGTAAGAATAAATGATTTTAATGTTCCTATATATTGAATCGTTTAATTTATGAAAAGAGTAATAATGTTTTTGAAATTATATTATTTGGTTAATTTTTTTGGCATATGATATTATGAGTGAATAAGGAAAAATAATGGAAAATATTAGGTTAATCATGGGATTATATGTTATTAATATCGTCTAAAATTAGTGTTTTGAACAGGGTTCAAAATATTTTTTCAATTTTATGGATAGTTTTTTTAAATTACAAATCGTGAAATTTACTTATTATTTGTAGGGATTTAGATATTAAATGTGTTTCATTATATAATGGATTATTCAGTTTGGTAATTATTATTAAATTTACTAAAAAATATGGTTTTAATAATGTAAATACATTAGAGGAATAAAATTTCAATATTCATTTTATCTATTTTGATAGACAGATGTTGATTTTAGTGTCATAGGCAAGATAAATTACTATTGAATACTTATTTTTAGATGAAAAGATGATATTATTGTGATAAATTATTAATGGTTAAAATTATACATTTCATGTAAGTTCATTTATTTTTATTCTAAGTCTAATTACTAAAATAATTTTATAACATTAGAATGTTCTTACTAGAATAATGAAATGTTACACTATTGAATTAATTTCTATAAAATGATATCCTTTTAACCAATCACAGATTTATGCTGTTTTGGTCATTGAGATTCTTATGATCATTCAGTTTCATATTATTAGTGATATATGCCAATATTTATCATTAATAGAAAACTATATCATTCCTCTAAATCAATTTTTTCACTTTTCACTGGAGTTCTTGATTTTCGATACTTATTTCATTGTTTTTTAGATAACCATAAATATTCACATTCCCATATTCTTGGTGATATTTTACTAAAACATTTATAATTTGTAAAATCAAATATGATCTTTCCCAATGTATATATCCTGATTATAAATAATAAGAGAATATTAAAAAGACAATATTAATTAAAATGTGAAAAATTTGTCATCCCAATATTTTTTAATAGAATTCAATATTCCAGAGTGTATATAACATACAACATCGAGATTAGAAGAACCATTAAATATTATCATTAAATGTTACAATTATAACCTATCCATTATATCATATATTATCAATAATAATAACTATATATATATATATATAATTCCAACTAAAAATATAATTTTTCTATTAAAACATATCATGTAATTATTCAAATTTGAGGTAAATTTATTTTACGATTAATTAATACATTTTATCCAATGTAGTTTTTATTTAGATTTTTTAAAATAATATATAAAATTTTCTGAATCCATATAATGTTTATTTGATAAATTGTTATCATTTTTAAAATAATTATCTTAGTATTAAATTAGTGTGGTTTTTTGTTTTTTCAAAAAGGACAGATATTCCCTGGAATAATGAAAAATGATGTTTTTATTGAAAATTATATTTTCTCAATAATATAAGAATATGTTATTTTAAGTGAAATAAATTATAATTAGTTATTATATTTTACATTTAATGCAATTAAATTCATTAGAATAAATATTAATATATAATTGTTTTTAAAAACATTTATATAATAAAACGATAACTTTTAAATAACAATCCATCATTTAATTTTCATTTAAATATTAAAATTCTTATTGAAAACTAATTTAACTGAATCATTTAAAAATGATTAAATATTTAGAATAATGTGGTCTATATTTTTTAAATAGAAAAATTTAATATTTAGTATGTATAAATTGTAACTATAATGTGTATTTATTATCATAGTTTTGGTGAATCATGTAACCTTTGTTTAAAAATAATATGTGGAAAAAAAATTGTCCGATGAACATTAATTTATAGAATTTCATGAGTGAATTTATAAAATTTCAATATATTTTTGGAAAATATGGAATATATGATCCTTATATCATTGATTTTGATGACTTTAATATTTTCTATAAAATATAATGTCAAAAATGTAAATTTATTGAATTTAATTATAATAATATTTTAAGTCACAAATACAACTAAATATTGCTCGATTTAAAAATTTTACATAAAGATAAATTATTTTTATTTATCCGGATTATTTTTTTGTGATGAAATTATTAACATAAATTTTTATAAAACGCTGCTAAGGAAATTATTTAATTAAAATAAAATACTAGTACTAATCATTAAAATATATAAAGAAAAATAATAATAATTATTTATTGTGTTTCATAAATATTTATGATTAATATAACATATTATTGATTTGTGAAAGTGTTATATTCAACATCATTTTTGGAAATGATTTTTCCAAAATGAATTTAAATGAGTAGTTAAAAAATTACATTAATGAATTTTAATAAGTATTTATATTTTCATTAAATTCATCAAAATTTATAAAAAAATATCACAAGACAAATGATAAGAATTTGGATGAAAATATCATAAATGGTCTTCTTATATTGCAATATTCCATTTATATTTAGTATCATGACAATTAATGCTTATTCAGATATAAAATCATGGTAATCTTCAAATTTATTTAATATAGTTAAAAAAATATAATGTGAAAAAAATAATCTAACATAGATTAATTTTTTCAATGAGATAATTTCAACCCATCAACATATTGTATTAAAATTTTAGAATTTTTCATAACATTTTTCTAGGAAAATTAATTTATTATAATTCAATATGATTTTTTATACAAAAAGTGTCAATTCCATCAACTATAAATGGGAAAGTCCTTTAATATATTATAAACACCATAATTTATTTTGGTTCATAAAACCTCAATACAAATCACTTCCTTACATCCAAAACTATTTCTCATAGGCCTTTGATTGATTAAATAACTAAGCTATGAATGTATTTAGTGTAATCCTTTTGAGGTTATTCGATGAAGAGGTGTAGTTCTTAACGAAGTGTGACCATTTTATTTCATTTTATAAATCATATAATCTATTAAAAAGATTAAATAATAAAAAATTATTATCCTCAAACTTATATGCAGTAATGTTTTTAGAATAACTTATGTTCATCTTCTAATTTATAAAATGAAAAGAGAAAACATCGATCCTGTTTGCAATAAACATCCACCTCCCAAACCAATGTATTTAATTTTCCATAACCACCTATCATACTTATTTATAATTTTGGATTTAATGTATATAAATATATGATATTCAATTATCACTCAAAATTATTGAAAATTAATTTTCATAGAATTTTTTACATTTCCATTTACTGAAAAAAGATAAGGTAGTTCAAGCATACGTGTGGATTAATGCCTCCATGAAGTGGTGTGATTCATTTTTCATTACCTTTTTGTGTTTATACTGTAAATAAGTGTTTTTAGGGAAATGATATGGGATTTATGATGTAATTATTATTCTAGAATGATACAATTATACATAACTTTATTCTGTAATGATCACTGAAAACACGAAACATTGTTATTGTTTTTATACATCCCACTATAATTATGATTGAATGGTGCCTCATTTTACATTTCAATATTTAACGGATGGATATAGAAGTATTTTCTTATTTATATATATTATAATTATATCATGATTCTTAATCAATATATGATTTAATAATGTCATTTTGTTCCATTTTCAACATTTTAAATTCATATTATAAATATGACCTATATGTCATAGAAATGTTCAATGTGTACATAATTTATTATTTAATTACATATAATGTGGTTTAAATTGAAATAAAACAATTATTAATAATAATCAATTTCATAAAAAGTAACTAATAATTAACATATTTTAATTATTAAGGATGAAAAATAATAATTTTGATGATTCATTCTAAAATTATGGGTACTTTAACATAAAACATCATTTTAAATACATTAATGATATATTTTCAATGTATTTTTATTCCATGTATATATTATTAAAATTATTTGATAAATTTATTTACATAGACATAAATTAATTATAAATTATGTTTTATAACTCTTTTTTTCTTCTATTAATAGTTTTTAGAACACATATATTTACATATTTTATATAGATCATTTTGAAATTTATTACAAAATGATGAATAAATGTTATAATTTACAATATATTGAATCAATTTTATTTCATTAAACCATAATCATTATAGTATAATTTTCTTATTAAATAAGATTTAATTTTTTATTCAATGAAACTGTAAAGACCTAGAATTATAAGGAATTTTCATTAATACATGGGATTTTCACGCGTCTGAAAAATTTTACAGCCCTTGATTATGAGGCCCGGTGTGACCGAAATCAATTTCTTAAGTTTGGTTTGGGTACGTTTAGTAAACGTACGAGTGGGATTTTATAACTTTTAAACTGGTGCTCGGAACTGAAATAAAAGGGCAGTATAGAACTCATAGATCCAATAATCGCTTATGAAGACTTTCATTTCGATGACAGTGAGTTGGGATTTAAAGTTAGTTTTGAGATTTTATAAAAAAAATAATAAAATAATGTACAACACTTTATTTTATTTTTTAAGCTGCCTTATGTTAGGTGTGTTAGTTGAAACTCCCCTTAGGAGTTGGTGGTGGGATCGCCACACACTAACCTCTAATGAGAGGTTACGGTGGTGGGGCCCACCCGAGCATAACCATCATACTAATGATAGGGGTGGGGATGACCCGACCCCTATTGATGGTGGAGGATGAAACCTCTCCAATATCGTTAATTAATGAGGGAGGACCTCCGGACCTCCTCAACGCAATTACTTGTTCCAATGCATGTGACCATTAATTGTGGTGACGTATATGCCTATTAATTGTGACCACACACGTGCCAATTAATTGTTCCAATGCGTGTAAATTTATTAAGGGGAGTTTCATTCTCCATTTGAATTGCGTGAAAAGAATAAAATAATAGAAAACCTATTATTATTAGTATTTGGTTGGAATTCTCTTTCGGTTGAACAGAGGAAGAAGAGAGCTTTAGAGAACCACTCTCCCAATGAAGAACACGAAGAACACGAAAAACGCCTGCGACGCTTCATCCTCGGTCTTCTACCCTGGAAAGTTTCCAACGTAGAGAAACATCCCTCTTCATAATCGTCAATGAACCAATGCACGAGCATGGATTGGGAATGCGTGATGAATTTGGAGATCGACGAACTTCATCGTCTTCTTTCAGCAACATAGTCAATGAACGTCGTTCAACGAATGGCGAATCAAAGGTTGGGGTTGTTTCCATTAAATTTCCATGTTCTTACTTCCATAAATGAAGAAATTTGATTTTTACATTTTTATGGTGGGGTGTTGTATTCCATTCTTGAAAACCTATTACTCTGACCCTAAACACGGATGGTGCGGGCCAAACCATCATGTCCCGACACCCCCGTTGTTCTGTGATTGATGACTCCATGATGGTATGAAAATGAAGCGACGACGACAAAGATGATGAACAAAGTCCATGATTCCCGCGGCCTCCACGAATTGTGATGCCCTTGCGGCGCACCAGTGCATTCATCCAAACATTGTCATGCCACGCGCCGGTCTTCCCGCGTGTCGTCGTGCCCTGCACGCAGCCTGGCACCGCCAGCGCCTTGCCAGGTGCCCCCGCCCCATGCTGGCAGCCTGCCTGGTGCCCTTGCACCCGGCCAACAGCCTACCCGGCATGCGGTCCTCCTACCCGCGCCCGGTCACGGCCTGCCCAGTGCCCCCGCGCCTTGTCGTGCGCTGCCCGATGCCCTCACGGCCTGCCGCGCCCTGCCTAGTGCACCTGCGGCCTGCCCGTTGTCCGACGGGCCTACCCATGCCTCGTGTGGCCATCCCGCTTTCCACCCATATACTGACCTCCCAAGCCACATCCCTTGTGACACTGGCCGAACCGGCCCCAGCCTTCGGGATGAGCCACCTGCATGGCAGCATCAGGGCCGAACCGCCCTCCTAGTCCCCTGGGTCGGGCCCAGCGGGCCGGGCCTAACATAGTGGACTGTCCCACCCAATGGGCTGGGTGAGACCCATCAGATCAGTATTGGTTAACCTAGACCGGGTCGGTCCAGACTGGGTTGGGCCATATCTTTGACACCAGACCGGACCGGACCCGGGCCCAATACCAACCATTTGCTTACTTTGGCCATATCTTTGACACCAGACGTTCGTTTTACGAACCGTTAGTGGCGCTGGTAATCTCGTTGAGAGACGGTTCTTTTGAAAATACACCACATGATATTGGGGTATAGTTGAGATACCGTCAGTTTGGATTGTACATGAATCTAACTAGGCCCCCAGGACTAAAAGGCTAATAACTCACAGACCGTGCGTCCAATTGACACACCGTATATTGAATTGATACCCCTATGACGAGGTTGACCTTTGCAATACTTCTACGTGGGTCTTCACAGAACAAGGACTATTGACTTGTAGCTCGTGGATCAGACCCTCCCAGTGACGAGCCTATAGATTGTAGAGACATAGTAGCTTACTGATATTTGACATCTACTAACCAATCTACTCAAAGTGATTCAGATGACCTAGTGGGGAACGCTTGGTTGTAGCAGAAAACCCACAACAGAGCAGTGCTTGGTTTTAGCAGAAGACCCGCGGTACATGAAAGAAGGAGTATCTCTCTTGGCTATGAAGGGGTGTGCTTGGTTGTAGCAACAGATCCATGGTGGGGAGCGCCTTTGTGTGAGTGCGGAAGACCCACAATACTCGACAGGTGGAGTACCTCAGCAGTCCAACGTTAGTGGGAAGCGCTTGGTTGTAGCGGCATGCCCATTGTACTTGACAGAGGATGTGTTCTCGAACAGCCATGTTTTCGACATCGTGAATAAAAATACTGGTTTATTTGTGTCATTGACTTTTTTGTTTCCCTCATGAATGAGACGGGTTACAAGATAACATATGGATATGTATGGGAAAATACCTAAGTAATGGTTATCTGTTGATTTCATACATTGTGGTTTATCATTGATGAAATTTTTGAGACCATGAGGGTCTTGGGGTCCCTACTAAGTATCATTATACTCACCCCTGCACGGGCTATGCCCTCACCTCGTTGTGCTAGATGCAGATGACAGACGGAACTGACCGATGCCGAGAGCAACTGAACTGGACGGTACCCAAAGGTGGACCTTACGAAGTGTCTATACACAGAGGAGTCTGATGGATGTGGAGTGATGAGGTGTCCATATGTACCAACCCTTCAGGTAGGTTCCCCGAAGTATGATCCAAGAGCTACTCTTTACCATATAGTTGTTTCTCCCATTTTTAGTTGTACTTATACTCTATAGTTGGACTTGTATTTCCAGCCCCTTTTTACATTCCAGCACACACTTTGGATACAATTTTTACTTAGTGTTTTTCTTCCAGTTGTGCACTTTGCTGTGTTTTTTTTCAGTTATAAATTCAATTCTTTCCTAGTTTATGGATATACGCCTTTCGTACTGGTCGGTAGCCCCTAGCCTATGGAAGGAGGGCTTGGGGTAGTCACGATACATGCATCGGGGGACTAGTCATGAAAAATTGGTATCTGAGGTGTTGGTTCTACTGCAGAACATAAGACTCTGATATATATTTTTTCTGAAGAAATAGTGTTAAGGGTACTAAGTGTGGTTTTCAGTTTAAGGAGTCCAGTGTTGGTGAGGGTGGCTGATTTATCAATACACTAGGACCATGCCTTCTGATTTCCGACTCTGTGCACGAAAACACTGATTATATGTGTGATTTCCATTATGAACTCTTTATGTCAGCACAACTAGGTCAGCTCATCAGGTTAAATATTTTAACCATGTCACATCTGTTTCTTTCAGGATGCATCCCTATGGACGACCCGTGAGAGCCCTGAGAGTCGTACGTACTGACAGACCGACGAGCGAAAAGGCCTCGGTGCAGGGCCCTAATCCAGTTGAGGTACCGGAGGTACCACTTCCCGTTGGGCCACCAATGCCACTAGCCCCAGAAGTAGACGATTCACACCACATGAGCACGTTTCACGAGTTCCAGAACAAGAGGCCTCCCGGGTTTAGGGGAGAGACGAACCCACATGGGGGTGATGATTGGATGGGGGCTATAGTGAGAGTCTTCAGGCTAGTAGGGACACCAGCAGACCTCCTGGTGGTCCTTGCTGCCAGCCTCTTTCAGGCAGAAGCAGGCAGATGGTGGATCATGATTATTCAGATGCATGACGAGGTGACACTACTCTGGTCAGACTCTGAGTTCCTGTTCCAGGTGGAGTTTTTACCAGAAAACATTCATGCGGTGTGAATACAGGAGCTACTGAATCTTCAATAAGATAGCATGACGGTAGATCAGTACACAAATATGTTCACCGACTTCTCATGATAACCAACAGATATGGTGTGGGATCCATTCTTCAGGGCCTGGACCTTCAATCAGGGGCCCAAGCAATATCTCAGAGCTCCGATTATATCACTAGCATCCCGATGCAGACGAGGGTGTTGGAGAGAGCCATACTAGTGGATAGTTTCTTTTATGAGTTGTCTCCAACAGTGAGACCCACCACTAGCCGAAATGCAGTGGATTATTCTATAGCAGGCAGTAGACAAATGACGCAGTGGTCCAAGAGGACCAGACCTACAGGTGGTTGACTGCATGACTTAGGATCAGAAGTCCGAGGCAGATGGGGTTGATACATACCTTCCATGAGCAGGCAATGTTACTAATTTGGGGGACATGGTCTCATGGCTCGTGACTATCTGACCCACCACACAGATGATAACTAGATAGTTGAGGGACCTCCCAAGTAGAGACAAAGGTTTGATCGTGGTGGTCTGCAGGGAGGAGGTGAACGTGGCGGAGGAGCTGGACATGTAGCTGGTGGTGGATGACGTTTTGAGGTGATACAGCCACCACCACCAGGAGGTCCACCATAACCACATGGAGTGGGTGGACAAGGGAGAGCATAGATTCTGGAAGATGATACCTATAATCATGAAACTGTAGGGATTATTCAAGGTATGATCTATGTCTATTCCACCTTAGCTTCAGT
Organism: Viscum album; assembly: GCA_963277665.1. Taxonomy (NCBI): domain Eukaryota; kingdom Viridiplantae; phylum Streptophyta; class Magnoliopsida; order Santalales; family Viscaceae; genus Viscum; species Viscum album. The sequence continues at coordinate 1,298,988,074 of OY728146.1, forward strand.
TCTAATAGACACAGGTGCCAGTCACCCTTTCATTTCCACTTCCCTTGTTCGGAGCTCGTATATTTAGACAGATTCGTTGGCTCGATCCTTATGTATAGAGACTTCTACCGGAGCAGACTCAACGATTACACACTGGTTCCAATAGTGTGAGATTTCTCTAGGAGGCGAGAGCTTCGGCTGGGATATCCTCGTAGTGGCGTCGAGGCCTTACAACGTCATCATAGGTATGGACATGTTATCTACATTCTATGCATTGTTTGATTGTATTATGTGCAATGTGCGTTGTTCCTGCATGGATGGGACCTGTTTTACCTTCACCAGTGAGAAGGGATCCTTTGTAGCATATTACAGACTTACTCGGATGAGGGTGTGGCCGATCACTCTTCTGTTTTCTTGCCTCACCATCATAGCAGTAGATGTTGAGAGTCCGAATTATCTTATACTGTTGGACCAATACGTGGATTTATTCCCTATCGATGTCCCAGGAGTACCTCCTCAGAAAGAGGTGGATTTCTAAATTGACATGTACCCCGGGATGGCACCGATATCAACTCCAGCATATCAGATGTATCCCGCTAAGAATCATCACCTGTGGGTACAGCTGGAGGACTTGCAGGAGAATGGATTCATCAGGGCCAGTGTTTCTCCCTGGGCAGCACTGATTCTGTTCGCCAAGAAGGCAGACGGGAGCTAGAGGCTCTGTGTCGACTACAATCACCTGAACCTGGTGACCGTGAAGAACAAGTATCCACATCAGAGGATGGAAAACCCCTTTGACCAGCTGAAAGATGAATTTTGGTTCTCAATGATAGACCTTAGATCAGGTTATCACCAACTCAGAGTTCGAGATAAGGATGTGGAGAAGACAACCTTCATGTGTCGTTACGGCCACTATGAGTTCTTGGTTATGCCCTTCAATGTATCCAATGCTCCATCAGTGTTCATGAGTCTCATTAACATGATATTTTTTTCTTACCTAGATCTCTTTGTCATAGTCTTCATTGACGACATTATGATTTACTCGACTAATAAATAGAAGCATTCCATCCATTTACGGGTAGTACATGACACACTCTGAGAGAACTAGCTTTATGGTAAGCTCTTGATGTGGCAGTTCTAGATCCGAGAGATGCTCTTCTTGGAACACATCATCTCATAGGCAAGAGTTATAGTGGATTCCACATAGATTGAGGAGGTACTTTATTGGGATCCACCCAGGAGTGTGAAAGAGTTACTGTGTTTCCTGGGATTGGCCGGCTCCTACCGGAGATTCATATCAGACTTCTCCATAGTTGAGACACCACTATCAGCATTGAAAAACAAGGGACAACCCTTTGTGTTGTCGGAGAGATTCCATAAATGCCTTCATGAGCTGGGGAAGAAGCTAAATAGTGTCCCCATATTAAGGCTTTCATAGGAAGGCATAGGGTACATAGTCTACTATGACGCATCAGGGACTGGACTCAGCAGTATACTGATGCCAAAGCAAGTTGTGATCGCTTATGGTTCTCAACTACTGAGACAACATGAGCAGAATTTTGCTACCCATGTCCTGAAGATAGTAGTAGTGATCTGTTCCTTGATGATGTAGCGACACTATCTTATCGGATAAAGTTTTACTGTGAACTCTGATCACAAGATTCTTAGGTATATCTTTTCTAAGAAGGACCTGAACCTGAGACAACAATTTTGGCTTGAGATCCTCCAAGATTATGGTTTTGACATAGTCTATTAATCTATAAAGTGGAATGTTGTTGAGGATGTGCTCAGTAGGAGGAATGATATTCAACTTCTAAGATAGGTGACTCAAAAGTTGGCTACCTTATAGATATCCTTTGTGGATAGGGATGGAGCTGTATTCCTAAAATATCTTACAGTCACTCCACCAATACATTAGTGAATCAGTGAGGCGTATCATGGGGCACTGAATGTAAGACACTACGTGCTCAGATATCCACAGGGTAGGCACCTGGTAGATTCTATGAAATTGGGGAGCACATCATCATTTTCAAAGGATGTACCATGGTACCAGTCAAACATCTGGAAGAAGTGTTGAGGGTGTTCCATAGTTCCACGTTAGCGTTACATCCATGAGCGACGGAGATGTAAAAAGACCAATGAAGACAACACTGTTGGCCATGTGTGAAGTAGGATGTAGAGGATTTTGTTTCTCGATGCCTCACTTGTCATCATGTGAAGGTGGATCACCAAGTACCAGCAAGATTGGTTTAGCCTTTTGAGGTCCCAGAGTGGAAGTGGGATAGGATATCCATGGATTTATTGACGGGTTTACAATGTACATCCATAGGTCACAACTCGATTTGAGTGATCATCGACCGACTCACCTAGTTGACCCATTTCCTACCGATCAAAGAGCAGGGTTTTGTAGAGAGCATGAGACACCTCTATGTGCAAGAGATTATATGTTTACATTGAGTAACTTCTTCTGTTGTCTTCGACCATGACACACGTTTTACTTCCCATCTATGGAAGGGGTGGCAGGATATTTTCATGAGACAAATTTTCTTGAGCACCGCCTTCTATCCACAGAAAGATGGTAGGATTGAGCAGATCATTCAGACCCTCATGGACATGCCCAGAGCTTGTGTCATCAACATTGGTCACATCTGGGAGGATCACTTACTGTTCGTAAAGTCTTCCCACAACAAAAGATATCACTCCACAATCGGTATGACACCTTTTGAGGCCTTGTTTGGTCAGCTTGGCAGATCACCACTATGTTGGAATGACCTAGGGGAGTCAGAAAAAGTGGGACCAAAGATGGTACAGGCTACAACAGAGAATGTGCAGATCTTCTATGAGCAGATGAAGATTGCACAGAGTAGATATAAGTCTTATGATGATAGGAGACAGAGACCCATAGAGTTTGAGGATAGAAACCACATCTATCTATGTGTCTCACCTCCATGGGGTCTATAAAGATTTGTCTAAGGTGGAATATAGGATCCACGATTCATCAGAACTTTCCTGGTTCTTAGGAGAGTAGGCGAGGTGGCCTACCGCATAGCTCTCCCACCGCAGTTACAGAGGGTGCATGATGTCTTCCATGTATCTCAGTTGAGGAGATACATGCATGACCCACCCCACATCATCGGCCACAAAGTGCTAGAAAATGATAATGGGGTGACTTCCATGGAGGTTCTATTGGAGATTGAAGATCAACAAGAGCGGGTCCTATGAGGATGGTCGATACCTCTGGTGCGCGTTTTTCGGTAGCACGGGAAACTCTGGGAGATCACATGAGAGCGGGAGGCTTAGATGCGTGCTCAGTATCCACATTTGTTCCCTTAGAGTGATTGGTATCTTATAGGGACGTAAAGCCATGAGGTGTAGAGAATATAATGAACTGGAATTACGGTGAATTTTTTTTAAATTGATGGGATATTTATGAGTCTGCAAAAATTTACGGCGCTTGATTCTATGGCCCGGTGTGTCTGGAATCAATTTCAGATATTTTGTTCGGGTACATTCAGTTAACGTATGAGCGTGATTTTATATCTTCTAAACCTGTGCTCAGAACTGAAATCTGAGGGAACTATTGTACTCACAATGCTAGTATTCACATAATAAGACATTAAATTTGACGGTAGTGAGTCGTGAATAAAAGTTACTTTTTGACTTTTTATAAAAAAAAAATAATAATAAAATAATGTACCGCACTTTATTTTATTTTTTAAGCTTCCTTGTGTTGTGTGTGCTGGTTGAAACCTCCCCTTGGTAGTTGGTGGTGGGACCGCCAAACCCTAACCTCCCATGAGAGGTTATGGTGGTGGGGCCCACCTGATCATAACCTCCCTATTAATGTTTGGGGTGGGGACCACCTGAAACCTATTGATGGTGGAGGATGAAACCTCTCCACTCCCCCACATTAATGAGGGAGGAACTGTAGACCTCCTCAGCGCATTAAATTGTGCCAACGCACATGCCAATTAATTCTGCCAACACACATTCCAATTAACTGTGCCAACACACGTGCCAATTAATTATGCCAATGCGTGTAAATTTTTTAAGGGGTATTTCTTTCTCCGTTGGAATTTCATGCCAATAATAAAATAATAGACAACCTATTATTTTTATTTAGATGGTATTCTCTTATGTCGGAACAGAGGAAGAGGAGAGTTAGGGAGAACCACTCTCCCAACGAATAATACGAAGAATGTGAAGAAAGTCGGCGATGATACTTCCTCGGCCTTCTACCACGCCCACTTTCCAACATAGAGCAACATCCCTTCTCATCATCATCAACAAACTGACGCACGATCTTGGACTGGGAGTGCGTGACGAACGCAAGAATCAATGAATTTCATTTTCTTCCTTCCGCAACACCATGAATGAATGTCAATCAATGACCTTCAAATCAATTGTAGAGGTTGTCTCCATTAAAGTATCATGTTCTTCCTTCCTTAAATGAAGAACATTGATGTTTACCTTTTGCGGGAGGGGTGTTGTGTTCCGTTCTTGAGAACCTATTGCTTCCACCATAAATGCTGAGGTACTGGGAAAATCCAACATGGCGCGACCCCTCTATTGTTCTTTTTGTGATGACTCCAAGGAGGCATGGCAATGAAGAAATGATGACAAACATGAAGAACAATGGCAGCACTACCCGTGGCTTCCATGAATCACACCGCCCTTATGGCGCACCGCTGCTTCCGACTGGACACTGCCGCGCCCCGCGCCGGCCTGCCCGTGAGCCACTGTGCCCCACGTCGCTTGTCTGCGCGCCCTGTGTGCTGCCCGACACCGCCGGTGCCGAGCTTGGCACCCCAGAGGCGTGCTGGCGGCAGGCTCGGTGCCCCCGCACCGTGCCTGCCTCTTGTCCGGCATGCACCCCACCTTCCCACGCCCTGTCATGGCCTGCCCGTCGCCCCCACGCCCTGTCGCGCCCTGCCCGTCGCCCCTGTGTCCTAACCCGCCCTGCCCGGAGTACCAGAGGCCAGCCCGTTGTCCATTCGGCCTACCTGCACCCCACAGGGCCTACCCTCTGGCCTCATGGATACCGACCGTCGGAGCTGTGTCACTTGCGGTGCTGTCCGAAATGGACCAAGACTTCAGGCCGAGACGCCTGTGTGGTGGCATCCAAGCCTAACCGCCCTCGCAGTCCGCTGGGCTGGGCCCAGCAGACTGGGCCTAAATTACAAGGATGACCCACCAAATGGGCTAGATCAGACCCATCTAGTCTGTCTCGGTTGACCCAGACTGGGTCGGCCCAGACTTGGTTGGGCCATGTCAATCCGACCAGGTCAGACAGGACCCTGGCCCACTACCAACCCTTTGCTTACATTGAGAATATCATTAACACCAGATTTGCATTTGAATAATCGTCAGCAGCACTGGTAATCTGTTTGAGAGACGGTTCCACTGAGTATACCCCACTTGAGTTTGGGATATAGATGAGATATGGTTAGCATGGTTCATACACGAAGCAAACAGGTCCATTGGGACTAAAAGGCTAATAACATAGAGATCGGGCGTCTGATTGACGTTCCATTTGTTGTGTTTATACACCAATGATGAGCTGGTTCTTTGAGATACTTATACGTGGGAAATCAAGACACATGGAGTATCAACTTATAGCTCGTGGAGCGGACCCTCCCGGTGACAAGCGAGCAGATTGAAGAGACCTAGTAGCTAGCTGAGACATGACGACTACTGACAGATGGACTCAGAGTGCTTAAGATGGCCCAGCGGGAAGCGCTTGGTTGTTGCAACAGACCCACTATGGAGGAGAAATTGGTTGTAGTGGCAGACCCATGGTACTCGATAATTGGAGTACCTCTGTAGGCTATGATGGGGAGCGCTTGGTTGTAGCGGCAGACCCATGGTGGGGAGCGCCACTGTGTGAGCGCGGCAGACTCACAGTAATAGACAGGTGGAGTACCTCAGCAGTCTATGGTTTGTGGGAAGTGCATAAATTTTGCGGCATGCCCTCTATACTCGATAGAGGAGGAGTTCTCTAGCTGTCTCAGTTTCTTCATCGTTAATAAAAATCATGGTTCAAATGTGTCAATGACTTTTGTGTTTCCCTAATGATTGAGATGGGTTACAAGATAACATAGTTATATGTATGGGAATATACCTAAGTAATGGTTATCCGTTGATTTCATTCTTTTTGGTTTATCATTGTTGGATTTTGTGAGACCTTGCAGGTCTCCAGGTCCCTACTAGGTATCTTTATACTCTCCCCTACATGGTCTATACTCGCACCATGTTGTGTTTGATGAAAATGAAGGATAGCACGGATGGAGGCTGAGAGCGCCAAGACTGGATGGTACCCGAAGGTGGACCTTACGTTGAGTTGGTACACAGAGGAGTCTGACGAGCGTTGAGTGCTAAGGTGGCCATCTGTAACTACCCTTTCGGTAAGAACCCCAGAGGATGATCTAGGAGATGCTCCTTACCTTTTAGTTATTTGTCCCAATTTTAGTTGTACTTTTACATTATAGTTGGTCTTGTATATCCGACCCCTTTTTACTTTCAAGAACACACTTTGTATATTGTTTTTTCATAGTGTTTTGATTCCAGTTGTGTACTCTAATGTGTTTTTTTTACGTTATAAATGCAATTCCTTACTAGTGTAGGGATATATGCCTTTGGTTCTAGTCGCTAGCCCATGACCTATGGAAGGCAGGTTTAGGGTAGTCATGATACCGGCACTGGGGGACGGGTCATGATAGAAACCCAACATTCCTTTTTATACATTTTATCATAGTCTTGAAAATGTGGTATTAAAAGGGATGGTATTTTAATATCTGAAGGTGTTTCTCATATGGGTTAAAAATTATTTTGATTTATTCATATGATAATTAAGACAATGGAGAAAAATAATTTTTTATATTTTACATGAGAATTATATATAAATATTAGGTGAGAATAATATTACTTATAAAAATATTTGTTCTTAATATAGCTAATAAAAATTAATGTTACAACTTTATTAATTAGTATTCCTGATATAAATTATACAATGTCTTGTCCCAATTATATATTTATAATTCATTTTTAATGATTTTTTCATTATATTAAACAATAATGGATCATATAGTGGTGGGTTATCTTATATATTTTACTAGGTTTTAATTATTTCTTACAGAAGTTATCAATATAATTCTCTAAGTCGCCAATGAAGGGATTTAATTGAATACTAGGTTTTTTAATGAATTTATTTAATAAAATTGTTTTTTGTGTTTAATGAGTCTATGATTTCTTTAAAAAGGATCTCATTATATTTGATAAGTTATAGATATTACATGTTTTCATGTTATTCATTTTATTAATAAAATTCCTTCTGTATGTCCGTTACAATGTTTTTTTTGTGCTCATCCCATTAAAAGATTTCAATAGGGATTAATTATGATTATATTTTAAAAAAAACTGTATATATATATGTTACGTTTAATTAAGAAAACATGTCTTTTTAGTAATCATATTTCCTTGAAAAATTCGAAGTAGTGTAGAAAATTCTACTTGAAATACTTCTTGATAATTATCTAATATTCTAAAAATATAAGATTCATTGGTATATAAGTGGTATAATAAGTTTTCTTGTTTTCAAGATATTTTTTATAGCTATAATTGGTTTGCATGTATCATTTTCATTGTTATAAATATAAAGTTTATATTTTAGAATCAAAATTAGGATTGTATGATTGAGGAAGTTATAGTGACATAAGAATCAATTGAAGAAAATTACTATTCTATCAATAATTTTTTTTTGAAATATCAATGATAACACATTATTTTAGAAATAACCACGTCATAATGATACAGGAACATGACAAAAAATCATTAATAACACAAATATAGACTAATAAAAATAAATCTTCCAATGGTTATTTATTTGTGATTAATATAGAAAATATTCATATAAATTGTAATAAATATCAATAATGATTTTAAATTAGTAATTATGTTATATAGGTTCATTTTATATTATGTTCTAGAATACTAAACTAATCAGTATTTTGGTCCATCCTTTCTATAAAAAAATTATTTTAATATATATCATTTCATTACATAAATATACTCTATTTTACATCTTATCTATATGAAACACCAATCAAAAATGATCTAAAATATGGTAGATAAATTTTACAAAAAATTTAAATAAAAATATAAAACATCTAGTAAATAAAAATTTATTTACTAATTAAAATTGAATTCAATCAAGTGATACATAATTTCATAATTAAATTGATTATTCATTCCCAAATAAATGATTACAAAAATAAGAAATTAAATATCTCAATTATAAATTAATATGATGAAAATATATCAACATTAAATATATTTACTAATAAAGTAACACCCATAAAATTAGTAAATATTAATAAATAATATTAAGAACATATAATGGTTGATATAATTTTTTAATAACAATATTTTTGGGTTATATAATTAATATAATAAAAAAATTAATTTTAGAAACATTTGAATGTTTATAAAAATATAATTTTTCAATTTATTATATTATTATGAGGATTATGGGATTTTATTTTGAGATTTTTGAAGAATAATTTATTTTTAGAAAAATAGTGAAATACACTTATCGGGCTAAAAACATCAAATTTGCGACATTAAAATAAATACAGAATGATTTAAAGTACAATGAACAATTATATATATATATAAAAAGTACCAAATAATAAATGCACTATGATTAATTTAGGAAACCAATGATTAACATTTTGGAAACTATATTAATATTTTACTTTAAAAAGATATTATTCACAAACATTAATAATAATTTTAACTCCTTTAGTAAGAAAAAATAAAATAAATGGATTTAATATTTCATATCAACATTATAATTTTATGTAACATGAAAAATTGTATTTTTAGGGAAAATAATATGCCTACTAATTTTAATGTAAATTAATACGCTAATATGAAAAATTTAATTTTTAATGATCAATTTAATGAAATTGCATATTTTATCAAATAAAAAAATTATTATCTTATTAAAAATAATTAATATAGTTTTTAAAACAATATATAATTAAATTAAAACCATTTCAATTATTATTTAATATTCCAAATTATTAAGATAATTTAATGGTAAAAACTACAATTTTTAGTGAAATATTTATTTAAAATTTTTAAATTTAATAAATAAACTGATAAAATTATCATAAAAGATAAAAATTAGAGTATATTGATTAAAATTTAATGTTTATAACATTCATAAAAAATTAAGGGTTACATTATTTGTTCAATAAAATATAATATTGTATGGTTGAAAATATTTTCGAGGCTAAAAAAGACACATAAATTTTGAAAACAAAAAAATAAAAGGATTGAAACAGGTTTAAAACATGTTTAAAAATCAATATATATTGATTTTATGATGTTATATCAATTAAATATATATTATTGAAACATTTTGGGACCATTAACCCTTAAATTGTTTCATTCTGTTATTAAAAATGATGTGTGTTGACAACATAATTATTTTCTACATTTATAAAAGAGGAACACGTCGAACCTCTAAATGGTAATCATAACCATTGAATATTAATTTAAAATGTACCCAATGCTGCTAAAATAGATTAAACGTTAATTCCAAAATGACTATGTTTAAGTAAGTTATAATAATTCATTCATTTCCACGGAGACATTCAAGACAATCAATATTATACCAATGTGAGTATTACTTCATCCATATCCATTTACACAAAAAAATTTCAATAAAAAACTATATAATACAATGGAATATAATTAGATAATTACATATTAAGACATATTTGTTGTTATTTTACTAGTTATACCCTTATATATTAATCAATATCTAATTATAGAAACAAAATGCTGTCAACCATGCATTTATACTAACTACAGTTTTCTTCAAATATATAATTTCATTTTTCACCACTACATCACTATAAAAGATATTCAGATGGAATTAAATAAGTAAAAAAAATTTATAACATATTTTTTATTATTAAGATACAAATTACAATTCACAGTCATTCTATCCTATCCAATTAGAAAACAAAAAGTTAATCAGGCATTGTGTGCAATACAGTTTCACAATTAATCTGTTTTCCTTTTTATCTTCAAATTATTTTCTTAAACTCAATAAATATGATAATACTATATTATATATCTAAATAATATCATTATTTTCAATCTATTATGATATTATAAAATTCCACAATTATACATACTCATTAGGTTTCAGCATGTCTTATGTTTGTCAGTTTAACCACCAAAATAAACTATTCTATAAACCCCTATAATGAACCAATATTGGAACATAAGAAATAATTTTATTATATAGAACTAATAATATGAGGTTCATATTAGAGTTATTTTATTTTTTACTATGTATTAAAATTATTATTAATATATCAATATTGATCACAAAAAACCCAAAATACTCTCACAACTATTAAATTTTTTTTCAAAACATGTACTATTCATATGTAGTGAGATAATATATATATATATATATAATCATATGTTTTATGTTATATTATATTCAAGGATGTAATAATTATAAACAACTTATTATTTAATTTTACAAAAACAGACGACATAAATTATTCAAGAAACAATTAAATGTATTAATAGTTGATGAAAACAATAAGTGATCCCAAATTAATATATTAATAAAAATGATCATTTATGACGTATATAATGTTTAACGAGTATGAATAATTTAAAAAATTATAATTTTATTAATTTCATTTATTTATAAATTTTTTGAATGTATTCCAATATACTGAGAAACAATGTATGGGTCATTTTCAAATGTATGAGAAATGTCTGATACTACAAACAATAATTTATATTATACAGTGTCATTAAAAACTGTGACTTTCATTTTCATATATTCAGTAAATTCAATGGTATTTATGTTACACTAAATTTTATTTAATTATATATCATTCAATTAATAGGATTCCATAATTTGAATTATTATCAGCAAACTGAACTCCCTTTGTGGGATTTTAATTCTTCTTCATATTACTTTTTTTCTAACATTGGTTTATTTTTACAGGATGGTATATATAATGTTATTTTTTAATCATATCCTACGATAATTTTCTTTTTATTGTTACTAATAACTCCATCATTTCTGGGTATGGTTAAAATAATTTCTAAACAATATTTTACGTTTTTTGTATATTGTATAATCATTTATCTTTATAATGATTCCATTAATTATTTGAAAATATTTTTACACACTATATTAACATTATATGATTTTTAATTAAAATTATTTCTCAAGTTTTTATAAAATCAAATGGAATATTCTAAAAATGAATTATGGGATTTAAATGGGAGTTTAAAGTGATGTGTTTTTAAAAAAGAAGACCTAAAGTGTTTTTATGTCTTCTTAAAGTATATTTTGAAATCATTTTTATCTTATAATTATCTATAAAAAATTTTTTAAAAGGAATTTTTTTAAATGTTTTATAGACGTATAATATTTATTTTTATTGTATACATTTTCAAATATCTTTCTGAATCATTAAGAAATATGGAATCCCAACATATATTTGAATTTATTTAACTAAATATCATAAAACATTATTTTCATATATGTATGAATAATTTATTATTAATATGTTTTACATTGTATAATTCATATAACCATCCAATAAAGTTATATAGATTCATAATTAGATGTTATAGGGGTTACAATTTTTAATCTTATCTCATTTCAATGGGTTACTGAAGTGATGTTTGATGTCTGAATGTTTTCCTGTTCTAATGGGTTATATAAATACAGATGATTTTTATATTTTTTTGTTGTCAAATATTACATCTAATTCTTTAGAAAATAAATTATAAATCTTGAGATAATATGGGGATTGAGTATTGATGTTCACTTCACATTGGGAATTAGGATGTAGTTCATGTTCTACTATGTTTATAGAAATCAGAATGTGATGTCCACTCTAAAGTGTTTATGTTATAGAGATATTCATTCCTACTACACGATATTTTTGGGAATAAATTAGTGGATCATGATTCATTATATTTACGTTAATCATTATGTGATGCATTATCTACATTATTTTTGGAAATCAATTAAGGATTCCTTCTCTATTATGATTATAGGAATCTAGTGGTGAATAAATCTCTACTATGGTTATGGGAATCATTTTGTTATTTCTTATCTACAAATTTAATGATGATATGATTATTTCTACAAAAATTATATTTTAATCAAGTAAAAATTAAATAATCCTGTTTTTTTTACAAATATTTTTGATCCATTTATTATTATTTTTTAATATTTTCATGATAGGGCCTATATTTATTCCTATATTTATTCTCCATTTTATTGTTTTATTATCACATGTTTTTTTATTGTTGTTCGATTGTATATGTTTTTTTCAGAATTTTTTATCTAATTTTCAATCATTAATTAGAGAAATAACTTTTAATTATATGATCCTTAACTGTTATATAACATATATTCCATTTTTGTCTCAAATAAATGTGGTCTTACCATTGATGACATTTTGATATGTTTTCCCTTTCTAGGATGTCGAGATCACCGTTTTCCTATATTCAGATTCCACATTTTTAATATATTATTATACACTAGGGTATATAATTTAGTGGATCTACTTTATTTAGAATATTCATACATGATCAAAGGTATTGTAAATTTTTAACATATATACATTATCTGCAAAGAAACTAAAACATCCATTTTTGAGATTGTTTGGTCATATGATGATATAATGTATGACATATTGTAGTAAGTAAAATAATTATATTTCATATAAAATTATATCATATGTAGTTATATAAAATATTTTTATCACAATGTTTTGGTCACTGAGCCTTGGGTGATTTTTTTTTCTATTAGAGGTGGATTTATTTATTTATTAGTATTAGTTTAGTTTTTTCAGTATTTTTTATTCCAAATCTAAAATAAAACCCCTAGGGATAAGTCAATGGTACAATAATAAGGGATAGTACTATGTATATGATAATATACCGATATATTTCTAATGAAAAGTTTTCATGGTTCTCTGAATAATTTCACCCATGTAGAGATTATGGAAAATGGATTTAACAATGAAATAGTTCAACAAAGGGTGAATTTCCCATAAAAAGGATTGTTGCGTATGCAATCAGTATTCTATTGGAGAATTATAATAAGTCCTCAGACCACATTATAGTCTCGAGACTATAAATTGATCTGTTTTGTTTAATCATTTTTTTATTAAAATAAATTACATTGTTAATGAATTATGTTAAGGAATAGGAGAGAAGGAATCCTAAAAAAGAAATTTAAAATGAGACTAATTTGAATTGAACTAAATTTAAATGTATTATTTTTAGAGAGTAACATATTTCATGGTTGAAATTTTTAGGATATTATAATTCAATTATAATATTAATTTGTATCACTATTGAATAAAATATTTATAGTTGAAATGATTATATCAAAGAAGAATATTGTTAATAATATACAATATGGATAATTCAAAGAAAATCATTTGGGGAAACCAATGGGATATAATATTTAAGAGAACCATTTGGTTACTCTCACTATTATATATTGATTAATGATTAATAATTATATTATTTTAAAATATTTTAACACACCAAAGTTGAGTTAGATGAATTTTAATAAAACATCTAGTTAAGAAAATGATGATGTAATGATGATTCAACGTCCTACAACATAAAAACACAGCAATAGATACCTAATATATGTTCTAAAATGAATAAAAATTTATATATGTCTATAATGATTCGAAATTTTTCTTTTAACATTAAAATAGATTATAAGAGGTAATTAATCAAAATTTGAGCTATTTTATTTGAAAATAAAACACCTTATACACATTATATCTCCATGAATATATATCTTATGCATTTTGTAAATTGATTATCTAACCCATGTTTTAATGGGGATTGTGGATATTGAAACCCTCTTAAAACATATGAAATATAGACATATTATATAATAAAAACAACTTATGTGGATAATTCTAATTATGGAATACTTTTCATGAAATCCATTTTTGTGGATTACATATTGGATTTAGGTCAACTTTATATAATAATTTTTCAAATATCATTCAGTAATGTCCTCAATGAATAGATTATCAATGAAAACTTCTTGTTGTAATGTATTATTAGATGATATTTATAGTAACTTACTATGAGAAAATATTATTATATGCTATTTATTTGAATTTAATGAGATTATTAGAAATGGTGTTTTGTCCTCTACAATGTTATAAATGTGATTTAAATAAGAAAAAATTATCATATCAAGCTATAGTGGTCTATTATTAAATATATTCATATAAAAAGACTTTAGATTAAATAATATAATGTTGGATTTTATATAAAAAAAGATTGAATAATTGACGTAATAATCTATGGAAAAACACAATGATTGGGATAACCATATAATGAAGAAAAATAAGTGATCTATATGTTTGAATGTAAAATATCTCTCAAGACATTATATCTTTTGGAACATCTATATTTTAAATACCCAATATTTTTCCATTTCTAGATGATTATTTATATTCAGACTATGCAGTTTTAAGGAGTGTGAAGAGGAAAATGTATAAACATAATACTTTCCAATATATCATTCCTCTAAATATATATAATTTCATTGTTAGTGTTCTCTATATACAGAAAACAAAAACAATCCATTATTTATTATGTAAATATAAAAAGATAATTTCTATGAATAATAAATATTCAAGAAAATTAAAATAATTAATTATTATAAATTTATTACATTTAGAATATATAAAATGTAACATTGGTGAGGAATATTAAATCTTAGATAACTATTTAAATTAATAAATAATTTAATTTAACATTATTAAATAATTAATTTGATAATATTTATTCATCCAATGTATTAAATAGTACATTAAAAACAATTAATCGTGAAATTAAAATGATATAATATTAAGTGTGCATAATATTTTAAACTGATTTTTTTAATTAAATAATTTTTTATATTATTTTTAATTTACATTTCTATGTAAAATATAAAATTATAAAAATTATAAAATTAAAAAACCCTTTTCATTTTTAAATTACATATATTATATTTCTTTAAGGATCTTTGATAATTTATAAAATAATTAACATTGATGTAAAGAGTAAAAAAAAATTATTTTTCTATTACCATCACTTATATGACAACATCATTATACCAAAAATGTATAAATTTTAATAACCGTATTTATATATAAATATTTATATATTTAAAATTAAAATAAAATCTTGAAATATAAATTTGTTAATATATATTTTATGTATCTATTTTTATGGGAGTATCTTTTATTTTAAATAATATTTTTATTTATTAGGTTAAAAAATATATTTACTTATATTGTAGAAATTAAATACAACATAACAAATTTTATATTTTCAATTAACATTTTTATATTATTTAACAAGGAATATAATATTTTAAGGATAAAAATAAGTAAAATATGATTAATTTAAATACTTGGAAATAGAAAAAATTGTTATTCTAAAAGTATTATTTTATAATACAGTGATGTTTTTATCAAACAAAATAAATTAACGTCCACTAAAAATTTACACTAAATTTTTTAAACTGATATTTAATATAATAAAAACCCATTAAATTAGTAATAAACTATAAAAATATAAATGACACATAATGAAACAAACATTGTTTATCTAACAAATAGTTTTTACTATATGATGAAAATAATATTTCATTTATTTCTTCTTTCCAAACTATTTAATGATTTGTAATGATTAATACAATATTCAAATGTTATTCTATTTAATAAAATTTTCATTCTGAATATAAATTCAATTATTTTAAAATATAATTATACTATATATTTATAAACATTAGGTTTATAAATTCCTATTTTTTAGATGGTTAAATTTATACATTCTTATAAATATAAACTACTTAGTAAATAATATTCTAAGCAAACCCCAAATGCAATTTGTAAAAAAATAGAAAGAGGAGTTAAAAATGGGTACGTAATTCTGAAAATGAGTAGTACTGTATTTTTAAGTATTAAATACCCTCAAAATCCATTATTTTATGTTTTAGAAACCCTATTCTAGTAAAAAAAATTATTGCACTTTTGAAAAATAATTGAATATTACAATTGATATATATTCATCCCTTATTAAAGTAGTTAAATTATTCCCTCTTAAAATTTTAAAATCAATTATTAATTTCCATGTAACCCAAAATAATACTCTACTGCTGGATGTCCTCTACATAACCTCAATCCTCGAGTCAAAGAAGTTGTCGATATACCATCTTTTGTAAGGGGTATATTAAGAGAAATATCAAGGTCTGTATTATAGTATTATGTAATCCATATTATTTTATTCATAATCATTGCAATCCTAACTTATACATTATATTGTAATATAATTATAGAATTATTATTCTCTTATATAAGTGTTATAATATAAATATGTCACACATTATGTATTCTTAAACATCCACTGCAAAACAATATATTAAATCATTCAATGGTGAGGTATACCACCTCCAAGAAAAATTTTCATCCATTATTCACCACTTTGTAACTATAATATTTATAATTATGTTATTTAAAAACAATTAGTTTTAATAGGTTATGATTTTTGTAGAGGGAAATTGTTATAAAATTTTATTTCCTCTCACACTTATAAAAATGAAAATGTAAATCAATTATTGTTGAGGACAAACAACACAATGATGTTTCAATTATTTTTTTTCATCATGATATTCTTTCTTAAATAATACTAGAAAAAATACATTCCAACTACTTATGAAAATTTATATCAAAAATTTATTCATATTTTGTGATGATATTAAACACATCATTTACATCATTCACCCTTAAATATATTACATGTCTTGTTTTGGTTGGTCTAACCACCTACATAAAATAGAGTATAAAACTATATCATTGATGAGTATGAGATCAAAAATAATAATAAAATTAGAATATAGAAGGATAATATAGATTTTTTTGGAATTAAATGATTTTAATATGTATTAAACATATTATTAAGATGTTATATTCATGGAGTAAAATTACTAATATGAGATTAAACATACATAATTTAAATGAAAAATAAATAAAATATTAATCAATTAATTATTGAATTTTAAAAAAATATTCATTTTATATTATATTATTGTTAATGATTTATTTATGATAACATTTATTTTAGTGAGTGTGAACTTAAATTAGCATCATAAGGCATGCATGAAACAACTAATGTCAGTAGAACCTAATGTTAAAAATACGAGATAGATAACTGATATATTTGTAATATGTAATCATAAATGAAGTATAATGATGTGAAATTATTTAAAAAAATTCATAATTATAAAATTATCAAAAAAAATTATCGTAGGATAGATAACATGTGGGTATGTAATGAAACATGATAAGGTTTTCTTTGAAAAAGTTTAATATCAATGAAACTTATTTAATTTAAGGCACTAACATTTCATTTATATTTGATGATTTTTTCGAAAAGATTTTTTTTAATATACATGAAATTATTTTCCTTTTAATAGCCAAAATTGTTTTATTCTTTAAATATGATATTATTCAAATGAAAATAAATTTGTAATAGTTTTTGTAAAATAATATATATCTGTTGTGTTATAAAACATCAGTTAGAAAATACATAATCTAATACTATTATATTCTACCTTAAAATATTATTTAATTTATATTTTATACGTATATAAGGGAAAATAACTATTGATTGTGATATGAAACTCTATATTTTATTATCAATGTTGCAACTATTTCAAATAAAAATATATCATTATATATATTTATATGAACACTCAAATTTAGTAATCTTTAATAACATGTTTTTAGATTATTTTCATGAAGTTAATTGAACTCTTAATTATCATTAAATGAAACAATAATTTTTTATAATATCTAAATTAAATATTTTATATTAAAATTTTATTATTATTTTTAAAATGAATTTAAAACAATTGTTTTTTAAATTAATTCATATATAGTTATTTATATATTCTAAATAAATAATTTAAATGGAATAATTATCTACTAAATATATATATAATATTCTATTTGTTTTAAAATGAATGTTTTTTATCGTTTTAAAATCCCCCGCTTCATATTCTGAATGATTACATTTTATTATAGTTTATATGTATTTAAAAAATTGGAATCCAATCTAATATTTTAAAAAATTTATCCAATGATCTTAAAATATTATTTTCAACTCTGAAAAAATCATTCTAAAATATTATCTGACAGTGGGATTAATTTTAATTCCCTATCAATTTTGTTTTTCTTGATTTAATAAGGAATGTTCTAGGGATATATTTTCTTGAATCCCATATCATTTCCAAGTCATGATTAGGTGATGTAAAAAGTATGAATTTTTTCTAGTTATATAAGAATATTTATGTAAGGATGATTACTATTTGACTGGTTGGGTCCTATATAGTCACATAATAGATTATTTACGATTTAAATATAACAAGATATGATATTGTAATTTATTATTTATTTTCAAACCTCATTTTGAATCAAGAAGTGATTACGGCTCCATAATGTTTATTGGAATCTAGATATCATGACCAGTACACTAATATTAAGGGAGTATGTCGTAGTTTTCAAATACACTATGATTATTGGAATGAGGTGGGGATTCATTTTCAATAATTTTTAGGGGAATCAAGTAGGGATTCCAATTTAATATTTCAACGGGAATAAAGTGTTGATTCTTGATTCAATATATTTATGTGAATAATTTGGTGATTCTGTATTCACTCAATTTATGGAAATAATGTGGAAATTTCTTCTTCCCTAGTTTTATGGGGATTATATTGTGATTATATCTACACTATGGAAATCAGGTAGTGATCCTTACTTAAACATGGAATCAAAATCTTGTAATAATTCCAACTGAAATATTTTATTATTTATTCATATATATAATTGTATACCCATATGGTATGATTAATGTTAATATTGAATAGAAATAAATGTCATAAAATAGAAGTGTCATTACTAAAATAAAATAAATACCCCAATCGTATGTGTGGCTAAGAAGCTCCATCATGATAAATTATATCACCATAGAATATTATTTGGTTCAACAATATTCTGGTTTTTACCTTCCAAATCCTTTTATGAGTAAGTCTTTACTAATATCGATTATATCTCAATGATTTTAATGGATTATGTTATTTTGATGTGTTATTCAAGGATGTTATCGTTTATTTCTAATGTTTTCTCTGGGTTCATAATTATATTATACTATAAGAATATGACCATACATAAAAACAATGAATTATGAAATCTGGAGGGATATATAATATTTTTTTGTGTTGATGTTTATCATAAAATATCCATTTAACTATTTGATGAAAAAAGTATTATGGGGAATTTTTACAATGCAATGGATGTAGTATTTTTTAATATTCCCATATCATTTGTTGGTTTTCACTATATTTTTTATGATCACACTACAACGTGACCATTGGATGTGGAAATTTGATTTTATGGGTTTTCCCATGTTGTGATTGTTAAATAATAATGTGTTGGATCTGTCCGTGGGGGTGGGATATTGTTTATGTTAATTTCAACATAATGAGTTTTTTTGGAAATTCTAGTTGTTGTTATGGTCACCACATAACATAGAGAATGAGTGTTCTATCCTAATAATTTTATATAATCCATAATAAAACATATCGGTAGTTGGTTTTAGATTTCGTGAATTTTATTATGATAATTGAGTGGATTGTGATTTTGGATCGTAGGTTGTCGGTCAATCCCCTCATAATAATCTCCATTTACATTCTGTATTTTATATGATATATTTTATTCGGGGTTTGATATTCATTCTATATGTTTTATGGGATCACTAAAGTCATGGATTAAGATAATAAATTTTCATTTTTCTAGTTCATCATTTCTTTTCATTGATAAATTATTGTGGATTAATATTTCTTTGGGGTGGTTCATCTTCAATGATTTTATTGAATTATTACAAAATCAGTTTGAGAAACTCAATAGAGATGATGCTATGATAACAATGTTATTGGTGTCTGAATATCTATCACTAACATATGATTGTTTTATTGATATTGGATACTGTGTTTTTCCGTCCAGGTGGGAAAATTTTGATATATATTTAACTTATGGATCTATTGATCTTGAATGGTCACATGGTGTTTTATAGTATGGGAATAGTCTCTAAAATGAATGTGGTGTTTCATGGGTTAATGATAGTATTATTACATGGTTAACGAGAGGGATGAAGTGGAAACATAGAAAAAAAAATTATTTCATGAGAAATAGGTAAATATTGGTTTTTGGGTTCTTTGAAGAGGAATAGTGAAAATGGATTCCTTTTAATGAATTCTTCAACTACGGTAGACAAGTAGGATAATCAAGGGAAAGTGTAAATGACATGAAAAATGTTATTTAATGAGAAAATTATCTATATATTGACACTAATGATGGTATGTGTGTGTTTATTTAATGAATTTTAGAAATTAAATTACTCGTCACTTATTGGGAAATTTTGATTTAATTTTAAGGAAACTCAAATGATGGGTATCTACATAAAGTAACGAAAATTTCATGTTCGACGTGATAACTATTATTTAATACGAAGATTATGAGAGTGTGATTTTTAGATTATTATGGTGTTGTAAGGTGATTCAAGTAGGATGACATAGAATACTTTATACAGTAAGTGCAAGGATATATGGATTTTTGGGTGATTCATTCAAATACTAAGTGACTATTTTTTCTATAATAGATAATAGGTTTAGTGAGAGGAATTTTATTATGGGATGGTGGTGTAGTATCATTATTTGAGGATTTTGGAATAGTGTTTCACTATTGTTGTGGTCATATTATGTTGTTGTTTCCTCTTACTATGGTGGTTAAGGACATTTGGGTTCTTTGAACACAAAATTATCCATGATGTTATATTGATACCTTGATTATTGTTGCTATCAAGTATGAATTTTTTTGGATTAATATGTTAAATATATTAATCATATTGTAAGAATAATATATTATAAATTTTATCATCATATTTATGACATGTTTTCACACCATCTATATTGGAATGATTGGTATAAATATGTTTTGGTAGTGTACTTAGGAGTGGTGAAACTAGGTCTCCTATAACATAATTTCATATGCTAGTGGATTGGGTGATCCTAAAGTTTTTTTGAATATTTTTAAATCATCCCACATTAAAACTATATGAAATAGTTTAGACGACGAACTATGGTGAAATCTTATTATCCTATGTGCCCTAGGATTGGAATAAATTATTGGTAGGTTTTTATTTCTTTTTACTCAAGATACTATTTAATGTTGGACATATTAATGAACATGTTCACGAAATATGAATTAGTTTCATTATTTAAAATTATCTTTTAATCTAGGTTAATTCATTACACTCTTATTTTCTATATCTTGTTGGGGAACATACTTGGATACAGTAATGGTTCAATTAATAGTTGGGTGATGTTATGGCTTTATTATATGTTTTTTATTAAGGATATAACTATGATGAATATAGGTGACCATTATGGTCATTTCTATTATTATGTATGCTTTGGATTTTATGTACGAGATTAACTAATTATGGGGAAAATTATATTACATATTATATATGTTTTACATAACTAAATTTTTTTGATATGAGTTCTTATATTTAATTTTTTTATATTTGTCTATTATGTTTTTTATTTTTAATGTTTTTATATATTTCATTTTTAAAATATTACTCAGCCTTCGTACTATCACCTCCCATATCGATCCTACTATTTGATAAAATATTATATTAGATGAAGTGTATTTTCTGCATCATAGAACCACATATATTATATTTAAATGGGAAATCATGGTTGGGGATAATTTCAATGTGGTATCAAAGTAGGGTTTTTATTATTTATTAAGGTTGTGGTAGTTGATGATCAAGGATTTATTTGGGATTAGAACAATCACCTTCTTCAATGTTTATCTAGTACTCATACGAGTTGAATTCATATATGAAAATGGTGGACATAATGGAAATTAATGAATTCTAGGAATTTTTTTTATCTACATGATGTTCATATATATGTTTTCTCTATTATTGAATAACAGTTTTTCAATATTTGTCTACATAGGGATGAAGTGGAACTTAATAATCATTTTAGAAATATATGAGACAATATTTTTTCATGTGACTAATTTCGATTTACTTTTTCCATTGTAAATCAGGATTAGTTGGTTAATGTGGTTAAAAAACATACATACATACAAACATATATATATATATATATTCATTTCTCACAAACATAATGGTTGAATTCAAATCATTTGAACATATTTCAACCATGTCATCTATTATATTTTGATGATGGTTTTGTGTATCTTATGTATGTGTTGGTCTTCTTCATGGAGACATGGTTATGAGATATTGAATAAATTAAAGATGAAGAAAGGAGGGATTGCGTATTGATGTGAATTGTGTATTAGAATAATAATTCATGGATATTTATAATTTATATTGAGATAGAGAAACAATCACACTGCTTAGAGTTTCCAAGGAATATAGATACTAGGTGCCAATAATTGTAATGTAGGCATGGGACAGTGTGTATTAATGTCATAATTGAGAGTGTGGTTTTCAAATTATTAAGATTATGTGAATCAATTAGTAATTCCTTATTCACTATAAAAATTAGGTATTTATTCCCAATACTTGATGCTATTAAAAATGTAGTGATTATCACTTCAATATTTTATTATTTTTATAAATATATTAGTTACTTAATTCTTTATTATATTAACATGAATTAAACGACTTATCATTATTCCTAATATTTTAATATTTTGATATTGTTTTTTTCATTTGTAAAAAATATATTTGATATATTGATTTTATTGTATGTTTATATATATTTTTATATTTGATTATGAATAAGATTTTGTTTCCATATTTTATAACGCATACCTCTTAAACTCATATTTTCTATTATAATATTTATTAAACCCTTGACAACATGCATCTATATTTTCATATTTCTATTCCTGAAGTAAAAAATGCTGATTTTTCCATATTTTATTCCAATAAGATATTCAATAATGGAAAAACATTAAATAAATATACAAAACAATTGTAAAATTAGACCCTTATATATTCTCAATACAAAGACACTAATACGTTAAATTTTTAACTATGGTGTGATTATAATTATATGAAATTTTTAAATTATGGTATTGGATTTAAGAAAAAAATGTTCGTATCACATTATATCTTTATAATTCTATGTTACTAAAATAAAACACTATGTTCGATCGAATATAAGATTTTCCATATAAAGATTAAATAAAAAACTAAATATTGTTATTTAAATGATACCTTTATAACAGTTCCATTAAAATTATATGTTTGAACAAAATAATTAAGTTTTAAAAATATGATCTATATATTAATATATAATTAATTTTTTGTTGAACAATAAATTATAAATGAAAATAAAAACATTTTTCACATAAAAGTAAAAGTTTTTCGGAAAAAATATTTAAAAGTTGATAGTGTACATAATAAAAATAAATAGACAAATCACAATATATGTATTATATGAAACCTATATATATCAATCAATGTAATTTATGAAATTCATCTTATGTGTTTTCTTGAAATAATATAATAACAACCCCTTTTTTAAGCACAAAAGATATATTTATCTAAAAAGTCAATTTTATACCTTTTGATGTCAAACATGTTTTAAATATGGTTTTTGAAACTTATAAAAATTATATATTATAAAAAAATTATTATTATAAATATGAATATATGAATTTACATTATTATATATTTTGGAATATTCTAAATAAGATTCATGTTTTGACGAATAGTGAAAAAATACAACATTTCAATTCAGAAGTCCATTTAAAAAATCATTAAAATATTAACTTTTACATTTTAATTATTTAAAAGTATAATTGTATCATTTTTTAATAATTTAATAAAATTCAATTCAACGGAATAAATTTTATGTTGAAATTGGATATAAATGCATTTCATTCTTTTAGAGGTTATTTTATTAAAAATTTCTTTTTCCAATATATCTGTAGGATTACATTGTAAATAATTTCTAAAAATTATGTTTTATTAATTTTTAAAAATGGATTTAATATTTGGTATCATAAGGTATATATTATTTATATATAATCCTTTACTTATTTTTATATTACCAATAGTAACATTAGTATTTTTTATCTATACAGTCAAATATAAATCTAATAATTGATGATAAAAATAAAACAATATATATAATTTAAATACATGGAAATTCAATGGACAATTTTATCAGAAATTCATGTTAATTTTACGAGTCCACATCTTCTGACGGCGCTTGATTCTGATGTCCGGTGTGCCTAAAATCAATTTATGAAGTTTTTTTCAGGAACGTTCAGTAAACGTATGAGCTGGATTTAATATCTTTTGAACCGATGCATGGAATTGAAATATGAGGGAACCGTTGAACTCGCAGCGCCGATATTCGCATAAAGAGACCTTCACCGTTGTTGCGTTCTGTCAAGAATGTGAGTGAGTTTTGGGGTTTTAAATTAGTTTAAATATAAATAAAGTGTTAACATTATTTTCATTTGGGGTTGTTTAATCCTCCAAGAGGAGGTTAGTGGTGGGGGCCACTACACCATAACCTCCCGGGAAAGGTTGTGATGGTGGAGCCCACCCGCTCATAACCACCATTGGGAGGATATTTTAGGGTGACCCACACGATCTTTTTACACCCATTAACTCCCCATTATTTATTGGAGAAATCTATTCATTAATTGGAACTCCTCATCTTATCTAATTTTAGAATTTGGACCATTCCCTACAATTAATTAAATGAGTTCATCATTTAATCAAACACTACTTTGTGTTGTTGTGACAAATAATTAATAGAGACCATCCTTTATTATTATTGTGGTTGTCATAATCTTTTGTGAAGCTTGAGAGATTAGAGCTTTATTCTTCCTATGAAGAACCACCTATGAAAGAAAAACTTCTACTTTGATTTTCGACCGAGATAAAAACTAAGGAGCCGACCACGAAGAATGCCAATGACACATCTTCCTCAGTGTTCTACCCCGGACGCTTCTCGACATCAACAGAATGACGTTCGCCTTACCATAACTCTGTAAACGATCAATGAACTCAAGTTAGGGGGATTTGAGTTTTTTAAAATATGAGATTAAACCTTTGTTCGTCATTGTTCATGTTTTTGGATTTGTATGCCAAATGATATCACCATAACGAGGAGGTTTCAGACTTCACTAACACGGATCGACCCTCCCTCTTTTGGTTGTTCTTTTGTTGACGATGGAGGTATACCACAGAAGAAGTTGGTGGCGCATGGTCTGCCGGACCACCGGAAGGGCACAACACTGTCACGCCTCGCCAAGAACCGTGTTGCGGCCAGTCGAGCCGCGACGGAGCCGGATGGGCGCGGGGCCATCGCATTGTGCCAGAGAAGAAAAATGTCTCGGAGGGCCACGACTGATTGAGGAGGTGCGGCGCCATTGTGCCGCGCGGAGGAGATGGAGGCTGCGACCAAACCGGGCCATGCGGAGGCGGCGCGACACCGTCCCGCCATGCAGAGCCCAGCAGAATAGCGGCGTCGTCGCGCCGCAGTGGAGGAAAAAGGGTGACCGAATGAGCTGGCAGCAGGACCGCGCAACAATCGGGACTCTTCAGGTCCCACAGTTACCAGGCTGGCATGCCAAGCGACTACCATTTCAGAAGGTAGGGGGTATATCCCTCATAGGCGTGGCCAGCCGGCCAGCCACATGGGCCATCTTCCACCCACGCAGGCCAACCGCAAGCCACACGATCCAGTCCACTGGTCTGGCCTCCCTCGGCCGGCCAACCAACGGGCGGGCCACCCTCGGCCGTGCCGCCTATGGTCGGGCTACCCTTGGTTGGGCTGCCCTTAGGATGCGCCCCCTTCAGCCAGACCCCC
Source organism: Viscum album (assembly GCA_963277665.1). Lineage (NCBI taxonomy): Eukaryota > Viridiplantae > Streptophyta > Magnoliopsida > Santalales > Viscaceae > Viscum > Viscum album. Next base: position 1,299,014,082 of record OY728146.1, read on the forward strand.
TTATGTCGGGCCCCCATCGGTCGTGCTGCCTCGGTGCGGGCCACCTTCGGTGGGGCCGCCTTCGGTCGGGCCGCCTCATACTGGGTCGCCCTCGTGTCGGTCCACCCGTCAGGCCGGGCCACCCCTTAATGTAGGCCCATCCCCTCATCTCAGGTTGTTTTCTTAGGCCGGGTCAAATCCGTGTGCCGGGTCGGTCTGACTGGGTCGGACGAGACCCAGATCCGTTTGGCCTGATTTCACCTTTTCGCCCCTTACATGGGCTACGGGTGTCCAATTTACAAACCGCCTGTGGAGATAGAAGTATTGAAGAGAGATGGTTCTTTTGGAATACCCTACTTGAGGTTTGGACACACCTAGGGTACGACCAAGTTGGATTGTACCAAAAAACTAATCGGGCCCCTGGAATGGAAATACCTATAACTCACAGATCAGGCGTTCGATTAATGCGTCATCTATCACGTTGGGTTCTTTATGATGAGAAAAAACTACGTGATACACCAACATAAGGCTACATGGTAGTTGATGTATTTTCTTAAGGCTCGAGGAGCGTACCCTCCTAAAATCGAGCATGATGTGACGAGACTGGACCTGGATGCTCTGTGGGTTCGACAACAATGAGACATGACCTGGATTTCCTTTGGGTTCGACAGTGACGAGACTGGACCTGGATCCTCTGTGTTTTCGAAAACAATGTGACTAGACCTGGATCCTCCATGGTTTGGACAGTGAGGAGACTGGACCTGGATCCTGCGTGGGTTCGACATTGACTAGAGTGGACCTGGATCCTTCATGGGTTCGACAGCAATGAGACAAGACCTGGATCCTCCATGGGTTCGACTGTGAAAATACTGGAATGGGATCCTCCAATGGTTTGACCATGAAGAGACTGGACCCAGATCCTCTATGGGTTCGAGAATGATGAGACATGACCTGGATCCTCCATGGGTTTGACAGTGATGAATTTTGTACTGAGATCCCATGAAGGATCGACAGCTTTGATAGACTGTTGTTTTAATTTTCAATATATATCTGTCGTTCAATAATGAAAGATGATTTAGTGGCTACAACTAAACATCTCTTACTATCTTTTATGTTTAGTGTACCTGGTGTGAGCTGAGTATTTTCCTTCATGTTTACCTCATGTATGAGATGTGTACTCTTCATGACTTATGTATATGTTTTGGCATATAACTAAGTAAGGGTCGATTTTTCATTTTGGATGTTTTGTCGTGGTTGATTTGTGGTGAATCCCACATAGATTTCTTCTGTGAGCTATACATATTGGATTCACCTTGTGTTTTACTTTCTTTGTGGAGTGTTTCTACACTTGTGGAATGGATTGTGGTTGGGTGCAAGGGTGGGAGCCGGATTGTGATTGGTAACTTAGTTATATGTATGGGCATATACCTAAGTATGGATGGTTGATACTTTGTGATTGTATCTTACTACTATGGTTTATCCTTAGTGTATTATGCGAGACCATCTAGGGTCTTGGGGTCCCCTACTAAGTATCATTATACTCACCCCTGCATGAGTTATGCCCACACCTTGTTGTGATGGATGCAGACGACGAACAATACTGACCGAGGCGAAGTGTACCTGGACTGGATAGTACCCGGAGGTGGACCTCTCGACGGGATGGTACCCAGAGGATACGGATGGACATGGAGCGCTGAGAAGGCTATGTATACATACCCTTCAGATGGGATATTTGGTGGACGATACGGAAGTTGCGAGATGCCTTCTATCTGTTGGTATTTTAGTTGTACATGTCTTTTCATTTCCTTGTACTTTACAGTTGGTCTTGTAAATCCATCCCCCTTAACATTCAGCGCTACCATTGTAGTCAGTTTTACTTATTGATTTGCTTCCAGTTTTGTACTCTGATTTTGTATGAATAATTTTTATAAAGTAAATGCCTTCCTAGAATAGGGATTTATGCCTTTGGTGCTAGTCTCCATCCCCTGGCCTATAGGAGGCGGTCTTGGGGTAGTCACGGTACGAGCCCCGAGGAAGAGTCGTGACGTATAATAAACGTACCCTAAAACACTTTAAAATTTTATTTTATGTTATATTTTCTATCAAAATCATTATTTTATTGAACATATTACATAAAGAGGCCACTTTTATGAGAGTATGACATTTATAGTATTAAATTCATTAAAAAGTCATTTTTGTTGCACTTTTGTTTTAGAAAATAAATTATTTTTAGTATGGGGTTATATAGGTGATATATTAGACATTAAATAACAAATTGAAATCCAAATGATTTATTTACAGAATGGTAATTGTTTTTAAATTTATTAATAATATAATTACCTTTAATTGTTATGTAATGAGGATGTAGTAATTGTTTAATTAATGGAGGAATCAAATAAATGGTATTCAAATGATAAAATAAATACAATTTGATAAAAACAATGTCATCCATGAAATTTATGGTTTACCTTAAGTTGTTTTTAATTATTTAATGTAATATTTTTGAATATATAGTATTTTTATGGTATATTTAAAATTTCTAATGTTGAATCGTCTAATATTTATCATTAATGATATTTTAAAATAAATAATACCAAATTAATAGAAATAAAAATTTCAAAAAAATAATTAAGATTTGTATAAAATTTTCATCAATGAAAAAATTATTTTGGGTTTAAAAATGATAGTATTAATATTAACCCTCTTTCTGAAAATAATGTGACATCACATTAAGAATTTAAAATTTTAAATATGGGTAAAATACTTATAAGTATTAAAAAATAGTCAATAACTATAAATTTTTAGTTGTTTGAATGGTATTATACATCAATAAACATTATATTTGTGGTGAATAATTTTGTTTCCATTTTCAATTGAATATAAAATAATAGAAATTTAATATTTTCCACAATTCCAAGAGTGCCTCTCCCCTTTCATGTAGAAGGGAACACATACTTCTATATTCCTCATATATGAAAACCTATTTTTTGGAAAATATATACCGAAATAATTTCATTGATTCAATCACAATATTCTATATGCCATATTTTAGGTATGACACCCATAATAGTGTTTTGAAGGTGATAATAAATTGAAATCACTCAAATAAGAGGTATTATATTTAATTAAGTTTTTTTTTTGTTTTTCTGTCATCTACCACTTCTGTAAAATCATGTTAAAACATAATGAATTTATAAATATTGTATCTTAATTATTAATAATTTTTATGTTAATATCATCACCAAAATCAATCTCTACCGCGACCAAATGGGAATCAATTAATTTTTTCTGTGTGTATATGTGAACTATCACCTCAACGAACAGATATTATTATTTTTTCATGATTGTTATTAAATATTGGTTAAACTAATTGAATAAATGATTATGCATGTTATTAATGAAATAATTATATTTTTAATTGAAAAATATATCTAATAAAATCTAACATTCCATGAAAAATAAAATGATAACTTTGTTCATGTGTACGTGTGAACTAACATCTCCAAAAATAGATGTGGTGGATTTTCAATCACCATATCACATGAATAGAATAAATAAGGATATTAAATTGATTAAAGTGCAAATTTTAATATTATGATACTTAGGGGAAGGTAAAACTGTAATTACATTCCTTTCATAATGATAATTGAAATAAAAAAATTTTTATCATGTGTGCGTGAAATTTATCATCTCATCTATTGTAATGTAGTTCATTTTTAAATTCCACATATACTAAATATAATTAAAATTTTAATTGAAGTATAAATTCTATTATTATTTCATTAATAGTATTCTTGAGATGACTGACTAATGAGCACTTTAACAATAGTTATAATGATAAATTCATTTATGTCTCAAATATAAAATATCATCAAAACTTATAAAGTGAAAATAAATTATAAATTTATCCATTAAATGTATTTAATAAATGATTTAAAATAAAAATTAAACATTACATATTTTTGAAGCAGGTAATTAATAAAATATTTATTATTATTCGCAATGATAAAGAAAATATGCGACAATTTAGACTCTTGTTAAGATACTTTTAAACTAAAACATCATTTTCATTGTTTTAATGATTTTTTTTATATATGTATTTATGTTTCAGGTAAAAATTATAAATTTATATTTTTTTTATAGTTTCTATTTTAAAATTAATTTTTCAAAATTCTAATTTTATAGTTTCCTTAATATTCTTCAAATTAGTTTGGAACACATTGATTTAAAAATAATAATTTTATAGTTTTAACTTGGGTTTTGAATATGGATTTGTTGTTATAATAACTAAAATATTTTAATATTTTTTAAATTAAATTTTATGGTTTACATGATTAAAATTTAACATCTTTTTGTGTTATGATTATATAATATTACATTTACATTTTACGGTCATTTCATTGATAAATGAAGGATGTGTGGTTATGTTATAACCTGCAATGCATTGGGTATGTAATTTATCTTTATGACTATAACATTAGTTAGAGTTTCATGTACAAAATTAAAATGAATTTGTATTACAAATTTTATATTGATTTTTATGGAATTTTTTATTTATGTTTATTTCATATGTAAGATTGTCTTGCATGTAAGTCGATTGTACGATTATTAAATTTGAAAGAGTGATACGTATGGAATTCAAAAGCATGGCTATTCCATTTTAGTTTGATTATGTAAAATTTTGAGAAATTATCATTTATATGATCTCATATGATTTTTCATAAAAATAATTTAATTTTAAAAATGTATTATAACATTGTTTTTTAAATTATTATTACTTTTTAGTGTGAGGATTTATATTTTATATGAATTGTTGTAAGGGTTTTCACTGGACTCATGGTTACTGTTTTTATATTTTTTCTGATCATTATTTCTCAAAAAATTATTTAAATTATTTTCCATTGGGTTTATGGATGATTTTGTTAATATATGAGGATATGTGATAATTTTGGTTATATATCAGCCTATGAAATTATGTTTTATTTCAATGATTATTGTTTTATGATCAATATAGATACTAAGTATAAGTGCCCATGTGTAAGGTATGTGTTTTCAATATAATATATTTTACTAATCCTATAATATTGTAAACATAAAAGATCATTTGAAAAATAAAGTAAATTATAGGTTTACAATAACAATAATATATGATTTTTATGGTTGGGTCCATACAGTTTTTATCAGAGTAGGTTTTCGTCAACTTTGGATGTTTTGGTGTTATTTAAGAGTTAGGGATATCATCAGGTGTATATAATTTTACGATTGATCGTAAGTTCTATGTATTAAAATCACATATCAGTATTTATGTTATGAAATATTATCATGACAAATTTTAATTCTACAGTTGTTTATTTTATATATAACTATGAGTTATTATTTTTTGCGACGTAATATTAATTGAATTAGATAACCTTTATGTTTGAAACATGTTAGGGTTATTCTTGGGGATTTTATATTATTTTAAATAAATTATAATAATTATATAGTGTTTCTAAAACTAAAAATCATAGGATGGGTGAAAACCACTCGCATCTGAAAGGGCCTCCAGAATCGATCCCACAACTGAAAGGCGACCAGGTTTTATCTCCTACCACTAGCCTACATGACGAATCATTTAGTATTTCCTTTTTTTTGTTAATTGATATATGTTGATGAAAAATAAGGTTATTTGGGTAACATTTTATTTTTTTAATACATTTACATGGCATTGGAAATTTGATATTGCGATTAAGAGAATAATGATATTTCAGGAGAGATTCATCTTTCATGGAATCCTAAATAATCAACATAAATATAATAATATGAGATTTCATTTTATGAATAATTTTTTATTTATATTTTGAAAAATATATGTTTTTATTATATCATTATGTTGATTTAGTTTCTTTATGGAAATAAATATCGTATTTTAGGAGATTATGTAATTTAAGAAATTACATTATTAGTATAGGACATTAGGATTGATTGATGTTATTTGAAAATAAATGTCAATATTTACCTTTAAATACATTGAATTCTTATCCTTATTAATTTTTGGTTTAAATATTATTATGGGTTATATTTAATAGTTTTATGGATAGATATTTGATAAATTATCTTTTTTTGTTCATTGTTTATTAATTTTTAATATTATAGATTGAATTACATTTTCCTCATATATGGTTTAATATTTTAGGGTAATTTTATTATGTATCCAAGCCATTTTGGTTTTGGTTAATGATTCATGATAGGATAAATATATTAATAACATTTTGAAGATCATTTCATTATCTATATTTTTATTATATTGGTGAATGCATGAATAATTCATCTAAAATACTCATCATTTAGAGAAAATGGTGAGTTTGGGGTGGAATTAGATTAATAGATTAAAAACTTCTTGTAATGTGTGTATATTTTTCTTATTACATTAATTAATGTAGTAAATGAATTCTTTTAAATATGCGAAAAATATTTTGAAAACAATGTTATCTGTTTTCATCTCTTACTAGAAAATTAATGAACCTTCTACACATAACAGGTTTATTTTATAGTCATTGTGAACATTATCATGACCATGTTCCCTACCACTCTCCCCAAAAAATTAACAGTTAGTTTTCTTATCCATTACCATGTTCTAAAAAATGGATCCTTAATATTTGTTATCTCAGGTGACCATCATACATCCCTTTCATTATTTTTTAGTGGACGATTCTAAAATATGATTTGCAATATATAATTTCCACGATGTTTTTTGGAAAATTCAAAATCACTATTATTAGATCCCATGTAAAAATCTTGAGTAACATTAATATTAAATGGTTGGGTGATAAATTAACATCTTAATATTTAAAAATTGATACAATGAGTTTTGTCGTGTAAGGATATAACACATTGAGTTTAAATAGAAAAATAAATATTATTATATAAAGCTTACACTTATAAACTAGATATTCGAATAAAGAATATAGAAATGGTTATTTTAATTAAAAATATTTTTTCTACATAATTTTATAAAAATAATTATTTTTAAGAAAATTAATTATAAATGAAAATAACACAATTTTTAAAATAAATGAAAATTTATTTCTGAAGAACTATTTAAATTTTTTCATGTGACATTAACATCAAGAAATTATAATTAAATTTTATGGATTATTTTATTTATATAATTAAATATATTTATTTAATATTCAATATGATTATTATAATCTTTATTAAATGTTTTTTAGGTATGATATTAATACAAAAATAATTTTAATCCTAATATTGGTTTTTATCAAAAAAGTTTTTTATGCTGTCATTATAAAAAAAAAATTAAATAATATTTTTGAAACATTTATAAATTATATATTAAAAAAATTCATTACTTTAAATAGGAATATAATAGTTTATATAGGATATATTATTGGTATATTTCTTTTATGTTTCTTATTGAGATGAATAGTGAAAAAAATATTTCATTTTAAATTTAAACTATTGTTTCATAATATATATTTATAGAATTATATAATAGTATTTAATGGTATTTATACATAATTATATCATATTTATCATTTCTTCTATTAAATGTCACTAGAATCAATCTCAAATTGAAATTGGATATGAAAACATTTCCATCTTTTGGATGTTCTTATATTAAAACAAGATGTTTCATCCCATCTGAGGGATTAATTATTAATTAATATATAGAAATTATGATTTATTATAGTGAAAAATCTGATTATTTATTATGAATAATAACATAAAAATTATTTAAATATTTCCCATTTACTTTTTAACAGTATGAAAAGTAACATTAGTAATTTTTTATTAACATAGTTAAAGTTAAATCTGGTAGTTTAGGGTTAAAATAATATTATTAATATTATTAAATAATGCATACACTTTTTCTAATATCTTCTTATGAGATTTTTTTATCCTGAACCATCCTTTTTCCGATAGTGTGACGATTTATTAGAACTTAGGTGAGAGTATGTCATTTGTAAAATTAAATTCAATCAAAAATAATTATTTTATTATTTAGGTTTTAACAAGTGAAATGTTTTTAATATTAGGAATTGTTGTTGTTATATTTAAAATAATAATAATTTAAAGTATAAATTAATTATCTAAATAATTTTATGTTATTTATAATTTTAGGGATAGAATAATTACATTAAATGGTGAAAAAATAATGATATAGTGAATGATTAATTAATTTATGATTAAAATAACTATTTTAATAATGTTACATAAATTTACATTGGTATAATTAATATAATTGATGACTCTTTCAGATTACTATAACATTCATTTTATTATTTAATGTTGTTTTTTTGAATATATCATGTTGTTATGAAATTGTTTAATAATTTATGTGATGAATAGTGTATTGATTAACCTAATTGATATTTTAAAAAATAAAATTTAATTAATAGATATAGAATCCTAAAAATATAATTTCTCCAATTAAATTTTATATATATAAAAATTTCATGAATGAAAAATTTATTTGTGTTTTGGATTTTTATTTTAATTATATTATCCCCTAAATGATAAATTAGATAACATCATAGAAAGATTAAAAAATCTTATGTAATGATTAACACAATGAAATATGAATATGGAAATAGAAAAAACCTATATTATTTTCACTATATGAATCTAATTCAACAAAAAATCATCATATCGTAATGTTAAATTAGATTGGATCCACTATTAATAGAAAATTAATATATATTAATTTAATATTATCATGAATTTCTATAGTGCCCCTCACATTTCATATAAAATGACATGTCATATTCTCTATTCCTCACATTAGAAAACATGTTTTATGAATAAAATATAAAAAACCTTTCTTGAATCACACACCACCTTCTAGAGACATTATTTTTGGTGTAATACTCTATTTAGAGGTATTATGAGATAATCAAATGAAATATTTTGTAGAAGATGTAATGTTTTTTATTAATTAGTTCTATTTTATTTCTTATACCAATTCCTTAAAATATATACAACCAAAATGAAAAATAAATATTTCATACTCAATATATTTATATTTTATTATGTTAATATCAATACGTGAATATATCTCCACGTTCATAAAATGAAAAAACATCTAGTCGTTTGTTTGTATGTCTTAACCATAACCTACACAAATTGATATTATTAGTTTTCCATAACTATATCAAAATAATTGTTATAATTATGAAATTAATGACTATATTTTATATCCATGATATAATTATCATTCTAAAAAATTTAAATTACATTCTTACATTCCATGTAATGAATGATATTATCGTTAAAGAATTCATGTATACTATCACCATTACGAAGCGATGTGATTCATTTTTAATCAATACATCAAACTGATAATATATATATATATACTTTTTTAAAATTATTAATGTGATATTAATTTTTTTATAATCATTATGGGATGATAACATAATACATACCTAATTTTTTTAATGATCAACAAAAGAGGAAACATTATCCATGAGTACGTACGACTTACCATCTCCATCATTTTAACATAGTCAATTTTTATTATCTGTATGTAATTGATGAAATTAAAAGTTTAATTGATGGATAAATGTGATTATTATCTCATTATTTTATTTGATATGATGTCTTAGTGTTCTATTTGATAATAGAAATCATACCAAATTAATTTCGGTCTCAAATATCAAATATGATCGTAGTATCTGACATGAACATAAATAATTAAGTAATTTTTATATCATGTAAATAAGTGATATAAAAGGAAAAAAAGTAACTGTTCTAATGAAATTATATAATTAACCTTTTATTATTATTATAGTAGATACATAACATACATGATGATTCTTTCGCATTCTAAGATACTATTAAATTAAAAAAAAACAATTTAAATGTTTTAACAATTTATCCTTCTAAATATTAATCTTTCATGCCTCTATTTTCAAACATGGTTTTATGAATGTATTTTTATAGATATAAATTACTAAATTGTAAAGACTCGTAAATTTCAAGGAATTTTTTTTCTTAATTTCATTGGAATTTTGTGAGTGCGCGGTTTCAGACGGTACCAGATTCTAATGCCCGGTGTGCCTGGAATAATTTTCTGATGTTTTGTTAAGCTTAAATTAACGCGCATAAGCAGTTTTCCTGAAAAAGTAGAGTAACTCTTGAACGGTTTCTCGGATCAGAAATCTGAGGGCACCGTTGCGCTCAGGATAGCGGGATTACCCTAGGCACGACTTATGTTTAGTCGGCACGTGCCTCCTATGAGAAATTCAAAAAATGGTTTAACCGTAAATAAAATAATTAAATAAATTATTTTATGTTTCAAATACTTATAACTCGCAAACGGTAGCTCAGATTAAAAATCCGAGACCACTGTTGAACTCGTGAGGGCATTATTTATTTATGTAGATACTAAATATGGCCGCCGCGAGCCACCTGAAAAAGTTAGTTTTTGGCCGCAAATAAAATAATTAAATGAAAATTATTTTATGGTAAAATTCGTAACATCTAAATGGTAACTCGGATTCAAAATCCAAGAGTACCGTTGGTTTCGTTGGGGAGTGTTTCACCTAGGAAAAGCCTAACCATGACCGCAGTGGGTCGAGGGTGACTGATATTAATTTTACAAAAAAAATTTCAGGTACGATCAGTAAACGCACGTTTGGAATTTTATAACTTTTGATCCAATGCTCGGAATTGAAATCTGAGGACACCGATGAACTCACAGCCCCAGTATTCACTTAAGGGGACCTTTACCGTAGTTGTGTTTTATGCGTGTTGAATGTTAATTTTTTTGGGGATTTTTAAAAATAAATAAATAAAATGGTTGTGCACCATTTTATTTATTTGGGTGGTTATATCCTCAAATAGAATGTTAGGGTTGGGGCCTACACCCCACATAACCTCCCATGGGAGGATATTTGTGTGTTGGGACCCACACGAGTCCTAACCCTTCACCCCCCTTAAACTCCCCTTACTTTTATTTCATTGCCAAATCATCCATTAATTATGTGAACTCTTTCACCTTCCTCTTTCTCATTTAATATGCCAACACTACAAGTTAATTAATGACCAACAAATAATTAATTAATTTTGTGTCATGAATTAAATTTGAATTATTTTGTGTTGCATAAAACTTCTTTAAATAGGTTAATTCTTTTGTAATATTTACGATAGAAAGTATTTCGGTGGGAACCTCTGGAGGATTAGAAAGAGAGGTGTTCTTCCTCCAACGAAGAATGCGAAGCCACCGACGACGTACCTTTTCTTCTCCTTCCTCCACGTCATGGGAGGAGACAACGCTGCGGGGAACATCTCCAAAGACGACGACTCTTCCTCCAACATCAACAGAATCGACACCATTCTTCTGCGACGTCCGACCACTGCGACGTTAGACTTGTGTTGTTTAACGACGTGCGACGTCTTTGCATGGTAGGGGTTATGTTCAATTTTAATGGATTCCCTTTCACGATTTAAATTTCTCATGATGAATGCGAATTAAATAAATTAATTCGCGGATCGATAAACAACTGATTGAATTAATTTTCTTCTTATTTATCTTGAATTTTAAATTCTTGAAGCTTGATAAATATTTAATTTTCAATTCCCCATGTTCATGATTCTCAAAAACTATGGCCAAACTGAAACGGCTGTCGATAGGAACTTTGACCGTGATATTTCCTTATTTATTGTCCACGGATTCTTCGCGTGTTCTTCATCCCCAAATAAGTAAGCACGCTGGAAACTCAATGTTTCCTTTAGCGCGACATACGGACGTGAAGATCTCGACCTGAGGATCATGAATATGAGTTCGTATCTTTTTTCCGAGTTAAATAGAAGTTGGAATGGAGTGTGGAAGGTGGAGGCCACTGGTAAAGGTCGTGGGGAGATGTCGTGTGAGGAAGCAGGTGATGCGGGAGTGAGCGCATCAGGGTTTTACGGTGAAGACAGCAGTGGCGCGGCAGGATGAAGGCAGTCGCGACGGTTCTGGCGAATGCAGCGGGTGCAAGAGGTTGGCCACTGGGGTTCACAGTAGAGGCGGCGTGAAATCGTGAATGAATAAGTTATGAGATTTGATAGAGAAGATGGAATTGAAATGATATAAAATAAAAAACAAAATAAATGGAAAATGAATTCCCATGTGGAAGCCGCATGTATAAAATGAATGCCCATGCGTTGATTGAATTTTGAGTTAAGGAAAAACAAATATATAAGTAATAATAATAATAAAATATTGTTATTATTACATTTGTTGGTAAAAAACTTTTTTATGCCGTAACATCTTCGTGCTAACTCGGTTTCACAAGCCGTCTACGGCAGTGTGACCATGACTTCGAGACGGAATTTATGAGTCTAATATTGGATTTATTTTTCGGTTTTTTTGGATCGGGTACCCGAAGCGCTCAGAAAATAAAAGATTTAATATTATTATGAAATCTTTGACCCGCCGTAACTCATGTGTGAGACGTCTGATTGGATTTTCGTCTATGGAGATGTAATCCTGACATCAATATGGCCAATTCAAGTCTAATGTTGAATACTAAATTGTGGTTCATGGCTCGGGCCCACGAAACACCGAATAATAATATTATTATTATTATTACGGGGTCATGTATTAGACATATCTCTCTCATACGGTGTCGGAATGTCGAACCGTCTATGAGGTTACAACCCTGGAATTAGGACTAATGTTTCAAGACCAATTTAGGATATTTAAGTCGAGGTCGAGGTGTGGGCCCCACGAGGCCCGGTTCGTGCGTGTTGCGGTGAAATGAAACTTTTTCACCGGCTATCCCTTTTGGACCAATGGTTAGTCCATATCATGTGTTTTTTCATATGGATCGGAATTGTGTGACCGGTTTAATTAACCAGTGTCATTTGATGTACGGCCGGGTTGGTTCGAACCTGAAACCAAACGGGCCCTCGGAGTGGAAACACATATATCTTGACTTCTGGACGTCCGATTGACGTGCTATCAACTTTGATATATTTCTCTTGATGAGATAGAACATTTGGCATACTTATCTTGAGTTTTGGTTGATGTTGGATAGTGGTCGGGTTGGATTGTACCCGAAATCCAACTGAGCCCCTAGAATAGAAGATCTAATAACTTTCAGACAGGACGTCCATTTGAAAAACCATCAGCGGCGTTGATGATCACATTGAAAAATGGTACCTATGAGTATAACCTATGAGAGTTCAGGGTACAGTTGGGATACGGCCAGGTTGGTTCACACACGAAACCAATCGGGCCCCTCGGACGAAAAGGAAAATAACTCACAGACCGAGCGTCCGATTGATGCACCGTCTGTTGTGTTGAGACCCCTATGAAGAGGCGGTCCATTGAGATACTTCTTCATGAGACATTGAGATACTTTGAGTATAGACCTATAGCTAATGGAGAAGACCCTCCCGGAGACGAGCGTATGGAGTACGGAGACCGTGTAGACGGCTGAGACCTGGCGATTGCTTGACCGAATCGACTTGGAGTGAGTCGACTAGCCCAGTGGATGGAACACTACTTTGTTTGGGTGCAGACCCATGGCAGACGGAGTACTACTGTTTTACATTATAGACCCGCGGTACTCATTTGGAGAGTACCTCTGCAGTCTATTAGGGGGTGTGCACTACTGTGTTTGGGTGGCATACCTCGGCGGGAAGCACTACTATGTTTGGGTGGCTGACCCGTGGTACCCGACAGGAGGAGTACCTCAGTAGTCTTAAGATAGTGAGTAGTACCTCGGAGTCGTGACAGGACCAATGTACACTCCAGAGACGGGCCTCTTCCGGAGTTATTGTATTGATAATGAAAATCCAAGTTGAGCTGATTTTATGAACATTCTGTTTACCTCATGATTGAGATGGGTCATTTGATAACTTAGGTATATGTATTGGCATATACCTGGGTAGTGGTTATTCGTTGAGTCTATGACCTTTGTGTTTACCTCATTATTTAGATGGGTGACTTGATAACTTAGGTATATGTATGGGAATATACCTGGGTAGTGGTTATCCTTTGATTTCAAGACCTTTTTGTTTACCGCATGATTGAGATGGGTTACTTGATAACTTAGGTATAAATATGGGATTATACCTAAGAACGGTTATCTGTTGTGATTCTACTTTGTGGTTATCCTTATTGGATTTAGAGAGACCTTGAGGGTATCGGGGTCCCTACTGAGTATCATTATACTCACCCCAGCATGGGATATGACCGTACCTCGTTGTGTTGGTTGCAGACGACAGGCAGCGCTTACAGAGCCCAAGTGTTTGAGGACTGTACGGTACCCAGAGGTGGATCTCATGACGAGTCACTATCTGGAGGTGGACTTCACCACGATACAACACCCGGAGGGGGTTGACGGGAGAGAGCGTTTTGGAGGCTATATGTACCTACCCTTCAGGTAGGATCTGTGGTGGACAATCCATGAGCTGAGCTATTTGTACCTACCATTCAGGTAGGATCCTTGGTGGATGATCTAGGAGTTGTGCTATCTATACCTACCTTTCAGGTAGGATCCGAGGCGGATGACCCAGGAGCTATTTCTATTCTTCCAGCTGTTTGTCTTTTCTGTTGTACTTTCATTCAGTTGTAGCTGTACTTTTCAATTGGGTTTGTATTATGGCCCTTTTCCTTTTCAGTACTTCTTTTCTATGTAGTGTTTACATCCGCTTGTACTCTGTGGTGTTTTGTTTACTTTTATAAAGGCAATGCCTTCCTAGTTATCGGGAGTTACGCCTTTGGTGCTAGTCGCCAGCCCCTGACCTATGGAAGGTGGGGTTGGGGTAGTCATGGCACGAGCCCTGAGGATGGGTCATGAGAAATTGGTATCAGAGGAGTCGGTTCTACCACAGAACCTATAACTCTGATATTCCCTTTCTGAGAAGAAATAGTGTTAAGGGTACCGAGTGTGTTCTTCAGTTCAGGGAGTCCAGTGTTGGTGCTGCGACCGACGTATCCATACACCCGGACCCCGACTACTGATTTCCGACATTTTGCACGAAAAACACAAATTATGTGTTTGTTTCCAAGAGTTTTAAATTCAGCTCAAACCAGGTCAGCTCACCAGGTATAAATCGTTTGACCGTGCCATATATGTTCAGGATGTCTCCATGCAGACAGTCAGTTGGAGTTCTGAGATACTACATGATGACGGCCCATCGAACGATGAGGCTCTGGTGCAGGTCCCTTTTTACTATGTTGGCACCCTCAGGTGGTGTACCAGCAGCACCACCACCTGTTGGGCAGCACATTCTACCAGCTGTACTAGAGGATGGTGCACGCTGGCAGAGCGTGTTGCACGAGTTCCAGCAGCAGAGGCCTTTGAGGTTACGAGACGTGACAGATTCCCAGACAGCAGACCACATGCTGGAGGAAATTGCTAGAGTTTTCCGCCTAGCTGAGACATCAGTAGAGTGGATGGTGGACTTGGCCACTAGTGTTTTCCATTGAATGACCATGAGGATGGTCCGTATTGTGATGAGGCTTTGGTACGTGGACCGATGCCAGAGATAGTACATTCGGGTAATGTGCCAGCTATATCACTTCCTGTTGGTCAGCAGTTATAACCGGTGGTACCGGTAGATGACACTTGTAGGCGTAGTGCCTTACATGTGATTCAACACTAGATACCCCTCATGTTCCGAGGTGAGCCTGACTCATAGGTGGCTGAGGACTGGCTTGAGGAGGTGGCTGAGAGTTTTCTAAAGCTTATACAGCTTCGGCAGGATGACATGTCGGTAGATGAGTATTCATCGAGGCATACCGATCGATCCTGGTACTTGATGACTACGATAAGATCAATGCTTTAGAGCTCAGACCTCAGAGCTAGAGTAGTCCATTGTGGTTGAATGTTCTCGGCAGAACGAATACAGCTAGAGAATGTTAGAAGTGGAAGATCATGGAATTGGCCCCAGTCTCAGAGACTTGGGTGTGTAAAATGTTTCAAGAAGAGGAAGTGTTAAGGACAGATGAATCTGCAGAGCAGTAGACATGGAAGAAGCTCTTGGAGTGTAGCATGAGGTGGTGTACATTTCGACATGTTACAACCACCCGCCTTTGTAGTCCCCGCCAGGCTCAGGGAGATGGAGGGTAGGGGAAGAGAATAGCTGAATGTGGTCACAGAGTGTGACCCAAGGGCTCTAAGAATGATTTGAGGAACGGTCTGTGTCTACTATGAGCTAACATATCAATAGACATAGGTACCAATCATTCCTTCCTTCCACGAATCTTGTCCCAGACCTAGAGTTTCCAGTTAAAAACGTTGACTTGACCCTCACGTCTGGAGATACCTTTGAGAGTAGACATGATAGACACACTTACGCCGATAGGTGTGATCTGACCCTTGAGGCGAGAGTTTCAGTTGGAAACTCTTTGTGGCAGCGTCGAGGCCTTATGATGATAATTTGGGTACGGACTGGGCAACCACAGTTCATACACGGATTGATGGTATTAGGCAAAAAGGTTGTGGTTTACTTACAACGATGGGATGAGTTTTCCTTGGTCGGTGAAAAGGAAACCACAAGCAACACAGAAACCCCTAGGAGAGCACATGGGAACGGAAGGCTCAGATGCGTTCTTAGTACCACGTTTTGTTTCCCCTAGTGTGTGTTGAAGTTTTATGGGGATGTAAAGCCCTGAGGTGAGAGTAATGTAAAGACCCGGAAATTTCAGGAATTTTTTTTCTTATTTTCTTTGGAATTTTTTGAGTGCCCGGTTTCAGACGGCACCTGATTCTGCGGCCCGGTGTTCCCAGAATAATTTTCCGATGTTTTGTTAAGCTTAAATTAATGCGCGTAAGCAGTTTTCCTGAAAAAGAGGAGTAACTCTTGAAAGGTTGCTCGGATTAAAAATCCGAGGGCACCGTTGCGCTCCGGATAGCGGGATTACCCTAGGCGCGACTTATGATTAGTCTGCATGTGCCTCCTATGAGAAATCCCAAAAATGGCTTAACCGTAAATAAAATAATGAAATTTATTAATTTATTTTTCAAATGCTTATAACTCACCGGTATCTCAGATTAAAAATACGAGACCACCTTTGAACTTGCGAGGGCATGATTTATGTAAGTAGATAATAACTATGGCCGCGGCGAGCCACCAGAAAAAGTTAGTTTTTTGGTGGCAAATAAAATATTTAAATGACAATTTTTTTATGGTAAAAATCATAACTACTAAACCGTAACTCGGATTGAAAATACGAGAGTACTGTTGGGTTTTTTGGGGCATGTTTCACCTAGGCAAAGCATAACCTTGACCATAGTGGGTCGAGGGTGACTGATATTAATTTTCCAAACTTTTTTTTCGGGTACGTTCAGTAAATGTACGTTCAGAATTTAATAACTTTTGAACCGGTGCTCGGAATTGAAATCTGAGGACACCGATGAACTCGCAGCACCGGTATTCACATTAGGGGACCTATACCGTAGTTTCGTTTTATGTGGGTTGAAAGTTAACATTTTTGGGGATTTGTAAAAATAAATAAAGAAAATGGTTGTGAACCATTTTATTTATTTGGGTGGTTATATCCTCAAAGAGGAAGTTAGGGGTGGGGCCCACACCCCACATAACCTCCCATGGGAGGATATTTCTTATTTGGGACCCACACAAGGCCTAAACCATCACCTCCCTTAATCTCCCCTTACTTTTATTTCTTTTCCAAATCTTCCATTAATTATGTGAACCCTTTCACCTTCCTCTCTCTCATTTAATATACCAACACCTCAAGTTAATTAGTGACCCACAAATAATTAATTAATTTTGTGTCATGAAATCAATTTTAATTATTTTGTGTTGCATTAAAATTATTTAAATGGGATAAGTCTTTTGTAATATTTGCGATAGCAAATATTTTGTTGGTAACCTCTGGAGGATTAGAAAGAGAGGTGTTCTTCCTCCGACGAAAAATGCAAAGTCATCGACGACATACCTTTTCTTCTTCTTCATGTGCATCAATAGAGGAGACACCATTGTGGGGACCGTCGCCAACGACGACGGCTCTTCCTCCAACGTCAACTGAATCGACACCATTCTTCTGGGACATCAGACCACTGCGACGTTAGTCTTCTGCGGTTTGACGACGTGCGACATCTTTGCAAGGTAGGTGTTATGTTCAATTTTAATGGATTCCCTATCTCGATTTAAATTTCACATGATGAACGCGAATTAAATAAATTAATTAGCGGATCGATAAAAAATTGATTGAATTAATTTTATTCTTGTTTATCTTGAATTTGAAATTATTGAAGCATGATAAATATTTAATTTTCAATTCCCCATGTTCATGATTCTCAAAAACTATTGCCAAACTAACACGGCTATCGATACACACTTTGACCGTGATCTTTACTTATTTATTGACTATGAATTCTTCGCGTGTTCTTCATCCCCAAATTTTTAAGCGTGCTGGAAACTCAATGTTTCCTTAAGTGAGACATAATGATGCGATGATCTCGACCTGAAGATCATGAATATGCGTTCGTATCTTTTTTCCGAGTTAAATTGAAGTCGGAATGGAGTGCGGAAGGCGGAGGCCATTGGTGCAGGTCGTGGGGAGAAGTCGTGTGGGGTAGAAGGTGATGCGAGAGTGGGCGCATCAGGGTTTTATGGTGAAGACCGCAGCGGCGCGGCAGGCGGAAGGCAACCGCGACAGTTCTGGAAAATGCAGCGGGTGCGAGAGGTTGGCCGCTGGGGTTCACAGGAGAGGCAGCGTGAAATCGTGAGTGAATAAGTTATGTGATTGGAGAGAGAAGATGGAATTGAAAGGATATAAAATAAAAAACAAAATAAATGGAAAATGAATTCCCATGTGGAATCCTATTGTAGAAAATGAATGCCCATGAATTTATTGAATTTTGAGTTAAGGGAAAAAATAAATAAGTAATAATAATAATAAAATATTGTTATTATTGCTTTTGTTGTTAAAAAACTTTTTATGTCGTAACTTCTTCGTGCGACCTCGGTTTCACGAACCGTCTGCGATAGTGTGACCCTGACTTAGAGACGGAATTTATGATTCCAATATTGGATGTCTTTTTCAGGTTTTTGGATCAGGTACCCGAAGTGCTCGGAAAATAATAGACTTAATATTATTATTAAATCTTTGACCCGCCAAAACTCATTCGTGCGACGTCTGATTGGCTTGCCGTTAGTGGAGATGTAATCAAGACATCAATACGGTCGATTCAAGTCTAATTTTGAATACTAAGTTTTGGTTCATGGCTCGGGTCCACGAAACACCGAATAATATTATTATTATTATTACAGGATCTTGTATAAGACATATCTCTCTCATACGGTGTCGTAATGTAGAACCGTCTGTGAGGTTGCGACCCTGGAATTAAGACGGATGTTTCAAGACCAATTTTGGATATTTAAGTTGAGGTCGAGGTGCGGGCCCCACGAGGCCCGGTTCACGCGTGATGCGGTGAAATGCAACTTTTTCACCAGCTATCCGTTTTGGACCAATGGGCAGTCCATGTCGTGTGTTTTTCCGTATGGTTCGCAATGTTGTGACCGGTTTAATTAACCAGTGTCATTTGAAGTATGGCCGGGTAGGTTCGAACCCGAAACCAACCAGGCCCTCGGAGTGGAAACGCTTATATCATGAGCTCCGGACGTCCGATTGACGTGCCATAGAGTTTTTGGGATTCTTCTTGATGAGATAGATCTTTTGGCATAATTATCCTGTGTTTTGGTTGAAGTTGTATAGTGGCCGGGTTGGATTGTACCCAAAATTCAACCGGGCCCCTGGAACGGAAAAGCTGATAACTTTTAGACCGGACGTCCGTTTGACGAACCGTCAGCGGTGTTGGTGATCATATTGAGAAATGGTCCCTATGAGTATACCCTATGAGAGTTCGGGGTACAGTTGAGATACAGCCGGGTTGGTTCGCACAAGAAACCAACCGGGCCCCTGGGACGAAAAGACTAATAACTCACAGACCGGGCGTCCGATTGACGCACCGTCTATTGCGTTGAAACCCCTATGACGAGGCGGTCCTTTGAGATACTTTTTCGTGGGACTTTGAGATACTTGTAGTATTGACCTGTTGCTTGTGGAGCAGACCCTCCTGGAAACGAGCGTACGGATTACGGAGACCGTGTAGCCGGCTGAGACCTGACGACTACTTGACAGACTCGACTTGGAGTGAGTCGACTAGCCTAGTGGACGGAGCACTAATTTGTTTGGGTTCAGACCCATGGCGGACGGAGCACTAATGTGTGACAGTGCAGACCCGCGGTACTCGTCCGGAGAGTACCTCTGCAGGCTATTATGGGGTGTGAAATAATGTGTTTGGGTGGCATACCTCGGTGGGAAGCACTACTATGTTTGGGTGGATGAACCATGGTACTCGACAGGAGGAGTACCTCAGCAGTCTTAGCTTAGTGAGCAATAACTAAGAGTCGTGATAGGACAACTGTACACTCCAGAGACGGGGCTCTTCAGCAGTTACGGTTTGGATAATGAAAATCCTGGTTGAGCTGAGTCTATGACCTTTGTGTTTACCTCATGATTGAGATGGGTCACTTGATAACTTAGGTATATGTATGGGCATATACCTTGGTAGTGGTTATCCGTTGAGTCTATGACCTTTGTGTTTACCTCATGATTGAGATGGGTCACTTGATAACATTGGTATATGTATGGGCATATACATAGGTATTGATTATCCATTGATTTCATGACCTTTGTGTTTACCTAATGATTGAGATGGGTTACTTGATAACTTAGGTATATGTATGGGTTTATACCTAAGAAGGGTTATCTGTTGTGATTCTGCTTTGTGGTTATCCTTGTTGGATTTAGAGATACCTTGAGGGTATTGGGGTCCCTACTGAGTATCGTTAAACTCACCCCTGCACGGGCTATGCCCGCACCTCGTTGTGTTGGTTGCAGACGACAAGCAGCACTAACAGAGGCCGAGTGTTTGAGGACTGGACGGAACCCGGAGGTGGATCTCACGACGAGTCAGTATCTGGAGATGGACTTCATGACGAGACGACACTCAGAGGAGGATGAAAATTGAGAGCATTATGGATGCTATCTGTACCAACCCTTCAGGTAGGATCCGTGGTGGACGATCCAGGAGCTGAGCTATCTGTACCTACCCTTCGGGTATGATCCTTGGTGGACGATCTAGGAGTTGTGCTATCTATACCTACCCTTCAGGTAGGATCCAAGGTGGACGACCTAGGAGCTGCTTCTATTCTTCCAGTTGTTTGTCTTTTCTGTTGTACATCCGTTCAGTTGTAGCTGTACTTTTCAGTTGGGTCTGTATTCTAGCCCTTTTCCTTTTCAGCACTTCTTTTTTACTTAGTGATTACTTTTGCTTGTAATCTATGGTGTTTTGTTTACTTTTATAAAGGCAATTCCATCCCAGTTATCGGGATTTACGCCTTTGGTGATAGTCGCCAGTCCATGGCCTATGGAAGGCGGGCTTGGGGTAGTCACGACACTAGCCCCGAGGATGGGTCGTGACTTAAATGTTTAATGTTTTTGTTTATTTTAAATTATTTAGTTTTTTAAGGGACAATTTGATTTAAAAATAACTTTGTAAATTATTAAAATGGTTTTCAAAAATGGATTTGTTATTACAAAAACGTGAAATGTTTTATTATGTGTTCAAATTGTTTTTTGTGATTAAAATATTGAAAATTTAATTCTTTATTTTATATTATTATATAATTGTACTTGGACATTTGATGGGTTGTTCTATGATAATCCAAATACTGGTGGTTATAGTATACCCTCTGATGCATTGGTTATGGAAGACGTTCATATGGATATTCTATTTATAAGGTTGACACATATGCAATGTGACCATATGGAGAATCTATTTATAAGTGTGATATATATAGATGTTGACTATATGGTTATTACATTTGTAAGAGTGATAGGTTTGGAATGTGACAGTATGGTTATTACATTTGTTAAATGGACAGTATGTAATTCAATCACCTGGTTAATAAAATTTGGTATAATATTGTACAATGTTATCTACAAATAATTTATATTGGTTCTAATGAGTTTTCATGAGAAAAATTTTATTATAAAAAGATAATATAATTATAGTTTTGAAATCATTATCAGTTTTTAGGGCAAATAGAATCATTTTTATGAAATGTTTTTTGTATTTTGACATGACTAATGGATTCATTTGTTTATGTCTCTTACTGATAATTTTTGGACATCCCGTTTTTAAAAAATATTTTTACATGGTTTATAGAAATTGGGGTTTAAAGATGATATCAAAGGAAAATATTGAAGATAGAACATAATAATTAATCGTATTTTATTATAACGATTATTGTTTAAAAAAATGGACTTTGAGTATAAGAATCCACGTTTTATGTATGGTTTTACTATGTAGGAGTTTTTCCTAGTCCTATAAATATCTAATTCTAAAATTTTATTGGGAAAGGAACAAGAATTTTTTAAATAACATGAATATGTAATGTTTATGGTCAGGCCCTATTCAGTATCATGATGGAATGTGATGACAATATTTATTCCATTTGATCTAGGAATATATATATATGGGGTGTTACAATTACAATCAATTACCGTGTTTGAATAATGTTTTTTATGAATTGGACCACAGAGTACATGTATCGTATGGTATAGTTAGTACATAATATGGGTGTATTTATATTCTATGATTGATGTAGTTATTATGATATGTAAAATGGGGGAATTATTATATAAAAAATATTCATGGATATATTTATTCTATATTATCTTGATGAGTAGGTAATGTAGTGAATTTTTTCATATAAATTTAATCACTATATGGATAATAGAAAGTGGATGATTTTTTGGAACCGATGAACCAAGAGTAAATCAACCTAATATAGTCCATTTTAAAATCATAACAATCCTAACACAATTTAATATGAGCATACCTATTACTTCACAACTTGATCGACATCCTATGGTACATACATTTTTTATTCAAATTCGTTTTAAAATCTATTTTGAAGGTTATATTATGATATAAAAATTAGTCATGTAATATTTTAAAACAAAAAAAACATATATTTAACTGAGATATAATGATGTCTCACAACAAAATAAATGAATAATATTTTGTTGAAATTTATTTACAGAATGAATTTGAAAATACATTATTATAAAATAGTTCACTTATTTTGCAAAATTCCAACAATTCAAGTAAAAATATTGTGGGGTTATTAATTGATAATTACCAATGCAATAAAGTTAACAATGGGTTCCATGGAAAAATTTAATAATATGTCATTGTGTAATCAAATTTCATAATAGATAGAGTGGGTAATATTATTATTTTAAAAAAGCAGCTATCAAAAATTGTGATTAGAAACATGTATGTTGTTGAAAATTCAAATTCACCAATGAATAGAAGGGTGGAGTCTCATGGATATGTGTGTAACAAACCAAAATATAAAAATATTAATCCATTTCACTCATGATAAAATGTCTATTCATTGCAAAATATAATATAGAAATTTATAAATGGAATGTTTTTATTTTGGAATGAAAAACGATTAGGCTTAAGATTTTTGAAGAGAGTTTATGATGGTTATCAGTATAATAAAGAGTATTACTATCCCAACCGTATCTTAATCAACACAAAAATGAATCATGTACAATTATATATGTGTTATGAAAATTAATACCAAAATATAATGATCATTGAAGTTTATATGTATCAACAGCCATTGAATAAAGCAATCAATGAAAAACTATGAAATATCAGCTATTAAAGATGATCATGATAATTAAGGGACACATCTTTTAACTCTATATTTATAGATGTGTTTTTAGATTCTACTGAATTACAGTGATGTTTTTTTATTTTGGAAATGAGTCAAAATCAATGAAATATTATTATGAATGAGATATTATTATTTTATTTTATAAATTATTGTTTTCATTGAGGAAATTAATTTAGATGATATTATTAAAAATTCATTATATGAATTTAATGTAACTTTAGAAAAAAATTTGTTCTATATACATAGAGGAAGATTTAAATTGAATATAAAAATTACATTTTAAATCACCGTATGACTATCTATCAGTGCAATTATGATTTTGAACACAATTTAATCAATAATAATAAAATATGGGACTTGAAAACTAATAATGAAAGAATCATGTATGAAAATATCACAAAAAAATTCAATGTTATGGATATGCCAACTCTAATGAAAATAATATGTTTCCCAAATCTATAATGTTGATATCTCACTATATATTAAAATTTTACACATGAATACAATTTATATTCTACTAAATATTTTCATTAGTAGATGACAAAATAAAATTGAGACAAATAAATTATTTAACGGACTATAATATAACACCATGAGATTTTTGCATATGTTTTTCTCTAAACTGATAATATATTAGATAAATGTTTTTACATGAAATTCGAATCTAAAATGATTAAAAACTTATTATAGAAATATTATAATGAATAATTAAGAATAAAAAAACATTTAGAAAATTCAAATTTGTATTCAATAAGAAATAAATTCAAAATCAGATTAAGAAAAAATAAAATATGAAAAAAATAATTTTTCAATAAATAATAATTTATATTATATTTAGTATATTTATTTAAAAGAAATGATATAAAATTTTATATTACTAAAAAATAATAAAGTTTAGGTTTTTTCTAATCATTTCAATATTAGTTTGCATTAAATGTTTTAATAATTTCATAAAATAATTTATTGTTATGTGATTAGTGAAAAGGAAGTATATTTATGATATAATAACTTTTATTAAACTATCTTAAAAAAATAAATAATTACTAGTTTTTGAAATTGTTTTCATACAGATATTTATATTTATAAATTGAAGTAATTAATTTGGTGGATTATTTTGAAATGCTATAAAATATATTTAAGGTTTTGGAAACATATGTAATAATTTACATTGAAATATTTTTAATTGTATTATATTAAATTTTAGTTTTCATAAATTATAGAAACTAAAAATAAAAAAATAATTAAATTTTATAGATATAGTTTATCATATTTTTTATTATGATCAATATTATATATAAGAATAATATTCTGACTATAAAAACTAATGTTAATGACGATGATGAGAGTGAAAGGGTTGTTTGCAAATAATTATTTTGTTATGCATATAAATTTTTATCTAGTAAATAAAGTTACAATTTTTATATAATTACATTTTTTTAATTTTTAAACATATTTTAAAATATAATATCAGTCTTTAAATTTAAAATCAATAATAAATAATATTATAAACTTTTAATAGAAAAAACATTTCTCTACATAATTGTATTTCTATATATTAAAATATTTTAATTAAAAGTATGATTTATTTTCATTAAAACATTATTTTTATTTAATGGATAATAATTTCTCCTTTATAAGAATATAATATGGTTATATGTGTTATATAAAACATTAATATAATATACATTATTCGGTTAAAACTAGATTAACGTTAAAAACCAAAATAGTAATATATTAAAATATATGTTTAAAAGTCATGAAACACAATTCGTTTAAGTATTTAAATGATTAATAGATGTTCTAAAAATATTATCTCTCAAAAAACACAATTACAACAGGATTTTGAAAACTTTTACCACTATGTAGTGACATATCATCATTGGAATGTAATGGGTACTTCCAAAATTATTGTTCTCGTAAATTTTGATAGGGGTAAAATCAAAACGTCATGACCCATATTTACCTTATAAATTTTCAAAAAAAAAATATACCTTACTATCCTCATATAATCCACTCAGAAATTTTAGGCCTTTTTTACAATATTTATGCTTAAATCCTCTATTTACAATGTAATTTCAAGGAGGGGTATCAAGATCTCATTGTCTGTATTTCATAATATTTATTTTTTCATCATAGTATTCCACAATAAATTTATAAGAGAAACAATAATATATTTATATTTTTATTAATTTCATAATTTATTTATATTTATTTATAAACTTATAATCTATATGTTCTATCAATGTATTAAAATAATACAACATTGATCATGGGTATGTTCGGACAACCCCCTACATTAAGTGATATAGTTCATAATATATATCCTTCATTAATGTATGTTAATAAAATTATATGTATTGAATGAATAAGTTGAATATATTTAAATTAACAATATAAAATTATAAATTTTCATATAACTTATTTCAATTAATTTATTTAAAAAAATTATTCATTAGTCATTTGTATATGTAGACTACCACCTCTAAAAATAACAACATGTAAGTATCATCAACCACAAAAAATATTTTATTACATTTCAATTTAATGAATTTAGGTGATATACATTACATGGATATTGTTTTTTAATAATTATATTGACATTATATAAAAATTTCATTACACATTGAGTTTTTGTAACACACTCAAAATTGGGATTGTTTTACCTCCAACAAGAATGATGATATTAGGATTATATAATGAATTAATTGAGAAATATATATAATGTTATATCATTTAATTTTTTTTAATTATTCTATAAATGGGTTATTAATTTATTATATATTTACTAATTAACATCATTTTGATCATTCGTCATTCCAAAGCCATTTTATCTTAATTTCCAGTTCCATTAATCATATTATTTTAATTCATCAAATAAAATGAGTCTTAATTAATAAAAATTGATTATTCTATATTTTATATCATTTAATAATGATTTCATTGAATAATATATAATTTTTTCCTATTACCATAAATCATGTGTGTAATAAAAAATAAAAAAATAAAAAAATCTTAAAATGAAAATTACTCTAACATTTTAATATATATTTCATAGATGGATATAAAAGAATTATATACAATTTTATATATATTTATAATTGATTAAAACATTTTATGATGACCATTATTTTTATTGAAGATGTTTTTAGAGAATTTTTTACTGTGTGAGATTTATGGTTAGGTGTTCTTTGTCTCAAATTAATTTATTAAGACATATTTATTTTTATAACCCGTAATATCTTGTAAATTATTATATTACATTGATTTGGATTTATTTTACAATATTAATGTCAATCAAATAATTAATAGTTATATATTTATCTTCCTATAAATTCACATTAATGAAAATTACATCATGGTTGTTGGGTTATATGTAAAACAATTTTGAATCAATGAGAAATGATATATATTCAATATTTATTTACTTTTTTATTGTTCATGCATTTGATTTTGAGTTGTTTTATCATACATTTTTATTCAATAAATGTGATTTAAAATTCCATATTGGGGTCCATTATTATAGGTTATTTTATTACAGTTATACTGAAGCCGTAAGAAAGAATGATAAATCAAATCTCTATTATTTATATTATAATTTATATTATTGATATTGATCATATATGTATGGTTTCTTACACCATATTATATTATAATAAAAATTATATTATATTATTGGAAATATTAATCATTTTATTAAAATTTTACTCCTCAATTATTCTCTTCAACATAATTATATTGCATTGTTATGAATAATTATTTATCATCCTGAGAAAACAGTTTGTCTTCCATTACATTTTAATAATTTGATGGAAAATAAATTTTACTAATGTTACTTAGTTTAATAGAAGGAACTATTATTATATATTAAAATGTGAATGTTTGTTTTTAAAAGAAATTATTTATTTTAATATTGAATATCTAAGAAAATGGTTTAAATAATTTTTTTAGTAACATTTAGTATTATCAATTAATTATTTTCAAATTATCATCTTAATATTCAATTTTATTCATAAAACACTTCATTAGGTTTTAAATGAGTTATTTAATCTTATAAACATTTTAATTTGTTTTCTTGACTTTCCATAACATATTCCACCAAAAAACTGAATAAATTTAACAACAGATTATAAAATATTATTTTTCATCTATAAAAAAATACATAATGATCCTTATATTACATTGGGTATTTTATTATACTGCCATGATATTTATTTCTTTGGATGCCTTGTAAAATGTTCACGAAATTATTTTTATAAAACCCACATATTTTCCATTCGTAATTTATTTGAGGTTTCATGTTTAAATGTTTTCATATTCTAATGGAACATATATGTTTGGAATATTAATATCTGATTGGGGGATCCATATGTATCCCACCAATTCATTTGTTAAGGATTTATATCCTAGAATACAATTATAGTAAATGAGTATTAATGCTCCCTCCACTCTAGGATTTAGGAACTGGTGCCTACCCCACTATTTATCAGATATATGAAGTGATGCCAAATCCAATTTCTTATGAGAAATATGATGTGATCCTTGGTACATCGTGTTTTTGGAAATATGAGAGTGAATCCAACATTGCTATGTTTACAGGTGTTATTCAGGCTATAATGGATTACAATTTTACTAGGCTTTCCCATAAATTTATAGCATTTGATTAGATTTCTATAACAAAACAGTAAAACTAATAATTTTCTCTACCTAATATTTTTAAATTATTAAAATAATATAATATTTTTAAATAAATATAAATTATAAAATATAGAAATCAATTTATTTTCAAATGTTTATAGGGTAACAATTTGATATGATTTAATATTATTAATGATTAATTTTTATGAAATGAATATTTAATGATTTAATAATATTCTTATATAAATTATAAATTATAATTATGATAATATATAATAATAATATTTATCATATATTGTATTAAAATTCAAGATATTACCTATTAGTAAAGAATAATATCTATAAAATTTAATGTAAAAAATTGTATAGTTTATTTAATATAATTTTTCATTATATGATGTATACTCCATTAACAATTTCAATTTCAATGATTCTTAATTTATGTAGTATTAAAATATAATTATTGAACTATGATGTAGAGAATATATTATTGTGATGTTTTGGATTTTTTACACAAACTAATTGATTTTTAGATATTAATTTATTATAATATATTTATTGAAACAACACATATTATGACTCTATTATGAAATGCATATAACATGTTAACTTAGAAAACTTATTTTAAGGTAAAATATGTATATAATGAGTAAATAAATAAAATTTTAAATAAAATTATAATTTAACTAATCTTATTTTTATCATTTCTTTATCTTATGTATTTTTTCCCAGCAAGAGAAACATTTTATGGGATATTATTTTAACTATATTTTTTTGGTAAAGTAATGTTTAGAATTGATTTCAAAGGCACATAATATTTTTTTTTAATATATAAAAATTTGTAATAAATATATAATATGTTGATAATTTTTTCCTATAGATAAATAAAACGCAAGAATTTTGTGATCTGGGCGAAGACGGTCCCCAAAAAATTTATTAAATAAAAAGGAGATGAAATGCTAAAAGGTGGTTTTCATAAATGTGAGTGAATAAATCCCTACATATCAGCCTACATCACTGGTCCAATATATTATAGTTCTTTTAAATACTACAATGTATTCATTTTTATATTTCATTCTTTGAAGAAAAATATTCCAACTAATGTATTCCCTATAAGCATGTGAGAATGTTAGGTTTTTTATTGACTTGGTCGATAAATTTGATATAATATTGTACAATCATCACTATTACATATAATTTTTCTTATTTTTATTGTGAACACTATAATTTAAGATTAATTCATTATCAATAATTGTATCTTATTATATTTTATATCATTGTTAATAGCATGAAACATTTCTCACAATTCTTCTTTATACACCGTTCCTATGCCTATATTCTTTTGGAAAAAACCATTCACAAAGCCACAATGTGTGTAAAAAAACCCTGCACATCCTGAGGGACCTATAATTACATAGTCCACTCAATATATATTGACATTAATCCTTAGAAATTTGGGATAAGTCCATCTAAATCACTTAATAATAAGATTCTTCATAGGCATTCCAAAGGCTCCAAAATTTTTTAGAATAATATGACTATTAATGATGTTGTTCACATATTATATTTCCATACTTTCATTTGTATTAAAATACCATTGGATCATTATTATTGTGAAATTAACCAAGGAGGACATATTATAAAAGGTTGCAATAATCCAAGCTATTCAAAATAATGAAATAACAGATGTAGTAGCAGCCAATAGTATGATACTAACCTCTTCATTTCATCCTACCGAGAAGATCTCCAATATCAAGTGATCAAGAAGAAAAACAGTAGGCATTTGATATCCAAAAAATATAATTAACATAACATTGAGTAACCTGTTAAAAATCACAGCTCATTAAGTGTAACAAGATATTTTCATCATTCTTTATGAACACAGGATAAGTATGGACAATGTATTGGCCAATTAGTTCTAATTGAGCACATCTGGGTAGACTATTCCTCCAAATCCTCATAAAGAAGAAAGAATAATGATTGATTTATAAAATATAACATGAATTTAATCAAATATGTTGTAGGTCAAGTGGATCCATTAAATTTTAATTTTAAATAATAATTAACATTCAAATTCTAAAACCTGTAAGGATTATTGATTAGTTTTGCTTCATCCATGAAATCATTATTTTGAATCTCTAACCTGATTCAACTACATAAATATTAATATGATCATTCCACATGATCCATGAAATCAACAATGGAAATATGAGATCTATTAGTTGCATCATTGATGAAATCACTATGATAATTTATTATCCATAATGTATTACAGAATTCATAGAAGACTATTTCCTCCACATCATAACTATTTTCATCATAGTAGAATTGATGTAAAGCATAATTGTGAAACTAAAATATAATTCAATATAATGAGAATTCCAATCATATAATTTCATTTTGTACCTATTTGAGAGAAAATAACAAGAACTATTATTATAATTTATGAGATTTCATGTGAATTTACCAATTATATCATCATTTAAAACCCATGGGTCTTTGATTCTATGTCATCCCATTTAAACATTCCTAATGAAATTCTTCCATAACACATTTATTTACATCCTATCAAGCACTAACTCCATCCAGATGAAATTATATATCATATCATGGAGTTCATTTAGAAGTATTCTTGGATGGGTATAAAAAGATAAGGAATATATTTATTTTGATGTAAATATTTAGTTCAATATTCAAACCATATCTTCTTTTGACCTGGATTTCTATTAAAATCATTCTATATAATTGATAAATCATGAATATATGTTTTTAAGTTAATAATTTTTTTAAAAAAATAATGTAAGAGAACACCAAGGTAGTTAAATGGTAATTAATATTTCTTAACTCCCAACATTCTCTTTATGTCGTTTTTCTTTCTAATAGTAACTCACTCAAAAAACAAAATAATGTTCATGTTTCAACATATATATTATCCTTACATTTATTAATAATGGGAAAAAAATTTCTTCATTGAATATATGAATTCCATTGATTCGTGACCTACTATAATAGTATCACGTTAATATAAAAGGCTAGATGTTGTAAATTCACCTCTAACTACTGTAATTTTCGTGGAAATACCCATATGAGAAATGTAATTAATAGTATTTCCCATATAATATTACAAAATGGAGAATCCCTGAGGTAGGATCTCCTAGTTGAAATCATCTAATGAACTGAAAAAATGCCCTGCCATATGAATTGGTAGTAATGGATAACAATGAAGAGATAGAATAATGGGGACAATTTAAATAATTCCTGATGAGAGGCCATATTTCACATGGAAATAAATATGAAAATCAATGTTCCATGTGTCAAAATCAATGCAGATGTCTATCATGGGTGAAACATTCCCCTACATCATTTTTTTTCTTTATCATATTCACACATTCTAAGGACATAAATAATCAATGTTGGGTGGATCATCAATAAAAAAATATTTAGATTGATATGGACATTCTAAATTCCTCTAAACGTGATCATGAGAATATTTCTAAATATATTATATATAATGTTACCAACATCCAAATTACCAATGACATTAATATTAATTTCAAATTAATTATTAAAAATAATTATTGTAAAGTGATAATTATTTCCATATGGAATGACCGAATGACTTAAAAACTCCATCAGTACATTGGCCAGAAAATCATGTTTCACATACATGTAAAACATAAAATATTTACTACTGAATCCATATAGGCCAGATGCACTATCCAAATTAAACGATAATAGGGACACTATTATTTTCCCATTAGAAGTTTCTCTAATTAGTTCATTGTTATTATTCTCATCAACACAAGGGGGTGAGTTATCAAACATTTTTTGAAGTGATGTCCACTACATCATCATAGTACACTATATAAATATAATCATGCACTTCCATAAATTTTCCTTTTGTAGGTGTAAAAACATCTATCAATACTCATGGAATTATTCACCATTATTAATATATATCTATTTTGAATACTATAAAATAACATCAAATTATTATCTCCATTATTCATGAATCTTACGTCAAGAAAACTATGTTCTAATAATTCATTAATGTTGAGAATGTCAACTATCATTGAGTGAGGTCTGAATTACTCTCTAGAATGGGTTATTTGTTATTGGTTCTTAATTTGGCATTGACCAAGGATCACAGTATCCCCTATGATGATTAAATCTTTATTTGGGAACAATTTTATACTCCATTGATCTGGAAGTCGATTAATGTATTTTAACATGTCAGTAATAATAATCAATGGATTTCCATTTAGATAGATTAATCATGCATCTAAAACATCATCTGTACACATAGAAGTAACAAACCATCCATTATTAAAATGATAATTTATTGGTACTAACCTTTTGATCATGTAAGGTATCACAAAAATGATGGGTTTGTGATATGCGTGATTCATTGGAAGAATATATCCTGGAAGCCCATTTAAAGAAATATTATCTACTATTTTTTGAAGAACCTATAAATCCTACTTTCTTAACTCCCATGTAATGTATATCTATTCAATGTTAAATATATATTAGAGATGTTTTCTTCCAAAATATTGCAATGATAAATGATAAAATAGAATTACAAAGAATCCATTTCATTAAATTTTGACACAATTAGTTCATCTGGCCGTAAGAAAATATTAATGTCTGCCATAACCATCCATTA
Source organism: Viscum album (assembly GCA_963277665.1). NCBI lineage: Eukaryota > Viridiplantae > Streptophyta > Magnoliopsida > Santalales > Viscaceae > Viscum > Viscum album. Next base: position 1,299,047,092 of record OY728146.1, read on the forward strand.
ATGATCCATTTTTAGTGGTAACATCAGGATCAGTCCATAACATCCTTCTTATGGTTTATGAATTTAAGTAATAAATAAAATATACTTAGACAAATCCATAAAATGTTTTTTATAGAAAACTACATTCCATGCTCCTATTTGATGAATGCGTTGATTTGAATGATTTTTTGATTCAGGATACATATGTGATCAATGTTGGAAACATTTGTGTTTTCGGTAAGAAGATGGATCAAATTGTGTCCCACATTAAGGCTTTCCCATTTCTAAATATTATTTATTCATCAATTTCAATAAGCATTGTTTTGGTATCCATTATTTAATTCCTCGGGGCTTTATTCACTTATGTATTCCCTATACCATGAAAATTATAGTACAATATATTTACTTCATTAAAGATATTACCCTTTTTTGGGTCCAATTTTTATGACTCAGACGTCCATGAGAATTTATTTTCTTACCTATCCCACATTCCATCCCTCCTGTTGGAGCAGTTTTCTATTTTTTTCCATCCGATATACAACTTTTGGATGTATGATTAACATAAATTCATAGATCATCATCAAAAATATATTCAATCATTCCTCCCTGAATCTCATTAGGAAGTCAATCATAAGCATAATTATCCCAGAAGAATCCCCTCATTGTGGTTACATGGTACATTGTATCATGTTCTCTCAATATTCTTATGTTTTAATCCTCCTCACAGAATCCATAGTGTAACATACATGTGAGAATTGTCGATCATTCAAAAGCAGTATAATAACACATTTATCAAATCAAATATTATCTATTTTTCCACAAAATGTGATTCCCAACAGATTAGGCTATATCATAGGGAATTTTATATCTAAAGTATAGAATGTTCAATTTACACATGTGACTAAAAATATGGCTATTGGAATTCATTAACTCATTGGGGCCATAATTTCATTCCGATTTCTAGGTATTAAAACCCAATATTCTTGAAAATTGATCTAATTATCAAAAATCAATTCATACAATTAGAATAGGGGAGGTCCACATGGTTACAGACCCACCTTAAGTTTTTCATCCTCTAATCCTCAAAACCCCATATCACGGAAATTTTTTATAGTGAGTTCATTTATATTTTATAATTTCACCACATTCAAGAAGTGAACATAAGAAATGAATGAATACATGGAATGATTAGCTATTTATTCCACTAAATATTGGTTGGATGAAACATGGGTTTCGATTCCCTTTTATATGATTAATGTCTCAAGAATTCCCTGTAATAGAATTTAATTATTTGAAATTATTTTGAGACAACATGCTTTGACGACACGGGATTCAAATTCTTGAGGAGCCTCAAACATAATTTTGAACATTTATTTAGTTAAATTATATAAATGTACGAGTGTGTTTTTCTAAAATTCTTACTACTTCTCAACTCAAAACCCCAAGGTAAACATTGAAAACAATATGCTATAATTCTCCTAGAAAGGATATAACATTGTATGACATGGGTCAGATGAAAAAGTTAAATTTTATGAATTTTCATAAAAAACAACTTTAAAATATAATTTTATTTTTATTTCTCATCATTGAGTGAAATATGATGACATTTCAGTGTGGTGAAAAGGTGCTCATGGGGAATAACTAAGGAATTACTTTAATGGATCATTCTAAAAGCAAAACTCCTACACTGTTTCATAAATGAATCAATGTAAAGATGCAACATTGTAGGGTAATAGAAAAAATGTAACATGCTTATTTTTATTAAAAAAACTCATTTGAGAGGGAGGAAATTATACTATGAGGATTATCTCAGGAATATCATACTAAAATCTTCTCTAATAGATAATGTAAAATGCAGGAGAACATTAAAAATCATCAACACATGTCGAAGAATATAGCCGGAATTGATGTACAACATCGACATATTGAATCCTTGTGGATGTAACACTATGGAAAAAACATTAAAGAGGAATGGGGTTAATTTGTGCATGTTCTTCTCCGATCAAATTCTATAAAAAGCGAATTTGGATCACCCAATGAATAGGTTTATCAATGAATCATGCATTTTTGTTGGTGGGTAATATTTTTTTTGGAATTTTCTTTAACATTGGGTGGAAATTATCATTTACTGATTTGAGAGATATCCCATGTCCTCGCCTATTTTTAAATATCTTATCGATAGGGAGCGGGAAACTAGAACAAGACCCAAGACCCTCCGCCACATCAGTTCATTGTGTCCAAACATCTAAATTGATGGCATGCCGGGTTTGAGTCCTTCATGATAATGAGAAATTTCCCTAGAGACCATTGGAGCTCAGATAATAGAAAACATACAACCTGAGAATCATCAGTGGCCCACTAAGGGAACAGTCAGCGGTGGTTATGGGCAGAGGAGAGTGGAACACCCATCGGCATCCTGTAGTGGTAGGAGGATGCATCCAACTTGTAGATACAACAATGGGGGGGAGTGGAGCGTGGATAAATCCACATGGTGGGTGGCCTACGTCAAATATTTCAAGACGAGCTATAAGACACATTCAATTTATCATGGTAGGAGGAAGGCCTCGGGTCAGTGGGGACACATGGATGGGATGCGGAAGGCTACCACATCCAAAGAGCATAACTCCAGGCACTTGTGTGGCCAGTCATTGAGATAGTTGGCCACACCCCAAGCCAGAGTCCATTCCACAAGCAAACAGGTCGTTCCTGTGCCTGGATGGCCATACCCACAATGACAATCTAGACACACGCCCTTTGGTTTGGGCTGGATGAGACTGGATTTCCGGGTGACCCATCGGTTTGGACACTTGGCCAAACCGGGACGGTCCTAGCGGAGCCCTTTGAGACACACCTACTAGGTAGGCTAGACCAGACCATCCCAGATGCAAGTCGGGTCAGGTCAATTCAGTTGGAACTAAAAATGGGTCTGTTGGACCCCCATGCCAGGTTGGTCAGGTCGTTCTGACCGGGTCGGGAAAGACCTAGACTCAACTGCCTCTATTTTCTGAAACGCTAATGAAATTTATATCGGGAAACGGATTGACAATCTGTTTAAGTAGTTGGGACCCTCTATAAGAGTAGGATATTTTTGCATGCTCTGAAGATGCTCTCATAGATTTTGCGTTGTGATGAATGTCTTGAGGAGTGTTTCAAACAGATGTGCTACATACGAAAACCTGCATTTGGCTTAGACCAAAATACTACTGACTTTCGACATAGTGAGACTCAACTATGTCCTAGTGGGAATAATTTTTGTGTGAAATTGCAGTCCCATGGTATGCGACGAGGATGAGTACCTCAGCTGACCATGATTAGTTGGATGCCCTTCTGTGAGACTTTGCAGGCCCCTGGTACGTGTTGAGTAATTATACCTAAGTAGTCCAAGGTTAGTGGGAATCACTTCTGTGTAACATGTAAGGCCCACTATACCTGATAGTGGAGGAGATCTCCCGTAGGTGAGGTGATCGATGATGTGAGTGTTGTTTCTACTATCAATACCCTAAATGTAAACCTAGTGAAAGCTGTATTGAGATTTTTTCCTCACATTGAGGATTGTTTTTTGGTCACTCCTATATGTTTTGGGTTCCACAATGAGTATTTTGTTACTCATCCATGCACGGGATTTTCCAAAACGTGTTTTTTCATGTGTAGACAATCATCATTTTGACAGAGAACATGGTGGACCGGACCAAGAGGTTCTCAATGAGATGAGACCAATAGATTTTATGACGGTGGAAATTGTAGATATGACTAGGCAGGACCTAGTAGGATCAGGTGGATTGGATTTTCTACATTGTCTTCCTGTAGCTTCTCTACTCTGATGATGTGGTTGGGTTTTCCACAGATGTCAATTAGAGTTCCATTTTTTACTTCTTTGTTTTTATTTTATTTGTTGGCATTTTATTATGGCCAAATTATATTAGTTTTACATTTAATCACCTTTTTTATAGTAATAATTTTTTTTAGTCTGGGGGACATGGTTAGGCATGTGTGTGCATATTAGTAATTAGAAAAATGCATCCCACATGTAGGTTGATGCATTTGGCACTATTTGAAAGCCCCTGACCTTCGAGAGGTAGGCTTGGAGTAGTAATGTCACAAGTCCTGAGGCATGGGTCATGACAACATGTTATGAAATGTCTATTGTTCCTACCTCAAATACTGGACGTTTTTTGTTTTGTTTTGGGGAAATAATGTTATGTGTTTCGAGTATGGCATTTAGATTTTGGGTGTCCAATGTTGGTTCTGCGACTGACATAACCACACACAAGAACCATGAAGTGTTCTTTTCTTCTCAATACATGAAATAATTAGTTTCATAAGTGTTTCATTATTTAATTTTGAATAAGTGTCTTCCCATAATGATTAATGCTTTTATTGTGGGACATCATGATATATATTAGGATACGTTTGCGTGGATGACCATCCATGATTCTGATACGAGGTCATGGGGACATACCACCAAGCGATTATGTGTTTGTTCAGGGACCACATCTATAGATGGACCCACCAGGTGGTGAACTAGTTCAACCGCCACCTAATATTCAGTATCAACTGCTGGTGGTTCCAAAATAGGCCATGTGGAGACTCAGTTCCCTGAGCAAGTTTCTGAGACAGACACCACCCAGTTTCAGGAGAGATTCGGATCGTTAGGTCACTGAGGACAAGATGGAGGCAGTGACATTGGTTATCCAATTAGTCATGACACCACCTGAACCAATGGAAATATGGGTATTGAACCTTTTATAGGGATCATCATGGATATATCAGATATTTACCACCCAGATGCATGATGGAGTGACCCTCAGTTAGGTACACATCAAGTATCATTTCTAGGAAGAGTTTTTCAACAAAAACCTTTGCTCCTTGCTCATTTATGAGTTCGTTCACCTATTGTAGGGAAACATGATAGTGGATGAGTACTCATCAAAGTTCACTATATATTCTCTCTATTCAACAGATATGGTGCAAGACCCTTTCTTTAGGGATATATCCATTGAGAAAGAACTCATGTTGTTGATTAGGGTGTCAATGTAGACTCTTAGAATACCTACTTAGGAAAGGGTTGTGGAGACAACCATTTTGGTAGATAGATTCTTTTTCAGAGCAGGATCCCATAAATGGAGCTATCAGAAGACCCCAGGTGGCGTAGCCATTAGTAGGTAGAAAACAACATATGATAGGGCCCATGCGGGTTAGGTTATTCCAAGGACTACCCCAGGACTCATGGTCGGTTGTGCGAGGCTCCCATACCAGAGAGGGTCAGCCGGGAACCAGTCATTGTTTCTCGTGCGGCGGTTACAGACACATGGCATGTGACTGCATGACAGTTTGTAATTCTATCAAGCAGACAGTCGAGGGGACAATGTAGAAGACGAATCAATAGGATCAAGGAGGTATGTAGGGTGAAAGATGTGGTAGGGGAGCAGGCTGAGCATTATGTTATGGGTGATGGTTTGAGGTCTTATCACCATACCCACACAGGTGGTCCTCCCTGACCATAGGGAGTAGGCAGAAATGGGAGAGCACATCTCCAGGCAGTAGATGCCTATGACCACAATGCTCCAGAGATGATCTGAGATATGGTCTGTGTCATATCCACCTAAGCTGCAGTACTTATAGACACATGTTCTATTCACTCATTCTTTACCATGACTCTTGTTTCAGGCATAGAGATTTAGGAGTAGCCATTGGATCACTCCTTATAGCTTGATACTCATACAAGAGGGGAATCTAAAATCACACACTAGTGCCAGTAGTGTGATATTAATTTAGGAGGAATGATATTTGGTTGGGATCACCTTGTAATGGTGTCAAGTACTTATGACATCATCTTCCGTATAGACTTCTTATCCACATTCCATGTTCAGATATTGTATTTTTGTTGTAAAATTTGGTGTGTCATTAGAGATGGGATAAGTTTTTCATTCACCAAAAACAATGGATCACTTGAAGCAACAGATAATTGTTCTTAGATGCTGGTACATACAATTACTCACTAGTTTGCTAGCCTCACCATCAGTACAGTGGATAAGTGGAGCTCTATCATTTTGGTATTGGTGGAAAATTATGAAGATGTTTTTCCATAGTATATTCTAGGACTACTTCTTTATAGGGTTGAAGACTAATGCATTGACATATACCCCATGACAACACCAATATTCACATTAGAGTATTGGATATCTCCAGTAGAGCATCGCGAGCTGAGGGTATAGTAAGAGGATGTGTAAGACAAGAGATTTTTAAGGTGAAACGATTCAACATTGGTAGCCCCATTTCTTTTTTACATGAAGGCAAACAAAGATTTTGATTTGGTGTGTGGACATCTGGATCTTGAACCTAGTGACAAAGAAGAACCTGTATCTACGACTGAGACTCAAAGATATCTTTGACCAGCTGAAGGGGGAGTATGGTTTCTCAATAATGGACCTCATATAAAGCTATCACCAGCCTCAAGTATAAGATGATGATGTAAAAAATACATCGTTCAAGTGATAGTACATCAACTATGAGTTCCTGGTGATTCCATTCGGACTGACCAATGCCCCAACAGTTTACATGGGACACCTGAACGGGATATTCCAGCATTACCTTTACCGGTTTTATATGGTCTTCATTGACTAAAACATTGTGTACTCAGTTTCATATCTAGAGCACACTACACACATTCAGATAGACCTTGATACACTCTGAGAGCACCCTATTTATGGTAATTTGTTGATGTGTCAGTTTTGGATATGGGAGGTCCACTTTTTGGACCTGTCATCTCAATGGTAGGGGTTGCAGTAGATCCAGTAAATATAGAGGAGGTGATTTATGGGGATCCTCCTGGGAGCGTGAAAGTGGTCTGGATATTATAGAAGATGGATGGTTACTGTCAATGGATTGTTAAAAATTATTCTAGAGTATCAGAACCCTTATTGGAATTGAAATTGAAAGGGAAGCCCTTCGTCTGGATGGAGACATGTTATCAATGTTTCTAGGATCCGAGGCGTTGACTTACTAGTTCCCCCATCATGAGACTTCCAGAGGAGGGATTTGGGTATGTACATTACTAAGACGCATCGAAAAATTGAACTGGGTTGTGTCCTAATGCAAGAATGAGTAGTGATCACCTATGACTCATGCCAGTTGATGCATCATGAGTAGAACTATACCACTCATGACCTGGATCTTGAAGCAGTGGTATTTGAATTGATTATATGGTTTTTCTGCAGGATGGGTGATTCATTTTTGGTTTACTCTAACAACAAGATTCTTAGTTATATCTTCTTCTATAATGACCTGAACCTTAGACATCAGCAATGGTTAGAGTTCCTCAGGAACCATGAATCTGATATAGTATGTACATCTTGAAATGAGAACGTGGATGTAGACTCCCTTAGCAGGAGGTTCATTATATAGCTGGTGAGTGAGGCGATAGAGTAGTCAGCCATGATGCTAATATCCTTCATGGATGATGGTGGAGATACTTCCTTTAGTTGATGAATGGTACTCACCAACTCTTACAGTGTTTCAAGGATACACAAGTGGTGGAGGTTGAATGCAAGGCCTGTTGTGATCAGTTATACTTAGGATTGTAACCTGATGGATTTTCGATATGTGGGTAGGACATCATCATTTTCAAATAGAGCATCGTAGTTACAGTGATTTTGAAATAGTATGTGTTGAGGGTGTTTCGTATGCCCTCCTTGGTAGTACATCCAATAGTGGAGAAGATGTACCAGGATCTCAGATGTCAGTACTAGTGTCCAGGGATGATGAAAGAAGTGGATATGTTTGATTCGCGATGCCTTACTTGTTAGAAATTGAATGCATATCATCGGGTTTCAGAAGGATAGTTCCACCCACTCAAGGTACCAGAGTAGAAATGGGATGATCTCTCAATGGACATTGTGGCAGGGTTACCAAGTAAATTTAAGGGCCATGACTCTATCGGGGAGATCATTGATCAACTCACCATGTCGGCCCACATCCTACCCATCCAAGAGTAGATATCAGTAGGGGTCTCGGGGTGCCTCTATGTCCATGAGATTGTTCAGCTTCACATTTTGACTTTGATGATCATCTCAGATCATGATTCTCACATTAAATCCCGACTTTGGATGGGATTACATGAGGTATTCGGGATGTAGTAGTTCTTGAGCATAGATTTTCATCCCTTTATGGATGGTTAGATGGAGCAGACCATGTAGTCTTTGGGGTCAATACTTTGTTCTTGCATCATGAATTTTGGTCGCAGTTGGGAGTACAACATTAAACTGGTGTAGTTTTCACACAACATCATATATCACTCCACCATTATCATAGAATCGTTTGAGATCTTGTAAGGGTGTCCTTTCAAATCACCCCTATGCTAGAAAGTCCCAATGGAGTCGATACTCATGATTTCAATGTTGGAATGAGATACCATCGAGAGGGTTCTAATTATCAACGTCCAGTAGAGGACTACACAGAATAGGTAGACATCTTATGCAACAAGGGATAGAGTCTGTTAGATATTGAGGAGGGAGATCCTACAATCATTCGGGTCTCACCACAATGAGGATTAATGTGATTTGTCTAGAGTGGGATTCTATCATAACGAATCATCAGACATTTAAAATCATTATTATAGTAGGTGAGGTGGCATTCCACTTAGCTCTTCCCCCACATATTCATTGGGTGCTTGATGTATTCCACAAGTCATAGTCGAGGAGACACATGCATGATCCATAACACATCATTGAATGGGGAGAGTTGTACATTGAATATGGGTCAACATTTTTGGATTTCTTGGTAGATATAGTTGATAGATATGATTGGGTGCTATATGGGTAGTCAATTCCTCTAGTGTGAGTTTCTTGTCAATGCATGATTCTTTAGGAGAAAACATGCTAGTATGAGGCTCAAATTACAACTATGTACTCCCATCTGTTTTATAAGTTTTTGTTTTGGACTTGAGGGATGTAAATCCATATATTGGTGATAATGTAATGTCTCAAAAATTCTGTGTTATTTTTTTAATTATATGGAATTATTTTGAGGCCACACGCTTTGACGACACATTATTTCGAGGCCTAGTGAACCCATAATGGAATTTTGTACCTTTTTAGTTCACATAAGTAAACATGTGAGTCTGTTTTTATAACATTTGAAATAGTTATCGGATCAATAATTTGATGGCACTGTTGAATTTAGAACACCAAAATTCACCTAGAAAGGACATAATATCGACCAGATAGGGTCAGAAGGAAATTTTAATTTTTGGTACCCTTAAGAAAAATAATAAAATTACATTAAATATATATTTTATTATTATATCTCACCATTGTGTTCCAGATGACGACACTGTAGTGCGTTGATGGGGAGATGGTGAGGGGAAATTAAAGAATCCCCTTAATCTCTAATTTTGCAACAGTAACTGCTATACTATTTTATAAATGAAACTGTGTAATGAAAAATTGTGGAATCCTAATAGAAACATTGTGACATGTTTCTGTTTATTAAATGAATGCATTGGGGAGTGCGAGAATTAATATTAGAGGATTATCTAATGAACCCTGGATGTACATCCTCTCCAATGAATAATGAAAACTACTGAATAACCTCGAACATCGTTAATGAACCTAGAATAACGAAGCAAGAAATGACGATCGACATCGTTATCTTATAACCTTGAGGTCAGAACGTTGTGAAAACAAACACAAAAAAGGTAGGGTTTTAATTTGTGTGAGTTCTTACACATTCTTATTCATGAAATGATGATGACAGACAAACCAACAATCATGTTTATTCACGAATGATGAGATTATGTGGGAGGGTATCATTTTTTTGGGTTTTTCATTAACTGGGGTGGAAATTATCATTTGATTATTGGAATGAAACCCTTGAGCCTCACATGACTATATAATTCTAATGTGGGGGGCTTGGTCTCACATGAAGAATGTCGGAGCCCCTCCTCCATGTTTTTATTTGAGGAAAGACATCCAAATCAACAAAATGTATGGATCTAAACCATCAAAGATAATAGAACATCCCCTAGTGATTATAGGCCCTGATATAATAGAAAATATACCATAAAAGTGACTATGGTGGCATGATGAAGGATCCATAGGTGGTACCAGCCAAAGGCAAAAGAAGTCGGCATGTTGTGGCTTTACGAGGCCATGACAGGCATGCCGCATAATCATCGATGTGATGTGGTTATAGGCGGGTGATGTGTGGAGGGGTGGAAAATGTGTGGACTACCATTACAAGATTTCAGTCTTTGTCCTTTGAAATTAGCAATAGAATGGCCCCTCATCTGTGGGGCTAGTAGGGATGGGACACAGCTTGTGTTTCATCCCTGGCATGTAAGACATTCCCCCCATGCACCTAGTTTTCGAGTTTGTGGGATATCCCCCTTTCCAGTGGGCCTCTCCTTCATCAAGCATGCCATACCCGTTTCTATAAATCTAGACTCACCCATGATGGCAAGGCCAACACCCTTCGGTCCTCGCGGGACATGATCGGTTCATCTAGCAGCCCGAAGGGCTAGACCCACGTCAAAACCGGGTCGGGCCCAACAAATCCCTTTGGCCCTGGCCAATTGTCCAACCGAGACCAGAACCCCCCAGTCCCGAGATTGGCCAGTTCAATCCAATCAGAACTAATCTGGGGTATGTGGGACCTTCTAGCCATGTTGATTATGACGGTCCATCTGGCCAGATTAGACCTAGAGGAAATCGACCCCAGTTTACTAAATCTCTAAAGAAATTCCAACTGATCGTCTGATTGATTATCCATTTTGGGCATTGGGACCCTCCCAACAAGGATGATATTTTGGAATTCCGTGTGGAGGATCTTTCATATGTTGAAATCCAACTAATTTCAGAAGGATGAGTTCTCTCATGCGCACTACGTTCATAACCCTATGGTTAGATGAGACATAAAGACTACTGACATTCAACAAATTAAGACTCAATTATGTCCTAGTAGGAATCACTTTTATGTGATGTTTCATGGCCATAGTGGGAAGCACTTCTGTGCGACTTTTTAGGCCTATTCTACACAAAGAGGAGGAGTAAATCAGTTGGAAATGGTTAGTTTGAAGAACTTCTATGTAACCTTGAAGGCCCATGGTACATGATGAAGAGGGGAACCTTTATTGTCCAATGTTAGTGGGAAGAGATTATATAGGACTTGTAAGTCGCACTATACTCAATATAAGAGGATTTTTTAGCATCCATGTTCTTCGATGATGTGACTGATGATTCTACTATCACTACACTAAATATATAACTATTGTGAGTTGTCTTGTACTTTTTACTTAACATTGAGGAAATATGTGTGGTCTATCCTATTTTTTTATCCCTATTGAGTAATTTGTTGGTCACCCCTGCATGTTCTTTGCCTACACATGTTTTGTCTGGTGTAGATGATCAGAGTTTCAAAGGAGTAATTGGTGGATCGGGACCCAGAGGTGCTTATAGAGATGGGACCAACATATGATACGACATTGGACATGGTGTCCTAGGCCTAGGTGGAATCCTATAGGAACAGGTGGACATGAAATTATTATTGGGATTCTTATAGCATAACTACTCTCACGATCATCTGTGGTTTTGGGTAGATGCCCATCAATGTTCCCTTTTGTACTTTTCAATTTTTATTTGTTTGTTCCTGATTTTATTCTAGACCACTAGTATTTGTTGTACTTGTAATCATCCTTGATAGATTTATATTAGTGTGGGGGACATGGTTAGGTATTTGTGTGAATATAGGTACTATGTAAAATGTCTCCCACTTATAGGTTGACGCATGCGACACAAGTCACCATCCCCTGGGCTTCGGGAGTTGGGCTTGGGGTAGTCACGACATGGGCCCCGAGGGACGGGTCATGAAATTCTGATCCTCCCATAAGGGGACACATGAATTTCCTAGAAGCTATGATTGTTGTTGTTTTAAAAACATTTTATATATTCATCATCAATACAATAACATCAGGAATCACATGCTCCCCCATTTTTGGTTTCCATGCACATTAGAATTGAAATTTATTCTTAATATACTAATTATACCTTATTGATGTAGTGATTTCAATTGAATTTTATTTCTCACATTGTTGAAACTCAGTAGGATAAAACATTTCTCTACTATCCAATTAATCCACCATCATTCAAATTATAATATAATGACGCAATGAAATATAATTTTTCTATATAAAAATAGTCAATTTCAAAAAACATATTTTTCCATTATACAAGTGATTATGTTGCAAATTTATTTTTCAAAAAATAAATTTATATAAATAATTTTATTTCAAATTTGGATTCAATATTTTTAAATTATTTCATAGTATTCATTAAATTATAAATAAATAATTTATTTTTTAGAAATAAGTTACTAAAGTATAAGTACAATGCCAAAAAATTTTTTTCCCTATAGTAAAATTCCTATCATATTTCTAATCATTTTTTGGGTTTTCCGGGCCCAAATATACCCTGAATCCATTATAATTCATATTGATGTCTTTACAACTTTTGAATAATGTTCTATATTAATATTATGATAAATATTTTTAAAAGGAACAATCTAACATAATTTAAAAGTGATAATACCTTTAGGAAGACTCCCAAATTTTGGTTTCTTCCGGTTACTAAAATCCCATTAAATGGTCATTCACATCCTTATTGTTCATCATTTAACATTTTTTCTAATTTCCCTCATTTTCGGGTATTCCTATATGGGATTATCATATTTCAAAATATAATTTCTAATTATTCCCAAATAATGATTATTTTTAATAAAATGTAGTAAAATTTATTTTCACTAATTGGATATGATGAATTTATTATTTACATTATACTTAATTTTTAAATATTTTTTTATCAATCATTATACTTCTCTCAAATTTTCCATTATGGAAAATAAAAAATCCATTTTTTATTATGTGAACTGCTGCCTCCATGACAAAGTGGCTTCAATATATTTAAAGTGTCATTAACATTTTTGAAAAATTATTCCAATCAATTAAAACACCCTAAATATATATATAATATTATTATTATTCTAAAAAATTTATATTTTCTAGGAAGGAAACCAATTTTATAACATATCCATCCTTTATATTATTTTATATTTAACTTTAGGTTAGTCAAACCACTAAATATAATATATAAAAATAAATATAATGTATATATTATGTGAACATAATTACTTATTATATATCATATAAATTGGAAAATAATTATTTAATTTTTTTATGGAAGAGAAAAATTAATATTAATCTCCAAAATTAAGGTACCAATGTTTGTTCAATAAAATCAACCAAACACGTTCATAATTCATATAATATTTACTGTTCATAAAAGAAGCTCCCATTAAATGTAATTATTCTAAATATAATCTATTATAATTTATTATTTCAGAATGATGGAGATTTAAAGATGATCTAATAACAATATAACTATTCAAAAACTAGTTCCAAATGATCTAGCTAACTTATAGTAGTTAATAAAATATATAGTAACTATGAAATATAAATTTACATAATAATTAAAAAAATTAATACCTATAAGGTTATATATGTCATATTTTTAGTAAAATCATTTTTATATTTATATTTTTATCATAAATTACAATATTGAACATTAGTGTAAGTCATTAATTAAGATATGTGGTTAACATATCTAATTTTACTTCTTAATATATATTAATAATTATTCATTAACATTTATTTTAAATTATCTATTCAAAATCCTACATCATTAAATAATAAATAATATCTTCCATTAATTGATATATTAAAATATATTTCACTTATCATATATTTTTTCATTTAATTAATACATTACATCTTTTGAGAGGGGTTTTTGTTCAATTACAATTTCTAAGAGGGAATATTTTTTTTGAATGGTAGTCCAACTAAGTAATTTCAATGATAGTTATTTCAAAAAAAATATTTTTTTTTGACAAAAATAGTATAATATATATTTTACAAGTCTTATAATAAATTAATTTTCCACTTGTCTTATTTTTTTCATGTTGTACATGAAACCAACCACACCTCTTTTTTTCAGTTCGTTAACTTTCCATCCCATGTAATTATTCAATGGATTATTTTTTCAGATGACCTTATTTATGAGTCAATAAAATATAATGTAAATTTAGTAATCTATTTAAATTCATTTAAATATTATTAAATTAATTTTTAATTATTTCTATATGTTTTTCAATCAGTGTGTGAAAACATATTTTGAAAAATTCCATGTGAAGACATAATTAAATTGATCTATCTTTTCATATTTAACTTACTCATTAATTTTTCATGGTTTCAACAAAAAATATTAATAAATGTGGTATTAAAAATATTTCTATTTTTATAAATTCATTCAATGGTCCAACAGTATTTCATATTTTCAATGTCATTATCCAAATGCTCTAAAATAATATTTTGCATCTAATCCTATTTCAGTTAATTTTTTAGACAGGATAATGATCATTTTTTCCTATGGTACCATCTTCCTTATTTATTATTATAGATTAGTTAGTTTTATTCCCTATGAAAGGAATGATCAATCATGTCCTTATCGATAATTTGTAATCCACCATGTATAACAATCAATTTTCTAGTAATGTGTTTTCTTTTTGAAAATTCAATATTTTATTCCATTAATTGTTTGGTATTCCCCTTGATTCTATACATAAATTTATTATAAAAATTATTGATAGAACATATAACATTAAAATAAATGGAGTTAGATTATTTAATATTATAAATATATATATTTAATTTATTTATGGGGAATTATAGAATATTTAAATACTTTTTTCAACTATTTTGTTTAGTGATTTTTAAAGTAATTTTTTTGTTGTATAGATATTTTATTGGTCTATATAATGATTGAATTTATTTTAGTTTGTGTTGTGAATTTCATTGAATACCCTAATGATAAATTTATAGGCTACAAAAAACAAACTATCCTATGTATTTGGTTTTCCAATTCCCATTCATACATATGTCAAGATTCTAATCTATATAGTTATTCAAGGTATTATCATATAGCCTGACTATATTTAATGTCTAGGAACAAGATGTGTACATTTATAATAAAATATATTGTATCACCATAAAAATATTTTTTATTTTACATACGTATATTTTTGTTTATAACTATGGTTTTCAATGATATTGTGATTAGTTATATGTAATTAATTTATTACCATTCATTTTCATTAATATTATTCATTCCTTGTTTATTATATGGAATATTTTTATATAATTTTCCATTAATAATTTATTTACCCCACCATTACTACATTTCTATTTCTCTAGGATATGATATAAATTATTACAATTGATATACCTAGAAGAATATATTTTTTGATATTTTATTAGATATATTTAAAAAATAATATGTATTCAATAATTTATATATATTAATAAAAATTAAAATAAATGAGAATGATTTGCATTTTTTTGTTGATTATTTTTTATAATTATAGAATTATTTGAAATTCTTAATTTTGGTTTATATATAATGAAATTGTTTTTTATTGGATAGTAATTAATGGGGTGTTACTATGTCAAAATGTATTTGATCATTTAATAATATGATTTTGAAAAATAAAATTCATTTCCTTAATGTACATGTTTTAATAACTTTTATACTATCCAATATTTAGGTATTTTTGATACAAAATCTATTTTGTTTAGAGGATTAAAAAATTTAATAGTTGGAATAAATTATTACACTATACCAGTCAAGTTAATAAATAAATACATACAATAAAATATTTTGGGATTTATATTTTATAGTACCAAAATAATAATATAACTATTCCCAAACTGAAAAAGATAAATTAAAACATTTAGATTAACATTTTTTAGATAAAAGAAGGATTTTTTAGGCGGAATATTCATTTTATATTCATGATAGTGATATTAAATTTGTTTTTGAAAAAAAATCATTCAACAAGATGAAATCATAATATTATACAATGGTGTATAAACTTATGAGAATAATATAAACATTTTGTGATGACAATCATATGTTTTTCGAATATTCATGACAACCACCTCCATGATTCAAAAAATAAAACCATTTATTTTTTTATATAATGAGTAGAAATTATCATGGAGTTTGAGGGTATTAAAAAACATACTATATAAAATATGAATAATTATTTTGTATCATGTTGATAATTTGATAATTACTTTCTATAATATTTTGACATCATTTTTCATATGTAATCTATGATAGTATTATTTTTAAATTCAAGATGAACATTTTTTATTCATATTAGTTTTTATAATATATTTAATTGAGGAATTTTGGTGATCTAAATGTAGTGTAGTATGCGATATTTATGTTCAATGATTCTCATGGATAATAAAATTGAGTTCATATGATCATTTTTTTGAGGGATTATTTGCTATATGAAATCAGGCATTTATCATTTGGTTAGAAATGTGGATTCATAATGTATGTTTTATCGAACCACTTAATGGTAATGGTTAAATCATAGATATTTGTTACAAAACCTTCAAAATTATTTCGTACCTTTTATTTACAATATAATAATAAATATTTTTACACATAATTATATTTATTGTGAAATTGTATTTAAAAGTTATATATTTTTGAAAAAATTTATACTCTAAAATTCGGATGAAATTTCTATCAGGTTCAAAAAATTAGATGTTCAGTTGAATGATATACCTGATGTTTGATAAAGAATATGTTGAAAAAAATATTGGTTTGTTTATTTAATAAAATCCATTCCACCTATTATTGATATAATAATTTTCTTTTTTCAGGTTTTTGGGGCATTTTCTAATGCTGTATTAGGATAGAGACAACATATGAAGTTGAGTTGTGTGAAATTATATACTCTGTCAATTATGTTTTACATTATATTTGGAATGAACTGTAGATTAAATAAAACTCTTAAAATTAAATAAAAATATGAAATCAAGAACATGTTGTTTCCTATGGAAGCTCTTACACCTATAGATTGATTACATGAATTAGGTCACCCAACATAACTAGCATGTCTTGTATGCATATAGATAAGCCAACAAGATGGAAGATGCTTTTTCAATGTGGTCGTCCCTTAATGAAAGAATAAAATTGGGGTTTCGAGAACCATATTATTATGATACATTTGTGAATGACGACATTCATGGCGTTATCAACTTCTTGTTGTGAAAAAACAGATGTATATATGGGTCTTATGTTCTATTACTATTTTTATTAAACAAATATATTTATAACCGATGTCACCCAGATCATGGACTTTTTTTGGTATATTTGGTATCATTTCCTATTATAATATTTTATCATACAAATTATTTCTTTAATTTATATCTACTATAAAAAATATATTATATGTCCCCTTATTATGTTGCTTTCAAAATAATATTCTAATTTTGTCCCCTAAAGTGTATTTTTCGAAGGATTATTTTATATGAACATGGATTTATTGAATGTTCAAACTATTTATATTCTATATCCTAGAAAACCACTACTTTTTTGTTTTTAGTATGAATATTGTGGAGAACATATAAATTTTATTTTACTGACACTGTTTTATATATATTTGATTATACTGATGGGAAGATATCAAATTCTTGGAAAAATAATCATCCATTAAAAATCAATAAAATTTTTAATTTCAATTGAATTATAGAGTTACATATACTTTAATATGATCTGTGATGATAAATTTCAAAATTAACATTCATCATTTGAAACAACAAAAAGTATTAGAAATAATCTTGCGACTAAACATTTTGTGACATCCAAATTTAATGAAACCAGATGTGTTATGTTTAATTATGATTGCAAAAAATAATTTGATATCTTACTTATAAAATATGTTGTAATGATTTATTATTGGATCATGAAAATTGGAGAATGACTACATTAACATATTTATAAATATATCAATGATGAAATTTTGGTTGATAATATTGTTGAGATTATACATAGATATTGAGAATCAAAATGATCATATTTAGATGATACTATGAAAACTACAAAGTGATATTAGATGATCCAATTAGGATACTCATAATGTATTATGGCGTAATGAAAGTATGTCCTAAGAATAAGAAAAATGAGAAATGAGTGGGGATTGTTATTCGATATTATACATTTCTGAAAATTTATATCTACATTAATTATTTCTAAATATAATAAAAACGAACATAGGAGTTGGGAATAAATGTATTACTTCTACTAAAATTCATAATGAATAGGATCAACTACCCACTCGATGAATAATATAGTCATAAATAATTATTTTAGATACATGTATTTGAAGAATTCTAAAAATGGAAATTATAAATATTTTATTCTAAGATGATTTTTATGAGGGAATGAAAATTAGTAACATAATTTTAGTTTTTCAAAGAATAAAATGAAAAGATAAGACATATATAAATTCATAGATATGATTAAATTATTTTTACATGTATAAAAGTATGAAACTTATAAATTCATTAGACACATAGAGAGAAATTAGATGGGAAATATCTGTAGATAGTTATTCAAATATTTGATTTGATAATCAAAATAATATTCGTTCCCATATGAAATTATAAATAACTAACATTTATTTATTGTAATGTTATCTTTTAATACACTTACCATAATTACATTAAATGAAAATTATATAGATTCATAAAATGAATATAATCATAAATATTTAAATAATTAGTATAATTAATTGTAGGAGCATAATAGTGTAAATATTATTGTAGTTGCCTCTATGTTTGAAAATTTAAAAATGGATGAAAACAATAATATTTCTAAAAAACATGATGGTGGTTAAGAATAGCATATAAAATAATGTTTTAAAATTTATACAATTACTACTAAAACTGAAAGTATTTATAATGATTTAAAGGAATCTTATATTAAAAAATAAAATATTACAAATTATTTGAAAAAAATAAAAATTCAGTACATAGATTGTAATTAATGATTTATTTTTATAACTATATTCATAAATATTGGGTAAAAAATTACTCTCAAAAATTACTTTTGATAGGAAATGTTTTTTAATATGTATAGACTAATATAACATAATATAAATGTTTTTATAATACATTTTGTTGTTTGGAGTGATTAACTTTATAGGGTGTGATTTGATAACCCAATAAAAGTTTCTATTAAAAACGACTTTAAAATTAAAATCCCAAAATAATATTAATGTTCATAGTTAATGTAAACTTTAGAATAATATAGTTCTAGTCCTTATAAAAAATTCAATGTGGTATTTTGGAATTGATAAAATAATATTTTAATTATAATTTACTTTTGAAACTATATTACTTTATCAAAGACTTTATCAGAATAATGGTTATTAATAATGAGAACATAATAGTTTGGTTATTCATATTAATAATAGATATATTATTAAAATTAAAATGTAAAATTACCAATATATCACCTATTGGAATAAAATACGTGGTATAGTCTCAATATAATATTTAATACCCTCCAATAGGAAATCAACTACTACTAAGAATATAATAATAATAAAAATATAATCCATAACCTCTATTATATTTTAAAAAAAAAATACCCACATGCATTTATAGGTGGGAGAGGTTTATAAATTTCCTACCATCCATTGATTATATCATCACGCATGTCTACGGATAGGTTAACTCTCTGGCATAGGTGTTTTCTAACAAAGGTGCAGACGAGATTAGTTATTTTTTGTCTTCTCATATTCTGTTTAATTTAATTCTAATATTTCATAGGGATAAGTGTCATTTTACTTCTTTCATACTAGTTTTATTTGAATGTGTTTCTTTATTATGAATAAAGGATAAATGTTTTCTTGAAAGTGATTATATAATATTAAATAACCTCTTTTTATGCTTCCATGGGTGTATAATTAAATAATTTAAATGTGTATTTTTATAAAAATACAATTTATTCAGAGGGGAAAACTATTAGAAGTAAACTTACTAATAATACACAATTCTCAAATATAATGAATAAATAAAGAGGGAAATTGTGTTGATAATAGAAAATATTATGATAATTGATCAATATTGCTAAATTTTTTCACATCCCAGAAATATATATAATAAATGAGATTGAATATCTTCAACAAAAAATATAAGAAGAAAGAGTTTCATATAGACTTGAACAATCAATATTTTTTTAATCTATTGATGTTAAAAAAAATTCACAATTTTGAGTTAGGATTTCTCCACGATACGATATAAAAATTTTCTTGTATTTCTATATTTTAAAAACTTCCATATTATATAATATGTGTATATCATATTTATGGAGGATCATTTTACTAAATACCTGTATAGGTCCAAATTATCCAATGAATAATAGTAACATCAATAGTCTATATCCTTATATAGAGCACAATATAATGAAACTATGGAGTTTTTCCAATACATATAACATGTGGTTTTGGAAGAGTGAATAATTGATACATGTGGTGATATATTCATTTAAATTCATAATATATCTATTTGTAGATTTAAATTCCAATAATATAGAAATCAAAAAAAATTAAAATGTTAGTGTTAGATCAGCTCTAACGATATCATGGTCCAATTATAGTTTTGTTAATGATGGATCATCTGATCATGTACATGAAATAATCAGTTTTTGATCATGTCTAACAGTATATATGGTCATACAGTTTATTTGTTCTTGTATAATATTAACTCTGGATGAAGATCAACACTGTTAGAAGAAAAACACCAGAAGTAGATCAAATGTACTGATAGAACATATTTAATCCTAGATCCAGTCCAAACTAATGGTGGATCTATTAAACTCATAGTTTATATGTTGATATAACATTTGATGTTAAAAATGGTAGATCCAACAATGTTAATATTTTTTTGGTAGATATATTCCATCATTAAATAGGATTGAACTATAGATAGTTCCTCATGTCTAATGATATATTTCATTTTTTTGATGGTAGATTTTATTTACAAATGGTATATCTATACCTATCCAAGTATCCTCCAAAAATTATTTACTATAGTAAATCATTAATGTCATTAGAAATATAAAAACTTTAATTTAAAGAAAAAATATAGGTAGGATCCTTCATTTTCTACCTTTTTTATGACCATAAAACATGTAATTTTATAACCATGTATATATAAACAACTAAAAACATATAATGATAAATTTTACAAGTAATATTTTTCTTTGTATATCAAATTTATAATGTGAGAAATAGATATTGAAAACTAAAAATGTATTAAATAATTAATTTCCATTCAGAAAAAATTATCCCCTTGTTCAAATGATAATAAATATAATTCTATACTAGAAAATATAAATAAAGAAGTCGAGAAGAATTAAAACATAAAAGCATCATTATAATTCAATTAATTGGATTACATATCTATAAATAGAAAATCTATTTCCAATAAAGGATTAATAAATGTCTGAAGAACTACTAGATCAATGGGATGATGGATCAATAAGTTATGTTTCTTTTCAAGAGACATGAGGCATAGAGGTTTATGATGAGGGTTTAAAGAAATAATAAGAAGCTCCATAATGACAATTTCTTAGAGATGTCGAACAACAGTATTTTGATTCATGTTAATGGAATGATTAAATAGGGATGTGGTGCATGTGATAGTGCAGATGTTGGAGAAGACATTGGAATGAATTATGTCTCAAATACATTATTTATTTATACACAAAGACAATGATTCATAAGATTCATAAAAACCATAATGATGATTTTACCTCTCTCCATAATAGTTAAAAACCCATTTTTAATCAATAAATAGTTCTATGAGAGGGGATAATGCTTTTATCATGTTTACTTTCACAATAGAGTTCGTACTCATGAGAGGAATTATTAATTTCTCAAAAAGATACATAAAATTAGAATTAAGCTCTGTTGTGGAATAAATTCTAGAATTGTAGTATTTTATTTCTTTAGTAATAGTATCTCTTCTATTTCAAGGTTAATTCAAGAACTCCCATCCTAATTTATATATTATATTCATGACATCTTTCTTTATTTTTTGAATTTCCTCACAGTGAGATATAGTGAGTTAATAATAGGTGGTAAAAATTACTCCCTCCAAATTTCTATAATATTCATAGCCTTAACAAAAAAAATATATGATTTGTTGTTGGGGAGGTAGAGGAAAATACAGGAGGAAATGATTCCATCCTTTCTATAAGGGAAGCCATGTTGGATGAAAAACATGAACTCATCTCTTCCTTGTTATTCTATACTGTTACCATTAAATTAAGAAATATTATATTTTCCATAAAAACATCCTAGATGTTTAAAGTATTCTATGGATGAATGTTTAAGGCAATTAACACAATGATGTTCCCATTATCTACATAAAACATCGGTGATACATTACGATGATTTATAAAATAAATTCACATAAATTATAAATCATCCTCACTATAGAAGCTTCCAAATCATCCTTAGTAACATAGTATGAATGAATAGAGGGATAAGGAACTGGAGAATTCATATTCTCTAAGATATAATTAGAAGTTTTTCTATACATAGTTTAATCTAAATTCATTTTACTGGTGAAGGAATAATGTAGATATGATTCATAAATAATCTCAGTTTGATAAGATGTGTGATATATTAAAACAACTATGATGGTATATCTATTATTTTTTGGGGGATTATTATGTTAATCATCATTTCCACCATATTTATCTTACTATACGTTGTCATGTATGTGTTGTACACATATTGTAGACTTACCCACATTTTTAGGTGTTGTGTAGTCACCATTAATATGTTTCTCATTAATAGGTGATTCAATAAAATATCTCTCACTATTGATATTTGACCATTTGAAATGGGTAGACCATTTCCATGATTATATTTTTTAATTTTCATATCCTTGTGGAATCTGAATATATTTAATCACTTCTTAATCAAAAATGTAATTTTCATCCTAGTTCTCACTACTTCGATCCTCTTTAACATGACCATTGTTACAATTATCTCAATACTCACCATCATAATGTATAACTACCTACATTGATAACGAAGAATATTATTTTTCAACATCATTTTCATTTGGTACTTCAGCCTTCTAAGCTGTGTCCCCTTATTTTAAGGTAAATTCTCTAGTTATAATAGAAAGTGGAATTCTTACAGATATATAATATTTAATTAGTATTTTTAAAATATCAATATCACATACTTCATTAATAAAGATAGCTAGATCCACATCTCTTCTTCGTATTATTATTATTCAAAATTCTCATTTGAGGAATAATACACAACATTATTATGTTATAAAATTGGGATTACTATTGTATTAGTCATTATGGTGTGTTCCCTATGATTAAAATCCTCTTTTAGATTTTAATTATACTTTACTTATTAATATATATATGGATTCTAGTTTAACATAATTATTATATAACTGAATTGGGTCAAATAAAAACATTAAATTTTACATATACAACCTCATCAATGGGTACTAAATCCATGGATTCATGCATTTCTATGATTATCATATGATATTTTGAAGAGAACTATATAGAATATGCCTTTCTCATCTCCATTATATGAACAGTTAAATGTTATAATAGATTTATTTTATCCCATTCTTATACAATGAATAATATAAAAACATTAGGATACATCATTGTGATAAAATCCCCTTTTTCATAGGACATAAGATGTGCTAGATTAATTTTATCTGGGTTTTGTACTCACCATCGTGTTCTATAGTAGTAGGACTTCATACTATATCATTTTAGTCAACTCAAAAATGGAATTATTATAATGAAACTCATTATCACAAGGAATTAAAACATGGTAGTAATAAAAAATACATTTATGAAGTAAATTTAGTCATTTTAACAATTTCATTGTTGAAAAGATAAAATTTTCTCCATTATTTTGACTTTTAATCAAATCATTTGATTAACAAAATATATACATTACATATTTATATAATTGGAAAGCCAACCTAGGAAATAATGATCCATCATTTTTTTAAAACCATTCTATCAATGGTTGGTTCTGAATCACATTCATCACAAAAGTGCTACTCAAAATAATCCAATAAACATTAATTTATTTATTTTTAACAAATACTATTGTCACGTGATTTGTTGTTTTTTGTTTCATTGTTTCATGAATAGATTCCCTAAGAGCATAGCCCTTTGAAGCAATCTTACAGTGGATGGTACAGAAGAATAGTTCACTCTCACTGTTTAACTGAATCTAAATGTTACGAAAGAGTGCGAGGAATGTTGATAGTTACGAGATAATTGAATTAAATACTTTTGATAGTAATTCATGATCTAGAGTGCTCAAAATGATTATTTTATCCTGAATTTTTTCAGTTAGGGATATTAGCTCATAATATTCACTAAAATATAACAAAATAAGAAAAATTAAAATTTTATCTTTGAGAATTGGACTAATAGATCAATTAATAGTTGATATACAATAGAATATTACGAATTCCAAATGCACACAATGGTGGATATTCTAATGGTGGATCTTACAACAGAGGATATTTCAGTTGTTGATATTCCATTACTGGATCACCAAAGTAGTTCATACTAGTGGGGGATAATTTAATAACATATCCCCAAATAAATATATCATATAAGAATATATCATTCCTTCTTAATGTGTTATATAGTTCAATCTATAATAAATTAATGGTGTTGTAAATATATCAGAATGATGGATTTCAGTTCCTATTAATTCTACAGTAATATCAACTTTTGTTGATTGATATCTCAAATATAATTTTTTGTCGATATTTTATTTTTTAATTATGAGATACAATATTCATGGAAATATTAATTACACTTTTATAGTGAATATTTATAGTGGAAAATTTAAATTGATATCCAAAATCTATAATAGTGTCTTTTGTAATCAAAATCTATTCATTTAATGCATCTCTAGTTATTTATTCAGATATTGAAATAGATAATTACATATTATTATTTTTTATAGTACCCCATGATTCTAGAGACTTTATGAAATGGACACTTATTCTATTGTAGATTTTTCATATAACACACATCCATCAAAAATTTTATTTTCATAAGCTTATAAATCAGGTTTTTGACTTCTAGGATAGATTAGTTATATATTGGTTGTATATTTTAGGTATTGAAAAATTATATTTACAACAATCATAATAGAATCATTTGGATTTCTTAGAAATAATCACACATACACACTATGAAAATATTTTCTGGTTAAACGTTAATTATATATCTAATGTATCTAATCAACCCTCCAAAAATGGTCTTTCCAACTGATAATATAGTTTCCCCAAGATCCATCTTATAAAGTATACTTATTGGAGTTTCACTAATTTTTTCTATCCAAACCAAAACAATCTATATGATTTTTGGTAAACACATTCATTTAATTTAATTATATACTAATTTGGAAATAAAATTAATCCATGAATGAATTTGTTTTTTCCCATTAATGACAATTCAAATTCACTTTTTTCATTTTTGAATAATCTGTTCCTTTTTTATTATATAAAAATTTAATATTATCAAAAAAATTTGAACCACTGAAACATCCATAAAAAATAATTTAACAGAAATTATAGGATTATCTATGAATTTTTAAAAAAATTACGAATTATAAAAATTTAATCCTTTAAAAAAATATATAAAGGTTTGTTTTAATCCATATAAGGATTTAATAAATTTAGAAACATGATTGGGAAAATTATTTTGTTAAAACACTTGGGGATTTTTCAAAAAAACAACTATAATAATATTATGAATTAAAAATGAAAACATAACAACCATATGATATAGATTGATATACAAATGTGATAAAGATTCATTTATTATTCTAATGTCTTCATGTATAGACACTAGTAAAATGTATTACTAATATTAAACACCAAATTATTTTTATAACTATATGCAACCAATCTAATTTTTTTCTAACTATCATGAATTAATCATTAAATATTCTCACAAAACCCACCATGTTCCTATGGTAAGAGTGTATTTTAGACTATCTAATAGTTCAAAGATTCAATTTCATTAAAAACTATTATGTTATTATTGCATTTAAATCTATCATAATTCATCATTAATTGAACTGTTAATGTTCTTTGGTTCATTTAGTGGATATAATTATTGATGTTTAACAATATTTTAAAATGAACATCATTTATTATCCTATATCTAGAACAATAACTACAAATTATAATGTATGGTTTTATGAGATTAAATGATTTTTGGAAAATAAATGATATATATATCATTCTCATATATAGCTTCATTCTCATGTTAAGGATGTTCCTTATAACTGGATGCTTTTTCATCTATCACAAAGAACATTACGATATTCTATAATTAATTTCAGTCATTTGCAGATCATTTTCATAAATTTATAATTGAGTATCATGATAATGTGGATCAGTGTAATCATATATTACATGAACTCATACATATGTAATCTTACTTTTTATATTTATTATAATATTTGTATTTCTATATTTTGGTTATCAATGGAAATTTCCTTAATCACAATTGGAATAAAATTTATCCAGACTAACCATATTATTAATAATAATGGATTTTCATACAATAATAGGAAAAATTTATCCCTGCATTTTTTATTCTTCCCAAACTCATAATAAAATTCTTTAAAATAGATCTTATAAGTTCTATATTGATTATTTAACAAGATGTATCAAAATTAACTACCCAATAATAAATATTTTTTTTACATCTTGTTAATGGTCTTGGAGATTTATTGAAATTATATACATCTTCCTACCACATAACCATTCTTTAATGGGTCCATAAAAAATTAGTATTTATGATAATATCCATTTTTTGAGAAAAATGATTGAAAATGTGGATTTTAAAACTCACAATGATGATCACATCAAAGGGAAATATTTCTAAATCTAATTAGATTTTATAATTGTTTAGAAGTAATTCAAAACAATGAACAATATTCACTTTTGTTAGACATAAATAATAATCAAATATATATATAAAATTCGTCTATAAAACATAAATATAGGGCTTAAAATTTATCTAGATACTCTGGAAGGTCCAATCAATTATATGTGTACTAATTCAAGGGGTACAATCATTGAAACATTTCCATATGGTCTGAAACATGTTTTTACACTTTCCTCTTTTTACATTTTTATATACTATATAATTTGGGGGTATGAGTTTAGTAAGATCCATGAATAACTAGTTAATAGTAAGAGTTTTTAGTGAATGGATAATTCAATGGAGTAGTCTTATATTTAAAATCCAATATTCTTTGTGAGAGGAACTTAAACATGATTTTTTTGATAAATAATGCAATCTAAATTAACAAAATATACATTATCATTAGTTAATGTGTTAAAATATAACACATTATTAGAATAAAAAAAATTATAATTTATTTTATACTTGATAATAAAAACTTTTATCATATAAACTTTAGATTTTATGCATATTTTTCACTAATAAATCTATTAATGAAACATTTTAAATCAAAACATTGTCTGACCTCTAAATATTTACAATAAAAATAATTATTCCTTTTGAATTTTCAACAAAAGTGACTTGTGTAAAATCATACTAAATTTGGTTCTCAATCATTAATATACACGAATAATGTGTCTGATACAACTACTATTTGGATACCATATATTCTTATTGGAACATTTCAATAATGTTTCCTTGAAAAAAAATTATATTGAATAATAATTTTGTGCCTAAATATTCATTACTCGATATATGTTAGTAGTGAACAATTCTTTAATCCATAATCACATAATCAATATATCGTAATTATATTTTAGTATTTTAGAATTAAATTTTTTAGATATTTGATATAAAAAACTAGTTACGGATTTTGTAGAGATGTGGCTTGGAATAATTTTTTGTAAATATATCCTCTTTTTATATAATGATAGGCTATAATGTTATTATATTTATGCGTTTTAATATATTAAAGAATAATAGTCACGGTATTTATCACATTTTTAAAACATGAAAAATACCTTTTAATTTGTCCTTAGATAATCTACACTAATTATTTTCTTCAACTACATGATTATAATTTTACTTTGATATAGTAAGATTTGTCTTAAAATTATAAGTCAGGGCAGGAGGCTTCATTAAAATACTATATTTATATTCATGTTCATTAAAATTAACCTCAAATATGTTACAACATTCAAATAATTATTAATTATTATTTTTTACAATCAATATTTTAATTTCCACAAGAATTATAAATTTTAATATTATATTCATGAAAAACATTAGACACCTTAAATGTGTTTATCATAAAATAAATTTTATCTCTTTCATTTGTTTATTATCTTCAAGAATTAGATTATCATGACCAATATTATTAATCAATATATTTTTATGTCATATGTTTCTTATAAGTCATATATTAATCATCAATGTTCTTCATAAATTTTATCATTGTGAAATCTTCAATAACATTTATTTTTCACATAGAGTCCTAGAAAACACTCTCATTTTTCATCCCTTCCTTCTTCCAATCATCTCCCAAATTTTATATATTTTCATACATCCTTATATAAATAGATTTAATTAATAATTTCATCCTTTTAATTAATTTTGTTAACATTTTGTCTATCTCGGAAATTTATTCAATACTATTAGTAGATGAATCATTATCACACAAACTACATTTTTTGATCCTATATTTTTTGAAGTAGTAGTTTTTAGGGATATATATTTTCTCAATAGGTGAATCAAATTGGATTTTTTCAGAATAGGATTCCAAAATGAATTCATCATGTTCAAATTATGATTAATCCTGAGATATATAGATGAGAACAATATAATAAATTTTCTTCATAAAATTATTACAATTAGTATTAATTTATTCATGCCCATATCTATAACATTATTATATCCCACATGAGAAATATCTAAACTATCCAAGATTTTGAATTTAGTAATATAAGTATAAATTCATTTATTCTATTCAAATCTTAAATCAAAATATAAAAAATTCATTGCTTTAATATTATAGTTATAAGTCTCTTTAGTGTGATCACTCAATTTAGATCAAGTGGTTTTCGGTATTACATGTTTTCTTCAATTATATTCCATATTTTTAATCCCAGGGTTTCAATATAAATATTTAAATTAATCATATACTGAGCATAGTTTGTTCTATTTGAATAAGGAGGAATATTTTTAAGAGATCCATATTGTATATTATTAAACATAATGATATATATTTATAAATCAACGATATTTTAGATAACTAAAACTAAACTAAAACATTTTTGAAATGATTTTGGTAAAGATCATCTGATACCAATGGTTGGAATGAGTAACTCGGGAAGGGTGAATTTAGTACCCATTAATAATTTATATTTATAATATTAAAAATAAATCCCCCTATTAAATTAAAAATTAAAAATTAATCAAATCAAAATAACTAGATAAGATTGATCATTTAAATAGATTCTTGATGAGTGTTAGAAATCATAAAATACTGTATTTTAAATGAAATTATAAATTTAATGTTTATTAAATAATGAAACAAAATATATATACACATGTTAACACTAAATATCAAAGTATGATTCTTTTTGAGAATTCAAAAATACATACAGTTTTACCTTTGAAATGAAAGAACAAAACCAACAGATCACAAAAAAAAATAAATAAAAAGGTTTTGTCTGATGCTAAGGAAAAATTCCATCCATATAAAAAAATTTATTCAATGAATAATGTAATAATAATAATAATATAAACAAACTATATCAGATTATATAAACAAAATTTCCCATGTTGTCTATACATAATAAAAATTCCACAGTTATACAGGAGAAGAATTAAAATTACCAGGTCAAAGATTAATTCTTGATTATTTTCCATATGTAATCTAATTAGGAAAAATAGATTGTGTGTATAGAAAAATAAATTATTATTAGAATACATTGTGTATAGATAATAATAGAAATAAAAAACACTTCTCAAACATAGAAGACACAAATATAGTGAACAAGAATAATGATAAGATAGTAATATATTTTTATATCTGGGATGATTTATTTCTTTGAGGTCTTGAATATGTATTATAAAGGAAATAAAAGACGTTTTTCAAAAGTGAAGGAAAACATATTATCATATTGGCTGGGAGAATTAGTCTATTTTTTGTCTAATGATAACTATGAAGACATACTCATATTATTTGTTATAATTGATTCACTATGATGTATATGATGATTCTTGAAATTCAATATATGAAACACTTCCACACCAACATAACTTTATGTAATTCATTCATGTGGAAGATCATCTGAATAAATACCTATTAAGGTCAAAATTATCCAATGAAGAATATTAATATCAAAATCATGCACCCACGTACTAAGAGAATAATTGTGAATCATTGACTTTTTTTTAAAATACATAATTGGAGTGGTTATGAATAATTATTAATAAATCCATGTGAGAATATATTTATTTAATTAAAACATATTTATAATAAAACAATTATTACCAAATTTGAGATAGAATATAAATGGTAGTAAACTCGACATAAATCATATCTAATGATAGAATCTAAAAACATAATTTATGTAAGTGTTATATCATCTAAAATAGTAGTAGATCTGATCAGTTGAAGATATATTTTGTTGATAGATATTTCCTATGGTTATTTTGGTCATGCAATAGATTAACTATTGATATAGATAATCTATGTAGGTATATCATCTCTAGTTGTTAATCAACTTTTGTAGTCGATCAACTGTAGTAGTAGATGATGTTCACTAGTAGATCTGGTATGAACTAATGATACATATGTGGATGTAATAGATAATTTACTCAATGATAGATCCATCAATGACATTATTTCTCAGCGGATCTAATCCACTATTACATATTATTATACTATAGGTACAACATAAAATCAAATGGTATATCTCTTGTATATGATGGATGATCTTCCTAAGTGATGATATATCTATAATTAGATATTATTATTCCCAAAATATAACACTATCATAGAACATTAATCTTAATATAAATGTAAAAAACATGATTTTTCAGAATTATAAAAATGGGGTTTCCATAGTATAGATTTTTCAAAACAATATATTTCAATTTAATAACTTTCTCATAAATGTTACCCATAATTACTATCAAAAAAAGAATTGGACATTGGAAAATGTGTACTTTAGGTTGTGTAAAATATTTAGGGTTTCATAAAGACACCATTTTTAATTAATTAATAATTTTACAAAATAATGTTGAATAGAGTGAATTTATAAGAATCTATTTTATAATAATTATGAGCCTAAGAAAGTATAGTTACCATAATTTTAGGTTCTTAATTTTAGAAATATAATAAATGTACCAATAATACAAAAAATTGTATCTTAGATAGTGGTTCAAAAATCATGTGACATGGATTTAATTTAAAACAATATTATGATGAAAGGTAACAATGTAACTCATGGTTACAATACAAAATGATTAATATATGTAATTGGAAATCTCGTATTTTGTTGGAAATAAATATTTTCAAATATTTTATATTTTTTATAACAAATGAAAAACATTATATTCATATTCTAAATATATATTGATTGTAAAATTTTCGAAATCATCAATGATAAATGTAGTTTTTATATTTTATAAGATATTTTTTTACATTCTACCAACACCAATTAGAATTTATAGGCATATATCATAGAAGAATATTGATGTATTTATCTACCATTCCTTTAAGAAATTCAAGTTAAAAATTTATTTTCGAATAAATAGTCAAGAAAATGTAATGATGGGTAATTAACCAAACATTATAATAAATTTCTATTGAATTTAATATGATATTTTGTTAAATTAATCATAAAAATTTCCCTTTCCATTTTCAAATGAATCGTTAGTTCAGTTTTAAATATATTAGTGACTTTTCATCTTCTAAAATGTTATAGTTAATTGATGTGGATTTATTTGGTTATATAAATAAATTAAGTATTATTAGAAAATAAAACATATATTTTTTAGTTGATCACTTCATTAGATATAAATGGTTCTATTTATTAGAAAGAAATTTAGACTCATTTTTGTGTTTCTTATATTTTTTATATCCTATTAAAAATGAGAAAAATAATGCTTTGATAAATATTTATAGTGATCACAGTGGATTACATTTTTATCATGAATTTGAATATATTTTTAGTAAATTATTATTAATATATAACGTTTTAAAAATTATAATAATAAAAAAATGGTGAATTTCAATGAAAAAATATAATTATATAGATTATTACTAGGATAATATTTAGTAAATAAATAACTAATAATTATATTTTCATTCAATAATTAATGACATTCTATTATAATATGAATCTAATTATTCATATAATTTTTATTAATAAAAAACCTTATGACATAAGAAGTTGAAAAAAGACAATATATTTTTATTTTATAGATTTTTTATTAAAATTATTTATTCTGAGTAATAAAAAATTTATAAAGAAACCCATATACAATCTGTTTGTGGAATATTATTAAGTTATCATATTAATAGTAGTAAATATAATATTTTTAATTAAAATAAAATATTTATAGTATTGTATCATTGTTTTGAACATTTTAATAAATATCCATGTTTTTAATGGAAATATATCAACGTTGATGTGAACTTTATCAGATTCATATAAATACTAATAGGATGTAAAGAAAATGGAGATTATTAACAATATTTTAACTATAAAATGATGATATATGTATTAAAACTAGATTATTGTGACATGTTTTTTTTTTCAAATTAATATAATATTTTCATATTTTTTACTTCAAAAAATATTCCATTCAAGCTAAACCGATGTTTTGTGTGTTACACAAAACACTAAGCTGGGGTACTTTACACGCAACATGGAGTTAGCGTATGATAGGCACAACAATGTGTTTCTACGAAGCATATTTTTTTATTGTTTTATTTAGTAAAATAAGATCACTATAAACTATATTTTAATAATAGTTATATTTTTTTATTAACTACTCTTCAAATTTTGTTTATAATAATATTATTTAAATAAAATTTTTTTTTATGAAATATATGATTCTTTGGAAAACACTTTAATGTTTAAAAATTTATTTTTCTCGAATAAACCATACTTAAAGTCCATTTAATAAAGATAATTCTAGAAAATAATGGAAATTGATTTTGTTAATGTAGTCATGATTTTTTAATTAATAATTTAAAAAATATCTTAGGATGAATTTTTTGTATTTTTCTGAAAAAAAGTAAATTTTATGAATAGTAGAAAACACAGCATTTATGTTAAAAACTGAACTTTTTCAATTAAATGTTAATTTAAAATTAAATCGATTTATATGTCACAATATAGGAATAACATATATATTATCCCAATGTACATCGTTTTATTCATTTAATAATAGATTTGGATATATGAATTCATTGAACCTTTTTTATCATTTTTTACAGGTCTTCAAGACAGATTTTTGGATTAGCCTTTACGTAATTTTACATCTAATTTGAATTGAATATAAAAAAATGGGAATAAGTTTTTTTATTTAGAATGAAAAATGTTGTGAAATAGGATCATGATAATTTTCATTGAATAATATCTTTTGAATTTTATTGACCACAATTTCAATTAAATATGGTAATTAAGAGTAAAAATAATATTATAATAATTTAAAATTAACCTCATAGAGATAATTTAATTGGGAAAGCGTTTTTTACCCAATTAAATAATATGTCAGAAATATGATCCTTTTTAAGATACTTATGTTATATAATGTAATTTATTATATTTTCTATAAATAAGAGTTAAAAGAGTAATATTGATAATTTGATAAATATATTGTTTTTATATAGGTATATACATATAAAAAATTCTACTATAAATATTTATTTAATGTACACTAAATTTAACTTCATCTTGATAATTTGTTTTTAATTTTTAGAGAATAAATTAGTTAATTAATGTCTTGAATAATAATGATGTAGTAATTGTTTAATTAATTGAGATATCAAATAAATGATAATAAAAATATTTTAGTACCTATAAACTGACATAATTAATTACATCAACTAAATTTATCGTTATATTACAAATTTTAGTGACATATTGGAAGTATTTTTTCGAATTTATCATGTTAGTTTGATAATTATATAATTAAATGTATTGAATAATATCAAAATTGACATAAATGATAGTTTTAAATACATAATAGTTTATTAAATGCAATAATATTCTTAAAAATCTCTATATTGGCCAAATAACATTTATAGTGTTAAATATATCACAAATTAACTAAATTGTGTTATTTTTGTATTATATTGTAATTGTATTAACCCTATATTACCAAAATACATTTTTTCATAGTAAGAGTAAATTGTTTTAACAAAATGTTAAAGCCAAAATATAAGTTTGACTCTATGATATATACATATAAAAAATTAATTGGCTAATAGGATTTTGAAACTTCTTTATCACAATATTTTAATAACTCTATTGGTTAGAAAACTCTTTTGGGTTATTCAGAGCGATGTAATTCATTCAAACACCACATGGAATGTTTTAATGATGGGTTTAGTGAAAATACATGATAATAAAATGATACTAGAATAATTATATATATATATATATATAATATCATTATCATACTTTGTTTCAATATGATAATAAATATGGAAAAAATATTCATGCATACGTAGGAATTACCATCTCAATGAATGATGTATTCCATTTCATACTCTTATATTCTATAGATTATTGTAATATAGATATACTTTATATAACATATATTTATATAATGGTTCACATTGTGGAATCATGACATAAGTATAAGGAAAAAAGGTATCCCAAATTAGGACACATGCAATGAACAAAGTGAATTTTACCGAAATTGAAACCATAACATTGGATAATTAATAAGAGGGAAGTAAACTATCATAATAAATACAAATATTCACATAGATAAAATATTATTAGGGTATAAAAAATTAATAAAAACAAATATTTATTATATATGACTCTTGTACTAGTATGGAGAGAGTCAAGACATAAGGTAAGGGGATTTTTTCACTCACATTTATTTCCACGAGACACAGGCCTCAGACACTACATGTTTCATCAACATGGTGTATATAATAACCATTAATTTATTTTATGAGTCATATCCATAATGTTATGGTTTTTCAATATAAGTATAATTTAACATTTACATGGGGAATATGATTCTATTGATTTTTATGTAATGAGTGTTGATTTCAAAATCTATTCTATATTTGGGATTGTTTCATTTCAAGACTCTTAAGGGGAATATTAATAATCAATGACCATGTTTTCTAAATATGTTTTCATAAAATGTTTTAATCTAAATATATTGATTTTAATGGCCTTTTTTACATATTTTATATGTTTTACAGCACAGTTTTGATAAAATATTTCATTCATTTTTCAAATGAGGTACTTTTTTGACAATTCAAGAAATAAAATGAGATGAATTTTTTATCACATATGAAATGAATTGGATTTTATTATTTCATGAAACCATTTTAGATTGATTAATCTCCATGATAAAAATTATGTTATTTCCAAAAAAATGTATTCTCTTTCAAAATTGTATGAAATTTTATGAAAAGAAAACAATTTTAACATGAAATGATATTTTCCTCAAGACCGTCTTTAATTGGATGAGATGATTGAATTATATGTTTTAAAGGTGAATTAAATGATAATGGTTTTTAAAATCTTTTATGTATTAAAAATTGATTTTTTTTGTAAAATCCATGTTCCTTATGATATTTCTGAATCATTCCCTAACTATGAAGACATATATTGTTAATTGTAAAAATTATATGACAGATATTCTTTATTTGAATGGTTTATATTTTTTATGACATGATGTTTATGAGACTATGTTCTTTTTACCAATAAATATTTTAATAAAATTATTATGAATCCTATCTCACTTTCGTATGTTATTATATGATTACATTTTTATGTGACCCATTCCATTACATTGGGTATGAGATAATTATTTATAAACTTGTGGAACATTTATGTATGATTTAATTATGAAATTGGAAGGTCCTATATAACTATTTAATATATTTGGTAATGTTATATATCTCATGAGTTAAACGATGATGGTTTTGGGAATGATCCTCCACTACTATGATGTCCATATAAGTGAACCATGAATACTATGCTATAATGAGAAGTCAACTCATACTACAATGATGGTCATGTGAGTGAATTAAGAATACTATGATGGTATGGGGTGTGATCATATTATAAAATCATTGTCTTAGAAATGATGACTTGTCTACTATTAAAATCATTATATACTTATGTGTTTTCTACAATTCCATGTCTTATTCCTTGCATAATATTTCATGGTTTCTACTCTCTATTTCAAATGATTCATGTCTTGCAGATATCCAATAATTATGACATGATTTGGGTTATCATATTTGAAAATTAGGGTATTTTACTCTATTTATAGATTCACAATTTTATACCCTTATAATCATGTTTATGCTTACATTCCAACCTAGACTACCCTTTTTGAGTATTTGGGATCACCACAATTTTGTTTCCTTTCCCCAAGGCTATAATGATATGTACTATGTTTGATAAGTCTAAAATTGGTTCTAGTATAAAAATACCTAGTGATAGATGATATAACTCACTTATTTATTAGTGTTTATGTATCAATTATTACAAAATCACTATACCAACTATGTTCTTTAAGAGTTTGTTTGTATGAGGATTATATAATCATACAAAAATTAAGTAATGTTAATGGTTTTAAAATTGAGGGTCACTATAGATGGTATCATTGAAAACATATAGTTATCCTTCTAAAAATATGATTATAAAACCCTAGTGATATCCCTAGGTTTGTTTCTAAGGATATGTCCTGGGTTGTCTTTAAGGATAATTATAAAGATGATTTAACGTTTACGAAAATGTCTTGGTTTTTTTGTAATGGATAGAATTAGTGGATTGTTAGTAATTAATCCATCTATGTATACAAAAATTTGATGTCAATCTAGAATATATGTAAGTAGTGGTAAAAAATCCAAAAATATGTTCTCGTCTTGTATCATGGTAATTTTGTACATAAAAACATTCCTTATTCCACCTGTAGTTTGACACTCCCATGGGGTATTCTTTGAGAATTTAATAATTATTAACAACCCAGAAATAATATTTTAGATTTATGATAGCTATTAATAACCTAGGATAAACCTAAGGAGTCATATATTATAGAAGGTTTCATGATGTAGATGTCCTATATTTAATTGATCCATTAATATCAGGTTTTCTTCTAAGAAAAGTAATGATCAATATATACTTTATTTTTTTGTCAATGGCGGGAAGTAGAAGGAACATGAATAATGTTGATTTTGACTGAAAATTTACTAATTACAAGTCATGTGGGATGATAAATATTGTGAAATATTTTATGATAAATCCTAATTATATTTTATAGGACATTATTAATAATGATTACACAAACCAACAATCAGACTCATCAAGGAAGAGAGAGAATGAGTTCGTTGAGAGTTCATGTAAAGGAGACCAAATTAAAAGAATACTTGGTTTCCTTTGTGTCATGATTTTGGAAATTAACCACAATTTTAATTCTTTATAATATCAAGAAGGTGGTTTTATGGTGGAAAAGAAGGACACAGATTAAGTGACTTTAAGGGAAAAAGGAAGAGTTCGTATAACAAAAATGATGAGAATTCTCGCTTCCCAATGATTTCATTGAATGTTATGTGTTTTTGTGTGTGGAGAAAATGGTCATTATGTAACCCAATGTCACAATAAGAATGTTATTAATGATAATCATCAAGGTAGTATGAGTAATGGTTACATTGTTGATGATGAAGAGACTACAGATGAAATATGAAAGGAAAGAGGTATTATTGATAATGGGTTAAGGATAATGTAATTGAACTATTTATGTATTTGGATTCAAAATATTTGAATATTTTGATTTTAAATTACTATACTACATATGTTTTAAACTAATTATTTACCTGATTATGATGAATGTTCTATTTGGATTGGTGATGTGATTAAACTACAAGATGATATTTTGACTAGTGGAAGGTAACCCTTAATATGTTATTTATGATTATATAGTGATTCATGGATAATGATACATGGTATATGAATATGTAAATTGGATAGTATTGATTATGTGGGATGTAAGTAAGGACTTGTTTTTATGTGGTTCCAAATATCACTAATAATATTTGCAATTTTTTTTTGTATTTATGGTCTAAATCAAATAAACATTGTAATTAAAAAGAATGAATGGTTTCTAAAATGATTAATGGTAATTAATTTTGAAACCATGGTTCAATAGAATACAAAATATGTTTATTCACATGTTTCTAATTTTACTACAATGAGGAACATTATTATTTTTAATGGAATCATTGTTAAGATGATTTTATGACTTTATTTCCAATGATTTGGATTTTAACCTTTCAGAAGCTTATAAGGTTAAACATTCATGACTATTTTTAGTTAAAAATTGGAGGATGAAATTTTTAACAATATTTTTGAGGAAAATCTAGGTTAAAATGATAATTAGTGATTTAAATAATTTCATGGATTTCCATCTTATATATTATTTTAGTGTCATTTTAAAAAAGACAACATGTATGTCTGGTGAAAACTAATCATGTCTATAAAGGTCGTTGGTCTTAAACACCAAACGAATGATAAATAAGTGTCTCATGCGGTTCACTACCATATATGATGTCAAAATTAATATATATTTACTTTTTGTTGAATAAATATGTACGATGAACAAGTACTTCTACTTTTTTTTAATATATTAATGCATGTGGATTTTTTTAAGAGACAAATAGTTTGAATTATTTTTTATAGGCCCTAATATCCGTTAAAAGTATATTTTAATGTGTTATAAATAAATGTTAATTTCTAGGCATTTATTCCATGAGTTAATTGAAGTATTAGAATTTTTTCAAAGAACAACCAAAGAAATAAATTTTGTTTATTAAAATTTGTAAAGAATTACACAACCTTTTGAAATTGAACTATTTTTTATTATCCTGCTACCATAATTTTCCTTGAGTTGATGAACATTTAAATCAACATAGATTTATTACATTATGTCCCTCAATATTCCTATGATCATTAATTTGTTTTTTATTTATAACCATAATCAATATCTATTAATATATTCAGTCTTCACTCCCAATTAATGTTTTTCTCTGAGGAAACCCACTTATATATTACATAGGTTAACCATTATGGTTCAAAGTTTCCCTTTATAAAGGATTTGTTGTATATATTTTTATCATATAGAGTTTTATGAATGAAAATTTCATGTTATAAACCATTTATAACTGTAATGACTTTCTATTGAGAAATTCATTTTAAGGGGGCTATAATGTTACACCGAAAGATTTTGGGGAATTTAAATTTGAATTAATTTAATAATTTTATATTTTTCAATTCATGGAACACTATAAATATCCTTTCAAAATGTAGAATATTCATTTCACAATAATATGACTTGTCGTATGTTACACGCAAAACTAAGTTGGTGTACTATGCATGCAACACTGAGTTGGAGTGTGATACAAGAAACACTAAGTTTCTACGAAACATATCTTTTTATTTTTTAATTAATTATATATGATAATAACAACCTAATTGTTAAAAGTAGTTATATGAATATTAATAAATAATTTTAAAATAAATATAGTAATTTTATTATATAAATTAATCCTGTTGATAATAGAAGATACGATTCTTTGTAAAATCAACCGATGTTTAAAAATATCATTTTCATGAATAAACAACTTTTAATGTAAATTTAATTAAGATAATTTTATACACTCATGGACATATCTTTTGGTAAAATAGAAATAATTTTTGAATTTGAAAAAATTATAATTATCAAAGGGTGAATATTTGGTATTTTTTCGAAAACATTCAATATTTAATGAATTTTTAAAAACACATCATTATGGTTAAAAACTGAATTTTTTATTTAAATGTTATTTTTACAGTAAATTAAAATTAATATAAAAATAGTTAAATCATAAATATATTAAACTAATTGATATTACTGTAATTGTTTTTATAATAGAAATAGGTATTAAAAAATTACTGATCTTTTTCTAACAACTTTTTACTCACATTCCACCCTCATTTTATTATTTGAATTAAACATAATTTGATAACTTATTTAAAATGATTTTCCAAAACATACATACATGGTTATAATCAATATGAAAAATGATGTTCAATAGGAGAAAAATTAATTTTGGTGAATAGTAACTTTTGGATTATATTTAACAAGATTAATGGTAAATATGGTGATTAATGATAAAGATAATACTGTAATAATATAAAAATACCCTAAAACTTGTCCAAATTTCATTTAATATGTGTTTTTGGTTGAAAATTACTCTTAGGTCAAAAATATGATCCTCTTCAACCTACAATATTTTGATTCAGGCATTTATTATATTTTATTTAAATACGAGTTAAATGAGTCATATTCAACATTTAATAACTAAATAATTTTTTATATAGGGTGATAAATTTGATAAATTCACCTATATATATTCATTATAAATATATTAAATTTATATTAATCAATATAATTTATTTTTATTTTTTTTAGTTTAAATAAATTAATTAAGGACTTGTACAATAATTACACATGAATTGATTAATTAATTGAGATATAAAATAAATGATGTTAAATATATTACTCTGACTGATATTTTGCTTAATTAAGGAAATAAAATAATTTTATTGTTACCTTAGACATGTTTCGTACATATTAGAAATATTCTTTTGGTGTTATCAGGTTTTTTTTTGATATTTTTAAAAATTAATATATTGAATGGTATCAAAATTAACAGAAATAAAGCATTAAAATAAGTAATATTATAATAAATGTTATAAAATTCAAAAAAAATATATGTTTTAGACATATAGAATTTATATTTTCAAATATGTCATAAATTATACATTTGGGGTATTTTTTTCATTTTTTAGTATCAATATTAACCCTATAGTTTGAAGAAGACATGTTGTCACAGTAATAGTTAAATTGTTTATCAAAAGGTTAAAGGAAAAAACATAATGTTAATTATATGACAAAAAATGTATAAATTCATTTTTTGATATTATTTGGACCCATATTCATTGAAACATCTATATTACTCCCTGAGGATATATTTTAAATGGAAAATTAATTTATAATAAATTAATATTTTTGATGTTTCCTAAAGTTCCCATCCTCCCCCTTATAAAAGGGAACATGTCCTTCTCTATTATTCACATCAATATATCCTTTTTGAAATAAATCCCCTTTACAAATTATCCTCCCAAATTACCTCTTTTTATCCTAGAATCATCCCCATAGGAATAATGAAAACCCAAGGAAACCTTTTGTCACAATCCAA
Organism: Viscum album; assembly: GCA_963277665.1. Taxonomy (NCBI): domain Eukaryota; kingdom Viridiplantae; phylum Streptophyta; class Magnoliopsida; order Santalales; family Viscaceae; genus Viscum; species Viscum album. The sequence goes on from OY728146.1 coordinate 1,299,088,528, forward strand.
ATGGAGTAACCAGATTAATATGTAGTGTCTTCTATTAAAGTCTATTCTGTTATTTTATTTCTCCACCCCATCACAATAATAATTCCATTCTAGTACGACCACAAAAATATTTTTTAATTTCTATAATTTTATTATTCTCAGTTCATTACCTACACTTACACATATCTCCATCTAATGGATACTAGGCATACGTTTCCTTGTGTGGTGAACTACAACATCACAAAATGATGATTGCCCATTTCTCTATTACAACTAATAATGGTGGCCATTTTGATGTAATATATATATTTGTTATATTTGTTATATATTTATGATTTATTAGTTTTTTCACTACTCAAACAATTTAATTAACCATTTCGTATGGAGATGATAATCTTGTTTCAGGAAATGTGGAATACATACCCCTAAGAGTGACGATACTCATTCACACACCACATGGAATATTGTAATGATGGATTTAGTGAAAATATATTATATAAAAATTATAATATAATAATGATATATATATATATAACTAGATAAATATATATTTCATTTTTTTTACTTTCTTTCAATATGACAATAAAGATGAAAACATCGTATTTGTGTATGTACAACGTACTGTCTCCATGACTGATGTATTCTGTTTTATACACATATATTCTATAGATTATTATTATACACATAATATATATATATAATATTTATAACATTTTTTAAATTTTATAATCATGATATATGTATAAGGACCATTGATGTAAAAAATTAAGTCACATGTGAATAAAAAAGTGAATTTAATCCAAAGTGAAACCATAACATATGATATTTAACAAGAGGGTAATATAAGTTCATAATAAATACATATAATGTTATAGATATAATATTAATATTCTTTAAATGATTTATTGTAAAATTATAATAATTATATAGGATTCTTGTACCTATATATGGAGAGTCCGGACACAAGTTATGGGGATTTTTGTCTCACCACTATTTCTACATGACACATTATTCATTCACTAATTGTTTATTATATGTTTTTTTATAAATCACATTAATGTATTTTATGGGTACTATTTGTAAAGTTATTATATTTTCATATTCATATCATTTTTCTTTTACTTGGGTATATTATTCTATTTATTATTAAGTGAAGAGTGTTGACTTCATAATCTCTTCCATATATGGTAATATATCTTTTTAAGTCAGAATTGGGATATATTTATCATACATGTTAAATTTTTTTAAAAAAAATTTCAATAAAAAGATTTTATATTTGTATCTGGATGTTTAAAGGAATATTTTACCCATTTTTACTTTTATATTCACTGTTTGAATGGAATCATTCTTTCATTTTGCAAATTTGGTATTTTTTACTATTTTGGAAAAAGTACGAGAAAAATGTTTTTTTAAATTAGACGGCATGAAAATATTTTTATGCTTTCAGGATGCATTTTTACATTGAAGTATCCCCTACTAGATTATGAGGTTATTATCAAATAAAATTGTTTCTTTTATAATTGCAGGACATTTTAATAAAAGAAAACTATTTCAAAAAATCAAAGATATTTTCGTCAAGAACTATTTTAGGTTATTTTCGTGATTGGTTTACATGTTTTCAATGTGGCGTAAAAGGAAAGGTTTTTTATAATTTATTATGTTTTAAAAAGTGAATTTTAAGAAACAATTCGTGTTCCAATGGATTTTTTAAAATCTATCTCAACCTATGATGATATAAATTGCTATTATTAAAGAATACCATTCATATCAAATCACTAAATGGTTTATGTTTTGATTGCATGGTTTTTAGGAACCCAAATTATTTTCAAAAGATATGTATTTAACGAAATTATTCTCATTACTATACATTTTTCATATGATATTATATGATTACCCATTAAAAACACCCATTCAGTTACATTGGTTATGTTATGATTGATTATGTTCTTGTGGAACGTGTATGTGTTATTTCATTATGAAATTTTTTGGACCTAAATATAACTCTTATGTAATGTGTAATGTTTTATATCTCATGAGTTAAACTAATATGGTATTGTGAGTGAACCATGAATACTAGGTTCTCCATGGTAATGATCCATGACTTCAAAGATGGTTTGAGGAGTGGACTCATGAAACAATGATGTCTAAGGTAGTGAAACATGACTACTATGATGATATGGGGAGTAAACCCATACAACCAAGAAGATCTTGACAGTGATTCCTTATCTAATATGGAAATAATTATAGGTTTATGTATTTTCAACAATTACATATATTTTTCTTATCTTATGATTTAAATTGTTTTTCTCTTTATTCATATGATTCAATTTTTATGAAATTACAGTCTTTATTTTATGATATTTGTTATGATATTTTACATGTAAGGTATGACCTTCTATTTATGGGTTCATATTCTCATACACTTATACCAATGATTATTCTTACATTTCTCCCTTGTTTACCATTACTAAGCATTTGATCTCACTACTTTTATGTTTCTATTCTCCCCTGGTTAAGGTGATATGTACTATATTTTATATGTGTAAGAAGGGTGATGGTTAGGAAGAAACTATTAGGAGATTATTTAGCTCATACATTCACTGTGGTTTATGTTTTCATTTTTCAAATGGATCTATAACAACTATGGTATTTGGGATTATGATTGTATAATGATAATGTATTATCCAAAAGATATGTAATTTAATTTTTTTGATAAGATAAATCCTATATATTATATACATCTCTAAAATTTTTGGTTCTATTCTTCTATAAATAAAATATTCTTTTTGAGTGGATAAATGAATTTTTGAAATTCATTTTATTACTGCTCTTTTTGATAGATGTTTCCAATTTCATTAGTAACATATTTATATTTCATTAATTAACATTTATAATTTTTTTATTATTTTTATTAGAAAATTTATTCCCTGATATTTTTAGGACTTTTCTATTCTCTATAAAAAACATAATTTAAAAAACACAAAGGGGGTATATGTTTTCTTATTTTTATTTCATATGTTATATAGATTTTGAAGAAAAATACTTTGAAGTTATAGATTCTAAAATAAGGGAGTAGAATGAACAAAAAAGAAAACAGAGATGGATAAAGCAAACATTATATAATAAGGAAAAAAGGAATGTTGTATAATCAAGGGTGAGAATATTTTTATCCTTATATTAATCACTTTAAACAGATTTTTTTTCTTTTTTAATGGAGGAGTGCTATTGAGGTGAAATTTCATTAAACAATTTATATCCTGATTCTACACCCAATTTATCTTTTTTATTGTTTATTTTTAAGACCTTTTAAAATTATAATTTTTATGTATATATTTTTTATAAAACTAGTCTTCTAGGTAGAAGAATTCAAATTTATTTTATAGAATAAATTAATATATTATTATGAATGTTTCATAATTACTTGATAGACAGTGACCTATTTTTGGATGATTTTTTATAAAAGTATATTATTTAGGATATTAATATTTACAAACCGACTAGGTTATATTAACTACTTTGAAAAATCAATTTTTAACTGGAACAGTAAATTTTTTTCTGGATGGAATTTGCTTAAATCATCATGAAAGACATATATAATATTTTTGGATGAAAAAATTTAATACACAATACACAATTTTTATACATATTGATGTTTTACAATCTAATGATCATTATAAAAACAAGCTCCAATATACAGAAAGAGCTTAGATCGTTGTCCTTGCAGCCACCTCTAATATTCACAGAATATGATCCTTAGGGATTTTAAAATTAATATTATTAGTTATCAAAGAAGATAACACTTTTAAATAATTTACTATCAAATGTTACATTGAAGAGTATGAAACATATTTTACATTTAGAGCAAATTACTATAATATTTTGATATTAATTTTATATAGTGATCCATGCAGGGAATATTTAAAAATTATATTATATGTCTTTCTAATTTTAATTACATATAAGATATTACTGATAGAGTTATTTTTGGGATATTAATGAAGATTTTCATCTGTCATAAGGGTCAAGGGTTTTTTATGGCTAGGGAAATAGAGTTATTTTGATCTAAGTAGAAATATTTTCATTACATAATGAAATTTACCTTTACCTGTTGGTGAAATCTATGGATACCAAAAATATGGGTTATAGAATATTTAAAACTAAATATTTAATCATTTTTATTTTTTATAAAACAATCAAATTTTTTTATTATATGTATAATTAATTCCCATATTTCATTTATTAAATTTTATGGGTTTTTTGTTCTATATTATCGAATGGTTTAATATTTTATTAAGGATAACAAAATATAATATTTGGAAAAACTATCTATATGATTTATCAAAACATATATTTCAATGAATAGTCTATCTAATATTTGATAATAAATATGTTGTAAAAATTGTGTGTTTTATTTTATAGAATAAAATTAACCCTCACTCCCTAATCCACTATATTACACTTTGATCCTATATGTGTCATAATATGAATTGACTTTGGGTTTTGATAAAATTAGTTATTATGAAGTAATCCAAAGAAAATATTTGTACTTTATATAATATTATGTGATAGTATACATAAGGATGATATTAATTTCAAATGTATAGATAAACCATTTCGTGGATTGAGGTAATATTGTATACATAATGTTTTGTGAGGAATTTAACGAGTTTTTTGGATAAATCCATAGGGATGAGTCCAAATATATGGGAACATCATAAATTTTGGGAAAGTTATAGAGTTTGTGGACTCATAAGGATAAAATATCAATTAGGTTAAAAATTATTTCATATTTGAAATTATGGATAATCACCCTAACAAAATTCTTAAGTATCAACTCAATTATCACCTAGTGCATGATTAATGGGCCAATTAAAACACACTAAGATTGAAACTCCCATGAGTAATGATAATTAAATTAAAAATAACATGGAATCCATTATGATGGTTATTAATATATATCGGTTATAGAACATAATGGAAAAATATACACAAATAACCTTGCTCATGTGGAGTAAAAGGTGACCAAATTATAAAAAAGTTGAATTCAATATATTAAATTTATTAATTAAGTGTTAATATGAGTGGACATAAAAGGATTTCGTCTTCATATTCATAAGGAAATTATAGTTTATTTTCTGGGATATTATCATAGTAATTATTTTCTAATTATTTGTTTTCACCCTGGATCAATGTAATGAAATTTTAGAAGGCATTTCTCTAGAAAGCCAAATGTAATATCATAACCTAATGTTCATATTTGACAAAAATTACTTTGATAAATGAATTAAATATAAAAGATAATTAATCTGACAACCCAGCTAATGATAGAATAAAATATTTTCAGTTATTTTTCATATTATTTTATTATTTCAACATAGTTTCATCCATCAAGTCTATATATTTTTTGGATTAATGTAAAAAAAATTATTTTTATACCAATTTCGTTTTCATAAATTATATGGTTTTATTTAACATATCTTATTCAAATTTATAGAAACTCAATTTTCAAAAACTAAAATACAATTTTATATAAAAATATCATTATTATATTATTGGGAAAATTTGGAAATTTTTTTGGAAGGTTGATTTTTTATGGAATATTTTAAAATAAAGGTATCAATAAAAATATTTTTTATGTAATTATATTTCACATTAACATATGATACTAACCATATATTAAAATAATTTAATTGGAAATTATATAAATAATTAAAAACGAAAAATAGTTTTACTTTATTTTGGCCAAATTTTAATTTTTGTCATAATAATTACATTCACAAAATATATTTTCACTCTATTTTTTTTATATTTTAACATAAATTAATTTCATTAAATTATATAGATATAATCATTAGATATTAATTTTATATTTATAATCATGATTTTTAAATTTATGTTAGCCGATTTTATTTTCCTTCATTATCAAAATTAACCATAGTAAATATTTATTATCTCTATGAGGAAAAATCTGGTAATTAATGGTAAAAATAGTAAAATTTGTACTAAAAATTACAATATAAAATTTATTTCAAAATTAATATAAATGGAATCATTATATTATCATCTAAAATAATAAATTAGGACAATTTTCTATAAATTTTCTTCAATGTTTAAATATATATTACTTTTTGTAAATATAAATTAAAAAATGTCACACAATTCTTCATAATATCTATTTAATTTTTTATTTATATAAAGTCATCAAATGATCAATTATAAAAGGTTATTTAAATTATGAAATAATATTTATCATGTTAATAATTTTTTTGTTTCCAGTTGATAAATATTTATCTCAACTACTTCTACATTGTCGACAAACTGGTTAAAAAAGTAGTAGAAAAATTATTTAAATAATAAAAAAATTAAAAAAAAATACAGATTATTTCATTTATAGTGTCCCATTAATTTTATTTACATATATGATATTTAATTTATGATGGGATATATTATATTATAATTACTTTTCATTAACGTTATTTTAAATTAAAATTATATGATTTTTTCCAAAAAACAATTAATGTTTTTTATAATAAATAGTGTTTTATTAAATCAAATAAAATTCAAAAAATCATATATTTCTCAAATGTAGATACATATGATTGATAATATCATATATGGTCCTTTTATAGGAAATTTTACCTTTTTTAGAATCTCCATTGACCCATCCACATTAAAAAACCCTTATACTACTGTAATTGTAAAAATAGCGTTAACTATGGTTAATACAACGAGATATGGGTGAAAAAATAAACTACACGTTTCCATATATTATTATAAGACATTAAATTAACCCAGGAATCATATTGTAATAATGTATAATTTCGAGAATTTTTTAAAAGAGACTAAATTTATAAATAATTTAACTATATACGCAATTTAATGAATTTCCCTCCCCTCAGTTATAAAAGGACACTATGTATCCTCTCCATCAAAAATGTTTTTATAACTCTATGTAATAAATCCCAAACCAAATCCATTATTAAAATCCCTTACCACATCATAGAGCCCATTATTTTTTAAAAATATCATTTAATGAATGCTTTATGAATAACTCAAAAGCAGTTTTTCATGGATGAGATATTCTACCTAACATAGATATTTCATTTTATTTCATCATATAAAACAATCATATCTTGTAAGAAAATTATTAAATCATTACTACATTATATCAATGCAATTATTATTTTCCTCACATCTCCTTGATTATAATAATGAAATATGTAATAGATATTTACAAACACACACAGATATATATTTATATATTATATTCTTGACATATTAGTCATTTTGTAATTATATGATATCATATTATTTCTTACCATTCCATCCATTGAAAAATATTGATGTTGTTTAGATGTACATGTTGATTATAACATCCTTCAAGTAATGTGATTCAGTTTTCATGATGACATCAAATTAATATATTTTTTAATTTTATAAATATAAATAATATTAAATTTACGATATTAAAATAATTTTATTATTTTATTTGTGATATATACATTCATTTTCTCATGCTATTTGGAGATGAAAACATTACTCCTATATACAAACAACTAAATCTCTCAATTATTATAACATAAATCATTTTTCATAACCTTAATTCATTTTTGGAATAATAATTTTAATATTATACTAAATAATATATTTAATTCATGATAATTATTCATTATATCATTGAATAGGGACATCGTTGATCATAGTCATATTTATAATGATATTTTGGGTTTATGGGATTAGTATCATGAAAAAATTATATGTGATCATAATTGATTACGTTTTTTTAGAAGGGTGACAAGGATTGGTTTCCCAATCCATGCCAAAAGAAGATTCATTAAATAAAAAAAGATTACAGGTTTTCAAGAGCTGCTAACAAACATCACAGTATTTCGAATTCCAGGAGTCTGACCAGAAACTGGCTGGCTGGATCCTTTAGGTCTGATACATTTTCCTAAAACTTAACCATCAAGTTGCACCTTTGCTGCTCTTGAGGGTAAGCTCATCAGATCGTGCTATCATCATCAAAGAGTCTATCCATCAATGCACGCCTCACTAGGGTCCTCAAAAGGAAACCAGATAAAGATGAAAATGAATTAAAATGATAGCAGGATTGAAATACAGATATCAGAACATCACTGGTCAGATAATGAAGAATCAAGATGAGATTTATAATACAGGATAAGAAGAATAGAAAATCCCAAATCTGACATCCAGTATCAAGAAAATCAAACATAAAACCAAGCCGTATAGTGCAGAGCTTGAGAATGATGATAAACAGCATCCAGAAAAGCACCATTTCAAGAAATGATCTTAAAAATTGGAGATCTATCGAAATCCCTTTTCAACAGTTGTAAAAAAACATCAAGAAGATTGTCATGCCAAACGAAGTCACCACCTTCAGCTCCATTGTTATCTAATCCATCTGCAACAGAATTATCTTCCCTGTAGACATGAGTAATAATTTTATTCATAGAGTAAATGGAATCTGAACAATTAATCCAACGATTTTGAAGCTTCCAAGAGAGGTGTCATGAACCATCCCTAATAGCAGAGACAATCCTAGTCGAATTACTGTCTAGCCAGATATTATTCTAGCCATATTTGTTGGCCTGCTCCACTGCAACGATTATTCCCATCATCTCAGCTTCAATTGAAGAAAAAATACCACAAGAACCCTGAAAGAAACCAACCACAATTCCCTTATGATCTCTGAACACGACACCATATCCATAAGGACCAGGATTCCCTTTCGATGCACCATCCGAATTTAATTTCAACCAACCAATAATATGCTATTTCCATAGAACTTCAAAAGTACCAACTGGAGGTTTGAAATTTCCTTTGATACCAATTCGGTCAAGAACAGTGAAATCATGAATGGAATTATCACAATAATGCTTCTTAGGCAGGCCAACCACACGTATCTCTGCATGTACGCGCGAGAGAATAGAGGTTACCTAGAAGGATTTATTCTCATGATGAATTTGATTCCTAGAGAACCAGAAAAAATGAAATAATTCAGAAGCAGCATCTTGAAATAAATCCATCAGTTGTGAGGAGAGACGATGATAGTTCCGTCTTTTAATAAAGTTCACAATAGAGGACGTCCTAGGAAGTGAAATCTCAAAGATATACACTAAATCCATCCATATAGAGGCCGAAGTTGTACAACAGAGGAATAAATGATCAGCATACTCTATGTGTTTGTGACATTAAACACAAGAATAACATAATGATATAACACAATGTTGAAGATAATAATCAGTTGAAATCTTGAAATGATCAATTCTCTGAAAAAAATTGGAGCCAGATGGTCTGATAAAAGTTTTATGCAAGTTCCTCATCCATTTATTGTCAAAGATGGGTTTCAAGGAGAACTCGTAAAAAAGCATTGAAATGATAATTTCATTAGTCGCAAGCTCCCAAGCCCCAAAATCCTTATTGTTTGAGAAACAATAATTGTTTGTAATGTTGATAATGTTACTTGGTAGTCTATCCAAGACTTGAAGCTGATTCTTGATGGTAATATCAGAATCAATGTTTGTATCATCCATCACCAAATCTACAAGGGGATCATCATTCCATTTGGTTTTCTAGAAGTTAAGAGATGAGTCCTTCGAGACTAACCATCTAGGATGGGAATCAATTGAGGGGAATATGTATTTGAATGCAGGCCAAACAGAAGAATCAGTATGATTAAAAGACCCCATCTTTAGCCTGTTAACGAATTTTCCCTGAAGGAAGTGTGAACTATCATAACTGCTGTTAAAAAGCCTCCACAGGAATGAAGCCATCAAAGAATCATTAAAGGGAACCAGATTTTTTATACCTAAACCCCCAGCATCATATGTCTTACAACAATCTGACCAAGGAACTGTGGAAAACTTTTTTTTGAAGATACTTCCACTCCAAATAATGTTCTTAAGATATGTATTGACACTTTTTATAAGCATAATAGTCCATTTTTAAACCATAAAAGAGTATACCAACATGGAGATAATTACTGATTTCACTAAAAAAAACCTACCAGCCTTGGAGAGGGACTTTCCATTCCAGGTAGAGAGAATTTTTCTAATCTTACTAACAATATCTATTAAATAACAAGTTTTCGGCTTCCCCAAAAACAAGGGAACCCCCATATAATTGAAGGGAAGAGCTCCTTCCTTAACATTAAGGTCATTGAAAATAAAAATTTTCCTTTTCTCACTTATGTTCTTACCAAAGTAAACATAACATTTCCCCCAGCAGATATCTTCACTAGAGACAGAATCATAGTGTAAAAGAGGTCTTTTGATGTTCGTTATATTTCCCTTATCACCGAAAGTGAACATGATGATATCATCTGCATATAAAAGTTGAGTGGGAGCAATGATACCTCTGCTAGCATTAATATACTTCATCTTCCCATTCCCATCCATGATAGAAAGCAGTCTACTCAAATAATCCTCTACTATAGAGAAAATAATTGCATAAAGGGGATCACCTTGTCTAACCCCTCTAGAGATATCAAAGAAACCACGAGGGGATCCATTAATAAGAATTGAAATCCGAGCAGAGCAAAATATGGTCTTGATCCAAGCAATTAAAACATCATTAAACCAAAACATAAGAAGAACTTTGCAAATAAAACCCCAATTCATAGTATCAAAGGCCTTTCTGACATCAAGCTTGAGGGAAATATTACCACCTCGTATAGGTTTCTTAAAAAAATTAACACATTCTGATGTAGTAATGAGACAATCTTTAATAGATATTCCATTAATAAAGACAAATTGATTATGGGAAACAATCCTACTAGAAATTGATGTGAGTCTTGTGGCAAGGATTTTACAGATGATTTTATAAATGGTGTTGACTAAAGCCACATGATCGTAATTGATTATGTAATTATATATAACAGGATAATAAATATAGTAATAGGAATTAAAACCATGAAATAATTTAATAATAGTTTAAATAATTATCATTTTTTATTCTTTGGGATGAAAATAAATGTACATAAAAATTCACACATGATGTAAGGGAAACATTATCATAAAAATCAATTTTAAAATTTATACTGGTTTTTTAATAAATAATTTTCTCCTATTTACTTTTTATAACATAATTTTATTTATTTATTAATATATACCTTATATAAATATAAGGGATTTTTTGTGAATATAAATTTATTTTTAATGTGTTTAATATTGATTGTTTTATGTATTTTAGATAAAATATTTTTGGAAAATGAGAAATGAATGCTATATTTTAACATATACTTCATTAGTGGTCATTCCCATATATACAATTGTTATTTCTCATCACTATTCATCCATAATATTGAAATTTTACATAAACAAAAACCCCTTTTTCTTGTTTTTGTGGTTACATTCTAAAAAATGGTTATAAATGGAATGAATATATCATTATCCATAAAAAAATTTTATTGGCGAATTTTTTTTAAGATTTTGATAATAAAAATGCATGAATTCTTGAATATTGATGATTTTATTATTTATGGGGTTTTTTAGGATTATGGGTAATCTATATATATTTAATTATGTTAGGTGATCATGATATATCTAATTATGATTGGTTATGTTGGAATAGTTCTCTAATATAATTGTTGAGGAATATATTAAACAGGTATGGATGTATATATAAATATATTTGAATTTTTTATGTGGGTTATTTTATTTTAATGAGTGATTATAAAATTAATATGAACTTTTTTCCCAAGATACCTATATTATAAATCTCTTCATACTATTAATTTTCTAAAAATCCTTCTTATTCCCCAAAGTAACAAAATGATATTAGGATTAAAATCATATGGGAAAATTAATGTTATTCTTTATTTTTATCACGATTGAAATAAAATATATATTATTTCTATTTTAAAATTATGATTATGAATGAAATTTTTTATAAATTTTTTTATGAATAGTATTTGATTAGTTTGACCTACAATTTTTTTTTCCAATAGTTTATTTAGAAATGGAAAATTTTTAAGAGTTTTCATGGAATAAGAGTGTTCTTTTTTACTATTTATTTGTCCCTTAGTGATATTATTTTTCTCATAACATGTTAAAAAAAATTCAATTGGTTTTTTTATGATTAGGTTCATAGAATTTGTCATGATTAAATGTTTGATGATATTTCATGAAATGAAATGTCTTACTGCATTAATATTTTCATATTCTCTGAAAATGTATAATCTATGTAAATGAACTCCTTATGATGTCATAATTTTTTATACATAAATGCTAGCCTGATACAGTAATAATCTAATACAAAATGTTCTTTATTAAGGTAAGGAACATAATTATTATTTAATGAATTAATTTTAAAAACTATTTAAGGTATGTTTTTTATAGTTTGTTTTAATGGAATGAATTATAAAAATTTATAGGTTTGGGAAAAGCATGTAGGTACAATTTTTTGTAACGATGATATATTGTAAAATTATTTCTATATTGAATTGTCTTAAATTTATTGTTTTATAATGTTTACTTATAGAGGAACCATGTATTCTTATGTAGAACTACACTGAAAAGATAATATCCTTCTAAATATGAAGCCTACAATGGCATGAATTTGATCTAAACCATTTACATCTACGATGGATATGTTTGAATAGCTTATAAATGGTTAGATTATACATGTTAGAGGGAATCGTAATATTCCACCTATGAACTTGTCTATACTGGATTATTTTTTGAGATAGAACCCTCCAGTTTTTGGCGGAACATATAAAATAGTGGTATCAAAGGGATTGATTATTTAACTATAAAAATATATTTTATGAAATATAATTTTTGTAGGATATAATAAGAAACTCGTTATATTAAAAAAATTAACTTGAATTCAATAACGGTTTGTCAATTATTTTGAATGATAAAGAATGCGATTATATTAAATCTAAGGAATGAGATACAATTAAAATTCATTTACATGAAAAATATTTTCCAACTCTTATATGATCTATGATGAAATGAAAATTATTTTAATTGATCATAATGGATGAAAAATAATGGTAACAATTTGATGCAAATTGGATCTGATTGTAATGATATGAATACAATTAAATATTGGATCTTGGGAGTAAAATTAATTAGTTGTATATTTGAATAAATTCATGATACCAAAGGCCATTACCCTATTAATATGAAAACTTTTAAGAGAATAATTTTCTATATATTGAGAAGGTATAAAGGTATTTTATTAATAAACATGTAATCTAAGAGATAATGTGGGAAAATAGATCCACTAAAAAATAATATTAGAATAATTCATCGATTAAATTTTCTATTATGAAAATCGTTTTTTTATTTTGTGATATCTGCAGTAAAAAAAGTAATATTCTTAATGGATTATGATATAAATGAAATTCAATTTATTTGATAATATTGAATATATGGATAAATATTTCATTCATAGAGATCATGGTAGTTGTAAGAACAATTAATTTAGGATTGAAATGAGGTGTTTTAAATGTATTGGGGTGGGTTAATTTGTTGATAGGTATTTGAACAGGAGAACAAAATACTGGATGATTAAATATAATAAAATTAATATTGGAAATAATTTAACAATACATAAATATATGTGGGGAAATTGAGATAAGGTTAAATATTTAAAATACATATCTTTTTTATAATAGCATATTGGATTCCTTGATTTTGGGTATAAAAATTCCTTCATTTCACTAATATTTTCTCGAAACATTATACAAACTCCCCTAAAATTATGTAAAACAATTTTGTAAAAATTACTTAGTGATAGTATGATGTCAATATAAATTTATAAATATAATATTGTTTTTATTTTTGAAAGCATTACACCCATTGTTTTTTGTTTTTCTCGTGGTATAATTTTATATTATTATGGGTATAGATTGATTTCAATTTTTCTTGATATGTTAGATTATAGATCCAATAAATTTACTTTTCAAAATTATTTTATATTCATATATATTAATAACTTATTCATTTTATAACATATCAATATTCTTATAAAATTTTATGTGATAGAAATTTTTTTTTGTTTATCTTGTTTTTTAAAATAATATCGTTATTCAGATTAATAATATCTCACTAGTAAAATAACCTATGGATTTAATTCTTTATTTGTAACAAACTATTATACATTATTAGAAAATTGAGTGTACTAGTGGCATAAATCCTAATGTTAATAAAATTTCACATCACCAAGTATCACTAGTAGAACACCATGAATTGAAAAAGAATTTACAATAATTTCTTGATAAAGTATTCATTAATTATATCACAAAACCACATTCTTCTTTTTTAATTTGTAAAAAAACATTGTTTATATGATAAATTTCATTTATTTTAAGTAAAAAAATTTCATAATAGTTATCAATAATTAAAATTTTCCTCATAACGATGGTATTCTTGATCGTCTTCTGTGAGAGATGTATTATTTTAAGACAATTATCATTTCATTATACTATAAAATAAAGGATAATAAGGATTATATCCAAAATATATTGTTTTAAACATGTAATAAAAAAATGTGTTACTTATTCCCTTTTAGATAAATTTTTTTATTCAAATATCTTGTGAATATATTTTTCAATGATTATTTAGATTAATCTATGGTTGTTTTTAATAAGGACATTTTAGAATATTTTGATGTAAACTATTATCATGTAAAAAATAAAAGGATTTTTATGGAAAATAATTAATAATATATACTATAATAATAATTGTGAAAAATGGATTATTAGATTAATTATATTTCATTTCGTGGATATATCCTAAATATAAATTATATTGCACTTGATATCACTAATATTAGAGTATTATAAAAATGGAAATAACTTTGTACTAAATTAATATATTTTCTAGGATTAGTGGGATATAAGCAGTAACATGTTGAAGGAATAGAATGACTATGTATGACGATATAAAAGTTAACATTAAATGGATTTTTTTTCATCTGGATAAACTAATATATTTAATGTTGTAAATAATTTCAAATAATATTGTCGAATGCTCCAATTTTGGACATGCTATTATGATATGGAAACATTTTCATCTAAATTGTTTAATTTTTAAAGAAATCTGTTGTATTTTAATGTATATGTATCAGATAACTACTTATTATTTAGATCAATTAGAACCCATTGAGGAAAATTATCATATAAAGGACCTTAAACATCTAACAATAATAACATCATTAAAAATTAATAGAGAACATTTACATGGTCTATTGTTTTAAAAATATATGGATAACAATTTTTATGTATATTTTCAGTCATAAATAATTTATTAATACAAAGAGGTGACTAATGGAATTAATATATAATTATGACTGAAATATTATTTACCATTAGTGTAAAGGATACATTGTTTCTAATTCTTTATTCACAAACAGAATTCATAATTAACTATGATATTTATGGAAAATTATAGTTAGGCTTTTGATTTGATGGGGTTTTTAAAAATTATGCATGAATGGACTCCTACTAATTATTAGAAGTCAACAAAATAATATATTTCATGAATTATTAATTAATATCCTATGTATGAATTTTTTTAAGGAAAAAAATATTTGGTTAAAAAATATATTTTACAGAATTAAAAAACATAATGATTGTGTATAGTGATATAGAAATTTTTTATTATAATGTGACCATCATTTAATAAAATAAAAATTGATTGAGGCTTATATTTTTATTCATTATTTATTTTAGTAGAAAGGTAGTGTCCATCATTAACATCTGTTGTGGGAATGAATGGAGAATGTTATTGAAATTTTACAATTAAATGATTAACATTTAAATAGGTTATAGATAAATTTAAATTACAAAAGGGTGTTATTGATCCTTTTATAGTGATAGAAATAAAATTATAGAATATATCAATGGATTTCATGGTGGTGTCACAAAATAAATATTATGGTAAAAAGGGTATTTTGGAAAATATATATCAATTTAATAATCTCTCTCATTTCCATCCCATTTTATATAATAATTATTTGTGTTATCATTAATATATTTAATTTAAATATATAATTATGTTACAAAGAGTCCCTATATTTATAATATCAGATCATAATCACAGTTTCACCTATAATAATGGTAATGGAAATAAAAATTCACTGTGTACTAAAAACAATTTAATATAGATTTTATGCCCCAATCTAATAGACAATAATTGGTAAAGACGCTTACAGTAGAGGCCATGTATCGAACATTAATCATATATTATAAGGTAACTTGGGATAAAAAATTTCCATTGGTTTATATTTTCATATAATAATATATTTCATTACATTTATAAAATTAAACAATTTAAGGCATTATATAGATAGGGTTTCTGGATTCTTAATTGTTTGGGATGATGTCAGTGAAATAAATTAGTTGTTAAATTAATTTTAGAAAAAATTATGTATATATATAATATTATTTATAAAAATAGGAGTATATCATTTATTAGATAAATAATATAATTAGGTAACTGAAGGGAAATATTTTTTAAGGAAGGTTTTGTAGTTTTTAATAAAATTATCTCCATTGAAAAGTGATATATGTTCAAGATAAAAGGAGAGTATATACTTGTACTTCATTGTGTCATAAGAAACAAATAAAATTGGATTATTTTTCTTCTGAGTGTAAATGAATCCGATATTACCTTTAGTATTAGATATATTATATGTTTTTTATTAAACATTATTGTCTTGATTCATCAAATATTTTATGACCTAGATGACTTAATATAGAAGATAACTTCTCATATGAGGAAGAACGTGTAGAGATTCTTTAAAATATAGTGAAATTATTTTGGAATAAAGTAACACATAAATTTTATATTTATTAGAATACCCATACATTTGTAGAAGAATAATTGGATTCTGAATATATTATTAGGGAATGATTTCGAAACTAATATAAAAATTGAATAAAACTGGAAGGATGTAATTTAAAAAATGGAAAATCATTTAACAATCGATGTAATTTTATGATAATTTATTTTAATTAATTATTAATATTGATTTATTATTTTTTGTATTTTTATAATCATTATTATAATATTAATAATGTTTTCATGGAAAAGTGAAATAATATATGTTTATAATCAAATTGTGTTCTACTTATTCAATATAATTATTTAAAATAATGAATTTAAAATTATAGGATATGATTTTTTTGAATTATATCCATTTTTTTAAATCAATATATCAAATATATATTCAATAAAGTTTTATGATATGATTGATTTTTCAGTGAATATTTAAAAATGTCTATTTCCATTCTGAAAAAATAAGATTTTATAAATAGATTAATTTAAATGTATAATAGATGACAGGGTAAATTAATAATCTATTTTTTATAAATAATATTAATAATTACAAAAAAATCATCATTACACATTATTTCTGTAAATGGTCTATATTTTGATTAAAAACACATTTTCCTAAAAACCTTATTTCGTTTAATTTTTCAATTTCATTGTAAATTATTATTTTTACATCTATAAATCTAAAATATAAATTTGGATTCCAATTTTTCAATCAATAGGTACTTATTTTTTAAATTATTCCCTTTCATTTTTTGTAAATATGAATATTAATTGTAGTAAATATTTGTCACCTCGATAAGGGTAAATTTGGTAATTAATTTTATTAATGATTCGTTAATAATGAAAATGGCCATTATCAATTCCATTAATTTATTATATTACTTTATTTATTAAACCATCATTCATCATGATACTTTTGGATATTTTTTTCATTTTTATTTCATGATGACATTAATATTACTTTTAGTAAATTTAACATAAAAAAGGTTACTATATTTATTTTATGGTCTAAAATTTTTTTACAGGGATAATCACTAACTATATCCTGTTTTAAATTTTTATTAGAAATATAAATTAATATTTTATCATATTAATTTATTTGAAATTTTTAGTGATGATATAATTTTGTAAAATACAAACACAACACAGACACAATTATTATGGAAGTAGAAGAAGAATCATGTAAAAAATTGAAAAACAATAATGGTAAAAAATTTTGATGTGAGATGGAATAAAATAAGATAAATAGATATATACATATATCCTATTAGGTATTTTTTAACAAACTATATTATAATTTCATTTTATTCATGTTATATTCATTATCATATTAATTGAATAGATGAAAATTGCCATTAATTGTATTTTAAAATAAATATTGTTTTATTTACTAATTTTTTATCCATAACAAACCAAAATTAATAAAATTAAATGGTTTTTGGTTTATCATATTAATTATGGCCAATTATTTGAGCAATTTGGGGAATTTTGTATCATTTTTTACACCCCTTTAAAAACAACCCTTCAGGGCATAGTAATTTATAATAGGTTTAATGAGGTTTTAAAGAAAAATATAATCCAAATAATATAAAATAAAAATTCCAAAATATTATTATATTTAATTTGATAAACCACAAATAATCTTTTATTTAAAATATACCAATTTCCGATGTTTTTAACTATAATTAATATATAAAAATTTAACACTTTACAAAATTCAATGAGTAATCCTCAACTAACCTATAGAAGTGAAACTCCAATCCACACATTCTTAAAAAATTAGAGCACTAAACATAAAAAATTAACATCCAAAATACATTATTTAAATCACTATTGATATCATAGAGGTATTGTTTTTATCAAAAAATAATCCGTGGATGTCTATGGGTTTAAAACTAACGATTTTTTGTTCTTAAAAATTTATTTTATTATTATTTTTCTTTATACCTCAAAAATATTTTTAAACCATGAAAAATAAATTAATACAAATATCCCATATACTATGATGTTATTATGATAACTTAATAATTTATATCTATGTCTTCTTCTATCAATTGGGATATGAAACTATTATTCCATTGTATAGAAGACTATCACCATGCGAACCAATTTAATTCATTATCATCACAACATCTCGCTTCTAGTTATCATAAATAATTTAAAAAATATATATATATATATTATATTATTGAAATAATTATCATTAAGGAAATAAAATACATAATAATCTTCCATACCCTCCCATAAATTGGAAATTAATAATGATATTCTAGCTTACGTGTGGATTAACATCTCTTTGATGAGATGTGTTTCATTTTTTAATGACCACATATTATAGAGAGTATGTATAAGTATTTTTTTCAAAAACTAAAATAAAATTTTATTAATATATCATAAATATTTAATTATAAAATAATATTTTTATTATATCCCTCATTCACATTGAAAATTTAAAATATCCCTCATGCGTATGTTTGACCTACCACATCCATGACTGATACAAAAATAATTATTTAAAGCCATCATTCATGGATTCTTTCTGACAAAAAATAATTGTTTTAAATTTTATTTCTTTCATTATTATTATTATATATATGATTGAATAAATAATTCCTTTTTTATATTCATTGTTAGAATGTGATTTTGGACATACCAAATGAATATCATCAAAATATTCAATGATAACTGAATTTGTTAGGTAGGAGTTTATAAACTAGTAATAATTAAAATTAAAAAAATTATAAAATATAAAAATTATATAATTCATGTATATTAATTAATTATTTTAATTATTTAGGGAGATAATGAATGTGTCATATTTTTCAGACTCATGGAAATGGACACATTTCGTTAAAAATTGTTTTTCAAAAGTTTTTATCATTTATTTTCAAAAAAACTATCACTCATGAAGATATTATTTTTATAATTCTATGTATGTATTTATATTTTCATAAAATAATTTAAAATGATATTTTATTTATCTTCAGATTTTATCTCATTTGGCTTGAAAATGAATCATTTTATATATTTTAATTTAATAATTATGAATAATATGAAAATAAATTTTCTATTTTAATTTATATGTTTTCAACGATTTATACATCATCATAATAGTTATTCAATATTTGTATTAAATCACAATATTATATATATTTATAAAATAAAATAATTCATTTTCAATTCCATGTAATTATAAAAGAAAATGTTTTAAACTGATTGGGAATTTCAATATATGAAAATGTTTTATTATTTGCGTAAAAAATATTTTAATGACTACTACAATATAAATGAAATCATTCATCTATTATGATTAGAATACAGTACTTAGTAATTACATATGACACCTGGTGATCCCTATATATATCATGATGATGTGTGAGCTCAATAAAGATCATAATGGTTACTTGTGTAGAAAAATCTAACAAATTAATTTATTAATGTGATAAAATTATCAAGTTAGGTTTCTCCTAATATGAAAATATTATTTACTGGATATGTAATTAATTTTTTAATATTTTTTATAACAGTGATATTAATATTAAATCCCATGTAATATATATGATTTATCTAATACTTTTATAGTATTTATTGTCACTCATGTAACACCCCAAACTTCTGTTGTATGTTTCCCTTTGAATAATGAAATAGCTTGCATTGTATGCAACTTCGTGATTCTAACACATCGTGACCAATCAAACTAGCCATTATGAATAGTAATTCCCACTTTCTAAATTTTTATTAATTTTATAAATCAAAATGAAATTCATTTTAGGGTTCATAATATCAAAATTAGCTTAGGGTGAATTTTTGGTATTTCTCTGAAAACATTAACTTTTTGATGAATAGTGAAAAATGTTGAATTTTAATAAAAACAACTTTTTTAATCAAAAAAAATTATATTGCTAAATTATAATATTTAGTGGTTTTAATGTATAATTAGAATATATTTTTAATAATTAATCGAATATTGTTCATCGGTCATAATTTGACATTTAAACTGTTCTTAAGAAAGTGTCAATCTTTTGATAGTTTTTATTTATTAAAAACATGTTTTTTGTTTTGACAATGGGAATTAATTATAAATTAATTTCTGGAACTTATTATTTATTACTTTAGAAAAAGGTATTCCATAATAGTAATAATGAGGTCTAAATTGTGTAAATAGGTGACTTTTATTTTTATACATTATGAATATTTACTTTAGTAAATATTTTATTTTCCATGGTTAAAAGGGAAAATCTGGTAAATAAGTTTAAAAAATAATATTATAATAATAATAAATTAACCTAACACATGTTCTAAGCCTATTTTCAAATACATTTCCAACCATGGTCATCCTTGGGTAGATTTTGGGACCCCATCGAGCTACATGGAAGTGATAATGACATTATATGTTATATAATTTAAAGTATAGACAAAAATAACGAAATCAAATATCTTTTAGTAAAAAAAATTTTATATGAGTTAGAATAATTGATATATTCATCTATAAATTGTAATTATAAATCTAAATGACTTTAAATCCTTAGTATATTTTATTTATAATTTTTATACATAAAATAAATATATTTATTTATGACATAATGATGATGTAGTATATTCCTTATTAATGAATGAATCAAATAAATAGTATTATAGATGTTAAATTAAATATAATTTGTATGTTATTATACCATACACGAATTTTATTGGTTAATGTGACATGTTAGAATTTATTAGAAGTATTTTTTTCAATGTAATAATTCTATTATGAATTTATAAAAAACCAAATACCAAATTGTGTCAAAATTTACATAAAAGAGTTTTTAAAAAAAATATTATATTATTAATTGATATTAATTTCAAAAAAGAAAATGTTCGGCCAAAAGACTTATATAATGATATATGTATGATTAATGAACCACTTGGGATTCTCTTGGAAGTATGTTTTATGTTTATTAAACATATAATATAAAAATACAAAGAGACTTGGTAAATGTAAAACAATATAACTAAGAGTTAAATCTAAACGATAAAGATAATTTATTTAACCAAACCACTCTAAAAAATATTGGTTGTGTGGTTTTAGACCCATCCTAACATTATCCTTTAAATAATATTTTTTTGGAAATTATAAAATGTAAATAATTTTATTATAAAATAGTATTTCCTGCTTTTCCTTAGGTACCCCTCACCCGTCTTATAAAAGGGAACTCCCCTTTAATCTAATTCACACCTTCAATGTCATTTGGCTAGGGAATTCCCTCACCAAATACCCTCTCTACTATACTACCTTCATCCTAGAGGCCTTCCATATGTCATAAATCCATCCTATGGATCCCTTTTGATCAAATCCATAGGAATAACCCGAAGAAGAGAAAAATATTTCATCACCTCTTTCAAGTTCAAATTTTCTTCCACTTCTTCATTGTTTGTTGTTTTCATTATAAAATAATAAGTCCAATATCATAGATATGTTGTGACATTATTATAAATATGGTAGACCAATATTCATTAATCTATCCATCCTTTGAATGACATGTCACCATACATGCGTAGTACGACTTATTGTCTCCACGTCATGGTATAGTTGTTATTAAATACATTATTATTTGTATGGGTATAATAATGATGAATTATTGATGAAAATAATAAATATAACATGATAAGGATTCTTTATAAATGATATAATATTAAATTACATATTATTTTAATATCAAAAGAATGAAATTGACGATCCTGTATACGTAAAGATTACCGTATCCACGAACGTGATGTGATTAATTTTCCAACATATCCATTCAAGAATAATTTAATTTGATGATTTAAAAAACGTTTTAAAGACTTTATTTCTTTTTGGATATTAATATGATTCATCCCATCCAAAACAAATATGACTCACATAACAAATTATATAATGGAAAACAAATCCATTAACACCCGAAATGACAATAATACGAAGATATTATTAACAAAGCAATGACAGACGATCATATATGACATCATATTAATGTATAAATTTATTGATTAATTTAATAACAATTATTTACCCATTATAAAATAGGTTAACCTACCCTCAACCATGGAAAAGTAAAATACAAGGGTTAATTCTACAATCTCTTTATTATTCAAGGTTATTTTTACCTAAGTATATACTGGTACCTCTTTATCATCCACATCAATTTTCTTAAAAATGAATTTCAAAACATTTTTACTATTTACTATATAATTGGTTAAATTCATTTATACCCTTATTTGAACTTATATGTTTTGAAAAAAAAAATTAGTCGTTTTCCAAACAGCGTACATTATGACCTTTTCGAAAAAATTAAGGTAAGAATGTTTTTCTAACTTATACAGTGGGTGTAGTTATTCTCCTCTATTATAACATCACCAAATCATCCCTTACAAGCTTATAAGAATATTTTTAAAATAAATGTTTTCTTTTATAATAATGTGACTCATAAATTATTTCAAAATAGAAAGAGATATTTCTCAAAAAGTGTTTTGATTTCATCTATGTCAACATCCATTGATAGATTTTAATTTTATTTGAAGTTGATTTATTATGATACAAAACATTCAT
Organism: Viscum album; assembly: GCA_963277665.1. NCBI lineage: Eukaryota > Viridiplantae > Streptophyta > Magnoliopsida > Santalales > Viscaceae > Viscum > Viscum album. Next base: position 1,299,111,883 of record OY728146.1, read on the forward strand.
ATTGTATTGAAGGTTTTGTGATATGTTTGACTGTTGATGGGTTATTTTTATACCATTTATGGTTTGTGGTTAATGTATTGACATTACTTATGCTAGATTCAATATGAATGTTTATGTTATATTTCATCCTTTTCATATGAAGAATATATTGGACTTAGTATGTGACGAGTAGAGCCCGCTATAGCTCCTCGATGCATTGGTAGGTCTCATGAGACAAGTAGACATAGAATTGGCTGAGGACTTTCCCAATTTGATATATGGTTTTGGATGAGGCCTTAATCATTTTTAGATGTCTTGGACATGGCCTTGACAAGATGTTTCAGAATGTCCGACATTATACATTCCCTAATTATGAAAATAATATTGATGGTTCATGTGGTCATTAGACTAGTAGAATAACCATGATTATGTTTTATTAAGGAATTATTACTCAGATAATATTCCTACTATAAAAGTGTACATTTTTATTGCTAAAGGTGTGTGGTTTCAATTATTCATCATGCATAATATTTTTTTTCTTTCACTTTATTGATTACCTTTACTAAGCATCTGAACTCGCACCTTTCAAATGTTTTATTTTCCCAGGATATGAAGAAGTTAGTTTTGAGTGAATTTCAGGAATAATCTAGGAGACATGGATGTTTTTAATGGAATAAATTCATGTTCTACACTTTTGATGTTGTAAAGTGGAACATTTTTATGAATTTTGTTTCCAATAATACTTAACCGATTGGTATTTCGAGACATTATTTCCCTGTGATCATGCCAATGTTATGTAATAATGCACTGACTCTGGGTAACTAGTGTTGGTACGTTATAGTTGGTATCCGTTGAAGTATAGTATACACTTTGGAAGCTAGATTTTCATAAACTTTGATTAGAGGACATAGACCTAAGATAAACGTTGAGGATTAGTGGAGATAAACTTTCTAGAATTTTGGTATTTAAGAGATATTGTGAGTCATCCAAGAGATACATTCCTATTTGGATAAGAGAAGGTAGAGGCGGCTCTATCACATATTACCTAGGGGTAAAACCTGAAAAACCCACTTTGATATGGACTTGAATGGGAACTGGTGCATGACAGCGGGCCTAGCTGCACTCTTGGTTACGACACGCTCCGAAGACATGCTTAGGATAATTTTTATTTTCATTACAACCCATTATGAAAGGATTATGAGTATATATTTCCTCAAGAAAACAATTTTTTATGATTAGGGATTATATCCATAAACTATTCAATATATGTTTACTTTTTTCAGGTTTGGATTAATGTATTGTGATTTATAAACTAATCTAGTGTATGTCAATATTTAGAATTGGCGCCTAGTGGATGGAATGGAAACTGTATCAATGCATGAACTCCATTTAATTATTTCACTCCTTCTCAAGAAAATTATATTGGAGCTGGTGATACAACTGGTTCTAATCAGCTTATCACCATACTCGAACAACTCACACTGGTTTTGAGTAATAAACATACCCATGTGGATTACCCCGATCAACAATGTGGAGGATCAATGTTAGACTGCATAATAAGGCATCAACAACCAACTCTCAATGAGGGTACAAATCCATATGTAGTTGTGAAATGGATAAATTTCTTAGAGAAAATATTTCATGGAGTGGGGAGTAGTGATAGGGAAAACGTTGTCATGGCAGTTTACTGCCTCACTGGATCTGCTGATCAATGGTGGTCATTGATTCAAAACATAAAGGAAGATGATGAAGTATAAAATATGAATTGAATTGAGGTTAATGATATTTTTTCAGAAAAATACATTCCTCAGGACCAACAAGTGGATATGGAAAGACAATTTCTGAGTCTATGGAAAATGGAGGATGAGAATGTCGCAAAGTATGAAGCTAACATTACAAGGTTAGTGAGGAATTCATCGGATTCTATATATATGCTAGGAAGTAAGATTGGCCATTTCATTGATAGGTTAAAACCATTTTTCTCTCAAGAATTTGTATTAGCATCCTTCTCACCATTCGAACACATTGTCTCGTGTGTTATCAAGACAGAAAAGGAATTCTCTATGTCATATGACTTTAAGGCAAAGAAAGATATGAAGATATATAATGAACACTCTGGGAATGGAAATAAGGAAACATGGAATAATATAATATTTGAATTTCCACCATGTGATATTTTTCATTGGAAGCACCCGGGTGCCTATCTAAAAGGAAAATAAGTACACAACAAATGTGGACAGAAAGACCATCAAGCTGGTGATTGTAAGGGAAATAAAGACGCTACCAATTTTCAATTCTACCATTATAGGGAGATGGGAAATTATACAAATGAATTTCTTAAGCATCATGGAAACATACCTCCGAAAAGTCCTAGGGATCAAGACCAAGCTTATGTGATCACTACTGCTGAGTTTGAAGCTCCGAAAGATGTGGTGGCAGGTAATTGAATGGTTTTCTCGAGTATAGACAATGCTTTATTTGATTCTAGATCATCACATTGTTTCATATCATCCTAGTTTTATAAAAAAAGTATATATTTCCAATTTTATTTAACAAGGGAGTTGTCAGTAAAAACTCATAAGAGAAGTATAATTACTACAAAGATTTGTGAATCAGTTCCCATTAGGGAATATTAATGTTCTTTATCTTCTGATATCATCATAATAACCATTATTGAATTTGATATAATCCTTGGTATAGATTGGATTACGGACCATGAGGAAAATTTTTATTTTAAGAAGAATGTGTATACTATTTTTGATTATGATGATAAAGAATAACTTATCTATAGAGAAGAATCATCACCACCTAATTCTTATCTAGATCCACCCCTAGTAGTTCAACTAAATTCATTTATTAAGGAGGAAGAGAATGAAATAATGGTGGGTGAGGAAAACATTGTTCCAATAGAGGATGTACCTATTCTGAATGTGTATGTTTATGTATTTCTAGTGGATTTACCTGGATATCCTATAGAATGAGAAATTGAGTTTTCCATTGACTTAATTCCTAGTTCAAGGCCCATATCGAATACGTCATATAGAATGAACACTGTGGAATTAGTGAAACTAAATAAACAACTATTGGTATTTAGTAATAAGGTATTTATTTCCATAGTGTTTCTCTAGGGGGATCCCCTATCCTTGTTGTTAAGAAGAATGATGGATCTATGAGGTTGTGCATTGACTACAGTGAGATCAATGCTATAACAATATAGAACAAGTATCCCCTACACTATATTGATGATTTATTCGACCACCTTCATAGAGCTAAATAATTTTCAAGAATTGACCTTCGATCTGGATATCATCTGTTTTTTGTTAAGAAGGAAGACATTTCAAAAAAATTATTTCGAACCAGGTATGTGGATTATGAGTTTACAATTATGTCTTTTGGAATGACTAATTCACCCTCTATATTCCTGAATCTAATGAATAGATTTTCAAGGAATACCTTGATGACTTTTTCATGGTATTTATTGATGATATCTTTTTATACACAAAAAGCTACGAAGCTCATGAAAATTACTTGTGCAATATTCTAAAGACTCTTAGAAGGCATGAATTATATAGGGAATTTTAGAAAATGTGAATACTAGAATCAAAAGATTTCATTTCATGGCCATATCGTCTCTACGGATTGAATCTACGTTGATCCTTCTATGACAAGAGCAATCCACGAATGGCCAGCACCACTGATTATTATTGAGGTACACAGATTTATTGGTTTAGAAGGTTATTATTGGCATTTCAACCTAAATTTTGCCCGATTTGTTGACCAATTAACCAAGCTCACACGTAAAGGGTTTAAAATTTTTTGGAAAGAAGAGTGTGATTAATGATTTTAAGAACTAAAGAGAAGATTATTCAATGCTCTTATATTAACTCTACCATTGGGTAATGATGGGTTTTGTTATTTATAGTGATTCTTCATAGAAAGGACTTGGTTGTGTCTTTATTCATAATGATAGAGTTATTGACTATGCATCACGACAGCTGAAAAATCATGAGAAAAACAATCTTAATCATGATCTTGGGTTAGGTACTATAATATTTTCTATGATTATTTGAAGACACTATCTCTATGGTGAAAAATGTGATATTTATACTGATCACAAGAGTTTGATGTATATTTTCTCATAGAAAGAACACAACATTAGGAAAGGGAGATGGCTTGAACTACTCAAGGATTATTATTTCATGATAAACTACTACACGTTGAAGGAATATAATGTGGCAGATGCTTTGGGAAGAATAGCTCATATAGTTTTGAAAAATATGATAGTTAAAAGGATCCTATATACATGGATCTATAAAAGGTGGATGTAAAGACCCATAAAATTCAAGGGAAATTTTTATATTCTTAATTTTATTTGGGATTTTACAAGAACGCAGTTTCTGATGGCACCTGATTCTGAGGCCCAATGTTCCCGGAATCATTTTCTGAAGTTTAGCTTGGGTATATTCAGTGAATGAACGAATGTGTTTTCCTAAATTTTAAACCGGTGCATGGAATCAAAATCTGAGGACACCGATGGAATCACAATGCCATTAATTACTTAGGAACACCTTTTCCGAAATTGCTTTTCCTCGGGTGGGGTTTTAAGATTTTTGGGGTTAAGTAATGGAATAAAATAAAATGGTGCAGCCAATTTTATTGCATTTTAACCTAACCTAAGTTGTTGGAGCGGGACCCACTATATCCTACTCCTCTAGGTAGGATATTGGGGGGGGCCAAGAGCCCCACCTATTCAACTTCTTCAAACCCCCTCTTTTAATTTGGTAACACACCTGCACCCCCATTAAATGAAGTCAAATCTTGCATATAACTAAATATTAAACGCCTCTTTAATTGGGCGGTTTAAACATTTAAATTAATTCAATTAATTGATCGATTCAATTTTGAATTTCAAAACGTTTGGCGTGAGTAATAAAATAAGAAAACACTTATTTTATTAGTGTTGTTCTTGGTTGTGTGAGAAGATTTTGGAGAGGATTTTCTCTAAGTCTTGAAGTTCTTCCATGACGAAGAACGCGAATAACATCGAGCCTTCGACGAAGAACTCCGTCACCGCAAAGGGAAGTTCATCTAACCATATTCTTCCCTCTCTGCAGCTGGTGAGAGACACCATCCTCGGAGATCGATGATGCGATGCAGACGAATCTTTTCTCCGCGACACAGACGATCCTCTTTCCGCGACGCCTTCTTCTGCGGCGTTTAATTCTGCGACGAACCTTCGTTCATACTTTTCTTCGAGGTAGGGGTTTGGTTTCTGTCGTGAATAATTTTGGGCATTCATCGATTAACTTTTAGTTGCATGCTATTGATTAATGGGAGGGGGCCGGACCACACAACCACGACCGACCCCCACTCTTTATTATTGATGTCCTTCTTTGTGGATTGGAACAGAGATGGTGCGGTTCCGTCACACTGCGCAGAAACGAGAGAACCATGGAAAAGGAGCGTGGCACCGCCACGCCACGACGGTCGGGCCATGGCCGTGAACTTTGGCCATGGTGGAGTAGAGAGCGGCGGCCGGCTACCGGCCACCGGAGTCGGAGAAGGAGGGTTGGACCGCGGGGTCCCGTGGCGGCAGCACGGCCGGCCAGCCGGGCCGGCCGAACGAGGGACCGAGGGTCGTAACCCTCGGCCGGCCGAAGGAGCGGCCCCCACATGGGGGTCGTGGTTTTCCAAACAGGGGGGAAGCACTCCCCCATCCGGTCGGCTGGGTCCGGAAGTAGGGGGTTCGGGCCGACCTAGGGGGTGTCGGGCCGGGTCGAACCTGGCCCGAACCCCCTACTTCCAGACTACTTACGGTCTTTTTCCCATAACATGGGCTGCAGACTTCCAATCGACGCACCGTCAGTTGTGATGCGATCCTTGGATCGAGACGGTCGTTTCTATATATTAAACTCAAGGTTTAGGAAAACTTTGGGTTTGTCCGGGTTGGTTCGTACACGAAACCAACCGGGCCTTCGGAGCGGAAACACTTATAACTTGATCTTCGGACGTCCGATTGTCATTCCGTCAACTGTGATAGATTCCTATTAGTGAGAATTACCTTCTACCTTACTCTGCTTTAGGTTTGTATAGAGTTGGAGTATGGTCAGGTTGGTTTTTACTTAAAAACCAACTGGGCCCCTGAACGAAAAAGCCAATAACTCTCAGACTGGGTGTCTGATTGAAGCACCGTTTGTCACTTTGAGTTCCTGTTTATGATACGGAACATTGAAATACATAAACTCTAGAATTTTTGTCTGTTTATTTATCAGCCCCTCAGATCGTGGAGCGGACCCTCCAGAAACGAGCTTGCTGTGTGCGGGAACCCTAGAGTTGGTTGCGACTACGATGACGATGAAGACTGTAAGAGAATTTTCCATGGGATTGACAGCGATGACTACAACACTCAGCGATCCTCTGTGTGTCAGTGCCTATAGATTTTGTGTGGATCAAATCCTGTGTGGGTCAGTGCTCAGCAGTCCGGTGTGCGCCAGCGCATACCGATCCTGTGTGGGTCAGATCCTGTGTGGGTCATTGCGGGGTTAGTACCTGTCGATCTTTTGTGGGTCATTGCGGGGGTTAGTACATATCGATCCTTTGTGAGTATGATGGCTTAGATGAATGAGTGGATATATCTTATCATCTTTATCATCTTACGAATAAGTATACCTGTGTGAGCTAAGTCTTGACTTTCAATCATTATCTTCGATATGATTGTCTTGCATTCCTATACAGATTGTGTTGTGCTATCCTGTGTGGACGTGATCGAACTTGGGCTCGGATGCTGGAGCCAAACTGAAATTGATGACATAGGTATATGTATGGGCATATATCTAAGTAGTGTTGGTTGATACTTCATGTTTGTATCTTTATTTTGTGGATTATCCTTTGTGGATTCTGGGAGACCTTCGGGGGTCTCGGGGTCCCTACTGTGTAGATTTTACTCACCCATTCACGGGCTTTGCCCGCACTACGTTGGGTTGGATATAGATGACAGACATCACTGATCGTGGTAGAGGCTAGTGGAGAAGTCAGTACCTAGAGGTGGACCACTGGGCGAGACGTAATTGGAGCAGAAGGCTGGAACCGAGGAGATGAGGAGGTTATATGAACCCACCCTTTAGGTGGGACTTCCAATGGACGGCTCAACGTTGCGTCTTTACTTTTCAGTTGCTGTATTTTCCTTTTCAGTTGTACTTTGCTTTCATTTTGGGTTTGTATTCTGGCCCACTTACTTTTCCGCACTTACTTTTCCGCACATACTTTTGTACCCAGTTTAACATAATGTTTACTTTTTCATGCTTACTCTTTGAGTTTTTTTATGTTAAAAAGGAAATGCCTTCCCTTTTTATCAGGAATTATGCATTGGTGCTAGTCTCCAGCCCCTGGCCTTGGGAAGACGGGCTTGGGGTAGTCACGACACAGGCCCCGAGGACGGGTCGTGAAAAATTGGTATTAGAGGAGTTCGGTTCTACCACCGAACTCAGGACTCTAATATTTTTCTATGTGAAGCAATAGTGTTAAGAGTATTTAGTGTGGATATCAGTCCAATGAATCCAGTGATGGTGCGGAAGCTGACGTATCCATACACTGGGACCCTGACTTCTGATTTCTGACTTAGTGCACAAAATCATTGATTGCATGTGTGTTCAATTTTTCTTCGTGATTACTTTGTGTCAGCTCACCAGGTATACTGTTTTGACCGTGGAGCACCTGTCTCTTTTCTGGATGGCCCCATGAAGGTAGCCAGCTAGGGTTCCGTGTTTTTTATGTGATGACAGCCCACCGAGCAATGAGGCCTCGGTGCAGGGCCGTATTACTGCCGAGGCATCAGCGGTACCACTACCCGCCGAGCCACCGATGCTACCATCCCCAGCCGCGGATAGTTCACATCGCCTTAGTGCACTGCACGAGTTTCAGTGTCAGCGACCACCTAGGTTCCACGGGGAGATGGACCCTCAGGCAGCCGAGGATTGGCTGGAGGCAGTTGTATGAGTTTTCCGATTAGTATGGACTCATGCAGACCTCAGGGTGATCCTTGCAATGAGTATCCTTCACACAGTAGCAGGAGGATAGTGGATCTTTATGCTCCAAGTGCACGACAATGCATAACTCCTATGGATGGACTTTGAGGGCCTCTTCTGCTCTAAGTTCGTACCAGCCACCCTCCGTGCGGTGCGCGTCAAGGAGCTACTATAGCTGCGGCATGGCAGCTTGACGGTCGCCCAGTACTCGGCATGATTTAAAGACCTCTCGTGCTATTCGACGAAGATGGTATGGGACACATTCTCCCGGGCCCGGACCTTCGAGCAGGGATTGAGGCATGAGATTAGGGCATCGATGATCTCCCTCAGCATTCTGACACAGGCAAGGGTACTGGAGCGAGCCCTTCTCATCGAGAACTTTCTTGATGAGCCTACATCAGCAACAAGACATACCGCATGGTGGCACGTAGCAGTGTCTTATGCAGCTGGCAGTCGACGGATGACACATGGGTCTAGGCGGATCAGACCCTTAGGCAGACAACCTCAATACACTAGCTCAGAGGTGCAGGGCACACATCGAAGATCCAGTTTTTTGCAAAGAAAACAGTGCTAAGCATGCGGCGGGCAAGGACACATGTTTCGTGACTGCCCGACCCGCCGTGCGTAGGAGTAGCAGACGGTTGAGGGACCACCCAGGTAGAGGCAGAGGGTTGAGCGTGGCAGTCTGCAGTGAGTAGGCGGATGAGGAAGAGGAGCTGGCCGAGCAGCAGGTGGTGGGCGATGCTTTGAGGCTCTACCACCACCACCACTAGGAGGTCCACCCCCACCACAAGGAGCTGGCGGGCAGAGACAAGAACAACTTCATGCTGTGGAAGTCTATGACCACGGCACACCTGAGATGATTTGTGGTACTATCTGTTTCTATTACACCCTTTCTGCAGTTCTTATAGACACATGATCGAGTCATTTTTTCATTGTCTCTACCCTTTTTCATAGCTCGGAAAATCCGACAGAGCTGTTGGCTTTATTCTTACGGATAGAGACTCCTACGGGAGCAGAATTGACGATTACACACTGGTTCCGGCAGTGTGATCTTACTATAGGAGATGAGAGCTTCGGTTGGGATCTTCTTGTAGCAGCGTCGAGGCCTTACGATGTCATCTTGGGAATGGATTTGTTATCTATAGTCCATGCTGAGATTGACTGCATTATGCGCAAGGTGCGATGTGTTCGCACCAATTGGAGCAGGTTCAACATCACCTAAGATAAGGGATCCTTTGCAGTGTAGGATGGAATCACGTAGAGGAGAGGACATCACATCACTAATCAGTTGGCTAGCCTCACTCTAGGAGCAGTTGACGTGCGAAGACCGAGCTTACCTGCAGTGGTGGATCAGTATGGAGACGTTTTTCCCGACGACGTTCTAGGACTACTTCCTCGTAGAGAGGTAGAATTTTATATTGACCTATATCCCGGGATAGCCCCAATATCCACTCCAACATATCGTATGGCCCCCGCTGAGCTTAGATAGCTACGGGTATAGTTGGAGGACTTGCAGGGAAATGGATTCATCCGACCCAGTGTTTCACCATGGGCTTGCCCGATTTTGTTCGCTAAAAAGGTGGACGAGATCTTGAGACTATGTGTCGATTACTGACACCTGAACCAGGTGACCATGAGGAACAAGTATCTGCTACTGAGGATTGACGACCTCTTCGATCAACTCAAGTGAGTGCAGTGGTTCTCAAAGATAGACCTTAGGTTAGGCTATCATCAGATCAGTGTTCGGGTTGAGGAAGTGCAGAAGACGGACTTCAGATGTCGGTATGGCCACTATGATTTCTTGGTTATTCCATTTTCCATATCCAGTGCTCCAGTAGTGTTCATGGGCCTCATGAATAGGATATTTCATCCATACCATGATCGAATTGTTGTAGTCTTCATCGACGACATATTGATATACTCGACGATTGAGGAGGAGAACACCTACCACTTGCGGGTTGTACTCGACACACTCCGAGAGCACCGGATTTATGGTAATCTCTCAAAGTGTTAGTTTTGGATACGTGAGGTCTACTTATTGGGACATGCTATCTCTGAGGCAGCAGTTGCGGTGGATCCTGTGAAGATCGAGGCAGTGCTAGCTTGGGAGCTACCCAGGAGCGTCTCGAAGTTGCGGAGTTTCTGGGGACTAGCTGGGTACTACCAGATATTCGTAACAGACTTGTCTTGAGTTGTAGCACCACTCCTAGCTCTAAAGAATAAGGGGAAACCCTTCGTGTGGTCAGACAGATGTCCGCAGAGCTTCCAGGAGCTGAGACAGAGATTGACTAGTGCACCTATCTTGAGGATACTAGTGGAGGGAGTAGGGTACGTAGTCTACTGCGATGCATTAGGGACCGGACTCGGATGTGTCCTGATGCAGAAGCAGGCCGTGATCGCCTATGGATCATGTCAGTTGAGGAGACATGAGTAGAACTACACTACCCATGACCTGGAGATAGCATCAGTGGTCTTCGCTCTGAAGATGTGGCGACACTATCTGATGGGCGAGTGATTTACAATCTACTCTGACCACTAGAGTCTCAGGTACATCTTCTCATAGAAGGAACTGAACCTGAGACATCGGGGATGGCTCGAGTTCCTCCAGAACTATGACTTTGAGATAGTCTATACTCCTGGAAAGGGGAACGTAGTAGCCGATGCTCTCAGCAGGAGGACATGCATTCAGCTACTTGGGTAGGTGACAGAGCAGCTAGCCGCTTTGCAGATATCCTTCGTGGGTAGTGATCGAGCATCCTTTCTTCAGTCACTCATAGTCACCCCTTCACTTCTTAAGTGGATCAGGGAGGCACAGTGTGGGGACGATGACTATGAGACGCGGTATGCACAAATATCCTCAGGACAGACACCTGATGGATTCTCTATGGGAGGAGAGCACGTCATCCTTTTCAGAGGACATACAATGGTAACAGCTTCTTTTCATGAGTAGGTGCTAAGGGAGTTTCACACTTACCCTTTAGCAGTACATCCAAGAGTAGCGAAGATGTACCAGGACCTTTGACGACAGCACTGGTGTCCAGGAATGAAGAAGGTTGTGGAAGAGTTCGTTTCTCGATGCCTCACCTATTAGCAGTTGATGGTAGAGCCCCAGGTACCAGCAGGCTTGGAACAACCTTTAGAGTTATCCGAGTGGAAGTGGGATAACATATCAATGGGCTTCGTTACTAGACTTCCATGCACTTCTAGATGTCATGACTCCATTTGGTTGATTATCGACCGACTCACCAAGTCGGGCCACTTCTTACCCATCACCGAGCAGGGCTCAGTAGAAAGCATGGGACGTCGCTACGTTTAGGAGATTGTGTGGATTCATGGTGTGCCCTCATCTATCGTCTCCGATTGAGATGCTCGCTTTACTTACAGGCTTTGAAAGAGGTTTCAGGAAGCATTGGGATGAAGGTACGTCTGAGCATCGCCTTTCACCCTCAGATGGATGGTCAGAAAGATAGTACCATTCAGACCCTCGAGGACATGCTCTGTACATGTGTCCTCGACTTTGGTCGCAGCTGTGTGGATCACCTACCCTTTCTAGAGTTCGTGTACAGTAAGAGCTACCACTCCACCATCGGGATGGAACCATACGAGGCATTGTCCGTCCGACCTTGCAGATCACCGCTGTGCTGGACAGACCCTGGGGAGTCAGCACTTGTGGGACTGGAGATGCTCCAGGCCACCACAGAGAAGGTCCAGGTCATCTAGGAGCGGATGAGGACAGCTCAGAACCGGTAGTTTTCTTATCCTGATAGGAGGTGGAGGCCACTAGAGTGAGAGGATGGCGACCATGTATTCTTGCAGGTCTCACCTCGACGTGGATTGCGAAGATTTGGCCAAGGAAGAAAATTATCTCTGTGCTTCAACGGACCATTCTAGGTGCTCAGCAGGATTGGCGAGGTGGCTTATCGCCTGGCTCTACCACCTCAGTTGCACCGAGTGCACGATGTCTTTCACGTATCTTAGCTGAGAAGATACGTGCATGACCTGATGCATATCATTGACCATGGGGAGCAGGACATTGATGTATGGGAAAAATTTGCGGAGGTCCCAGTGGAGATCGAGGATCGACATGAGCGGGTCCTACGTGGACGGTCGATTCCTCTAGTGAGCATCAGGTGGCATCACGAGAACCTCCAGGAGAGCACATGGGAGTGGGAGGCTCAGATGAATTCTCAGTACCCTCATGTTTTCCCTAGTTCATGATGTATCATTAAGGGGATGTATAGACCTAAGGTGGGAGTAATGTATAGACCCATAAAATTCAAGGAATTTTTTTTCTTAATTTTGTTTGGAATTTTACAAGAACGGAGTTTCTGACGACACCTGATTCTGAGGCCCGGTGTGCCCTGAATCATTTTCCAAAGATTAGCTCGGGTACGTTCAGTGAACGAACGAGCAGGTTTTCCTAACTTTTAAACCATTGCTCGGAATCAAAATATGAGGACACCGATGGAATCGCAACGCTGGTAATTTCTTAGGAACATCTTTTCCTTAATTGTGTTTGCTCGGGTGTGGTATTAAAATTTTTTGGGGTTAAATAAAGGAACAAAATAAAATAGTGCAACCAATTTTATATCATTTTAACCTATGCTAAATGGTTGGAGTGGGACCCACTATATCCTAATCCACTATGTAGGATATTTGTGGGGTGGGTCCCACACAATCCCCACCTATTCAACTTCCTCAAACCCCCTCATTTAATTTGGTAATGCACCCGTACCCCCATTAAATGAAGTCAACTCTTGCGTTTAACTAAATATTAAACGCCTCGTTAATTGGGCAGTTTAATCTTTTCAATTAATTCAATTAATTGAACGATTCAATTTTGAATTTCAAAACGTTTGGCGTGAGTAATAAAATAGGGAAACACTTATTTTATTAATGTTTTTTTTGGTTGTGTGAGAAGATTTTGGAGAGGATTTGCTCTATGTCTTGAAGTTCTTCTTCCACGATAAAGAACGCGAAAATGTAGAGCCTTTGACAAAGAACTCAATCACTGCAATGAGGAGTTCGTCTTAACATCTTCTTCCCTCTCCGCATCCGGTGAGAGATGCAATCCTTGGAGATCGACGAAGTGACGCCGTCAAATCTTTTCTCCACGACACAGATGATCCACCTTCCACGACGCCTTCTTCCACGACGTTTAATTCCGAAAAGAACCTTCATTAAAACTTTTCTTCGAGGTAGGGTTTTGGTTTATGTCATGAATAATTTTGGTCATTCATTGATTAACTTTTAGCCGCATGATATTGATTAACAGGAGGGGGTCGGACCACACAAACACGGCCGACCCCCATTCCTTATTATTGATTTATTTAGTTGTGGATTTTAATAGAGATGGAGCGGTGCCGTCGCACCATGCGGAAATGAGAGAACTACGTCAAAGGAGCGCGAATGCATCGCACCGCGCAGGGGAACCACGAAGACACCGCGGCCGGAGCGGGGCCGCGACGGAGGGGCACAACACCGTCGTACCGCGCCGGTCGGACCAAGGCCACATCCTTAGGCCGCGGTGGAGCAGGGAGTGAGGGACGGCTGCCGGGTGCCGACGCCGGAGCAGGATGGTCAGACCGCAGGGTCCCGCGGAGGCAGCACGGCCGTCCAGCCGGGTCGGCCGAACGAGGGACCGGGGGTCGTAACCCCCGACCGGCCGAAGGAGCGGCCCCCACATGGGGTCCGCGGTTTTCCAAATAGGGGGGCAGCCCCCCCCCACCCCCCATCCGCTCGGCCGTTACGTCCCCACACAGGCAGGGTCGTGCTGCACCCCAATGGGCCAGACCCGGACCCGGGTCGGGTCGGCCCGGTTCGGGCTGACCCAGGTGGTGTCGGGCCGGGTCGGACTGGGCCCGAACACCCTAATTCTAGACCTCTTACGGTCTTTTTCCCATAACATGGGCTGCGGTCCTCCGATCGAGACACCGTTAGCTGCGATGTGAACCATGGATCGAGATAGTCGTTTCGATATATTACACTCATGGTTTTGGAGAACTTTGGGTTTGGCCGGGTTGGTTCGTACACGAAACCAACCGGACCCTCGGAGCGGAAACTCTTATAACATGAGCTTTAGACGTCTGATTGACATTCCGTCGACATTGATTGATTCCTCTTAGTGATATGGAACTTCTAGCTTACTCTGCTCGAGGTTTGGATGCAGTTGTAGTACGTTCGAGTTGGTTTGACATAAAAACCAACCGGGCCACTAGGACGAAAAATCCAATAACTCTCAGACCGGGCGTCCGATTGACGCTATGTTTGTCATGTTGAGTTCATGTTGACTATATGGAACTTTGGGATACATCAACTTTGGACTTTGTGTCAGTTGATGTATCATCCCCTCGACTCATGGAGCGGACCCTCCCGAAAGGAGCTTGATGTGTGCGGGAACCCCAGTGTTGGTTGTGACTACGACGACGATGAAGACTTTACGGGAATCCTCCGTGGGTTCGACAGAAACGACTATAGCACTCAGCGATCCTATGTGGGTCAGTGCCTACCGATCCTGTGTGGATTAGATCCTGTGTGGGTCAGTGCTCATCGCTCCTGTGCGGGCCACCACATACCGATCCTGTGTGGGTCATTACGAGGGTTAGTACCTATCGATTCGTTGTGGGTCATTGTGGGGGTTAGTACCTATCGATCCTTTGTGGGTCAGACGACTTAGATGAATAAGTGGCTATATCTGACCATCTTTATCATCTTATGATGAATTATACCTATGTGAGCTGAGTCTTGACTTTCAATCATTATCTTCGATATGATTGACTTGCTTTCCATTTGTGATTGTGTTGTGCTATCCTGTGTGGACGTGATCGAACATTGGCTTGGATGCTGGAGCCGAACTGAAATTGATGACTTAGGTATATGTATGGGCGTATACCTAAGTGGATTCTAGGAGACCTTTGAGGGTCTTGAGGTCCCTACTGAGTAGATTTTACTCACCCCTATATGTGCTTTTCCCACAATACGTTGTGTTGGATGCAGACGAAGACATCGCGGATTGTGGTAGAGGCTTGTGGAGCAGTCAGTACCTGGAGGTGGTCCACTGGGCAGGACATACTCAGAGCGGACGACTGGACCCAAGGGGCTGAGAAGGATATATTTACCCACCCTTCAGGGTGGACTTCGAGTGGACGGCTCGGCATTGAGGCTTTACTTTTTAGTTTCTGTATTTTCATTTTCAGTTGTACATTGCTTTCAGTTTGGGTTTGTATTCTGGCCCACTTTATTTTCCATACATACATTTCCACACTTGTTTTTGTACATAGTTTTACTTAGTGTTTACATATGCCTTCTTACTCTGTGGTTTTTTTTACGTTATAAAGGAAATTCCTTCCCTTTTTATCAGGAATTACGCCTTGGTGCTAATCACCAGCCACTGGCCTAGGGAAGGCGGGCATGGGGTAGTCACGACATGGTCCCCAAGGACGGGTCGTGAAAGTGGATATGGGAATAACCAATGAATGTGAAACATCAATTCTTTTTCAAATGGTTTCCATAACATCTTTACTAGAAAGGAGAAAAAGTTCTCTAGCAGATGATGAGATGTTTCAAAACAAGGTTAATGCTGTGAAAAACGAGTGATTGAGTGACTTCGTATATGATGATTGAATTTTGACATTTGGGAAGATACATTGTGCTCCCGATGTACCTGATCTAAAAATAGAATTTTTAGATGATACTCATAGCTCCCATTTCTATATACCCCCTGGGAGCACCAAAATGTATATAGATTTGAAGGAACATTTTTTGTGGGAAAAAATGAAGTGGGAGATAGATGATTTTGTGTCAAGATGTATAGTTTGTCAATAAGTGAAATCTGAAAGGAAACATCCTGGATGAGTCTTGAAACCTCTTCCCATATCTGTGTGGAAAGAGATAACATTAAAATGGACATTGTCATGGGACTACCACATACTTCTAGAAGGAATGATGCAATATGGGTTATTGATGATGGTCTTACCAAGTCAACACATTTTCCTGATATAAGTGAGGATTTACCACTTGACCGACTAGAAAGACTATATATTAATGATGTTTTGAGACTTTATGGAGTACCCCTATCGATTTTTTTGTATTGTGATCCATGTTTTACATCAAGACTATAGAAAATTTTTATAAATCCCTACATAATGAAATTATGTTGAGCACTTCCTACCACCCCTAAACTAATGGAAATTTAGAAGGGACTATTCAAAAGGTAGGATACATGTTGTGATCATGCTCACTTGACTTTCAAGGTATGTGGAATCAATATTTTCCTCTGGTAGAATTTTCCTATAACAATATCTTTCATTCTTGTATTCAGATGGAACCATATGAATCATTATAATGATAGAGATGTCGCACATGAACCGCTTACGATGTTGTTTGTGAAAGAAAACTCATAGGACTTGAACTACTGGAGGAAACAATGAAAAAGGTAAAGGTAATCCAAAACCACATCAAAGCATCTCAAAGTAGGCAGAAGATCTATGCCGATAATCAAAGGACGAATTTGGAATTTCAGTCTTGAGATCATGTTTTCAGGAAGGCATCTCTATATAAGGGTGTTATACATTTTGGTAAGATGGATAAATTAAGTCCCAGGTACATCAGACCTTTCAAAATTCTAGAACAAATTGGGGTTGCAGCTTCCCGTTTTGCAATGCCACCAATTCTCTCCAATGTTCACGATGTATTCCACGTATCACTATTGAGAAAATAAATGCCTAACCCAATGAATTTAATCACCTATGAAGAATTAGAACTTGAAATCAATCTATCTTATTATGAAGAGCCTATCGAGGCTCTTGATATAAGAGAACAAGTGCTAAGAAACTTGAAGACTCGTCTGGTAAATGTTCTAGGGAGAAACCATAAGATTGAAGACACAACATGGAAACCTGAGGAACTAATGAGGAAGAACCACACGAGTCTTTTTAGGCAGTAATATTCTAGAAATTTTGAGAATAAAATTATTTGCAGGAGGGGAGAATGTAATACCCAATTCTTTTTTCATACGTTTCCCTTTCAATAATTCAATAGCTTGCATTGTACACAACATCGAGATTCTAACACATCACGACCAATCAAACTAGACATTATGAATTGTAATACCCACTTTTAGAAATTTTATTAGTTTTATCATTAAAAATGGACATCATTTTTGGGTTTAGAATATTGAAATTAGCTTAGTGTAATTTTTGTTTTCTGAAAACATTAAGGTTTTCATGAATAGTGAAAAATACAAAATTTTTATTAAAAACAACTTTTTTAATCAAAAAAATTTAAAGTGATAAATTATACTATTACATGATTTTTAAGAATTATTAGATTTTATTTTTAAAATATAATCCAATGTTTTTCATTGGACATAATTTCACAATTAAACAGAATATAAGAAATTGTCAATCTTTTGATAGTTATTATTTCTTAAAAACAAGTTTTTTGTTTTGAAAATGGGAAATAATTTTAAATTAATTTATATCACTTACTTTTTTTGAATTTAGAAAAAATGGATTCCATATGTAGAATCAGGAGGTTCAAATTGTGTAAATAGGTAAAAATAATTATATGTTAGGAATATTTACTTCATTAAGTATTTTATTTATCATGGTTGAAGGGGAAAATCCTGTAAATAAGGTTATAAAATAATGTTATAATAATGTTAACTTACCTTTACATTTATCCTAACCCTATTGGATGGTATATTTCTGACAATGGCCATCCTTGGGTTGATTTTGGGACCCCATGGAGCCACATGGAAGTGATAATGACATTATATAATAAATACTTTATAGTAGAGACCAAAATATCAAAAACAAATATCCTTTAGTAAAACAATTTTTATATGAAGTTATATAATTGATATATTAGACTATAAATCATTATTAGAAAGATAAAAAGCATTCCTAACTCAGTATATTTTATTTTTAATTTTTAGACATAAAATAAATATATTTATATATGAAATAATAATGATGCAATATTTTCCTTATTTAAGAACGAACCAATTAAATGGTATTATAGATGTTAAAAAACATTATTTGAATGTTTTTATTCCATAAAAGAATTTTCTATATTATACTGACATTTTAATATTGATTATAGGAATTTTTTTCGAAATAATAATGTTTTTATTAATTTAGAAAAAACAAAATACCAAATAGTGTCAAAATTGACATAAAATGGTTTTTAAAATAAATAATATATTATTAATTGATATTCATTTTCAAAAAATCTAAGGATCGATCAAAATTCCTATATAATGATAGTTGTATCATTAGTTAACCACTTTGGGTTCTCTTGGAATTATATTGTATGTTTATTAAATAAATAATATAAAAATACAATGGGATATGGTAAATGTCAAACTATTTAACTAAGAGTTAAATCTAAATGATAAGGTTGATATAGTGACCCAATCCTGTCTAAAAACTATTGGTTGAGAGGTTTTAGACCCATAACCACCTTTTTCTTTAAATAATCTATTTTTGATCCATTTTAAACGAAAATCATTTTATTATAAAATAATATTTCTTGCTTTTTCTAAGGTTCCAATCACCCCCTTAAAAATGGTCCCTCCCCCTTCTCTATAATGCACACCTTCAATGCCATTTGGCTCGGCCAAGCCCTCCCCAAATACCCTCTCAAATGTCATACATTTATTTTAGAGGCATTTCATTAGTAATAAAGTCATCCTATGGTTCCCTTTTGATCAATTCAAAAGGTAGAACACAAAGAAGAGATAAATATTTCATCCCCTCTTTCAAGTCCTTTTCTTCTTCCATTGCCTCTTTCTTTGTTTTTTCAATTATTAAATAATTACTATACTATATTCTATATATTGTGATTTTATTATAAATATGGTAAAAGAATATTCATTATTCTATCCATCCTTTGAATGACATGTCATCATAGGTGCGTACGTACAACATACCGCCTCCACGTCGTGGTATTGTTGTTATTCAATACATTATTATTTGGATGCGTATAATAATGATTTATAATTCATGTTTACAATTAATATAACATGATAATTATTATGTATATATGATATACCATCCAATTATATATTATTTTAATATCAAAATAATTAAATTGTCACTCGTACGTACGTACAGATAACCGTCTCCACGAACGCATTGAGATTCATTCCCCATCATATCCATTCAAGAATAATTTTCATTTGATGATTAAAAATAATGTTTAAAGACTTGATATAATTCTGGATATATATTAGATACTTACCTTCTAAAAAAATATGTCTCACATAACAAAGAATATAAAGCAAAACGAATCGGTTAACCCGCGAAACAAAGATAATACTAAGATATTATTAACAAAGAAATGTTAAAAGATAATATATGATATAATATTAGTGTATATAGTTCTTGAATAATTTAATAACAATTATTCAACCATTATATAGGAGGTTAACCTACCATCAACCAAGGAATAGTACAATTTAATGGTTAATTCTACAATCTCTTTATTATCCAATGTTGTTTTTAAGTAAGTTTCTACTTGGACCACATTATCATCCACAACCATGTTTTTTTAAAAATGTATTTAATTAGATTTTTACTATTTACAAAACAATGGGTTGATGTAATTTATATCCTTATTTTAAATTATATGGTCTGAAACGAATCATTCAGTCATTTTCCAAACAAGGTACTTTACGAAATTTTAGAAAAAATAAAGGTAAGAATGTTTTTCTAACTTATACGATGGTTGCGGTTATTCTCCAACTTTATAACATTGTCAAATATTAAATTAAAAGCTTATTAGAATATTTTTAAAATAAATTCTTTCTTTTATAATTATGTGACTCTTTAATGATTTCAAAATAGAAAGAGATATTTCCCTAAAAATGGTTTTGATTTCATTAATGTCAACATCAATTGATGGATTTTAAGATTATTTGATGTTGATTTATTATGATACTAAACATTAATATTGCATTGATGGTTTTTTGATATGTTTGACTATGGATTTTTTATTTGTATACCATTCATGGTTTATGGTTAAATTATGGACCTTTACTAAACTAGTTTTTATACGAATGTTTTTGTAATATTTCAAAATTTCCATATGAGGAAAGTATTTGACTTAGTATGTGATTGGTGGAGCCCTCTATAAATACTCGATGCATCAGTACATGTAATTATACAACTATACATGGAATTGGCCGACGCCTTTTCCCAATTTGATATATGGTTTTGGTAAGGCCTTAATAATTTTTAGACGCCTTAGAAGAAGCTTGAAAAAATGTTTCAGAATGCCTGACATTATACAATCCCTCATTATGAAAATAATATTGATAGTTCATGTGGTCATTACACTAGTATAATACCCATGATAATGTTTTATTATGGAATTATTTACTCGGCTCATATTCCTGCCATAAAAGTATACATTTTTTATTGGTAAAGGCATGTGGTTTCAATTATTCACCATGCTTAATATTTATGCTATCTTCCATTGTATTTCTTACCATTACTGGCAATTTGAGCTGACACATTTCTTATTTTTCCTTTTTCCATTATAGGATGATGTTAGTTATGAGTGACATGGAGGCATAATCTTGGAGTTTTGATGTTTCTAATGGAATAAATTTGTGTTGTACATCTTTTCAAGTTGTAAAGATGAACTTATGTATGAATCT
Organism: Viscum album; assembly: GCA_963277665.1. Classification (NCBI taxonomy): domain Eukaryota; kingdom Viridiplantae; phylum Streptophyta; class Magnoliopsida; order Santalales; family Viscaceae; genus Viscum; species Viscum album. The sequence continues at coordinate 1,299,132,553 of OY728146.1, forward strand.
TGTTTCCAATAATTCTAAATTGATCGGTCTTTCGAGACATGATTTCCTTGTGATCACGACAATGTTATGTAATAATGCACTGACTCAAGGTAACTAGTTTTGGGGTGTTACAAATAAAATGATTGGAAAAGTGCAAGCTAATGACCTTCACATTAATTCGAATTGTTTGTTACATTATAAGGGTGGACTATATAAAAACTCATGAGTTTCTTCCTCTTAATAATAACCAAGAATATTTCTAATAATAACATTATATTAATAATTTAATGTTTCATAATAACTATTTTTCATAATTTTTGAATTTTAATGTATAATAATTTTTTAGCACAATATTTTATGGAAATGAAAATTATTAATACTACAATTGGACTAAAATGACTCTTTATATATTTTTAGATATCCCTTGAAAAATATATCTCTACCTCTCCCTTATTTTAAATTATTTTCCACATGTTCTTAAAGATTATTTGTGACATGAATGATTTCAAGATGAAAATATTTAAGATATGTTTGGAAAAAACCTATCATATCATTAATGTTTTTCACTCTTTCAAAAATAAATTTTTGGTTGATGTATCCACCATGTGATGTATTATTTATTTATTTAGAGGTGATTACCTAATCCAAAAAAATCTAAACCTACAAATCATAATTAATGAATGAAAATGAATTATTATCAAAATAAAAAAATTTATTTATTTTTTATGATTTATTACTTATAAATAAATCATAATAGATTTTTTATAGGTGTAGATATGATATTAATATGCATAAATCATTTTATGATATATAATGTGTTATTTATATAAATTATATATCCAATGATGATTTAATGATTATGATATAAATTGAATTTCGAGGAAGATATTTTTTTATGGGGATAATATAACAACATAAATTTTCACAACCTATTTTTCATAAATAAATATTATGTTTTATTATTGTTCTATTCGAAGAAAAAATATAAAATAAGTCATGAAATGTCTGGTGAATAATATTAAAAAATTATCATATTTATTAAATATCTAATAAATTAAATAATAGTAATCAATTTAAAATGATTACATTGAGGAGATAAATAATTAATATGATTTAAGAATAAAATTGATGTTATTTAACAAATAACAATATAATGAATTATTAAATAAAAATATACATGTATAAATAATTATTATGGAAACAAAATATTTTCAAATATAAGAAATAATATATTAAATGTATTTAAATTATATATTTTAATTGAATAATTTATATAAAATATATTATTTAGAAATGATATGTTTCTTCCCACAAAAATTCATTTGAAGTTTTATTTTCTATTAATATAATAAATTTATTAAAATAATATTTTTAAGTTTATAAATCTATTATTAATTTTAATGTTCTTAATCTAAAAAATTATTATAATGTTTTTTTGAAATAATTTATGAAAATAATATTTTTAGGGAAAACTGAAAAATTATCATTTACTAAAACAATAACACTTATTTATATACTGGGAAGTAGGTATATCATAAAAAATTTATTATTTCATTATTAATGATGTATTTATTTATTTATATGAAATTTTATTAAATTCAATTATAAATTTATAAAACTATGTCAATTATTTTATAATCATGCATTATTTTTTCCAATAAAATAAACTATATTTCTCCGTTTTTTATTAATAAAATATTATTCTAATACAAATAAAAAAGAAATTTCTTTATAGAAACATATATTCAAATTTATTTTGAATAAAAAATTTAAAATATTAAAATAAATTACATAATTAATTTAAACTGGCACTTAAACTTTTATATTACAAATACACTTTTTCTCAAATTGGATTTAATATATATATATAAATGTCAAAACTGATTTAATTATTATAGGAAGTTTACATGAGAATATAACATTAACAATTTTAATATTCAGTTCCATATTATTTAATACTGAAAATTTAGTTTTTAATCATAAAAAAGGAATTTATCATTTGAAATATAGTTATATCTATAAAAATAAAAGGGTAAAATGTGTAAACCAATGTGGTAGAGGACTTAAATGGTAAGAACATTTTTTTAACTGAGTTGATGACGTTTTTATTGACATAAATAAATACACCGTTCGATATTTTAATTTTTTTAGTCTTCCTGAATTGTGAAACATGTTTATTCTTCATATTAAGATGAAATATTTACAAAAATATCATTCCCACATATTAAAAAATAGTCCACTCCCACTCTTCCAATACCACAAGAAGATTTTAATTTATTGTTGATGTTTTCCAATATATCATTGCGTATGAATCTTATTCACCTTCAATATATACATTGTTGATGATGCTGCACTACAGAATCCATATCGAAGGATTCCTCTATTAGAATCGTAATGTTATCAAGGTAAGTAGTAATTTTTTTGTAATTTTTTATTTTTAATCCTTCCAATAAATATATATTTATTTAAAAATCATATATGAAGAATAAAAATATATATATTATACAGATATTATTTTATTATTAGAAAAATTATTACCAATCTTCACCCATTTCTACTAAAAACATGAATTCATCTTTTTTGTGGGAACTACAGCCTCCGTGGAGTATCATATTTCAATTTTCCAATGAAATTAAATATTTTTAATTAAAAGATATTAAAATATTATATAAAACTATAAAAAAATCAATGAAATTTAATTATTACTGTATTATAATTATAGAATTAAGAAACAAATTTAACAAACATACTCATCAATTAATTAGGTTTTTCTATGTTTGTGTTAGTCTATCAACTTACCCAAAAATCAAAAAAAATATGGATGATAGTGAGAAATTAATTACATCCAACAATGAATAAAAATATGTAATTATTTAATAATTTTCATTATTCAATAGAATATAAATATTAAAATAAACACAAAATATACCATAGTATTTTTATTAAAATTCACTACAACCATCTAATCCTCTATTTTTTCATTAAGGCCATTAATAAAAAAAATTAAATTAATGAAATTATGAATTTTTAAATAATTATAAATAATAAATATCAATTTTATTAATGGTTTAATAATTAAATTTTTTTAAGAATAATTATGTTCAAAACCATTGTTACAAAACTAGTAGAAAACTATCTTTTTCTCTCAATCACAATACTAAAAATAGATCACAACACATTTATTCATGTTGATAATTAAAATAAATAAAATTAAAAAATTGATGTTGATATGAACATGTTTAAAAAACTGGTTACTATGATATTTATATTTAATATACATTATATTCAATCACATTAGTGGATGTTATGATGTATATTATGGGTTTGATATCTCAAATTTAATATATTGGCATATATTACATATTGAGTACCATCACATATTTTGTACAGTGAATTCAATGAGCTATTTCATTCAATTATAATGTATATATTTTATTTAAGTTTATTTTTATGTCCATTTTATGGTAACCCTATTATGCTTCTTGGATTTGTATATTTCCATTACCTTATGGGTTTCTTATTCAATATCAATTGTAAATCATGATGGTTTTTTAAATATAATCCATCAAGAGAATTTTTATAATCATTATTTCAAAATCCTTACAAAATTAGGTATTTTTAATAATATATAATTTTAATGTATTAATATAATTATTTATTATATTTTTAACTAAAAGTTTTTTTATATTAATTGAATGAAAATTTTTATTAAAAAATAAATTTATTTATTTTGCAGTAATATCATTCATGAATTAAATAATTGTATATAGAAGATAAATTTATAAATTTTTTAAATTTATTTCTATTAAAATGAAATCACATTTATATCATTAAATAAAATATAAATTTATTAATATTTTATTTATTTTTATAAATGGATTTTTTGGGGAATAATGAAATGATGACGATATTTAAAAAAAATCATTTCCTTTCATGTATAAAAATATTAATTTTTTTAATTTATATTAATGTAAAGTTATTCATCATTAATTGATCTCTTCCAAATACTTCCAATACAATTACTAGAAAACATGACTTTTTTATAAATACAATTTTTGACATTCAAATACATATTTCAAAGAAAATTGTTCATTAAAATTAAAATTATTATATTTAAATTATCATTGGAAATTTATATAGTTTTAATTTGGTAATATATATTTATTAGTTTTTAATAGTACGATAAAATTATGTGATGTGGTTAGTTTATTTTTTTGTAATGAATTATAAAAGTTATAAAAATTATTTATCATAATTATGAGAAATGTGTGTTAAGGAATAAAATGAATTGATATAGTGGTAAAATATTTTCAAAATTCTTTTTGGATTACAACATTTATACCCATACAACCATATGAAAAAAAAATTATATTTTAAGAGAGACTTTCAAATGAATATGAATTTAAATTATTTTAAAACGATAAATAATTAAATGACTGCCACTCCACTAAAATATAAAAGGGATTTTACTCACCTTTATCATTTAGATATATTGATCCTTTAAAATAATTTAATACTAGAATACATAACTTTATAAAAAACGTTCATACATTATAGAAATTATTTTCTCAGAAAAGTAATATTCTAATATGAATTGATGGGTGATCTAAATGAGATTTATGAAATAAGTGGAAGAACTCTAAATACGTTTTTTCTTGTTTATTTATTCTAATACCCTATTTAAATACTCATTAATAAAATAAGTATAATAAAAAATATATATTACATATAATTAATTATTGTTTTGTTTTTAACACAACCACTTTTCATATATATATATATATATATGTATTTTGAGAAATAGATACTCTTCTTCTATGTATGTGTGGATTACCAACTCTAAAAAGTAATGTTTTTTGTTTATTCCTATCTGACACATAAACCCCATTAATATAATGGATCATGTGAATATATTTGATATTTATTGCTAATTATAACTATATTAATTTAATATAATTTATAAATTATTACCCTTCAATGTACATGAAAATGATGATGTTACTCTTTAATACTTATGGACATCCACTTCAATGAACATATGAGATTAGTTTTGCATTTCAAAATTACATGGTTTGTCATAAATATACCAATAATGAAGAAACATGAGATGTAATGTATATTAATGATTATAAAAATTTATAATATAATCTATTTTATGTATTTTCCACCCAAATATAAAAAATAAAATATGTTTCCTCTGTACATTGGTATTACTACCTTCGTGTAATAGAAAAATTTATTATTCAAAACTGAGGTCTATAATAAATTCATTAATTTTTTATTTTTTAACGTTATTTAATTTTATTTATTTGATTATATATTTTTTCTATAAATTTTTTTATTCATTTTGATGTTAAATAATATTTTTAATAGAATTTTATAATGATTACATTAAATATAAGTAATCTTTTAAATTTTTTAATAATGATTGTTGTTGAATTGTTAGGTGTTTATGAAGAATGGAATATTGGAAGTGGATGGAAATGGATTGGGACATGGAAATCTAAATATTGCTTCTACTACTAGAATTATTATATAAACCTACTATTATAAGACTATACTAGGTGTTTCAATTTTTATTATCACTTATGAATAATTAGGGTGTGTATTTTGTCTTTTGTCAAGTGATTTAACAATGTCAGTGAGCGTATAATGTAGTAATTCTATTTTCCACGTCCATGTATAGGGTTTATATATTATGAATATTTTTACCTTTTTCATGCTCATGGAAATAAATTTTTTCTGACAACCACTAATTTTTTATAATATTTATCTTTAAATAAATTAAAATTGTTAAATAGCTTGTTTGACACACAACAAATAGTCTGAAATGAACCATGATATATTATAAACAATAAATTAAATTGATAGTCATAATTCATATAATCACTTTATTAAAAAATATATAACAGTTTAATGTAATAATAATGCATTTCAGAATTCATAAAAAATAAATAATCAATTTTTTTATAGAATTTTTCTCCTATAAAAGAATGTTTAAAAATTTTAGTTCTACCAATTTCTGAAGGATCATTAAAAATCATTACTAAATTATATAAAAATATCAGTTGAGGAAATTAATATAATTTTTTAAATCATCATTGAAATATTTTTTTACTAATGGTATTTTCAAATAATATTTATTTTATAGTAAATTGTGATAAATAATGCTTTTTGTAAAATGTTATTTTATTTTAATTAAATAAATTTATTTAAATAACTCACAACACAATATATTTTATATTTATGTGATAAAAGGTTCTATTTTACTAATATTATTATAAAAAATCACATAGGAATCAACATTATATTTGAGATTGACATACATCCATTTGTATTCTAAAAAACATAATTATATAAAATAAATTTTTTATTGTGTTTTATTCATTTGGATATAAATATTATTTCTTACACAAGTATAAAATGGATACTAAAATATTTATTCAATATTTGGTGTTCATAGAATTTAATAGGGAAATATGCTCCTTCATAAACCTTATGAACAATAACATTAGTAAAACTTATCACCTTGACAAAGGGTAAAATGAGTTAAAAATGGATAAAACTACACAATAATGTTTCCAATTCAACAATACGCTTTCCAATATTTCATTTCAATTATTTAATTCACCCAATACATCATATATTTTAAGATATACTCTATTATTACCCTTTGAATTTGATAAGAAGTTTTTTATTCTTTAATAATATACAGAAATCCCAAAATGAGACTATATTTCATGTAATTTCAATTATATGATAATATAGAGATAAAATATTTTTAAATTAATATAACTGATATTATTAACATAATGAATATATTTTTATGACGGTAATATGTTTTTATATTTTAGTTTTAGAATAAATACAAAAAATTATTACACAATACTAATACCATTATTCAACAAGTAATAAAAAATAAATGGGATTTTCTAAAAAAAATAAATACTACTATTAAGGTGATGAATTATAGTTTGCCCTAAATTTTTCTAAAAATAAAAAATATTAATAATTATTTATCCTTTTATATTCTAAGTATATTCCTTTTTAATATGTTAATATTCAAAATATGTGAATATTTATTAAATTATGTTAATGGTGATTTTAGTTATATAATGTTTTAAATAATGATAAAAATTATAAAAATCATAAAAATCGAGAAAGGGGAAGGAATATGGTCTGTATTTTCATCTATTGGATATTTTTTGGATATTTTTTACTACATAAATAAATTTATAACCCTTTAATTTTGAAAACATTTTTATAATGTTTATGGTTAACAGTTGTTAATAAAAGGGGTTAAACAAAAATATAATTTTCAAATTCCACAAAAACACTGCCAAATATTATTTTATGAATATATTTCAATCATAACCAATCATATCTTCTACTTTTTCGACATTTATACACATGAATAAGAAATATAATTTTACTTAAATATTATAATTAATTTCAAGTGTTTTCATGCCTTCAGTATAATATGCCACCAGACCTATATTCTTCCTCAAACAACCCGTAGAAATATACCATGTGAACCTACTAAAAATTATTCTGTGCATACATACCCATGTAATTAAGGTTCCATCCTCTTGAAGATTACAATCCTTGGTTCCTTGAGAAGGTATTAAAAAGGGGAAGCTGAATGATGTAGTAATAATCCTAAATAATATCACTAATATTACATATTACATTACCACCTTTAATTCTATCTTATGCATTCCAATATAATAACACATATATCTTGTATATAATAATTTATTAATATGTAAACTCAATAACCAATTAAATAATATTTTCATATAAAATGAATAATCAATGTATCACTCATGTGTATGTATATACTATAATCTTTACCTAGTGATATGATTAATTTAGCACTATTATATTCATGTTCGGTATTTATGATGGTTGTAATTGTTATTTATGGTGCTTATGTCATTATAATTCTTCTATAATTATATTATCATATCTATGTTATTTCAATCCCATGCATTGGAAATTGATAGTCGCTCATGTGTTCATAGAAACTAAAAACTCCACAATGAAATGACATTTATATTTCAATTAAACTTTTAATTCATGGTAACAAATTTAGATTCCACGAATATATATAATTTCAATGATATAATAAATATTATAAGTAATGTCCCAGACCTGATGGCTATATTCTAGTACGTCATGCTATGTCTCCACCTGACCTCAAGCATGCCTCGCAGTATGCCAGAGGCTACCGACTACAAGCACAGGTCTTCGATGATACATTGCAGAGAATATGCCCACATGGTGAAGTAATACAGTAGTAGTAACAATATCAAAATATATAATAACCAATTGGAAAAAATATATTGGATGAAAATAAAAATTCCATCTACTAACAAAGAATCACTTTAGTTAGTTATATTGTAAAAACTCTAAATGTCATGATGTTATAAAAACATTAACCTAAAGTTAAACTACTACAAAACACCAAATATAGAGCTAAGTCTAAAACTGTTCTTAGCCCATGATGCTACCAAATATTCCATGCACAAAAAAACACCATGTTTATTTCCTCTAGATTTATCAAAAAACAAGTAACATCTTATTGGGTAGCCATGTACCTTGGTATAGTGAGTAGATAGTTTTAATTACTCAGTGGGCTTCCATTAACAGTGTCTAAATCAATAATATGTATGTTAACTATATGTTAAAGGAAACAAGTGAATTGAATAAACAAGTTGACAAGGAATTAATTTACGTAATTATCTAATATACATTTTACCCATTATGTTTTCTAGATTCAACCAAGAAACAAACCAAACACATGTCAAATTTGGAGTCTATGCCATGTCACAAATGGTTACACACACTATTAATCAAAATGGGTGATAACTTATAAATAATGAATAAACAAAAATTTCTTAACAATATTAACTTGATAATTCAAATAAATTTCCTCATGGTATAGGAATTTATATCATTTACATTGTGGTTTATATCAGTTAATTACCATGCATACTGAAATACGTAAGGATCCCTATTATAATAGTCCAAATCTCATATACTCTTATCAGATAAAACTGCTTGGGGAATAGCGGCTGAGTCCACTTCCCTAACCTATAAATTAAATGAGTGGGTTTTAGATCCTTAGCCTAAACTGACCCATGATTTTGGATCTTCATGTCCAATGCCCCACACAAATAATCCATTTTCACATGATTATTTATCGTGTTTCCACACATCACATATCAGAAATAAAAGACAACCAATACACAAAATTTTTAAAATTCATATTTAATAAAACATACAAATCCACATCAATTATTGACACCATATCACATTTAAGATTTACTTTTCTTATCCCATTTAACCCAATTCACATTGCCATACCATAATCCATTTTTTATATTCATCAATTCACATTCATTATATCGTTTATACATTTTAGTTATAGACACATGATTATTTTGAAACAGTCAAAATATTCCATATTTTCCAATTCAAGTCATATGAATCGTCCCCATATAATATCTTCTAAACTGTGAAAATTAATGATTTATTTAATTTCATGATCATGTTAACATTCTGACATAATACATGTAGGATATATCTCACAATCTCTTATGTCCTATAAATTACTATGGTCCCACCAATCCTTCTAAATGACATCATGGTTATGAACTAAATAAAAAATATTCATTTTAAATACAATTGAAACCACCCATTTAATATTATTATTACTCAATGAGAAACTAAAAAATTCACCAATGATTTCATTTCCATTATCATCTATTCAAAACAATAATTTAGTGTCGCAATTGGGTTCTAGAATTTACTTTTTTAGGGTTTGGGTTTGGTCCTTGGTTGTTCTTTCCAAAAATTGGTGTCATGGGTTTGATTTTTTGGGGTATTCCTCATTTTTATCTTTGTTCTATCTTTACCATAATGACTTTCAATTAATTTTTGTAGAAACATTCATTCTATGTGTTGGATAGACTACCCACACTTTTGACGCACGATTAGTAGTAATAGTAAGCCCAACACAATAAACAATGTGGTATAAGACATGACATACCGTAAAACCACGCACGTCGTCTCAAGCATGTGTGCGGCCGGGTCTCCTTTGATTGAGGTGTTCATATCATCTCTTCACATTTTGGAAAATTGAAAGACTAGCCATGCTTCTCTCCATATCATTAAATTTTTGGGGTATATATTTATCTCTCTTAAATATTCACTATTCCCCCCCCCCTTGCTCGTCCCTCTCATCACTCCATGCCATAGGCAGACCTCCCTCTATCCTCCCCCTCCTTAGAATCCATAATTCTGGATTTCTTGGATTGATTCTTCAAGGAACCCTAATTCAAGGGTTTGTCTCTTTTCCCCAACTTCCTTAAGGGTTTCCTCACTTCTATTTTGAAATTTTTATTTTTACTATGGGTAATGGATTGATTTAGGGTTAGATCATTATGGTAATGGGTAAATATTTATGTATTATGTTTAATCTTCACATTCTACGGTTAGCTCGAGGTGTGGTCTCAGTTTCTCATCATTTTCTAGAGTCTTCTCTTAGAGAGGTAGGGGGTTCCATTACCTAACATTACTAGATGAATTTAAGGGATTTTTAGAGTTTATAAATTTGTTATTTGGTTTGATTATGCTGTGAGAATAGAGATATTGATGTGTTTTGTGTGTGTATAGGTTATAAATGAATTTTGAAAACAGAAATTTCGTTGTTTTTTGTGTGTTATGATGTAATTTGTCTAATGATGGTTTTAGGGGTTGTTTATGTCACGAACCGACCCTACCCAAGCTCGAGCCACAACTACCCCAAGCCCGCCTCCATGGTCCAGGGGCTGGTGACAAGCGCTGAATGCTAAACAACTTAGGGAGGCCTTTTCCTGAGTACCTGTACACACACACGCAGCACACTCAATGCAAAAGTGCAGATTAAAAGGGAAAGCAAAGTACCAATTGCTATAAATAATCCCCAAAGTGCATCGACCTCTAAATAGTACAAAGAAAGTGCTGATGGTAAACTAAAAATAAAGGGGTAAAACACATGCCCAACTAGAAAAGTGCAAAAACTCGGCAAGGTCACACCATGTGAGGGAAATGCCCAAGCAGGGGTGAGTATAAAAATACTCAGTAGGATACCCAGAAGGCTTGAGGGGGGAACAAAGGAGGTACTGAAGGGTGAGCTGTAGATCGAACTTGGAAAAGTAAAGGAGTACAACCGAGACTAAAATATAGAGTACAACAAGGTGTGCAGTAGAGTAACAGTAGAGAGTCATGCTCAACCAAACAAGAGAAAAGAGGTAGAATTATGAAGACACAAGGAGGTGGAAATGGTGAGAAGATGAACTTCTCGTTGAGTCATTGCTTCCTATAGCCGGAGAGTAGACTTTTCCAACCACGAGAAGCTAGACACAAAATTCGCGTGGAATACCCCACACATCTTCACCTCTCCTGTATGGAGAGTTAACTAGCACAAGAAGTTGGTACAGGAACAAGGAATATACATATATATATATTCTTTGTCATAAAACCCGAAGTAGATCTTAAGGGGATCTTCGTCATATACCTCAGCATAAGAAATTGAGTAGCCAACAGTTCCAGAAGTAAAGACCATTGATGCCCAGCATCCCACACGTCTTCCCCAAACTGCATGTCAAGGGGTTCAAATCACCGCACCGTGAAATTATCTTCTTTGGGTGGCACTTACATTCCTGCACGGTTTTAGGCCATGTTGAAAGGATGCATCTAGGTGGGGATAGCGCCCCTCTTACTTGAGAGTTTCAGGGGAATGTGAAACCACACCACTTAACTGCCCCGCAGTCAAGAGGTCTCCTCAATGACGACAGGCGACCCCTCTACCCAGCCCCGCTGGAGGGTAATCCTTTGATGTCGATAGGTTCCCACTATAGGGAGACCCGGCTAAAGTTATCGAAGAGTCCCAATACCCATTCCCATAAAATGGTACTCCACTGGAGGGAGGCTCGGAACCGTCATCGGGGACCACTTCCCAGCCCAGCTGGAGGTAAACCCGACATCAGGGACCACTTCCCAGCCCAGTTAGAGGTAAACCCATCATCGCTCTGGCCATCCCTGCTGGATGGTACTGCTCAGTGAACACTATTGTACTGGCTATCCCTATCATATGGTAACCCACATGCCATCCCTGCTGGATGGTATCACACTGGGTATCCCCGTTGAATGGTACAACTGGACATCCCTGGTGGATTTTACCCCACCAGCCAGCCGTGTTGGAAACAACCTCCTAGCTAGAGGATTGGTGCCCGCGTAATGTGTTGGTCACATTGAATCAACAAGAACTCTACCAGGGACCATGAGGCAACTCTGCCAGACAAACCATCGAGAACAGAACCAAGGGAAAACCACTCAACCCTACTGGACAAACAAATGAGAATAGAACTAGCAGAAACCCACTCAACCCTACTGGTCAAACAAACAAGAACATAACCAAGTGAAACTCAAACTGACTGGTCAAACAAATGCGAACAGAACCAGGGGGAATCTCAACCTGTCTGGTCAAACAAACGATAACATAGGGACCCTCTACATTGCGAGAGGTCAAGGGTACGAAAAGTAGAACACAACACGCATAGGGGGCCCACAATACTTGTGTCCCCAAGTCAACTCCAACCATGTGAACAAACTCTCTCATGAAAAAACAACTACATGTACCTCCATGTGATCCCATATACTCCCAGAGTATACCACATTTCCATCTCAAAGGCGATCGTGCACACAGCACCCAACGGCAACGTGAAGGGAGTAAATGTGAAAACCCCAACTTTCCACCTCATCAGCCCAGGCACGGACAACTAAATCTTTGTAGACAATTACATCACTCACACGATAGTGCACGTGATCACACGCCATGGTTTCGCTTCCGAACGTATCAATAAGAACATCAAATGGAGCACCCTTCATATTTCCAAATTTAATAAGATCATGTAAGAGGCTCCAATCGCCTGAATAGATTACACCATTGTAATCCTCACGGAAAAAGATGCAATATTTTCTACTTACTTTCCTCAAACGAATATCCGAAGGATATGTCGCCAACACTGATTTACGCCCGAACGAAATCCCGTGATCGTGATCCTCGGTCCCAAAAACAGTCGGGCGCATTGCACCATTGTGATCCCCTCAGGAAAACACGTCAAAAGGACTGCTCACATGAGTGAAACAGATATCCGGAGAAAAAGATGCATTTTGTCAAACCACGCATGATCGGTTCTCTATGGGACCTGCACCCCGGTCCCGAAGCATAATGAATGGATCACACTGTTGTGATCCTCTTGAGAATGTACACAAGATGGACTGTTCACTTGTCCAAAACTGACACCCAGTGATAATGATGGAGATCACTACCAATTCCCAAAATGACCCTCACTGGGGCCCACACATATATGATGAATTAGAGTGGCGAGATTGCACCATTGCAAAGCCCTCAGAAAAACACCCAGGCTCCACTACTCACACGCCCTAAACGGACGTTCGATGAAAAAGTCATAAATCTCTCCACGCAACTCGAAAGGTGGGTCGTGGGGCCTACACCTCAACTCCAGTTTCAATTCCAAGAAAACCTTTTTGGAAACATCTACATAATTCCAGGGATGCAACGCAACTGAAATTGCTCAATTCAGACATCGGTTGTGTCCGCGCTGCCCAAAACAAGAACGCCCGGAAAAACGCCAATTCACTTAAAAGTGTGTCATGCCTTCGAGGCCCCTGTTTCGGGAGTTAAGAACCTCCGAAACCATCCCAAAAGCATCATATTGATTCCATGAGTACACTGATCTAGACGGCATGCAAAACAGACACACGTAAAAAGAATTATGGATGTCCGAAGTCGGAGGGGTTGAGCCCCTTGGACTGGACCAACCTAGACTGGCCGGTCTGCCCGTTCTGGGCCGGCCTACATGGGCCGGTCCGGCTCGCAGTGCCAGCCCCTAGATCTGCCGCATGGTCCCTCCATGGACCCTCGGTCCATGCTTGCACCGACTGTCCACGAGGTCCGGTAGCGGTCTTCCGCGGAGACCCTTCGAACGCGGGCCTCTGTCACTGTGCGGGGGTCGCTCGCCGCAACCCTTCTGTCGTCGCACCGCGACATCTTGAAATCACCACCTAGAGCCTCTGCCCTACATGGCCAGCACTGCCTCTCCATGTAGACTGCCGCCTCCTAGCCTTATCACGCACCGCTGCCGCCTTAGCCCACGCCACTGCTGCCTTAGACCGTCGGACCCTCGCAGGAAAACCCCAAAACAACCAGAAAATACCCCTATACCCGTTGATCTTCGGTGGACATTTTCGATCTCCTCGGAACATGTATTAACACATCAAAACAAATATGGAATGATCGGAAAATTTACTATGGATACATGCGCTTCGATCGAGGATAAATTTTTTTTGATGCTATAATTCAACTTGAAATAAGGGTTCAGAAATTAAAACACAAACGAAATCTCCTACCTGTAGGGGCATAGCTTGGAGCATCGTCTTTGATCCTCCGAAGTCATGCCCTACCTTAGGTGGGAGAGGATAGAGGAGGAGCTTCTTCCTATTCATTGTTTGGAGGGGTTGCGCTAGGGATGAACAAACAAGGGGGGATTAGGGTTTAAATAAAGAAGAAAAATTAATTTAAATTTAAATTAATAACCACTAATTTAACCTGCATTCGAAACTCTCGACCGGGCTGAGGTTAATCCTCTCCTAGGGTAAACACTATCTCTTGAGCACAATAGAAGTCTCAGAATTTTAATCTGATCCTCCTTTCAAATGTTATAAAATTTAACATCTAAAGCCGCTAAATTACAAAATCGCCTCTCGGGGAATTTTTATCAGAAGGCCTCACCCGTGAAAATTACACTTGTATTTGGGTAAAAGGCACATTGAGAACTCAATGGGGTCCTTTGATTTCCAAGACGAGCTACCATTTAAGAGACACCTCTGTTTAACGATTAAACGAATAAATTAATTATTTTATTTATCCGTTTAATGTTCGGATAACGGGAAAGCGGTCCAAACGTCCCATGCTGACATGATTTATTTCGTTCCAATGGTAAAAACACCATTTCAGACCCATCCATTCTCTCAAATTTCTTATCTTGATCACCATTTATAATTTATCCAGTTTATTCAGCATGCCCAGTGTGAACGCACTGAAAATTTAATTCCGGCCACACCGGGGCTCGGAATCACGCGCTGTCTGAAGGCACTGTTCTGGAATAACATAAATAATATTCCAATGTCTTTTAGAGAAGAAATTGTTCTTAAATAATTCCCTCCATCAAGATTTTTGTCCCTAAAAAGAAAAACCAGGGAATAACTCAGGTTACTAAGCCCACACCTGGCTCTTTCGTACTCAGAATAACCCTTGCATAGTCTCGAGTCACTACAAACATACCAAAGGATTTGATCAGTTCACATGAGTTCTTCCCTTACTGATGGTGTCCATAGGATCGAACAAACTTCTTCTCAGGTGAGTCTCAATGGAGACGTCGTGCACCCACTCCAGACATTGGGGTTAGGGCAAGGTGGTATGGAACCTCACCATCCTTTCGCACGGTCACAAATGGCCCGAAGGCCCTCGGTGGTAGCTTACCTCCCCATCCAAACCCCTACATTAGATGCCGCAACTGGAATCACCTTTTAGAACAGGGACAGAGCCCACTGATTCCCTCCTTTAGAATATCCATATGGTGAAACACCGAAGGATATATATTCACAAAAGATTTCATAGTCGATGTCTCACAACCAAGACTCTCTAACACACTGAGAGAGAGAAGGAGTCAACACCATCGACAACAGAAAAAGGTCCCACACCTTTTACCTTACCAACATAGGGTTACACTGACGCCACGCGCCACCAAGGTAACATTTCAAACAAGGATTAGGGAGAAAAGGAATTTCACGCACAGATTCTAACAATACTACTTGAAAAAAGTAGAAGAGTTGTAGATCATACCTCTTTTCATCTCATTATCTACAGGATCGTAGACATCCAAAGCTCTTGGCGGTCTGTGGTCCCAACTACCTGCTCCCAGAGTCTGCCGTGGACCACCTGGTGGTGATGGGAAGACCTCGTAAAGCCATCCCCCACTACCATATCATCCCGCTCCTCTGCTAGAACCACCTCTCTAGGCTCTACTCCGATCACAGCGCATCTTTCGTCGTGGTGGTGCACTCGCTGCCTTCCCGATATTCTCAGCATGCCTGGTCTGGCAGTCTCATGCCAGAATACCTCTCCCATCACAAGCATAACACTGAATCTCTCTTAGATTCACTGGGGGCCTCCGGCACCACTGTGGTGTACGACCATGACCCTGAGTCTAGTCATCAAAAAGCCACCTACGTCGATGTTCTTCCACATGACGCCCGATAGCTGCGGCAGACATCTCGGATCTGTCAAGCCTGCTACCACCACTAACTGTAGAATCTGATAGGAAGATCTATGTCTACAGTGCCTGATCTAGCACCCCGACATAAGTGGGAATGCCCAAGGGTACTATTACAGTACGAATATCTCGGCAGAGACCCCGGTCACACTTCTGTGCCCAGAAGTTTCCGTCATGGACCATGTTCGGGTAAAAGCGTGCATGGTCTGGAAAACTAGGCTCATACTCGTCCATCATCATCCCACCCTACTGAAACTGCATGAGATCCTAAATCGGAACAGAGTGTAGGTAGGAGAGGAAAAATGCCTCATGAAACAAAAACTGAATGTTGCCTCATGAAAGCGACGAATCGTCAAGAAATTGAGTCACCGGACTCCACCAATGCCATGATGCTCCACGGAAAAGGTTGGCGGCCAAAGCCACCATAAGATCTGTCGGTGTCTGCACAAGCCTGAAAAGGATAACTGGTATCCCAATACAAAACTTTGCTGCCCAAGGGTCTGGCTCACCCCTGAACCTTAGCGGTCTCTATCGCTAGAACTCACGGAGCGCGGTCAACCTGTGCTCACGCTCAGTTTTCTCTGCTAGAGATGTCTGCATCTCACTAGGTGGGGGTGCTTCTACCTACCCACCCAATTAAAGGGTCTCGCATGATGGGTCCTGGACTGTGGCCTCATAGCTCATTGGGTCGTCATCATGAACTAAAGCGGGTATCTTGGATGGTTGACCTCGTGGAGACATCCTTAATATTATCAAGGATTTCCACGATCAGATATGTAAATATGTATATCATAACAACAACAATGATGGGGAGCTGACATATGAAAGAAGTCATGACTCAATCATATGTGATGCACAGACCAATTTTTCCCTTCAACGAGTATCTCAGCATACCGAGTCAATAAGTGGGATATTAGGGTCCTGGTGAATGGTTACATCGGCCGCAGTACCATCACTAGACTACCTGGCCCAAGAGTCTCTCTCGAGACACATTAACATTGTTTATATAAATCCCAACCAATGACTTTTTAGGGACATCCAAACAACATACCAAGGAACGAACCACCTTTTATACCACTTTGTGATGACCCGACCCCACCTGATCTCAAGCTAGATGTACCCCAAGCCTGCCTCCATAGGCTTCGGGCTGGCGAAAAGTGTCGAAGGCTAAAAAACTCAGGTAGGCCTTTTCTTGAGTACTTGTACACACACAGGATACACACTCAATGAAAAAGTGTAGAGTAAAAGGGACAGTAAAGTACCAACTACTATAAATAATCCAAAAAGTTCATCAACCTCTAAAACGGTACAAATAAGGTGTTGAATGTAAACTAAAAGTAAAGGAAAAAAACACGCACCCAACAATAAAAGTGCCACAACCCAGTAACAGGTAAAAAAAAGTAGACAACTGGGAGAGTCCCACACCTGGAACCCGACTACGACCACCACTTAAGGTCCAATCTCCCAAACTCCTATGTTCTACTGAAGTCTCGACCAACTTTTCTGTCATATGCAAGGGAACACTATGTGCGGGAAAAGCCCATGAAAGGGTGAGTATAAAAATACTCAGTAGGATACCCCGAAGGATCGAGGGAGAAAGAAAAGTAGGTATTGAAGGATGAGTAGTAGATCGAACAGGGAAATGTAAAGGAGAACAACTCAGAGTGTAGTAAAGACTACAACAAAGAGTGCATTAGAGTAACAGTAGAGAGTCCAGCTCAACCCCACAAGAGAAAGGAGGTAGACTCATCCACACATAAGGAGCTGGAAATGGTGAGAATATAAAATTCTCGTCGAGTCTTCGCTACCTATATCAGGAGAGTAAAATATTCCAACCACGAGAAGCTAGACATGGAAATCATGTGGCATACCCAACGTGTCTTAGCCTCTCTTGGAGGGAGAGTAACCAGGCCCATGAAGTGAGTATTGGAACAAGGTAAATACATACATATATATATATATATATATATATATATGCTCTTTCAAGAAACCTGAACCAGATCATAAGGGTATCTTCGTCCCGTAGATTAACCCAATAAAGTGAGTAGCCAATAGTGCAAGAAGTAAATACCATCGATGCCCAACATCCAGCACGTCTACCCCAAACTGCATGTTAAGGGGCTCAAATCACTTCCCCTTGACACTATCTTCTTTGGGCGGCACTAACTCGCTTGCTCGGTATTCGGTCACGTCACAAGGACGTGTCTCGGTAGGGAAAGCACCCCTCATACTTGACAGTTATGGGGGAATTTCAATCCACATCTCGTCACTTCCCCACAGTGGAGTGGTCTCCTCAAAGTCGACAGGCAACCCCCTTTCCCAGCCCCGTTGTAGGGTAATCACTGGAAGTTGACAGGTTCCCACTAGAGGGAGACCCGGCTAAATTCGTCGACGAGTCCCAATGCCCAGTCCTGTAAAAGGGTACTCCACTAGAGGGAGGCTCAGAACCGTCATCGGGGACCACTTCCAAGCCCAGCTAGAGGTAAACATGGCATCGAGGACCACATCCTAGCCCAGATGGATGTAAACCTGGAATCGCTCTAGCCATCCCTGCTGGATGGTACTACTCGATGAACACAACTATACTAGCCATCCATACTGGATGGTAACCCACTAGCCATCCCTGATTTATGGAACCACTCCAGCCATCCCTGCTGGATGGTACAACTGTCCACCCCTACTGGATGGTACCACACTAGCTAGCACTGCTGGAAACATCCTCTGGTCATGAGGATCAGTTCTTGCTTAATGTGTTGGTCACACCGAACCCACATGAACTCTACCAGGGAACATGAAGAAACTAGGCCGGCCAAACCATCGAGAAAAGAACCAAGGGAAAACCACTCAACCCTTATGGTCAAAAAAACTATAATAGAACCAGGGGAAAACTACTCAAACCTGCTGGTCAAGAAAATGATAACTGAACCAGGGGGAAACTCAACCCGGCTGGTCAATCAAAAAAGAATAGAACCAAGGGGAAACTCAACATAGCTGGTCAAAAAATGATAACAGTGAAACCCTCTATGTTGCGAGAGGACAAGGGTATGGAAAGTAGGTCATCACACGCACATGGGTCCTACATGATGGGTTTCCGCAAGTCAACTACAACAAAGAACACAAACATTCTCAGGAACAAAAAACCACATGTACCTCCAAGCGTTCCCGTATATTCCCAAAGTATACCATGTTTCCAGCCCAAAGGCTATCATGCATAGGGATCCCAACATCAGTTATAAGGGCATAAATGTAAAAACTTCAACTTTCCACCTCATCGGCCAGGGTACGACCCACTACATCACTTCAAACAATTACTTCACTCACATGGGAGTGCCCGCAATCACACGCCAATAGTTCGCTCCCAAACACAGCAAGAAGAAACGCCACCATAGGACCCTTCAAATTTCCACATTTAATAAGATCATGTAACACCCCAAGCTTCCACGGTACGATTCTTTTTGAATAATACAGTAGGGTGTGTTGTACGCAACATCTAGATTCTAGCACACTACGACCAATCAAAGTAGCTGTTATGAATAGTAATACCCACTTATTGAAATATTATAAATTTTATCTCTCAAAATGGAATTCATTTTTGGATTCGAAATATCATAATTAACCTAGGTTTAAATTTTTGATCTTTTCGAATAACTTTTATATTTTGATAAATAGTGAAAATTACTAACTTTTAATTAAAATAACTTTTTTAATAGAAATAATTATTATTTGTAAAATATAAATTATAGTGGTTTTAAATTATATTTAGAATATATTTTTACCATTTAATAAAATGTTCATCATTGGACATAATTTCACAATTAACCCAGACATAAACAAATGTTAATCTTTTGATAGTTATTATTTCTTAAAAACACGATTTTTGTTTTAACAACGGGAATTAATTTTAAATTAATTTCTGCCACTTATATGTTTTGAATTAGGAAAAATGGATTAAATATTTGGAATAAGGATTTACAAATTGTTTAAATAGTTAACTTTTATTTTTAGACATTTTGGATAATTATTTCGGTAAATATTTTATTCACCATGGTTAAAGGGTAAATCCGATAAATAAGGGTAAAAAGTAATATTATAATAATAATAAATTACCGTAAAACATGTCCTCAACTTATTGGTTAATACATGTCCGACCATGGGCATCTTTTGGTCGATTTTGGGACCCCATGGATCCACTTGTAAGTGATAAGGACACTTTATATTAATGAAGATAAAATAAATACAAAAATGACATAAGCATAAAACATTTAGCCAATCAATTTTTACGTAGGGTTATATATGTTAGATTTTGACAATAAATATTAATTATAAAGATAAAAAGATTTATTAAATAATGGTATTTTATTTACAGTTTTTAGACATTTAATAAATAATATTATTTATGACACAATAATGATGCAGTATTTTCCTTATTAATGATAGAATCAAATAATTGGTATTATAAAGATTAAAATAAATATAATTTGAATGTTTCGATGACAAAAATGAAATTTACTGGTTAATATGACATTATAGGAATGATTAAATGAATTTGTTTTGAAATAATAATGTATTTATGACTTTAAAAAAATCAATTTTTGAATAGTGTCAAAATTGACATAAATGAGTTTTTAAAACAAATATTATATTATTAACTGATATTCTATTCCTAAAAATCTAAAGATTGGCCAAAGGACTTATATAATGATAGGTGTATCATTAATGGACCGCTTGGGGTCTCTTGGATATATATTGTATATTTATTAACTCTATAATATAAAAATACAATGTGACATGGTAAATGTCACAATAATTAACTAAGAGTTAAAAATAAAAGATAAGGTTAATATAATGGCCCAAACCTGTCTAAATTCTATTGGTTGAATTTATTTCGACCCATTTCCACCTTATACATTGAATAATACTCATTGGATCCATTATAAATCGAATATGAATTAAAAAAAATAATATTTCGAGCTTTTCTAAAGGTGCCCCTGACCCCTCTTATAAAAGGGCACTCCCCCTTCTCATTAATTCACACATTCAAAGACCTTTGGCTCGGCCATCCCCTGTACAAATAATCTCTCATCTTCCCTCACTTCAACCTAGAGGCATTAGTTAGATCAGACAACTAACATAAGGAGCTCTTATGGTCAAATCAAAAGGAAGAACCCAAAGAAGAGGTAATGTTTTCACCACCCTCTTTCATGTTCCTTTATTCTTCAACTTCTTATTTATTTATTATTCCCATTCTAAAATAATAACTCCATTACCTTATATATACTGTGATGTAATTATAAATATGGTACAACCATATTCCGTATTCTATCCATCCTTTGAATGATATGTCACTATACGTGCGTACGTACGTCTTACTGTCTTGACGTCGTGGTGTAATTGTTATTCAAAACATTATTATTTTGATGTGTATAATAATGATGTTTAATTTATGTAAATAATAAATATATCATGATAATTATTTTTTATATATGATATAACATCGATTTATATATTATTTTAATATCAAAAGAATGATATTGTCGCTCGTGCGTACGTACAGACTACCGTCTCCACGAACGTAGTGAGATTCATTCCCCATCGTATCCATTCGAGACTAATTCTCATTTGATGATTAAAAATAATTTTTAAGGACTTGATATCATTTTTTATATGAATTAGTTACAACATATCCATAACAAACATGGCTTATGTAACAAGAAATATAAGTTAACACCCGAAACGACGATAATACTATTAACAAAGCAACGTTAAAAGATCATATATGATATCATATTAATGTATATGATTATTTTATAATTTAATAACAATTATGTCACCATTATACAGGATTTTAACCTATCCCTAACAAAGTAAATGTAAAATGTAAGCTTTTATTTCACAATCTCTTCATTATACGAGGATGTTTATACGTAATTATCTACTGGGAACTCTTTATCATCCACATCAATGTTTCTTAAAAATGTATTTCAAATAATTCTTACTATTTTATAGACTACGGGTTAATTTCATTTATACCCTTGTTGAATTTTTATAAAATGTTTATAAAGGAATCTTTCTGTCATTTTCCAAACAAAGTCCTTTTTAACCTTTTTGACAGAATTAAGGTAAGAATGTCTTTTTAATTTATAATGTGGGTGCGTCTATTTTCCGCCATTATAAAATCGTCGAAGCATCCCTTACAAGATTAAATAAAAATTTTCAATGTAAATTTTATATTTTATAATTATATGACATTCAAATGATTTAAAAAAAGTGATATTTTTCTCAAATAGTTTTGATTTCAACTATGTCAACATCCATTGATTGATTTTAAGCCTATTTGAAGTTGAATTTTTTTATACACAAATTACATATTGTATTGAAGGATTTGTGATGTGTTTGACTGTGGATGTTTTATTTTTATACCATTCATGGTTTATAGAGAAATTATTTGCATTTCATATACTAGTTTTAATATGAATATTTATGTAATGCTTAAACCTATTCATATGAGGAATGCATTGGATTTAATAAGTGACGGTTGGAGCTCTCTATAGCTCCTCGATGAATTGGTAGTTATCATGAGGAAAACTAGTGTCTTAGAATAGTGCCTTGAAAAAATCAAATTTGTAGTCTTGGAACGAGGCCTTGGCTATGTGGTTATGATACTATGGCATTATGGATTCCTTCACTATGAATGTGGTTATTGATATTGCATGTGATTATTCGACTAGTATAATATCAATGTGAATAAGTAAATGGAATTTTTTCATTTTATTTATTCCATATTATACTGTAGTTCAAGTTTAATATGGTTTTATTTTAGTTATACATTTCCTTAAATGTTGATTCTTATTTATAAAAGTTTCTTCTATATTGTAATCCTTAATGGGAATTTGAGCTCACCCATTTATATGTTTTATTTTTCCCAGGATGTGAAGAAGTGTTTTATGAATGACCTGAAGGGATATTATTAGGGTATATGAGTGTGGAGACAATATGTTGTTGTAGTTTTCACTATATGATGTAATATAAACTTTATGAATGTATCTAGTGTTTCCAAGAATACTAAACTAAACGTTCATTCGAGACTTGATCTTTTGTGATCATGCCAATGTTATATAATAGTGCACCTACTCTGGGTAACTGGGGTCGGGGCATTACAGTTGGTATCATTGGATGTTTAGTACAATCCTTGGAAGTTATATTTAGATAAACTCTGATTAGATTACATAGATCTAATATGGATATTGATGATTAGTCTAGAAGAACTTACTATAATTTTGTTATTATAGAACTTTTGTATGTTTTCCGACAAATACATACCTATCTGGATACGAGTATGTAGAGGCGGCTCTAGCACAGATGTACCTAGGGGTAAAAAACCAAAAACACCTCTTTGAGCTAGACTCAAACGGGAACTGGTGCATGACAATGGGCCTTACATCACTCTTGGTTACGAGACTCCCTATGGATATTCTTAGGATAATTCTCAATTCTGTTACAAACCATTATGAAGGGATTATGAGTATAAACTTCCTCAATGAAAACTTTTTTATGAGTATGGATTATACCCATTAATAGTTCAGTTTATGTTAAGTGTTTTACAAGTATGGAATTATGAATTTTGATTCATAAACTGATCTAGTTTATGACATTGTTTTGAAATGGTTCCTAGTGGAAGAAATGGAAACTGTATAAATGCATGCACTCCATGCATTGATATCCCTCCCGCTCAAGATAAATATAGTGGAGCTGGTGATTCAACTCGTGTTGATCAACTAATCAACGTACTGGGACAACTCACTCAAGTTTTGAATAATAACCTTACCTGTATGGAGAACCCTAATAAATAACATGGAGGATAAATGTTAGAACGCTTCATGAGGTAGAAACCAGCAACATTCAATTGGAGTAAAAATCCATTAGTAGCTATGAAATGTATAAGTTCCCTAGAAAAAATATTTCAGTCTTTGGGGAGTAGTGAAAGGGAAAAAGTTGTCATGGCAGTTTATCGCCTCACTGGAGATGCTGATCAATGGTTTCCATTGTTTCAAAACACGAAGGAATATGATGAACTATCAAATATGGAATAGAGGGAGTTCAAAGATATTTTCAATGAAAAATAATTTCCTCATGACCATCGAGCAGATATGGAAAGGAAAATTATGAGTCTGAGACAAAAGGAGGATGAAAATGTTGCATAGTATGAGGATAACCTTACATAGTTAGAAAGGTATGATGAAGAATATATATGTAACCCAATAAGTAAGATTGATTCTTTCATTGATGGGTTAAAACCATTTCTTCATCGAGCATTAGTTTCACAATCCTTCTCGTCATACGAAGAAATTGTCTCATGTTCTATCAAGATAGAAAAATAATTCTCTAAGAATTCTGACTTTAATGCCAAGAAATAAAAGAAGAGATGTGATGATAACTCTGGTAATGGGAATGAGGGGAATAATTGAAATGTTGAATATCCATCCTGCAGTAAATGTGGGAAGAAACACCCTGGTACTTAGTTGAAGGGAATGAGAGTCTGTTACAAGTGTGTTTAAAAAGGACACCAAGATCGTGATTGCATGGAGAGGAAAGAGGCTACCGATGTTCAATGATACAACTGCTGAGATAAGGGACATTATGAAAATTAATGTCCTATGAATATGGGGGACTTACCTCAGAAAAGGCCAAGTAATCAAGGACATTCTTATGTTATCACTACTGCTGAGGTAGAAGCTCCGAAAGACGTGGTGGTAGGAAATTTAATGGTTTCCTCAAGCTTAGAAAATGGATTATTTGATTCCAGATCATCGCATTGTTTCATATCTTCCCAGTTTTCTAAGAAAATTATTCATTTTAATTTTTTTTAACAAGGGAGTTGTCAGTTATAACTCTTAAGGGAACTATCATTGCAACAATGTTTTGTGAATCAGTCCCCATTAGAACACATAAATGTTCTTTATCCGCTGATCTCATCGTCATACTTATGATTGAGTTTGATATAATCCCCGGTATGGATTGGATTTTGGACCATGATGCGAAGATCTATTGTAAGAAGAATGAGGATATTATTTTTGATGATGATGATAAGGTACACCTTATATTTAGAGTAGAATCGACACCACCTAATTCTTATTTAGTTCCCCCAGTAGCTCAACTAAATTCATTTGTTGGGGAGGAAGAGAATGAAATGACAGTGGGTGAGGAAAGGAATGTTCAAATAGAGTATGTACCTATTGTGAATGAATATGTAGATGTGTTTCTAGAAGATTTACCTGGACATCCTCCAGAACGAGAAGTTGAGTTTTTCATTGATTTAATTCTTGGATCAAGGCCTATATCTAAGACCCCTTATAGAATGGCCACTGTGGAATTAGTCGAACTAAAGAAAAAACTAGAGGAATTCAGTAATAATTGATTTATTCTCCCTAGTGTTTCTCAATGGGATCCCTGTTCTTTTTGTTAAAATTAAAGATGGATCTATGTTGTTTTGTATCGACTACAGGGAGATCAATTCTATAACAATAAAGAAAAAGCAGCCCCTACCTCGCATTGATGATTTATTTGACCAAATGCCTGGAGCTCAATACATTTCAAAGATTGACCTTCGGTCTGGATACCATCAATTGTGTGTGAAGAAGGGAGAAATTCCGAAGACAACATTTCGAACCAGGTACGGGCATTTCATGTTTACAGTAATTCCTTTTGGGCTAACTAATGTTCCCTCTGTATTCAGGGATCTAATGAATAGATTTTTCATGGAATATCTAGATTAATTTGTGGTGGTATTTATTGATGATATCTTGGTATACTCCAAAATATACGAAGATCACGAAAATTACTTGCGCATTATCTTGAAGACTCTGAGAAGACATGAATTATATGGGATGTTTAGTGTGTGTGAATTCTTGCTTCAGGTGATTTCATTTCTTGGACATATTTTCTATAACGATGGAATCTTTGTTGATCCTTCTAATACCAAGGAAATACAAGAATGACCTGCAACTATGAGTATAAATGAGGTACATAGTTTTATTGGATTAGCAGGTTATTATCGACGTTTCGTCCAGAATTTGGCCCAGTTGGCTAACCCATTTATAAATCTCACACGTAAAGGGGTTAAATTTGTTTGGACAAAAGTTTGTGAAGAATGTTTCTAATAACTGTAGAGAAGATTAGTCAACGCTCTTATATTGACTCTATCATCAGGGAATAGTGGGTTCGTTATTTATAGTGATTCATCAAAGAATGGACTTGGTTGTGTCCTTATGCATAATGTTAGTGTTATTGCCTATGCATCACGACAGTTGAAAATTCATGAGAAAAACTATCATACTCGTGATTTTGAGTTAGCAGCTGTGATATTTGCTTTGATGATTTAGAGACACTACCTCTATGGTAAAAAATGAGAGATTTATATTGATCACAAGATTTTGAAGTATATTTTCACACAAAAAGAACTAAACATGAGGAAAAAGAGATGTCTTGAATTACTCAAGTATTATGATTGCCCGATACACTACCACCCGGGGAAGGTAAACAAGGTGGATGATGCTTTGAGAAGAAAAGATCATGGAGTTTTGAATAATATGAGAATTGAAAGGGATCCAATTTTCATGGATCTAGTGAAGATGGAATGGGAATAACTGTGGAAGGTGAAACATCAATGATTTTTCAAATGGTTGCTAGACCATATTTTCTAGAAAGGATTAAGAGTTCTCAGAACGATGATAAAGAATTTCAAATGAAGATTAAAGTTGTGAATGATGGGAGATTCAGATATATTGTGTATGAAGATGGAATTTTGAAATTTGGGTTGAGACTTTGTGTGCCTGATATAACTGATCTAAAAATAGAATTTAGGGATGATGCTCATAGTTCCAATTTTTCTATACAACCTGGGAGAACCAAAAATTATAGAGATTTGATGGAACATTTTTGGAGGGACAACATGATGACAAAGATTGCTGATTTTGTTTCAAGATGTATGGTTTCTCAACAAGTGAAAGCTGGAAGGCAATAGGCTTGAGGATTATTTCATCCTCTTCCAACAACAAAGTGGATGTGGGATAATATTATGATGGACTTGGTCCTGGGGCTACCAAAGACTCCAAGAAGGAACGATGCAATATGGGTTATTGTCGATCATCTTACCATGTCAGAAAATTTTCTTGCTATAAGAGAATATCTACCACTGGAACGTCTAGCAAGACTATATATTAATGATGTTGTGAGACATCATGGAGTACCCATATCGATTGTTTCTTATCGTGATCCCCGTTTTACTTCATGATTCTGGAAAAGTCATCAGAAATTCCTGGATACTGAACTTCATTTCAGCACTGCCTACCACCCCCAAACTTATGGACAATTAGAACGGACTATTTAAACCATAGAATACATGTTGAGATCTTGCTCACTTGACTTTCAAGGTATGTGTGATCAATATTTACCTTTGGTGGAATTTTCTTATAATAGTAGCTTCCATTAAAGTATTCGGATGGCACCGTATGAAGCATTATACAGAAAGAGATATTACACACCAACCTGTTGGGATTAATTTGGTGAAAGAAAACTTTTAGGCCCAAAAATGGAGGAGGAAACAATGGAAAAGGTAAAGGTAATCCAAAATCACATCAAATTAGCTCAAAGTAGGCAGAAGAGCTATGCTGATAACGGAAGGAAGGATTTGGAATTTCAGGTAGGAGATCATTTTTTCATGATGTTATCTCAATGGAAGAGAGTTATATGATTCAGTATGAAGGGTAAATTGAGTCCCAGGTACATCAGACCTTTCGAAATTCTAGAATGAATTGGGGTTGTATCCTACCGTTTGGTAATGCCTCCTAGTCTCTCCAAAGTTCACAATGTGTTCCATGTATCACTGTTGAGAAAATATATTCCTGAACCAACGCATGTACTCAAATACAAGGAATTAGAACTGGAAGTTGATCGGTCTTGTTGTGAAGAGCCAGTTAAGATTCTTGATACCAGATAAGAAGTGCTGAGAAACAGGACGACTCGTCTGGTAAAAGTAATATGGAGTAACCATAAG
Source organism: Viscum album (assembly GCA_963277665.1). NCBI lineage: Eukaryota > Viridiplantae > Streptophyta > Magnoliopsida > Santalales > Viscaceae > Viscum > Viscum album. Next base: position 1,299,160,990 of record OY728146.1, read on the forward strand.
ATGGAAGAGGCAACAAGGGAACCCGAGGAACTTATGATGAAGAACCACCCGAGTCTATTCATACGGTAGTATTCTATAAATTTCAAGGATGAAATTATTTGAAGGAGGTGATAATGAAACACCCCAATCTTCCACAGTACGATTCTCTTGGAATAATACAGTAGCGTGTGTTGTAGGGAACTTCGAGATTCTAACACACTACGACAAATCAAAGTAGCCATTATGAATAGTAATACCCACTTACTGAAACATTATAAATTATGTCTCTCAAAATGTACTTCATTTTTGGATTCGTAATATTGAAATTATACTACGGTAAAATTTTGGAACTTTTCGGATAACTTTTATATTTTGATAAATAGTGAAAATTAATAAATTTTAATTATAAACATCATTTTTATCAGAATAATTAATATTGATAAAATATGAATTTATGTGGTTTTAAATTATATTTAGAATATATTTTTACCATTTAATACAATGTTTTTCATTTTACATAATTTCACAATTAAACCAAACATAAACAAGTATCAATCATTTGATAGTTATTATCTCTTGAAAACACGTTTTTTGTTTTAACAAGGGGAATTAATTATAAATTAATTTCTTCCACTTCTATGTTTTGAATTTGGAAAAATGGATTCCATATTTGCAATTAGGATTTCCAAATTGTGTAAATAGGTATCTTTTACTTTTATACATTTTGAATAACCACTTCGGTAAATATTTTATTTACTATGGTAAATGGGTAAATCCGATAAATAAGGGCAACAAAATAATATTATAATAATAATAAATTACCATAAAACATGCCATAACCTTATTGGTTGATACATGTCTGACCGTGGGCATCATTTAGTCTATTTTGGGACACCATGGATCCACTTGTATGTGATAAGGACTCTTTATATTAATTAAGATAAAATAAATACAAAAATGACATAAGCATATATCTTTTAGGAAAGAAATTATTACATAGGGTTATATATGATGTATTTTCGACTATAAATATTAATTACAAAGATAAAAATATTTCCCACACAATTGTAGTTTATTTTGAATTTTTAGACATTTAATGATTAATATTATTTATGAAACAATAATGATGCAGTATTTTCCATACTATTGAAATAATCAAATATTTGGTATTATAAATGTTAAAATAAATATAATATGAATGTTTTTATGAAATACATGAATTTTATTGTTTAATATGACATTATATGATTTCATAAATTAATTTGGATCTAATTAATAATTTTTTTATGACTTTAACAAAAATCAATTATTGAATAGTGTCAAAATTGACATAAATGAGTTTTTAAAACAAATATTATATTATTGATTGATATTCTATTCCTAAAAATAAAAGGTTCACCCAAAAGACATATATCATGATAGGTGTATCATTAATGTACCACTTGGGGATTCGTGGTTGTATATAATAAGTTTATTGACTATATAATATAAAAATACAAAGTGGCATGGTAAATGTTAAACTAATTATCTAAGAGTTAAAAATAAAAGATATGGTTTATATAATGACCCAAACCTGTCTAAATAATATTGGTTGAATGTATTTAGACCCATCCCCACCTTATAAGTCGAATAATACTCTTTAGAGACATTATATAATGAATATGAATTTATTAGAAAATAATATTTCTAGCTTTTCCAAAGGTGCCCCTCACCTCTCTTATAAAAGGGCACTCCCCCTTCTAATTAATTCACACATTCAAAGCCTTTTGGATCAGTCAACTGCTACCCAAATACTCTCTCAACTTCCCTCACTTTATACTATAGGAAATAGTTTGATCATAAAGCCATCCTAAGGATCCCTTTTGATAAAATCAATAGGAAGAACTCGAAAAAGAGGTAATGTTTTCACCACCCTCATTCAAGTTCCTTTCATCTTCCACTTCTTATTTCATTGTTATTCCCTTTCTAAAATAATAATTCTAGTATATTATATATAATTTGATGTTATTATAAACATTGTACAACCATATTCAGTATTTCTATCCATCCATTGAATGACATGTCACCATATGTGCGTACGTACGGCGTACCATCTTCACATTATGGTGTAATTGTTATTCAAGATATTATTATTTGGATGGGAATAATAATGTTGTGTAATTCATGTAAATAATAATTAGAACATGATAATTATTATATATATATATGATATACCATCATATTTTATTTTATTTTAATATCTAAATAATGATTTTGTTCCTCGTGCGTACGTACGGACTACCGTCTCCACAAACGCGATGAGATTCATTCCCCATCGTATCCATTCGAGACTAATTCTCATTTGATAATTAATAATAATTTTTAAGGACATGATATGATTTTGGATATGAATTATATACAACATATCCATAGAAAACACGGCTATTCAACAAAACATATAAGTTAACAACCAAAATGACGATAATACTATTAAACAATCAATGTTAAAAGATCATATATGATATCATATTAATGTATATGATTCTTGAATAATTTAATAACAATTATTTCACCATTATACAGGATGTTAACCTACCAAAAAATAAGTAAAAGTACAAGGTAAGGGTTTATTTCACAATCTCATCATTATTTGAGGGTTTTTATACACAATTATCTTCTGGGACCTCTTTATCATCCACATAAAAGTTTCTTAAAAATGTATTTCAAATCCTTTTTACTATTTTAAATAATATGGGTTCAATTAATTTATACCCTTGTTGACTTTTTTTAAGAAGTTTATAAAGGAATCTTTCTATCATTTTCCAAAAATGTCTTTTTTAAACTTTTCGACAGAATTAAGGTAAGAATGTCTTTTTTAATTTATATGGTGGGTGAGTCTATTTTATACCATTATAAAATTTTCAAATCTTCTCTTAAATTCTCATAAATAAATTTTCAAAGTAAATTATTTTTTTAAAATTATTTGACTTTCAAATGATTTAAAAAAAGAGATATTTTTCTCAAATAGTTTTGATTTCATCTATGTCAACATGCTTTGTTGGATTTTAAGCTTATTTGAAGTTGATTTATTATGATATAAATATTCCATATTGTATTGAAGGTTTTGTGATATGTTTGACTGTGGATGTTTTATTTTTATACCATTCATGGTTTATGGAGAATGTTTTGGCATTTCGTATGCTAGTTTTAATACGGATATTTATGTTATGTTTAAAACTGGTCATATGGGGAATTCATTTGACTTAATAAGTGATGGGTGGAGCCCGTTATATCTCATCGATGCATTAGTAGGTCTCAAGAGGCAAACTAGTGTCTTGGCACAAGGGCTTGACAAAATCTTATTTTTAGTCTTGACACGAGGCCTTGGCTATGTGCTTATGATAGTCTATCATTATGCATTCAATCATTATGAAAGTAGTTATTGATATTGTATGTGGTAATTTGACTAGTATAATATCCATGTGAAAAAGTAAATGGAATTATTTAATTTTATTCTTTCCATATTATGTTGATGTTCAATTTTAAAAGGCTTTTGTTTTAGTTATACATTGCCTTAAATATTTATTCTTATTTATAAATGTTTCCTCTATTTTGTTATCCTTACTGGGCATTTGATCTCACCTCTTTCTATGTTTTATTTTTCCCAGGATGTGAAGAAGTATTTTAGGAATGACATGTAGGGATAGTATAAGGGGATATGAGTGTGGAGAAAATATGTTGTTGTTGTTTTCACATTATGATGTAATGTAAACATTATGAATGTATCTAGTGTTTCTAAGACTACTAAAATAATCGACCATTAGAGACTTGATCTTTTGTGATCATGCCAATGTTATGTAACAATGGAATGACTTTGGGGAACATGGGTCGGGGCATTACAAATCACGTAAGATGCTCTGCTCACCTAAACAGATCACACCATTGTAATCCTCGTGGAATAACATGCGAGATAGACTACTTACTCGCCTCAAACGGATATCAGATAGAAAGTTCTACAACACCGCTATATGCCCGAACAGTGTCCTGTGATCTCGAGCCTCGGTCCCGAAAATAGTCGGGCGCATTGCACCATTGTGATCCCCTCGAGAAAACACGTCAAAAGAAATACTCACTTGAGTGAAACAATTATACCAAGAAAAAGATGCATTTCATCAAATTGCACACAAGCGGTTCTATGTGGGACTCACACCCTGGTCCCGAAGCACAAAGAACAGATCGCACCATTGTGATTATCTCGAAAAAAACACAAGATGGACTGTTCAATTGTTCAAAACGTACACTCGGTGATAAACCTTGAAATCACCACCAACTCCCAAAACGGACATCATGGGTCCCACACCTCAACTCCAGTTTCAATGCCTGGAAACTCCTTGTAAAACATTTCCTTAATGCCAGGTCCATAATGCCACTGACGACGCTCAATTCACACATCACATTTGTCCACGCCACCCAAAACATGAACCCCCAAAAAAATTCCAATTAACATAAAGGTGTGTTGTGCGTCCATGGCCCCCATTTCAGGAGTTAAAAACCCCTAAAACCATCTCAAAATATTTTTCTTGATGTTTGGAGTACACTTCCATAGACGAAATGTATAACAGACACTCGTAGAGAGAATTACAGGTGTCCGAAGTAAGAGGGGGTGAGCCCCTTGGACTGGACCGGCCTAAACTGGCCGGTCTGCCCGTTTTGGGCTGCCATGTGGCTTTGTGGCTTGGGCAGTCGTAAACCCTTGGTCAAAGCTTGCACCGACTGTCCACGAGGGCCAGTCGTGGTCTTCCATCGAGACCCTTCGAGCGCGGGTCTCTATCGTCATGTGGGGGTCACGCGCCGTGATCCAGCAGTTGTCGCGCCCCGGCGGCTCGGCCTCGCCGCTTGGAGCCATCGCCTCACCCGACCAGCACTACCTTTCCCTAAATACCATTGTCGTCCAGCCTTATCCCACGCCGCTGCCGCTTTAGACCGCTGAACCCTCTCCAGAAAACCCCAAAACCACCAGAAAACATTCCAAAAACTGTTGATGCTCGGCGGACGATTGAGAGCTCCTCAGAACTCGGATTTATAAAATTAAATAGGAGATTTATTGATTGAAAAAATTATTACATATTCATTGGATTTGTTCAAAGATCAATCAAAATTTTGAATATATAATTCATATTTAAATAAGGGTTCGCAAATTAAAATGCATACGAAATATCCTACCTGTAGGGGCGTAGCAAGAGCTTCGTCGTTGATCTGCCGATGTTGTGCACCACCTTGGGGAGGAGAGGTTGGAGGAGGATCTTCTTACTCTTCTTCGTTGGGAGCGGTTGTGCTAGGGATGAACAAACAGGGGGAGGGGGAAAAGGATTTAAATAATTAAAAAATTATTTAAAAGATTATTTAATTTAAACCCCTAATTTGACCCGCATCAGAAGAACTCGACGGGGTCGAGGTTAAGTCTCCCCTAGGGTAAACACCACCTCTCGAGCACAGCGACAGTCACATAATTTTAATCTGAGCCTCCTTTCGAATGTTATAAAATTTAACATCTGAATTTTCTAAATTACAAAAATTCCCCTCTCGATATTTTTCTCAGACGGCTCGTGCCTGTGAATATTACACCTCTCCTAGGGTTAACGGCACGTTCCGGACTCAACGGTTCCCTTAGTTTTCCAATCCAAGCTACCATTTAAGATACACCCGAGTTTAACCATTAAACGAATAAATTAAATATTTTATTTATCTGTTTATCGTTCTGGTAATGGGTGAGGGGTCCAAACATCCAGCCCCGACAAGCTTTATGTTATTCATATGGTAAACACCCCATTTAAGACCCATATTTAAACTCGTATTTCTGATCCGGATCACCATTTATGTGTTATCCCATTTATTCGGCATGCCCAGTGTGAACGCAATGAAAATTTAATTCTGGCAACACCGGGGTTTCGAATTGCACGCCGTCTGAAGGCACTACTCTGGAATAACATCAAGAATATTCCAAAGTATTTTATATCAAAAACCGGGTTCTTACCATTTAGAAGGTATGAAATGATTTTTCAAAGGCACTTATCAGGCATGTGTGATTTAATGACATTCTCAATGGTAATTGGTTCATTTTAGACATGTTATCCATTTTGTGAACTTTTGAGTATGATATTTATTGTTTTCAAATGATTGGAATGTTTTTTTTAAAAAAATAGGCGATAATATTTATGTGGATTTATAATGGGTCTTGGCCCATTACAATTACTGGCTTTAATTTTGTGTTTTATTGGGATCATTAAAAGGGAAATCTATGAAATGTGTTAGTGATGGAAAATGTATTTAATTTCACGTTTAGGTATGAGTACAAAAGAAAATGGTTTGTTTTATGGAACGTTTTGGATTCTTCAAAATTCATGGAATGTTGTTGTTATGGTGGTGATATCTGTTATTGGATAATATTAACTCAATAATAAGTAAATAACGAGTATATAGGTTGGTAAACTTTATCATGTATTCTAGTGATACATAATTGGTTTTCCTAGTTTTACCTTGACCGATTAACATTTTTAACACTAAATAAACTATGAGGATGATTGATCGTCACTAGAACTTTTGGTTTTTCTACTCTCTAGTGCCCATGAATAATGAAACTAATGTTTTTTGTTTCTATACCTCCTTTTACCATGGTATATGGTCCTAGGGTCGAAGATAACATTGATTAATCTTAGAGGATTTTCTCATGGTGCTCTATTAAATAAGATGTGAATCCATCCACTAGCATATAGATGACCACTAGAGAATGTGTGTTATTTACAAAATCCCATTCTCATTAAAGTAGGTGTTTGGGAATTGTTTTCTCCTCAAGGATTTCATTTATTTATAAAAAAATTACCCAATAATTTTTCTCCCACAAATGATTTAAAAGAATGAACAGAAATGAACCGATTTTATTTTCATTAAATTGTTTTGTAATTAATCATTTTCATTTTAGTAGTACCCTACCATGACTTTCCTCAAACCCTAGATACACTGCTGGGTGTGTGTATATCTAGTTTTTTTTTCAGGTAAAGGCACGATGCATTGGTTGGATGTTTAAATGTTCCTAGTGTTATCACTTTTTTGATTTTGTTAGAGGAGGCTTGAGGTTGTTGCTATCTTATTGCATGGAGGCTGGGGATATGTTTTAGTTTCTTCTTGTAGTAGTCCAATGTGGTTATGGTTTACAATAATATTCCGGAAATATGTAATAATTTTTGTGTTATTTTTTGTAATCTAATTTCATTTTTGGTTTATTTATCCAGTTAATTTTATATTGTGGTGTTTTTTGGTAAATATTTCACAGTTGTTTATGATACCTAATACATTTCTCTAGACTGTGGGGATTATGAATTCTCTTCGGGTCCTACCACAGACTGATTCGAGAGTCGAATCATATGGAAAACCCTCTTGGTTTGTGAAAATATGGTATTTGAGGAGGTCAGTAATTTTGGGTCATGTTATATAGGAAAGAATCAGTGTAGACTGAAGCAAAGGTTGTTAGAAATTGATTTTTTGGTTATTAGAAATGTATATGTCCAGAAAAATTCATATGGGTACTAGATTTACTATGGTTAGTTGGGTTTTATATGATTCTATTATTCTTTTTGGTCATTCTATGTTTGGGGAAATGAAGAGGGAGTAGGTTCAGAGGTATCAAATGGCCCTTTAAGTGCTGACATGCTTTGTGTTTCTAGGTACATTTCCTTGGAATGGTCTATGTGATGTTGAAGTGATTAGAATATGACCACCAACCATATGTTCATGATACCCACCAGAACTAATTTCATATTTCATTGTATTATGTCCCTTTGGGTTTTTAGAAAATCTTATGAAAACATTTGATTGAAAATTCTAAAAAAATAGATTTTAAAATGAATATAGTTTTGAGTGTATGGGGTTTAGTTTATCTAGATTGGGGTTTCATGACATATATATGTATTTAATTTAAATAAATAGTTTTTCATGATAAAATTACATTAAAATGGGTAAGTGAAAATCATTTTTTAAATGATTTTTTCTAAAGTGTTTGAATTTATTTTGAATGTGATTATTTTTTTGGATTTATGTGTGATTTTAAGAAATAGACACTAATTTTGTAAATATTGAGAATTTAAATTTTTTTGATGAATTTATAGAGTATTTGTACAAATTTGTTTATAATGGATGAGTATTGATGAAATAGTGTTTTTTTGAAACATGGAGTGTTTTATAGTTAAATGAAATGTCATGATGTTGATTTGTAATGTTTTAAAATGAGTTTGCAATTGAATGGTTCGTGTTTTTATGAATATGTTTTGTGATACGAAAAATGTGATTTTATTTTTGAGGAATGAATGTTATTATAAGAATATTTATAAAATTTTAGAAATTGAAAGATATGTTAAATGTTGTTTTAGAAATGGTAAGAGTTTTTCAATAACCATAGGCATCACTATGAGTGGTTACATGAACGGGATATTTGTGTTCCTAGTTTGGCAAGAGAAAAATTAATGTGAGAGGCTCCATGAAATTCCATTTGTGAATGTGAAACTCACCATTCCAATTTTATCTTCATAGTGTTTTTATGTAAACATTGTGGTGTGTCTTTTTTTTTTGTTTGGGAATGTTTTGTGGAAGTGTTATTGAATTTTTAAACCCCTTATTTATCAATGTTCTAGTGTTGTGTTTCGTCAATTAATTGTTTGATGTAATGTTATGTTGTCTTCTTCAAGAAGTGTTTCAGAGATAATTTATGAAGATTCCTTTTTTGAGTTTGGTTTTTTTGGGTATGTTCTAACCAAAAAACTAGTATGCAAAGGTCCATTGGTGATCTTGTTCAATATTGAGTTCTCTTCTAATGAATTTATGTATATTAAAAATTTGGCCAAAGGTGATTCACTGTTGGATAGACCTTTAATTGATCAAAGTGTACACACTCTTCCTGGATTTTAGGGTTGCATTTATCTCTCTTTGTTTTACGATTAACTAGATCATCTCATAGCTGAGGAGTGGATGTTGGAGGAGTTGAAATAAATAATGGTTTCATGAGTTTCTGGAATCACCAAATGTGATTCTTTGAATCATTATACCAATTTTTTATTCCTAGAAGTGGTGTAGGGAATTCCAGAGAATGAAGATGAATGAAGTATATGTTTTTGGTGTAAGACATTTTCATATAGGCCTCTAGTTTTTTAATTGGTTTTGATTAATATAGTGTTATTTCTTGGCCACTAGTGTGGCTTGTCTAGCAATAGTAGGCTATTCTGGTCATTTTTGAGATTTGGGTGCTATTTGGGACTCATTTTAATGTACTTCAGGATTTAATTTTTCAATCAGTTGCAAGTTTCATATCTGATAGTGACTTGAAGTGTTATATTCACTATTATATGAAATGGTGGATGTTGTGGATGCATTTGAGAGATTCTATTTTAAAATACGTGTGTTCCACATCTAGGAATTTTTAAAATTATCAATTCTATTTTAAGGTTATTTCAATGTATTCATTCTTTTTTGTATTGTTTTGGTGATCTTAGTGAAACAGATAATCCTTTAACCTCATGTAAAATTGAAGAATCATGTTCTATCTAAGTGATTCATGGGATGAGCCCATGTAGTTGTTTCCGTATTACGTATTAGTGGTGCAAGTAGTTAAGCCTCCCATGTAGTTGTGTTATCATATATGAGCCCATTTTATAGAAACAAATAGGGGGAACCTATATCTTCATGTTTAAATCTATCCAATGGATTCATTTCTCCATGGTTTAAAAGAAGCGTGGTTGGTTAATTTACATTTTCTATAGTAGTTATACCCATTTGGGTGTGATTATCAGTGTGTATTTTCATGTATAAATGCCCTTCTATGTCTTTACAGTTCTCAGTTTCACCACGACTCATCTAAGGATGGTGATTCCAGTGGAAGTGGTGAAAAGTGTAGAATTTTCGTCATGGTTTTTAATTTTGTAAACTGAATCCCTTACTGTTGGAGGTTAATTCATGTGGTATTGTCTTGATCATTCCCATTTGGGGTTTATTTCATCAGTTCATGGTACTTGGGTAAGCTAACTTGTCAGTTATTATGGCGGGGAGACCCACATTGGGTGTCACTAAAATTCTCCGAGAGTAAATATATTTTTTCTGATTATTTTGTTTTGGGGAATCTATTCGGGAATATCCATAGGGGTATCCTAGTCCCATCTCAGGTTTTAGGCTGTTTATTATGGTGGGGAGTCCATTCTGGCCACCAAATTTCATTAATTATGTTTTTTCCTGGTGTTATACTAGAGGTAGGTGGTAACTTTCAGATAAATCTAAATACAATGGTCTTCTTGGTGTAAATGTTGGGGTGGGAGTGTCCCCAATGATTTCATTGTATTATGGTTGTGGGATAGTTCCTTGGATGGTAATTGATATTTGGGGGTATGTTTCAGACATGTCGTGTGGTTATCTTCTAGTATTGTTTGAGGTGTTTCAGTTTGAGAAGTGTAATGGTGCATTGGAGAATGTTATTTTGCATTAATCAATCAACATGAGTAGTTCTCTCTTTTGGGGGTGGGTGACACATAGTGAGTAGTCCATTTTGATATCTAGAGTCCATTTAGATAGCCTATTTTACCATACGTATTTTCCTTGTATTCAACTAGTTTTTTATTATTTGGGGACCTCCATATGATATGGAGTACTGGGACATAAATTCTAAAAAAATATGGAATGGATATCTAGGGGATGAAAAGTTATTCCTAAGAGAATTTTCACATATGTGATTTTTAATACTCTTTTCTTTTGGGTTTGTGTTTGTTCCTTAGTTGGTATCTTAGGAACTGGGTGTTACAGGTTAGATTTTTGGAGTATTCTTCATTTTTATATTTGGTTTAGAATTCCCCTTTTTAGTTTCATTTGGGTTTTTTTGGAGAAAAATGTATGATTTGGGTTAGATAGACATAGGAAACCTTTGGCCCACATTTTGTAGTAATCATGTTCCAAACCTAGGAAACTATGTGGTATGAGAAAAAACCTACTACATGACCTCATGACATTTTTCCATCTCATACCAGGTAAGTGTACAACTAAGTCTCATTTGACAGAGGTGGTCTCACAATGTCTGCATGATTTTCCATACCATGCAGACTGACCATGTGTCCTGCTAGATCTTTAAAATTTGGGTCATTGTTTTTCTATAACCCAGATTTTCCCCATTCCACCCCCTTTCTCAACCCTCTCAGCCCTGAATTCAATATACATTCCTCCCTCCATCCAACACTAACCATGGGCTCTATTCATTAGGTATTTTGTGTGCATAGTTTTCAAGGAACCATCTTGTAAGTGTATTTTCTCTCATTCCCGTCATTGTTTAGGTATTTCTCTCTTCTATTTTGGGGGTTTCAATTTCCCAGAGGGTATTGGGGATCTATTTATGGATAGATATTGATTTTAAGGGTAAAATATTGATGTCTTAAATTTGATCTTTCTTTTTGAGGTTTCAATTGTGATGTGGTGATGTTTTTACCTCATTTTCTTGAAGCTTCCCCAATAGAGGTTGGTTTTTCTGTTCCCTAACGTTATTAAACAAATTTGATATGTTATTTTAGTTTATAAGTGTGTTATTTTTTGTGATTATGTGGTGAAAATGGTGGTTTTTATGTGTTTGTTAGTTTTATAGGTTATAAAATAATATAAAAAAATTAATGTCTAGGTTATTGTGTGTGTTTTCATGTAAGGTGTCTATATATGGGTTTTGGGATTGTATGGAAGGTGTGAAATGTTTTATAAAATGGACTTCGTGTTCATGTGTGTTTTAAGGAATTTTTTAATCGAAATTGGATCATTTTTGGCATATTAGACTAATCATAAAATTTTGAGAATGGTTTGTATATTTTTTAAAACATTGGAAATGTTGTTTTAAAAATGTTCATAAATGATTATTTAGATGTATTACACAGTTTGGACCATGACATTCATTGGTTTTAATTGCATGTTTCATTGTGTTTTTAAAAAGGTAAATCTATGAATTGTGTGAGTGATGTAAAATTTATTTAATTTGATAATTAGGTGTGAGTAAAATTGAAATGGTATGGTTTTATTTAAAATGGTGATTTCCTTGAAATAAATTGCATATTGTGGTGGTTGTGGTGATATGATTGATATGAGAATATTCAGTCAATAACAAGAGAAACATGGTTATATATGTTGTAGGAAAATAACTAGTAATCTTGTGGTATAGTATTATATTCTCCCAATTTCAATAACCTGGATTGAATATTACCACACTATCTAAATAATGATGATGACTAATCCCCCCTACATCATTAATTTGTTTTCCCTATGTAGTGTCCCATGCATGAGGATGGTAATTTTTTTTATTACCATACAACCTTTCATGGATAAATGAGGTTCTAGTTTCATATATGAGATAGATTAACCATAGGGTATTTAACCATGGTTCCCTATAATATATGATGTGGGGCCATCACTCGACATACAGAAGAAAACTTGAAGGTGTGCTATTTATAAAATCCATTTTATCATTAAATCTACAGTTTGGGAAATGGTTTTCCTTCAATGTTTTCCTATTACAAAATTGTTACCTAATAAATGATTTCCTAGAACTAATTTAAATTCACTTACATAAATGATAATGTTATATTGTAATTTAAATGGTTTAATTTGGATCATTTTCATTTCGGTGGCATCATAGTGGGCTTGGTCGCACCACCTACATACACACATGGGTGCATGTGCATCTTGTTTTTTGTTTTTTCCAGTTGAAGTAAAGATTCATTTTGTGAATGACTTGGGGTTCCTAGTAGTATCTCTTGGAGAATCATGTTGGCAGTGACATGATGTTGTTTACCTCTTGGTGCGTGGAGGATGGTGATACGTTTTAGTTTCATTTTATTGTATTCATTATGGTTTTTCTTCAAAATTGTATTCATGAAATCTGAAAATTAGGTTGTGTCATTTTTTGTTTCCTAATTTCAATTCTGGTTTATTTATCCTATTAGTTGTCTATTGTAATGTTTTTTTAAAATAATTCCATGTAATTGTTTATGATACACTAGAAAATTATTTCTGTCCATTGGGGATCCAGAATTATCTTTGGGTCATACCATAGACTATGTTGGGTGCCATATTGTATGGTGACCCATATTGCATCGTGATGATGAAAAAATTTAATGGAATGAGGGACACATCCATTTTAATTAATCAATTTAAATTATATGATAAGAAACCCTATATAAAATTTTTTAGGTATTCACCAAAAATAATAACAATCCCCACTTTGAGACATCAATTCTGTCAATTAAAACCATGGTCTAATAAAAATCCCAAACATATCATCAAATCCATTTCAATTTACCATTTTGCAGTTTAAAACTATATTTTCTATAATAATAAATTTATTCTATATCCATACCACATACCTGAATAAAAATTTTACATCTCATATCTATCACATTTCCTTTATCCCAATGCTCCCCAGTTTATTTCACCATTTGAAGGGTTCGACACACCCTTGAGTTATCCCAAGGATTGGTATTCTATTATCAAATAACCAAATGAGGATTGAGAAGGGATTATCACCCTATTATAAGGCCCAAAAAATATCTATAATAAAAAAATGATACATGGAAACAAATTATCCCAACCCCATACACATATAAAACATCAAGACTATGTGAAAAACTTTAAAAAACATATAGCTCATGTTTGTTGATGAAAAACATACATAACATCCTCCCTTGATTCATACTCAAACCAAAAATAAATTTATAACATATAATATAATGTAAAAGTGATTTTATATTATTTGAATTGATAGTGGAGTTCTTTCATGAATTATTCTAGAAAATAGAGAACGAAAGATTTTTAGCATCCCCTTAATATTTGATTCATATTAAACATGATTCCAAATTCCCAACGATTGACGTAGAATATCCCAAAGAGGAGGAAGAGGCGAGTGGTTAATCACACTTGTTTTAGGGGTTGAAATGATTTGCGGAATAATGATATTGGTAAGAGAGGAAAAATACTAAAAAGTCACTTTTAGAAAAATACAATGTTTGGTCACACAATTAGCCAAACATTACAACAATGTGAATCTCACTCTATCCATGAGGGTCCAAGCCATGTACTTTATTAGAATAACCCACATGGATTGGAAAACCATGTTGTAACTGGTTACTAGCCTCTGTCAGAATGGATGAAAAATCAGCATTGTTTTTTAGGCTAGTTGCATGATTAGTTTAAACCATGCGGTAATCATGCTCTAAAAAACATTTTCATATATTCTCACACTTTTATGTCCCACACCCCTAGATACCCTCAAAACACCACTTACCCTATGAAAAACTTCATTATCCAAAAAAAAGGATGCATAATAAGAAAATTATAAATTTAGGCTCATTGATTGAAGTCAAGGACCATAAAATCTCTACAACATACGACTCTTCCTCAATCCATCCAAGACCAATGATATAATATAAGTCCAACCTATAAAAATTGATTTCTCAAACATTCACATAGAAATGGATACACCCACATATCACTACATCCTATGAAACAAAACTACACAATGTGACCTAAACCATGATAAACAACAAACATGAAATTAAGGCATCTCAAGGATGAATCAAGATCAACAACTTCACTACCAAATTGAACAAAAGGGAAAAACATGTGTAACATCACCTGTCCACAATGAAAAGGACACAAATAATAAACTTAATTAACCTAGAAGAGTTGACTAAAATAAACTCAATTAAATCATTTCAAAAATCTATGTCACAAAACACTATGAAACATCACACCAAGTACACAATGTATAGTGGTGACACATACCCAATGTCACTAATGGAATACACATATCCCAACCACAATCCATTTCATGAATTTTTTCTCCAATCAAGGCCCAAAGTCCTCAACCAATTTATAAAAATTCAATGTACACTCATGCATTAAAATCATCTCAAGGCACACAACTGGTCAGAAAACAAGCCACCTCTAGTCACCAACACTGCTTGACGAAGATGTCTCCTACCAAATTCATTGCAACTAACAATACCACCCACATCATCAATATAACAAATGAACTCTACGATTAAAAACAACATATAAATTATCTATGATTAATCAAAAAGAATATTTTAAGAATCTCCAATTGATTTATGAAAGTTACTCTATGTGATTTACAAGTAAATATATCTCAACATCCACATAAAATTATCCAACTATTTCACTCACCCTTTCTATCGATAAAACCTAGATTAATCACATATTCACAATCTATATAAAAAAAGACAACATGGATCTTCATCACAATACATTCTCAAATTGGGGAACACATACCATGTAACAATTTACTGAATATGGATTAAAGGCTTCCACATTTATTCACTTTTGTGCAACCAAGTAATGCCATCCTTGCAGAATCAATATAACGGTGCCCAATATCCACTATTAGAATATAGTAATCAACCGGTAAATGATTCCTTACCATATATGGAATATCCCATCATCTACACACACTTACTATATAACATTTTCAACCTACAATGATGCTTCACAACCACAGAATCTATTATACTCCAAACGGTTTTATGTTCTACAACACGCACCAATGCCCATAGAAAACACTCTGATCACCTCTAAAACAAACCCATGTTCTATGTAATTGCTCAAATTGATATTACACTTCATCCATGTACCACATGTCCTTCCACAATGAATCCATGAATACAAATATAGACTTATCTTTGGAATCTCTATTCCAACATATCCACTCCATGACACACTCCATGCATCAAGGACTGAGATAAATCTCACCACATTAGGGTATTGATCTAAATAAATTCATCCTCTATTTAAACATCCATAGATCCAACCTATATTTCCAAGATTATCCTCAAGAATGGATGTGTCTATCCATATTTTCTATGAACAAAAGAACCAACATAAAATACTAACATTTGTCATCTTGTTAGATCAAATTTTATTGTATCCATCAAAATTTTCCCATCCTGAGGACTACCATCATTATTGGTCGATGGAGTTATCCCTAATTGTGTACCCTTTATAGTGACTCATATGCAACCAAAACACATTTATGATACCATAGTGAAGCTAGATCCTTCTTAATACACCTGGGATGGTGTAAAAATATAATATTTGATCATCACTATAAAAAGGTATTCTAAAAATAATCGATGAGAACCATAAAAAACAATCCATCAATGATTTCACCTCCCAATATGGAAACAACACAACCATCCACATATCTTGGAAATCCCTTCCTACCAATGATTCATCAACACTCAAATACAACAACTCAATGGGATTTTTGACCATTACGCACAACCACTTTATGACCAAATAACAAGAATTCACAACACAAAATTCCACTTAGAGCAATATAAATTACCCAGTATAGTTCATCAATCACATACTTGGATATTTATATCAAACACATCGACCAAAAAATCAAACCGAAATCTGAATTCCTTATGCACACAACTATTTCGTCTATGATACCACAATAATACGATAATTGTTTCCTCATGAAATTTGTTCATCCATCCCAAAGGAATTGTTTAATTAGAATTAAATATCACATATAAGACTCCTTAAATAATTCAAGGTATTGGACATCCCAATAGACACATACAAAAACATACATTATATCACACTGATCGTACATCAACACAGCTAGTCCTAGCACCCTCTCACACATTTGACCATGCATCCTGGCCTAGATGACTTATTAGAATCGAGGTATTCACAACATTGTCATAAACAAACAACCATTAATACAATAATTTCCAATCACACGAACACCACTACCATTATATTGTTCATCCATTCCAAAAGTTTCAGTACATGATTTGGTAACTCCTGGATAACCAAAAACAATATTGGTTCCTAATCAACCTCCAGTAAGGCCACATATATAGGATCTTAAAAATGTTTCATTTACAGAAAAAACAACCTTACAAAACAACACAAAAACGTTGATACAATTTAATAATAAAACAAATGCATAACCAAATTATTTTACTACACAATACGACATCAACCACATATTGATTCAACATATTAATAAAAACATCATGATTCTCATCATAAAGAAAATTCCTTACTTGGACAAACATCCTTGAGACTGTTCATGATTTCTCAAAAACAATCAACTCATAGCCACCAATCAAGTTATAGTTCTAATAGCATAAAAATTTCTAATTATACCTGTAGGATAAAAATTCACTAGGAAACATGCTATGCATGGAACTTTTAGGATCCAAAATATCTTCTAATGTGATACACCACCAAATGATCTAGAAACCCATATGACCACTTTCACAGGTCAACATTGAAGAACGAATAGTACCATCTTCCAAAACTACTGTCATATAATGAAAGTGTTACTAGATCTTTCTCTAATTCGTACACATAAAACATTAACCAACTCACCACTCATGGTGGCACTCCTACCCCACTTTAAATCATACTGTTTTTAGTGCACCACATGGGAAAATTACTATAGGTCTCACACCAAGAACACCAACACAAATACTTCAGTACTATGAAAAAAACACTCCCTGATCCCAAAATAAAATTTTCTTAATCCAAAAACATATTATTTACCAATACGACATTACCAGAAAACCAAAGAAATCTGATGTTCAATACATTATAGTGAAATCAAAAAAAGAAAATCACTTTTACCATTCAAGAAAACCCATAAAATCCCCATGATCTAGAACTAAGGTCTCAAAATAGGGAAATATCCCAACCCAAACCACCCCTACATAGGGTATTATCCTAACACTAGGGATACCCATTTTTTAAATCCCTAATAGTTCCATAGTTAATCATATACCTTTTTAATTAAACATTTCAATTAAAACCATTGGTTTCACATTTCAAAGAATTATATTTTCAAAATAAAAATGATATAGTCTTTATGAAACCTTTTTATTAACCCGACATTAAAAAAATTAATGATTAATTGATATTTATATATCAAAACATTTATTTTATCAATAATTTCATGGAAAACCCCAACAAAATGAATTACTGAATATAAATTTTATTACTAGTATATGGATACCAATGTATTTTCAATAATAAGAAACATAATCATGACATAAAAAGTATATTCCTAAAAGTATTAATGTAATTTAATGCACTATCTTTTCATAATGTACCAAGAGTTAAAACCTCATAAATCAATAACATCACATATAAGTGTTCAACATATGGTGGAATTAACAATTAACGTTAAAAGTAAAAAGTCAAAGATCAATTCCACCCCTTGGAAACATGGGTTTCCTCTTATACAAGGGGCTACATGACCTAAGGATCAAGATAATTACCTTGATGCGACAAGATCCTAGTCTCATGTATACTATTCCCCAAATAGTATGTCAAAAGAAATCTTATGATATAATTTTATAATATCCTTGCCCTGGTTGCCACTTTCTACTGCGGTGAGTCTGTTCATCCCATTTTCTCAGGCATACCTCCCTGTATTCCATAGGATCTGAACTAGTGGCATTGGTTTATGATGAAATGGTGGGTATAGTATACTCATTAATTTCAGAAATTACATAATAAAAATAATATCAACCAATATAATAACAAGAAAAAAAATTAAATTGATATAATATGTCAATTCTATCAAGTAACTAGACAACACATGCTGTAAAAATATGTTCAATGCAATTCATTACATTCTATAATACCAATATAAACAAAAAAAAATACTTAAAAAATCGAAAAACATGAATTGGAATCCCAACATGGTCTTATCCTACATGATCCATCCTAATATCCAATGAACTACAAAACAGCTGGTTCATGTGTTAAACATGTATCAGGAAACAAGTATCATCATCATCTGTACCAAAGTGCAATAGTTCCTCGAGAAGAGTGAATGTAAAACGTTTTAGTACAACAACAATGGAGTATAATGTAAATAACTAGTATTTTAAATTGTTTATTCCATGACACAAGTGAAATATATTTATAAATAAACAACTAAATAATTTAATTAATTATATAATTTCTATTTTATCTATTACTTACATCATAGGTAACTAATAAAAAAACAAAATTGGGATACAGTAAGAGTCTATGAAAAAGCATAAGGGGTTACACATAGTTTTGACCACAACGGTTGTTCACTAATTAACAGAAATCAGATACCAATTAGTTAAAAATATTCAATTGATCATTCCCGTCTGTTTTGCCCTAGGATAGGCATTTACATCATTTACACTATAGACTAAGACAGTCAATTACCTGGAAAAGGGAATAGGTCAGGATCCATATATCACCATGGATAAAAACAAAAAATCCAATACATCATGCATTCCTTGATGCCTCAGTCGTGGTAGTCTCGTCAAATGAAACCATTAAGGTACTAGAGCCTCAATCCCATTTCATAACCCATAATTATATGGTGGGGATTAGATAATTAGTCTATCCTGACTTGTGGGCATATATTCGTATGTACTATATCCCACACAACTAGTAAATCTAAAAATACTTATTTATCCCTTTACAAAAAATACCATATCACATATCATACATATCCATAGCAGGTAATATTTACAATTATCATTTTATACAACACATGAATAATTATTTATCCTTAAACTATGAGAACATTTATCCTTTAATTTTATCTGCACATTCAACCAATATAAAAATTTTATAACATTAACCATATTGTATATTCATCAAGTAACATGAATTAACCAATTTATGCATTTCAGTTACAAACACATGAGTCATTTGACACATTCCCATTATTCCATTTAACATTGTTTAAAATAATTCCAAACTCCGCCTTAGGCTATATTATTAATATAGCACATTCATAAATAAGATCATTTATGTATCATGTTAACAAGTCAAAAAAAATATTTTTTAGTTATATATATCTGTAAATTTAAACTACATCATTGGAAAAAATTATAAATACACAATTGAAATTATATTGAAAGTACCTTATAAAACACATGTCATACTCTTTTAAAACCCAAAAAACTCACCATCAATTTCTTCTCTATTTTCAATTATTAAATACTATAGTTAATAATTTTCATACGGGTACACACCCCCATTTCAAATCATCATTTTCAAACAATGGACAAGAATTTTTATTCCAAATATTTAAGGTCAACACTTTCATTCAAAAATTCTCATGAATCCAATCCAAAATTCATTCATTAAAAATTATGATCAGGTCAATAACCAAAAAAATATATTAATCCATTTCGAAATTCAGTTTGTCATATTATAAATATAATTTATAATCAAATAAATTAAACCATTAAAATCTAATATATAAAATAATTTTTTTAAACCACTCTCTCTCTCATATTTCTATTAAACCAATATTTTAAAGTTCATTTCACTATTGGAAGGGTTCCTCAGGTCACATGGTTAGATATATGTTCGTACATCCATCATCAATGATCCCAAAAGGTTCCATTGAGAGTTTTACATAATAATATGAGGTCCAAAAATCTTTTCATAATGAATTGGAATGTAATTTTACGAGGAAACAAATTTTCAGAACAAAAATCTAATATAAAACATCAGTGTATGGGAAAAATAATAAAAACATCCTAACTCATGTCCATTTATTAATGAATGCTCACTTCCCTCCCCATGATTCAAAATCAAACACCAATTAAATCCCAAAAATATAATCATCATGAATGGTGAGGGTTATAGTGATCTAGAATAGGTGATGTTATTCCACAATCCTTATATGTGAAAGTAGATGAAGGAGGAGTGATATACTTGCCATGAATTTCATTTCAATACCCAATAATAGAAGGAGAATAATACATGGATGAGGTGGAGGATACCAGTTAATATCCCATTTTGTAGGGGGACAAATGGCATTAATGATCGATGATGAAATATATAGGATCAAGGAGGAATATAATAAAAAACTACTTTCATAGGCTGGATGGATTGGCAACGTGGTTACCCTAACTGTGTCCCAACCCAGAAACTCCCGTTGTCCAAGAGGGGACAACCCCCAATTTCGTAGGATCACCCACGAATTTTAGATAATGATGTGGTAACTATGCACTATCAAATGAATGAAATAATCCCCCTGAAACATAGATTCCTAGGCCAGAAGAATAGTTTGTTCTAATTGTTTTCCAACCATTTGTAAAAAAAATTCACCTCATTTGTCATGAATTCATATCCCACACCCCTAGGATATCCCCAAAACCTCTCATAACCAATTAATTAATTCATTAGACAAAAAGGAAGTGTAAAAAAATATAAACATGGATTTCCATTAAAAATGGATTGTATTTAACATTATGTACTATTGAATTATAATATTCCATTCATTTGTTACATATATCCCAATAGTGAAAACCTTAACTCTGTGTATATAATTACTAAAATCTCTACGAAGTTATGTAATTCATTTTTCATAACCACATCAATTAAATTACTATAAAATTGTATATAGTTAATAAATATGATAAACTTTGATTATTTAAATTCATTATACGAAGAATCTAGGACCTTGGTATAAGGATTAGGACAATTAATCCAACAAATACATGGAAATTATATCAGATTTCAATGAAATAACCATTTTACAGAATGAATGATAAGGGTGGAAAAATTATAAATTATAATAGAGTAGTACATAGAATATTATTCATTAAGATGTTTCTATTATAGAATGATATTAAATATAAAATAAATATTTTGTATTTTTAAATGCATTCAATGTAAGAATAGAAATGAGGCAATGGTATTTCTCATCTCACATTAACTTCATTATGGTTTATCTATATAGAACTCTAATTAAATTTTCTTGGCATATAAAGTACCCATATATGAAATATAATATTAAATTGATGGAAATTATAATGACATAAAGTTTAACATTTATTATTTATTATGATATTTTTTCATAGATTATCAATGAGGCAAGTGATTTTTGTAAAAATGTTACATATTTTCGTAATTTCCTATTGATAATTTACATTGAATTTTTTATGGCCCTTCTCTTTTTAAATCCATATAATTTTTCCAATATATTAACACAATGAATTATCAAGTAACGCAAAAACATTCTTTTATTTTTCATATAAAATGATTCATATGTATACATACCCGACTTAATAATTTGTTGTGATTTATTTTATTTCACACATATATTTACATTAATTTTAATGTATGGATATTTTAATAATATCTCATGATTGTATATTGTTTTTTTATACCAATAATAGACTTCCTATAAAAACTATTAAAAATAATTTATTTACCATTTTCTGAATGGGGCACATTTACCAATGGTATGAACAAAAAAATTGATTGAACATATAAAACATGTATATACATTCCAATATTAAATAAACATATTTAATTTTTGGACTCCATTAAATTTTATAATAGTTTTTTAATTGAATACATAATTCGTAATAATTTTTAGATTTTTATATTTTATATATGTCATCTCATGATGAACATGATATTTTACTTGTCGAATGTTCCAAATAAATTTTTAAATTTATTTTCATCTATGTTAGAATCATTTTTATTTACTTATCATTCATATATAAAATTATCCCACGATAAAATTCATATATTTAAGGTCATTTATTATGATGATAAAATATTGATGATATATGATTTCCTTAAAATTGGTTCAGGTTTGAATAATTGATAACTGATTTCATTACTGTGTGGAATAATTTAGAATTAAATATGGTTATTTGATTTTAGGGTCATTTATAAAACACCAATAAAATGTTTAATGTTATATATATATATTATGATATGATTATAAACAAGTTTATTATTTTTAATATATTTATTTAAAATTTTATGAATGAATATGTTTATATATGGGCATGATCACAATATTATTCATTTATATGATATTAGTGTTTGTAATCACAATTTTATGGTTGATATAATTAAGTATATATATTAAGAAATGATTTTTTGTGGACATTATTGAAAATATTTATTTTCATATCTATATGATTTATTAATATCAGGATTCTACATGTCTATGTTATGAATCATTAATGATGATTACAACATTAACCCCCTTATGGATCATGTATCTATAAAACAATTATTTATAGAGTTTATGATATTTTAAAGTTATCAAATATTATACTTTGAGAAAATGAAAATGATAATATTATCAATTTCTTACGATTATATTATTCATTTTAGGATAGATTTCTCCCATGATTACCCTTACCAAGAATCTGATCACACCATTTATTATATTTTCATTACCCTTGTTTTCATAGATGGCTATATGAATGAAATGTTTAAAAGTCTACTAAAATTGTTATATATTTTGGAGATTCTGATAAAATTCTAAAAAATAATATGATTACATATATAGTCACTGAAAAAATTAAAAAACTTATTTTCCAACTGAATTAATAATTTTTATATTTACCAAATAATAATCTAAAATTATGTAATAATTTCTTTTATTTATAATAATATTATTATCTTATATGTGTAGTGAATAATATGTTTTTATATTTATAATATTAATATTTGGTGATATCCTTCTGGATATGTATGTGTATATCCTTAAATTCTATTTGTTTCATAAATTAACAATTGTGTGGTTTTCCTACCAATTACATCTATGTCTGGATATTAGAATGTTGGTTCTACTCTATAATTGAGGATCTGAGAAATAATAACATCTTAAAGATGTGTATTTAGAATTAAATTAATTTTCACTAGTGCACAATGATTCATCCAAAGACGACACACCCACGATGGCACACTCAAGGTATATTCTTTTATAAATTCATAATTCTCATTGAGAAATATTAAGATGGTTTTGTATATGTTTGAACCATGGATGACCAAGGTTAGGATTAAATATTCATTTTCATATAGTAATTATTTCATAGTATAGAACATGTTATTAATGATTTTAATGAATATATGAATCATCACTGTTATTATTATTGCTTTATTATTTCACAATTTTTTGATAAAAATTAGTGGATTAGACTCAATAGAAATATATTAATTTTAAATGTGAAAGATGATACAATGATTTATCTCATGAAAAAACAAACAAAATTGGATATATATTCTAAAATGAACTATTTATATGAAAACATTTTTATAAATATATGATTATGGTCCTCACCACAAGATTGTTTCCAATTGAACTAAGTAAGGTAAAAAAAAGGAAAATCATGAAGTCCATAGTGGGAAAAATATTCATCCTCATATATGATAATTCTGTTGTATGATACACAATGGGAAATATCTAAAAGGAATAAGAATATATATTTTATTTTGAAAATAATATCACGTTAAATATAACATACAATGAAAAAAATAATTAAATATCAGAAATTGAAGGTCAAACATTGGTGAAATATATAATTAAAAATCATATACATGGAGAACATGGGAATTACATCTATCAATTCC
This sequence comes from Viscum album, assembly GCA_963277665.1. NCBI lineage: Eukaryota > Viridiplantae > Streptophyta > Magnoliopsida > Santalales > Viscaceae > Viscum > Viscum album. The sequence goes on from OY728146.1 coordinate 1,299,185,425, forward strand.
CTAAAATACGTGATATGTTTGAGACCGATAAATGTAATATGATAATAAAATCATTGATGTTTAATGATTGGTGTTTTTATGTGTTGGGATTCACTATTTATGTTGTAGATGTGATTTATAAATTATATTATAGTTATACGAATCTTGAATCATCTATGCATTTTTATTTAGTGATTTATTCTATGTATTTATGAGAATTTGATTAATGAATCTGATATCCATCAAAATATATTCAGTGGTATTGTAATTGTTTTTAAAAAAAACATGATTTTGGGATAGATAACTATTTATATGTGCCTAATTTTGAGATAATAATATTTATACAAGATAAATATATGATTGATATTGATGAAAAATATTTCATTATATCGATAACTTTGGAATTTGATAGTGATTCGAAGAAAATTTTGACAGTGATGAAGTTCATTGCACATTTTTAATAGTGGAATATATTTCATAGTCTGTGATTTTATTTTAAGGAATATGTGTACAATAATTTTTTTAAATCATTTATGTTTTCATTATTGTTTTATAGCGATTCTGTTTATTATTGTTCTTGATTAATGTGTTTTAAAATAATATATGATCAATAAATTCTAGTTTATTGATTATTGGAATTTTTATTTAATTAATATTATTTATATATTAAGGTTAAGATGATTTTGGATACCTACTAAACTTTTATCAATATAAGATGGTTTTAAATTATGTATGAAATATCTTATAGAAGTATTATCACTAAATTTCTTATGGAATCAGTTAGGTTGAATGTTTGGTGTTATTAATAATTTCTTATTTAATAATACGTTATTTCATCATAATAATATTTATCAATACATGTAACAATTATCTCACCATTTTTTATGTGGTAAATATTTAATGTTATCAAGAATAATGATTCATTCCTTTTATGGATCTAATGATCTATTATAAGATAATTTCATTCCTTCAAGAATGATAATTAAATTTGGAGTATTGAATTTATGGTGTATGAGAAGATGTTTAAATTTACTAAAGTAAAACCTATTAAATAAATTTATCAAATAGAATATGAATAAATTTTACATGCATGTCATATCATATTCTCCACAGTGATGATAAATTGTATACTCCACTCAAGTAAGAGGATGATAAATTTGTTGAGTATTATTTATAATTTCTATATTAACAATAAATGATTTTTGAAACTATTGGGTAATAAATGATATATTTTTTTTAAAAATATTATTTAAATAGAAAATTAAATTTCTAATAGAATTAATATAGATAATTACTTATGATTATAGGAACTACATCATGTCATGAATAGATCTGGTCGCCATCAAAATTGACACACGATTCGGTCTGTGGCAAAGCCCGAGGGGTGTTCCTGATCCCCAAGTTCTAGATAAAGTGCTAGAGTATCATAATTTTTTTAATTATTTAATGGAATTCGGAAGCATTAGAAAACAAAAACAATAAATACATAGAATCCAAAAATTGAATTCAAACTTACCTTTAATAAAATTCTGAACTAAAATACAATGTTTTAGAAAAATCCCATGTGGTGAACAATTCCATTGTAGCTAATAAAAGAACTCATGGTAAACCACATGGTATGGGTCCATCATCCTGAAGCCTTATACATAAAACTTCACCAAGAATTGAATCTAACAACCTGAACCACCGATAGTAAAATATATTCTCATACATACGAAAAGAATAAAAATCATACACACACCCAATGGTTTTAATTTGGTGTGAGAATAATACCAATAGGATTCCACCTAAATGATTATATACGATATAGATTATAATAAAAAATTATTAAATGTTTTCACAAATAGTAAATGGTAGTAAAATTTTCTAAAGGATACAATTTTAAATAAATATACATTTAATGGGGACTATTTTAATGGGTGAACACATTAAAATAAAAATCACAATGTATTGATTTTTTCATCCAATCAAATCATATTACTATAATGAGTATCATATAGTTAAGGAGAAATACTTATGGGAACACCCATAGGCACTAGCTAGCTGTGATATCTGTGTACCTCGTATCATGATGAATAGTGAACATAATAATTATTTTTCTCTGGAATGAGCCACTAGTATAGAACATACCAATAACATATTGTTCCCAATCATCATCATAATAGATTTTTTGAAGTTTTCACAATAAAATATGAGATGCTAAATATGGATGAAACCACTTTGAATCACTAGCATACTAGTAAACGTCCACCCACCAAGATACCTGGGTTTCCCACTTCTTCATCAATCAAGGTCCACATCTCATAAAATATAATTTCCAAATGAAAATTATATTTCAACAGAAAAAACACTTTAATCACCCGCACTATTATTTTACATAGAACTCCATTCACATAAAAATTCATTTCAAAATTATAATCATACAAAACAACCCGTAAAACTCTATTAGACACTTCGTGCATTTCAATAATACATTTCGATAGTAAAAAAAATGTCCTCAAAACAATTGAAATTACCATTAATCATTATATCCTTTAGAAACCCGTTTTAAAATCATACGCCCACAAAAATAGTACATAAACATACATTGACCACATTGTAAAACTAAAGAAAACATTTATAATTTTTAATAAACACTTCAATAAATTATAACAATGTTTTGCATGTAAAACAAATTAAAACACCATATTTCAAAGAAAAAACACACTAAAACCATCTAAACCAGATTTAGTGGCCCAAGAAACATTAAATAAACCATATCATAAGTTATAAAATGAGCCCAAATGATACCACAAAAGTTAATGAAGAAAACAAACCATTATTAAAAATAGATTTCTCACCACAAAATAACATATGAGTATCATGATGAATAATTAAATTGAGTATGATAACTCATAAATGAATGCTTAGAAATGGAATCAGCTGTCTTTTGTGTCAAAACCAAAAAATCATTTGAATAAACAAAAAATGCACCACTGATGCACTATAAAGGTGTAAAAACAAACCTAAATACACAATATGGGTCCCTGAAACCTAAATCAAAACCTTTTTACAAAACCCTGGTTTATGGAAATTTGGTACATCAGGAAGGAGGGGATAAAATCTCTAAAAATTGAAGGATAATGAAAGGAATTTACGTACATGAAAATAATTGAAGGAATCGGCCAAAATAAATCAATAATTTGTTATCTATATAACCAAAATTTTATCTGAGGTTCAAATAATGACTAGCATGCTGAGTGGGGATTGAAATGGGGGAAAAGAGTAAAAATGAATGATTTATCAATGAAAAAATCATATGGAAGAAATGTAAGATTTGAGAAACCTTTATGAAATTCTCCCAAATCCACGATGAAGATGTCCTCCAAAGTGTGAAAATGGAACATGGGGGGTTCTCATATGTTTTATGTGCTCATGTGAGATGTGGAATGGCCGAAAAATGTAAAAAATAAATGTGATATAAAATAAATAAATTATTTTCTAAAATATATAAATTGGCCCATGGGTTGGCCTGATAACTTAAAAAATCACTCAAATTCACCATGATTAATAGTTCTTGTGGGGTCTCAATGTATATGGATGTTTGAATAGTTCATTTTAGGCCTATTGGGAAGTGGAATTGGTGAATCATGTTGAAGAAAAATGATGTTATAATAGAAACAAATTTATTTTTTAAATCTAAAAAATGGGTTCATGGTTTGTCGCAAATCATGATGATACCACCCCAATAAACATACCCCCCAAAAGGTACCACTTAGAGTGACAAAAAATCAATTTAACAAAACATCATATTTTTTCATTCCCTTTAAATAGAATATAAGGACAAATACTATCCATGTAATGGAACAGACCCTCCTAGTCAATTACTTTTCCAAAATTCTTAGTGTTGGAGTGTCCTCGACTCCTCGATCAGTCCCACACATCTGCTCCATAGATCAGCTCCGCAAATTAGCTCCACTGATCAACTTCACTAATCATATCCACCGATCAGCTTCACTGATCTGCTCCACTGATCTGCTTCACCGATCAGGTACACTGATCAGCTTCACTGATCAGCTCCACTGATTAACTTAACATATCAGTTTCACAGATCAGTTTCCGAGATTAGTTTTCCCAAATCGGTTTCAAAGATCGGTTTCACCATATCAGTTTGACATATTAGTTTTAGAGAATGGGTATCATTGTTTGGTTTCAAAAATCGTTTTCACCAAATGGGTTTCATAGATCGATTTCACTAAATCGGTTTATCAGATCGATTTCACTAAATCGGTTTCATAGATAGGTTTAACCAAAACGGTTTCAGGGATTGGTTTCACCAAATCAGTTTCATAGATTGGTTTCACCAAATCTATTTCATAGATCAATTTCACTGAATCGGTTTCAAATATTGGTTTCACCGAATATATTTCAACAACTGATTTCTCCAAATAGTTTCAGAGATCGCTTTCACAAAATTGGTTTCACAGATTGTTTTCAACAAATCGGTTTCACAGTGTAGTTTCACTAAATAAGTTTCATAGATCAGTTTCACCAAATGGTTTGCATAGATCAGTTTCACTGATCAGCTTCATAGGATCAACATCACATGATTAGCTTTTCCCAAATAGATTCATGGGATCATTTCCACCAGATCATCTCCACCGACCAGTATCAACTATCTGTCTCACCAATTTTCCATAGAGCGGTGTCAGTATTTTCCTTCCCCATTTTTTCCCGTAACGCTACTTTTAAGTCTTTTAACCTTTTTAATGTGGTTCAAAGCTGTTTTTAGAACCATAATCAACTTTTTAAATCCACTAGGAATGGGAAGACCCTTAATGTACCTTTTTTCCTCTCTAAAATGAAATACTTTAATGCACAACTATTTTGGCTACCCCTTCGATGATAATTATTAAATCAACAATTAATTCCATCGTGTGTAACCATCTAACCATGAGGGAAAACCATGATCCACCATTAAAGCCACTCAAGATCCTCATATCCATTAATAGAAGATATCACCTTTTATTGTAGGAGAATTATTTTTTCCCAGTTGGTCTCTTTTAATTCTTCTACTTGGTGTGTTTGGATTCCCCCTTCCCAAGGAGTGTAGTGCACATGTGTTGGATCCTTTCCGGATAATTCTTTGTGTCTTTCAAGTTCCTCCACTACAAGTCGTGTATCCCCAGTTGTTCGCTCCTTTGGAAAAACATCGATCTCTAATGATTCAAGTCGATCTTTCCCATTTTCTATCCTTATTGAGTATCATGCGGGGTGAGTATGCTATTTTTTCTGTGGGGATGGATGAAACCAAACATTAATGTAGATAATAAACGGAATTTACAATAATGATGGGGTTTTCTGTATGTTTCTATTGTACTCCTCATCCTTGATTATGTGTTGTGAATTGAATGGGCTTATTCCCACATAAAATCTTGGTCATTGTTGGCCTTTTCCTGTGAACTAATGAACCTTTGTTTTTCTGGATATTTATGTGATAGAATGGTTGTAACATGGAAACTAGTTAATCATATAAACTCGGTAGATTAAATGGATTCCAAATGAATAATAATCCTTGCGTGATCACGCTGGTAACCAAACAGAATGACGAAACTAAATGAATGGAATATTAAAATTTTAAAACCCCCTTCCTCTATTCTGGTGATGTTGACTGTTGATGCTTGGGAAGCGATGTGGATGGGGATGGGATCCTATGTTGTTCTGTAGTTGTTGTATTTTGGATCTAAGGCAGTGTGGGGCTATATATTGGGACCTGGATTGGTTCCAATACTTCAAGGGATCTCAAAGATACCGTTTGTTGTTGTGACTTTGCAAGAAAACCTGGAGAGAATGCTTAATTTGTTGTGTGTCTGTTTTTTACATTCCATGGCTTTTGGTTATTACAATTAGTTTCCCACTAGTGTAGAATTTACCTAAATTAAATTACATGAATATGAAAACATTAATGGGTTCAATGGGTAATTTTTTTTCAGGAATGAGTTGTGACGTGGTTGTGGAAATTATTCCTCTTACGAATGAATAGTAACGAGGGTGCTTATGTATGGAATAGATTTGGAAACCCTAGAATGGGATGAGTTCTTGTTACCTATATATATAATTGTTCTTTTTATGCTTCTTATTCTTTCCCCACCAATATTAAGCACTTCATGTAGACCACCTACATTTCATGGGGGAGTATCCCAAGATCATTCCGGAAGGCTTTGATGGCCTGAGGTCCATTATTGCCGTAGATTATTTGGGTAGGTTACGTGGTGGTGGTTCTCCCAGGTGTGTGTGGGAAGGATGTTTCCCAAGTGTCTTAGGGATGAGGCCCAGGTGACTTTGGGCATGGTAGTAGTTTTTCGGACATAGGTTTTTGTATGATGTTTGGTAGTGATAGCCCAAGTGTTTGTTGGCGGGATGTGAGATATTGGTAGCCCAAGTGTGTGCGGGTGGGGGAATGATAGTGGGACTACGGTGAGGATAGCGGGAGTGGAATGACGCTTAGGATGTCCTCAATAACCAGTGGGAAAGTTGTGCGAGGTACCCAAATTTTGATGTGATATTACTATTACATTACTTTACTTGCATTATTTGGGGAGTGTGTCTTGGTAAGGTTTGGGTGGATAGTTTCCTTACTAGGGGCTCTGGTTATCTCCTTTTTTCATAGAGAATTAGAATGCCTCCCCACATGTGAATGAGAGACCTTGGTTTTCCCTACTGAGTATACATGTGTACTCACAGTATGTATATAAACATTATTCAGGTTTTTAAGAGGACAACAGGGATAGTTGGGGACCATACTATCTTAGACGTTGGGACAGATGTGGCTGATTTTTTTCATTTTATTGTACTTTCTTTCAGGGGTTTCTTGTAATTTTTTAGAATTTACTTTTTGGAATATGAATATGTGTATGGTTTGTTTTTCCCATACTTTTACTTCTAGTATTGGTTTTAATAAGGGATGTACCATATTATATCACAATTATACCAAATAAAAATGAGAATGCCTTCCATTTTGTGTGTGATTCTATACCCTTGGTGCTAGTCACAACTCCAGGACCTATTGAATGCGGGTTTCAGGGGTCATTATATCTCCATCAACATGCGGAAGGAAGGGCATAGCCACACGATGTCCCTTAAATCATATTGGTGAAGGAAGGTCATGATAGAATTATATCAAAGGTTGAGGTTCAGAGATAGGATGGAGCTCGAGGTTCAACACAGTGAGGATTTCCTGGGATAGTAGGGAAACCGTGCTAGGAAATCATGGTGTGTGAAATAGGCTAGGGAAGACCAGATATGACATGAGATTTTAGTGCCCCCCGTGATCCGATGCAAGGACTCTCGGCCTATGAACGAACAAATGAGGCTACACTGATTTTAGGGTAGAGACCCTAGGAAAGGTACATGCGTCATAATGACTTGTGTTATTGTGTGTCATGGGTATTTTTGGGATTTAAAATGAATAAGAAGTCTAAGGAAAATTTTAATGGAATCTTTTACAGTACACTGGCTTAGTAATTCCTCATTTAACTTGCAAAAAATGGAACCTGGATGATGACCACGAGTAGTGTGTGTCATCAGGGCCCATGAGGATGACTTGGATGATTAGTAGAGGGCAGACCGAGGAAAAGAGGACAGTTAGTGGTAGAAGATTCTTCATGCCTTTTAGCAGTATACCCTTAGGAAATACAAGGGCAGTACCTCGGACGTGGAGATAGAGATATGGCCAAAGGAGCTGGTGATAGCTTTAAGCTTGATCCGGGCTCTGAAATTGTACAGGTTTCCTCTGGCTGTAAGACTAATGCAGGGAGCATCCCATCAAAGGTGGACTCTATATCATGGGGAGAAGAGGGAAGCTGAAGTTTCGTGGATCAACATCACGTAGGAATTACAAGTGGAAGTCCTCTCTTCCATGATGAAGGCAGAGAAGAGGCAGTTTCTACTCTCCATTCCAGAGGGGAGTAAGTTAGTGAGGGAGTTGGGGATCAAGTTCAATGATCTACTTCATTTTTCTCGAGTCATATTTCCGGATGAGGAGTCTCGAGAGAGATGTTAAGAGAATGTAGTCTGACCTTCTCTTTAGTATGTTGTAACTCCCTTCACCATATCCACATACTTGGAGGTCCATAAGAAGGCTGAAGTGGTAGAAAGGATGCACACTCTAGGAGGTGTGCCATGAGAGGGGTTCCAATAGAGTTAGTCAATGGGGGAGACCATCATCAACATGCCTCCAGTGTTAGGGCATTCTAGGTTTCGACCAGTCGGTAATAGGCCCCAAAAAATCCAGTTTTGATCTCCCCGTCCTCGCCGTTTCCTCGTGAGCCCAGGAACTTGATGCATCATCTATGGAAGTCGTGGGAACCTTCAGAATCAGAGCCCGGATAGAGTGTAGTATAGTCAGGTGGGAAGGTTCAATAACCAACTCAGCAGTAGAATTTTTTTAGCCAGAACCATTCAGCACCAGTAGCAGAGACAGCACGCTCCCGGTCCTCCAAGAGTAGACGTGGAAGGAGGTGGTTGAACCCATGGTTCTCCCCAAGGACCAAGACCAGAGCTTGTTCAGGGAGGTGGATGACAATTGAGAAGCAGAGGATTTAGGTGTGGGTAGTTGCATGCTGCAGAGGCTGCAATTCCAGTAGGGTTGGATGTCGTTCAAGGTACGATCATCTTTTTTTGAACTCTTTCATGAACCATATTTGATTTAAGAGAATCAAACTCCTTTGTTACACCGGATCTAGCCCATTTTTTTATCATTGACATAGAGAGACTCTCCATTCCTCTGGTGATGAGTACTCCAGTTGGGGTTCATAATATTCTGTTTCATGTTTGTTGAGGATGTAGATTGATATGGGGCCACACCAGTCAGGTGGGGACCTTCTTCTGCTACAAATGTAGGAATATGATATCATCCTATTCATCGACTCGATGTTTTCTATGCACGCTGTTTTTGAATGCTTCTGGATAAGAGTCATGTTCTCTGATGGGGATGGCTAGCGTGTGGTTTTTGTTGGTAAGTGGAGTTGTCATGTTTGGAGATGGAATGTGGAGCCTCTTCCTTCAATATTGGCTGAGATTTTTTTTCTGAATCAGTGGATGCTAAGATGATTTATGTTCCTAGAGTTTTTGTAGATTTCCTAGACATTTTACCGAGGAGGTTTTTACTATTCCCCCCTTGACGTGATTTTGAGTTCGGGATAGACTTACAACCCAGTGCCTGTCCGATTTCCATGGCTCCTTATCAGATGGAACCTTCTGAGTTGTTGGGGTTGTGGATCCAGATTAATGACCTGATGAATAAGGGTATTGTCCAACCCATTGTGTTTCCAGGGGGTGCTTTGGTCTTGTTTGCAAAGAAGGTAGATGGTTGTTTTAGGCTGTTCATAGACTACCGGATACTGAATCAAGTAATAGTCAAGAACTGTTACCCTATTCTGAGAATAGAAGATCTATTTGACAAGATGAGGGGAGTAGATTGGTTCTCTAAGATCGATCTAAAGTCTGGGTATCACTAGGTAAGGATTAAGGATATTGATATTCCAAAGACTGCATTCAAGTGCAGGCATGGGAACTTTGAGTTCGTCTTCATGTCATTGGGTGTTACAAATTGCACCTACTGTGTTCATTCATGTGCCTCATGAACTCTATTTTCCTCATGATTATGGACATGTTCATCATTGTGTTCATTGATGACTTTCTGATCTACTCAAGATCAGAGGAGGAACACACTAAGCACCTCAGGATGGTCTTGGAAATCCTTCGACATCACCAAATCTATGGGAAATTGTCCACATGTATGTTCATGACAAGAAAAGTGCATTTAGATTGTCACCTAGTCTCTCATGTAGGGGTAGTATTTGATCTTTCAAAGGTGGAAGTAGTTATTTCTTGGGATGATCCCATGAATGTGACAGAGGTTCATAGTTTTATGGGTTTGGAAGGCTATTATCCAAGGTTTTTACTGTAACGACCCAAAGTTTCATTAATGGAAAATCCCTCTTGATCCAGTTAAATGTTTCTTTATGAAAAATGTTTTTATAAGATGTCAACTTCTTTAGTTTTACGTTAAGATTTGTGACCGTTACTTTTATAGCCGTTGAACAATGGTCATCTAGGTAGTTTAAATATAAGGCTTTAACGAACCAATTTTCTACTCAGACAAAGGAAGCGATGGCCTCATCCAGTAGAATTGCCCCTTACGAAGCCCATTTGTCGAAGCTCGGAAAGGAGGTGGCGTCTTTGGGCTTTGCCCTTGACCAAGCCCAAGCTGAGCTTCATCAAGTCAAGCTCGAACGTGATCGTCTACGGGAAAAATGGAAGTTGATAGAGATTACCACTCGAGCGATGTTATCCGAGCAACCCCAAGAGTCTGTCACCATCGCACACCTTACCCTTAGGTCTTATGCGGCTATTTTAAGGGGTTATGTAACAAATAAGTAGCACCATGTTCATGTACATTATTTTTGTATATAATAATGAATATAATTTCTAGTCATTTTTGATGCATTGTAGTTAGTTTTTAAAGTACAAATTATGTTTTTAGTTATTATTTAATTAAGAATTATATTTTATTAAATTAAAGGATTTTTGAATTAAATAATATTTTAATAAAATATTATTATTAATATTAAATTAATTTTTATTAAATATAAATGATCTTATAATTTTATGAATGCAATTAAACTTTTTATTAAGGTTTGAAAGCCATTTCTGTCAAAACTCGTGAATTTTTTTATAAATGTCGGTTTTTATTTTAAAAGTGAAAATTCACATATTTAGAAAATTATTTAGATAAAATAAATATTATTTTTGGAATCAGGACGTCGAAATTATCCAACGGTGAATTTTTCATAATTTTCTGAGACAGTCAAATTTTTGGGTAAAAATTAAATACCATTTCAATATATAATGTGTTTTATGACATCATAATGACCCAATGGTGATGTAATAAAATACCATAATCCTTATGTTCGGCCAATATGTGTTTTATCATTAAAATAATGAGGTTTTGGGTTTGTTTGAATCACTTTTCAAAGCATTAATGGAGCCCTCAAGACTTATTCAACACTTTGCCTTTTTAAATTAATTTCCATGGGAGTGTGACTCACCTCCACATAAGAAACCCTAATTTTTTAATAAGTTCGGACCTTGGACTTGTAAAATATTGTTTTCCTCTTTCCTTTTCCAGAAACCATGGGCAAATACCATGGGATGGTTTTTGGTTTGGATTATTTTAATATAAGGGGTCCCAAACCTAAATAATAAAGAATTCTCTCACCTTTCCTATATAAACCCACCCAAGCTCCCACTTCCTCCTCACTCAAAGCCCTTGAAGTTCGTCCAAACTCTGCCCTACTCTCTCTAGAATCCTCTCAAGGTGCCCCAATCTCCCAAGAAGCCTCTCACAAGCCTCTCTCTAGCCTTTGGAAGCACAATCCCAAGTAAGGGTTTTTCTTCCTTTCTCAGTTTTGTCAATTTTCTTTAAGTTGTATTGCCCTTTTAATTTCATTTATGAATGTTGGGGTATGGTTTCTCACCTCTCCCATACTGCCCTCTTATTGTTTGAATGATGGGAGACCCCTTTCTCTCTCATTAAATGCCTCCCATGTACACCCGTTACTATGCCGAAATTCCGAAAGGAACCTTTTTCTCCTCTTCTATATTCAAGCAATACTTTTGTATCATGAATATAAATTCCTTTTCAATTGTTGGGACATGTATCTATATGACCTCCTTACTGTCCATTACATGTAAATATGATGAGGAACCCCTTTCTCTCTCATCAACCCTTTTTATGAGTTCTTATGTCACGCCGTTACGCTGCCGAAATCGCACCGATTTTCTAAGCCAATGTCATTGTGTAGTGAATACCATGCCCATTTCTCAATCAAGGGTATTCAACTTTATGCACATTTACTTATTGATTGTAAAGTTTCATGTATGAATTCCACTTTCCTTTATCGTGGAAGAAATTATTATGTTTTATGAATCCATGTTTTATGATCCATGTGGCACACTTATGCATGAAATGAAATGTTTAAGAAGGGTGCGCCCTGATAGCGCTCCAATGCATTGGGTAAAGAATAGTATCATGATACGTCATGTGCAATGAGTGTTGACTCATGCTAATTCAAGTGCAACGAGGGTTTACTCGTGCTTCAAGTGCAATGAGGGTTTACTCATGCTCCATGTGCAATGAGCCTTGGCTCATGCTAATTCAATGTTAAGTGTTGTTGCCACATTTCCATGTTATGATTATCATGCTTTATCATGCCTTTATGTTCATGTATCTCTTATTCTCTATTGATATGCCTATTGCCTAACATGTATTGTACTCCTCATGTTATTCATTATGTACTCCCTTACTGGGCTTTATAGCTCACCCTTTTCTTATGCATGTCCTCAGGTTATCCCATGCAATGCTAAGTACGAAGGAATGTAGTGGTCATGAAAAGGAAGTTTTCAATAAGGATGTTGTGTTTCAAGTTTAAAGTTTTTATGTAATGATCCTAAGCCCCAAAGACACTAAACCTCTCGATCTTCTTTGTTGTATCAAGTGAAGTTTTATGTAATAAAGCATGTTTAAGTTGTAATAAAAAGAAGGGTTGTCATAGTTGGTATCAGAGGATAGGTTTAGTTATTTTTGGGATTAGGAAACCCTAGTAAAGCCTTAGATACAAGGCTAAGCATAATAAAAACATCCCTAAGTTTTGGTAAATACTAAGTAAGTGGTTTATCAAACAAATACATCCCTGTCTGGATACGAGCAGGTAGAGGCGGCTCTGGCACAGATGTATCCTAGGGGTAAAACCCGAAAACACCGCTTTGAGCTAGACTCGAACGGGAACTGGTGCATGACAACGGGCCTTGCTGCACTCTTGGTTACGACACTCCCGGGGGATATGTTTTGATAAATTCACAATCTTAGTATGAACCCTTATTAAGGGAAAAATGCCCCTAAGAATATATGTTAGAAGGTAGATCATGAAAAGCCTAGGTTGAATCCTATAGACTCATGAGTTAAAGAGATTAAAGTTTATTTATAAGTCATCAACTTTTGTCTTTGGATTAACCCTTATGTGTTACCCCTAACTTTCCTTTTATTCCAGCCAATGGCCGGTAATAGGAGAACTCGGGCTAACAACCGTTGTGAAGATCAGTGTGATGATTGTACCAATGAGATGCCCAATCCAATGGGAGCGGGAATCGCGAACTTTGTCACGCTTCTCTCTCAGCTAACTCAAGTTTTGAATAGAAACACTGGTCAAGAGGAACGTTCAACCCCCCCTAAGAAAGAACAAGTCGCTATTGAAAGCTTCATGAGACAAAGGCCTCCTACTTTTAGTGGATCATCTGATCCCACGATTGCTGAACAATGGATCAACTCCATTGAAAAGATATTCTCCATCCTCCAATGCTCTGAAAAAGAGAAGGTTCTCCTGGCGGCTTATCGTATGGAGGGTGAAGCTAATCAATGGTGGACGTTGATCAAAAATACGAAGCCTGAGGAGGAGATCGAGGCTTTGGAATGGAAGGTATTCCGGAAGATGTTTTTCGATAAATATTTTCCACGCACCCACCGTCTTAAGATGGAAAGGGACTTCCTTTCCCTCAAGCAGAAAGATGAGGAATCTGTGGGAGCGTACGAGGCAAACTTCACAAGGCTTGCACGATACGCTTCCGGCTTTGTCGTTACCCCCGAATGCAAGGTTGACCGCTTCTTTGGTGGGCTGAAGCCTAGCTTGCGGAAAGCATTAGCGATCCATGACATCGACAGCTATGAGGAAATTGTCCGATGTGCCCTCAAGGTTGAAATGGAGATCGGAGAATCACAGGGGTATCATGGGGACAAGAAGCGGAAGGTGGACTTCAATGTTGGTGGTCCGATGGATAAATCCAACGGCGCTAAGAAATTCCAGCACCCCACTTGCCAAAAGTGTGGAAAGAAGCACCCTGGAAATTGCCTTAGGGGGACAAGAAAATGCTTCAAGTGTGGAAGAGAAGGGCACCTAGCTGTTAACTGTCAGCAAGAAGGACCCGCGGCTGCGACGGAGGGGAGGAACGCTCCGTTCGAACCTCAACGCGTTGTTCAATGCTTCAAATGCAAAGAAACGGGTCATTTTGCGAATCAGTGCCCTAATCCAAGGGTTATCGGAGGCAATCAACAACCTCCAAGACAGCAAGGAAGAGCTTTTGCCATCACTTTTTCCGAAGTGAACCCCGACAACGAAGTGGTGACAAGTACGCTAGTTATTCATTCAAGAATTGCGAACGTACTTTTTGATTCAGGTTCTACGCATTCTTTTATATCTCAAAAGTTTAGTAGAATAATCCCTGCACCACCACAAGTCATGGAAGTAAAGATGTCGGTGAGTACGGCAAATGGGGCAATCATTGCATCCCATGAGTATAAGTCCTCCCCTGTTATAATCTGTGGATTGAATTTCCCGGCGAACCTCGTCATACTCCCTTTGGTGGAATTTGATGCAATTCTTGGCATCGATTGGCTTTCCTTATATAGAGCCAACATAAATTGTCAGGAGAGGGAAATCACACTCCATATGGAGAATCGACCCCCGATTCTTTACAAGTGTCAGGAGGAAGATGAATCTCCTTTAGCTCCATCACCTCAAGCATGGATATTACTGCCTTATGAGCACGCATATCTGGCTCAGATGATTGAGTCCAAGGAAGAAACCACCCTTGAAGAAATGCCTATTGTGAGGGAATTCGCTGAAGTATTTCCCGAGGAACTTCCTGGTCTTCCTCCAAGAAGAGATGTTGAGTTCTCAATTGAACTTATACCGGGGGCACTACCAATATCCAAGACTCCATATAGAATGGCTGTTGTTGAGCTTGAAGAACTGAAGAAACAACTACAGGAGAATCTGGATAAAGGGTTTATACGCCCAAGTGCATCACCATGGGGTGCACCAGTCCTCTTCGTCAAGAAGAAGGATGGGTCAATGCGGCTTTGCATCGATTATCGTGAACTTAACAAAATCACGATAAAGAACAAGTATCCTCTCCCAAGAATCGATGACTTGTTTGATCAGCTGCGTGGAGATCAATACTTCTCCAAGGTCGACTTGCGGTCGGGATATTATCACGTAAGGGTGAAGAAGGAAGATATCCCCAAGACTGCTTTTCGTACAAGGTACAGGCACTATGAATTCATAGTAATGCCTTTTGGACTCACCAATGCTCCAGCAATATTCATGGACTTGATGAATAGAGTCTTTAGAGATTACCTAGATAAATTTGTGGTAGTCTTTATAGATGATATTCTGATATACTCCAAAACCAAGGAGGACCATGAGGAACATTTAAGAACTGTACTGGAGACTTTGCGCAAGGAGAAGCTCTATGCCAAGTACAGCAAGTGTGAGTTCTGGTTGAAGGAGGTCTCATTCTTGGGCCATATCATCACAAGCAATGGGATATTTGTGGACCCCTCCAAAACAGATGCAATTGAGGGATGGCCGAGGCCAACATCGATAACTGATATCCGTAGCTTCTTGGGGTTAGCTGGATATTATCGACGATTTGTGAGAAACTTCTCACGATTGTCCAACCCTCTTACCAAGCTAACTCGAAAGGGAGTAAAGTTTACTTGGAGTGATGAATGCGAAAAAAGCTTCAAGGAGTTGAAAAGGAGGCTTATCACTGCACCTGTGCTCACTTTACCCACAAGTGGGGAACTTTTTGTGGTATTCAGTGATGCTTCGAAGAAGGGCTTAGGATGTGTGCTGATGCAGAATGATAAAGTGATATCCTATGCCTCAAGGCAGTTGAAAATCCATGAGCGAAACTATCCAACGCATGATCTGGAGTTGGCGGCGGTGATCTTCGCCTTGAAAATCTGGCGGCATTATCTCTATGGGGAGAAATGTGATATATATACTGACCACAAGAGTCTTAAATATATATTCACACAGAAAGAGCTTAATATGCGCCAGAGAAGATGGATAGAGCTCATCAAGGATTATGACTGTTCAATACATTACCACCCTGGGAAGGCGAACAAGGTGGCGGATGCCCTAAGTAGAAAGGATCCAGCAATTCTATCAATGATGAGAATTGAGAAGGATCCAATCTTCTTAGACTTGATGAAGATGGACATGGGAATCATAAAGAAGGGAACATCATCAATCCTTTCACAAATGATTGCTCAACCATCTCTTTTGGAAAGGTTAAAGGATGCTCAAAAGGATGATGCGAGAATCCAAGAAAAAGTGGAAGCTATCAAAAAGGGAAAATCCTCAGAGTTTAATGTTAATGAAGAAGGAATTGTGCGGTTTGGGAAAAGACTATGTGTCCCATCAAGTTCGGAGCTGAAGAAGGAACTTCTGGATGATGCACATAGATCAAATTTCTCTATTCACCCAGGGAGCACAAAGATGTATCGAGATCTCCGAGAAAACTTTTGGTGGGATAATATGAAGAAGGAGATCGACGAATATACATCAAAGTGCCTGGTGTGTCAGCAAGTGAAGGCAGAGAGGCAGAAGTCTAAGGGGATGATGCAACCATTGCCCATACCAGAATGGAAATGGGAGAACATCACCATGGACTTCGTCACTGGACTTCCAAGGACATCCAAAAGCAACAATGCAATCTGGGTTATTGTGGATCGTCTTACAAAGACTGCACACTTCATTGCTATTCGAGAGGATTTCTCTTTGGATCAACTGGCACGGATATATATCAGGGAAGTGGTACAGTTGCATGGAGTACCACTATCCATTGTGTCGGACCGAGATCCAAGATTTACCTCTATGTTTTGGAAGAGTCTTCAACATGCTCTGAATACTGAACTGAACTTCAGTACGACCTATCATCCTCAAACTGATGGCCAATCCGAGCGGACTATCCAAACACTTGAGGATATGTTGAGAGCGTGCTCAATGGACTTTAAAGGAGGATGGGATCAACATCTTCCCCTAGTTGAGTTCTCTTATAATAATAGTTTCCACTCGAGCATCCAAATGGCACCATATGAAGCCCTGTATGGGAAAAGGTGTAGAACACCGGCATGTTGGGATGAGGTCGGTGAACGTAAGCTGCTTGGACCAGAAATGGTCGACGAAATGGTGGAGAAGGTGAAAACCATTCAGCAGCATATCAAGGCAGCCCAAAGTCGACAGAAGAGTTATGCAGATAATCGTCGACGAGACCTTGAGTTTAAAGTCGGAGACATGGTGTTTTTACGCATATCTCCGTGGAAGAAGGTCATGAGGTTTGGAAATAAAGGGAAGTTAAGTCCAAGGTACATCGGCCCATTCGAGATTCTTGATCGTGTTAGGGCTGTGGCCTATCGACTAGCACTTCCACCTACTATGGCCAAGGTGCATGATGTCTTCCATGTATCCCTCTTAAGGAAGTACATACCAGACCCTTCACATGTACTCTCTTCCGAGGTGGTACAATTAGAAGACGATCTTTCTTATGAGGAGAAACCAGTGAAGATCTTAGATCGTAGAGAAAAAGTTCTACGAAATAAGACAATGCACCTCGTCAAGGTGTTGTGGAGAAACCACAAGTTTGAAGAAGCAACTTGGGAGTCGGAGGATATGATAAATCTAAGTTACCCACATTTGTTTTAGTGTGGGAAAAGGAAAATTTCGAGGGCGAAATTTCTTAAGGGGGGAATGTTGTAACGACCCAATGTTTCATTAATGGAAAATCCCTCTTGATCCAGTTAAATGTTTCTTTATGAAAAATGTTTTTATAAGATGTCAACTTCTTTAGTTTTACGTTAAGATTTGTGACCGTTACTTTTATAGCCGTTGAACAATGGTCATCTGGGTAGTTTAAATATAAGGCTTTAACGAACCAATTTTCTACTCAGACAAAGGAAGCGATGGCCACATCCAGTAGAATTTCCCCTTACGAAGCCCATTTGTCGGAGCTCGGAAAGGAGGTGGCGTCTTTCGGCTTTTCCCTTGACCAAGCCCAAGCTGAGCTTCATCAAGTCAAGCTCGAACGTGATCGTCTACGGGAAAAATGGAAGTTGATAGAGATTACCACTCGAGCGATGTTATCCGAGCAACCCCAAGAGTCTGTCACCATCGCACACCTTACCCTTAGGTCTTATGCGGCTATTTTAAGGGGTTATGTAACAAATAAGTAGCACCATGTTCATGTACATTATTTTTGTATATAATAATGAATATAATTTCTAGTCATTTTTGATGCATTGTAGTTAGTTTTTAAAGTACAAATGATGTTTTTAGTTATTATTTAATTAAGAATTATATTTTATTAAATTAAAGGATTTTTGAATTAAATAATATTTTAATAAAATATTATTATTAATATTAAATTAATTTTTATTAAATATAAATGATCTTATAATTTTATGAATGCAATTAAAATTTTTATTAAGGTTTGAAAGCCATTTCTGTCAAAACTCGTGAATTTTTTATAAATGTCGGTTTTTATTTTAAAAGTGAAAATTCACATATTTAGAAAATTATTTAGATAAAATAAATATTATTTTTGGAATCAGGACATCGAAATTATCCAACGGTGAATTTTTCATAATTTTCTGAGACAGTCAAATTTTTGGGTAAAAATTAAATACCATTTAAATATATAATGTGTTTTATGACATCATAATGACCCAATGGTGATGTAATAAAATACCATAATCCTTATGTTCGGCCAATATGTGTTTTGTCATTAAAATAATGAGGTTTTGGGTTTTTTTGAATCACTTTTCAAAGCATTAATGGAGCCCTCAAGACTTATTCAACACTTTGCCTTTTTAAATTAATTTCCATGGGAGTGTGACTCACCTCCACATAAGCAACCCTAATTTTTTAATAAGTTCGGACCTTGGACTTGTAAAATATTGTTTTCCTCTTTCCTTTTCCAGAAACCATGGGCAAATACCATGGGATGGTTTTTGGTTTGGATTATTTTAATATAAGGGGTCCCAAACCTAAATAATAAAGAATTCTCTCACCTTTCCTATATAAACCCACCCAAGCTCCCACTTCCTCCTCACTCAAAGCCCATGAAGTTCGTCCAAACTCTGCCCTACTCTCTCTAGAATCCTCTCAAGGTGCCCCAAGCTCCCAAGAAGCCTCTCACAAGCCTCTCTCTAGCCTTTGGAAGCACACTTCCAAGTAAGGGTTTTTCTTCCTTTCTCATTTTTGTCAATTTTCTTTAAGTTGTATTGCCCTTTTAATTTCATTTATGAATGTTGGGGTATGGTTTCGAACCTCTCCCATACTTCCCTCTTATTGTTTGAATGATGGGAGACCCCTTTCTCTCTCATTAAATGCCTCCCATGTACACCCGTTACTATGCCGATATTCCGAAAGGAACCTTTTTCTCCTCTTCTATATTCAAGCAATACTTTTGTATCATGAATCTAAATTCCTTTTCAATTGTTGGGACATGTATCTATATGACCTCCTTACTGTCCATTACATGTAAATATGATGAGGAACCCCTTTCTCTCTCATCAACCCTTTTTATGAGTTCTTATGTCACGCCGTTACGCTGCCGAAATCGCACCGATTTTCTAAGCCAATGTCATTGTGTAGTGAATACCATGCCCATTTCTCCATCAAGGGTATTCACCTTTATGCACATTTACTTATTGATTGTAAAGTTTCATGTATGAATTCCACTTTCCTTTATCGTGGAAGAAATTATTATGTTTTATGAATCCATGTTTTATTATCCATGTGGCACACTTATGCATGAAATGAAATGTTTAAGAAGGGTGCGCCCTGATAGCGCTCCAATGCATTGGGTAAAGTATAGTATCATGATACGTCATGTGCAATGAGTTTTGACTCATGCTAATTCAAGTGCAACGAGGGTTTACTCATGCTTCAAGTGCAATGAGGGTTTACTCATGCTCCATGTGCAATGAGCCTTGGCTCATGCTAATTCAATGTTAAGTGTTGTTGCCACATTTCCATGTTATGATTATCATGCTTTAACATGCCTTTATGTTCATGTCTCTCTTATGCTCTATTGATATGCCTATTGCCTAACATGTATTGTACTCCTCATGTTATTCATTATGTACTCCCTTACTGGGCTTTATAGCTCACCCTTTTCTTATGCATGTCCTCAGGTTATCCCATGCAATGCTAAGTACGAAGGAATGTAGTGGTCATGAAAAGGAAGTTTTCAATAAGGATGTTGTGTTTCAAGTTTAAAGTTTTTATGTAATGATCCTAAGCCCCAAAGACACTAAACCTCTCGATCTTCTTTGTTGTATCAAGTGAAGTTTTATGTAATAAAGCATGTTTAAGTTGTAATAAAAAGCAGGGTTGTCATAGTTGGTATCAGAGGATAGGTTTAGTTATTTTTGGGATTAGGAAACCCTAGTAAAGCCTTAGATACAAGGCTAAGCATAATAAAAACATCCCTAAGTTTTGGTAAATACTAAGTAAGTGGTTTATCAAACAAATACATCCCTGTCTGGATACGAGCAGGTAGAGGCGGCTCTGGCACAGATGTATCCTAGGGGTAAAACCCGAAAACACCGCTTTGAGCTAGACTCGAACGGGAACTGGTGCACGACAACGGGCCTTGCTGCACTCTTGGTTACGACACTCCCGGGGGATATGTTTTGATAAATTCACAATCTTAGTATGAACCCTTATTAAGGGAAAAATGCCCCTAAGAATATATGTTAGAAGGTAGATCATGAAAAGCCTAGGTTGAATCCTATAGACTCATGAGTTAAAGAGATTAAAGTTTATTTATAAGTCATCAACTTTTGTCTTTGGATTAACCCTTATGTGTTACCCCTAACTTTCCTTTTATTCCAGCCAATGGCCGGTAATAGGAGAACTCGGGCTAACAACCGTTGTGAAGATCAGTGTGATGATTGTACCAATGAGATGCCCAATCCAATGGGAGCGGGAATCTCGAACTTTGTCACGCTTCTCTCTCAGCTAACTCAAGTTTTGAATAGAAACACTGGTCAAGAGGAACGTTCAACCCCCCCTAAGAAAGAACAAGTCGCTATTGAAAGCTTCATGAGACAAAGGCCTCCTACTTTTAGTGGATCATCTGATCCCACGATTGCTGAACAATGGATCAACTCCATTGAAAAGATATTCTCCATCCTCCAATGCTCTGAAAAAGAGAAGGTTCTCCTGGCGGCTTATCGTATGGAGGGTGAAGCTGATCAATGGTGGACGTTGATCAAAAATACGAAGCCTGAGGAGGAGATCGAGGCTTTGGAATGGAAGGTATTCCGGAAGATGTTTTTCGATAAATATTTTCCACGCACCCTCCGTCTTAAGATGGAAAGGGACTTCCTTTCCCTCAAGCAGAAAGATGAGGAATCTGTGGGAGCGTACGAGGCAAACTTCACAAGGCTTGAAAGATACGCTTCTGGCTTTGTCGTTACCCCCGAATGCAAGGTTGACCGCTTCTTTGGTGGGCTGAAGCCTAGCTTGCGGAAAGCATTAGCGATCCGTGACATCGACAGCTATGAGGAAATTGTCCGATGTGCCCTCAAGGTTGAAATGGAGATCGGAGAATCACATGGGTATCATGGGGACAAGAAGAGGAAGGTGGACTTCAATGCTGGTGGTCCGATGGATAAATCCAACGGCGCTAAGAAATTCCAGCACCCCACTTGCCAAAAGTTTGGAAAGAAGCACCCTGGAAATTGCGTTAGGGGGACAAGAAAATGCTTCAAGTGTGGAAGAGAAGGGCACCTAGCTGTTAACTGTCAGCAAGAATGACCCGCGGCTGCGACGGAGGGGAGGAACGCTCCGTTCGAACCTCAACGCGTTGTTCAATGCTTCAAATGCAAAGAACCGGGTCATTTTGCGAATCAGTGCCCTAATCCAAGGGTTATCGGAGGCAATCAACAACCTCCAAGACAGCAAGGAAGAGCTTTTGCCATCACTTCTGCCGAAGTGAACCCCGACAACGAAGTGGTGACAGGTACGCTAGTTATTCATTCAAGAATAGCGAACGTACTTTTTGATTCAGGTTCTACGCATTCTTTTATATCTCAAAAGTTTAGTAGAATAATCCATGCACCACCACAAGTCATGGAAGTAAAGATGTCGGTGAGTACGGCAAATGGGGCAATCATTGCATCCCATGAGTATAAGTCCTCCCCTGTTATAATATGTGGATTGAATTTCCCGGCGAACCTCGTCATACTCCCTTTGGTGGAATTTGATGCAATTCTTGGCATCGATTGGCTTTCCTTATATAGAGCCAACATAAATTGTCAGGAGAGGGAAATCACACTCCATATGGAGAATCGACCCCCGATTCTTTACAAGTGTCAGGAGGAAGATGAATCTCCTTTAGCTCCATCACCTCAAGCATGGATATTACTGCCTTATGAGCACGCATATCTGGCTCAGATGATTGAGTCCAAGGAAGAAACCACCCTTGAAGAAATGCCTATTGTGAGGGAATTCGCTGAAGTATTTCCCGAGGAACTTCCTGGTCTTCCTCCAAGAAGAGATGTTGAGTTCTCAATTGAACTTATACCTGGGGCACTACCAATATCCAAGACTCCATATAGAATGGCTGTTGTTGAGCTTGAAGAACTGAAGAAACAACTACAGGAGAATCTGGATAAAGGGTTTATACGCCCAAGTGCATCACCATGGGGTGCACCAGTCCTCTTCGTCAAGAAGAAGGATGTGTCAATGCGGCTTTGCATCGATTATCGTGAACTTAACAAAATCACGATAAAGAACAAGTATCCTCTCCCAAGAATCGATGACTTGTTTGATCAGCTGCGTGGAGCTCAATACTTCTCCAAGGTCGACTTGCGGTCGGGATATTATCAAGTAAGGGTGAAGAAGGAAGATATCGCCAAGACTGCTTTTCGTACAAGGTACGGGCACTATGAATTCATAGTAATGCCTTTTGGACTCACCAATGCTCCAGCAATATTCATGGACTTGATGAATAGAGTCTTTAGAGATTACCTAGATAAATTTGTGGTAGTCTTTATAGATGATATTCTGATATACTCCAAAACCAAGGAGGACCATGAGGAGCATTTAAGAACTGTACTGGAGACTTTGCGCAAGGAGAAGCTCTATGCCAAGTACAGCAAGTGTGAGTTCTGGTTGAAGGAGGTCTCATTCTTGGGCCATATCATCACAAGCAATGGGATATCTGTGGACCCCTCCAAAACAGATGCAATTAAGGGATGGCCGAGGCCAACATCGATAACTGATATCCATAGCTTCTTGGGGTTAGCTGGATATTATCGACGATTTGTGAGAAACTTCTCACGATTGTCCAACCCTCTTACCAAGCTAACTCGAAAGGGAGTAAAGTTTACTTGGAGTGATGAATGCGAAGAAAGCTTCAAGGAGTTGAAAAGGAGGCTTATCACTGCACCTGTGCTCACTTTACCCACAAGTGGGGAACTTTTTGTGGTATTCAGTGATGCTTCGAAGAAGGGCTTAGGATGTGTGCTGATGCAGAATGATAAAGTGATATCCTATGCCTCAAGGCAGTTGAAAATCCATGAGCGAAACTATCCAACGCATGATCTGGAGTTGGCGGCGGTGATCTTCGCCTTGAAAATCTGGCGGCATTATCTCTATGGGGAGAAATGTGAGATATATACTGACCACAAGAGTCTTAAATATATATTCACACAGAAAGAGCTTAATATGCGCCAGAGAAGATGGATAGAGCTCATCAAGGATTATGACTGTTCAATACATTACCACCCTGGGAAGGCGAACAAGGTGGCGGATGCCCTAAGTAGAAAGGATCCAGCAATTCTATCAATGATGAGAATTGAGAAGGATCCAATCTTCTTAGACTTGATGAAGATGGACGTGGGAATCATAAAGAAGGGAACATCATCAATCCTTTCACAAATGATTGCTCAACCATCTCTTTTGGAAAGGTTAAAGGATGATCAAAAGGATGATGCGAGAATCCAAGAAAAAGTGGAAGCTATCAAAAAGGGAAAATCCTCAGAGTTTAATGTTAATGAAGAAGGAATTGTGCGGTTTGGGAAAAGACTATGTGTCCCATCAAGTTCGGAGCTGAAGAAGGAACTTCTGGATGATGCACATAGATCAAATTTCTCTATTCACCCAGGGAGCACAAAGATGTATCGAGATCTCCGAGAAAACTTTTGGTGGGATAATATGAAGAAGGAGATCGCCGAATATACATCAAAGTGCCTGGTGTGTCAGCAAGTGAAGGCAGAGAGGCAGAAGTCTAAGGGGATGATGCAACCATTGCCCATACCAGAATGGAAATGGGAGAACATCACCATGGACTTCGTCACTGGACTTCCAAGGACATCCAAAAGCAACAATGCAATCTGGGTTATTGTGGATCGTCTTACAAAGACTGCACACTTCATTGCTATTCGAGAGGATTTCTCTTTGGATCAACTGGCACGGATATATATCAGGGAAGTGGTACAGTTGCATGGAGTACCACTATCCATTGTGTCGGACCGAGATCCAAGATTTACCTCTAAGTTTTGGAAGAGTCTTCAACATGCTCTGAATACTGAACTGAACTTCAGTACGACCTATCATCCTCAAACTGATGGCCAATCCGAGCGGACTATCCAAACACTTGAGGATATGTTGAGAGCGTGCTCAATGGACTTTAAAGGAGGATGGGATCAACATCTTCCCCTAGTTGAGTTCTCTTATAATAATAGTTTCCACTCGAGCATCCAAATGGCACCATATGAAGCCCTGTATGGGAAAAGGTGTAGAACACCGGCATGTTGGGATGAGGTCGGTGAACGTAAGCTGCTTGGACCAGAAATGGTCGAAGAAATGGTGGAGAAGGTGAAAACCATTCAGCAGCATATCAAGGCAGCCCAAAGTCGACAGAAGAGTTATGCAGATAATCGTCGACGAGACCTTGAGTTTAAAGTCGGAGACATGGTGTTTTTACGCATATCTCCGTGGAAGAAGGTCATGAGGTTTGGAAAGAAAGGGAAGTTAAGTCCAAGGTACATCGGCCCATTCGAGATTCTTGATCGTGTTGGGGCTGTGGCCTATCGACTAGAACTTCCACCTACTATGGCCAAGGTGCATGATGTCTTCCATGTATCCCTCTTAAGGAAGTACATACCAGACCCTTCACATGTACTCTCTTCCGAGGTGGTACAATTAGAAGACGATCTTTCTTATGAGAAGCAACCAGTGAAGATCTTAGATCGTAGAGAAAAAGTTCTACGAAATAAGACAATGCCCCTCGTCAAGGTGTTGTGGAGAAACCACAAGTTTGAAGAAGCAACTTGGGAGTCGGAGGATATGATGAATCTAAGTTACCCACATTTGTTTTAGTGTGGGAAAAGGAAAATTTCGAGGGCGAAATTTCTTAAGGGGGGAATGTTGTAACGACCCAAAGTTTCATTAATGGAAAATCCCTCTTGATCCAGTTAAATGTTTCTTTATGAAAAATGTTTTTATAAGATGTCAACTTCTTTAGTTTTACGTTAAGATTTGTGACCGTTACTTTTATAGCCGTTGAACAATGGTCATCTGGGTAGTTTAAATATAAGGCTTTAACGAACCAATTTTCTACTCAGACAAAGGAAGCGATGGCCTCATCCAGTAGAATTTCCCCTTACGAAGCCCATTTGTCGGAGCTCGGAAAGGAGGTGGCGTCTTTCGGCTTTTCCCTTGACCAAGCCCAAGCTGAGCTTCATCAAGTCAAGCTCGAACGTGATCGTCTACGGGAAAAATGGAAGTTGATAGAGATTACCACTCGAGCGATGTTATCCGAGCAACCCCAAGAGTATGTCACCATCGCACACCTTACCCTTAGGTCTTATGCGGCTATTTTAAGGGGTTATGTAACAAATAAGTAGCACCATGTTCATGTACATTATTTTTGTATATAATAATGAATATAATTTCTAGTCATTTTTGATGCATTGTAGTTAGTTTTTAAAGTACAAATGATGTTTTTAGTTATTATTTAATTAAGAATTATATTTTATTAAATTAAAGGATTTTTGAATTAAATAATATTTTAATAAAATATTATTATTAATATTAAATTAATTTTTATTAAATATAAATGATCTTATAATTTTATGAATGCAATTAAAATTTTTATTAAGGTTTGAAAGCCATTTCTGTCAAAACTCGTGAATTTTTTATAAATGTCGGTTTTTATTTTAAAAGTGAAAATTCACATATTTAGAAAATTATTTAGATAAAATAAATATTATTTTTGGAATCAGGACGTCGAAATTATCCAACGGTGAATTTTTCATAATTTTCTGAGACAGTCAAATTTTTGGGTAAAAATTAAATACCATTTAAATATATAATGTGTTTTATGACATCATAATGACCCAATGGTGATGTAATAAAATACCATAATCCTTATGTTCGGCCAATATGTGTTTTATCATTAAAATAATGAGGTTTTGGGTTTGTTTGAATCACTTTTCAAAGCATTAATGGAGCCCTCAAGACTTATTCAACACTTTGCCTTTTTAAATTAATTTCCATGGGAGTGTGACTCACCTCCACATAAGAAACCCTAATTTTTTAATAAGTTCGGACCTTGGACTTGTAAAATATTGTTTTCCTCTTTCCTTTTCCAGAAACCATGGGCAAATACCATGGGATGGTTTTTGGTTTGGATTATTTTAATATAAGGGGTCCCAAACCTAAATAATAAAGAATTCTCTCACCTTTCCTATATAAACCCACCCAAGCTCCCACTTCCTCCTCACTCAAAGCCCTTTAAGTTCGTCCAAACTCTGCCCTACTCTCTCTAGAATCCTCTCAAGGTGCCCCAAGCTCCCAAGAAGCCTCTCACAAGCCTCTCTCTAGCCTTTGGAAGCACACTTCCAAGTAAGGGTTTTTCTTCCTTTCTCATTTTTGTCAATTTTCTTTAAGTTGTATTGCCCTTTTAATTTCATTTATGAATGTTGGGGTATGGTTTTCGCACCTCTCCCATACTGCCCTCTTATTGTTTGAATGATGGGAGACCCCTTTCTCTCTCATTAAATGCCTCCCATGTACACCCGTTACTATGCCGATATTCCGAAAGGAACCTTTTTCTCCTCTTCTATATTCAAGCAATACTTTTGTATCATGAATCTAAATTCCTTTCCAATTGTTGGGACATGTATCTATATGACCTCCTTACTGTCCATTACATGTAAATATGATGAGGAACCCCTTTCTCTCTCATCAACCCTTTTTATGAGTTCTTATGTCACGCCGTTACGCTGCCGAAATCGCACCGATTTTCTAAGCCAATGTCATTGTGTAGTGAATACCATGCCCATTTCTCCATCAAGGGTATTCACCATTATGCACATTTACTTATTGATTGTAAAGTTTCATGTATGAATTCCACTTTCCTTTATCGTGGAAGAAATTATTATGTTTTATGAATCCATGTTTTATGATCCATGTGGCACATTTATGCATGAAATGAAATGTTTAAGAAGGGTGTGCCCTGATAGCGCTCCAATGCATTGGGTAAAGTATAGTATCATGATACGTCATGTGCAATGAGTGTTGACTCATGCTAATTCATGTGCAACGAGGGTTTACTCGTGCTTCAAGTGCAATGAGGGTTTACTCATGATCCATGTGCAATGAGCCTTGGCTCATGCTAATTCAATGTTAAGTGTTGTTGCCACATTTCCATGTTATGATTATCATGCTTTATCATGCCTTTATGTTCATGTCTCTCTTATGCTCTATTGATATGCCTATTGCCTAACATGTATTGTACTCCTCATGTTATTCATTATGTACTCCCTTACTGGGCTTTATAGCTCACCCTTTTCTTATGCATGTCCTCAGGTTATCCCATGCAATGCTAAGTATGAAGGAATGTAGTGGTCATGAAAAGGAAGTTTTCAATAAGGATGTTGTGTTTCAAGTTTAAAGTTTTTATGTAATGATCCTAAGCCCCAAAGAAACTAAACCTCTCGATCTTCTTTTTTGTATCAAGTGAAGTTTTATGTAATAAAGCATGTTTAAGTTGTAATAAAAAGCAGGGTTGTCATATTTACCCGACTCCTCTTGAGTTGAAGATCCCTTGACAACGTTCACTAGAAAATATATAGGCCTTCATGTGGAGTGAGAAGTGCTAGGAAGCCTCCAATTATATAAAATGGAAGTTAGTTAGTGCCACAGTGATGAGGTTACCAGAGGAAGGGCTTTTATTTGATAGGTTTTTTGATGTTCTGTACTTCGCCTTGGGTGTGTGTTGATGCAGCAATGAGGAGTGATATCTTATGGTTCTAGGAAATTACGTCCTCATGAGTGTAACTATGCTACCCATGAACTAGAGCTTGTAGCAGTAGTGTTGGCATTGATGATGTGGCAGCATTACCTTATCAGGGAGCACATTGTGGTATTCACAAATCACATGAGTTTAAGGCATATATTAAACCAGCAGGACCTGAACATGTGAAAAAAAAGGTTGGTGGAGCTTATACAGGACTAAAACATCGAGATATCTTACACTGAAGGTAAGAAGAATGTTATAGCTGATGCCTTGTGTAGGAAGTCATGTAGGGAAGCGGTTTAGGAATATGTGGACGCTTGGAAGGAAGTGGATGAGTTGGCATCCCTACACCTGGATGTTAGGGATGATGGTGGTAGATGTTGTCTGTTGCAAATGATAGTGTAGTCCTCTCTACTACTTTAGGTTGATGATTCCCTGTTGGGGGACATAGAGAGTGAAGTGATGCACGATTGGGTTAACCAAGGCAATACTCGGGAAGGGTGGTTGGAGGATGGTCAGAATCAGATCCTTTTCCAAGGGATGTGGTTTGTCCTAAAGACGATGCACGAGGGAGTTCTCTGTGAGATCCATAACTCACTCATATCTATACACCCAATAGTTTCCAAGATATACCAAGGCTTGAGGGAACGGTTTTTGTGGCCTGGGGTTAAACAAGCAGTGGTAGTGTTCGTGGAATGGTGCTTGGTATGATAGCAAGTGAAGGCAGATCACTGTGTCCCAGGAGGATTGTTGCAGCCTTTAGATGTACCTGAGTGGAAGTGGGATGAATTATTGATGGATTTCATCACAGGACTACCAAGGATTCAAGGAGGATGCAATTCTATAAGGGTAGTGGTAGACCAAATGATGAAATAAGATAACTTTGTCGCGATCAAGGAGTCGAGAGAGGTGGATGCCTTAGCACGGAGATACGTGGATGAGTTAGTGTGGTTGCATGGAGTTCGGAGGTCTATAGACTCGGATAGGGATGCATGGTTTTCCTCCTGAGTCTGGAGGGGATTACTATATGGTTTTGGCACCGACCTATGTCTTAGCACTGCTTTCCACCCCCAAACAGATGGGCAGACCGAGTGAACCATCAAGACATTGGAGGATATGCTATGAGCATGTGTTTCGGACATTGGGGGATCATGGGAATTAAATTTTTCCTTATTTTAGTTTTCCTACAATAATAGATATCAATCTACTATTGTCATGGCACCATTTGAAGCCTTGTATGTGAGGTCGTGTCATTCGCTTGTGTGTTAGAACGAGTTTGGGGAGGCAGTTGATCTTGGCCCAGAGGTGGTTCAGAGCACAACTGAGAAGGTTAAACTTGTGCGTGAGAGGATGAAGGCAGCCCAAGACCAGAAGAAGTCATATGTCGATCATTTGAGGAGGCCCTTGAAGATCGAGGTTGGAGACCATGTTTTCTTAATGGTTTCCCCTCGACGTGGGTAGCAGAGGATCGTTAAGGGGGGAAAGCTCTCTCCTAGGTTCATCGTGCCCTTTGATGTGTGGGGTGAGTGAGTGAGTTGGAATATCAGCTAGTAATTCCACCTCAGTTGCAAAGGATCAACGATGTTTTCCATGTCTCCCAGATTTTACAATATCTACACAATGATTCTCGTGTCATTAACTGGGGAGAATTGGATATAGGGATTGACGCTACGTTTGTGGAGTGACTAGTGAGGATTGTGGATGGAAAAGAGAAAGTGCTTCGGGGACAAACCATCCCTTTGGTTCGTGTGTTTTGGAACCACTGTGGCCTTGAGGAGGTACATGGGAGCGAGAAGCTCTGATGCACGCCCAATACCCAATGCTATTTTGAATTTCTATTCCAAGGGTTCCTTGTTGTTCTTGTTTTTGTGACCTCCTGTGATGTAATGATGACGTTGTTTTTTATTGAGATGTTTTGTTTTCTTACCGTTTGAATGGATAAGAATGGTCATGATATGTGGGTAATGGAGGACCTAATCCCTAATCAAGATACAGTAAAGTGGATGTGATTAAACCTGTGTGGGCGAGTCAGTGTCGCCCAAAGTGGATAGTATCATGACATGGATTTAATAAAACCTTGATCAGTGTGTCTGGTCAATGTGACCCATGGAATTCATATGGATGTTTGGGGTGGTTTTTCCCTAAGAGGTATCTTCTGGAGGGGTTGGTTGGGTTACTCTTGTATTCTCAAGGGTGAGGTATCTGATGTAATGGCCGAGACCATCATGGTCAATTACTTTGCCAATATTCTAAGTGTTGGGGTGTTCCGGAAACATCGATTAGTCCCAACCATCAGCTCCATAGATCATCTCCACATATCAACTCCACTGATCAGCTCCATTGATCATCTTCACTGATCCAATTCACTGATTAGATTCACATTTTAGCTTCATAGATCAGTTTCACAGATCAGATTCTCCAAATCAGTTTCAAAGATCGGTTTCACCAAATCGGTTTCACAGATAGGTTTCACCAAAACAGTTTCACAGATTGGTTTCACAAAACCAGTTTCACAGTTCGGTTTCAAAGATCAGTTTCATATATCAGTTTAACAAATTCGGTTTCACAGATCAGTCTCACCAATTCAGTTTCACATATTGGTTTCACCAAATCTATTTCACATATCGGTTTCAACAAATCGGAATCACAGATCCATTTAATAAAATTAGTTTCACATATCGGTTTCACCATATATGTTTCAAAGAACGGTTTCACCAAACCGGTTTCACACATCTGTTTCACCAAATCAGATTCACATATCAGTTTCACCAAATCCGTTTCACATATCAGTTTCACCAAATTGGTTTCACATACCGGTTTCACCAAATCGGTTTCACAGATCGGTTTCACTAAATCTGTTTCACAGATCGATTTCACAAATTTAGATTCACATATCGACATCACCCTATCAGTTTTACAGATCAGTTTCACCCAATTGGTTTCACAGTTCGGTTTCACCAAATCATTTTCACATATAAGTTTCACCAAATCATTTTCACAGATTGGTTTCACAAAATTGTTTTCATAGTTCAGATTCACTGATCAGCTTCACATAATCCACTTCACATGATCATCTTCATAAGATTAGCTTCACTGGATCATATTCACATGATCATCTTCTCCCAATCAGTTTCATGGGATTAACATCATCCGATTAGCTCCACCGATTAGTTTCAACTATTAGTCTCACCAATTTTCCATAGAGGGGTGTTAGGAATTTCCTTCCACAGTTTTTCCCGTAAGGCAACTTTTAAGTCTTTTAACATTTTTGATGCGGTTAAAATCATTTTTAGCTCCATAGACAATATATTAAATCCAATTGGAGTGGGGAGACCATAAATGGACAAGTTTTCCTCTCTTAACTGAAATCATTTAATGCAAAACATTTTTTCCACCCCTCTGATGAGAATTCTTAAATTAACAATTAACTCCATTGTGTGTAACTATCTAATCGCGAGTTGAAACCACAATCCACCTTTAATGCCTCTCAAGATCCTCCTATACCATAATTCCAGGATCTCACCTTTTTATCACATGAGAATTCTTTCTTCACGGCTGGTCTCTTTTCCTTCTTCTCCATGGTGCTTTTGGAGCCCCCCTTCTTGGGGAAAGTAGTGTGCCTATGCTAGAGACTTTCCTACTCATTCTTAGAGATATCTATGTTTCTCCCCTAAAATTAGAACATCCCCAGTTGTTGGAGCTAGGAGAAAAATATCGTTCTTTCATCATTCAAGAAGGGATTTTCCTTCATCTCTCCTTTTTGTGTATCGTGTGGGGTGTGGATGATATTGTATTTGTGGGGATGGATGAATCAAAACCAAAATGATGGTAATAAACAAAATTTTATAGAATTAAGGGGGTATAATAGATGTTTTTGTTGTAATACTTATCCTTGATTATATGTTGTGAATTGTATGGTCTTATTCCCACTAAAAATCATATCCCTTGGTTGTCTTTTCTTGTTCACTAATGAACCTCTATTTTTTAGGATATTTATGTGATTGAATGGGTGTTTCATGGAAACTAGTCAATTTTGTAAACATGGCTGATTAAATGGATTCCCAGTGAATAAGAATACTTGTGTGATCACCCCAGTTAACCAAATGAAAAGACAGAATTTATTGAATGGAATATTCAAATTAGAAAACTCCATTTCTCTGTTCTGGTGATGTAGACGATTGATGCTTTGGAAGCGACGTGGATGGGGATGGGATCCTCTTTTTTGGTGCAGTTGTTGTATTTTTTATCTGAGGCTATGTGGGGTTGTATGGTGGGTTTTGTTTTGGTTCCCGTACTTTGAGGGATCTCACTGATCCCCTTTGTTATTGTGACTTTACATGATAATCCATTGTGAATGATTAATTTTTTCGTTGGCTATTTTTTACATTCCTTGGCTTGTGGTTATTCTTGTTAGTTTCCCCAATGTGCATAATTTAATTAAATGGAATTAATTTAATGAGAAAACATGAATGGGTTCAATGTGGGATTGTATTTTAGGAATGATTTCTGATAGGGTTGTGGCTGTTATGCTTGTTATGAATGAATAGTAATGTGGGTGCTTGTGTATGGGCTGGTTTTGGAAACCCTAGGCTGGGATGAGTGCATGTTACCTATATATGTAATTTTAGTTACTATTCTTCTTTTTCACAACCCACCCATGTTAATTACTTCATGCTAATCACCAACATTTCATGGGGGATGGTGGTTTTTCCAACACTCATATGAGTGGCTGGTTATTAGCTCTTTTTCATCTCCCTTTCTAGAGTAGCCCAAGATTCGTTGGGTAGGCTGTGATGGCCTGAGGTCTATTATATCCCTAGATTATTCTGGCAGGGTACGTGGTGGTGGTTGGACCAGGTGTGTGCGGGAAGGGTGTTTCCCAAGTGTCTTCGGGATGAGGCCCAAGTGTCTTCAGGTGTTTCTATTTTTGTTTGGACCTAGGTGTGTGCGGGATGTGTGGTAGTGATAACCCAGGTGTTTGTAGGTGGTATGTGTCATTGTGGTAGCCCATGTGTGTGCAGGAAGGGGAATGGTAGTAAGATAGTGGGCGGGATAGCAGGATAGGTTCGACATGTAGGATGTCCTCAATAACCAGTGGTAATGTGGTGTGTGTACCAAAATATCGATGTGCTATTACTCTAACATTACTTGACTTGCATTATTTAGGGAGTGTTCCTTGGATAATATTGTGTGGATAGTTTCCTTTCAAAGTGGTATGATTATCTTTTTTTTTCATGGGGCATTAGAATACATCCCCAATTGTGCAGGAGAGCCCTTGGTTTTACCTACTGAGTATACCTGTATACTCACACTACAAATATAAACTGCTTTTAGGTTTCCAGGAGGACATTAGGGATCGTGCGAGACCGTAGTAGCTCGGATGTTGGGACATTTTCTGTTGCTTTTTTTAAATTTTTCTTGTACATTCCATTTGGGTTTTCATGTATTTTTCTGGAATCTACTTTATGGAACATGCATATGGGGATGGTTAGTTTTTTAATTTTCTTACATCTTGTTTTGGTCATGATTAGGGATGTTCTATCTTATCTAACAATTATACTATATAACAAGGGTAATTCCTTCCATTTTGTGTGTGATTCTATCCCATTGGTGATAGTCACCACTCCGGGACCTATTGATGGTGGGTTTTAGGGGTCCTTATCTCTCCATCATCTTGAGGAAGGATGGGTATGGCCACCTACTATCCCTTCCCCCATCTTGGTGAAGGCGGGTCATGACAATCCAAGACATCAAAGACTAATGACATAGATCGAGTTAACATTAGACACCAAATGTAATCCAAGAACACACAGAAACAATGAGAAAAAAATTAAACAAAATAATATTTCAAACAAAACATGAAATTAATGATACTAGTATGATAATTATCACCATCAAAATGGGGTTTTCCCCAAGAAATCCACAAAAATGGGTGATTCAAAAAACAAAACCCAACCGATAGTCCATGATGGACTCTTTAATGTTCATGGTTTTGAATAGGATGAAAATTATGTTGGAAATAAAATTTATCTGTTAACTAGGCTTGCCAATTTTAAAAACTGAGTGTCATAACTTTTTTTCTGATAGTCGTCACTGAGGAATTGTGATAATGAAAATATTAAGTTTTTTTATTAACACACGTGCTTGTTTCTTATTAAAAAAATGAAATAACTCTAAAATGATTTGTCATATGAGAAATATGAGGCCAATGTTAGGTCAGTAACAATGATTTTACCCTAGACAGGTTATAACCTTGATTCATATCATGTGTTGGGCACCCTCAAACCAGAAAATTCCATCTTTATTATTAATTAATTAATTATTCCAATTTTTATATAATAAATAAATTTTTTTCTCACAAATAGTTCGTTGAATAAGAAATATGAGACTATTGATTGTTCCTGGACATGGGGTTTACCGTAGGTGGGTTATAACATTTGCGAGCATCTAACGTTTGGTCATATCGCACCTAAAAATAATTTAATTAGGATAAATATTTTAGTTGGCTGTTAGAAATTATAATAATAATATTATTATTAATATTATTATTTGTGTTGATGTCCAAAAATGGAAACGCACTACCATAATAAATAAAATATGTTGCGGTGTAAATAATAACCTAGTAATGTAATAAATATTATATTATTAACTGTACCAATTAAATAAAAATGCACAATAAATATTTATTTGATAACTGCTATCCATTTAATTAATGGTTATTGCCATTAAAATAATATTCGTTTCATTGATAGGTTGAATTAAAT
The DNA here is from genome assembly GCA_963277665.1 of Viscum album. Classification (NCBI taxonomy): domain Eukaryota; kingdom Viridiplantae; phylum Streptophyta; class Magnoliopsida; order Santalales; family Viscaceae; genus Viscum; species Viscum album. The sequence goes on from OY728146.1 coordinate 1,299,220,371, forward strand.
AATAAAAATTAATGTAATTATTGTTATTATTATTATATTGGGAAAAAAATAATGATTTATATATATGTGAGGTATATCTATATACATGGGATTATATATATATATATATACATGTGTAGGTGTATATAAATGAATATGTAGATGTGTGTATATATATCACATATATACATGGGTGGATATTTATTTATAGTTTAGATAAAATATTATTAATTACCTACATAAATGTATTTAACATGTCGACTTAAATCATGTTTTCGACTTTTTTGTTTTTAATCAAAATCATTAAAGCAACCAAGGGCGCACACCTGCGCACCCTATTGTGGGTCCCCGATAGCTATTAAAATTAATTAAATGATTGTTCAAACATAATTAATAATATTACGTCACTACCTGGGACAACGTTCGGGTAAAAAATAATTAAAAAAGATAAATATAAATTAAGATAATTAAAAGAGGGACAAAAATAAATAATAAAATATATACAGTTTCTGTGAAATAAAAAATAATTAAAAAGTGGTTAACCTATTTTAATTATTTATATCATTTATCCGACAATTTTATTTTTATTATTTTGTTTATTTATATCTTTTTTTTATTTTATTTTTTTCTTTTCTTTCCGTTCATTTTATTTTTTTACTCTCCTCCTCTACCCCTCCTCTCGGATGCATGGCACACCTCTATTCCCTAGGTGGTGAACACCACCTTCTCCTCCCTTCAGAATATCGACACACCTCCATTCATCATCTATTTTATTCACCGTCTGTTGCATTGTGAACCTATCAAAAAATCTTATACCACTCACCATGAATCTTGCGATCTCATTAAAAATCCTTTGCACAATTTGTTGAGGAAGGATTTTACCCTATTACCGGGTTTTTCTAAAATCATTTGTTTTTTTCCGTTTTAGGTCAAATCACTGCCCACATGGATCAAATGATCATCAATGACCATAAGGTAGGGCATCTACTCTCTTTGTTATCTTTTCGTTGTGATTTATAAATACGCATTCTTGTTTCATTCGTCGATGCCTAACATGTTTTTGCAAATTTATAGAATTTCATTAATTAAATTGTATCTCATAATTGTTGCAGACCTAATTAATATAAATTAAATTGATTAAATTTTTCCAACATGGTTAGAAAACCCTTTGGGCGTGATGACGTGGTCATTATAAATTATGTTACCACATATATTTAATTCATTTAACTACATGTGTTTCACAACCTATTTTTGTTGTGTTTAATTTAAATAATTATTTTAAAATAATTATGAAACATTAATTTTTGGATCTTTGATGGTTTTTTGTGATGAATTATTTATTTATTTAAATTTTATATACTAAGAAATTAATTTATATTAATTAACTCCTGGTGTTGCATAGCCTATTTTTGTTATGTTTAATTTAAATAATTAATTTAGAATAATTATGAACCTTGGAATAGTTGGATCATTGATAGTTGGTTGTGGTAATTTATATATTTATTTAAAAGTGTATTTATCTTCATATGTTGATGAGGTAATTTCCTTGTTATAATGTCTATGCTAAAATAGACTGTTTTCATGATATGATGGATAATATAAATAAAAAATTTAGATTAATTATGAATATTGAAATTGTTGGATCATTGGTAGTTGGTTGTGCAGATTTAATTCTTTATTTAAATGTGAATTTTATATGCTTATGTTTATGAGATACATTGCCTCATTAATATTTCTATGTTGAAATAGTTAATTTGCACTATGTGAGTCACGGGTGTGCCTGTTTAGTTTCAAACTACAATTACATATGTTGATGTCATATTTTCTGTTGGGAAGACTTTAATTAAATTTAGGGGAAGGAAATAAGGTGGGTCCCATATTAAGGGCTATGCATAGACCATTCGTTCCTAATGTTTACCACTACGTGCTGTGGGGTGGTGACGTTGGCCTTGCCGGACCGAGACATCGCTTGGCTTTCTAATACTTATGGGTTATACCTATTCCAAAAGGGCCCATTAGGACAGATCCGTTCGCAATGTGGCCAAGCCAGCCTTGGATGGTGCTCGACCCCTTTTTGTGAGATCAGGACGGACTCAGGGTAATGTCTTTCCACAAGTGATACATGGTCTTTTGAAAGATTTTCTTTGATAGGTTTAGTGGATTTATATAATTGAATGATGTTCTGTAGTGAGACCTTCGAGACTGGCTCTTACTCCAACTCTCAACTTGATCCTTATTAATGATGCACTGCTGGTTTAGATTAATATCATTGTTAGTCTCTTGATATTTGGGTTATTTTCTAGTATGTTGAATCACCCCAGGTTGTCACATGACTTATACCCCTTATCAAAGAAAAATATTGGGGGTATTCCTCTTCCTTTTTTTACATTACTCTTCTAGGATTTATATGTATGAATACGTGCATTCGGATTACAGGTACTTCTTTCAGACATCTGACTTAGGCCAAAACAGATGATCAGGCATGGGTGCTGCCTGGAACCTGGGCTGAGTTATTTATTCCATTGAATTTAATAAATTATCTGAAATTATTCATTAACGACGCACTACATGTAATCATTTCAGGAAATGGAGAAATTATACTCCTTGGGTGCCGACCTACTGGAATTTTATATCTCACCCTGATCAAGCATTGTTGACACATGAGTAGATTATATGATTGCATGTATTGAAAAATAGAAGTGTGCCATTTCTGATTCTTTATTTATTGTTTCTACTTAGGATGGAGACTAGGGCTGAGAACCGAGCCTTTCTCATGATTTATTGGTATCACTTTGTTTCTTATATTTTTAGTTTATAGCATGCTTGGGTTTTATTTTTGGGACATTTTGTTTAGAAAAACATCATTTCTTGTAATCATTTTGTGAGCATCCACACATGAGTATTATTCAGATAGATTATTTATATTCCTTCTACTATAGTTTATTCATTTATTTTATTCTACTATTTATTATTAATTGTTTTTAATTCTTCTAGGATAAAACCTATTACTGATGAGGGCATAGTCTCCCAATAGACAAAAAAAATTCCCTCGCTGCTAGTCGGTATCCTTTGGTGTTCGGGGATATTTGCTTGAGGTCATGTAACCAACCAGTTTGGCCACCGTTTTAGAGGGGATCCGGTTCAGGACGTAACAATGTGGTTACAGAGGTTGTATTTATTTTCATTATCTTCCTATTTTGGGTTGGTAGACGGGAGAATAGAATTCAGTTGGCACTTGGTTAATAGTTGTGCTTGTGACTAATCACCCCATGTATGGGAAATTACCAAGTCTCTTGGTTTGGGATTGTTTTTCATGCTTTTCTATGTTAAAATTGATATTATTTCACCTCTAGTGATTGGTGAAATTTTTACTACTTAAGAATTTATAGAATTTATGATATTTTACCCCAGGCCTGTTTAAGAAATGACTCATCATTGAATGCATCATTATAGGAACATAGGAATTCACATTCCATGCATAGTGCCAAGCCATGTAGTTTCATTTTAGGCTTCGAATTGATTCAAATTATTTTCCTTGATTGTGTTTATGTATTTTAATTAATTAGAATTACTTTATATACCATGTTTTTGTGATATATTTATCTTTCTATATTGATTCCATGTAGCCTATTTAATACCAAATTTTCCATGTATCATTCTTCTGTTCCAATTAGAATGTCTTTGTAATTAAAATTTTATGCTACTATTATTACAACATGTCTCTCTGTAAGCTTCTTGTAGTGACCCTCTTTCTTGTTGGAAATGTAATTGGTTTCTTTGATAAAATACTTTGGGTTCCATTGAATGAGAGCTAAATTCTAAAAATAATAAAGTCTATAGATTATTATTATGTTGATAACCACCTATATGCCTAGGCTGATGTGTGTTTGAGCATGATATAATAAATTGGATAACTACCTAAAGGCACAATGAGGCCCATGTAGGCTAGTTGGTGCATTTTCCTTCATAGATAACTCAATATGAGTGTTGTGACTATTAATAACTATAAAATTTATTTTGGGTTGCATTCTAATGAACCCATGTCGTCTTAGTTGGACAACTATTGTTTTTTTATCATCTTAAAAGGAATTTATGTGATAGATTTCCAATTTAATGATGATTTTTCATTTAATGTAAAATGTTTAAAAAAAGATTTTTATAAAACATGCAATTTTTCCCATGAGGCATTTTGTAAGATCATGTACCGTGTGTTTTGTTTTGAAAAAAATGGAACTTGATCATTTTATTAAATCATTTACTGATTAAATATTAATTGTGATTAATTATAAAGGGCATGGATTTGGAACCTATAGCAATTTTCTATTTTTAAGACTCTGGTATAAGAGTAGTTTTAGTTTCACCTTGAGTTGCTTTGGAATAGAACATTTCACATGAAATTGTCCAATGTTAGACCCCCATGGTTAAAATGACTCCCTTGTTTGGACGAGTGGTCATGTTTTCCTTGACTCTTGTTTCGCGCATGAGAATCTGTAATGTTCATTTTCATAGGGTTTGTAATTGCTTAAAAATGGTAAGTTGCATCATAGGTCGTTCAACTCTCTCTTCTCCATAGCGATGGTGTAATTGTTATGTCGTCCTCTAAGTTAAAAGTCAACTTGTTTCTTTATAACTTCTAGGTAGTATGTGTTCACGTAAGGGGTGAAATCAAGTGCTTAACATTGTGACAAACCAGTTGTGTTTAGTGTAATCATCAAGTATTGCACTGTTAAATACGTTTCAGGTCATCTCTGTTGTAAAATATCTTCTGTGTTAATGGAATCATGTTTTTCTGATGCTCACGATGTCTTCCTGAGACTTCGGGGTTTTGACACACCAGTTAGTTTGGTTGGGATATCATGCCCTTTTTTCAATTTTTTCCTTCTAGTAATCTTCTAATCCTCTTATTGTACTCTTTATTAAGTTAAGAGCATGTCCCCTATCATGATTTCATCAATGATTCAATAAGAGAGCATCGGTCTTAGACATGATAAATATTTAAATGTTTTTGAGATTTGTTAGGGTGGTTTTATTTAGTGTTTCACGTTGATGCGTCGTTCTTATCAAGCCTTGTTTAGTCTTGAGTGACCTTTGGATTTCCGTGTGAGAATTACAGAAAAACTTTTCTATACAAACTGTTTCATCAAACATGACTACCAGGATGATGGTTCTCTGGCTTTGGTCAATGTTTTGATATGTTCATATTTCGCTTGTACCAATGTCTCAATCATAAAAATGAAGTTTGGACTACCTTACGTTAGTTCCTTTCACTCATGTTGTGCCATTCCGAGTTGACCCTGAAATTTTATTCACGCTCGGTGATGCCTAAATAATCTAATGTCACTGTAGGTAATGTATGAACTTCATTGGACATATTCGTGGAAAATGTTAGATCCCTCTGAAGAATACATTACAGTTCAGTTCATAAGATTCCAAAACATTAATTTTTGTGCCTTTCTAAAAAGTCAGCTAGAGTGGCTTGACTAGTTCTCTCTCCTGCTCAATGAATTGGTTAGTGAAAGTCCTTTTTTTCATGTTATCAGGTGAGACCAGTGCATTTTGTGTTGACCAGGGATTATCATACAAGGCTAACTCAACTTATGTTTTAAGGGAGATGGGGAATAGACCGTTTTATCCCTTTTAGAAATCAAGCAACAGGTGTTTCTAAAATACTTAAGCGCATCTCTTGTAAGAAATTATGATTCTGAAATGTGACGTGACTCAGAATTTTCCCTTTCTAACATTAAAACATAAGGTGTTAAGTCAGTTTGACCATATGTTTAAAAAGGAGATGACTTGGTCATGTCTCTAGAAAAAAGTTATTGGGTAAATATTGTCTCAGTGTTTTCAGATGGATAATGAGTGTAAACTCAGATCATAATGGTTCTGGTGTCATTTTACGAAACAATGTTAATCATGTCTTGGGTGTTTAGATATGAAACATGACTTTTCGTATGAGACTTCATGACACTGTAGATCAGGTGAGAGTTGTGTTGTCCCCAATGGCTTCTCTGGGATGAGAAGATCCCAGGTGGGAATGTTGTAATGTTTGGTGTTTTGAACAGGATGAAAAAAACACAGAAATTTTCTTTTCCCTTAACAGGGCATGTCAGTTTTAAAAACTGAGCATCATAACTTTTTTCTGATAACTAACACTACGAAATTGATAGAATAAAATATTAATTTTGTTTTATTAATACAACTATTTTATTATTTTAAAAAATTGAAATAACTCTCAAATGGGGCATCGTATAGAAATTTGAGAACACCATTAGGTCTGGAACACCCGGTTCAGCCTAGCCAGGGTGTATCCTTGATTCGAATCAGGTGTTTGGAACCCTCTCTCATGATAATTCTATATTTAATTTAAATTAATTAATTATTTTGTTTTTTATAATAAATAATTATTTTCTCACAAATGTAGTGCCGAAAGAGAAATATGAGACTACCGATAGTTCAGGGACATGTGATTTACCATAGGCAGGTTAAAATATTTACGAGCATCAAACGTTACGTTATATCGCAACCGAAGATAATTTAATTGAGTTAAATATTTTTGTTGTCTGTTAGAAATAATAATAATTATTTTATTATTAATATTATTATTGGCATTGATGTCAAAAAATGAAAATTCACTACCACATTTAATAAATTGTGTTGCAGTGTAAATAATATCCCGGTAATCTAATAAATAGGATATTATTAATTGTTCCAATTAAATAAAAATGCATAGTCAATATTAATTTAACATTCTTACACTTTTTATTAATGGTTTTAGTCATTAAAATATTAATTTTATCATTTATGGGATGAATTAAAGAATAATAATTATTTTAATTATTGTTATTATTAATATAATGGGAATAACAATGATGTATATATATATGAGGTTTATCTATATATATGAGATTTAATATATATATATATAGTTATATATACATGTGTGGGTGTATACACATGAATATGCAGATGACTCTATATATAACACATATATACATGGGTGGGTATTTATTGTTAGGTTAGATAACATAATATTAATTACCAATATAAATGCATTTAACATGTCGACTAAATTCAAGTTGGGGACTTTTAGGGTTTTTATCCAAATATTTAAAGTTACCCAGGGCGCGTGCCTACACACACTATTGTGGATCCTGAATATCTATTAAAATTAATCAAATGATTATTCAGGCTTTATGTAAAATATTTCACCGTTCATAGCACATAATTCGGGTTGAAATAATTAAAAAGGATTAAAGGAATTTAAGGGAATTTAAAGATGGATAAAAATAAATAACAAAGTATATATGGTTGGAGAGAAATAAAAAATAATTAAAATGAGGTTTACCTATTTTAGTTATTAATATGATTTATCGCACAATTTTATTTTTATTAATTAATTAATTTATCTCATATTTATTTTTTCTTTTTTTTTCTATCATTTCATTTTCAATTTTTTCTTCTCCTACTTTCCTCCTCCTCTCCGGTGTGTGGCACACCTCTACTCCCTAGGTGGTGCGACCCACCTTCTCCTCCCTTCAGAAGATTGATGATCCTCTATTCATCGTCCATTTTCATGCCTTCTGGTGCACTATGAACCTCTCGAAATATCTTATCCCATACACCATGAATCATGAAATCCCATTCCAAATCCTTTGCGCAGTTTGCCGTAGAAGGATTTTACCCTATATTGTGGTTTTTTTAAAATCTCATGTTTTCTATCATTTTAGGTAAAATAAAAACTGATCTCGGATCACAGTATCATCTATAACCATAAGGTAGGGCATCTAATCTCTTTCCTTCCATTGTGTTTCGATTTATAAAGATGCACCGTTGTGCCATTCATCGGTGCCCACCGAACATGTGCAAATTCTCCCAATTTCTTTAATGTAATTGATTCTCATAATTGATTTAGCCAAAATTCATATAAATTAAATTTATTAAATTGTTTCAATGTGGTCAGACACACCTTTGGGTGTCCTGACGTGGTCGGTATAAATTTTGTTAGCATGTATATCTAATTTATTTAACTGCATGTGTTGCATGACCTATTTTTGTTCTGTTTAATTTATATAAATATTTTAAAATAATTTGAACCATGAATTTTTGGATATTTTGTTGTTGTTTGTGATGAATTTTTTTATTATTTAAATGTGAAAGCCTGGTCATTTAATTTAATTTAATTAACTCCATGTGTTGTGCGGCCTATTTCTCAGATGTTTAAATTATATAATTAATTTAGATTAATTATGGACCTTCGAATTGTTGGATTGATGGTAGTTGTTTGGGATAATTTATTTATTTATTCATATGTTGATTTATCTACTTATGTTGATACGGTACTTTCCTTGTTATGATTTCTATGTTGAAAAAGATAATTCTCATTATATGATGTTTAATTTAAATAATTAATTTACATTAACTATAAGTATTGAAATTGTGGGAACTTTGGTTGTTGGTTGTTCTAATTTAATTATTATTTTAAATTTTCATTTTATCTTCTTAGGTTTGTACTACACTTTGCCTCATTAAAATTTCTATACTGAAATATTTAATTTGCACTCTGTGATGCACGTGTGTGCCTGTTTAGTTTCAAGAAGTAACTACATATATTGATATCATATTTTATGATGTAAAAAATTTAATTAAATTCAGGGTGGGGAAAAAAATTGGGTCTCATATTAAGGGCTACACTTAGACCCTTTGTTCCTGACGGTTACCACTACGCACCAGGGTGCAGTATCATTAGCCTTACCAGACCGATACATCCCTAGGATTTCTAATACATATGAGTGATACCAGTTGAAAAAGGGCCCATCCGGAAGGATCCATGTGCAATGTGGCTAAACTAGCCTCCGTTGGTGCTTGACCCCATTTGTTGAGATCAGGACGGACTCATGGTAATGCCATGCCACGAGCAATACTAGATTTTTCGAAAGACTTCCTTGGACGGGCTCGATGGTAAAGGATAATTGAAGGATGTTCAATAGAGATACATTTGGGATGGGATCATGCTCCAAAAATAATATTGAACCTTAATAATGATGCCCTGATAGTTTAGATTAATGGCACTGTTAGTCTCTTGAGATATGAGTTATTTTCTGGTATGTTAAAGCACACCTAATTGACACATGACATAGACACCTTGTAAAATCACAAGCTTAGTGGTATGTCTCTTCCAAGTTTTACCTTAATCTTCTAGGATTTATATGTATTAATATTTTAATTCTTCTTACATGTAGTTCTTTCAGACTTCTGGCTTAGGCTGAAACAAGCGATTAGGCACGAGTGCTGCTTGAATCCCGGGCCGAGTAATTTATTCCATTGAACTTAATAAATTATCTTAAATTTCTATATAATGGAACACTACATTTTATCATTGAAATAAATGGAATGGTTTAGACACATTTGGTTTTGTCCTAAAAGGATTTTATCTCACACCCTACTAGGGTGTCATTGACACCCGAGTAGATTATATGATTGTAGTTATGGTTAAAGGGAAGCATACCGCTTCTAATACATGATTGATTGTAGCTGCTTAGGATGGAGACTGGGGCTGAATACTAATCCTTTATCATGATAAAGTTTCCACATATTGTTTCTTTTCTCTTTATTATTAATTGTTTTTTACTTCCGCTTGGATAATACCTATTACCTATGAGGGCATAGTCTCCACCTCATTAACAAAAAGTCCCTCTCTGCTAGTCGGAATCCTCTGTCATTCTGGGAGATGCGTTTGAGGTCATGTAACCAACAGGTCCGACCACTGTCATAGAGGTGAGCCAGGTCTGGACATTACAGACTCCCATTACTTTTTCACCTACCCCCAAATGGCCAAAAAACATCCATTATATCAATCAAAGGGATGTATACCCTCACTAAAAAAACTTTGCCCCACCTACCAGAAACAATGATTGATATTCAAACAACATCTAAATGGGTGTTCTCTAATCCCATGTTTACCCATGGAAGAAATCAGTGGTTAGAAAACACTAAAAGAGAATAACTACCACCAATCCAACAGTAGTAACACAACCAAATTAATGATATTGGGAGATCTGAATGGACTCTCCACCATAAGAGCCATCTTAATTTTCCATGACATAACTTAGAAACCTATAAGGGGATTCTGAAAGAACTCCACACTATATAAGTTATATTAACATTAGACTTATTCTAAAAGAACCTATATGAGACACTTGGTGTGTCTCCCCACCATAAGAACAAAATTTCATTACCAATTAGAAGGCGCTGATAGGAAGAAGAGGCCATAGGATCCAATACACACTGAAAATTCAGCGGGTTGGTTAACAAATCACCAAATCAGTAAATGACACTCCATGGATCACCACTTCCACAATAATCAACATCATTTACAGAGCCCAAACAATTAATAGATCCAAAAAGATCCTACTGGGTTATTTATACATGAACAATTATAGTGAGGGTTGCAACCACAGGGGTCAAAGCACTGACTTTGAGGAAACAAACCCACCCCACCTTCCTAATAGAAATTAGTTACTTCTCAACGAACATGGATTACAATACTAAGGGATAAGGTCCCCACATCATTTTCTTGCACATGGAACCACTTGAAATGAAACAAAAACATCCAACACTCTAACTATATCATCATCCCACACTGTAGAAGGAAGTGAAACCAAGAACCATTAATCCACTAGAAATTTTCTTACTCTATGGAAAGCACCAATCTGAGGCCTATGTATGGATCACTGATGATTGAAGCATCTTCTGCACCATGGATAGTTGATAATGGTTACAACAACCCACCAAAATCACTATCTCAAACAACACACCTTTAACTGAATAGGGAAATGTGGGATGCATATGAATAACCTATTTCACCCCAAAATATTCACATCAGAAGGAAAACATATGGATTCCAACTTCACTAAGAACATGAATTTAGAATTCCCAAAATAGAATTTTCCATTCACATAAGTAGAATCCCCCAAAAAGTTCTGAAACATCCACCTTTTCCCTCAAAATCCAACACACCACAATAAGACACCACTGAACATGACCCTTGTAAGTGATAGGTTCATTACTAGGAGTAATACCATCAACATATTTAGAGTACCATGATATTTATAAAAACAATCATAATAGTATCTAATGACCCAATTTTTCTTAAATTAATGTCCATTATAAACCCTTTCCATGATCAAATTGATGAAGGACTCAAAGGCCCTTTAGTAAAACATTCCATACTGAAGACCCATGATAGTTTTCACCATTCCTCAATAGAATTACCCTTCACCAATTCCAATAAAACATCTATACAGAATAACGTCAAAATTCACATTTCACGATTTAAAAAACTCTGGATACATAAGGAACCATGCTCTATATCAAACATCCACAACAACTATACTATAACCCAAGGATCCACAGAACTAAAAAAGTAGATGGGTAAATACAACCTTGAATACCAGGAAGAGGGTCTATTCATTGATCAACTAGGGGGCCTCCCAATGGTGATTCACCCATGCCTGGTCATCATTCCTGCATTAAACCTAGATGGGGGCATAACCTAGCCAATAAAATAATCCACAAACCCATCCAAGAAGTCACATTGGTCATAACATTCCCTAAACCTGGTCTGAACACATGATGAGAGAAACTGTAAGGGATTCCTGATACATTTGTCACAATGGAATACCAATCAACACTTCAATCCAACATACCAACACAACTAAAACCCAAAAAATCATTCAAACAAGAGGGGTTCATGAAAAAAATAATTCCCAACACAATATTCCTAAAAACACAAAAGACGTAGCACCCAAAATAGTCATCAAGATATTTAATTTTCCATTACAATTATCTATTTGAAAATAAACGGTTCTACATTCGGTGCCTCCACCAATGGTACCCCATGGGCCTCAAATATGCATGTTTCTATGTCACTACGAGCATGTTACTCTTATAAATATTAGAAATCATCCATTCTATCCATTAACTATCCATCATTCCGTGTAAATCCATTAACGTGGTCACTCACGAAAATACCAAAGGATTAAAAAACATTATTTCCGCTTTTTCAAAACCAATACATTCATCCGACATTTTTTCTCAATAGGGCTTACCAAATAATAGAAAACCATCAAAATTCAATAAATAATGTTTAAAAACACCAAAAATTTATTAAAATTCACTTTAATTTCACAATGATTACACTCAAAACATGTCATTCTATTTTAGAACACTTTTTATTTTATGAAAAACTCTATTTCATTAACACACATTCATTCTAATACTCATTTAATTCCCCATAAAACATTTTTTTATAAATTCATGAATCATTTCCAAAGTCTCCTAATTACTAAGTCAAATTCAATCATAAAACTCCACCAATTATATCCCAAACAATTCATTCTATTTTAAAAAAATTCAGTAGTTTAGAAAAATCTATTTAAAACGGATTCTCAAAACCCACATTAACATAATTCACAAAACTATAGGAGGTGTAAACGCACCCTTTAACCTTTTAAAACAATTATTAAATTTCAAATATACCATTTTATAAATTAAAAAATTTCTTCTTAACAAAAAATTCATGTCACAGAAATATAATGTTCGTAAAATTATGTCAATTTTTTTATATCTGGTATCCATAATTCAAAAATAAAAAGACACAAGACAATGCGAGGGGAAATTACTGTTGGTGGGTGGCTTTGAAAAACAGTTTTATGGAATATTCCAATCACTTTACCATTACAAAATTTGGTATTGAAAATTATCTCTTACTTTACATGGAATTCATGGACATTCAAGGTCACTAACACCATTAACCAGGCTCCATTTTCATTTTACCAATCATCGATGAACCATTATAACAACAAAACGCATATAAAACCCAACCATCCCTAGAGACATGAATTTCATTAAGAGGTGTCCTATCATGAAAAACTACTGATAATTTGAATTTCATGTCCAAAAAATCCTAGCTATAGAAAAACCATACTCTTTCCCAAAAGAACATGACCCAAAAAGATAGAATCTGCCTATGATACCATTTAGTCACAACCAAATCGAGTTTATATGAAAACATACACCAGAACTAGATTGTGGAATGGATCAATGGGATTTCCACATCCCCATAGTCTAGAAAATTTTTACAGGTTTCATATAAAAATAGTTTGAGAATGATTTACAAAAATTGTGAAGAACTAAACAACCAAACATAATAAATAAAATACACATTAAAATTTAATCCAAAATTGATTCGAATAAAATTAAGAACTTAAATTCATGGTTTTTGAAAAATCCTTATAGATAGAAAACAAAAAAATATCTTCTAAAATAACTCATGTGACAAAACATGGAAAGGGTTCATCATCCCCTAGCCGTATTCACAACACCACACAAATAATGGAAGCTAAAAACCAGATCCAATGGAATAAAAAGCGTTGTCCATGCCTGCGCCAATGTTTAAAAAGGCTACATACACTAAATGTTTTTTGTAGGGTGTGATCCTAATACAAATAGTATTCAAACCATAAAATTCTATGTGATAAGAATTATCAGATCAAAATCATAAAAATTTTCATACCCATGAAATGGTAGAATCAAATTTATAATGTATGCAACATTAAATGAAAATATATTTAAACGGGGTTATTTTAAGGAATGAAGAATCATAAATAAAATTCACATGATACATAATTTATCCTCCAAATACACGATATACCAATTATGAGTATCATATATTCAATGAGAATAAATTACAGGAAAACATCAAGGAACTAGTTTTCTATGGGCCCTATGTACCTCATATCTCGGTTAAAAGTAGTTGTAATAAATATTCATTCTCATGCATGATACACTAGTAGAGAACAAACCCATAACCTATTGGTCCCCAATTTCTTAAAATTAGTTTAGTTATTGTAGTTATAATCAATATTTCGATATGAAATTGTGAAGATACCACAATGGATAACTATAATTCTAGTATACATCTTCCACCTAGATACCTGAGTTTCTAACATTATGCTCAATCAAGTTCCACATCTCCTAAAATACAATTTATACATTATAATGACAATTAGAAAATAGATAAAAACTAATCAGAACACAAGAATGTCACATAAAAATCCAATCACTTTCAAATTCATTTTATCATAATACTCACACAAAACAACTTGTAAATTTTTTTAAGACAATTCGTACAATTTAATAAAACATTTCAAAAATTCTTGAAGTGTTACCAAAACGTTTTGACATCACCAATCATAATTTTATCTTTAAAAACTCATTTTAATAGAATAATAATATAAATACTATACAAAAACATACTTTTCACAATAAGTATAACTTAATTAACAATAAATAATTATCATAAACACATCCAAGAAGTATAAAAATGTTCTGAACATAAAACATAATAAAAATCCTATTTATAGGCCAAAAGAACACCATGATCCCACCAACCATATTTAGAATCCCAAGACAGTTTTCATAAAACATGTGTATGTGATATGAAATTACCCAAAATGAGACCACAAGAGCCACTTAGGAAAATGAAACCATTAAAAGAAAAATTATTACTAAAAATAAATATTCAAAAAATTCCATCAATGATCGATTTATGATGACACTAATCGTATAATTAGTTTTTTAAACAGGTAAATCAATAATGTTATCACATAAATGAATGATTACACATGGAATCACCTACCATTTGTGTCGAAACCTGCAAATCATTGTGTGAAACATCATCTGCAACACTACCACATTAAAAGAGATTGAAATTGAACCAAAATCAACAATATTGGTCCAAGAATACCAAAATAAAACACTAGGTATAAAACTAAAGATTATTGAAAATTGTAACTTTGTGATGGAGGGAAGAAACCATAAGAAAATGTATGAAACAAGAGATGAAATCAATTACATGAGAATCATTGAATAAATCACCCCAAATACTCTAATAATAGAACCTCCAAGAGACCAAAATTGTAATTTAGGATCGAATAAGGCATATGAGGTCTAGTGGGGATTGAAATGGTGAGAAATAGTAAAAATGATGGATTTATGTAATAGAGAAATTTTATTTGTAAATCTAGATGATTTTAAAATACTTGGAGAAATTCCCAATAATCCTGGATAAAGATTATCTCCAAAGGGGGGAAATCGAAGTTAGGGGTGCCAACGATTTGTAGCCTTAAGTGAGAGGTATAATTACAAAAAAATTTAAAATATTAATGATATATAAACAAAAAAAATATTTCAATAAATATGGAAATGGGCTCACAGTTTGGACTAATGACTAAAAAATCACTCAAATCCACCATGATTATGAGTTTTTATGGAGTTCAAATTGATAGAGTAGTTTTAATAGGTCAGGGGAATCCATGTGGGAAGTGGAATGCATTAATAATGTTGAAAAACAAAGGATTTATGAATGAAATAATTTTTTTATTCTGAAAATGGTCTCACCATTTGGCCTCAATGTTGAATAAATCACCCCAATAAACATACCCCATTAAAGATACCCCTATATGTTTAAGAAATATAATCCCAATACTAATCATCCTTAATCCATCCCTTCAGAAAAATAACAAGACCAATACCATTCATGACTTCATAGACTAATGAATTAGATCATGAACATCAGAGTCCAAAAATATTCCCCAGCAACACATCGAAACCAAGAGAAAACTAAGAACCAAAATAAGATTTGAAGCAATGCATGGAATTGACGATCTATTTATGAAACAGAAAATTTTATTACAATTTCATAATAGATTAATTTATGTATGTGATCATTAATAATTTTTGGGAGAGATTTATTTATATAATTTTAATATATTACCATCATATTTTTCAATATATTTTTCTTTCATAAAATGTTTTGTTTTCTAAATATTTCTTCCATGAAAATTTAATCTTTTAAAAAAATTGATATATAATAACCTATAGATTAATCTAGTGTTAGAATAGGAATAAAGACAACATAAAAAAATCATATTTGTTTCATGAAATTGAAATAATTTATTAATTTCATAATAAATAGTTTTGAAATTTTCTTTAATTCCCTTTAATGATTTGGAAATTTGTTTCCTGAAATAATGGTTATTATTTAATTTTCTAAACAAAAATTATAATTGATGAAACATATATTTAAAAATAAATATAAATAAAAGAAGAAAAATTTTCAGTCATCATGGTCATTTTATATTAGGGTGAATATTTTTTTCATTTTTTTAAAAAATATTTTCCAGTGAACAGGGAAAAATATAGATTTTTTGTAAAAATAGCTTTTATTTTCATTTAGTCATATAACATGATAGAATTAATTTGATTCATATTTTTTCAAATAACATTATATTTATTTTAAAAAGAATAATATATGTAATTACATGTGATATTACTTAATATTTAATTTTGGTGTAAGTTTATTTTTATATATAAAATTTAATTTTATAAAAATATATTTTCATTGTGCTCTATAGATTTGAATGATAATTTTATTATTACATTTTTATAAATTTATTATTTTAATATTTAATCCATCTTCATAATTAGGGATTCAAAATTCATTTAATAGATCACTTTTATTTTTAGGCATTATTATTAGTAATTGTGGTAAAAGTTTTCACCCCGATATAGGGTATATTTTGAAAATTATGAAAAATAATACAATAGGTATTAAAAGTGATCTTTAAATTTAGATATATTTCATTAGATGATGGTAATTTGAAAATATTCAATATATATGATAATAACAAATCTTATGCATTTTTGTCTGATAAATAATTTTATATTAATTTATGTTATGTAAAATTCCAAAATTTAACTTGATTGATATTCATTTCACATATTAGGTAAATTTTTTGAATTCCATAAATTTAGAGGTAAATATTAATGATTAACTGATGGTTAAATAAATTATATTTAAATTCAATAGAGTATTGATTTCCATAATGTCAAAATATGTAAGTAGTTATTAAAATAAAATTAATGGAATTACATATTTAATAATATTTATATTATATAAATTAATTATACGAGAAATATTAAATGTGGAAAATATGAAATTGATAAGGAAAAATTTTCACCCACGTTTTAATTGATAACTAATTACTAACATATAAAAATATTTAAAAACCATTAATACATTTAAACTATTTACCATTATTATGGTTAATATTCATCAGTTAATATATTAAACTAGAAATAAATTAATTTATTTAAATAATTTATATAATAAGATGTGTACACTTTCTGAACTTTTAAATGGACATCGCAACTCATATCTTTCTCAGACCACCGTGATCCATTTAGCGTAATGAAACACTACAAAAAATCCATAAAAAATATGTATCCATGTTTTAGAGGTTATGGTCTTTCCTAAAGTAAATCACTATGGTCCTTGAGAGGAGATCCATATGAATATTCTCAAAGAAGATGTAAACTTCATAACTGGTTTATTTCTATTTAATTATTCTTTAACCAATTAAATTATAACAAAACCAATCCAATATTTTAACCAAATATCTCTTATATAATAGGATTTAATTAGGCTTATTTAAAAACCATTTCCCACAGTATCATTATAAAATGGCTAAATGATTGCATCATGCATGTATATGTGTGCACTAACAACTCTCGTTACCAATATGACTAATTTTCTATCAATATAAAAAATAGTTGGTTATTTTTATGGATTTAGTTTTAATAAATGATATATTTCAAATTATTACTCATTTATTATTATATTACATTATATAATTTTTTCCCTAATCCACCATTGGAAAATGGAAACATCGCTCCTATATAAATCTAATATACCACCAACACAATATTTTTTGGTAAATATTTTATTTCATATATACGTGCATATTAATAAGGAAATATTTAATTAATATATATTATTATTCAATGATATAATAATGATTATGAAATGGATATTTAATCATCACCATACATTAATTCCATAAACAGAAAATTGAAAATGTCCCTTTTGGTTTCATACTGACTACCATCTCCCTGAAGTCATGTATTTCATCTTCCAAAAAAATTATATTAATTTTAATTCAAGAGTATATAATGAATAAAAAAGACACTATACTATTATTATATATCCATATGTTTTTAATCCAACACCATAGTGCAAGTATGAGATCCATAATACACAAACATGGATGAAAAAAACAAATTTTCACCCAAATGGACATTTTGAAGAAGAGTTGATAATAAAACAAAATATTGGAAATTATATATGAAAGGAAAATATACTATATTCATGAATACATTTTTTATAGTTTCATAAAAAATATTTTTATTATATATTATATATAAATTTATAAGAAGTATGATGAGACTTGAGGTAAGGGGTTTTCTCATCTCACATTTATTTCATTTTGGTCTTTTCCATATTCACTTCATATTTATTTTAAATTGGGTATATACTTACCATGAATATCATTAAAGATTATATTTTAATATAATAATTTTATTCCCAAATCCATCTAATATTCTAAATTTTATGATATTTTTAATCCAATAATATCATAGAAATAATTTATTTATGTCAGAATGAAATTACATTGCATGATTGTCTAGGAAAAATATATATCGGTGGATACGTTATATATAATATCATTTAAAAAAACTAAATTTTTATCTACTTCTATTATTCATTTAATTTTTATGCAGTATCCCCATTCTCCTATCTATGATACATAAAATGAGTGAGATCAAATTATTCAATAAAACTCGTAATTTCTTCTCCTTGGTTATCTTTGTTTTTCTTAAAATTCAATATTTGTTGAATTTTTTTTTGATTTTTTTATTATTTTCCAATTATAGGTAAAATTAACTATTTACCATATTTTACATCCTAATGAATGGTTTAATAGTAATATTATTTTTATTTTTATAAAACATTACTTTTTACCAATTTTGTTAATGTAATAATTGTTTTAACATATACTAAACCCACAAATATTCCTAAAAAATGAATTAACATTGTTCTAATGGTTAATTTTTTTTATGTGTTCATTTTCACGTAAACCCAATATCCTAATATTTTTGTTATAATTAAATTTGAAATAAGTGATTTTAAAATGAAATATTACATTTCCTTTAGAAATAATTTAATATTTTTCAAAAATTATCTTTACCTAAAATAATCCAATTATTGATATTTGTTCCTCCATAAATACATGATCAAATTCTATTAATACTTACTATTTTTGTACATGGTTATTCATTATGTGGATGAAATCGTGAGAAATAATTTTCAACTATCCATGGGTTATACAAGGATGGATTGATAAATGATTTTATGATCTTTTAGCAAACATATGAATGAATTATGATTATATAATTGTTAGATCCATTATATACCTCCAATGATATGTGTATCGTGTAATTAATATCTTATGGGATGATAATGATACTCAATAACATGATTGAGAATAACTATTTTCATAATATAATGCATGAGAATGAATGATTCTTTATATTATCATAATAGTATGAATAAATATCATTTTGAATTTTTATGATCAAATTTTAATGCATAGGTATGATTTATTATATCTATATTCACAATAACATTCATAGTGATGATTGAAGAATTATATGATTTCAATAATTGAATTTAACATTCATATAATTCCGGATGTCAATGTTATAAATCCATATTGATTATTACTTCTATAAAATCCATTATGATCATGCATCATGAATAGATATGATTTTGGATTTTATGATCAAATATTTCCATTGTATATATATTTTACGTTTTGAACGTATCTAGTTTATTTTATCATACCATTATGAATTAGTTAATATTTTTTGACATCTCAAATTTTTACCGTTACTAACCATCTTATCTCATGATTTATTTTTTTATCCAAGAGATTAATAGGGGTTTTACGTATATTATATATATATATATTATTAATAATTAAATATTTTTGGGATATGTAGAATAATTTTAAATTAATTATTTTATCATCTATATAGATTTCATTAAAAGTGATTATGTATGGTCCTTAGGCAAGAGTAATTTGAATTTTAGTTGAATATTTACCAAAAATGATTTAAAATTTTAATCTCTTATGCTCAGTTAACCTCAATTTTATAGATCAATTAAAAATAATAATTAAATATATACACTAATTAACATATAATTTTGCAGAACCATATAAGGAAATTTCTCTAATAATGTTCAAACATGTTAATAGGTCACAAATTCAATAAAACTCATAATTTTTGAGCTTAAAAAGGAGATATACTAGATTAGAAAGGAACCACTGAGATAACAGATTCTATTAGAATCAACGTGGAATATGACCATGGAAATATCAAAAAAAATTCATACTTAACAATGAATTGAAAACTATAAATAATTAACATGTCACACATCTTCCATATTGTTTCTCCGAACCCAAATTATTAACATTTTCATTGAATATTATTTAATTCCAAAATATACCACCTCTACTTCATGGGTATGAACTAGAACACCCCAAAACACAAAAAAAATTATAATTTTTAATATAACCAATGATTTACAATCCCACATCAATCTTACTCATCTTCATGATCTAATATATCTTATTTAGTAAACCCTTAAACATTAAAATAGTGCTAAAATGGGCCTAGTTGACCGTTGTTCAGGCTCAATTATGACCAAAATAGATTAGATATTCACCATGATTCCATTGTGTTCACATGACTACACATCTATTACACATTCCTCAACTATTTCATCACAATAATTTCACTCCAATCATCCTTCCTATTTACCAGGTTGTATACCCTTAATGTTGTCCAAGTAGATTCCCCAAATTAGGGATGGTTATCCTTAGATCATTTTTTCAATTTTTGATGGTTTGATTAGTTTTGATTTCAATGATAATATATTTATGTGTTACTATTCTGATAAATAAAATGGCATCAAATTCTTCAATTGTGACCTTGTGATTGTGTATAGTATGTGGAATTTTAGGAAGGAGTTAATTCAAAAAGTAAATATAGAAGTAAAATAAGTAGGTGAAATACATTATTTAAATATTTAATTGTTATAAATAATGTAATAATATTGGGTCACAAAAACATGAGTGTTTTTAACATACACCTACCTCTAGTTTCTGCAAAAAAATTTAAAAAATTTGATGATAATAATCCAAATGATATAAAAATTGTCAACTTTTCTTGACTACAACATAATTATATGAATGGGAATAATTGGTTCATTATTATAAACTACTATAACAAAAAATTTAATAATATTTAAAAAATGTGGTATGCATATCGATTTTTATGTTTTTATTTATACATAATCCATGAAATTGGATTATTTTCATGTCACCTTTTTAAATTTCAATAAGGGTTGATTTGGAAAGTAACTATTTTTCCTAATTACTTGCACATAAAAATATATTGATATTATCCAAAATAATAAATTTATATAATTATTAAGATAAATCAACTGATAATCCATGTGAAAATTTTAGTGAATTGATTTAAAAATTGGAAATAATTTTAATTTAAATGATGATATCAATTGAAATAATTTATATTGGGTGATCCAAGGAAAGATGGTTGATTTAATTTGTTTAGATTTGAGGTCTTATGATGGAAAATATTACATAAGAGTTCTATAAATGACTAGATAAAACTGAAATAATTTTTTTAGTTCAATATTGAATCAGTAAAGAGGAGTGGTTTCATCAAAATTAATAACAACATATGGATTTTTGTTCTAATGGAATCCTTAAACAATAATATTATTTAACAAATTTCCATGAAATGGACAAAAAATATGTTTCCCTAATTTATTTATTATTGAATAAATAGATATAGAAATCAATTTCTAGGGTGGTTTCCTCAACAACCACAAGGTAATATATATCTGTAATAACAAAAAAACATTCTACCAAAAATAAAGAATATATAGAAATCAGAATTAATTACATAGAGGAAAATATTACCATATTCATGTCCAAAAAAAGAGCTTATTAAAATAATTTTAATACATACTAAAAAGGAATAGGAGCTAATAAAAATGCTTAAATGGTTCAATCGAGGGGTCGTTGGAATGAATTACAAAACATGGACTTCCGTGTTAGTTATATTAGAAATGAGTTTAAGGATGGCGAAAGAGTAATGATATTAGGTGACATATTGATCAACTAAAATTTAGAAATGATGTACACTAAAATGATTAGTGGTAATATATAATTCTGAACCCCTAAAAAAAATACAACTTTTAGATCTAATATAATATGAGATGTGAAAATAAGAAAATTTTGGAAAAAAATTAAAAAATTATAATATTATTGAAGTACATACATCACCATACCCATTAATAATACCATTTCTAAATAGGATACATAAAATGAAAATTGATTCACAATTATGTAAGTCATGAGAATAATTTAGAATTTTATATATTAACATCCCTCCTAAAAAACCTCACCATCATAAAAAAAATGATAAATTCATGAAAGAGATAGTGTCAAAAAAATGAAACATTAGGCGATTGGTGTTATTTTTCTCAGAAGCGAGTTCCAGGAAGAGGTATCATGTTATCCAAATAAAAAACTATAAATATCTAATTTGTTTTTTAACTCTAGTTAATATCAAATATTATAAGTGTGAGAATTATCATGGTTGTTTTGGTATAGATTTCAATGTCATGAAATACAACTCCTTCAGAAGAATAGATTTTGAAATGTTTAGGAACAATACAAATTCACTAAATACGTTATACTAAATGGTAAAATTTCCCCATGGAATAAGAGATGGTATTATCGGAAAATTGTTAAAATATAATTTCGTGCGGTCTTCATAGTGAAATTTATGGATTAACAAAGGACCCCATGATTATGTGTTAACCATTCATTGCCACTAGATGATATTTAATTGATATTCAAAAGGAGATCTTTTCATAAATTTTTTTTCCATAGTGAGATATTAATTGTCATTAATTTATTGAAGAACAATGATGTGTAGTGGTAAATTTTCAATAATAATTATGTTTTTTATTCTTTAAAATTTTCATTAACCAATGAAAATGAAAAATTAAAAAACATTTTTACTAAAGAGAATTTTAAAAATTAGTTAAAAAATATAGAAAAAATATAAAATCATTGATGATAAAAGGAAAAAAAGAAAAATGAAATTTATGATGGATCGTAATTTAGGATAGTAAGTGACATCAAAATTTCATTATTTGGTATTATAATGAATTTTATGGTATTCTCAACAGTTTTTTAGTATTTCTTACTCCAAAAAATATTGAATCTATTTTCATAGGGAAGATGGAAGACCATAATAAGTACCCAACAAAAAACATTACATATAACAATGATTTTAAACATGAAATTTTTTCTTTTCGAAAATATCTTTTAGGATTTTAGATATTAATGAATTAGGAGATACTATAACATATTAAACCCATATATATCAATTAGAAACATATACATTGTATTTATTTTTTCCATAATACAAAAAACACTGAAATAAATCATGATTACATTAAATGATAAGTGGTCATATTTTTTTCATGGCCTTATCCTTGTCATTATAGATCATTACATCTTATGGCGATCAATTTAAATATTTTGGCCTTAAAAAATATCAGTTTTGGAAATTATAAAAGATAATGATTAGTATATTTAAAAAATGAAACGCCGCATATTTTTTTAATAAATCCATACCTTTTTGTGCTATGAAATGAATAATTATTATTTATGGAAATACCATTATCTTACTATTTTGATATTGAATTATTTCCATGAAAACTCATTAAATTTTGATATTGAATTATTTCCAAGAAAACTCATTAATACATTGAAAAGTATATTAAAACCATTTGAATCATTTTCATATATAAAAATAACATTCCCCTTATAAAAACATTTAAAATAAAAAAGCACACACTTATAAAATGAAACAATATCATATGAAAAGAATTGTAAAAACATATTAAGGAATCATTAAATCATTAAAATGTAATGATGGCTATGAAATATTCTCATTTTTTATAAGTTAAAAAATACATTCCTAAATACATTTCAAAAAATAGTTTAAAAGTTAATATTAATTGATGATATTTTAAAGAAACACCAATATGTAAAACCCTAAAAGATCACTTTTTGAAAAAAGTTGAGATAAATTTTAAAAATACTTTTTTTAAAAATTTATTCCTCTATAAATACATTAATACAATAAATTTTAAAAACACGTTAATTTAAGAGAATGATTTATAAAATAAATAATTTAATCATTTAAACTGATATTTTTCAATTAAATAGTCCCTTAACTTGAGTCTAACATGATACATATGTTATTTATCATACTGAATAATAAATCTAGGATATCTATAAAATTTCATGAAATAATTTTACAATTTTATTATTCATATTATATTTAATATTAAAACTTTTTTCAAATTACAAAATTTTTTATCTTCACATAATATGGGATGAAAGTATTCTATTCTTATATAAAATATTACATTGGTATGTTGATTGTGGTAAAAGAGATCATCATTAAATATTATATAGAGTAATTATAATTTAAACATTATCATTTTTATTCATTAGTGTGACTTTTAAATCCTATTATCAAATATTGTTATGAATTATTAACTATGTTACAATCATGCAGACAGTAGGTCGTACATATGAATCAGTAATGTTTCCATTTTTCAAGGATAATTTTTGAAAGATGTAAATTTTTATTTAATATGTTTAAAATAATAATAATATAAAAAATTTCATATTAAATCTTTTAATATATTAATTTATATCATCTATGTGATGTGTTTATGAAAAATGAATCACATTGCTTCATAGATGTGGTGGTATACATATATTCATGAACAATGATATCATATTCCATTACATGGAATAATAAGAAAATATTTTGTTGGACCTTCATGATATTATATTTTTCATAATAAAAAATAATTTCAATATACAGATTCATATATTTCATTCCAATTTTAATATCTATTTGTGAATCAAGTTTTTCAAACAGAATCATAAACTTCACTAGGTCAATTTCTTATAATTCATGAATCAATATGTTATAAAAATTTATTTCGATATATAAATTGTTTAAAAATTCATCATGTAATGGTATATGGAAGATATACTCTTTACAATCCTTCTTAAATCGATGCCAACACATTGAAACTGAAGAATGACACACCGAAGTATGAATCAGTGAAGTCGACTGACCAAAACCAAAGTTGATACACCGAAACCGAACTACGTCAAACCAATGTAATCTGACTGAATTCGACACACCAGAACCAAATTTGACACACTGAAACCAAAGTACAAAAACTGTTGTTATCAGACTAAATTCGACACACAGAAACTAAAGTCAACACACCGAAACAGATGTTGACACACGAAAATCGATGTACGACAGACCGAAGTATGATAAAACAAAAGTGAAACATCGAAGATAAGACACTGAAGATGACAGACTAATGTTATCAAACCGAAGAATACTCACAGATTTCTATAAATAACTACTTCAATTTTATTAATTAAAATTTATTTCTAACGGTCATATGTCGAAAAATAAATGTTTCTGACATTAATATAATGATATCTATTAGACAATCCGTAGACAAGTATGAGGTATATGCACGTGTGAAGAACGTTATGTCTAGAGGATCGTGTAGTATAAAAGGACCTCATCTTTTATGAAAAAGATGATGTGGAGATAATACGAGTACACACTGAGACAAACACAAGTGTGAGAATACGAAAAGATAAGAACACAAAAAGGACTCGAAGAACACTTATACACATCAAGAACACAAGTTCAAAAAGGATATTCAAGAGCCATTTGTAATACTCTCACAATCAAGATGAACACCTGTACTAGAAGTAAAGAAACAATGTCACGACACTCTTTTTTCTAGACAACATCCATAAGAGGACCCAAAGCTTCATCTTCTTCAATACAAAGTAGTCCAATGATACATTTACATCACACAAGTGCATTCTAAACTCTTCTCTATATTCTTTCATTGTTGTGATCATATTTTTATGTACATTACATGCAATCTGTGCTTTTGTCTATTTTGACACACACTATCTCCTATGCTGAACTGAAGGATTTCTAAATCCTCACGAAATTTCTCCTTTACAATCTTGTATCCCACTGTAGATAGTGGTAGAGGTCAAGTGTAACCTGGACAACCTATGTGCTATTTTCATCCAATATAGAACTATGGTAAAGCTATGATAACCTGGATAGTCTGTGCACTATTGCAAATTCCAAGATCCAAGGTGTGTATCATAGTTTATATAAAAATATTTGAGTTGACAGAGTCTCTTCATGAGACATATCCTCTTGTTTAAAAACTGCTTTGCATTTTTCATTGGTAAAACTATTTTGAATATTATGTTGTTGAGTGCTTTAAATATAAATCTATTTTAGAGTGACTCTGATAGTTAAACTATAAATAGTTTCTATTAATATAATTCTAGTAGGTTAGTTTCAAATGATAATATAATCCTCAGATTATATTAACTGAGAACTAATCAATTTCCTAAGAACAAAACTGAACCTTTACTATATTACAAATTCACTACAGTTTAGCTTGTTATTTGAATTGGTATATTTTAATAAAAATATTTTAAACAGAAATTTTTAATTTGAAATCAATTCACCCCCCTCTTGAGTCTCCACTATGACAAAAATTTGGTATCAGGGTATTTCAAAACACTCTGTTTGTCAAAATCATTCAACTGTGATTCTAGTTGTATCTTAATGATCTTAAATTTTAAGTTATTTCTAAATTTTTATCTATTTAAATTCATTTGTTTAAATATATTTATGTATAATATATTAGAAGGTGTGGATAACTATAAGCCACCCTACTTTAATGTGGTAAATTATTCCCAATGGGAAATCAAAATGAAAATTCATTTAAAAAGTATGTTATTTGACATTTGGACTTCTATAAAGACTCAGTATAAGATTACAAAAAACTGTTAGAACTACTTGGGATGAACCCACTAAATCTTCTTACAATAATAATTATAAATCAATGAATTCCCTTTATTGTGTATTGGGAAATTATGACTTTAATTGAATACCTGCTTGTAAGACTGCTTATGAAATATGGGATACATTAGATGTTTACCATGAGGGAACAACCAATGTTAATGAAATGAGACTAAACAAATACACCATTAAGTATGATAACATTAAAATGAAATATGATGAATCTATTTTTGATATGTATCTAAAGATAGATGAGATAGTTAATACAATGAGCTCACTGGGTAAAGCTATTCCAGCAAACGAGAAAATCACGAGGATACTAAGATACCTGCCAGAAAGATGGAGAGACACATTAGTCTCACTAAGAGAATCATGTGACATTGGTCTGCTACCTATCAAGGAGATTATTGGTTAGTTGATGATGTATAAAGAATAATTGAATATAAACGAAGAAGATGATGATGAACCAAGAATGAAATCAGTAGCCTTTGATACTTCTACATAAAAAATTAAGGGCAAAGTGAAAATTCAATGTCAAAGTGATAGCTCAAGCTGTGAATAAAGTTCATCAGACAGTGATGCTGAAATACCTCCGATAGGCAGACGATTTACTAAATTTTTTAGGAAGAATAATTTTGTCTGAAAATCCAATTATAAGGTAAAGTGTGAAAATAATGGTCATTAGAAGAGAGATTATAAATGAAATGATAAGAGTGATGACATAATTTTCTATGAATACTAAAGGAAAGGACATGTCAAAGATGACTGTCCAAAATTAATTTTCAAGAATAAATATGACTATAAGGATAGTAAATATAGGAATTCTATGAATGATACCTGGAGTGCTTTAGAAGGCAGTTCATGTGAATTATATTCCACTCAGTATGAATAATCTCAGAAAGCTAATATGTGTTTCATGACAAACACATTTGTGGTAACATTGGATACTCCTACCTTAAAACCTTATTATTCTGAAGATGATTCTGATTCTGATTATGAAAACATGTCTAGTGAATAATTCATTGAATACTGTAACATGTTATAGGAAACCTGTAATGAGATGAATGACAAGAAAAAATCTTTAAAGAAGAATCATGCTTTAACTAGAAATATTAAATCTACATTTGAAGTAGAAAAGGAAAATAATGCTCAACTACTCAAAGATAATACTAAAATGAAATTGTCTAATGAGTGACTCAAAAATGATTTAGAAAATTTTAGAAATGGAAAGAACAGTTTTACAAAAATTCTAGGAGCACTAGTATCACCAATGTATACTACTGGTTTTGGCTATCAACCTGGCCAGAGGCAGATTACAAAGAATAGATTTGTACCTAAATCTTCATAGTATGGTGCAAGTTACAGTTCTATAAATTCCTATGTCTCAACTAGATACATTCATGGTTTTAGATCAAACAATGTTTATCAGACCATATCCTTTAAATCTATTGATTATATGAAACCCAATAGGGAAATTTGGGTACCATAATTTCTTCTTTCTATCCTGTCTAGAGCCATGAAAATCTGTGTACGATAATCATGTTCTATCTAAAATTGTTTTTTAAGAAACATTCTTGAAAATTTCATGTTGGAAGACATGGTATTTGGAAATTGGATGTTCAGGACACATGACCAGAGACTATTCATGCTTGAAAATCCTAATCAAGGTTGATGGAGGATATTTCACCTGTGGGGATAACCCAAAAAGAATGATCATCATCTTAGGACAAATTGGTAACACTGATTCAATTTTAATTTATAATATTTTATTTAATGATATATTAAAATACAACTTTTTATATCTTTCTATGATATGTGATGATGGATTTAAAGTTAAATTTGAAAAAGATTCTTCTAATGTTTTTAATTCTTAAAATGATTTTGTGTTTACTGCATCATGAAATGGAAATTTTTATGATATAGATCTGAATTATTTAGCTACGAAAAATATTACCTATTTAAATGCTTTTCATATAGAATATTGGAATTGACACAGAAAATTAGGGAACTGAAATATACACTTACTTATAAAACTGACTAGGATGAACTTAGTCAGAGACCTACCTAAACTTGATTTCCCAGTTGAAAAAGTTTGTAATCCCTATCAAAAGATAAATAAACATAAAGTTTCTTTTAAATAAATGAAGGACAATTCAACTTTTCAACCTCTTGAGCTGGTTCACACGGATTTTTTTGGATCATCCATAGTTTACAATTTAAATGGGATGCACTATATTTATGTTCTAGTTGATGACTTTTATAGATATAAAATGGTATAATTTTCAGCTCACAAAAGTGAAACTCATTCTCACTTTATCAAATACTCAATGTCTGTGGAAAAACATATTGGACTAAAAATTAAGTCCTTAAGAAGTGATACTGGTTGTGATTTTGAAAATCAATAGTTTGAATCATATTGGTCACATAATGGCTATAGTCACAGAGTCTCTGTTCCTAGAATACCTCAATAGAATGGTGTAGTAGAAAGAAAAAATTGGACTCATCAATACATTCCTAGGAAAATTCTCAATGAATATGATTTACCAATTTAATTTTGTGGTAGAGCTGTTAATATAGCTTGTTACATTATCAAAAGAGCCTTGATTATACCAATTCTTAAAAAGTCCCCTTATTAGATTTGGAACAATTGGAATCCCAAGGTTAACTACTTTAGAGTTTTTGGTTGCAAAGTCTTTATCTTTAATAATATATATAATCTTGAAAAATTTACATCCAAGAGTGATGACGGATGTTTTCTCGGATACTCAATATCATGTAATGCCTATATAGTATTCTATAAGAGATCCAATTGTGTGGAAGAATATGTACACATCAAATTTTATGAAACTAATCCACATGATCCTGAGACCCCTCTTGAAAATCTTGAAGAAGATATGTCCATTCTATACCTTAATGTCAAGAACAATGAACCTGTTGTTAAGACAACCAATTCTAGAAATGTTCATGAATCTGCTACTTTTGTACCCTAACTAGATGAAATCACCATCCCTATCTTTTCTAGACCTAATAGAACCCTTAAAACCCATCCTCTAGATGCTGTAGTAGGAGATTTATATAGAGGGACACAAACTATAACATCTCTAAGAAACCAGGTTGAACATCAAGCTTTTCATTCACAGCTTGAACCAAAATATATCAATGTTGCTAAAAATGATGAATTTTGAGTGATGGCTATGCAAGAAGAATTAAATCAATTTGAAAGAAATAATGTCTGGGAACTAGTTGAAGGACCTAAAGACCCATTGACCATAGGAACTAAATGGGTTTTTAGAAACAAAGTTGATGAGTCTGGAAATATAGATAGAAACAAATCTAGATTAGTTTCAAAAGGATATATTCAAGATGAAGGAATAGACTATGAGGATACCTTTTCACCTGTACCTAGGTTAGAGGCCATTAAGATACTACTTTCTTATGTAGCTCATATGAATTTTAAACATTACCAAATGGATGTCAAAAGTGCTTTTCTAAATGGGTATATTATTGTGGATGTATTTTTTGAGCAACCCCACGGATTTACAAAAACATACTTTTCAAATCATGTTTTTAAATTTTCTAAAGCGTTATATGGTCTATTGGAAGCTCCAAGAGCTTGGTATGATAGACATAGCACATTTCATATTTCAAAATGTTTTACTAAAGGAATAGCATATCCAACTATGTCTATTAAAAGGATTTACATAGATGTTTTGATAGTGAAAATTTGTGTAGATGATATAATTTTTGGATCATATAAAAATTCATTATGTACTGAATTTTCAAAAATAATGCTGAATGAATATTAAATGAGTTTTACTGGAGTACATAAATTCTTCATTGGATTTCACATTTTTCAAAATAAAGATAGTATTAATTTAAATCAAAGTATATATACTAAATATATTTTAAAAAATTTGGGTTTGGATGGTAGTAAAGGTAGTGATACACCTATGAGTATCACATGTATGTTGGATGCTGATGAAACAAGAGAATCAGTGGATCAAACCAACAATAGAGGCATGATAGGGGGTCTGCTATACGTTAGTTCTAGTAGACCTGATATTATGTTCAGTGTATGCATGTGTGCTTCCTTTCAAGCTAATCCCTATGAATCTCATTTAAACTCTTTTAAAAGTATTTTCCAATATCTCAAATATACTCCCAATATAGGGCTATTTTATCCATGTAGACAACTATTTGATTTAATATGTTATTCCAATGATGAATTTTATGGTTGTAAGATAGATAGAAAACCCACCCCAGGGACATGTCACATGTTAGGAATGTAAGTAGTATCATGGTGCAGTAAAAAATAGAAATCAGTTGCATTATCTTCAATCAAATCAGAATACATTGCAGGTGGTAGTTTTTGTGCACAAATTTTGTAGATGAAACAAACATTACTAGACTATGGATATCAATTCAGACATGTCTCTATTATCTATGAAAACACAAGTGATATTTACATTCCTAAAAATCCAATATCACATTCTAGAATAATTCATATTGATGTATGAAATCACTTTTTGAGATATCATTATCAAAAGGGTGATATCACTCTTGAATTTATTGGGACTGAACATAAGCTTGCTGATATATTCACTATAACCATAAATTCAGAGATAATGAATTACATCAGACATGAAATAGGAATAATAAATTTGTAAAACTGAGCATTGTAAAATAGATCTTTGTAAAATGGATCTTTTAAAAACCAATCTTTGTAAAACTGATATTTTTAAAACAGATCTTTGTAAATCTGATCTTTGTAAAACCTATCTTTGTAACACTGATCTTTCTAAAACCGATCTTTGTAAAACAAATTATTGTAAAATTGATCTTTGTGAAACTGATCCTTGTAAAACTGATTTTTTATGAAACTGATTTTTATGAAACCAATTTTTGAGAAACTGATCTTCTTAAAACTGATTCATTGACACTGATACATTTAAGAGATGTTGTGTAAATTCTGTGTGCTTGAAGTGAAATGAAGTTATTTAATCTGTTTCAATTTTCCTTGTTTAAATTTTATGTTTTACGATCAATAGTCCCTGAATGATTTATTAAGTCCAATCCATTCCAACCTTTCACCTTCTCCAAAGCCATAAATCCTCCTACATTATGTCTCTCTCTCTCTCTCAACCTCTCAACCCAGTATGAATCAGTAGCTTCTCCATAACAAGGAATAAGTTTTCAATGGAGGAGCCTCAAAAGTCTCCTCCTGGAAAGAGATAAAGGGTGAAACTAGTGGGACTGGAAAACCAAGCTAAGAAAGTCGAGTTGTCACAGTTGAAAAGGAAGTGTCTTCTGAGTGGCTTTTGTCAAGAAAATCATCTCTGCTAAAAGTACTGTAATCTCAAGGGTGGCTAAGTTGGTTTATCAATAATGAATGAACTTATTATCCCAATATTGTTAACAAATTATATCAATATATAATTGTATCACCCGATTAACCCAAGGTTGTAAAGATGAAGTCTATAGTAAAGGAAAATGAAGTGGTTTTGTCTTTGATGAAATGGGATGAATACTTAGAGGTGCCTCATGAAGGTGTCTATGCTGACTATCTTGGTAATATTCCACCTACATAAAATTAGTTTTCATATGGTGATGCTCTTAATGATCTCACTAGAAATGATGAATCCCAGAGAAATGTTTCAAATGAATTTGAAGGAGAAGTAAGATTTCTTTTAAAATTCATTCAACATCAAATCTGCCCTTGGAAGGGAGATTTCTCTGTTTTGAAATATCAGGATGTGTTTTTGATATTTTTGTTGAAACAAAGAGTAAAGGTGAATCTTTGAAGATATTTTATAGTATATATTTCTGATTTTATTAAGCCATCAATGAAAGCCACGTACTTATACTATCCTAGAATAATTTCTGATATGTTAATGAAATTAGATTATGTGGAAGATGGAGATGAAATGATAACTGCATGTAATAATTTCTTTCTTCAAAAAGAAATTTGTAAATGAATGACGATATTCTAGAACCCATGGAAGATATGTTGGGTAGGAAATGAAGAAATATTATATGAGGAGTTCAATCTGGTTGACCATTCCTCTAAACCAAAGGATCAAGATGATCCATGTCTCAAACCTGGAGAGGTTCTAATCTATTCTGATGAGGAAGGTGAGGCTGAAGTGCCTAGGGATAAAATATCTGTTATTGATGATAGGAGGGATCCTGATATCACTAAAATTCTAATGAATATGACCTATGGACCTCCTAGTACACCTATGGAACTGCCTTCAAGAGAATCTATTCTAGGTGATGAAGAAGAGGAAGAAACTGATGTTACTAGAGTTGAGGGTTATGTCAGAAAATAAGATGTGGAATCTGATGATGATGATGACAATACTAATAATGATGATGATTATGGTGATGATGCTTATATTTTTAATGATGGAGGAAGTGTAGAGCATGTGGGTGACTCTCTTAAAGTGGGACAACAAGGGGTTGACAGATCCAGTGAAGATTTTATTCATGGAGTTGGTGATGGGAGAGAGCCTGCTGATCAACAGGCTAATGATCATAGAGATGTTGGAAATAAAAATAACACTCTATCCCATTTCTTAAAATCAAGAAATAATTCAGGAATTGAATGATATTATGGCAGCTGGCCTATAAGAAGAAGATATAGTTCATCTGCCCCAATTTGAGGAAGTACTTGATGAAGCTGAAGAAGCAAGAGCTCAGGCAGAACATGAAGTTCGGTTGGTTCATGTCCCTAGACAAGGTTTTATTCCCAAAGACTAGGATGATGAAATTGGTGATATAGATTTTAATCTGGAGCCCCATGGTAGATGTGTAAGAATGGATACCGTTGAGCCAAGAGATTGGACTTGTGCTAGAATGTGGAATAGTAATCCAAAATATATTTTTTTCGGGTTAGAATATGATTCAGATGAAGAGATGTTACCAACTCTTCTGGTTCCTCAAGTCCATACTGACCCAGATCTTGCTACAACTATTCCAATGGTTGCATCTTCAGTAGTAGACCTAGATTCTCAATCAGTGCAAAGTGACTATGTCACTAAGGCTGATAGAGATAAATTTAATAATTAGATATGTGAGTCCATGCTTGCTTCAATGGGATCCTGAAATGAGGCCTCCGCCTCTTTAAGTATCTCAGATGGTGATGCAGTAAAAATTTAATGAATTATGATTCAGATAATTCATCCGAATCTTATTAATATAGCAGAAACTCTTATTAGACAGAACACTTTTCTTAGAGAAGAAGTAAGAAAAATGGGCAATGAGCCGAGTTCCATGACATCTGACCTCAAAACCTATTTTAGTGGTGTTCTGAGAGTATTTTGTAAGTTGGTAACTCATCTACTCAATGTTCATTTTAAAATGTTGAAAGAGGAGCTGTGAAAAATGTTGACTGACCAATCTAGTTCTAGGAGTTGGAGAAGTACTATTACTGATTTAGAGTCCCTCAAGACTGTGATGAGAGAGAAAGTTCATAAACACCAGATTATTTTAGATAATTAATCCCTTGAAAATGTACATTGGAATACATATCTTGTGTCCAATATTGTCAGATAATGCACCAATGAAGCCTCCGCATCTCAGATGGAAATTTTGGAAAAAGTGGATAATTATTTCACTAAGATATATACCAAGCATGATCTCATCATCAGTTTCAAATTTATTGTAGAAAATGTTCAAATTCCCCTAGTCATAGAAGCCTTCAAAAAGAATGTTCTCTAGTTGAAAGAGTTTACACTTTTACTGAATGAGTTTATGGAAAATAAGGATAAATTTGAGAAGGAAATGCAATATGGAGGAGAAGTCATCAATGACTTCATCAACCTGCTCAATCCATATTTTCATGTTAAAGATGAGGCTATTTTGGTCCCTCCATCTGATTCAATTAGTAATGCCTCTCGGCCTTATGCTTCAATGACTGTATCTCAAGATCTTACACAGATTTGATCGATCATTACTGAGTAGTTTCCCAGTCACGTGCTGTTCGAGAGAAGGCCTAAACTTACAGCCATTGTTCCTACCAGAGTTTCCATACCTGGTGTTGTCATCCGGTCTCCTCCATCCTCTAGCACTCCCAATCCTTCTCCTATGGATCCCTCGAAAAAATTAAATGCTCTTATGTTTCCCAACCCCTAGTAATGGATTGTATATTTTTGATATGGATTTGTTCTTTTTGATTGTTTTCTACTCTTATGATTTTGAATGAAAATTCTCGTAGTATCTCTCTTTTATCCTATTTTTCTTTTCTAATTCTCACCTTTTGTTAATCCCAAAAGGAGGATAATGTCAGAATAGCAAACGAGAAAGGGGGAGGATGTAATGATGATGAGACAACAAGGGTGGCATATAATATTCTTAATCTATCTAGTGAGGCAGAGATCTGTTTTAAATAAATTCTATCAATGTCAAACATTAGTTATATTGGAAATGTATATTCAACCATGTTTATTATATATATTTGAATATATGTCATAATTTTTTATTATCAAAAGGGGGATATTGTTGGAACATTAATGATATATTATATTTCATAATCACAAATAATTTCAATATACATATTCATATCTTTCATGCCACTTTTAATATCTATATGTGAATCAAGTTTGTCAAATAGAAGCATATAATTTACTAAGTCAATTGCATATAATTAATTAAATCAATATGTTTTCAAAATTATTTTTACATATACATTGAATAACAATTCATCTTATAGTGGTTTATTCAAGAAAGACACTATACAATTTTTCTTAAACTGAAGCCAACACACTGAAACTGAAGAATGGTAGATCGATGTATGAATCATCGAAGTCAACATACCAAAACCGAAGTTGACAAACCAAAACTGAAGTAAAACAAATAGATGTTATCAAACTGAATTTGAAACACCAAAACCGAAGTTGACACAACGAAAACGATGTATGACAAACTGATGTTATCAGACCGAAGTCGACATAGTGAAACCGAAGTCAACACAACAAATTTGATGTTGACACACTGAAACTGATGTACGACAGACCGAAGTATGATAGACCAAAGTTGACCCACTGAAGATGTAAGATGGATGTTATCAAACCGAAGACAACAGACCAAATATTACTCACCGAATGATATAAATAACTTCTTCCATTTTAAAAATTAAAATTTATTTTTTACGGTCATATGTAGAACAATTAATGTTTTTAACAATAATTTAATGTTGTCTATATGGTAATCCATAGACAAGTACGAGGTAAATGCACATGCAAAGATCATTATGTCTAGAGGATCATGGAGTATAAAAGGACCTCATCTTTTATGGAAAAGATGATGTGGAGATAATAATAATACACATTGAGACAGACACAAGTGTGAGAATACGAAAAGAAAAGAACACAAAATGTATTCGAATAACACTTATACACATCAAGAACAGAAGTTCAAAAAGGATATTCAAGATCCATTTGGAATACTCTAATATTTAAGTGGAACATCTCTTCTTGAAGTGAAGAAACAAAATCATGACACTCAGTTTTCTAGAAAACTTCCATAAGAGGACCCAAAGCTTCATCTACTTCAATATAAAAGATTCCAGAGTTACATTGACCTCACACATGATAATTCTAAACTCTTCTCTATATTCTTTCTTTGCTATGATCATATATTCTTTATACATTACGAGCAGTGTGTCCTTCTGTCTGTTTTGACACACACTGTCTCATGTGAATAACTGAAGGATTTCTAATTCCTATCTCAATATCATTATTACAATATTGTATCCCACTATGGATAGTGGTAGAGGTCAAGTGTGACCTGGACAACCTATGTTCTTTTGTTTTTTTCAAACGTAGAACTGTGGTAGAGGTGTGAGGACTGGGACAGTCTATGAACTGCTGTCAAAACCCCGATCATGGTGTGGATCATAGATTATATTAAACTATTTTAAAGGAGTAAGTCTCTGCTTGAGACTGAACCTCTTGTTTAAAAACTGCTATGCATTTTGGCTTGGAAATTCTATTTTTAAAATTCCACTACAAAGTGGTTTAAATATAAATCTATTTTAGTGTAACTAAGATAGTTAAAATAGTAACAGTATTTATTAATTATAAACTAGTAGGTTATATTAAATATCTAATATAATCGTTAAATTAGATTAAATGAGAAATAATCAATCACTTGAGAACCTAACTGCACAATTACTGTATTACAAATTCACAACAGATTAGCATGTTATTTTTACTAAGGGAGTTTTAATAAAAATCGTTTAAACCGAAATTTTTAATTGGAACTCAATTCACCCCCTCTTGAGTATCCACTACAACAACAATATTTTTTATATGATATTTAAATAATGAAAATTATTTTATGAATATAGTATATTTAAATTTATTCCAACATTATAACCCTTTATGCAACTTGGTGATGAAAAAAACTAAATCATTTCCTAGAGACGGTAATTCGTACACACACACACATGGTGCTTTAATTTTTTATTGAATTGAATAAAATAAAAATGAGGTTTTATAATAATAATAATTAAATATAATTATGTATATTATTATGGGGTTATTAATTAGGTTCTTAAAAAACAGTAAATAGATAATAAAATTAAAATGAAACATTATTTAAAAAAGATTACTTATTAGTAACTGAACATCCTTTAAATATATATTTTGGGTATCAAGGATTTTTATTATAGAATAAAATGAAACATGGATATGAATGGTTACAAATGTAATGGGATATTATCTTTCATGATATATGGCTCAATGATATATAAAGGATTGCGTAATTAGGTTTCCTTTAATAATGGGAGTGAATGGAACTTTTGGAATTTCTTGATAGATTAAACTATAATAAGACTATTATAGATATAAAAATTCCCAATTGGACTATATAAGAATATAGATATCAATTTAATACCATTTATTATCACTTTATCCTAATTTAGTATTTCACTTTTAAAAAATAAATAATAAAACAATTTTATACATAAAGTATCATTAACGGAAAATTTGATATTATTGTTTAATGTGTCTTTAAAATAATCAACTAAATAATAGAAAAAATTTATTTACATCCTAATAATGTCATTTTAATATATAATTTTCTCTTTCAATATTAATTAACTCAAATTATATTTGTTTTAATATCATTACTATGAATAATTTTAATGATCAATTAATTGAAAAATTATGTCATCAGGGTTCTATGACAACTTGAAGTAATTAAATATTCCATAAAATTAATAATAAATTAATATTATCAAGATATGTATTTTATATTTTAATGTAATATTTATATTGAAATATATTTTTTCGGTAACACTATTTCATAACAATTAATGTTATTTTAAATATGATTTTTACATGTATGAATTGTCCTTACATAAAATAATATAAAGGAAAAAATCATATCCATGTTTCTCCCAAATATACTTAATTTTTCCCTTGTATTATTAATGAATATATATATTCAAAAAATAATATTCAAGAACATTTTTTACTTTTTTAATGGCTTTTATAATTTTAATAAAATTAATTTCATCAATTTCACTTAAATTCGCATAAGCACCTCATTATTGTTAAATAATCATTAAAGGTAATAAGTTCATATAATTTTATTTAATATATGTTACTAATAAAAAAAATAATTCATTATGTTCAATATAATCCATTTTAATTTTCAAATATGTATATTATCTAATTTCTAGGTCAAAAATGCTTATTTAATTTCTTAGTATGAAATTTCATTCCTTGTGAAATCATTGAAAAATAATTTAGATTCGATTCTTATTATATATCTTCATTGGAAATGAGTTTGATATTTATCACGAAATAAATTATAATTTACATTTTATGAATTGTTAATATATTATTCTTGTATTATATTATCATAATTAAGTATAAATATATGTTTATAAACTTTTTCTAACCAAATTATGTCTTGGAAATTTCATAAAATATATCATCATAAAATTAATTTACATGTCACTATTAATGATTAATTATATATTTTTGAAAATCATAATAAATTCACCATTAAATAATTTTGGTATGATGCTTTTATAAATTATTTTAATTTTTTCAAATAAATATTATCCAACTTTCTTAAAAAATAATATTATTCACCCCTATAAATAAAAACAACAATAATTTTAAAGAGAATTTATTTATTAACATTAAATGTCTTACTTATTTGTTTTCTTTTAAAAAAATTAGAAATAAATTTATATAAAATAGTAGTATTTTATATATTTCATAGTTCATTATTTATACTTTATTCCTATAAAATAAATGGCTATCATATAATATTCACATTCAAAGACTAATATTTCATTTTCCTTAATGCTTTGTGTTCTGTATCATGTACGTTATCAAACATAGTGATTTATTTTAAAATATTGGGATGTTAAACGCATACACATGGAATGATCAATGATATGGTCGGCTGTGGATCTATATCATGTACAATAATTCCAATATTTCAACTTATTATTTAGAAGTTACAGTCAATAAAATTACATTATAAAAAAGAACTTATAGGATACATCCTAAAATAATATTTTTTTCAATTTTTTTCAGAACATACGATGTAGACATATTTACCATACCATTTTTTATATTTATTATGAATTCGACTACATATTCATGTGTTTGTTTTATTTTTTTGGTCCATTTAGTAGTTCGCAAGAACATGTTGCTTGAACAATTGTGAGCGTATACCATGAACATACATTTATGGAACACTCACAAGACAAAATTAAAAATATATTAAATTAGAGTGTGAATGTTTCTTAATTATTTGATTTTAGAACAAAAATTTGAAATCTATTTTTTTATTTCAAAAAACAAATTACATTTATATGTTTTTATTTTTTAACATAATTCATGAAAAATTAGTTTTAGTTTATATCTGTTATTCCATTTTTATGTTATTTTTGGAGATTAATAAATTATGTAAAATAGATATTGAATAAGCAGAGATATGTTTATGGAAATTTATGTAATGAATATTGATTTATTATAAATAAATGATTTATATAGAAGTTATTACAATAAAATGTTACATGTAATGATTTATTTAAATTATATTTATTGATTTATTTTTTATGAATACCCGTGAGTTAACGATTAAATTAATATATTTCCATTCCCAAGATATATCTTATAAAATTTGTCCAGTTAATTTTTTGAGTATATATCGTGAGTGAAACTCATTAAATTTTTCTATGAGAACATTATTTTATTATCATAAAATAAATGACTTTATGGAATCACATTTAATATGATTGGGGAATGTTTTTTATTGTGTCGTTTTTCATGATACCTTCCCTAAAAAAATTTATATGTATGATTATATAATCCATGAATAGATTTTGATATTTATGAACCATTATACAAGACTATATTTCAATTTTTTACTCTATAATGTGTATATTTCCTGATTATCAAATAGAAGAATGTGGGGGAGATATTTTCACTGTTGAAGGAGATGTATAAATTGAAATTGATAAGATTAGTGGTGATTTTTCATGTATATTGGACACATATTAATAATTATTATCATTAAAATTATTAAAAATTTAAAAAAAACATGTTAGGTATTGATGGATAAATTTTTTTCATTTCTTGTCCATTGATTTATGATTTTTTGGATCTGTTTTTGTAACCATTACCCTAATAGATAATATCGTGTGTCCCATTTATTACATTGGCATACATACAAAGGGTAAAATATTATAGTACCAATGTATATATATATATATATGTTTTTAAGAACAATATACATATATGATACCATTTTTATATTGTTTAATAAAATAAAAATAAAAATAATTTAATAAATTTTGTGCACTTAATGTCATTGTAATTATAATTCTTTATATCATCATGAAAGACGAAAATTAATCGTTATATTAGATATAAAGAATGGGATACAAAAAATGGAAGATATCATCGATATGTGAATAATCAATATGTAAATTAAATATGTTAAAAACATTCCATTTAATGAATAACATGTCCATTAAAATTTGATAAGGAATAAAAAATATGAAACGATAAATAACTAAACCCACATTCCATTTATTCAATAAGCGAGAATGATATGATTGTAAATATTATATCATAATGAAAATATGAATGATTTTAATAAATAGTAATGATTTAAATTCCTCATTATTGGATGTGATGTCCTTGGCCCATGATAAATCAATCATCAAGACCATTCACAAGATAGTTTAAAATACATATAGAAAACCCTATTAAAGAATTTTAAATTTATTTTTCAATTGATACCTACAAATGAATCAAAGAGATACATAATATTTTCTCCTACCCATAATAGAAATTTCATATATTTATTTATAAATAAAATAATCCAATAAATTCATTAATTTATATTCTTTATCAACATGTA
The DNA here is from genome assembly GCA_963277665.1 of Viscum album. Taxonomy (NCBI): domain Eukaryota; kingdom Viridiplantae; phylum Streptophyta; class Magnoliopsida; order Santalales; family Viscaceae; genus Viscum; species Viscum album. The sequence goes on from OY728146.1 coordinate 1,299,261,762, forward strand.
TCTATATTGAGTAAATATTACAAATTCATCAAGTTTTCCCAAATTAATAAAAAAAAATCAATGTATAAATCTTATAAAATAATGGTGTAAGGTTTATGAAATAATTATATCTATCATGAAAAATATGATTATTTTAGATAAATATAACATCAAATAAATAATTATTATACGAATCTTATGGTTTCATGTTAAATATAACAATCTCAAAAGAAAGTGAGATACTGAAATAACTTTTATAGCATTGTAATTTTCAACCCAAATCCACTAGGATGATGTTATTCAAATTGATGCTTAAATAGAATTCATTTATTAATTAATAATGATTTTACTAGTCTATGGTGAAATATATACAACACATAAAATTGAATTTGTCCATATAAAATATGTTTTAATTGAATATTAATTGAGTAAAAATATCCTCAATGCATCTTCATTTTGGTTTATTGTGATTTAACCATTGGTATAGTGGATTTAGAAAATTAATTAACATATCAATGAAAAATAGTAATATTTATAAAATCAAATATTATACCCCATCCAATAATAAGCTTTCATTAGTTTCCTTGTTTCAAGTGTTCGTTTTCTTGTATTCTCATTATTTAATTCATATTAATGATAAGATTATTATGATTATAACATAGATATGACATTTACAAAATAATAACCCTGAAATAATTTCCATATTCACTCCTAAATTTATATTTATACCAATAATAAAATATTGTAATGAAAAATGATATATGTTACAGTCATAGAGATGATAAGTAGTATATACGCCTTAGTAATTCTTACATTAATAAATGTTTGGTATGGAATGGTGGTTAGTATAACATTATATTTTTTGAATCATAATTATAAAATAAATAACAAAAAATTTCTTTAAATATAAATACATATATATATATATATATATATCACCCATGTGTTATGGTGTTGAAAAGATAGTCACATCGATTTGTGGAGATTGTAATCCACATGTCCACGAATGATGTTATACGTTGTAATTGTTAAAAAATATATAATTTTATACTGATATGTGATAATCATAAATTTTTCATGAACATAATTATTTTTTTATGAATGTCACATAAATTCACTAAAATATTCTTTATTACCTTCCATGTACTGAATTAGTGAAAAAATAATCATATCGCTTCACGGAATGGTTTTCCATAGTAAACACTAGTGAAATTATCGTAACCCCTATGTAAGAGAATGAAAAATGGCTATATAAATGAAATTGTGACTACAATAGTTTAATATATATATATATATATCATATAAAACATTATATCAATCATTGTAGACAACCATGAGAGGTTGTAATAGAAAACACAATGACATCGGTTTTCGAGCTTGTAGTATTCCAATCATAAGAAATATTATTTTGTAACACATTTTATCGATGTGCAGGGGTTTTAGATCATGATAATTACATTAAATTATCTCAATATGTACGATATTATGGTTTTATTTTATAATATTTTTATAATAACAATTTATTTATTTAGATGAAAACTTAAAAAATTGTGTGTTGATGGCTCTTAAAACTTCATTGGGTATCCTTAGTTGGTATAAAATCTATACTTACTTGGTTGGATGTATACCCAAACTAATTATTCTAGGATGAGAGGATTTAATTATTAAAGAAATTTAGGCTAGTTTTGGTAAAACCTAATGAATAGAGTTATGTGATTTAGTGATTGGAGTGAGTTACCTTTTGAATGTGAGGAGGGTGGAAATTTGATAAATACTCAAATGTATTCACTACTGGGATGTCAATATTATGCCATGTCCCTCTAAAAAAAAGTAATGGATTAGAGGGATAACTTGGTTTGAAAGACACATCCGTCACATTAAATAAAAATATTTTTATGTTATGTAATTCCATAGTCTCTATATTTATTCAATTATTTCATTTTAATTTCTTCCCAGCATAACAAATACTTTTATCCTAAATAATTTATCATTTCATCCTAAAAGGGATAATTATTAGAAAATTTTTACCTCCAAAATATATGTGTTAAATTGAATTTATTATATAAAAATCATATGTGTGTTGAAAATTAATGTTTACAAACGTGCATGTAACAGGGAAAAATAAAATTTTATCCTTAACTCCACTAACAATGTTTTAACTATTAAGCAATTATTATATTCATCAAAGAAGACCAACTATTACATTATTTGAAATTATTATATATTGGTTAATATTAAATAGTTAGATTGTTTAATAAATTATTTTTTGTTATTAAATCATTTAATAAAATATAAATTATTATAAACTAATAGAAATGAAAATATTGAAGTTATTTTTTTAATTATTACTAAAAAATTTCAAGATAATTATAGAATTATAATATATGATTTTCAATCCTATTTTACACGATTTAAGAATCTTAAAATTAAATTAATATAATAATTTATTTAGTTTACCTCACAAGTAATATTTTGAGTATCATATATTTTAAGCAAATATTATAAAAATAATTCATAGATCGGTGTTTAATAAGCATTTGAAATAATTATATCATTTATAAAAGATAAAATAAATTTTCATGATAAAATAAAACATTAATATTTCTAGGTAGTATTTCTAATTGAACATATGATTATTTGTTCCTCTCTAAATTATATTTTTATATTAAAAGCAAGGGAGATTTTCTTTTTCTCATTTTCATTTCATACCATGTTGTATATCTCAAATTCATAGAAATGTGTCAATAAAAGATAATAATAGAACATAATGTAATAATATTATAAATATGATAATAATGTTTAGGTTGTAAAAGTTTGTTAGACATTTAACCCCTTACAAATAATGTTAAACCCATGTTAAAAACATTTTTTACTTTAATTAAGGTAATTAATTGAAACATTATTCATTAGTTATTATGATTAAAAATTAATTTCCTCTTATTACATTATATATATTATTACTAATCAAAAAATGGTAAAATTTATTAAAAATTCATTTTATAAATGTGTGATAATATAAATTTAAATTAATTTTTCATATATTAATAAAGTATTATTTGTAAATTGATAATTTTGAAAAGTATACAATGTTAATTTAATGAAAATTAAATATTAAAATGAATGAAATTTTATAAATTTTACTAAATAATATATAATTTAAGTACTAACTCTTTAAAAGAAAAAAAAAATTATATTTATAAATAATTGATATTAAAATATACTTTTCAATTAAAATATTTTTTTATTATTCACTAAAATTTTTAATAATTTATAAAAATCCCATTAATTAACAATAATATTCTTTCTGAAGTTTGACTTGAAAAATTATTTTCATTTTATCAATTAAATATTCTAATTGTATCACATATTAATTTTAAATAGATATCACGAAGCTTGTCAGAACAATGTTTTTTTAATCTTAGTAATGTGTGCATCACAAGATATCTACAATGAAAATTTATTATAAAATTATATTTTTAATATTTTTTGTTTAAAAATATACAACCTTATTTCAATTTCATACAATAAATTTAATCTTGATCTCGGTATCAATGATTTTTCATTTGGAATTATCATTATTAAAACTCATGTATTGTAAACATAGTTAATAAAATATCTACTTAACAATATAGGAAGGAGAGTAAATATGTCATATGGAATAATAGATAAAAATGATTCAAAATAGTTTAAAATTAATGTTAAATGAAACACTGATATGGAATAAAAATATATATAATTGTATAGAGTGCTAGAAGTCATTTATGAAAACAATGTAAGTGATGATTATAATATTATGGACCTTAGAAAAAAAATTATCGATGATTTTAATGATGATTTGATTAATGTAAAATAATGTAATGCGATAGTTTTTTCATCACCATTATCCAAATTATTTTTATTTATTTTAATATGAATAAATTTAAGTAAATATACATGCCTCTTAATTTACAATTTCATTGTTATAATTTCATAAATTAGTTGTGTTTAAATCAATATCAAATTCATCAATTACTCTAAGAAATAAATATACATAAATTTATATTTATTCATGAAGAACTAATATCCAAATTTAATGTATTTTAATATCCCTTAAAGTATAAGAAATATTTCCATTTAACTACCTCTATTTTTAAAAACCAATATTGTCTGCACATGTTATCCAATTTTCATAAATCTACATATAGTAAAGTAATACATTTAACAATATATCTTTTTACAGTGTTCATCAAAAAAAGATTCATAAATGGTAATCCTTATGTATATTCCAAAATATTATTATCTCTAACATATAAAAAATCCCACAAAATTTCAAAAATAAACTTATCATTAATCACCAAACAACAATATGTAGCTCTTAGTTGTCCCTAACACTAAAATGTATATAGCATCATCATGTATTATATTTAAACATGTAAATAACATAAATTAATTTTTACTATGATTCAAAACATTAATTATTCTGTATTCTTTATGTAAAAAAAGATATTGGATATATTCTTCAAATACAAAAATTATTTAAACTCCATCAATGAGAGCGTTAAAAAAATTAAAAAACCTTAGATATCAGTTCCAAGGTAGTCAATATTATTAAATTTACATTATCCTTATCAATAATATATATATCAATAAAAATAATTTCAATATTAGGAAAATATTAAGGTTTATATTTCCTTAAATCATGTTCATTCGAAGATTTTAAACTTCACACACAATCATTTTCTTGGTCCTCAGTATCGTTCAACATACACTATTAATCCCATATTGACAAATGAATGAAATAAAATCCTAATAAATTTCATAATTTTTATAACTAGGTTTTCATTTATAAAATAATCAGTTAAATAATCCACGAGTCAAAACACCATATCATTAATCATTTCCCTTTGTCAATGGTGGTAGGATAAACTAGAATGTGACCCATTCTATTCTTTTGTTGTATATAATTATGATATTTAGAGAATTCGTTTTCAAAATGCCCCATATCTTTTCTATATAAGCCTTAAACATTTGGTGAATATTCTATTCCCTTTAAATCATGACAATGGGGGATTTTTTCATCACACATATAGAAAAATTCATTTCAATTTATACGTATACCATGAAGTTTCCTTCCAAAAGTATCACATGGTAAAAAATACATATATCCGAACATACATTTATAGATATGTTTTTCCACCATCAATTTTTTTTCATTGTAACCCATTATATTTATAATTTTTTCCTTATTCTATATTCAAATTATATTATTCCCTCCTAATATGTAAATTATTGGGGGACTCATTCCAATTGAAATATAGGATAAATACTAGTAATGAAATTACCACTATAACTATTTCTCAATTCCTTTTATATGTTTGTTTAAACTAAATAATGAAACCCTATATATCGATATATTAAGTTATGTGTCTTAAAAACTAAAAATTGAAATAAGGGGTATATGATATTGGGTCCCACTCATCACTGAAAGTTCAAATTAATTGATAAATATTGTATAATATATTTAATTCTTAAATAAATATTCCTTCAAATTAAATTTCTGTATCAAGTAAATGATATTGATATAACAAAATTTCCCTAGTTAATCAAATAAAATTTAATGTAAACATAATATGTAATGAAATTATTTTGATTAGTGAATAACTAAATACATTATTAATGAATATGTACATATAATAGAATTCGTTTTTCTGATGAAAATGATTATGAGAAATATATTTTTTCAAAAGATATTTAATAATCAAAACTAAAATAGAAATTGAAAAATATGTTTTACAACATGGTAATTTTCATATCAAATAAAAAAGGAGAAAATGAATCAATTTTAATTATAAATACCTATAAATATGAATTATTTATTATAATACATTCCAAAGGGTAATTATGTACCCCACGTTAAATTGGTGTTCTAGATAATAATAAATTATACTCCGTGGAATGCAAATTTATTTGAAATACATTAAATTATGAATCCTTTTTGTTTAATGAGATTTAAACTCTTGTATTGTGGTTAAAAAAATTAGTTAACATACAATATAACCATATTAATTTTTATAATATTTAATACGATGCTTTTATAACATATTATAATCTGTTAATAAACAATGATTCATTATTTTAATTTTTTCTGGTTTCAATTACATAGTTTTCTCATTCATTCATTATCATGAATGTTATATTTGTTTTACCTATTAAATCATAATATCATATATATAATTTATTTTTTTAAATAATTAACATATTTATAAATTAATTATTAATTTCATACTAGTAAAAAATTATTGTTTTTAAAAAATTATGATTGGTGTAATCAAGGAGATGGTATATCGTATGTACCCATATGTAACATTTACATTTATCAATAAAAATTATATAATTTTAGAATATAATATTTATACCATACAAAATGATCATAATATCAAATATACCATATTTGTTTTTAAATTTACACATATATATATACCATCCAGGTGGTGTTTTGAATAATAAATAGTCTCATCGCTTTGTAAAGTTGCTAGTTCACATGAACAAGAATGATGCTATTTTCATTATGTGTAAAATAGGGATATGATATATATTTTTTTGAAAATGAAAAATATTTCATAATCATAACAATAAATACATTTATATCACATATATTAATTATACTTTTTATTATCAGGCATGTAAATCATATATGAAAAACCATAACACCGCTTCCCTGGGTGACAGGATGCCTAATAGTCAAGTGATATTTTTTCATCCATTGTGTAATAGGTAGTAAATGGTTATATATGATATAATGAATAAATATTTATAATTTTGTTATATATATATATCATATATTTAGTTAATATCCATCATAATATACAACCATTGGATGTGGTAATCAAAAAACAAATGATGTTGTTTCGCATGGTTGTTTTCCTTTGTACACACCAATGATTACTTCATAACCCATTTTATGGAATTTTATATCTTTTTTGTGTTGAGAATAAAAAAAGTATATACAAATATATGGATGATTAATAATTTATTATATAATCATGTTTTTATTTGAATTTAAGGTGGTGGAGAAATAAATATAATTAATATTCTTGTCAAAGAGCATTACCTCCCATTCAGGTATCCTAAAAAATGTTTCAGTAAAGAAATCCTAGGTTAATTTTATGAACATAGTATGGAAAATAATATTTTATGAGATACATTTTCAATTTAATTTAGTATTTTTTGTCAGAGAAAATGTTCATTAAATTCTTTTTTAAATGATTGGAGTGTGTTAACTTTTATAATTTAAGAGGGGGTATTTTGGTAAAAAATCAAAAATATTATTTGTATTGAGGTCACTATTATCTCATGTGACTAAAAAAAGATAAATAATATATTAAATGGTTTATATGTTATATAAAAGAATCCCCGCCCAATATAATCTCATTTTTATCATATTTTTTATAGTAATTAATTGAACTCAAGTTTACCCTTTCACATTTATTTACCACATAAACTAATCTATTTAAGAATATAAATTATGGCTCTATGACTAAAATAATAATATTAGTATTATATAATTTGTAAAACATAATAGTATATATAAAATATAATTTATTAAAAGAAAACAATATTTGTGTTGAAAATTAACATTCACACAGTTTCATGTAAGATGGAAAAAATCATTTGCACATTAACTGTGCTACCATATTTTATATTATTTTAGAAGTCAATATTGTTCTTCTATTAGAAATTTATCCCATTAATTTAACCTAGTTTATATTTATTAAAATTTAAAAGTAAATTTTTTTATTATATGTTTTTATTAATTTTAAATCATATAATAAAATATCACTTATTAAAAAATAAAATTATTTTAAATTTTTAGTATTCAATTACCTTGAATTAATTATATCGATAAAAATATGAAATACAATATATTATGATAAAAATAATTTCACATGATGTAATAAAAACAAATATTGTAACATTATAAATAATATATTTGACATCCCAATTAATATTTTTTTGCCTCATTTATTTTATATTATTAATATATAAATAATTTCTATATTGTTGTCTCTTAAGAATTTAATTGAATTATTTTATAAATAAAAAAGATCAAAATAAATTATAAAGAAAAATAATAATTTATCATAAAAAATAATATTAATATCTTAATATATTATGTTTCCATCATCCTATGGAATTCTGAATTTTAAAAGAAATGCATGTCTATTTTTTGTCTTATTATTTTCTTATCTTTTTATATATGTAATATTCATGTAATAGAATTCATAAAAATAATAAATAAATAAAATAATGGTATATTTTTATAAATATTTCAATGAATATTGATAGTATTGAATGTTTTACATGTTTTGAGGAAAAATATTCATTGATTTATTATGTTTATAACCAGGTAAAAATGTTTTACTTAAATTTTTGTAATAATTTTTTCCTATTTAAACTAATCATTAAGGTGTAATATTAATTTTACCGTAATAGATAACAAAAGATATCCGAAATCCAAATAATCAATCCAATTTTCAAAACTTATTTAATATAACTATTATAATTAAATTTAAAATTAATCTCATTGACAGAATGAAAACGTGGGTTAATAAAGTGATAATGTTTCAAATTTCAACTTTTTATATCAAATTTCAATATTTAAATGATTACATTGACCTCTAATGCAATTACTATCATAGAATTTGTCTATATTTAAGTTAAAATCAATTAAAAATATTATTTAAATTTATAAATAATTTAAAAGAAAAGATAGTTTTCAATTAATATCACATATTTTTTAGTATTCATGAAAAATGAACAATTACGTTAATATATGAAGAAATAAACATAAAATAAATTTTATATGATTATTTAAATCTTGTAATTTTTTTCTAAGATATTTTGAATATGTTTTGAAACAAATATTTCTTATTAAGGTCCTAATGTGTTACAAAACCACGTTTTACATAAACTCGTTGTTGTCTCTATCACATGCTATTGATGAAATTTAATTTATTTCTAAATTAGAAATATTATTATATATTGGTTTTAATATTATTTTGGATGATATGACAATTCAATATTAAAAATTTAAAAAAATTATAAAATGACTTGGAAAATATGGGAACAAGTAAATTAATCAATAAGGATTTAATTAATTTAACTATAACAAATTTAGTATCATTTGTTTGTGCTTAAGTGAGTAAGGGATATGTAATTTATTATATGATACAATTTATATTCATTATAATTATTATCATTTAATATTATTATGATTATATCATTTTTTCTATAATGATTTACATCGTAATTCCCACCATCATAAATCCTCTGAGACATTTGATGCTAATATTATGTCGATAATTATTAATTGTGATATTATTCATTATGGGGTAATGAATAGTTATGTTTCTCACTCATATGGTATATGACACTACCTTTATGTTTGAGAAAAAATCAAGTTACATTATGTAACAATATTCTTGAGAGAAAATAATTTTTGTGAGGTATATAGAATGGGGCATTCTTATAAACAACAGAAGAAAAAATTTGTTTGGAATGAAGGGTGTTGTCAATTAAATACATATATATTAAAAATCATGATTGATTGTTTTCCTTAAAAATTGAGCAGTTGAAACATCATTCAAATGTGATTTTAGAATTTTTATTTTCCCATTGAAAATTAATTTATTTTTATTAATTGATGATTAAAATTTCATTTCATAGAGTTACTCTGGGATAATATTTCAATTTTTATCCTTTAAGAATGGTATTAGATCATGTTTGTGGGTTATGAAATGTATAACTCAATATTAAAATTATAATATAATTTTTTTTTTATTTAAATGATATTATTATTTACAGTATTTATATTTCTTTATTAAAATTATTTAACGATATATTTTATTTCAATATAGAAAAAATCAGAAGACATGAAGAGAACATGCTGAATAAAATTTGTTCTACACCACTTCACCACACAGATTGACACTATCAGAATATATATGGAATGGAATAAATAATATTGGTATTACATTACCCATTTAATGAAAAGGTAATTTATGACATGATATATTGAATTCATAAATTTATTCTCATAATTAAAATGATAAATAATAATATATATTTATTTAGAAAACCATTATAAATGAAACACAAAGTGAATATGCATTCATGGAATGAATAGATTTACTAGATTTATTATAAAATTTTAGTCCACATTCCAATAAGGGTGATGATTTATTATTATAAAAAATTTATTTTAAATTATTTTTTGAGAGATGGAGACACATATTCTTGACATGATATTCACATGACCATCACCAACCATGTAATATAAAATTGTTGAAATCTGATTTGCCTTTTTCATTATGTGATTTTGTTCTATCTAAAATAAGGACATCTATTATTGACTCAGATTGATTTAGTACAATATCTTTTATATGAAATTATTAAATTAGGGATGTATTTATTACTATAAAATTTATTCTCAGTTTTCGAATGAAAGGGTATGGAGAATGGGTGATAATCTTGTGTATAAATTGTTATCAAAATAGTGTTTTTATTCAGGATACTCTATCAATTCTATAATGATTCTTCAGTCTCTCCATCTATCACCCCCATATTAATAATAAGAGCGGTTAGTTTCATTATTTTATTTATAATTAATTAATTTTTAATTGTGTAAATGGGGGTTATTTTAATTATTAGTCAGTGTTACGTAGTGTATTTCTCTTTCAGTTTCATTATCATTCCTTTTCTTTTATCGAGAATTTTTATGATATAATTGTTTAGTAATTTTTTTATGAAGGAATTGTTTATTTATTGAAGTAATGTAAATTGTGTGGATAAGTAAACTAATTCATAAACATTGTTTTTAATTACCTATTTTATCAATAACATATAACTTTTTTCCATATAAAAATAAGAATTTGTACATTAGAGATAGAGAATCTATAGAGTTTGTTTTATTTGATTCAACTGTAAAAATTTATAGATAACCATGATTTAACTAAAATTCAAAAACCCATAATCCCAAAATATCATTAATTTTTTACATCATCAATTAATTTATTTCAATACTAACAACATATCTTTTTTAGTCTACAACAATTAATAATAAATTTCCAAAAATATTCTTCAATAGACACAGTGGTTTGACCATCAATTCGTCACAAAATTACTTAAATTTTATATTTTAAAACATGATTTTATCTTTTAAAATATATTAATTTTTAGTAGTCCCATATTTTATAACCATACAATATGGTCAAAAATGTTTTTAATTATTTCTTATAGGTCTAAAAGAAATTAATAATTTATTAAACACTATAACAATTGGTAATATCTAACTATATGTAGTCTGTGGTATGTTAGCATTCAAACAGAACATATATAGTTTGTAAATTCTCAAATAAATTATATCTTTTGAATTATTGTGTGATGAATTTGGGTTTGTAGAATCAATTTGGAGAATGAATTACATATTCAGTAATTATGCATTAGTGTGTGTAGTGAAATATGAATTTAATGCATTTTATCCATCACCATTTTTGATGTTGAGAAAATCGAGCCATTTTTTTAGTTTTCCATATGTAACAAGGAAAGTCATCATTCATGTTCTAAATTTCAATGGATTATTCCACAATTAAGTCACCCCATATCTTATTTAAAAAGAATTATAAAAAATTAAAACATTGCTCATGTATCACTCTTAGGTAAATTATGGTTGTTTTTTATATAGTTTTAATTTCAATGGACTGATGGTCGTGTAACATGTAGTAAATGTAAATAGAATAAAACTATAGAGATTTATCCTAAGATAAAGGTTATATGAAGATAAAGAATACACTATACATACACCCACATATTTTTATCACATGAAATATGATGGACTATTTTCTCATGCTATTCATGACGTATAATAAAAATACAAAGAATCGCGATGTACCCTATAAAATTTATTAAGGAGTAAAAATCTATTTAAATGTACTAGAATCAATTATCCAGGTTTCATTACCCCTCTCACATTTATTAATCCAAAACCAACATTAAATATGTATAGAAACACTTGAGATATATAAAATTACTATCATTAAAACTTAATAACCCATGATAATATCTTATTTATTTACTTAAAAAAATCTCAAAACCCATAGGGTTTATGTATGAAAATTATTACCCTTTTCTAGGTTGATAATGGGTGTTAATTTTATTATTAAGTATTAATTGATGATCAAATATTAATCATATATATTGTGTGATTATTTCGAATAATGCTGAATTTTTTTAATAATTTGATAAATACTCAGACTATATCTAATTAATAATTATATATAGTTATTATTGAGATAAATGTAGAACACATGTGTTTGTGGTATTATATATTCGTATATTTAATGTCACTGAATGAGTGTGACTAAATTTAGGGCTGAGAGAATCAATTCTGAGAAATAGATACAGGTTCAGTAACATTTAGAATTATTTATTCGTGTTGTAATAATTTAAACTGATTCAACAAAATTTTTAATATTTCGTGTAATAATTCCCTCGGACTTAGTGTTTCTTGTCAAATCTATTAATTACCCATTAATATTGTCAAATAATATGTGATAAAATGGAATCAGATGACCTAATTACATTTTTAAAATATTTTTACATGAATGTAATGTAATTGTCATGAATCGTTATTAAATAATTAATTAATGTTTTATATTTTTTGATTAAATACATTTGTGAGATGCTCATTCCATGAAAATTATGAACTTAACAAAAACAAAAACAATACCCTTGATCTAGAGTAATGTATGTGGATGAATATGAATAAATCAATCGATGAAGAAAACAAACTAGAAATTGCAGTTGGTGAAGTACAAAAAATGAATCCATGATTAAAAGAACACATGGAATGTTTGAATCCTTCCATAAAGGGTTGGTTATGATAATACCCATTCCAATAGTGGATTCCACTCATTAGAAAATCAATATATCAATAATCCAGATGATTTCTCAGATGTTAGTTTTTTTGGATTACTATAAAAAAATATGACTGCACAACTATGGATCATTCATGAAAATTGTGTCCCATTACAATTTTATAACATTTTAAATGATGTGGTAAAATTAAATTATTCATTATTTTTATATACATATATTTCAGGAGATTGAAAAAAACTAAATCATTATTTCATTTCAACGAGGGGAGACATAGAATGATTCTTATTAATAGGATTCCTTCACCCATAAAAATTTGTGGAAATTCGTAGCCACATTTTGAATTTGAATCAAAAATATAAAGAATACATTTATAATGAGTGATATAATATCAAATACATTACTAAAAAATTCCAACGACAATGATTTTTTTGGGACCACGATTATAGAAGACACTTGATTAATGAAATATTTCATGTAGAGTTGTGTTTTTTTCTATATTATTTATAGGAACATTTTAGGTACAAAAATAAATTAACATTCCATTGTTATTTTCAAAATTAACATATGATCAGAATACATGTGACAATTATGGAGATGATGCTATAATTTATACAATAATGAAAAATATTATGAAAATGATTTTTTAAATTTAATTTTAATAGGAAGACTATATGATATAATTAATGTCTCAAGATTAGTTTTTTCCATGAATTCTTGACATATTAATGTGTATATGTTTATATTGAATAATTTCATTACCAAAAATTATGTAAACCATTAACTATGAAACCCAATACCACCACAACCACACCATTGGGTCCCTTAGGTAATCTTAATGCGATGTAGTGGACCATATTATTCATATATGGAAGCAAGAAGAATGGGATAATTTATCCCACATTGAGATTGATGGATAATAAATCTGGTACATGCATAATGTTCATGATTATTTACAGGTCAGAATATGTATGTGATGATCCTCTATTAGAGGACATGTTTGTAAGTGTTTCATGTGTCAATACTTTTACAAACACAATAATGTATCATATAATGAAACTATTATTATTTATCATTTAACCAAGATATTTTTTCATGTGTTAGAACCTGAACTGGGATTCTTTTTGGCCACATAAAAGTGATATGGACATAATGTGTCTCATCAATATAACATTATTTGATGATCCTTCAAACATCACATAATTAATATCATCATCCAACTCTATTCATATTCATCCCATTAAATATCCATGATAACATTCATATTACACCACATGATTTATAACATTTCATTACAACATATATTTTCATCATAATGAACTCAATAGAATAGATCTTTAGATGATGTTACCATGAACCAATATTCTTGTATGTTAATTTATGAATTAGAATTATTATCTGAGTTTGTTCCACAACTGGTTGAATATGGAGATTCATAGATTATTCTATATAGTATATGTTGTTTTTTCAATGATGTATGTAGTTGATACAATTAAATAAAAGAAAATATTTTACTCGTTGTAAAAAAATGTAATCAATCTGAATGTGTTGATATAAAACCAAAGCCTTCATCAATTTTAGATTAAATAAAACATAAAATAAAAATTCAATCACCCATGGAATGAAATTCAAAACATAGGTGGTTAAATTAATAAGTGAACATCAATAAATACCTATGTCTATAAGCAAATATATGTTGCTGGTCAATTGTGAAGAGCTCCTATCTTCTCATATAAAATAGGGAAGTGTGAATTTTTTCAAGAGTAGTTATTGTGTGCCTCATTGATCATGTTCAAAAGGTTCTGTGGTCTATCTACTTGTTTTTTACCCATGAAGTGTCATCAAATAACTAGTAACTTGAATCACTTCTTCATTGTTTCAGGATTATAACAAAAGGATAAAATCATTACGTGAATGAATTTATATATATATATTATACATGAAAATGATATTTTAACAACCAATGAACCTATATTCCATTTACATGTGGGATGATAACCATATGTGGAATATTTTTTTTCATTACCACGTGAATGTTAATGGGAATATGTTCATGACCCCATGTATATGAGTATGTTTGAAAATAATTTATTAATATAGAATATATTTTGTATTCACAAACACACATGAAGATTATATTATAGTGACAGAAATTGTATTTTATATAACAATTGTATATTAAATAATAGATCAATAAATATATATGTTCGTTTCTTTTTGAATAAATAAATACGTATAATGTCCTTGATAGTTTCTAGTCACGATTTTTAAATACAATGTGTTTATTTCAATAATTATTTCTATAAATAATATTAAAGAAATGTTGTAACAAATGAGAAATCATTTTGGGGTTTTTTTCATATGTTTCTTAAAAAAGTATTTTTACATCATATTTATCTATGGGGAGAGCTCATGAATTGTAGTTTGATCATAGGGAAACAGAAATGAATATTTTTTATATTCTTGTTTCAACCACATTTATTTGTGTGTTTTATAGTGGTTGTTTGGTATTGGATTATTTCCAAACCATTAAAAGTATTACCTACTCAAATTGAGAAGTAAAATATTTTGATACATATGTTCATGTGGTTTTTTGTTGTTTTAGTTTTTTATGATGTCAAATATCTTCTATCATTAGGTGAATGACAATTAAAATGAAATGAAATTTAATAAGAAGTGATAATTCATTCACTCCTACACCTCATAGTGGAAAAACTATTCAGAAATGGTCCTTTCATGTTTTATCATAGTGAAGATGCCTTTTTTTCATTATCGGAGTTTTTTTAAAGATAAGATTAAATGGATGTTTAATAGTCTTTGAAAATTAAGGATATCCATATATTTAATTGAATTAATAATCATATACTAAAATATAGAATCTTTTCATTATCTTTTGTCCCTTAGTTAAGATGTTATCGAATATACTCTGTATTGTTTTCATCTTTATGATATGATTTGTATCATTACACTTGCTGATATGAAAATTTAGAAATTGATATTCAATAAATAAATGATATAATTTCTTCCATATATAAATGTGAGTTTCTTAATGTCAATGTCATTAAAATATACTAATTAATCATGTATAATATGAAAAAAAAACTTAATGAAATATGAATGGGAATAATTTGAAGATTCAATATTGATGATTTACGTATGACGAATGTAATGAGGGTGAGAAAGAATTAAATGGTGATTTATTTACAAGGGATAATAAAAATTTTAACACTAATATTTTATGGTGACCAGTTGTATGATTCATGTAATGACGCGGCAATTCCATGTAATTTTTTTTAAATATATGGAAATTTTATGAGTCCATAAAATCTGAAGGTTCACGATTCTAAGGCGCGGAGTGACTGGAATGATCCATCGATGTTTTGTTACGCTTATGGTAATGGGCGTAAGCATGTTTCCTGAAAAATTGTAATAACTCTTAAATGGTTACTCAGATCAAAAATCATAGGGAACCATTTGACACAGGATAACAGTTTTACCATAGGTGGGACTTAATATTTGTTTGTATGGGCCTCCTCTGTGAAAACCCAAAAATTAAATAATTGAAAATAAAATAATTAATTAGATTATTTTATTTTCCAAATGCATAAAAATTACAAATGGTAACTCAGATAAAAAATCTGAGACAATCGCTGAACTCATGAGGGTATTCTATCAATTGTTTTGATGTTGTATTGACCGCTTTTTAAATTAAATTCAACGTCGTTGGAATCTAGGAATGATCCTAATAAATGAACCGTCATAAATTCCATGATCGTTTCTTACCTCCCCCTGTCCTATATATTTGGAGCTTGGGAAGTGGTTTTGGGACAGCTTTACCAAGCGACAAAGCACTAGTAAAGTGACATGATGCCCAACACCTGGAGTATTGTTCTCTCTAACGATGAACTCCCCATCGACGAAGAAAACCGACCATAAACCCCTTCGACTACGAAGAGTGACCTCCTTAATTCTTCATACACGGACTCCTAGCGATTTGGGACATCATCGACCAACCTTTCCTCCTTATTGTCATCAACGAACCGCCACATGAGCTTTGGATTGGAAGAGTGTGGTGGAAGCGATGAACGAAAAAACTATGTTTTCTTCCCCGTGACTCCGTCAATGAACAACGATCAAAGCAGGGGATTAATTTCATTTAAGTTCCATGTTCTTCATTTCATTCAAAAAATTATGAATAAGGATGTTTTTCTTTTGCAGGTCTATTTTTGTGCTCGTTCTTATGAACTAATTGCTATCACCATAAGCACGGATGGATCAGGCCAAACTAACAAGGCCCATCTCCCTCTGTCGATTCTCTATTGGGATATTCTTAAGTATGGTGACGACAAGACAAGGTGAAGAAGGGGACAGGAAACAATCATGCTACACGCATTCTCCACAACTTGAACCACCCTCGCAGCACTTCAGCAGCATCATATTCACATCCCCGGCCGAACTGCGCCACCTGGAGACCTGAGCTACCACCCTCTCAGCACCCGACTTCCCGACGGCCTCCAGGCAGCATGACAGCCCGCTAGCCTCCCAGCACCAGGCCGTCTGCCGACTTCCCTACTCCTGGCATCCCACCGGCCACCCTGCTACTGGCCGTCGCCAACCTCATTTTTTCCTTAGCCGAACCGTACTGGCTGGCGCCAACTGGCTCCCGCTCACCGCCGACCTCTTGTGCACCCCTCCCGAACCACACCGGCCTGGCCACCCAGCTCTTGGTCGCCCACTGGCCCCCTGGCCTCTCGAGCTGAGCCACACGAATTGCGCCCCGGTGGCACTCCGAACAGAACCGACTCTATGCCACCTGGCCAAGCCACCTACGTGGCACACTCCGGGAAAAACCACCCTCGTGTCGACCCACCGCCGGTCCGCGCCCTCGCGACGGGTCCACGCTCCGGTGACCTGTTGGGGTGGGAACATTGAGACATACCAAATCTTACAGACAAACCCACCCAATGGACTGGTCCATCCCTACTGGGTAAGGTTGGGTCGATCCAGACTGGGTCAGCCCAGACTGGGTCAGGACAGGTCGGTCCGACCGGGTCGGACCAGACCCGAGCCCACTACCAACACTTTAATTCTTTTGGTCACATCATTGGCACCAGACATCCATTTGAAAAATCGTCAATGAAGATGGTAATCATGGATCATGTTGGTCCCATACAGTATACCTTAGTAGACTTTGAGGTATTGTTGAGATATGGTTAGGTTGGATCATGCACAAATCCAACCAGACCCATTGAATTAAAAGGCTAATAACTCTTAGACTGGCCATCTGATTGACACGACGTCTATTGCATTAAGACTCCTTTGACGAGGAGGAACTTTAAGATATTTATTTATGACACTTTGTTGAATTAGATTTATCGACTCTAGGTTTGAGGAGTGGACCCCCTAGATTAAGCGTGCTTGTGCGAAAACCCTGGGGTTGGCTATTCTATGACTATTATTCCTGGATCCTATGTGGGTTCGATAGCTCTGACTTCTATTCCTAGATCCTTTGTGGGTTCGATAGCTCTGACTACTATTCTTTTATCCTCTGTTGTTTTGACAACTCTGGCTGGTGTTCTTAGATCCTGTGTGGGTTTGAAATCTCTGACTCTTGTACTAGGATCCTATGTGGGTTCGAAAACTATGATTTCTATACCCGGATCCAACGTGGGATTGACAGAATAAATGATTTAGTGGATAAATCTAATCACATCTTACTCTCTACAAAATTTTTATACATGTGTGAGCTGAGTTAGTTTTTACTTTGTTTTCACTCAAGATTAAGATGAATTACTTGATAACATAGGTATATGTTCAGATATATACCAAATTGGTGTTATCTGTTGATTTCATATTTTTTGGTTTATCATTTTTGGATTTTGTGAGACCTTGAGGGTCTCAGGGTCCCTACTGATAATCTTTATAGTCACCCCCTCACGGGTTGTTCCACACCTTGTTGAGTTGGTTGTTGATAAAGGACAACACTGACATAGGCTGATAGTATCAAAACATGACAATAACTAGTGGTGGATTTTACTATGAGTCATTACAAAGAGGATAATGATGGATGTGGAGTGCGTAGGAGGCTATTTGTATCTACCCTTTAGGTAGGAATTCCTAAGTATGACCCAACATCTATTTATCCTTTCTTCAATTGTACTTGTACTTCAAGTTTCCTGTACTTTACAGTTGGTATTGTATTTATGGCCCCTTTACAATTTAACTCTCTTTATTTATAAAGTTTAATTAGTGTTTTGTATCCAACTATGTGGTCTGTTGTTTGCATTTACAAGATATAAATGTAATGCCTTCCCAATTTTATGAAATTACGCCTTTGGTGATAGTCGCCAGCCCCTGGCCTATGGAAGACGGGCTTGGGGTAGTCACGACACGGGCCTCGGGGGATGGTTCAGGACAAATTGGTATCAGAGGAGTTAGTTATACCATAGAACATATGAATCTATACGTTTCTGTGAAGTAATAGTGTTAAGGGTGCTATGTGTGGTTCTAATTTCAGGGAGTCCAGTGTTGGTGTGATGGAGGATGTATCAGTATATCATGAACCTATGTTCTGATTTTTGACTCAGTGTATGAAAACACTGATTGTGTGTGTTTATTATTTGTGATTTATAATGTTATCCCATGAGGTTAGGTCACTAGTTATAACATTTTAACTGTAGCACACCTGTTTCTTTTCCTAAGGCCTCCATGTAGACATCCAGATATTTTTCCAAGATTTGTATGCACTTATAGCGCACCGAGCGATTAGGATCCCATGCAGGGTCCTCTTACTTTGTTGGAACCTTTTGGTGGTGTACAAGTAGCACCACTACCCATTGGGCATAAGATACCACTATACACACTAGTAGATGGTTCATACCGACTGAGCGCGTTGCACAAGTTCCAACAGTAGAGGCATCTGAGGTTTCGAGGTGAGACAGATTCCAACGTAGGTAAGGGCTGGCTGGAGGCTATTGTTAGAGTTTCCCATCTAGTTGAGACACTAGTAGAGCAGATGATGATCTTAAATACTAGTTTTATTTGTGAGTGACCATGAGGATGGTCCGCATAGTGATGATTCATCAGTACGTGGACCGTTTCTAGAGATATTACCTTCAGGTAGTGTGCCATATATATCACTACTCATTGGTCAACAGTTAGAACCGGAGGTACAGTTAGAGGAAACATGTAGGCTTAGTGCCTTACACAGTTTTTAGCATCAGATACCCATCATGTTAAGAGGTGAGCCAGACTCACAGGTGGCTGTGGACTGGATCTAAGAGGTGGATGAGAGTTCTCTAGAACTTTAACAAATTTAGTAGGACAACATTTCAGTATCTGAGCATTTGTCGAGGCATACTAATCATTCCTGGAACTCAACGAATACGATATGATTACTGCTATAGGTCTCGAACTTCTGAGTGAGGAGTGTTTAAATTATATCTGAGCCATAAATATTCCTCTATGCATCCCTACTTATGTTAGGGTTATTGAGAGATCCTTTGTCGTTGAATGTTATTTTGTTGAGAGGATACAACCAGTGAATGTTAATAGTTGGTAAGCAGGAATCTAGCACAAGTCTCAATGACTTGGCTGTGTAAAATGTTTCAGGAAGAGGATGTGTTTGGGACAAATGAATCGACAGGGTAGCAGAAGTGGAAGTAGAGCTAGGAGAGTAGCATGTGGTGGTGTAATTTTTGACATTTTACAACCATCCATTTTTATGGACCCCTCCAGGATCATGGAGCTGGAGGAGAGGGGAAGATATTAGTTACCTGTAGTCATGGAAGTTGACATGGAATTTGAACCAAGGTCTGTAGGAATGATTCGAGGTATGGTCTATGTCTACTACTAGTCTTCGTATCAATAGACATAGGTACCAAAAATTCCTTTCTTCCTCGAATCATTTCCTAGACCTAGTGTTTCCGGTTAAACTGTTGACATGACCCTAATGTCTGTAGATACCATTGGGAGGAGGCTCGGTAATCACACTTATGTCGATGGTGTGATTTGACCCTTTATGAAATAATATCAGTTGGAACCACATTTTGGATACATCGTGGCCTTATGAATTTAGATTGTGTTTGGATTTGATATCCACAGTTCACACTCAGATTGAATGTATTAGAAAAAGTGGTTGTGGGATATCCAAAATGTTTGGATTGGGTTTTCCTTTTTCAGTGAAAAAGAAAACCCAGGATGCACTGGATAAACTCATGCATTGAAGGGGGAAGTCAATAACTCGTGAGTCGGCCAACCTCACCCTCATGGTAGAAGAAGTTGACATTGAGATAGTCTATACTCTTAGAAATGGGAACATGGTAGCTGACGCACTCAACAAGAGGTTTGGTCTGCATTTGCTGAGTGAGGCAATAGAGCAGCTATCCACTTCGAAGATATCCTTTATGGATCGAGATAGAGACGCTTTTCTCCAGTCTCTTACATTCACTACCCCACTACTGCAGTGATTCATGGAGGTGCAACATGGAGACGCTGGCTGTGAGACACAACGTGCTCAGATATTTACATGACATGAAGCTGATGGAGTTTTTGAGGGTGAGGAGCACGTCATCCACATTAGGGGATAGACCATGGAACCCATTTCACTTCGGGGGGAATTGTTGAGGGAGTTCATCAAATCACCTTTAATGGTACATCCAAAAGTGGCGAAGATGTACCAAGACCTCTGATGACCGCACCAGTGGCGGGGAATAAAAAAAGTAGTAGTGGAGTTTGTCTCTCGGTTCCTCACATGTCAGTATGTGAAGGCAGAAAATCAGGTACCAATAGGATTAGTTTATCCATTATATGTTCTTTAATGGCAGTGGGGTGGGATATCCATTTACTTCATGATAGAACTTCCACATACATCGAGGGGAAATGACTCGTTTTGATTGATCATCAACAGACTCACCAAGTCATCCCACTTCCTACCGATCAGAGAGAAGGGTTCAGTAGAGATCTTGGGATGCCTCTTTGTGCAGAAGATTGTGTGGCTACATGAAGTACATTCGACTATTATCTTCAATCATGATGCACGTTTTACTTCCTGAATCTAGAAAAGTATGAAGGAGGGTTTTGGGACGTTGCATCGTTTGAGCACTGCCTTCCATCAACACATGAATGGTCAGACTGAGTAGGCCATTTAGACCCTCAAGGACATGTTTCATGCTTATGTCCTTGAATTTAGTTTCTTCTAGGAGATCACATAAATTTGGTGGAGTTTTCATACAACAACATCTATCACTCCACCATTGGGATGACACCCTTTGAGGCGTGACATGGGTGACCTTGCAGATCACCTTTGTGCTGGACTGACCCTAGGGAGTCATCACTTGTGGGACTAGATATGGTATGGATTTCCACTGAGAAGCGAAGATCATCCAAGAATGAATAAATATTGCACATAGCATGCATATGTTGTATTCCGACAGGACACAGAGACCTATGGAGTTTGAGGATGTCGACAATGTCTTTATACGGGTCTCACCTCTGATGAGGACTATAGAGATTTGGTCTAGGTGGAAAGTAATTTCCAAGATTCATAGGAAATTTTTTGGTCCTCAACAGAGTGGGCAAGATGTCATACCACTTAGATCCTCCACCTCTTATTCCCCGGGTGCACGACATCCTCATTATTTCCCAACTGAAAAGATATGTGCATGACTCTTCTCAAATCGTCGACCATGTAGATCTTGACATCAATGATGGGAAACCTTTTACGGATTATCCAATAGGTATTGAGGATCAATAAGAGTAAGTCATTATTGGAAATTCGATACCTCTGGTGTATATTTGATGACAGAATGGGAACCTCCAAGAGAGCACATGGTAGACGGAGGCTCAGATGCCTGCTCATTTCCCTTACTTGTTTACCTAGATGACTTGTGAATTATGGGGATGTAGAGCCCTGAGGTGTGGAGAATTTAAAGACACAGAAATTCCATTTGAATTTTGTTTTTTAAATAGATCGGAATTTTAGGAGTTAGTGAAATCTGATGGCATACTATTTTCAGGCCCGAAGTGCTCGTAATGTTTTGTCAAAGTTTTTTAATGTATATCTTAATGCGGGTAAGTAGTTTTCCTAAAAAAGTTGAATAAATCATAAATATTTACTCAGATAGGAAATTTTATGGCATTGTAGCACTTAAGATGGTAGGTTTACCCGATGTGCGACTTAAAATTAATTAGCGCGCGCCTCATATGAGAAAACCCAAAAAAGGCATAAATATTAATAAAATAATTAAATAAATTATTTTATTTTTAGAATCCATAGAACTGACAAATGATTAGTCAGAATAAAAATTTAAGCCCACCGCACATCTATTGATGGTATGCTTTCTTTAAACAGATACTATCTTTGGCCACTCCAAGCCACAAGAGAACGTTAGTTTTTGGCTGAAAAGGAAATAATTAAGTAACAAATATTTTTTATAAAATTCATTACCAATAAACGTTAACTCAGATTGAAAATTTGAGAGTACGGTTGGGTTTTTTGGGGCATGTTTCACCAAGTAAGAGCCTAACATCGACTGGCATGGGTCGAGGGTGATAGATAATAATTGTTTCGGACATTTTTTCGAGTACGTTACGAAAATTCATGAGCTTCATTTTGTAACATTTGAACTGGTGCTCAGAATTCAAATATGAGGGAACTATTGAACTCGCAGTGCCAATATTATCAGAAGAAGACATTCAACTCGATGTTAGTTGGTCGAGCTAGGATGATATTTAATTGGGTATTCTGTGGAAACAAATAAATAAAATGAAAACTTTATTTATTTTATTTTTTCTATTGCAACCACCCTTGTAGAAGTTAGAAGGGTGGACCACCACACCTCAACCACCCCTGAGAGGTTATGGTGGTGTGGACCATCTATGGATTATCTCTCATTATGGGGGGAATCCTCCAAACTCCCTCAATTTAATTTTATGTGCCAATGTAAAATTAAATTATTTAAATTAATTTTGTTAGTCGACATAAATTTAAATGCAATAAATTAATTTTATGTGTCAACATAATATTAAAATCTTACAATTAATTTTTTGTATCAACATAAAATTAAACCATTACAATTGATTTGATGTTGGCTTAACCCCTTTTTAAATTAAGTAACAAAGTCATTGAAACTTAAGAAGGTTCCTAAAAAAGGAACCATCATAAATTCAATGATCCTTACTTACCTCCACCCATCTCTTATATATATGGATCTTGGGAGGAGGTTTCGGGACAACCTCACCAAGCGACGAAGTGCTGGTAAAGTGACGCGATCCCCAATACTTGGATGATTATGATCTCGAACAAAAAACAATCCACCGATGAAGAAGGATGATGAGGAATGCCTTCGAATATGAAGAAAAACATCTTTCTACTGTCATCCATGAACTCCGAGCAACGTGGGATGTCTTTAACCTAGCATCCCACCTCGTCATTGTCAACGAACCAACGCCCGAGCTTGGGATTGGATGAGTGTGGTGGATGCGATGAAAAACAAAAACTCTTCTTTCTTCCCCGCGACTCCATCAATGAACAACGATCAATGTAGGGGTTTAATTTCATTTAAGTTCCATGTTCTGTATTCCATTAAAAAACGAAGAACGATGATGTTTTCCTTTTGTGCGATGATTGTTCTGCTCGTTCTTTTGAATTGATTGCTATGACCCTAAAAGAGGTGGGTGCGAGACAAAATAAAAAGGCCCGTCTCCCTCTGTCGATTTTGTTTTGTGATATTTTTCATCATGGTGATGAAATGACGAGGCGACGAAGGCGACAAGCAATGACCACACTACCTGCGGTCTCCTCAAACCATGCCGCCCTCATGGCACTTAGGCCTAATCGGCTCCGACGCCCCAGCCGAATCACACCACCAGACGGCCTGAGATGCCAGCCTCCCAGCACTTGACCACTTTCCATCCTCCATGATACCTAGCCTCCCGTCGGCCTCCCAGCACCTGGACGCCTATCAGCCTCCCGTCTACTCATCCACCCGCCGACCTCCCTTTCACCCTAGTCGAAACACGCCGCCCCGGCCTCTCGGATCCCAGTTTCCTAGAGCTCACCCACCCTCTTGGACCGAGCCCCCCCAAACCATGGTCCCGTGGCACTATAGACTGAAACGACTCTATGCCTCCGAGTCGAGCCGCCTAATCTGTGCCCTCTGTGCTGAACCTCCCTCCCGCTGACCCACAACCGGTCCACACCCTCGCAACCAGTCCACACAACCGTGACCTGCTGGGCTGCGTCCAGAGGGACAGGACAAATCTAACAAGCTGACCTACCTAACAGACAGGGCCATACCCAAAGGGTCAGGTCGGGTCAACCTAGACTGGGTTAGTTCGACTAGGTCAGACCAGACCCGGGCCCACTACTGATATTTTACTTCTTTGGGCCATATCTTTTTTCACCAGATGTACGTTGGACGAACCATCAGTGGAGCTGGTAATCATGGAGCATGGCAGTCCCTTAGATTATACCCCACAAATGATTGGGGTATAGTTGAGATACTATAAGGTTGGATCATGCATGAATCCAATCGGGCCCCCTAGACAAAAAAGCTAATAAATCATAGACCGGACGTCCAATTGATGTGTCTTCTCTTACGACGAGACTACAATGATGAGGTGGACCATCAGGATATTTCTTCATGGGACTTCATGGAAGTGGATGCATGGATACATTGATTGAGTAGTGGACCCTCCTAGAATCAATCGTGCTTGTATGGAAACCCTGTGGCCAGATGCTCTTAGACCACTGTTCCAGGATCCTGTGTGGGTTCGACAAATCTGACTACAATTCTTGTATCCTGTGTGGGTTCGAAAGCTCTGACTCCTATACCTAGATCATGTGTGGGTTAGACAGATCTGACTATTGTTCCTTGATCCTATGTGGGTTCGACACCTCTGGCTATTGTTCTTGGATCTTGTGTGGGTTTGACAACTCTGACAACTATTCCTCATTGCTCTGTGGGTTTGACAGTTCTGTCTACTATTCGTGGATCCTCTGTGGGTTTGAAAACATTGACTACTGTTATAGGATCCTGCATGGGTTCGACAGCTCTGACTGGTGTTCCTGGATCTTGTGTGTGTTTGAAAGCTCTGACTACTGTACCTGGATCCCATGTGGGATCGACATCTCTGATTTCTATACCCGGATCTTATGTGGGTTCAATAGAAAAGATGATTGAGTGGATACTCTAATACATATCTAAATCTCAACAAAATATGTATACCTGTGAGAGTTGAGTATTTTTTTTCTATGTTTTCCCTCATGATTGAGATGGATTAATTGATATCTTAGGTAAATGTATTGGCATATACCCATGTGTGGTTATATGATGATTTCATTGTTTGTGGTTTATCCTTGTTGGATTTTGTGAGTACCTAAAGGTATCCTTGTCCCTAATATGTGTCAATATAATCACCCTTGCACGGGCTGTTCCCACACTATATTTGGTTGGTTCCTAACAATAGACAGTGCTGAATGAGGGTGAGAGTACCAGGAATGGGAGATATCCTGATGTGGACCTTATGATGAGTCATTACACATAAGATACTAACAGACATGGAATGATGAGGAGGATATCTGTACCTACCATTCAGGTAGAAATTCCAGAGGATAACCCATCAATTGTTTTTCCTTTATTCATTTGTACTTGTACTTCATGTTCCTTATAAATTACAATTGGGATTATATATCGTGACCCTATATTTTTCAGCACTCTTTAGTTATACAGTTTACTTAGTTTTTTGTCTATATCTATGTGCTCTATTGTGTGCCTTTACAGGTGATAAAGCTAATTCCTTCCCTTTTATAGAGAATTTTGACTTTGGTGATATTTTCCAGCTCCTGGCCTATGTAAGACTGTCTTGGGGTAGTCACAACATAGGCCTCAGGGGCCGGGTCCTGACAATTGAACTATTATTGAATATATCTTACAAATTATTCTTATGAAATATTATGAAAATGATTTATCATTGAATGATATATGTCTTAAAACTCTATAATTGGATAATATGTATATCCCTCACAATAACAAGGAAACCAGAAGAGAACAATGTGTCAAGATAAAATAGATTGCTATTGGGAAATTTCCGTCCAAGGTGGAAATTAAATATAATCGATAAATATTTTAAAATAAGAAAGAACCTTGTGAATCATAAATTGATGATGAATGTTGTGTTTATTTTTTCAAAATAAAAATTTTTACATTCTAAAACGGTAAAAAGAGTTATATAAATGTGAACATTAATTTAACCACTGCATTGATTTGTTTGTGGGGCCAAAGAACATATTAATTCAATTAATATTTAATGAATTCAAGTAGAATAAAGTATTGTTATTGATCTATAATCCTAAAATCCATTAATAATAAGGAATAAACAATAATTTCCTCTATTTTGTGAAAGAATATATTATTATCAAAATTAAAAACAAGAATATGTTTTCTATGTGGTATGAAGATAATGACATTGAGGAAGATATATATAAATTTATAGATTATTCAAATGAAAAACAACATATTCAAAAAATAAATGATGAAAAAATATCTAGTTTGTAATGTAGTACATTATATGAAAAATAAAATTGGTGTTAATGATAAAGATTAATTTACATTATTTTCTAGTAACAATTGTAATACACTACTAATAAAACATGATGATGAAGACAGAAAATATTGTTGTAAAAATTAAAATATTAACCAACAAATATTATTTTCTATTAAGACTAATAATATTTATAGTAATGTGTATGGAATGAATAATTTCAATATAATTATTTGTGAAATGATAATGGTTATGTAGGAAATGTTAGAAATTGCCCAAAAAATATAAAGATGATCACGGGATTACAAAAAACCAAAATACTGTTGTTGAAGTTTTTTAATTTTTTGAGAAGAGAATACCTATGAATGATAATAATATTCATACAGACAATTTTTTTATAAAGACCATTTAAAAATGAAAAATATGCAGACAGTAAAATTATGAGTTTTTATTATTTCTACATCGAAACCAAATGTTTATACATATAGTGATTCTATTTTGATTGCGAAGAAGTATGAAATGGAAAAGAAAATTACTTGTGTTAACAAAAACATTGGATTGAAATATTATAGAAATGTAAAATGCCATATTGTTAAAAAAATTGTGAGAATAATATTAAATGGGTATCAAAATATAGATCATGATAATAATACTATGGATACATCTGTAAATGTGGTGGGTTTTAGAATAAAACAAATATGTATTGGTTTAATCGTCAAATGTTGTGGAAATACATGGAGAAACATTAGGAAATATATAAGAGCATGAAAATACACTAAATTGATAAAAACTGATAATCTCATCCTGAATATTGAAAATTGATTTAAACCAATGGGGACGACTTTTTATATAATATGTCAACCAAAACAGGTTGTAAAATATTGATTTATCATGATTTCAGAACCATTAATTTTATACAATAAATATCAAAAAGCACACATGAATTAATAAATAGTAAAATGACTATGGATATTGTATTGTTACACTATCCACCTATGATATAAGATATAATGTTATAAAATAATTTGAATGATTCCAAAATTTTTACTATAATGTTTGAAAATATTGAATACCTAATAATAAAATCCATTGATTCTAAAATCATTTTACATGAAAGAGTATAAATAAAAAAGGAATCCAATGTTGATTGATTGAAACCAAATTGATTGTGTGTTTCATAATATTTTAATATTAATGATGATATTTTCATCAAATGATATATTTTTTAGTTATTTGATATAATTTTAGAGTTATTGTTATGAAATTAAAATGAACAAAAATAAAATTTCTTTAAGATGGTGAAGCCCAATGTCCATTCTCATTGAGAATGATTTAATTAAATTAGATATGACATTATAGGATGGGTCATATATGTTAATGGATTATGACTATGATTGAAAATAGAAAAACTATACGTAATATTCTTAAAATGATAAGAAAAATAGATTGGTGTTTTTCAACATGTTGGAAAGGGATTATCAGAAACCTAGGTCATATGAAATATGTGACAGGATCCACTAATCCATTTATTCTAAATCATTCTGACATTTGTGGGACATTGATTAAGAAATAATAACATTTAAATGATTTTGTTATTTATTTTAATTGTTAACTTACTCACATTAAAATAATTATGTTTTTGATACATAAATATGAGGGCCTCAAAATGTATAAGTATTTTTGGATATGTTGAGAATTGGAATATTGATACTCAATAGGAAAGATTAAAGCTAATAATGTTGTGGAATATAAAAGTTTATATTTCAAATATTATAATGAAACGAATATAACAAATCACTTCATTAGTTCACCATACGCACCTAAATATAAATATGTTATTGATTAAAAAATTATTATTTTACTAGTGATGGAATATGTATTATTGATGTAAAATAATGCATCTCAATATTTTTTGAGGTAATATATCAATGGGGATGCCTTAGTTTTGGATTTATGTTTTTATTTCATGAACAGTAATATGACCTCTTATGAGATGTATTAAAAAGGATACTCATTTCTAAAACATCTATTTGTGTTCAATTGTCATTTCCTTATTAATGTCAGGGTAGTGAATATTCAAATATTTGATCAGAAATAATTTTATGTAATATTTTAGGGATACCCACCTTATAGTATTTCATATAAGTGTTATAATAATGAAAAATAAATGATTATATAATTCAGAAATTAAAATGTTTTTTAACAATCATATCAGAAAATTTCATAGAAAATAAGAGATGTACATCAATGAGAGGATTATATTTTTTCATTCAACAACATTGAAATTTCTCTAAATAGTGGGAATCTTAAAAAGAAGAGTAATATGACTCAATAATCATGAGTGAAATGTAAAAATATTATTCATCTCATCCATGGATAAGGAATTAAGTTGGAGATAAAAACATCACTGGTGATAAATTATAACAAGCCTAAACTATACTATCTTCAAAGTCTTATCAAAAAATTTCTTATAAACATACATAGATAAAAAATATATTTAGGAAGAATTTTATAATCAAATGTGGGTTGATGTTAAAGAAAAAGTGCTAGATTAAATTTTGAAAAATGATACAAATGAAATTGTTCAAAGAAAAAACAAAAATAATTTTACTTGTACAATGTGGGGGTTTTTTGAAAAATTTAATTAAGTATATCAAATGATAAGAAACAAGGGCCATCTTATTTGTAATAATATTTCACTAGGTGAAGGAATTTTCTTGGTTGACAGTATTTATTCAGTTACAATATTATAATATATCAGATAATTTATTATTATCAATTAACATTGATGATATATAATTTTATAGATGAACATAAAGTAAAATTTTCAAAAGAAAATTATTTAATAATATATTTATATCAATGAACCATGTGGATCCAAACAAGGGAATGTTGAAAAAACATCGAACGTTAAAGACATATTTGGATTTTTTTGAAGTAATATCTTAGTGATTGTAATTCCAAATTGAATAGTTTTTATATAAAACACATAATCAATTAAGGAAGTGTTAATATAAATATATACATAATATTATATCATGGGATTTAAATCATTTTAAATGATTTTATTAATGACATCTTTTTTATGAAATAATTGTTGATGTATTTTTGAAATTATTAAGAAGTTGTTCAAAATTCCCATATTGGGAGAAATGAAATACTTTAACAGCTGAAAAATATCATGAACGAAAATATTATATCAAGGGATTAATGATATATAACATTTAAATATGATTTCCAAGGAAGATTCAATTTTTTTTACACTTATATTTTTGAGGGGAAATCATTTTTAAAAAATGTTGAAGAAAATGATGTGGATTCAATTTTTTTGAAACATTACTAGATGATAGCTATATACTATGGATTCAAGTATACATATATTTTATATTATTGTAGTTTGTTCTAGGAATCATGTCACAATAATGGAATATCATCCCAATATTGGAAATATAATATTTGTATATTTTATCTTCACAACTAATTTTTCATTGAAAAATTAAAGTGTATGAATGATATGTGAAATTATATATATTGATTAAAATTAGTTTCAAAGTGTCTTTCATTGAAAATATCAATGTGGTAGATTTTATATTTTGTAATATTTTCATTTAGATGGTAACAAAAATAATATTTAATTAACTCTTAGAACTATGAAATCTCAGTATTTATTTACAACAAAAACTACCATACAAATTATGTGGATGAAGAAAATAATTGAAAAATTGTCTATTGACATGATTTTACCCCTAAAAATAATGTTTTATAATAAATGTTGAATAAATATAAATAGAAATCCTATAAAATGAATTTTTCCGTGATCTTTGTTATAAAAAATCATTACATTGATTAATATATTTAAGATATTGTACAAAATAATTAGTTTACTCAGACAATAGATATTTTAGTATATATATTCTCCAAAACATTGTTATGGGAATATTTAATATGTTGTGGATGATAATTTATTATCAATATACCTCTCATCGTTGATATGGTTTTTAATCCTATCTTCACTGTAATAATGTTTTTAGATATTTTTGTTGATAGATATATTAATGTTAAAAGGAAAATTCTATCCATTGGTATGTGTTTTTCCATTAAATGAAAACCAT
Organism: Viscum album; assembly: GCA_963277665.1. NCBI lineage: Eukaryota > Viridiplantae > Streptophyta > Magnoliopsida > Santalales > Viscaceae > Viscum > Viscum album. The sequence continues at coordinate 1,299,293,309 of OY728146.1, forward strand.
GTAATGGGTAGAAGTTTTTAGTATCGTACATTGTGATATCACTGCATTATATATTTTAATAGATTATTTACTTTGATATATAAAAGCTTATTTCTGTAATATGTTGTGAAATTTTGATGTTTATGTATAAGTCTTCTTAAGAATATGGAATAGTTTCATAAATCCTTGCTTATGGATATCATGGTATTATTGTCGAATGATTCTTGTATCCTATATTGAATTCACTCATGTTTGATTAAAGTTTCTGGATTAATAATACATTTATGTTTTTATCATTACTTAGTGAGTGATGTTCTCTATTAGACAAATAAATCTAAATTGGATGATTTTTAGGACCCTGAATATTGAAGAAAATGGTTAAAAACACTCATTATATTATTCCCATTTTTTGATCATCATTATTTAAATAAAAATTTAATGTATATACATATAATAAATAAAACTAATTCTTTATGAAATAGATATATGTTTTTAATTTATGCGTCAATTATGTTGAGGAATACACATTATATTCTATAATTAGTAATCTATGAAAACGAATATTTCCAAGAAGACTATTTAAGGAAGAAACACATGAAATATAAAATATAATTCATGATGAAGTTTTTGAGTAAAACCTAACTATCCATCGATGGTTGAATGGGTATGTTGATCATTTATGCTATATTGAGAACACGTGAGGATGAACATGGAATGTGCACATTACTCCTGATGTAGGCATGATGTCTAATGTCTCATATTTTCCATGTATTTTTTTAATACAATATGTAATTATTGTTAGAATTTAATTTTCGACCACCTACGATTTTGAGGCCTGATGTGAAAAACATGCTTTAAATATATTAAACATTTAAATAGTGCACTTTAGTGGTTTTAATAAAAAAGTGGAATTACATTTTATTGGGTGCCCATAAAAGAAATCCAAGTGAAATGTAGAATTTTGCTTCTTGACATTACCTTAGGCAGGGCCTAGTACCCACAAGAGTGGGTCAGATGCAAATGATAGTTTTCAGAATTTTTTACAGAAATAAAATAAGTTTACACATAATCTATTTTAAATGTTACCTTTTTACGCAATGACCTAATTTATCACATTTTAAATACGTACTTATGTAATTTTCACAGGGTTTTCCACATAAGGCTATGAATTGAGGATATGCATTTCATATTTTAGGATGAAACCATTAGCGGATGACGACAAGAAAATCGATCGAAACATATCGAATTCGACAAAAATCACTATTTGAACATGATCAGGCAATTATTCATCAACTGATTTGACGTAGGGGTTGTTATTTTGATTTATTCCTACCCTATTCTTCGATTAAATAATGAACGTGAATCATCCCATGGACATGTTGATTAGTGAATCTTGTGTTTTTATGGGTGGGTGTTATATTCTGTTTTAATTACGGTTTTATTAGGGAAATTGATTTATGAAAATCATAGAATTATATTTTGATTATTCCTATTTAATACTTCAAATGAGAGTGATTTTACACCATGACAAATTATGGTGGAGGTGAATTTATCTATTTTATTAATTTTCTTCTTCCTCTTATCCCTGTGTTCTTCACATTCTCCATGGGGTTATGAACATTGGATTGTTGCGCATCTGTTTCACAATGAAACGATCCCAAATTGAATATCCAATATAAATACAACTCAATGAAGGTGTGATGGAAATTGCAGCTGAAGAATTGACACGGTTCAAATGCTTCAAAAATATCGTTGGCGTGGTAGGGAAACATTTAATATTGATTGTTGGTGCGAAAAGATCGCTAGATCAAAGACTAGAGCTTAACTGAGGTGTGGCGGCGCATGTCTACATTTTTAGAAAATTATGATCAAAACATCTTGTATCCTAGAGAACACACCATATATGTACGACCTTATGGGATCTAGGGCTTTTGCGCAGCCCCCACAGAAAAACATGGCATTCTCCCTAGAATACACATTGTGTGGGATCCACCATATAACTACTGGAGTTTCACATGACGTGAAGAAAAAACACTTTTTTCTCATTTGAACATGATGTTTGGGACCTTTTGTGGGACATAGTGTGTATCTCGGGTGATACATAGACATGGGGTGGAGTACACGATTGTGTACTCCTTACGGCTAGACCAGGCGTGCGGTATGGGCTTCCCCGGGTAACGGTTAAATGGGATGTCACGCATGGTCCGAACCCATGTATGGGAACACAGCCGTGTACATGGAGTGGACCCGTTTACTCAGACAAAGTGTTTGTTCTGTCTTACATGCCATGTACTTAACTTTTTACATGGCATGTTCCCTCAGACAATGGCTGTTACACATGGGTAGTACCTGAAGTCATGAGACACGACGTGTGACAACATTTACACGTATTGAATATCTTGGATCATATTTTGATAATCATTCCCACTGTTCCAAGGACATGTTTCAACTGTCTTTATTCCTCTTATTCCCACTCCTCTAGTGGTCAAGTATCATTTCCATACACCAGAGTAAGATCCCTTCAACCCAACATTCCGACATAGAGTTAAATATCCCTCTGAGAGGCCTGATGATATATACATTTTCCATTATTGAACCTAGATAGAGTCAGGTATCGGAGTGACTTGTAAAAAAAGATGCATTTACACAACATATCATGTGAATATAGATGATTCATGGTATCCTCTATGGCCTTGGAAGAGATCCTCATATATGTATCATGATTTTTTCCTATATAAGAGTGTGTTCCCCCAGAGTGAGTGTATCTATCTCTCATGGATTTTCCTAACAAACAGTACTTCTTAGAGGTACTCCATTAGGGTTATCAGACTCATGGAGTATTTTTTTCTTAGATGTGAGATGTTTGGATCCTTCAAAATGAATCTCTAGTTGTGGTATGTGGCTATGTTACTTTTCTCGATACTATGGTTATGGGTTTTGTGTAAATCTAGATTTTTTTTCTCTTCTAATAAGTCCAGTAGGCTTATATTGTTTATATATGACTATACGATTAGCATGGGTATTGATTTTTTATTTTGGTGGTACTCAACTAGTAAATGTTATACTAACCCTTGCATGATATTTTCCCGCACGTATTGTGCCTTGTGAAGATGAGTGATGTTTTGACGGAATCCAGGATACACCTAGACTAGACTGATATTTTTATGTTCCTTACTGGCTGAGGTGTTCCTATGGTTATGGACAGTAGTCCTAGTACCTCCTTTTTTCTTAAAGGTTGGAATTTTTAGTTTCATTGACCTGTTTTTTGTGGGTTTTTATTCTAGAAGAGTTTTATATTCTGCACATTGTTTTTGTATTCTATTGGTTGAGATTAGTTGTATACATTCATTTTGTTCATTAGTGTTTTTTACATTCCAAAATTTGTGGGATTAGAGATTTTTTCATATGTATATTTACATTGGAAATGACTCCCATGTTAGTGGTATGGATACACGGTGCTAGTCCCCAACCCCTATCCTATTGACGTTGGGCATGAGGAGTCATGCCACATGCCCCACTAGGATGGGTCGTGACATGTTGGGACTGTGGAGGAGGGTCACATCCCATGATCAAGGTGTGTAAAGGTGTTTTGTGTTTCAATCCCAGTTTTTGGTCAATAAATATTGTACATATAAATTAATTTATGGATTGACCGATCCAGTGATACATCGATGAGGGATAAGGGGATGTATGATAATGTTCACATTATTAAGAATAATGCAGAAATAAATATTCTATTTGATCTAACATGATCCAAATATATAACGGCCTCCAAAATATCATTATCAATTTCTATACTTTGGAATCCCAAAGAAGATCCTTGATTATACTATTTTGACACATAAGTCTTTATCAATTGTCCAAACATCTCTACAAATCATCAATCAAATCATGAATTAACAGATCCCTATATGAGGATACCATAAAAGTATATACAAGATATATTAAAGTTGAATAAAACTGATTTTTTGACGATTTTCCACAACTCAATGATGATGGTGATTAATATATTTTTAAATAACAAATGGATGGTTATTTTTCATGTAGGAGGACTTCTATACAGTGATGGAAAAAATTCCACTTTTCATATTGACCTGAGGTTCCAAATGAATTAAGGTAACATACCTGAAATGATTGAGATATTCAAATAGACTATATCTATATGAATGATTCTACAAAATTAAATTAAAAACACATCACACACATCATTGAAATCATAATAAACGTGGTGAAACTATGTAATGCATGTTAATAAATATCGAAGTCCATAAGACAGTAAATGTGTCCAATATCATGATATGTGAAATATTTAAAAAGTGATAACATAGTAGTGATAATATTTTTTTTATAAATATGAGATTATGTAAGTCACTATGTATTTTAGAAGATGATCTATGGGAATTAAAAAAGGGTTCACAAATGATGTTCTATGAGATGAAACATTATTGAAAATCCCATCATGTTTCTTATATGGTTATTATTGAAATGTGATAATTATTATTTGAATCCAATTGTATATTCATGATAATCAATCAAAACATTTGTCCATACACAATAGATACCGGGATCTATAGACTTGGTAAAAGAGAAACACGAGAACAATATATTGCATCTAAATTCTCATTTTCATGAACAAAAATACATACTTGATTCTATGAACATGAATATGTGTGGAAAAAATATATGAACATAGTAAAACTTCTATATTACATACCTAAATGGTGATGAGTAAGTAGTTATATACATAATTATATGGTTAACTATATTAAATTAAACGATTGATAAATTAATATATATTTGCAATGGTTTGTAAAGTTATAGATGTGAAGGACGTTACAAACTGCTGATGGTCAAGAATGTTATAGATTATGAGTTAGGTGAAAAAGTGTTGGTGTTATGAAAATACAGGTCTATATTAAGGTCTTGTAGGATCATTTTTGATATGTTTTCTTATAATAGTTACAAAAAATGTACCATGTCATATTTATTTGTGTGGATATAACTTGTAATGGTGTTTGATTGTAGTGAATGTCAATTGAGTTGATATTCCTTAATTAATATAATATTAGTAGAAGGATTGTTTTCTAGTGGTTTTGTGGAATTTGATTATTTTGGAACTATACTATTGAATATATACACTTAATAATTACTGGAGCTTTTAGGTAACTTTGTACATTTGGTTATTCTTGTGTTCATTTTTTTATAAAAGTCATATATCATTAATAAGGGATAAATTTTGTTTTGATAAATGATAATATAAAATGAAATGATCACAAAATCACCCATCCCCCTCTATGAGAACTCAAATATCTAGATTCATTAATTACATTTTGAAATATAGTTTTTAGATAAAAAGATTTATAATTTATTTTCAAAAGAATTTTGGTCAATAAACCATGTTTTAGTAGAAGTATCATTGATTAGTATTCCCCCAAAATAAAGGAACAACTTACTAAATGAAATAGAAAGAATCATTTTTTAGTGGATCAATGGAGGAGGAAATTGAAGATGTGTCAACATGATTAAAAAATTAATTGATGTATATTCTTATAGAATCCTCGATTAGAAATATAGATTCAGTTTTTGATTTGAAATGATCCCATGTTAGGAATAGTAATTAGGATAATTGTACTGACTACAATAAATCCAATCAATTAATGAGATGGAGGCTGCATCCTCCATAAAAAAATATCTGTAATGAATTTTAGGATATCAACCATAACATGGTAAATTAATAGAAATCCATATTAGTAATCTAGATGAATCATTTCACACATTCATTACCACCATGAGAGATAATATAAATAATTTCATGAGATAACCCAATGTCCAAGGTTATACTATCAAAGTGTTAATGGAATACTTGAGTTATCATAAGTATTTAATGAGAATCCAAGAATAAACGGTTGTATGATTTCAAACCAGCATAATGATATTTGAATAGGAGTGACATCAGGAAACTTAACAATCAAATAATGAGGAGGAATTATGTCAATTTCATGGTCAATTATACATATCCCCTTTTATATCCTTCAAAAAAAAATATCTACAATATAAAATTTATAAATAGAATTAAATAGATGAAGTTTTTTAAAAAATAAATTAAAAGGATGTAAGACACCCTTCTACTAGTCAAAAATACAATTTTCAGATACGTTATTGTAGAGGATAATTACTTCAAAATGATGGAGAATTATCAAATTATTAAAAAAATTAAAAATTAACATCCATTTTGAGAAATGCATCCTCTATATTTCAATATGTACAAAATTACTGAAATGGGTGCTGTCCAAAAAGAATAATATAGAGGATATTGGAACTCTTCAACTGATGTGGGAGTTTTTAAGCGTGATTTATAAATAAATCCCTAAATAATATAAGGTTGGATGTATCATTTAATTATATGTAGTACCTATTCATTTATGTTTAAAAATTATAAAAATTATTTATCATTGGTTTTAAATATCATATCATAAAACAAAATAAAAATATTTATTTTAGAGATGATAGGGAACAAATTTGTTTTCCTATAAATTGAATATTCGGTAGAACGATATCTTCAAGGAATAATTCAATATATTATATTAAATGTTGAAAAAATCTACTTTATTTTAGACTTTTTTGTTATAGAAATAGAATAAATGAGAAATATACTCATTTTATTATGTAAAATCTTGGGGGCTGGATAAGATTTAATTTTTGTTAAGGATAATAAAATATACATGAGATATTGTACCAATCAGGTGGTCCTTAGTTCTCTTAGGTAAATAGATAATTAAAATATCTAGGATGAATATTTCAATGAATTAAGTAATATAGGATTTTAATAGGTCATTATTAATGAAGAAAATCAAGATATTCATGTAGTTAAAATTTAATAACAAAAGTTAAAATATATATAAAATCAATTGAAAACAGAATGGAAATTATCACTAATGATTGATGGGAATGTATGTGACAAAATCGTCTAGAGGGATAAATTTATTAGATTTCATAAGGATTATTATTTAGATTTTTCACTCAAAACAATCATTGGTGGTTTGGACCAGTGGATGATTTAATGATGCAACCATAAGGAAGATTATAGATAAATATGTTCAAGCATCATATCATCCATTTTCCAACAAAATACATTTTCAAGAGAAATCAACCATATAATTATTTAATAAAATTTCACAAGTTACCATTGGAATAACCTTTCCATTTTTTGTGTCCACACCAAAAACCATGCACTAAGCCTACACCACCCTAAAATTATGTGTGGTGGTACATCCTTTCAATATGATATAACTTAATAAACAACAATAAATTGGGTACATCACACCAATATCTGTCCCAATAATTTTATTGGTGTACTTTATGCCCTTATCCATCTTAATCACATGAACACACACCATCATTTCCAAAACCATTACAAATCCATTTAAATAAAATATCATTTTCATTGAAATACTTTTTCAAATATCTATTTTAATAACCCATAAAATCTATATTAGAAAAATCTAAATTTTAAAATCAAGGAACCAAATAACTTTTCCCAACTATTATAATAAGTCCAAAATTTCCCAAAAACCATAAATAATTACATAAGAGGATGTGTATCATGATATTAACCAATATTTCACAATCAATTTTGATAAATAAAATCAATTTAGAACTAATCCAATTAGTTATATCAGGAGGAGTTGTAAGTGAGGCCATCTATCGTGATATTTTTGTGAAAATGATAAATGACATGAAAAAAATCACAAAACTAGGTTGAAAACTCCATAATCCAACCATATATCTCTTCCCATAATATAAACCAAGAAAAATATAAATATATTTAGCATCCAAAAATTATATATGTATACACATTTGGTCTAGATATATGAAACCAATAGAGAGGGTGACATATATATTTTTAAAAAATCATGAACGATGATGAACGACCACATACCATGAGTAATAGGCTCTTAATCATGAATGGAATCCTACATATCACCTATGGATATATGAGATAACCTTACACATCCATTAAGGGAGAAAATCACTATTTTTGTTTGAAAAGGAGGAAAAATAAGTGTCTGAAAGGAATGATATTACATCCTCTTTTTAAGGAAGATGTTTCTTATAGCACATTGTTTAGTTTCTCAGTTAAGAAATTATTGTTATAAATAAGATCTAGACACTAGATTATGTAGATCCCAACCCCATTCATATCACATGGTCTAAAAACCAAGTTCCAACCATTATAAAGACACAACATAAAAAATACCAACCCCAACCTTCAATGTTCAATATTTCTCCAATGAAGATGATTGGTTTAGAAAATTATGTGTTCCCTATGTGAATTCCCTTTTTACCCTAATTCACAGTGCATAGTTTAAAGAATGTATTTCATATTTCCAACTAAATTTTAACCAATCGTGCACATTTAGAAACTAGAAAATTTCTCTCAAACGTTCACCAAATACTATTAAACCTCACCCTTATACATTATATACAAAAAAATAATAAATAAAGGGTAAAAAAGCCGACACCTAGGGTAATAATGTCACTCAAAAATTTACTTTATATCAATATAATTTATAAAGACACTATTTTTTTATTGAATTTCAGCCACCTCCCTTTCATTTCATACTCTCATTCCTATTTATCATCCTTAATCTGACCATGTTCTAACAAATTACTCACTGAAATGATTATTTTTGCCTGAAATACTATATTTATTATATAATAAATCAACGCTAATCGATATGTATAGTTTTTTAAACATTAAATAATTTTTTGGTCCTAAATGAGAGGTGTACAGTCTACACACGGTTTGCCTAAACCACGCAGAAATCCTTATAGAAAATGTACTCATTGGGAAATTATGGGAAAAATCATCATCACATTGTATAAATGGATATGGAGACATTATGAGGTGTTCATTCATGGGTATTACTAGATAGTATCTGACACACATTTACAACATGGTTTTAATCACTATGCGAATAATCTTTTCTCGATGATAATCTGTGATCAAGAAAAGTGTATCTCACACATTTTCTATCTAAATCCAATGATTTAGTTACTCTTCATCACTAATTTGGGTTTCATCTCCATTTAAGGTATTATAACCTCAACAATGTTATTTTTTGTAAATTTGAATCCCTCCCATGGTGTTCTCAAGCCCAATTCTTGAAAAAAGTTTCCTTCCTCATCGTTCTTGCCATAATTTCATTGATCTACATCTCTTATTCTATTATTTTCATAGAGATAAACTCAGTGTGGTTTTTAATATGATTTTGGATGCCAAATATGTTGATTTTTTTTTGGTCATTTTAGGATAAATGATATAATGTGGTTTCATTGATAATCATCCCAGTTTCATTTGTGTTCCTTGTTCGTTTTTAGTTTATGTCAAATCGGTTGAGGTGGGTGTCTTCACCCTCGATATCTCTTAGGAGAACTGATATAAATTCCATCAAATTGTTTATCTTAAGGAATATTTATTTTTAAATTTTTATTTTAGAATTCTATTAAACTCACTTTTTCTATGGCTACACAAATTGTGCAAATCTAGAATATTTCTATTCTTGAGTAAAGTGATTGATTCTTGATTTAAAAATATGTTTATTAATATGTTGATATTATGGAATTGTGGAACATGGATTTGATGAAAATTATTTCAATAATAGTAATGTTTTTATTCAACTGAAATGGTTTGTTTTAATTTCCTTTCTTCATGATTTTCAATAAAAGAATATGTTTATTGAATTGGTTGAACATCATTTTTTTGGAATAAGTTTGTCATGGGTTGTGGAATGTGTTAATATGATTTGGGATGGATAAGGGCATGAAGGATCCTCATTAAATGGTTTGTATGGATATGTTCACGATGAACCCCCACCAATGTTATCCACCATGTGAAGGTATAGTGGAAGGATAACTCACTACTCGTGAGTATAGGGAGTTCCGGTTATATTCATTGATGGGTGATTAGTTAATGGGAATGGAATGGGTATTCCAAAATGATATTGAGAAATTGTTTTAATGATTTGTTTTTTATAGAAATGTGAAATTATGGAAATTGGTAAAAAAATAATATTTTTTGAAATTATTTTTAAATAGATTTGAGGCTTGTTTATATTTAGTTATAAAATTGTTTGAGAAATTGATTTATATACACTGTTTAGTATAAATGTTTCTATCCATTCTGTCATAGTGTAATTTTTAGGGAAGTCATTGGGGAAATCATAATGTGTTTTATACTCACCCCTACATTGTATGTTTAGTGATTTTTCATATTCTATCATCTTGGACATTGGAAAATGTAAATTATCACTTGTATTTAGAAACACATCATGATAAATGGAATGTTATGTTATTAGATAGTGGTTCTATTGGATCATGGAGTCTTGTTGTCATCATGGGGTTTTTTACACTTTCCTCTGTTCACATTAATTTTTAGTTTATATTCCACTATTGTACAATTTCATTATTTTAGGGAAAAATATTGAGATTTCATTCTTTATCAAGAATCACCTGGTGGTTATTGGGTTATGGTTTTTGAGTTGTGTTTTTTATTCATAAAGGTTAAATCATCCCCCACTTATATTAAAACCCATCCGAATTTATTATTTTCCTTTGGAGTCTTTTGAGATTTCACTTAATGATGTCTAACGAATCATTGTATTCTGAAGATAATGATAATTATTGGGTCATTTCAAATGGTATTATTTTATTCAATTTAAATTGTTGTTTTATAAAATTTCTATTATCATGATCCTTTTTATATAGAACAATTATTCATGATTTTTATTGTTCTTGGAGTTGAAAATCATTCTTCTTTATTCCTTGGGTTGTAACCATAGAATAGAGTAGAACATTATGAACATGGAATTTATATTTTAAAAATACAAATCTATCAATTTTATGATGAATATCAGGTTACTATGATGTTGGGAACATAGGTGTTTTGGGGAAAATTATAGGATTTATGAAATTTTATTTTCAAGAGTTTAGCCCATTATACGAGCATGACCTGCAATGTGGAAGAATCACTTCCCACTAGGATAAAATTTTTCATTTAGAGAAATGATTTATGATTTACTAAATTGTGTTGAATAATTAAAAATGAAAAATGTATAATCATGTGAATGATATTTGAAACAATATGATTATGGTATTCTGAAAATGGATAGATTTCGAATACTAAGAAAGGTACTTTTCAAAATCGATTGTATAGTGGAAAAAATGTGTTTGAGATTCAATTTTTGGACAGTTGATGTGATAGTATTTGAAATTATACGATATCTATTTCTTGTGAGTGAAAATTATAGAGATTATTGTTAGTTTAGAATGTGGCACCTGGTATAGATCAGAAAAAACAACCAGAATAATATGTGAAGAATGTGGTTGCACCTGAACCACATGTTAACCAATAGATGGTTCAAAGTATCGTTCATGTGTTACAATATTTGTAAACTGAGAACCAGATTTCTAAACCAAGCTATATGGATCATTCCATTTAGTTTATGAAACAAGATCCAAACATATTTTTCGGTAATTCCATACTCGAAAAGGTAGTGGGGTGGCTGAAAATGATGAATCATATCTTATATTTCTACTGCAAACCATATAAGTTGAAACTAAATCTTGAAATTTTTATGATAAATTATCATTTATACTAGTGGTGGGATTTTGTATTGAAACAAAAAGTGGATAAAAATATCAGTTTTGAGTATTTTATCGAATTTTTTAACAAATAATTATATCCACCCATTATTAGGATCTAGAGAATGATGATAATATTTACAAGGATGATGGAAAATGTATATTCACTCAATTATTGAGGTACTATGTATTGTCGTTTATAACAAATGACTAATATAGAAAAAATATAAAAAACATGATATCTCATAAGAAATGTTATTATGATTTATAATCATACTTTTAGGGAGTGGTGGCAACTCAAATGATAGGAATTGGATGAATACGGGAACATTTTCCCAGTGTGGGGGAGGAACCCATATTTAGACTATAAGATTAGTGATCCATCATCCATGTCTGAAGAGAAATGAAGGATGTTTTTAATGTGATTCACTGGAACATAGGATGAAAGAGTTTAAATAATAACCTAAGTAATTTTATAAATTCTAGAACATATGTTATAATCAGAGCTATTGTCACAATTCTAAGAGGATAGGTTCTCATGACACTTCTCATGTGTCACAACCATAATATTCTTCGACATGATGAGGATTATATTATCGGTCTCTTCATTAAAACATAGATAGCCATTATTATTTTAGGAACTCCATGACTCCAAATAAAGGTTACCTTCCACATGGAAACAAGGATAGGTGTGAAGTAATAATGAAATTCTATTGAAATGAATTGGTGATTGGGGATGATCAGGATGGATCATCTACAGTGGTAGTAATGATAAATTTTAATTGTACACTAATGCACGTTTTTTATTCTGGTGCATCTTACTCCTTCATTTTCCCTCTTGTTGGTTATTTTCTATGTTTAAAATCTGAGACGATGCCTTATGTGTTAATACTTAAATCCTCTCTTTCTGAATGGGAATTTAATGCATTTAGGGGTAGAGATTTTTTAATAAATATTGATAGATCTAAGATGAAATTGGACTTCTCTGTGTTTATGATATTTTTATTTGATATAATCCTACGTATTTATTGGTTGAAAATGATCATGGTTGGAATTCACTATTATAGTATAACGATTAGTTTCTCATCTTGGGACCAAAAAGAGAATTTCTTCCGAGGAAAAAGGGTTATAATGATATATCCAATGCGGTAGTTCTAAATATTAGTGGGAATGATATCTTACTAGTAGGTGGCATTGACATTGGAATCGTGTAAAGAGATAAAGGATATTAATTTTCCAGTTGTCATGGAATTTTTTTTAAATGAAATTCATAATAACTTCTTAGGGGTATCACTTATAATGGATATAGAGTTTTCTATTGATCTCCTTATTAGGACTATTCTTATTTCAATTTCATCATATAGGTTGGAACCTATGGAATTTGGGGAATTTAAAGTGTAGTTGTAAGAGCTAGAAAGAAAAGATTACATTCGAACTAGCATGTCTCCTTGGAATGAACTAGTCTTGTTCTAGAAGAAAGAATCTATAAATCTAAGGAAGTGTGTGGATTATCATAAAAATATCCATGATAAAGTTGTGAATATATAGTCACATCTATGCATTGATAACCGATTTGATAAATTTAGTGGGGATGTCTCATTTACTTAAATAGAATTTTGATTATGATATCATCAATTTTGTCTTCCAAAGGAGGATATTAGGATGATAAGTTTCAGAAGATGATATGACTTATAAGAATAAGTATTTATCCCTTTTGGTATTATGAATTAACTATATGAATATATAGAATAGATTAATCAGATATTTTAATGAAATCTGAATTCTATAGTTGGTGTGTTTTTTGATGATATATGAGTGTATTCAAGGAAAAGGTGTGATAATGAAGAATACATAATGATACTGTTCCAAATAAAAAGATACCATCATTTGAATTAATAATTGTCAAAATGTTATTTTATGATACAATAGTTAGTTTTATTAAACTTGTAATATCTGAAAATGTGTTTCTATTGTTCTTGAAAATATAGAAGAGGCTTTCTATTCGAAAACCTTGATTAATTTCATTAAGATTAAAATTTCTCATGGTTAATATTTATATTATCGATAATTTTTCATGTGTCGTCTGATTACTACATTCACAAATGATAACATTGAAAAATAATAAAATTCCATTCTGTTAGGATGAGTAATGCTAGGTGTTTGTTCAGGAGTATACTTTTTATTTAATATCAACAACTATATTGATGCTTCCATCATAAGGACATGGGTAAGTAGTGTACTATTATTCTTCAGGAACATGGATGGAATGTGTTCTCATGAAAGGATACCATGTTGTTTACTATGGTTTAAGGTAGTTGAGAGTACAATAGAAGATTTACTCGACACATGATTTGTTGTTAGGTGTAGTTGTCCATGCATTGACATATTTCCATCATTATCTCAATAGGGAAAAATTTATTGTTTCTGGAGATCATAAGATCAAAAAACACATATTTTCACAACGTTATTTGAATTTGAGGAATAGAGAATAAAGTAGTTCCTCTAAATATTTCACATTGGCATGATGTATAAACTGGGATATCGTAATTTTGTGGTCGATGCATTAAGATGAATTTCAAATGCATAGCTGGAGAAAGAAGCATCATATGAGTGGGAGTTAATGTCGTTCCAAGCCAACATGCAAATGTAATATGAAGAAAAATGTGGTTTTTTGGTTATCTTTTCATACATCATGGTTCTTAATTTGGAAAATAGTGTCAAATAAGAATAAACATTCAATACAAAATGAATATTTGTGAGTTCAAAACAAAATTTTGAAGGGATAATTAAGGGCATGAGACATGATGAGATTTTGATTTTGATGTTCAATGATCAGATGGTTTTACTTATGGTTTTTCGGGAATAATTTCTTCATTCATACCACCATTCAAAGTTGGAAATACATCCTTGTATACAAAATATGTATAATGTGTTTAATTTTTCATTTTTGTGGATTGGTATGAAATGGAATGTGCATGAGTTCATTTCAGGGTGCTCAGTATGTCATCATGTAAAAGTAAATATTCAACAACCATAAGGTATGATGTAGTATTTACATTCTGCGGTGTCGAACTGGGAGAAAAATCCAATTATTTTACTATTGTTCTCCAAATAATGGTCCAAAAACAGGACCCCGTAAAGGTGATAGTGGATCACCAAACCAAGTCATCCCATTTCATTTCGATTTTTGAACCACATACATTGGGTAATCTGTCCAAAATCTATATCCAATAGGTGTTCAAGAGACAATGAATACAATTTTCTATTATGTTAGACAAATTATTGAGGTTTTTTTTCTCATTTTTGGAAATCGTTAGTGAAATATAATAGCACTCATTTGAGTATGAGTACAGTGCATCACACTCATATGGATGATAAATCCAAATAAGTGATA
Organism: Viscum album; assembly: GCA_963277665.1. NCBI lineage: Eukaryota > Viridiplantae > Streptophyta > Magnoliopsida > Santalales > Viscaceae > Viscum > Viscum album. The sequence continues at coordinate 1,299,308,325 of OY728146.1, forward strand.
AAAATGTTATATGACATGTTTTGGTCATGGTTTTTGTATTTTTTTCTCATTGGAAGATTATATACCCTCAATATATTTCTCATATAAAAACAACTTTCAGGCTGCGATACATATGGCTCTTCTGATGCATTTTATAGGCATCCATGGAATTCGCTACCTCGTTTGGTTGAAATATGTGAAACACCACTACATGGGCCAAGCCTTGTCCAAAAAATAATGGATACTATTTTTTAGATCAATAAATTTATTTAAATGTCTTAGAGTAATCATAAATCATATTTCAATCATCGTCTAATAACATTTTCATTTGAAGTGAGTGATCATGTGTTCTTGTAAACTTCTGCAAAGCTTGGACATCAACAGTTTGGGATGTGGGTATTGATATATCCTTGATATGTTGGACATTTTGAGATAATGGAATTGTTTTGAGTGGTGAAATTTAGTTTGGAATTTCAATCATGGTTTAGTTCATTGAATAATGTGTTCCATGTATCTCAATTTTTTTAAAAAATTACCTGATCCTGAGAACTTGATCATTTGGGATCATGATAACCTAAAGTTAGATGCTTCAATGGTACATATACCAGTAATGATTTTTTATTTTTATAATAAAGTATTTCATGGAAAAACATTTGTATAATGATGGTTTTATCGAATCATGGTCATTTTTAAAATGATTCATTAGAACTCGAGAAGGAAATGAATGATCAATGGCCATACCTCTTTCCGGGAAACATTGTTTTCATACAGTACCAGGATAGAATTTCCAAGGGTCCAGATAATGTAGTACCCCTTTTTTCTAGTATGTAAACCATTATTTATGATTTTCGTTTATATAATTTTTATGGGTAATGGTTTGGAGGGTTTTGTGTACATTGAATATGTTTTTGGGGTAAATAGAGAGTCATATGAAATACACATGATTCATCTAATCTTTATCGAAATCATAAGAGAAATGATAAACATTAGAAAATGATGGATTGTTTCTTCATAAAAGTGTATTAATAGTTGGTCAGACCATTATAGGAGGTCATGTGAGGGTCTGAATTGATTGTAATAAATTCATTGTCAGCACACAATTTGCCTAATTGTGCAAACTAACAATGTAGGAGTTAATGTGAGATCATAAAAAGTGTATCTGACATGATATTTCCTCTAACTAACCAGTTTATCATCTTATTCATCCATAATTTTTATTTTAATCCATTGATTGTAGTAAAACCTCTCCCAATCAATTTTCAGACAATACAGATCCCTCCCTTTGTGTTTTCAAGACTGATTCTTGTGGTAAGATTTTTTCTTCATCATTCTATCCACAATTTCATAGATATGATTCTTATCTTGTATTGATATCAATGATCTACACCAATTATTTATATATCTTTGATTATGGATTTCAAATTGTTTAATATTTGATCTTCATCATTTTAGTAGATGATATCTAAGGATTTTTCATGGAGAATCGGCCAGAATTCGCAAGCATTCCTCATCTATTTTCGATATTCATCAAAACAGTTGAGGTATGTATCTTCACTCTTGACTACTATTAGTTTAACTAATTGAAGTTATTTAAAATTTATTATCGTATGTTATATTTATTATGAATTTGATGTTTTATAATTTATGGGAACCCTATTTAGTGTCGGTTTGATGAATTTTGGATGTCTTCAAAACTTGTCTTCATGAATAATGTCCTCGATTATTGATTTTAAAATGTAGAATTCAAAATGATGATTTTATGGAATTATGGAATATGTTATAGATGAATTTTTTTAAATAAATGAAATTATTTTATTTAAATGAAATGGTTCTTTTGATTTCTCTTGCTTCATGATTTTCATTAAATGAATGTGATTGAATAATTAGTTGAAGACACTTGGTTTTAACCTGGGATTGGCATGGCGTGTTCCCTATTTTCATATGGAATGGGATGGATAAGGGAATGAATAAGCCCTATAAAATAGATGGGATGGATAAGGGAGTGAAATACGCCAAAAAATTGGTCCATTGTGTGAAGGATTAGAGGAATGATAACTCATAACTCACGAGTATAGAGATTTCCATGTAACATTAACAGTTGGATGTTTGGTTAAGGGAAATTGAATGGGTATGCCAAAATGATATCGGGAAATGGTTTTAAAGCCATTTTTTATGTTTATCTTGAAATGTGGAATGATGGAAACTGATTGAAAATGGAACATGTTTAAAATTAAATTTTAAATGGTTTTGAGACTTGTTAATATTTACTTATAAATTGTTTTAGGAAACTATTATATATATAAAAAAATTATATAATTTTTGTTAACCTTACTATTCTTGTTCCATGAGTAGGGAAGTAATTGGGGAAATCATGATGAGTATTATACTCACCTCTGATTTGGAACATAGAGAACATTATAGATGTTGTCATCTGGGACTAGAGAAAAGATAATGTATCACACGACTTCAGAACCATATCATGATACTTGGGTTGTTGGATGATTGGATCATGGATCTTGTGGAGCATGGAGTCTTATTATCATCATTTGGTTTACCAATTTTAATTATACTACTTACTATGATGATTAGTTTTCCTTCTACTGTTGCACAATTTGGTTTTTTGGGTGTAGAATAAATTGTTAAGTTTTCTTTCATTATAAAGCATAATATGGTGGTTTTGGGGTCATAGTTGTTCATTTGTTGTTTTTTTTTTCTTAAAGGGTAAATCATCCACCACAGAGATTGATACCCATGATCATTTATATTTATCCTTTGGAAGTTTGGGGATTTCAGTTAAGGTCTTGTAATGAATCATTGTCTTCTTAATCAAATGAGAAAAATGGGTATTTATATCCACCAAAGGAACATTATCTAACCATGAGACAGAGAAATATATAATATAATAACATATCATGTCATCCAAAGTTTGTGTCATCTATTCATATTGGCTTCTCATCTGATGATGATAAACCATACTCATAGTCACCTGAATTGCTAGGGCATTCAATATAGATTTTTAGAACTGAGGCGTAATCCTACAATATCTATCATATATAGTTGAAACTGGAATGCCATGTCTTTTTCCACATACCAAAATAAAAAAAATTTATAGATCGTCCACACTATGATTTTCATTAATAGGATTGAAATGGTTCATATTCATAATCTGATCCACTTTAACCCATATATAATCATGTTTTTGTACAATTCTATGGATACAAGTAAAAAAATCCAGTTTGAATTGATCCAATTTCCACACTAGAATAGTTAAAGAATATAAGAAGGATTCTATGTTACTGATGGTCCAACTTATCTTGGTGAAATATTAAACATCTTGAAACAAACTCAGCTACCATACTTTTTATACAGATCCATGAACAATGATCTTTCAACCCCTTATAAATCATCAATATTACTAGAGGAATATCCCATCATTAATGGTGGTAGGAATTACGAATTTGATCTTTTAATACATAAATAGGACTATGCAATTCATTAACCAAATCACTGAACTCTCATCCATCTTACATCCCTCAATAGTCTCCCCACCATTTAGTTTTGACCTCATTATAACACATTTTGCATCAGATGTATGTTCCTCTATTACCATCGTTACCAAACAAGGAACAAGTGCATCTAGAATGAAAACCACAACCACACCTCAGTCATTGTGTTCCGGAAGCATTCCAGCAAGGACCATTATCAAATTATAACCATTTAATTATTCTTTTCTAAAATGTGTAAATGAATTTCTACATAATGCATCATCCACTAAATTTCAATTATCCAGTGTATAAAAATATTTAATGTCAAAAATTTTGGGATAGACCAACCATATTATTTCCCTCAGATTCTAATATCATATTGAGATAATATGTTTTATGATATTCTTATATAAAAATAGTGTAAATTTCTCACCACATAGATATTGATGCAATTTCTTAATAACAGGGATAATATTAGCGTACTCTAATTCTTGTGTTTGTTTTTCTTCTCATGCAACCAAAACTTCATTGATCCATAAATAAAAAAACGGTCTCATTGAATGAGAACACACACCAACCAATCTCCTAATTCATAACGGTACACCACATATTATTTCCATGATTCGAGAAATATAATGATAATTGTTTTTTCGTAGAAAAAAAAACTTTTTTTAAATTTTTGGCATTCCACTATGAATTTGAACGAAATTTATTCTTTACCAAATCAATCATCTGGAAAAAAAGTATTGAGATATAAGAAAAAGAGAATCTTTAACAACCAGCTACACCAACAGAACTCCATATCTCAATGATATTAATTGGTGGTTTCTGAGATTTAACAACTTTAATCTTTTCAAAATACAATGGAATGCCTTTTTATAAATTAATGGCTTCTGAAATAAATACTCAATTATCAAGAATTCACATATTTATTTCATAGCATAAAATGAAGGGTCTCTTAAGATTTTGAACACTATCGCCGAGTGTTTTTAATGTTCATCCCTTGTCCATGAATAAACCAATATTAAATCCTAAACCACAAAAATAAAAGATTCAACAAATCAATTAAATATATTATTCATAAGAGGAAATAATATTTATGATGAATTTATAAGTATGAAAGTAATTACCACATATTCATCATGGACATATTTTCATCTGAATTCTGTCTTCAGAATATACCCTTTCTGAACTCATAATCAGTGATATCTTGATTGCAATTCAATCATAAAAAACTAGTGAGCTCCCCTAAATTGATTAAAAGATATCATTAATTCATGGAAGGGGATATATATTCATCATATTACCTTGGATACCATTATGATAAACCACACATAGTCTTATATTTCAATCTATTTTCATAATGAATATGATTGGTGGTACCCATGATTATGGTATTTGATGAATTGAACATATTCTTTACAACACTTTGAATTAATAATTCAACTAGAATAATTGTTTTTTGATCCATTTGATAATATGTATGTAAGATTGAATTGGTCCTTTGGTGGTTGGGGGGACAATAGTAATGTACAATTCCCATACTGGTGGTAACATAATGAGATTTTTAGGAAAGACATCAGGAAACCCAATCACAACTGGAGAAAAACAGACATTATCAATATGTTAAATTGATGCCAGGGTCAATTATACCAACTGGTTAGATATCATTTCCACCTATACTGTCAATATTTCCATTTCAAATATCTTTACCTTCCTATACCCTCTAAAGAGATGATTGATGTCTTCCTTTGTTTTCAATATAAATTTTCTTCTATAATAGTTGATATGAGCCTTAAACATTGTCAAAAAATACATAACCATGATTAATATGTAGACACCCATATCTATCACAGAGAAATAACATTTTATTTTATATATATCAGAATTTTTTGAACAATTTATACCCTAAATGGCTAAAAATTAACTTTTATAAAGAATATTTTTATTTTTTATCCAAGAGGGATTCGTCTCAAGTTTTAAATTTTGGAAATCAATATTGTTATATGAAATTAAATAATTTGATGAATCGATATCAAATATCACTTTAATAAGTGTTTAATATAAAAAATTTTTATCTCTCAGCATAGATGATCCATCATGATCATACACAATCACTTGATAAGCCGAATATAATTGTTTTGTTGAAGTACTTTCATTACCTATTGATATTTACATTTATTATGAGTTAATGTATTCTTATAATAACCTTTGTTATATATGTTCTTATAATGAGAATGATTTTGTTGTCATCACCCCATAAAATCATTCGATGCCAGTGAAACAGAGATGTATCCTGGTCACCTGACATTAGACTACAGCATTGATATCACTGAAGATGACCCATATATATGAAATTTTGGCCTTCCTATGGTGCATGAACAAACTCTCTCTTAATTTGGTTGAGAAAACCCCATTGGAAACATCAAACATTTTTCCATGTTTCACTATGTAATATTCCACAATCCCACCATTTGATTTTGATACACACTCCCAACATTGAATTAGGTGCCCCTCTTCCACATTATCCAGACATTATATTACAAACCAGTTGCCATGGGTTCCAACATACTTCCTACTACAATAAATTATTTGATTTTTAATTAATCCACTATCTATCTATAAACTCACTCTTTATAAAATGTAATACAAATAAATTCTATATTTATGAAAATATCATTCTTTATTACTTATTCAAATATGTTTGACTTTGAGGAAGTACTAACCAAATCCTAATATGGAATGTTCACTAAATTTTTAAATTTTTATGCATATTCTTGGAAAGTGTTATTTTCCTACATCCAGCTTAAAAATCCAATCATCTTATGATTTTTTTAATGATTAAATATATATTTTTTGATTAATTTATAAAAATAATCCCAAGAAAATCCTTAATCCACTTTATCATACACCACAAGATTCCACAACTATAATGAATGATACTCTATAATATGTGTTTCAATCATGAATTTTATCTCAACTTGTTTGTTGAATAAATCAAAGATATGATTAATCCTATTCAGCCACACCTCTACACTTCAACGTTCAAAATCACCTCGGATGATGTATCAATTCTGTTTCTAGATTGAGATCAAATGATCCACTTGACATGGATCATCCTTTTATTACCATAAATCCATAGTCTATATTTTTTTATGATACATTGAACACATTTTTGGTTCAAATGTGGATAATTTTAACCCATATTATCTTTAGATTCTTCTAGTTGGTTCATACAATACCTACTAGTATCATCTTTTTATAAAAACAAAAATCAATAAAATTATCACTTTCCAGCAACTGAAGGCATATAATTTCAAATTCAATCATATAAACTATCAAAATATTTCGTTCCAAAATCATCTTTACCATGTTTTTACATATCTGAAAAATATAAACACTCATTTAAAAATAAATCTATTCTTAAAATACTATAATTATAATCATTTATAAATCATTGATTTGAAATCAATTTAAAAAATTGTTTAAAATAAAAAAAACTTCACAAAATCATAAATCATTATTGAAAATTATGGATCTACTATTATTGGAATGCCTTTACTTTAATGCGTTTCATTCTTGTCTCATTGGCTATTCAAATGATAATGGTATTCAAAACATTGATGTGTCACCAAAATACTTATGAAACCTAATATATGGTAACATTATGATAATCATTAAAAGGAAATTATAATATTTTAATGCTATAAATATAATTTCCTGAAAATTTCACCACCTTCTATTTTCCAGAACAATAAAATATTCAAGAATGTAATTATATTCCACATTTGAAAAAACTATCGAGTACTAATTTCACATGGAAAGAAAAAAGTTGGTATCATTTTTCTCAAATAGATTATTGGACCAACAAAAACTAATACCTTTTGTAATGTACCACCATCTCTTTATTTTTTGAAGAATGAAGTGGAATGTAACATCGACATAAGAGTCATACCCATGACTACTAATGTAATAAATAAATAATAAAGTGATTTAATAAAAAATAGGGACTACATTACCTATTACAAAAAAACCTCTATCCAGAATTTCCTAACCCAAGACACCATAATATGGATTAGATACAATTAATTTAAACTAAACATTTCATTTATCAAAATCGTGTAAAATTCTTGTTGCAGAAGACTACAAGATAAATGAAAACATTGGATGAAAAACTAATAAAACTCTAAGACAACCTCAAGGATACATTCCCTCACAAACTTATATGCTCCAGCTTCAAAAAATCGGTCGTGTATCATGGATTAGGGTTATAAATGTGTGATATATTACCTTGTATTATGTTTTTTTATGTGACATTTGCCAAATCAACAACATTCCAAAGCATAAGTGACCAATAAAAGTAATTTTTTTTTCCCCAAATGATATACCTTCTAACACCACTAAGATATAAAAGTTGTAAACATTTATAAAAACCTGTTAATATAATTCGATATTGAAAATAGATTTCAACTTAACATAAAAATTAAAAATTTCAACCAATTTTCAAAAAAAATCCATTTTACAAATAAATCAACCACACAATTCTTATAAACCATTTTATAAGTTCCATTTTTCATTGAAATTTCATTTCTAATATCCAAACCACCCACAATGACTCGAACATGAATCTCCTTATACATGAGAGTAGTGTGTCATAATTTCATTAACTTATCACTTATTTAAATACTTTGATGTGGGTACATTACATGCTTATCTATCCCTACCATTTAATGTGGGTACATCTTTCCCTTATCCATTGCAATTCACATGACCACACACCATCCATGTTAAATCCATGCCAATTCAATCTTAAAAAACATCCATTTTTAAAAAAACACTTTCAATCTTCCATTTCAAAAATCCTATGAATCTGTATTTTAAAGTAATCATTTTAAAATCATGAATGAAAATCACTATTCACACCAAATTAACATTATTCGATAATTTCTCAAAAACAATAAATTTTCATTAATGTGGATTTATATCATTTTTTGTACCATAATTTCAAAATAAATTTCAGTCAAAAAAATCAATATGATACTAATTAAATCTATCATATAATTAGGATTCAATTTTGAATCCAAATTACTCTGGATTATTTGAAAAAAAACTCGAAAATTGTTAATGTTTTTTTGAAATATCGATTATCCCACCATTGATCACTTCTACTAACATTAACCAAGAAAAATATTAATATATTTACTATCCAAAACCTTATATATATCCACATAGTGAGTAGATCTATGAAGTCGATATAATGGGTTAATTAGATCTATGAAAAATATCCAGAACAATGATGAATGATTATGTACCACAATGAATCTACTTACAATTATGATGGGAAGCTTTCAAATCTTCCATTTATCAACGACAGAACCTTCCTAGAACTTTGAGAGTGAAAAATATCGAGTTAGGGTTGTATAAGAGAAAAATGATTGGGTTAAATGAAAAATGAGTGAGATCTAATTTTTATGAAATTTGTATCTTGTTGTGCACGGTTTAGTCGCACAGTTATGAAAATCATCTGCCAGTCACAACCTTAATAAAAACCCTGATGTTTCCATCTCATGATATCTCCGAACTATTCACTAATTGTGTCTAATCCACTACCTCAAAATGACCAAAGTAATCTATCAAATTACATAGTTTCTCTTCGATAGACACACAGTTTGTAAAAACAATGTGTCCCATGAGAACATTCAATTTTACCCTACCTCAGTTTATACAATTTTCTGCTAGTGTTTACCTATTTCTAAAAACCATTCACCACCTGTGAACATGTAGAAATTACCCAAAACACTCAATCATTTTATAAAATATAACAATCATGACCTATATACATTATATATATAATAATCATTATGAAATTATACATACATAAAATTGGGGGTTCTGAATACTTAATGACATTACGTTTTTTATGATACATAGGATAAAGACACTCACCACCATTAGTGTTTCTGATATATAGTAAAAATGGGGATGAAATTTCACTTTTTTATTTTGTATTTAATGCCCATAGTGAATTAATAAAAAAACCTAAGTTAACATGGAATAAATTGAAGTGGTTTTAAGAATATATTGTACTATAAAAGGTAAATTCACGCCATAATTATCCATAGACATAACCTATAACAAACAATAAAAATATCATTATTGGAATTTTTATTAATCATTATAATTCTATTTTTTTAATCATAGTTTTTAATCAATTTTTTGCAACTAAATTTGAATATTTCATCATCAAATATTATACAGTTTGCATTGATCATTTATCCATTAGATAAATATTTCACTGTATGGACATAGTTTCATGTTATAGGCCACCTTATCAATGAAATTTTATGAGAAAATTGAGGAATATATATTATAGTTAATGAAATGGGGGTTAATTTTGGTAATCAAAATTCAAGGAAATTATATAATTTACGCAAATAATTTTTTGGTTAAATTCATACACCATTTAATTTTATACTATTTCAAATATTAATTGATAATTTTAGTTAAATGACCTAGGTGATTGAAAAAAAAATCCCATTTAATCTTCAATATGTGTCTTATGTGAAAATAATTTCATTTGATTAATTAAAAAAATTATTGATTAATATTGTGGAAATGAATTATTATAATTTATTATTCAAATAATAAATAATCAATTAGGTAATATAATTATTTTATAAGTGATTTCTTTATTTTTAACTCATACATATATCAATATACCTAATATATTATTACCATTAGTTTTATTATGTATAATCCAATAGTGTGATTTTTTTGGAAGAGTTTCATTGTATGTACATATATCCCTTCCATCCCCACATTGGATTTTTCCCTGATACACATTGATTCAAGTGTTTGGGAGATAATTTTCATTGAATAATGTGATTATTAACTTTATATAATGTGTGTTCATCTGTTTTCATAGAATGTGTAATGTTCCTATATTAGTGTATTGCATTATCTGTCCACAATGTCTATGTGAAATAAAAAATAGGAAAAACATTGACTTTGACTTCGGTATAAAAAATTCATCATTATATGAACAAATATATAGTTTCAAATATTACAATTAGTGTAGTCAGGATATCATGTGGGTTTTATTGACGGATGAGATATACCCCAATAATGAAATTTGATGAAAACAGAAAATTAATGTGAGGGAAGAATTATTTCATTTAATCATATTGAATTATGATCCTTTTCGTTGTTATATTGGATTGATTTTTTTTCATATTTTGAATGAATGTTTCCAAGATCGATTCAATAATTATCATGAAATGTACATTATATAGAAACCCTACTTTTGATGATTACAATGTTTTTGAGATCACTTCCCCCCATCCTAATGCCTCATAATATTTTAAACCTTGTTGAATGTACTTATGATTTTTACCATCTTAATTATGTGGGGGATATTCTTGATTTAATAAAATCGTATCGTAATATACATGTTCAAAATGTTTTATAACAACGATATTAATATATACAATGATTTAAGACACAAAATAAATTTTTTTGGGTAAATAATGAAAGGAATAAACATTAAGGAAGAAATAAAAAATAATAACTAAAAAGAGAAAAAGTAATTTCCATTTAAAAGATATAAATTAAAATACATAAAAAATGGCTTCATTTAAAATTGATGATTTTGAAAAATTCTCATATTTTGTTATATAATATTTATCCCCCATTAACATTAATATAATTTTTTTAGAATACGAATTTGAATCTTTTTAGAGTGATTTTTCATTTGGTATCTGTTAATATTTAATAGTTTATAAAAATTTTGAATATAATTTGTATGGGTGATTTGACATCGGTAATACACAAGTAAATATTGTATTGTTTAATATTATTATTTTATAATTAAATTCTATAATAATATGTATCTAAAAATTTAATTTGTAAATAGTTTTTTAAAATTATTTTTAGTATTAAATTAAAAGGGATTAGATTTATTTAAAATTTGATGAAGGTTTATATTTTGGTTTATAGGTGATTATAATACATGGAATTATGGAAAATATTGTAAAAGGGACTGGAATAGTGATCTTCAGTGTTGGTTTCTACTATTGGAGTTATGGTCCAAACCTGATGTTGGAGGCTGCTACTAGGTTGTTTTTTAATTTTTTTATCCCTAGGTAATTGTAAGAGGGGTAGTCTCTCTTCATATATGTGAAGATAAGAAGGCTTCATATGTATAGTGGATTTATTCCCATAATCTAGTGCAATTCATGGGTTTATGTACTTTCTCATTTTTTTACTAATATCTTCCAACTATGTAAATTACAATTGAACAAATGAATTATAAATAAAAATAAAATACCACAACTAATTTCTAAAAAATATTGAATAAAAGTTACATTATATTTGGTTAATTTGGAATACAAAATGTACATGGTATAAGGTAACAATAAAAATGCATAGTAGTTTACAAAATGAATTTTGGATTAATATAATGGATTGGAACAATTTTTATCAAGGATGGAGTCAAATCCAAAAACTATTGTTCCCATTTCACTTTAAATTATTACATCGCTATGCAATCAAACCCTGAATTAATGGACATTTTATACATTCTATAAATTCATTATACTAACAATTAGTCATCACACATTTAATCATAAATATTCAAAATCTGAAAATATACATGAAAGACCTCATGGATTCAAAAATTTATATTCCACTTATTACATCACATTAGTTAATTAAAATAAGTCGATTCTTTTAGATATTAATAATTTTGGACATTACCAATGAAAATAACATTACCCATAGGCGATCAGTGAAAAAATTAAATTGTTTTTTTAATGATAATTTATTGTAAACTATATGTATTATATCTTTTTAAATATTCTGTATGTAATGGAAAAATAACCTCATATTAATGAGTAAACACAGTAATGTTATTTTGGGGAAATAGACTTAATTTCCCCAAGATTTTGATGGTGAACAAATCTATGTTAGTAAATAAATTAAAAAACATTAAAAAATAAATAAATAAAATAAATGAAAAAATTTATTATTCAGGTAAATAGCTAGTATAATATTTTTATTAATGATTTAGAGGATGTATGAAGATATATGGGACATAAGGATTTGAATTTTTTTCTATAAAACCTAGTTGTAAAGATTCCTCTCAAATTATTCTTCATCCAACAAAAATATTTGATAATTTGTCCAATAATTTCCATATTTATTCAAAAACTATTTTTGATGATTATTCTTAACTTATTTAAACATTTAAAAATATTCAAAATTAATCGTCATAATATTTAACATAAATGGCTATTTTACGTTCTAACCAACGTTTAAATGAATGTGTTCTTAACATAAAATAATTTTCAAACTTTTATTACATTATATAAATTATCCATTATCATGATAATAATAAATGTTTTTTTATTGTGATAGATATTATCCATTACGATCATGTAGAAATTCTACACATAAAGAGTTAAAAAATAATAGATTTCTTCAATATTTTTATTTAAAATACTAAAGTTCCTTAATTTTTTTTTAAATTATGTTTCAATGGTATTATTTTAAAAAACAATTATTATAATTTTTTAATTCAAGTGACAATAATTCACAAATATAGATAATTAATGGTTGGACTGAAATAACTCATAGTGATGAGTGATCCAGATATTGTTTCCTAATACGATGGGTAATTCTAGTAATCAAATATGATATAATTATCGAAACACTAATTTTTTTATTCATAAATAATTTATTGGGACATAGTTATTCATATCAGGTTAAAATTTAATTGATCATGGTTTATGAATATGATGATCCATGTCATTTATATCATGCTGAAAAAAGGGGTTTTGTTGAAATCATGAGATTTATTGGCATAAGAAAAATCTGTAATGATTAAATAGTGAATGGTTTGTATCTGAGTGAAATGTTTACATGATTAAACTCCATCCTCGAGATTCCATCATGGGTTTATTGTTCATACTGATGGGTTTAAAATATTTTTGTTGAGAGATTTATTATTTTATTATGTTGAAATGAATTATTTATGTTATAAATAACTTATTATGGGAATGTTAAAAAAATTCTTGGGTTTTCATTATTTCCTTGGACTAATATGATTTATATATTTTGAATATCTATATCTAATAATTTTTTCCATATTACATGGAATCAATTTTTTATATATTATCTAATATTGGGTAGAAACTAAAAATTTTCAATGTATTCACTATGGTTAGTTATCATAAAATAAAAATAACTAGCATGAATGAAATATGGATTCATATTTTAAAATCGGAATATGTGGGAAAATGTATATTATATAAATGTTAAAAAAATTAAAGATTTTTTATTATTACTCTAAAAGTATAATCATAAAAGACCCTATAATGAAATAATATCCATCTCTTATTATAAGTAATATTATTTTGGGTTTATTATATTATAGTGGTGTTATTTATATTAATTTATAAAATGATTATATATTTTTATAGAATTGAGTGATGTCACATTATATTGATTCATGTTTAGTATTATATGATAATGAGATAATTTTTGATTACTTTCATATTTATTTAAATAATCCATGATTGATCTGATGTTTTTAATAGAAAAAATCATGAGGAAAATGTTGAAAGGAATGAGGAAGATAATAACATTTTGAATCTGACGCATTAAATTTCTTGAATATTTCTGTTCATGCAAGTGATAAATATATTTGTGCAGGTTATTCATAGAGGCACCCATGAATAAGATTGAACAAATTCTCTATAGACCAAGAACATAATATTAGATCATTTCCTGAAATATCACCATTCTTATTTCAGTTTATCTATAGAACTGGTGAAAGCTAAATGATGAATTATTTATATGATGATGACATTCATTGTTTTGGGATGTTCAAAGCCTCAAAATGAAACTATTACTATTTATCCTTTTTAAGGTCATGTTTATCAATTATGTTCATTAATTAATAACACGAATGAAGCATTTGACATTATTTTCAAGAAATGCATAATCCTTAATTATATATTTCAGGAGATTTATTTTTCAGAATATAGTGTCCATAAAATGAAAAGTAATATTCAATAGACAATTAAATGGAAGGATAAATAAATCAATTCTTATCATGTCAGATATAATATGATTTTAATGTATGAGAATTATTTTTCTGGTCCAAGAGATTAAAATTAAATAAATTTACATTATTCTAAATCCCATTTTGTGAATTTCAATAGACTCTAGTGAATATATATCTTATGCGTAATTTTTTATATGTGGAAAAAATGTTTTAATACATTTTTTTCAAATCTATACTCCATGAGAAATATAATACATAGTGATCATTGTCAAAATTAATGTAGATTTATTAAAATCTTAAATATAGAGATAATCTCTAAAAAACTAAATATTGTAAAAATGAAATTTAAATATTTTTCATATGATTTGGAAATCGTTAAACTCTTAGTAAATATATTTATTTATATATTTTCATGTCAATGATTTTTAAAATAGATTTTCCACTACATTTCAAAAAATTATCTATAATGAGTTTTGTCATTACAGTAATTCTTTCTTGATAAATGCTAGTCATGGTGGGAATAATAAATATAAAGCATATAATGGTTCACAAATGATGGTGATACTAGTATTATGGGTACATGAATCCAAAAATTAAGTGTTTACAAGTACATTACATGTTTATTTAAATTATGTCTGTGTAATTTTTGATTTGAAATTCACACATTCTAGTAAATTATAGAAATTTTAATTTATAATTGAAATTTCAAGAAAAAAATAATTGAATTAATTTTTTAAAAAATATTTAGAGTTTTATTAATGGAATATGAATTTATATGAATATTACTATTATTATATTTACACTGGTTTTCCCAACAATCAATGATGCAATTCACATTATATAGTTTTATGGTATTAATGTTATGGATTTAATTTCATTTAATCATTGTATTATATATTATAGTGATAAATATTCCTTATAAATGTTATAAAGAGGGTCATAATTAATATATATGAATGAGTACAAAACTTTTATTAAATTTATTTATGATAAGAACCATATTAAAGATTGAAGTCTAAATTTTTTCTCATATATTGATGAAAAGAACAAAATTATTCAATATAGTTTTCTGATAGTTGTAAATGAATATATTAATGTATTTTATTTCCCTTTTACTAGTTTTATTCCAAAATAGTAGGTTTAATTTTAAACTGGGTTTGTGGATGATGATAATAAATCTTTCTAACCCACTAATAGAGTGGCTCAAGATGAAAATTAAGAATTTAAAAACATAGATACATGTTTTACATGATAAGGGTATGATATATAACATAACATCAACATGGGATGATATATTTATTGTTAAAAATAGGATTTTACTATGATACTTCTTATTGGTTAATGATATCTTAATAACATCATTAATTAGAACAAGTATTCTTTTATCATATAAATAATTTTTTTAATCATCTATAGGGAACTATGTGATTATATGATTCATTTCACTATAGGTATAACATTTTGATTGTAAGGGTTGATTAATTTCCAATTCTATTATTCCACCCGCTGTATGGTAATTATGATTTTTTAATTATAGTCAGATCTATGAATGCATCTTATTTTTTAAATATATAATGAAAATGGTTTTCTATGATATTTTTTTAATATTTTTGTTGTTTTTAAATGATGGAAATAAACATTATTATTCTATTTAAGAGGAATATATAAATCATCTTCAAATTATATGATTTGATCATTAAGAAATTTGTTTTATATAATAACAAGAAAATTATAAATTTTGAATTAATAAAATATTACCTTGGAAATACTGTCTCCAAATATAGAATAATTACTGATCTACATAAAAATATATATTTGGAAATATGATCAATAACTAAAAATTTCACTATTATTCATTATTTTATGGGTTTTATGGCTTACAACTACTGATTTATTAATAAATGTTCCCTATCATCTATCCCACTAGATATAATATCTAAAAAAAGTAAAATTCATTTAAAAAATGAAATATGTTAATTTTTTTCATGAATATAATAAAATATTGTTTAATTCTAATGTGTAATACAATGTAAAAAAGAAATGGTGAAATTTTTAATTGTATTTATTTTTCTTAGAAGGGACATTATTATGTCATGTAGTTAAATTTTTAGTTAAATGCTCATTTTCTATGTTAATTAAATCTCCACGAATAAAATTTTACTACATGTAATATTAACAATATTGTAGAATTTTTTTCACTAAAAATGTTTTAAAACATTTATATGAGATTAATGTAAAAGAAATGAAAAAAATAAACGTTTAATGTATTGGTTACTTCCTAATAGTATAATATAATGTGGGTAAGATAGATTGAACTAATAAATTAATATCAATTCCCGATTCACATTCATTAAAGTAATGTAATTGATGATTTTGTTTCATTGATTTGAAAATTTAATATATCATTATCTATGATATATTTTGAACATGATGCTTTGGATTATTATTTAATAAAAGTTTAATTAGAAATTTTACATGAATGAACACCCTATCATCTTTTTTTGTGTGAGTTTTTTCGATATTGGATGACATAACAAATAATTGTAAAATTATATGATAATTATTCCCATGAAATAATATAATGTGTATAGAATAATATGTTTTATAAATTTAACCAAGAAAAAGATACTAATATTAGATTTGGAATATCTTTTCCATTCCATTTAATACATAGTTGAATAATTATTTTTTAGGTGACACATATAACTCCTCAATTTTTATTGATCAAATATTAACTCGAATGTATTGACACTATTGGGAATATTGTTGGTGGGGTTAAATTAATTAAGATAATAATTGTTGTATATGGAATATTTATTTCATTCTATTGAATAATGTTGTAGGTAAATTTTTATTATTTATACAATGAATGAATTTTACTTATTATCTTAAGGGTGAGGCCTAAAATTACAAATCCCATTGATACAACATAGGAATAATGAAAAAATATGATTGTAATTTGGTTATATATCTACTGATTTAATTTAATATATTTTATTGAGGCCTCACTAATATTATTATTTGTCATCCATTAAAAAATCCATCATTATGAAATCTATTATTGTTATCCCAGTGATTATTTTAACATTTATGATATCAATGAAAAACATTCAAATAACTCTGATTATTTATATGTAATTATTTCATAATATTTTATTTCCACAATATTATTCATTCCCTATTTATTCAATGATAGATATTGGTGGATGCATTCCATTATGGAGAATCTAAGAACACCAAATTTCAATCATTCCATTCCAATGGATTTCGAGATTTGTATTATGATCGATATGAAGTGACACCCTAATGTTAAAAATTGTTTTCTAAAAGAAAATATATTTATCATTCTTGTCTTTTCAAATTAAATATAAGTGAAATTTATTTATCTAGTTTTAAAATACAATTAATCTATTATATCATTAGGGATGTTATCACTTATATATAACACCCATGCTACAAGGAAACCACAATATCTAAGAAACGATGTTCAGGGTCGGTACACACCCCATGTGAATCCAAAACCTCCCCACACCTCTTACATCAACATTTTTACTCCTCCAACTATCATCCTCTCCAACTTCTATAAATCAATCATATGTTTAATTCTAGTATATGAATTATTTTTGGAGATGAAATCTGGTAGGTAAAAAATATATAATAATCATCATTTATAGTAGTTTAAAAAGTTTTTCCTGAATATTTTTTCATTAGATGTTTACTAAATTTCTTTAATTTTATATTTATTTGATACTAATTAGTGATTATTACTCCTAAATATATAGTATAGAATAATATTTAATAATATTGAATTAATATTTATTATTTATTTTTAATTTGGAATATGTATAAAAGTTCACAATAAATATTTTTTTTCATTTTAAATATAAAAATTTAAAATCATATAACTATATTATTTATCAATTATTATGAAAAAAATTTATATAATTATTATTAAAAAATATTAAACATTCCCTAAGTAAATAATATAATGATATTATAAATTATATTTATTAATAATATTCATTTTTCATATTAATAAATATTTATTTTAATTATGTAGATATGATTATGAAAGTGTAACAAAAATTATAAAAAATTAATAAAAATTATCTTTAATTTGTAATAATAAAATAGTAATTAAGATAGAATTTTAATTTTAATATTTATACATGAACATTACCTGTGAATAAATAAAAAAAATGTGAGTAAATAAATATAAAATTACATTACTAATTATTATCTAAATAAACACTATTTAATAGAACATGTTAGTACTAATGAATATTTATTAGTATAAAGAAAAAATATAATAATATGAACTCCGAGTAATGTAATCAGAATTAATATCTTCTAATGGTTTTTAATAATAATAATGTAATCATAATTGGAAATGAAAAATTATTTGATATAATTATTTGTAATAAATGATTAAAAATTAACATAAAATATTAATATTAACATATATTATTTATATTCAATTTGGAATGATGTTAAATTATTATTTCACTACGTATTGTTTAATAAAATGAAAATTATTTTTTAAAAAATAAAAAAATAAAATGAAATTTAATTACCAAATATTTTTAATTATTTTTGAATGATGAGCTATATTACTAATTTCTTTTAGAAAATTATATCTTCCAAGTTTAATAAATTTGTGATATTTATGACACATATGATAGTCCAATATAAGATCAATAAACAATATTAGTAGTTAATATTATTTATTATTATACATTTTCTTGAGTATGTTAATGAATCCATGGGTGAATAGACAATAAATCAAATAAAGTGATCCAATCTGTTTTTTAATGAATATAAAATATTTGGATATTTTAGATAATATATAATATCCAATACCTTATTATGATATTTTTTTTATATTAATGGTCATTAAAAAACAAAAAAACATGATTTTGGATTAATAAAATTATCAGTTGATCTTTCTACTATACAACATCAACCCACTATGATATCAAAATGGTGTCCGAAAAAATTTAAGATTAATGGCCACTCATTGGAATAATATGTTTTTACATATTCATCAATAGAGGAAATTTAGTTAGACACTATTAATATTTTTTTCATAATTTGGTGATGATGAAGTATATTTTTGTGAAACATGATCAGAATTTTGTGATTTTGTGGTTGATGATGGAGTTCAACTAAAAAAATCTAGATATATAATGGGAATACACTAAATAAAATTAATGATATATAATCCACTTAAATTTTTATAACAATAATTTTTTAGATATTTTCATGAGGTTTTCTTGAATATAAACACACCTATAAGATATTTTCTTGGACTTATAAGTAACCTATCAATTATAATATTTAAAATTTTATATATTATATGAATACTTCAATCCAAATATTCCTTGAAAATGGTATTCATGTAATTTTATCTATAGTATAACTAAAGATATTTAAATATTAATAAAAAATAGGAAAACAATTTTTAATGTTTGATAATAATGTGGATGTTTTCAGAATATTCTTGAATGATTTATTTGACATTTTTTGGAGGTTTTCTGATATAAAATATTAAATCACCGGATGCATGTTTTCCATATTAAATTATATTATAAAATACATAAATAGATATTTAGTAATTTTTATTTGAAATTATATTTATAAGACGTTTTTACTTTATATGATACAACTATATAACTTTTAAATAAACAAATACAATAATTCATTGGCTATAGGATTTCTTATCATAAGTTGTGGATGGAGAAAGCATAGGTAATTATAAAAGTTCATAATGACTGGGATAGATCATATCAGGTGTAACAAAAATTTCAATTCGTTAAAAGTGATAACACCTAACATTTCATATTCATTGAAAATTATTATAATTTGTCTTTTGATATCCTTGCTGAAATTCCTCTTATAAGAATTCATCATTTATCAAAAAAAATATAATCATGTATTTCAGTATTTATTTTGTATAAAAAATTATATAGTTTTATATAATGTATATGAATAAAAATTAAGAAATAAAAATATTTTCTAGGGAAGATATTATTATAACCATGTTCCTATAATGGCTGAATATAATTTTAATGGAAGGGAAATTATAACATAAGGATTTGGTTTAATCATTGTATAATCTTGAGTTTAACAAAAACTCATAGAGTATATTTAATATCATATGTTCAATAAATATAACATGGGTTGTTTTATCTTCTTAATTTTTATAAAAAAATTACAGTTTAAAATTTCAAATAATTTCCTTGTGAAAAATTAAATTTCATCAATCTAAATTTCAACCATAAAAACGCATATGAGTTTCAAAAGGGTAAATAATATTTTCTATTTGGTGGATAAGGTGAGTATGAATAATTTTTTCAGTACAATAATATTGAAGGATGTTTAATGATGATTAATAATGGGATTCATGGATTAAACAAGGGTATGGTGAAATTAATGGGTTTTAAGGGTATATAAACACGTGTGTAATTATAAGGGTCTTGTGTCTAGGTAATCCCCAATGCTTTGTAAGGGGTCTATTGATTTTTAGGGTTGTAAAAAAATATGAACATCTAATTTATTGGAAATTTTTCTCCATTTAAATTTAAACAATTGTTTTCTTTATATAGATATTTTCTATCAAAACGGGTAGGTAGGATGGTAATTCACATGTAATGATTTATTAATTTTCCTTTAGACAAAATCATACACTCACATATGAGATGTTTTTTAACTAATTTTTTCATAATTTCGTTTATTTTGTCACAAGTAACATCCATTAATATTTTTTGATTTCATAAATAATGGGATATATATAATTTTTACCTAAATTAAATTCATTAAATTAAATATGAGGTTATAAATTATCCACATTTAAGATTTCTATAAAAGAAAAATTAATTGGATGATATAATTTGTGCTTATCATTATTACAATCAAATATATTATTTACCTCGAAAATATGTATGAAACCTAATACAATTTTTATTTTATATCCTCTCAAGGAATGGTTGTAAATAATTCCCTCATTCAAAATTGATGGGGTTTTCAATGATTAATATTAGTGAACCTAATCGTTTTCTTGGGTTGGTATACCCCTCTATCTTTATCCATCATTCTGGGAGCTATTTTATCAAATGATATAATCTTAGTAATAATTTATAAAATATTTTCATAGTAATTTATTCTCAATCCTTTATAATCATTATGTATAAAAAAGTATAATTTTATTTATATAATAACCGCTCAAATTTTTTGAAAAGAATATTAATAATTATTCTTGTTTATCGTGGATAGTTCTTAATTGAAGACATATCATTACTTTTGGTTCATAGTTGTTCATTAATAATAATTTTTTTATATTTTATCTTTTTATTAAATATAGTTTTTATTAATAAATTAATTATTAAATGATATTAACCTTTAAATTATTTTAAATTGATAATAAATAATTTTCCTTCATGACAACGATTCATCAAGATAGTGAATTTCACTAGTAACATCCCTAAATATTATGAAATATCATATTTAAAATTAATTTTAATTTATTTTTTTCTACAAGAAATACATTTTTTATCATTTATCACTTGAAACTCCATGTATATATTCAATTTCATTCAACACCATGTTCCTTTTATGACTTATCTTACACATAAGCATGAGTCTTACTAGACAACAACACACAATTAATATAATTAATTTTACATAGTACATATCACATAACCATTGGAATTATGGGAATTAGTATTATTAAATAAATGTTCAAATTATAGATTAGTCATGATTATAAAATTAATTCATTGGTACAATTGAATTAGAAAATAAAATAATTTCTAATTGAATATAACAAATATGTTTTTCTGAAATCTATTTTTATGCTTATACTGATGTATTATCTTATGAAATTTAATTAATAACTATCATTGAAGGATATTAATGAAATTTATAATCTATATATGAAATAAAATGTTCAGAAATTAATCCAAAATTTTTTATATTGATATGATTAGAATAAGTCATATTTTCTATAAAAAGAAATTATTTTTAAATGGAGTTATATCAACATTTAATTGAGAACATAAATTAAATATAAATTTATAATTTATATTTGGACATATAAATTTAACATTTTAATGTGGTATATAAAAATTAAATATGGGGAAATTTTGGGTATTTTAATAAGAACATTGATATTTTACTTAATAGTTAATGACACTAAATTTTAATTGAAAACATATATAATGTACACATAATATATGTTTTATTATTATGATATTAATTTTATTTAATTAATACATATATCATTTTAATCTGAGTTAATTAAATATAGTTCATTGGATTAATTTTTAAAATTAAATTAAAAATAATAACATTTAAATAATTTGAACTTTTCTTAGGAAAAACATTTTGTCATGTCCAATCTATGAGAATAATTTGATATTTCATTCTACAAAATATCTTTTTGATTTTTTTAATAATAGATTAGATGTTTGGAATCATAAATATATATAATTAAAAATATGTTAAAATTAAAATTTTACAAAAAAATAGTAGTAAATGAACGTATAATTATTGATAGTTATTAATGAAAAAAACTAGTTTACCTAATTATTAAATGTAGAATATAAGGCGAAAAAATCACCATATATATATATATATTATTGAATTCAAATATTTATACTATTAAACATATGCGTGTATATAAATGTTCAATTTTTTCTATTTGGGGATAATTAAAACACGTGGATCACTCAAATATTTTCAAGAATACCTAATTTTTTTGTTTCCCCACATATAAAAAGCTTCCTCCCTTATACTCTATTAACACCAATAATTCCATTTTGGTAATAAAACCCCATCCATAATAATATCAAAAATAATTAATCTCATAAATGGAGTCTTAGGTTTTTATTAATTCAATCCATGGACTTCCTCTAGGGTAAAACAAAATGTGTTAACTAAAAAATATGTAACATTTTTCAATTATCATATTCTTTATATTTATTTCTCAATAAATTTAATGTTTTATGGTTAAATGAATATATACTATCTGAAATATGGGGAATATAATAATATATTTATATGTTTTTTATTCACCCAACACCTTTATACACAATCGTAATATGGGACACACAATCATCGTATGTGTTCACGACAGACTACCGCCTCATGAACTAGTGTCGTTCATTCCCCCATTGAAAAATAAATTTTTTTGAAATGGTGTTTAGATTTAATTTTAGTAATGATATATATGAAATCAATAATTTTATTATGGTTATATAATTATTATATAACACATAAATTCGTGTTATTCATTTTTTGGATTAAAATAACATCATTTGTAAGGGGGGGGCACAACATCTTCAATGAAATATGACACGTTCCTCTATTAGATAGAATTTATTATAATTTTTTTAATAAATATATATTATATATATATAATTTTTCTGATTTAAATTATATAGTAATCTATGTTTATATATATCATATAATTTTTATCTTTACATTTTATACACTGAAATATTAGTAACATCATTTCTGGACATTTGGAATACCTCATTCTAAAAGGGATGTGATCATTCCATTTTAATCCAAACATCATAAGATTAATATATATATATATAATTTAGTGTTTATGATATTCATGGTAATTATTTAAATAAATATGTTACATAAGTCTTTCTAGAATGATTATTGAAATTTGGGAACGTTATTTATGTGAATATATAGCCTACTATCACCAAGATCGTAAAGCTGGTTAATTTTTCATAACAATCAATAATGTATTATTTATAATGTATAATTTAAATAAAATTTTGAGAATTATTTTGTGGTGATTTTTTTTATATATTTAAATAAATTTCAAATTTTCTATTATGGACCTATCAATGTCAGTTTCTCCAAAGAAGCCAAATATCATCCAAACATCCAACATTAACATTTTATATTATTTTATTGTAAACAGTTTTTTATGTTAAGTAAAATTAATACTAAATTTAAAAATGTTTAAGATGATATTAAATTATTATCATAGTTTTATTATTTAGGACAATAGATGAAAAGTATGAAAAATTATACTCATTGTATGTGATTTTCATTTCACTAATTACATTTGTGGGATAAATGTCAAATTAAATGCTTAAATTTTTTTGTTGTTTATCAACATCATGTAATGATATATTATATAATTAAATAATTTTAATTCATGGTATTTAAATGTTTAAATTTATAACTATTACTTTTGCATCTTTTTGATTCATTTGTTACCATAATTCTAAGGGACTTCTTCACTCAATTTCCATTTGTTGGGATAAACTTTTATGGAATTGTATATGTTATTACAATAGTATGTATGAAATGAAATTTTATTTTTAAATTCATTTTTTGGATTTAAAAATGTTAAAATTAATTATTCCGTTATTTTACCCTCAATCCAATGATATGATCTTTTCTAGGTTTTTTCTCAGATGAATTTTATTTCTATAAGAAATATTCCATATTCCCCATTTATTTTCAATGTCTAGTGCATATAAATTTAGTTATTTTATTTGATAATTATTATACTTGAATTTATTTTTTTACATCTAAATTTTATGATCTTTCTCTCATAGAGTTCATTGTTTCAATGTTTCTAATGCATTGATGAATATTTGTTATAATTTTCATCTTTAATAATTTTGTTATAATATAAAACTATATTCTATTATAATGCATATATACTACTTAATTAAAATTTTATATAATAGAATGACTTATTCTCATGATATTCCATGTATCATTTGATTATATTCCATTTATTGGGAGAATGATTTAATTGATTCAATGTGGAATGAGAAGATTTGAAATGTTTATAGTGTATTTTCATAATGATTTTTTATTGATCTCTTATGGTTATTTCAATTCATCAATGTCTATATCACATGATGTTAATTGTCCTCCACTGGTATATTTCAATTTATTCCACCTTTAAAAATTCTTTGGATCTATTATGTTTTTGGTAATGATATTGTTATGAAACCTTTTTAGATGGATTGACTATATGCTATATATATTCTTAAGAAACAAGTTTCCTTACCATGGGTTTATTTTATCCAAAATATATTGTTTTGGAACGCCTTTGTTATAATTTTCCCTTCAATATTGACTTGGTGATGCCGATTCACATTACATGGCATTAAAAGACTTCCCATTGGTGTTATAAGTTTGTAGTAAAATCAAGGCATTTAAAATTATTGGGAAAAATATTTCCCATATATAAATAGGACAACACAAAAAAACATTCCATACTAAATAAGAAACAACATTATGGATTATAACAATGTAGAAAAACTCTATGTAATTACGTTGATATAAATAACACACTAAAATAGTGTAACACAAAAAAGACTACAAAATAATAATTTAAACATTTGAAGAAAAAAGAAAAAAACCAAAAATAATCCAAAATAAAACACCATACACCAACCATGCTCGATAATCCTTTCCATAATAAACCCCCAAGTAAAATAATTTACCACATGAAAATTGTGTTACATTACATTTTATGGTGTACCAAAAAAATATATTTATTGTATGACCATATTTAAAATGAATGGGTGATTAATGAAACTCAGTTGGCATTCCCCAAATGACATCCCTAGTCATGCCACTACGATAAAAAATAAAGTAAATTTAAATATACCAATTTAAATATAAAAACTGAAACTGGTTTTGTAACAACCCAAAAAATAATAACCTTATATTATTCTCTTTATTAAATTGATTTATAATAAAAATAAATAAATATTTTAATATTTGTTTAGTTGAATATTAATATTTATATAATATGTCTTAAAATTATCATATTAGATATAATTTCATTACTTTCTTAAAATATAAATATTTTTTTTTATATATGTGGATTTATTTTGTAATTTTATATTTCATTTTTTAGAAAAATAATAATAATAATAATAATGAAACATAATATAATTTAACTTTTTATGATATTTTCGAATATATATATGTATCATTTTTATATATATAATAAAATTTGTATAATATTGAACATTTAAATATATTTTGGTAGTCATATTAATTTTTTTTCAAAATTATTAATTTGTTATTATTTTAACCTATAAAATTTGTCATTATTATTATTATTAAATTATATTTTTTTAAGATTTCAAATAAAATAATATATAACAAAGTATATATATATATGTATAAATATATGACATGATAAAATAGATAAATTATAAAACAAATTAGGGAAGTAATAAAAAACGAATGAAAACTAGGTAATTGTTATGAATTATCATTAATTTTGTGGATTTCATAAATCATAATGAATGAATTCTATTCGTTACCCATCAAGCCTCTTTATATGGAGAATCCTTTAATATTCCCACCATTATAATGAAATTAATTTTCCCCACTACATCATCCCTTTTGTAATATATAAATATGGTGGAATGATAATGGGAATGTGTGTGATTTTGTGAAGCCATATACTTGTGTTTTTATTTATTGAACTATTGTGATTGAGACATTTTAATTCTCCATAATCATCTCGAGTAATAAACTGCATCATACAATTTTTCATTAAATTTCCATCAATCGAAAAATTTCACAACACATTATTAGAATGACTACTCTACAAAGAAAAAAGGATAGACATACTGGTAAGATAAATTTTCCCTAGATAATATTGAAAAGAAAGCATTTCTCCCTCTTGAAATTTCTTGGAAGAACTACTTGTAATGGATTATGGATGCAGAGATGATCCTTGATGGAAACGGCCTCGGGGAAGTAATTGATATTGGAAATCACGCCTCCACTCAAGACAATTCTTGTGCCCTAATTTTCCATTTCCATGACCACCATGAGGATCTGAATAATGAGTACCTCATGATGAATAATCCTTAGGTGTTGTTCAAGAATCTCAAGGAGAGGTATGAACACCTTTTACTTGTAATACTACCAAGAGCGTGTTTTATGTGGAGCCATTTTCGATTACATGATTATAAATCAGTTTGTGATTATAACTCCATAATGTTTAAAATAACATTGCAACTCATATTATGTGGAGATATTATCATTGATACCGATATTTTGGAAAGAACATATTTTACTTTCCATGCATCAAATGTCATTTAGAAATAACAATATCATGGGAAAGGATTTACAAAAGACTTTGAATTATATTCTTTCCTTCTTATTGTTGAAGAAAATAATGAAATCCTGATGAGAAATCATGAATACCTACATATTGGTGCGAATACATTCCCTGAAATGTATGTTACTACTTTTAATCATGGTTGTGGGATGAATCGAAAAATCTAGGCTAAGGAAATTCATTTGCTCAAGGTGGTCAAACACCAAATGAGAAAATGAAGGGTAACCACCAGAAGTGGTTCAATGACGAACAACCACAAATGAAGAAAGTAAATAGTGATGAAATTAATATCTTTTGATGTGGCATGAAGGGGAATTGGATGCGTACATGTCATAATGTAAATACTTTTTATAATCTTTATCAACAATCTGTCAATATAATGGAAAATAATGTTGAATATAATTTTTCTGACGAGGCTTTGAAATATGATGGTGATATTACAAACATTGATATTTCTAACTATTTTTCACACCTTGATGGTGATGAGCATATTGATCAGTCATGAATGCTCATGACAGAATCAAAGCTTTATTTTTTGGTTTTTTAATATTTTAAAGGTTTCATGTTTGACTTTGGCTTCTTTTATTTTATTCCTTATATGCGTTATTATTTTCATAACAGAAAATGGAAGATATAAATCGGTATCTTGAAAATAATTTCCATGATGAAGATATTTTTCTCTTTGATAGTGGAATGATTCACAAAATTAATAAGCATGATAAATATTTTATCACCATTAAAATGGGTTGTTCTCATGTGTGTACTTTAATCAGTTGTGTGAAATAAATCAAAGGCTCAAGAAGAGAAAAAATATGCCTACATATTGGAACCCATGTTGTGATAAACAATTCATTGTTTTCTCCCATGTCTCGACACAATTTTCTTAGATTTAATGATATTTTTAATAATGGATATCACATCATGATAAAGGATGATGTAGGTTTTGAATAACTCTATATAAAAATCATTAAAAATGAAAAAAAATGATTCATGGGAAGTTTTTGAGACATCCATATGGATTGTACATTATCAATATTTGTAAAATTGAATAAAACATAGTAAACCTGATGTTTACCAACCATGGTACATTTATTGTCTTGGATGACCATTTGGGTCATCCTGGATTAATAATGATGAGAAAAATAATTAAATGTATTCATGGTCATCCATTGGTTGATAAAAGTGTTCTTAACCCTCAGGATTGGTCATGTGCTTGTTGTTCTCATGGAAAATTAATCATAAGACCATCAACATCATTTATGGGGATCGACACCCATATGTTCAAAGATAGAATTCATTGTGATATATGTGGACCAATTAATCCACCATGTGGACTATTCAGATATTCATGATCGTGATTGATGCATCAACTTGATGTCCCATGTGTGCTTATTGTCCACTCCCAACTAGGTGTTTGCGAAATTACTTGACCAAATAATAAGGTTAAGGGAACAATTACCTGATTATTCAATAAATCATATTCAGGTTGATAATGCTGGGGAATATTCATCAAATTATATTAATAATAATTTCATGTCATTGGGAATAAGTGTTGAACATCATGTGGCTCATGTTCACACACAAAATGGTCCAGCAGAATCATTTATAAATCCAATACAACTTATTGCTGGGCAATTACTTATGAAAACTAAATTAAACATTTCAACATGGGGAAATTATATTTTAAGTGCAGTATCACTACTTCATATATTTCCATCAAGCTAACATGATTATTATACTTTTCAATTAGCTTGTTGTCATAAACCAAATATTTTACACTTAAGGATATTTGGTGGTCCTATATATGTGATTGTAGCACACACGCAATGAAAAAAAACGGGACCCCAGAAGATATTGGGTATATATGATGGTTTGGAATATCCCTCGATCATTAAATATCATTATATTATGATAGGATATGTATTCAAAGGATGATTTTCTAATTTTCAATTTGATGAAAAATAATTTCAAACACTAAAAGTGGAATGTCAATTTAAATAAAAAGAAATATAATAGAAAGTAACTTTATTACTACATCTTGTTCATAGTTTAAATATGAGTGAACATGATTATCAAAATATCATTAAATTGAAAATTTTAAAAATTCAATTTTTAAAGCATTCAATGATTCAAAATGGGTAAAAAAATTATATATACCTATTATAAATGCACCAGTAAGAATCTATCGTTTGGAAGGTCAATCTGATGGTATTACAAACAATACTTCCAACCCATTCTTGAAGCATGGGAGGACACTTGGTTCAAAAAATAAAAATAACCATAAAATAATGGGCAAACAACCTATTTTGGTTGAAGAAATGAATGAAATTGAAGATGATGTAAATGTACCAGAACTACATGAACATGATAAAGAGGAAATATCAATACATATCACAAACACTAGATGATGATGGAACCAAGTGGAGACTATTTTTTATATCACTTTTTCAAACAATATATCCCATGAAATTATGGATGAGGATCAAGAACGTTAAATGGATAATGAATGTCATGAAATGCCATATTGTGATCAATGGAATGTTGTAATCTAATATGATCTATAATCACTTAATAAATGTCAGGTTTTTGGGTTGATCATGAAAATCCATGAATGTATTAAGCCCGTAGGATACACAAGGGTATTTGTGAGAAAAATAAATGAAAATAATGATGTCGTGGGATATAAAAAAAAATTTGTGGCTCAAGGCTTTTCACAAAAACAAGATATTGATTATGATGAAACATTATCTCTTGTAATGGATCCAATAACCTTTCGGTACCTCATGATATTTGTTGTAAATGAGAAACATGAATTATTTATGATGGAAATATTCACTACTTATCATTATGGTGATATTGTTAATTATGTTAACATGAAAATCCCTAAAGGATTAAAATTGCCAGAAAAATATCATGGATCTCATGATCTTTATTCAGTTAAGATTAATAAACAATTATATGGATTAAAGTAGTCAGAGCATATGTGGTTTAACAGTATGAGTTAATATTTGATAAAGGAAGGTTATTATAATGATCTAATTTCTCATGTGTCTTCATTAAGAATATTGGATCAAAATTTGTGATAATTGTAGATTACATTTATTATTTGAAAATTATTGGGACTCATGATGAACAATCCTATGAGGTGGAATATTTGAATAAAGAATTTGAAATGAAAGACATTGGAAAGGAAAAGTTCTTCCTCGGATTACAAATTGATCATCTTATGTATAATATTTTTTTTCATCAATCAAGTTATACAACTAACGTTCTATTGAGATTTAACATGAATGAATCACATCCATTAAGTACATCAATGGTTATATGATCTCTTGATCGTGATAATGGTTCATTTAAACCATGAGTTGATGATGAGAAACTAGTTGGTCCTGAAGTACCATATTTGAGTGCTATAGGAGCACTAATATACCTTGAAAATAATTCATGACCTGATATATCATTTTCTATAAATTTATTAGAAAGATATAGTTATTCTCTCACTTGTTGGCTTTATAATGGTTTAAGAAATGTATTAAGACACCATGAAGGGTTAAATGATAGAGGGATAATTTATTCAAAATCAGCAGAACCAATGTTGGTTGGATATACTAATTATGGATACTTTTATGATCCATCCAAAGTAATATTTCAAACTAGATATGTTTTTACATATGATATAACTACAATTTTTTGGCGTTATACAAAAAACCATTACTATGACTTCTTCCATCCATGCTGAGTTGATTAAAATTCATGATTCAAGTCCAGAATATGATTGGATTATATTAGTGATTAATCATATTAAAATATTTTATTGATTATATATTAATAAAAATATTCCCATCATATTATATAAAGGTAGTACTTCTTTCATAGCACGGTTGAATTGTGGGTTTATTAAAGGTGACAAAACATCACATATCTCACCAATTTTTTTTACCCATGACCTTCAAAAGAATATTGAGATTGATTTCCACAAATAAGTTCTTGTGAACATATTGCATATTTATTCACAAAGGCATTACCAACATGAAAATTAGAGAAATTGATTTATATAATTGGAAGGTGAAGATTGAAAAGTCAATTTTGATTTTCTGATGGGTATTTGGGAATAATGTACTCTTTTCCCCTTAATCAGGTTTTCCTAGTAGGTTTTTTAATAATGGTTTTTAATAAGGCAATATAGGATGGAATCATTTTAATTTGGCTTCACAATTTCTTCCCGAATGGCATTATAGAGAGAATATTTATATTAGATTTCATGGGATTATGACATCCAAGGGGGGGTGTTATGAATTTTCATTAATTGGGTGGATGTCATAAATCATAATGAATGATGAAAATTCATTACCCATCAAGTCTCTTCATATGGACAAACCTTTTGTATTTCCACCAATTTATTGAAATTAATTTTGTATTTTGGATCAACCATTTAGTTATTTATAAATACAGTTGCTTGATGATGGAAATGTGTGTGATTTGTGGAGTCCATATACATGTGTTTCTTCTTCCTTGTTCAATCGTGATTGAGAAGTTTTACTTTTACATCGTCATTCTGAGAAATCGACATCGTCATACAATTTCTCTTTGCTTAACCTTCAATTGATGAATTTCACAATAATAATGAAAATTTTCAAACTATATTTGAAAATTAAAAACTAATATGAGCGGGATAAGAATATTGTTTAAGGAGTCTGGCACATGTTTTATTGATGGGTCATGTTTGGATGAAATCCAAGTGAGCATGAGAGCCAATAGACATCATGAGGTTCTGTAGGCAATCGAATCAAGAATCGGCCAAGGGAATTTGAGGTCATTTACGAGCATGGCTGATAGGGGAGAAGAGGAAAAAGGTGATGTTTCATATGAGGAAGGATGACTGAGAAAAATATGATCTCAGATGAACATAGGGTTTCAGTTTGTGTTTAGATCGAATGTCATTGACTGTCTCCAGCCAAATCGTGACCGCAAAGGTGGTCCAAAAAGGATTTTGAAAAAAACGATCCATGTTTTATTTGAAACCGCACATTGGTGTTTTATAATTAATTTCTATACTGTCTGAATATTTTTTCTATTTTCTTTAATGGTGTATTGGTTTCCATAATTTTCAATACTCATCCACTTGGTTCTTCCATATTAGTTTGTTTTAAAGCTCTCCAACTAGATTTCTGTATTATTCGGGATAATGGATTCCCTATTTAATGAAAAATTTATAGATTTTTTTGCATATAATATTTCATTCTTTTGTTCAATTGAGATTATGATAATCTGTGAAAAAAATTGTTTCCCAATTCCGTTTCAAGTAATTTTCTGTAAACAATTTGATTATTGAAATAATTTTCATTCATTGAATTCGTTCATTATTCTGTTTCCATAAATTTATTTTTGATATTTTAAAATAATGGTATTATAACCCAAAAATAATATATTGGTTGTTTTTCCACATTAGATGTCTTATTTAATAAATGTGACAAGTAAATATTTATTTTATAAATGTTTTTATATTGTTTTTAATAAAAAATTGCTATTATTATTATTTTTCCTTCTAATACAATATTCACATGAGCGTGAAAATTATTAATTTAGTTTATCAATAGTCTTTGAGACTACTATAAAAGAATTAGTGACTTCACTTTTATTTGATAATCTTTTGTGGTGAGTCTTGGTTTAGCATGCGTAGAATGATAATTCCCTTGTATTTTCCCACTTCATTGAGTTTGGTGTGGGAATTGAGTTGTGTCCATTGGAAGAAGGAAAAGGTGTAACTACACATAAAACTAATAAGGGAACATTTATTTCTCCATAAATTAATATTTTATTATGATAAAAAACTACATTAATTATTATTTCATGTTTTGTGTAATAGATAATTGTTTATATTCATGTGAAAATTGAACTATTGTATTTGTAAGGGAAAATTTTTTTATTTCAAATATTTATTTATTTAATGATCTTATAATAGTAAGGGTTTTTATTTTTTGTTTTACTTTTCTGATTCTAATGGTTTATTTTTCATTATAAATTTTTTGATATGCATATAGATACATGAAATTAATTTTTGAAGTAAATATTTAGTTTCCCATTATTTAGTTTTACGAATGAATTATACATTCAATGCTAACTTTGATGGTGTTTTTGTTCATTACAATATATGTAATTTCTAGTAAGGTAATGGTTTTTTTAATTATATGTTTATAAAATCTATACCTTCTTTAGAAATAAATAAATAAATTTATTTTATTTTAAAATTTATTATTTTCAACTTCAATTCAATGGGTAATTCATCTCTAAAAATAATATTTACCATGTTATATATATATACTTACTTGATTTATAAATATATAATGGTTTAAAATAAATTATTAATCATGTATCATTTCACATATGAATTTAGAATGACATAATTGTTCTAATATATATAAAAATTAACCATAATATAATTTTTTTAAAGTATATTATTATTTTAAATAAATTATTAACCAAATATTAAATCACATATGAATTTATAAATTAAGAATGTTATAATTTTATCATGTGGATGACATATACAAGTCAATATTATAACCATACATCCATGATTTTTTTACATTTTTACATTAATATATATATATATGTACTTAATGTCATGATCATTAAAACATATTCTCATGTGAAAAGGATGATTGTATTTAACAATAAAATGTTTCTTTGATGATTTTTTGTGTGTGACACATTATTCTATATTGATAATGATTAATATTAAGGATATATAATTATATGTTTTCTACTGTTATTAGTTTATACCTTCATGAATAAAAAAATTTAATAAATATGTCATTTAAATTCTCAAGTTTGTGGATGTTGATTTGACTTCTATGTGACTATGAAGAGTAATCAATCATGAGACAAGATCATAAAAAATCAAATATATAATTAACTGTAATGATTAGTATTTATTTTTTCCAAACATCATTATACTTATACATTCAATATTAAAACACTTGTGATATATATATATAAGGAAATCTAAGAAAAATATGTTTTTTAAAAACCGGTGCTCTAAGTTAGTAAATATGATAGGAAATTGGATTGTGAATCCATCTATCAAGTGGGTAGTCCCAAGATTACCTTTAATGTTTCGAGTGGCCTCCGTTGTTTTGTTTTTAAAAGAATGCATTGTATTTTCAACCGAATTAATGGATTATTTTAAAATATTTTTTGAAGTATCATTATTTTTCAAAGCATTATAGTATTATGAAAAAATTATTTTGAAAATGTATTTCTAATTTAATATTTTTGAATGTATTATCATAGATATATTTTTAATGGGATTTATAAAAGGTTTTAAAAACTCCTTAATGGGAAATTTAAGGCTCACCCTTTCTTGTTAAATGTTTTTAAAGGAATCGGTGAAGTTCTAGGTCAAACTTTGACATTTTGGTGTAGTGTGCGTGGAAGCGTAGTAGGAAATCATTTTTTGTTCAAATATGATAAATTTAAGGTTTTTACATATCCTCCAAAACCAAGACAGTTAAAAGGTCCCCATTTTTTTAATGTGTTTTTTAATTGTTCACTTACTTTTATAAAAACAATTAAATAGCATTTTCAAGCACTGAGTTCGGAATAGAGGGATAGGGGTGTTTTTAGTTTATATCGAAATATCAGATATGTTCCATTGTAAAATAGTTTTCACAATGAAACACAATGTTCCATGGAATGAAAACAGACATATCATGTTATTCATTTAATTAATCCAATTGTCATTTCCTATTCTATATCACATCGACACACTTTCCTATACACATAATCTTAATGTTACCATTGATGATGGAACTTCACATCAACAACCCATCACAATTATTGGTGGTACATAATGTCTATTATCCATCCCATACCACCCAGGATTAACAATAAGAATCAACAACATGAAAATAAAAACATATTCAAACCAATTTAACTATTTTAGTAAACCTCCCTTTTATTAAAAACCATACCAAAAAACCAATTTTAATAAAAACAACCCTTATATAAATAATTTTTTTTCAATGAACCATTACAATAAAACCAAAATATTTTTGAATGTTCTTTTCCTTTCTTCGAATCCAACAAAATATTTCAATATTATAATTTTAAAATCATGTTATCATTTTCAATTTCCACCAAAACTACCAATTTATATAATTCCATCAACCTTCACCAATGAAAGATTCCATGAATCACAGGACAAAATATTCTCAATAAATTTTATACAAAACAACAAATTTTAATTCAAGACATCATGTTACAAATAATGAATTTGAGTATAAAGACACATACCTCATGAATTTATGTACAATCCCAATCATGTCTCTATAATTCCCATGAAACCTGGAAGAATCTCAACAAACCCACCTAATATATCTTCCTCAATCACATAACAAAACACATAACAAAACAGGATTAACACACACTTCTTTTGTTCTATCCATAGTGGACTATATCTAATAAACCATTGGATGTGGGAGAATTTGAAAAAGAACAATAAAATCTATAAAAGATTAATTACAATGGTAATCATCCTTCAGTGAATAATGAAACACCTTCCGATTAGAACTAGAATGATAGTGATTGATTTTGTAGCCATTAGAGTGAGAGAATCAAGAGGAAGGGTCGGTTTGTGTGGGAAGGGGTTTATGGATAATTGTGAACTAGATCAACCTTTTATAGAGATTTTTTTAAACCATTCATGGTTAGTAATAGAGTTAGGATGAATATGTGCTAACCATGTTCCATCCTCTATCTTAAGGAGGAACCATCATTATAGAATAAAATGATTGAAAAAACCATGAACCGACCATAAAATATCCCACTATACCACATTTCATCGGTTTTCTATTCTATCCTCACGGATTGGAAAAACCATGTTCCTAACTGTATACCATCCATTTATCAACTTTTTCATTGTCCATGATTTCCAATAGGATTAACTTAATTTCTAGAAAACATGCACTAACTTTTCACCTTCATGAAATCTCTAAAAATGTTCCAAATTCTTCCAAGCCCATAAATATATCACCCAAAAACATTACATACTTAAAAAATTTTAATGAGATGATGACATACATGAAATGGGGGGGGGTACATTCTCCACAAAATTATACTTTCTATCCATGGAATGTAAAAATTCATCATTTCTCCAAACGAGTTTTGGCTATTTCCATTAAACACCCTTCCTCTATTCCCATGTATATTATATAATATTACAATGTTTCCAAAAATCCTATTCTTGATCCATTCTTTTCTCATGAAATAGTTTCTATTTCATATCCACAAACCAAACTGGCTGGTAAACCAATGAATATTCTGGCTTTAGTTCAATGTTATCCCAACAAAAAACCTGATCATGATCAGGCAGATCCATTTTAAATTCAGAAACTCGAATCCCATTTTTTATATCTTTTATCCATTGTGTCAATTCTAATCATCATGGAACCTTTACAAACCATTAATATATCTCAAATTTCCAATTTTTTTAGGAGATTACATTCCCTAATTCCCAAAATGATTATGTACAAGAAATGAATAGATCCTAGAGAAATCATGATTACCCACATTGAAGAAAAAATAAAAAAAAATGATGGTATGATAATGATTTCTAATGTTTACGAGTCATTTTTATGATTTACCTTACCAATTTAATCTTATCCATTATTTCTCATTCAAGCATCTTCCCAACCAGTGAAATCTCAAAATATTCCACTATGAAAATTGGAGAACAAAATATAATGAAAATAAAATTGTTAAAAGGATTCATTTATATCTATTAGGGATTAAATTTGTTATATGAGTACTCCACTAATGGTATTTTCTCTTCCCATGATCCAAACACAAGAATATGTGATGATTGAATCATATCATATGGTTACCGATGCTCTTCTTTAATATTTTGAAATTTTAGGCATATAAAATTTAACATAGCCACCGTCCTTTTCATTCCATAAGATAAAAAATATTCCATTAAAGAAACATATATATTATAATTTCCATGATTAAATGACAATAACATATGGTGGGATACATTAATGTGTTTTTCCTAACAAGTCATATATACAACCATATGCTTTTTGAAATATAATAATTAACACACATCTGGCTTCAAGTAATAAAAAGTTTCCCCACAATAGAGTTTCAACATCATAGTATCATATTTTTAATAACATTTATATTCCCACATTACCATATTAGACAAACCTGAAAAAAAACAGGATATTAATCAATTTTACTCTCTTGGTCTTCATAATCCAGGTTCATGATAACAAGGAATAACTTCAATTTCCACTAATTTGAAGCGTCTTTTTCCAACTGAGTTTATGTCTTTAGACTTGATGCATTTCCCAAAATATTTACTTAACCTGATATATATATCATTTCAATGTAAAACATTGTGAGATACTCCATCCATATTCTTTTTATTACATTCAAATAAATTTGAGATATAATTTTTATTTTCAATTTTATGATCCACAAACAAAGTAAATTTCCTACCAAAGAGGTCATGATGCATTCTCTTCAAATCATGAACTAGAGAAGCTACTTATAAATAGTGTGTTGGATTTTTTTCTCATGAAACCATAATTTTATTGATACATAAGCAACAACATGATATCTCAAAAGGAGAACATATCCCCACCCTAATCCAGAACCATCAAAATACACCATGTACCCCTTTCCAAATTCTATAAAAATCCTAATTAGAGACAATGTAAGGTAAAGATTATATCTAGAAAAGATATAGGTCATTACAAATCACATTGGAGGGGAAAATAATTCATATTCAAGGATATTTTTGGTAAATCGAGTCATGAGAATTCATAAAAAATAGGGCTGTAATAACTAGCTAATCCAAAGAAACATTATATCTCAAACTCGTTATTTGGAGGTTTCCAATATATAAATACCACTATCATTGATGGATCCATAGAAAAAAATAATTATGATATTAAAGTTTCTTGTAAATTTATATAATCAATCCATAAGTAAAACTTCCATAATTTATAATATCAATGATTTATCCCAATATTCCAAAAAATGCCGCCAATATTTCCTCGTGCTCATCCCAAGTCCTCAAATACACCAAAATGTCATAAAAAATCACCATAAAGGAATTTTTATATATCATAAATATCTGATTCAAAAAGACATATATATATATGGGGAAATAATATTACAGAAATTCAGTATCATATACACATAATGTCCATATCTTATACTAAATGTTTTCTTTGGAATTTCATTCTTCAGAACCCACAAGTGTTGATATCCAAATCACAATTCAATATCAAAAAAACACATTGGTCCCCTAAATTGATCATAAATATATAAAATTCAATTAATATGATAGAAATTATTTATAATCACTTGATTAATATTACCATATTCAACACAGACAAAAATATTTACCAGAATCATTTTGAAAAAAAAATTATTTTTAAAAAATACATGCTTGTACAAGTGAAAAATTTTCATTCTAGATATAAAAACTGTAAATTAAATTCCCAAAATTGTACTGGTGTAATATAGTATTATAGAAGGAAAATAAGAATAGTCCCTAAAAAGTGGTCAATCGTATAATCCAATTATCTTATAGGTGCAGACATGGAAAAATTATCTATAAAGGCATCTGAAAAAAGTTAAAAAACACCTAGAAAACTATAATTCTTAATCAATTCCATAAATTCCAAATTCAAACTAATTCACTGGTAAGTGGTCATTCTAAAAAATGGTGGTAATAGTCCAATTGTCCTACCATTTATTTTATGTGTCATATAAAGAGTTCCTCAACACTATCCTCAGTTGTGAAACTATCCTTGCTGGTATAAAAGTCAATATGAACATTGAATGTTATCAACCAAACTTATCCACGATTATATTATGGAAATACATGTCAATCCAAGAAGGATATTATATAATGTTTTTTCCATAAAATAATGTAGATCATTATTTAGACACAATGGATTGACATTCTCTTAGAACGATAAGTGTTTTATGTTTTAACCCTGAATGCATCACATCAACACATCAACATAAAAAAAATAAAACAAGGAAGAAATAATGAAATGGGATATATCCATATAAAATATATATTTAAAGAATGAATAATTCCAATATAATCATACCTCTCAGGCTTGATGGTTTAGACTAATCATCCACAATCACTATCAAAACATTATTAAATTATTTTCTCGTAGAACATTGTTCCACATTGTTATGTTTATAGTTTCATTTTTATATAGTCATGGTGTTCATAGAATCACAATATATTGGTGTATTCTACATTCATGATTGATTATGTTTACCCCATCTAGTCGATGTGTACAATATCTTCGACACTGGATATGTGTCCTGTACACCTGAACTCAGAGCACAGTGACAATAGCACTAAAGATGCTCTATGTGGTCACAATGGTGAAATGATCTAGGTT
Source organism: Viscum album (assembly GCA_963277665.1). NCBI lineage: Eukaryota > Viridiplantae > Streptophyta > Magnoliopsida > Santalales > Viscaceae > Viscum > Viscum album. Next base: position 1,299,348,426 of record OY728146.1, read on the forward strand.
GTGTATCAAAAAATCACTAAATATTACTATGATAAGCTCAGTGTAAACATTTTGACCCACAAATTGTTACTAATGGGTGATTTACCGATCCATTTTTCAAATTATGATTTATTCTAGGACCGTGGAAGTAAGTATCCCTCTTCATATTATACCAAGAATTTTATTTACCACTGTTTTCCATATGTATCAACGTACATCCACTAGTCATAGCTCTTAATATGTTTTTTTCTACCATAGTAACTCTATTTACAATCTCTATATAATATTTTATACATAGAATAAAAATCATCGAAAAAATTACCAACCATATCGACAATTCAATGATATTTTCCGTTATGTATTTCTTATGTACATAATTATGTTATAAGTAGAAAAAATAAAGGAATTTTTCATTCAATTATGTCACTTTGAAGATCTCATTATTCAATTTGAATAAATTTTTTGTTCTGACAATCAGGAATGTATGAGGATAGAAATGTTTTTTGAAAAATTCTTTAAAATCCACCCATGAATTCCATTAGTCTAATTTAGGATGAATTACTAAATCCCACCAATGACATGGATGATCCTATAGAATATACGTCACCAACATGACATTGAAATATTCAAGTGTTTTATAGAAATTATAGATATTTATAATCCAATTTAGATAAATATCTTTCTTATCTAGTTCCAAATCACCCCAAATAATGGGTTGATTTTTCCTCAACCACTGGATAGAATGACCCACTTACCATGGCTCAGTTTTCTTCTTCCCTATATCCACAACCAAAAAATAATGTACTATACTCTAAACAAGTTGTTGGTTCAACTATGAAACTTGTGCAACCACATTTTTAGCACCATCCTTTTATTGGTTTGTACGATGCCAATTGTATTCCATTTTTTTGAAACACATCAAATCCAATATGTATCGCTATCTATCACCTTATTTCTAGAAATCTTTGAATTCTACCTTGGATAACTATCCAAAAATTTCATTACAAAATTCAATAATTCCATGTTAAAAAATATTTGATAAAAATTATACATTCTTTTTATTATTCAACCATTTATTCAAAACACAACAACTATGCTATTTTAAAAATTCTAAAGATGAAATTAATTTTAACATTTTTCAAAAATTACTAAACTGATCCATCTAATATATAACTTCTGCTAATTATATACCCACTCCTGGTGTATATCCATTTATATAATGTATGTCTTTCTTGTCTCATTGTATAAACCCAAGAAAAAATGATTCCAACCCCTATAAGTTTTTTCTATCAAACACATATTTAAGAAACTCCATGGTAACATGATGTTCTACATAAAAAGAATAGCTGATCATTTTTTTGTTCTATGTTTCATGTGATGCAAATCCTACACCATTATACCATCCAAACATATGGAATAATAAAAATGAATTTTCAACTCTATTGATACAACTAATCACTAAATATCAATACAAAAACTACCATTTGTTCCACAAATATATTTGGAATTATGAATACTAATACCAATAATAACATCCCACCCACATTGATGTCATGAGAATAATTAAGGACATTTCTTACCATTAAGTAAAATCTCTATGGTGCCAAAGGTTGGAAATAAATTCATGGTCTTTAAAATAGTTGGTGATTGATTTTATCTTTATGAAATTAAACCTACAAACCAGAAATGGTATAAAAAATAAAAAATACATATTTCATGATAAAAATTTAAAAATTCAAATTAATACCATTGATATAAAATCCACAGAAAAATAGATTACCATAATACATTACTAAAAACCATTAATGTAAATAGCGAGAGAAAATACCAATAAAACCCAATGACTTTAAAACAAATTCACAACACTAAACATTATCTATACTTCATTCCATGGTACATCCCATGTATCACTATACACCACTACAATTGTGTGATATTATACCTTTACCCATGTCCAAATAAATGATATATGAAAAGAACCGAAATTCCAATGTAGTGGTGAGTAATCATACTCATTAGGCTTTCCGTAAAGGACATTCATACTTAAAAAACATGGATTCCTCTTTTTATCACATTTATATACTCACATTTATATAAATCTATTGAAAATAGTTTATGTCCAACAATTAATGAATTCCCTTGGTAAACCCATTTTCTCAAGGAAACAACATGTTATAAGGAAATCAACCAAACAATTTATTTCAACCATTTCATTACTCGAAATAGAAATTCCCACTTCATATCACATAAATATACACACCCATACATGCATGATTTGAGTTATCACTGATAGGGGAACATCAAATCCATACCATGTCCCCTTTTATGGTGGTAATTCACCACTATTATCCATAATAATCAATCCATTCCAAACCATTTAATCAAACCACATGGAAGTAAAACATTATCCAATCCTTTTCAACTATTTCAATAAACCATACCTTTATTGAAATTAGATCCAAAAAACCACTACAACAAAACCAACATTTTTATTGAAAACATGTTTTCAAAATAAAAATTTAAATGAATCGAACCTCATATTAAAAATTATATACCATGAATCGAACATAACAGTCCAGTTTAAAATCATGTTACCATTCTCACATTCCACCAAATCACATCATTTCATTAATAATCACCAAAGATAATTTATGACAGTCATTTCATAAAAAGTTCACAATAAATATGAAAAAACAACAAATTTGAAATCATGCTATCATGTACTGAATATAAGAGGATGTGTGAATCCCTATACTTTGAGAAGTATAGTTGAAAATGATGAATGACCATCAAATTCCCATTAAAACTGGTCGAAATATAAAAAATATTTCTTAGATCTCTTCCCCTAGAATCAACAAATCCAAATATAAGAATGATGGGTATAAAACTCTTTGATATATTATATTTAGAGTAGATCAAAGAAATACTTGAGGGGGAAAAGTATATCAATGAAAAAAATTAAAAAATACAATAAATATGGACTTACCATGATAATCATGTTTCAACGCACAAAGAAATGACTTTGGATCATCTATGATTTTTTGGGAAATTCGTCAAAATCCATTGGTAGGAGAAAAATTAAATTTCAATTCATTTGGATAAAAAATATCTATTAATGGATAATCCCAACCAAGATCCACTTTTTTATCTTGTTTTTATACCACCAACAGTTTGTCGCACCATTATGAAAAATCATGCAATAATTATGTGCCAACTAATAACATAAATATGAACCCATATGGTTGGCTTGTAAGGTTGGGAAAATTGTGCAGCAACCATGAAATATCCTCGTATCCCTATTTTCATGTTTTATCCTTACTGGCCACAGGGTTTTGAAAAACCATTCACCTAACTGTTTTTTATTACATTATCCCATATCTCATTGGAGAAAGTTTCTAATAGGAGTTTTAGTATTTCCTTAAATATTACACCATTATAAAATCCCAAAAAAACGTTCAAAAAGGATATCACACCATCCCAAAATTTACCCAACCACTTAATATACATATAATTTATAATAAATGTTTACTTACTTAAAACTATGGGTGATTTACATTAATATAACATGATTTAATCTTGTTTCAGAGGTATTATTTTGTAACCTATTTATTATCCATTGAATAATAATATTTGATAGATATTATTTTGGAATCCATTTTTACTTTGGTTTGACCATTTTTTATGAGATTATTGTGGTACCTTTTTTTATTTAATAGGTATGTCATTTTCTGAAATGAATAATAGTTTTTATTTTAAATTGTTTTGGTTGACTCTCTATGTATTTAGGGCATAGTTTTTCAAAAATATGGGTGCACCCAAAGAGTGTTGTTTATGACTATTATAGATTATATAACGGATTATTACTAGTAAATATCTTCAATGCATTGGGTAATAATAATATTGGATATTGGTCATATGGGTATTCTAATTTTTATGGGCTCTATAAGGGTTTGGTAAGACCATAAACATCATTTATGGGGATCGAAACCCATATGTTCACAGATTGAATTCATTGTGATATATGTGGACCAATTCATCCACCATGTGGACCATTCAGATATATCATGATCGTGATTGATGCATCAACATGATGGTACCATGTGTGCTTATTGTCCACTCCCAACAAGGTGTTTGCAAAATTACTTGCCCAAATAATAAGGTTAAGGTAAAAATTACCTGATTATTAAATAAAGAATATTCAGGTTGATAATTCTGGGGAATATTCATCAAATTATATTAATAATAATTTCATGTCATTGGGAATAAGTGTTGAACATCACGTGGCTCATTTTCACACACAAAATGGTCCAGCAGAATCATTTATAAATCCAATACAACTTATTGCTGGTCAATTACTTATGAAAACTAAATTTCACATTTCAATATGGGGAAATGATATTTTACATGCAGTATCACTACTTCAAATATTCCCATTAAGATAACATGATTATTCTACTTTTCAATTAGCTTGTTGTCATGAACCAAATATTTTACACTTAAGGATATTTGGTGGTCCTATATATGTGACTGTAGCACACACGCAATGAAAAAAAATGGGACCCCAAAAGATATTGGGGATATATGATGGTTTGGAATATCCCTTGATCATTAAATATCATTAGATTATGACAGGATATGTATTCAAAGCAAGATTTTCTAATTTTCATATTGATGAAAAATTATTTCAAACACTAAAAGTGGAAAGTCAATTGAAATAAAAATAAATATAATAGAAAGTGACTTTATTAATACATCTTGTTCATAGTATAAATATGAGAGAACATGATTATCAAAATATCATTAAATTGAAAATATTAAAAATTCAATTTCTAATGCATTCGATGACTCAAAATGGGTAAAAAATTATATATACCTGTTGTAAATGCACCAGTAAGAATCTATGGTCTGGAAGGTCAATCTGATGGTATTACAAACAATACTTCCAACCCATTCCTGAAGCATGGGAGGACACTTGGTTCAAAAGATAAAAATAACCCTAAAAGAATTGGAAAACAACCTATGTTGGTTGAAGAAATGAATGAATTTGAAGATGATATAAATGTACCATAATTACATGAACATGATATAGAGGAAATATCAATACATATCACAAACACTAGGGGATGATGGAACCATGTGGAGACCATTGTTGATAACAAATTTTCAAACAATCTATCCAATGAAATTTGGATGGGGATCAAGAATGTTAAATGGCTAATGAATGTCATGAAATGCCATATTGTGATAAATGGAATGTTGTAATCTAATCTGATATATAATCACTTAATAAATGTCAGGTTTTTGGGTCGATCATGAAAATCCATGAATGTATTAAGCCCGCAGGATACACAAGGGTATTTGTGAGAAAAATAAATGAAAAAATGATGTCGTGGGATATAAAGCACAATTTTTGGCTCAAGGCTTTTCATAAAAACACGATATTGATTATGATGAAACATTCTCTCTTGTAATGGATGCAATAACCTTTCGGTACCTCATGATATTTGTTGTAAATGAGAAACATGAATTATGTATGATGGACATATTCACTACTTATCATTATGGTGATATTGTTAATGATGTTAACATGAAAATCCCCAAAGGATTAAAATTGCAAGAAAAATATCTTGGATCTCATGATCTTTATTCAGTTAAGATTAATAAACAATTATATGGATTAAAGTAGTCTGAGAATATGTGGTTTAACTGTATGAGTTAATATTTGATAAAGGAAGGTTATTAAAATGATCTAAATTTTCATGTGTCTTCATTAAGAAGATTGGATCAAAATTTGTGATAATTGTATATTACATTGATGATTTGAAAATTATTGGGACTCATGATGAACAATCCTATGTGGTGGAATATTTGAATAAAGAATTTGAAATGAAAGACATTGGAAAGGAAAAGTTCTTCCTCGAATTACAAATTGATCATCTTACGTATAATATTTTTGTTCATCAATCATGTTATACAACTAATGTTCTATTTAGATTTAACATGAATGAATCAAATCCATTAAGTACATAAATGGTTATATGATCTCTTGATCGTGATAATGGTTCATTTAAACCATGAGTGGATGATCAGAAACTAGTTGGTCATGAAGTAACATATTTGAGTGCTATAGGAGCACTGATATACCTTGAAAATAATTCATGACCTGATATATCATTTTCTATAAATTTATTATAATGATATAGTTCTTCTCTCACTTGTTGGATTTATAATGGTATAAAAAATATATTAAGACACCATGAAGGGTCAAATGATAGAGGGATAATTTATTCAAAATTAGCAGAACCAATGTTGGTTGGATATACTAATTCTAGATACTTTTCTGATCCACCCAAAGTAATATTTTGAACTAGATATGTTTTTACATATGATAGAACGAAATTTTTTTGGCGTTATACAAAAAACCATTACTGTGACTTCTTCCATCCATGCTGAGTTGAGTTAAATTCATGAATCAAGTCTAGAATTTGTTTTGATTATATCAGTGATTAATCATATTCAAAATTTTTATTGATTATATATGAATAAAAATATTCCCATCATATTATATGAAGATTGTACTTCATTCATATCACAGTTAAATTGTGGGTATATTAAAGGTGACAAAACAACACATATCTCACCAACTTTTTTTTACCCATGACCTTCAAAAGAATAGTGAGATTGATTTCCGTCAAATAAGGTCTTGTGAAAATATTTCATATTTATTCAGAAAGTCATTGCCAACATGAAAATTAGAGAAATTGATTTATAAAACTGGAATGCGAAGATTGAAAAGTCAATTGTGATTTTCTGAGGGGTATTTGGGAATAATGTACTCTTTTCCCCTTAATCGGGTTTTCCCAGTAGGTATTTTAATAATGGTTTTTAATGAGGCAATATAGGATCGAATCATTTTAATTTGGCTTCACAATTTCTTCCCGAATGGAATTATAGAGAAAATATTTATATTATATTTCATGGGATTATGACATCCAAGGGGGAGTGTTATGAATTTTCATTAATTGGGTGGATGTCATAAATCATAATGAATGATGAAAATTCATTACCCATCAAGTCTCTTCATATGGACAAACCTTTTGTATTTCCACCAATTTATTGAAATTAATTTTGTATGTTGGATCAACCATTTAGTAATTTATAAATACGGTTGCATGATGATGGAAATGTGTGTGATTTGGTGAGTCCATATACATGTGTTTCTTATTCCTTGTTCAATCGTGATTGAGACATTTTACTTTTACATCGTCATTCCGAGAAATCGGCATCGTCATACAATTTTTCTTTGCTTAACCTTCAACTGATGATTTTCACAATAATAATGACAAGTTTCAAACTATATTTGAAAATGAAAAACTAATATGAGCGGGATAAGACTCATGTTTAAGGAGTCCAGCAATAGGTTCATTGAGGGGTCATGTTTGGATGACATCCAAGTGAGGATGTGAGCCAATAGACATCATGAGGTTCTGTAGGCTATCGAATCAAGAATCATCGAAGGGAATTTGTGGTCATTGACGAGCATGGCTGAGAGGGGAGAAGAGGACAAAGGTTATGTTTCATATGGGGAAGGATGACTGAGAAAAATATGATCTCAGATGAACATAGGGTTTCAGTTTTTGTTTAGATCGAATGTCATTGAGTGTCGACGACCAAATCGTGACCGCAATGGTGGTCCAAAAAGGATTTTGGAAAAAACGATAAATGTTTTATTTGAATCCGCACATTGGTGTTTTATAATTAATTTCTATACTGTCAGAATATTTTTTCTAGTTTTTTTATGGTGTATTGGTTTCCATAATTTTCAATACTCATCCACTTGGTTCTTCCTTGTTAGTTTGTTTTAAAGCTCTCCAACTGGATTTCTGTATTATTCGGGATATGGATTCTCTATTTAATAAAAAATTTATTGATTTCGTTGCATATCATTTTTAATTTTTTTGTTCGATTGAGATTATTATAATCTGTGAAAAAAATTGTTTCCCAATTCTGTTTCAAGTAATTTTCAGGAAACAATTTGATTATTGACATAATTTTCATTTATTGAATTCCTTCGTTATTCTGTTTCCATAAATTCATTTTTGATATTTTAAAATAATGGTATTATAACCCGAAAATAATATATTAGTTGTTTTTTCATATTATATTTCTTATTTTATAAATGCAACCAGTAAATATTTATTTTATCAATGTTTTTCTATTGTTTTAAATAAAAAAATCGCTATTATTATTATTATTCCTTCTAATACAATATTCACATGAGAATGAAAATTATTATTTTAGTTTATCAATAGTCGTTGAGACTACTATAAAAGCATTAGTGACTTCACTTTTATTTGATAATCTTTTGTGGTGAGTCTTGGTTTAGTAGGGGTAGAATGATAACTCCCTTGTATTATTCCACTTCATTGTGTTTGGTGTGGGAATTGAGTTGGGTCCATTGGAAGAAGGAAAAGGTGTAACTACACATAAAACTAATAAGGGAACATTTATTTCTCCATAAATTAATATTTGATTATGTGAAAAAAACTACATTAATTATTATTTCATGTTTTTTGTAATAGATAATTGTTTATATTCATGTCAAAATTAAACTATTATATTTGTAAGGGAAAATGTTTTTATTTCAAATATTTATTTATTTTATGATCTTATTATAGTAAAGGTTTTTATTTTTTATTTTACTTTTCTGATGCTAATGGTTTATTTTTCATTATAAATTTATTGATATACATATACAAACATGAAATTACTTTTTGAAGTAAATATTTGGTTCCACATTATTTAGTTTTACGAATGAATTATACATTCAAATCTACCTTTGATGGTGTTTTTGTTCATTACAGTATATGTAATTTCTAATAAGGGTATGGTTTTTTAATTATATTTTAATTAAACCTATACCTTCTTTAGAAATAAATAAATAAATTTATTTTATTTTAAAATTTATTATTTTCAATTTCATTTCAATGGGTAATTCATCTCTAAAAATAATATTTACCATGTTATATATATATATACTTACTTGATTTCTAAATATATAATGGTTTAAAATAAATTATTAATCGTGTATCAATTCACATATGATTTAAGAATGACATAATTGTTCTAATATATATAAATATTATCCATAATATAATTTCTTTAAAGTATATTATTATTTTAAATAAATTATTAACCAAATATTAAATCACATATGAATTTATAAATTAAAAATTTTATAATTTTATCATGTGGATGACATATACAAGTCAAGATTATAACCATACATCCATGATTTTTTTACACTTTTACATTAATATATATATATGTACATAATGTCATGATCATTAAAACATATGCGCATGTGAAAAGGACGATTGTATTTAACAAAAAAATGTTTCTTTGATGATTTTGTGTGTGTGCCACATTATTTTATATTGTTAATGATTAATCTTAAGGAGATAGAATTATATGTTTTCTACTGTTATTAGTTTATACCTTCATGAATAAAAAAATTTAATAAATATTTCATTTAAATTCTCAATTGTGTGGATGTTGATTTGACTTCTGTGTGACTATGAAAAGTCATCAATCATGAGACAAGATCATACAAAATCAAATATATAATTATCTGTAATGATTAGTATTTATTTGGTCAAAACATTATTAACACTTGTGATATATATATATATATAAGGCAATCTAAGAAAAATATTTTTTTTAAAAACAGGCTGCTCTAAGTTAGTAAATATGATATGAAATTGGATAGTGAATCCATCTATTAATTGGGTAGTCCCAAGATTACCTTTAATGTTTCGAGTGGCCTCCGTTGTTTTGTTTTTAGGAGAATGCATAGTATTTTCAACCGAATGAATGGATTATTTTAAAAGATTTTTCGATGTATCATTATTTTTCAAAGCATTATAGTATTATGAAAAAATTATTTTGAAAATGTCTTTCTAATTAAATATTTTTGAATGTATTATCATAGATATATTTTTAATTGGATTTATAAAAGGTTTTAAAAACTCCTTAATGGGAAATTTAAGGCTCACCGTTTCTTGTTAAATGTTTTTTAAAGGAATTAATGAAGTTCTATATCAAAATTTGACATTTTTGTGTAGTTTGCGTGGAAGCGTAGTAGGAAATAATTTTATTTTTGTTCAACTCTGATAAATTTAAGGTTTTGACATATCCTCCAAAACCAAGACTGTTAAAAGGTCCCCATTTTTTTATGTGTTTTTTAATTTTTCACTTACTTTTATAAAAACAATTAAATAGCATTTTCAGGCACTGAGTTCGGAAGAGAGGGATAGGGGTGTTTTTAGTTTATATCCAAATATCAGATATGCTCCATTGTAAAATAGTTTTCACAATGAAAAACCATGTTGCATGGAATGAAAACAGACATATCATGTTATTCATTTCATTAATCCAATTGTCATTTCCTATTCTATATCACATCGACACACTTTCCTATACACACAATCTTAATGTTACCATTGATGATGGAACTTCACATCAACAACCCATCACAATTATTGGTGGTACATAATGTCTATTATCCATCCCATACAACCCATGATTAATAATAATAATCAAAAACATGAAAATAAAAACATATTCAAACCAATTTAACTGTTTTAGTAAACCTCCCTTTTATTAAAAACCATACCAAAAAACCCATTTCAATAAAACCAACCCTTATATAAATAATTTTTTTCAATGAACCATTACAATAAAACCAAAATATTTTTGAATGTTCTTTTCCTTGCTTGGAATCCAACAAAATATTTCAATATTATAATTTTAAAATCATGTTATAATTTTCATTTTCCACCAAAACTAGCAATTTATATAATTCCATCAACCATCACCAAAGAACGTTTCCATGAATCACAGGACAAAATATTCTCAATAAATTTTATACAAAACAACAAATTTTAATTCAAGACATCATGTTCTAAATAATTAATTTGAGTATGAAGCCACATACCTCATGAATTTATGTACAATCCCAGGCATGTCTCTATAATTCCCATGAAACCTAGAAGAATCTCAATAAACCCGCCTAATATCCCTTCCTCAATCACAAAACAAAACACATATCAAAACAGGATTAACACAAACTTCTTTTGTTCTATCCATAGTGGACTATATCTAACAAACCATTGGATGTGGGAGAATTTTAAAAAGAACAAAAAAATCCATAAAAGATTAATTACAATGATAATCATGCTCCAGTGCATAATGAAACACCTTCCGATTAGAACTATAATGATAGTGATTGATTATGTAGCCATTAGAGTGAGAGATTCAAGAGGAAGGGTCGGTTTGTGTGGGAAGGGGGTTTATAGATAATCGTGAACTAGATCGACCTTTTATAGAGATTTTTTTAAACCATGCATGGTTAGTAATAGAGTTAGGAGGACTATGTGATAACCATGTTCCATCCTCTATCTTAAGGAGGACCCATCATTATAGGATAAAATGATTGGAAAAACCATGAACCAATCATAAAATATCCCACTATACCACATTTCATGGGTTTTCTATTCTATCCTCATGGATCAGACAAACCATGTTCCTAACTTTATACCATCCATTTATCAACTTTTTCATTGTCCATGATTTCCAATAGGATTATCTCAATTTCTAGAAAACATGCACTAACATTTCACCTTCATGAAATCTCTAAAAATGTTCCAAATTCTTCCAAGCCCATAAATATATCACCCAAAAACATTACATACTTAAAAAATTGTAATGAGATGGTGACGTACATGAAATGGGGGGGTACATTCTCCCCACAATTATACTTTCTATCCATGGAATGTAAAAATCCATCATTTCTCCAAATGAGTTTTGGCTATTTCCATTAAACATCCTTCCCCTATTCCCATGTATATTATATAATATTACAATGTTTCCAAAATTCCTATTCTAGAACAATTCTTTTTTCATGAAGTAGTTTCTATTTCCTATCCACAAACCAAACTGATTTGTGAACCAATGAATATTCTGGCCTTAGTTCAATGTTATCCCAACAAAAATCCTGATCATGATCAGGCTGATCCATTTTAAATTGAGAAATGTGAATCCCATTTTGTATATCTTCTATCCATTGTGTCAATTCTAATCAGCATGGAACCTTTCCCAACCATTCATGTATCTCAAATTTCTAATTTTTTAAGGAGATTACATTCCCTAATTCACAAAATGATTATGTACAAGCACTGAATAGATCCTAGAGAAATAATTATTAACTACATTGAACAAAAACTAAAAAAATGATGGTATGATAATGATTTCTAATGTTTATGAGTCATTTTTATGATTTCCCTTACCAATTTAATCTTATCCATTGTTTCTCATTCAATCATCTTCCCAACCAGTGAAATCTCATAATATTCCACCAAGAAAATTGGAGAATAAAATATAATGAAAATAAAATGGTTAAAAAGGATCCATTTATATCTATTAGGGATTAAATTTGTTATATGAGTACTCCACTAATGGTATGTGCTCTTCCCATGATCCAAACACAAGAATAGGTGATGATTGAATCTGATCATATGGTTACCGATGCTCTTCATTGATATTTTGAAATGTTAGGCATATAAAATTTAACATAGCCACCATCATTTTCATTCCATAAGATAAAAAATATTCCATTAAAGACACATATATATTATAATTTCCATGATTAAATGACAATAACATATGGTGGGATACATGAATTTGTTTTTCCTAACAAGTCATATATACGACCATATGCTTTCTAAAATATAATAATTAACACACATCTGGCTTCAAGCAATAAAAAGTTTCCCCAAAATAGAGTTTCAACATCATAGTATCATATTTTGAATAAGATATATATTCCCCCATTACCATATTAGACAAACCTGAAAAAAAAACAGGATATTAATCAATTTTAGTCTCTTGGTCTTCATAATCTAGGTTCATGTTAACTAGGAATAACCTAAATTTCCACTAATTTGAAGCGACTTTTTCCAACTGAGTATATGTCTTTCGACTTGATGCATTTCCCAAAATATTTCTTTAACCTGATGTATACATAATTTCAATGTCAAACATTTCGAGATACTACATCCATATTCTTTGTATTATGTTCAAATACATTTGAGATATAATTATTATTTTCAATTATATAATCCACAAAAAAAGTAAATTTCCTACCAAAGAGTTCATGATTCCTTCTCTTCAAATCATGAACTAGAGAAGCTACTTATAAATAGTTTGTTGGATTTTTTTTCTCATGAAACCATAATTTTATTGATACAGAAGCTACAACATGATCTCTCAAAAGGAGAACAAATCCCCACCCTAATCCAGAACCATCAAAATACACCATGTACCCCTATCCAAATTCTATAAAAATCCTAATTAGAGATAATGTAAGGGAAAACAATATATCTATAAAAGATATAGGTCATTACAAATCACATTGGAGGGGAAAATAATTCATATTCAATGACATTTTTGGAAAATCCAGTCATGAGAATTTATAAACAATAGGGCTGTAATAACTAGCTAATCCAAAGAAACATTAAATCTCAAACTCATTATTTGGAGGTTTCCAATATATAATACCACTAAAATTGATGGATCCATAGAAAAAAATAATTATGATATTAAATTTCCTTGTAAATTTATATAATCAATCCCTAAATAAAACTTCAATAATTCAGAATATCAATGATTTATCCCAATATTCCAAAAAATGTTGCCAGTATTTCCTCGTGCTCAACCCAAGTCCTAAAATACACAAAAATGTCATAAAAAACCACCATAATGGAATTTTTATATGTCATAAATATCTGATTCAAAAAGACATATATATATCTGGGGAAATAATATTACTGAAATTCATTATCATATACACATAATGTCCATATCTTATACTAAATGTTTTCTTTGGAATTTCATTCTTCAGAACCCACAAGTGTTGATATCCTAATCACAATTCAATATAAAAAAAAACACATTGGTCCTATCAATTGATCTAAAATATATTAAATTCAATTAATATGATATAAATTATTTATAATCACTTGATAAATATTACCATATTCAACACACACAAAAATATTTACGAGAATCATTTTGAAAAAAATATATTATTTTTAAAAAATAAATGTTTGTACAAGTGAAAACTTTTCATTCTAGATATAAAAACTGTAAATTAAATTCCCAAAATTGTACTAGTGTAATATAGTATTATAGAAGGAAAATAAGAATGGTTCCTAAAAAGTGGTCAATCATATAATCCAATTATCTTATAGGTGGAGACATGGAAAAATTATCTATAATGGCATCTGCAAAAATTTAAAAAACACCTAGACAACTATAATTCTTGATCAATTCCATAAATTCCAAATTCAAAATAATTCACTATTATGTGGTCATTCTAACAAATAGTGGTAATAGTCCAATTGTCCTACCATTTCTTTTATGTGTCATATACAGAGTTCCTCAACACCATCCTCAGTTGTGAAACTATCCTTGCTAGTATAACAGTCAATATGGACCTTGAACGTTGTCAACCAAAAATATCCATGATTATATTATGGAAATACATTTCAAGACAAGAGATATATTATATAATATTTTTTCCATAAAATAATGTAGATCATTATTTAGACACAATGGATTTACGTTCTCTTAGAACGATAAGTGTTTTATGTTTTAACCCTGAATGCATCACATCAACACATAAACATAAAAAAAATAAAACAAGATAAGAAATAATGAAATGGGATATATCAATATAAAATATATATTTAAAGAATGAATAATTCCAAAATAATCATACCTCTCAGGGTTGATGGTTTAGACTGATCATCAACAATCACTATCAAAACATTATTAAATTATTTTCTTGCAGAACATTGTTCCACATTATTATGTTTATATTTTCATTTTTATATAGTCATGATGTTCATAGAATCACAATATATTGGTGTATTCTACATCATGATTGATTATGTTTACCCCATACAGTTGAAGTGTACAATATCTTCAACACTGGAGATGTGTCTTGTACACCCGAGCTCATAGCATAGTGAAAATAGCACTAAAGATTCCCTATGTGGTCACAATGGTGAAATGATCTAGGTTGTGTAATAAAAACGCTCTTAAAATTACTATGAAAAGCTCAATGTAAACATTTTGACCCACATATGGCTTCTAATGGGTGATTCACCGATCCATTTTTCAAATTATGATTCATTCTAGGACCTTAGAAATAAGTATCCCTCTTCCTCTTATACCAAGAATTTTATTTACCACTGTTTTCCATATGTATCAACGTACATCCACTAGTCATAGCTCCTAATATGTATTTTTCTACCATAGTAACTCTATTTACAATATCTATATAATATTTTATATAGAGAATGAAAATCATTGAAAAAATTACCAACCATATCCTCAATTCAATGATATTTTCCTTAATGTATTACTTATGTACATAATTATGTTATAAGTAAAAAAAATAAAGGAATTTTTCATTCTATTGTGTCACTTTGAGGATCTCATTATTCAATTTGATTAAATTTTTTGTTCTGACAATCATGAATGTATGAGGATAGAAATGTTTGTTGAAAAATTCTTTAAAATCCACCCATGATTTCCATTAGTCTAATTTAGGCTGAATTACTAAATCCCACCAATTACATGGATGATCCTATAGAATTTACGTCACCAACATGACATTGAAATATTCAAGTGTTACATAGAAATTATAGATATGTTTAATCCAATTTAGATAAATATCTTTCTTATCTAGTTCCAAATCACCCCAAAAGATGGGTTGATTTTTTCTCAACCACTAGTTAGAATGACCCACTTACCTTGGCTCATTGTTCTTGTTCCCTATATCCACAACCAAAAAATAATTTACTATACTATAAAAAAGTTGTTGGTTCAACTTTGACTCTCGTGCAACCACATTTTTAGCACCATCCTTTTATTGGTTTGTACGATGCCAATTGGATTCCATTTTTTTGAAACACATCAAATCCAATATTTATCACTATCTATCACCTTATTGCTCGAAATGTTTTAATTCTACATTGGATAACTATCCAAAAATTTCATTCCAAAATTCAATAATTCCATGTTAAAAAATATTTGATAAAAATTAGACTTTCTTTTTATTATTCAACCATTTATTCAAAACACAACAACTATGCTCTTTATAAAATTCTAAATTTGAATCTAATTTTAACATTTTCCAAAAAGTAATAAACTGAACCATCTAATATATAACTTCTGCTAATTATATACCCACTCCTGGTGTTTATCCATTTATATAATGTATGTATTTCTTGTCTCATTGTATAAACCCATGAAAAAATGATTCCAACCCCTATAAGTGTCTAACAAACACATATTTAAGAAACTCCATGGTAACATGATGTTCTACATAAAAAGAATAGCTGGTCATTTTTTTGTTCTACATTTAAAGTGATGCAAATCCTACACCATTATACCATCCAAACATATGGAATAATAAAAATGAATTGTCAACTATATTGATACAACTAATCACTAAATATCAATAAAAAAACTACCATTTGTTCCAAAAATATATTTGGAATTATCAATACTAATACCAATAATAACATCCCACCCACATTGATGTCATGAGAATAATTAAGGACATTTCTTACCATTAAGTAAAATATCTATGGTGCCAAAGGGTGGAAATAAATTCATTGTCTTTAAAATAGTTGGTGATTGATTTTATCTTTAGGAAATTAAACCTAAAAACCAAAATGGTATAAAAAATAAAAAATACATATTTCATGATAAAAATTTAAAAATTCAAATTAATACCATTGATATAAAATCCACAGAAAAATAGAATACCATAATAAATTACTATAGACATTTAATGTAAATAGTGAGAGAAAATACCAATAAACCCCAATTAATTTAAAACAAATTCACAACACTAAACATTATCTATGCTTCATTCCATGGTACATCCCATGTATCACTATACACAACTACAATTGTGTGATATTATACCTTCACCCATGTCCAAATAAATGATATATAAAAAAGAACAGAAATTCTAATATAGGGGTTAGTAATCATACTCATTAGGCTTTCTGTAAAGGACATTCATACTAAAAAAACATGGATTCCACTGTTTATCACATTTATATACTCACATTTATATAAATCTATTGAAAAGGGTTTATATCCAACAATTAATGAATTTCCTTGGTAAAACCATTTTCTCAAAGAAACAACATGTTCTAAAAAAATCAACCAATAAATTTATTTCAATCATTTCATTAATCGAATTAGAAATTCCCACTTCATATCACATAAATACACACACCCATACATGCATGATTTGTGTTATCACTGATAGGGGAACATCAAATCCATAACATTTCCCCTTTTATGGTGGTAATTCACCACTATTATCCATAATATTCCATCCATTCCAAACCATTTAATCGAACCACATGGAAGTAAAACATTATCCAATACTTTTCAAATATTTCAATAAACCATACCATTATTGAAATTAGATAAAAACTACCACTTCAATAAAACCAACATTTTTATTGAAAACATGTTTTCCAAATAAAAATTACAATGAAACCAACCTCATATTAAAAATTATATACTATGAATCAAACATAACAGTCCAGTTTAAAATCATGATACCATTCTCACATTCCACCAAATCACATCATTTCATTAATAATCACCGATGATAATTTATGAAAATCATTTCATAAAAATTTAACAATAAATATGAAAAAACAACAAATTTGAAATCATGCTATCCTGTACTAAATATAAGAGGACGTGTGAAGAACTATACTTTGAGATGTATAGTTGAAAATGATGAATGACCATCAAATTCCCATTAAAACCCGTTAACATAAAAAATATTTCTTAGATCTCTTCCCCTATAATCAACAAAGCCAAATATAAGAATGATGTGTATAAAACTCTTTGATATATTATATTTAGAGTAGATCAAAGAAATACTTGAGGGGGAAAAGTATATCAATGAAAAAAATTAAAAAATACCATAAATATGGACTTACCATGATAATCATGATTCAACGCACAAAGAAATGAGTTTGGATCATCTATGAATTTTTGGGAAATTCTTTAAAATCCATTGGTAGGAGAAAAAATAAATTTCAATTCATTTGGATAAAAAACAGCTATTAATGTATAATCCCAACCTAGATCCACTTTTTTATCTTGTTTTTATACCACCAACAGTTTTTCGCACCGTTACGAAAAATCCTGCAATAACTATGTGCCAACTTATAACATAAATATGAACCCACATGGTTGGCTTGTAAGGTTGGGAAAATTGTGCAGAAACCATGAAATATCCTCGTATCCCTATTTTCATGGTTTCTCCTTACTGGCCATATGGTTTTGAAAAACCATTCACCTAACTATTTTTTATTACATTATCCCATATCTCATTGGAGAATGTTTCTAATAGGAGTTTTAGTATTTCTTCAAACATTACACCATTAAAAAATCCCAAAAAACATTCAAAAAGGATTCCACACCATCCCAAAATTTACCCAATCACTTAATATACATATAATTTATAATAAATGTTTACTTACTTAAAACTATGGGAGATTTACATTAATATAACATTAGTTAATCTTGTTTCAAAGGTATTATTTTGTAACCTATTTATTATCCATTGAATAATAATATTTGATAAATATTATTTTCTAAACCATTTTTTCTTTGGTTTAACCATTTTTATGATATTACTGTGGTACCATTTTCCTTTTAATAGTTAAGTCATGTTCTGAAATGAATAAATGTTTTTATTTTAAAATGTTTTGGTTGACTCTCTCTGTATTTAGGGCATAGTTTTTCAAATAGATGGGTTCACCCAAATAGTGTTGTTTATGCCTATTATAGATTATATAACAGATTATTACTAGTAGATATCTTCAATGCATTGGGTAATAATAATATTGGATATTGGTCATATGGGTATTATAATTTTTATGGGCTCTATAAGGGTTTGGTAAGAGCTCAATGAGTTAATTTTCTAATACGCCAATATTATATATCTATTCTTTATATTATATTATAATGTTTCTTGTGATTGAGATTTATGTCACATGGAATTTTCATATTTATATTGTTGTATTAATTATTTTTCATGTTCTCATATTTTAGTATCTATATTTATGAGTTTCATTTATTTACATATAGGATTTCACATGGATTAATTTAATTTTCTATACTGAAATAAAAAATAATTGAATAAATTTTTGAACATTCTATAGATTACTTCTCAATTGTTTATTTATGTTTTTTTCTCTTAAAAGTAATATAAAAAAACTAAAACAACCCCAATTTTAAAATTGATGCATGTTTAAATTGTGATACTATAATTATTAGATAAAAAAATTTGTTCAAAATTATCTATATTATATATAGAAATGAAAAGTTATTCATCTCCATATAGGATTTGTAATTGTGGGTTATGTGTTATTATTGTTTTAATAAACACTCTATTTATATAAAATTGTAAATTTGTATTTTTTAATATGAGGTTATCTAAGTATCGTTGGATACCTTTATAGGTATATAACATTAATGTTTCTCGGATGATCGAAGTCTTATGACACCCACATGAAATTTTAATGTAGTAAAAATGTTGAGGTTATCAATGATGCTTTTGGGGATTTGTCTTTCTGTTTTGGTATATATCTCACCTATGATCAACATTTATTTTTTAGGGAAGATTTATTTTCATGGAATAATTAAATATGGGTAAACATAATATTATTTTTGACATCATATTGCATCCATCTAGGCAGTGGGGCTTGAAAATGTTACCATATAATGACAAAAGTTTCATGTACTATCGTTGGTCTATACAAATCCCGGTTATAATTCTCTTTTCTTACATGTAATGATTATGATTATTATAGACACACATGGGATTTTATATGAAGATGAATAGTTATGTAATTTTTATGAATATATGATGAAATAATTTTAAAAATTTTGTTTCAAACATACATAGGAGAAGTATCAATTTTTTTTCAAATATTAAATTATAGAAAGTTTTAGTTTAAAATATGGGTATAAATATTTATTTCTCATAATTTATGTATCATTAAATGTTTAATATTTTTCATAATTATCTTCCAATGTGGTAAATATATTGTCTTTGGATAATGTCAAAATACAATTGGAATATATTAACTGTAAATTTTGTGGTTATGTGGCCTTTAGGAATTTATTTTAGTGCATTATGAAATAATTAAACATCGTTAAATATCATCATTTAGAGTAAAATATGGTATATTTTAAAAAATATATCAAATGATTAAATTATACTCCTCAGGTAAGTATATTTCCATATTAAATATCTCGTGGTTGATATATTAGGATAATTCATTAACATTAAGAAAATGATCATGAAACATAATTATTATCCAATAGTATTAAATAATGATAAATAAATTTTATTTTTTCAATATTAATTTAGATTTTTAACACCCTTTACATTTAAATGATTATTCACATGATTCTGATTAATGAATTCCATTAGTCTTTATAATAATTTATGTTTTTCGTCAATTCCCTCCTATATTCCCCCTATATGGAATCTATGTTATTTCTGAAAAAATTTTACCATTATGTTCCACACATTAAATAATTTTTATTATTATTTTTTAAATAATTAAATAGTGTGGGTTTCAATAATGGAATTCTAGAAATGTTATTCATCTGATAAAAAAGTGTAATTTTGATGGAGAAATTCATTTTAAGGGGGAGTGGTATGATGAAACATTCCCCCTTTTGGAAATATCTTCTTCAAAATAAATTTAAATTATTTTGTATATAGTTTTACACTCAATACAAAACCTATAATGCATCACTCAAAACACTTTGATTATCTTATATTGGTCAAAACATCAATTTTTCTTGACTACTAATATTAATAAAATCCCAATTCTTATCATGCAACAATATAATATTAATACTATTTATTTAATATAGAATTTATCACATAGACATTAAAATGGAGGGAATTAATATGATTAACATCATTATGAAATCATATTTCACACATGATTATAAAATTAATTCATTGGATACCATAAACTGGATATTAATATAATGTCTAATTAAATATATATGATGTATATTTATGAAAAAAAAATTATGGCTTCAATGTTGTTTTATCATATTAAGATAAATTAATAAATATTTTTAGAAAAAATTGGTGAAATTTCTATTCAATATGTATAATAAAATGTTTTGAAATTCATCCAATATGTTTAATTGAGATATAATAAGAATAAATCATTGTTTATGCATATGATAGAAAAATATTTAAAAAAGTCCTTTTTTAGACATTTAATGGTAAACCAATTTCAAATAAATTTTTCTACACTTATATAATTTATATTTGATAATATAAAATTAATTTTTACTCATAATATAAAAAATATTAATTTGGTAAAAAAAAATTTAATTTAATGAGAATTTTGATACATTGATTATTAGTGAATGTCACAAAATTATAATTGGAAATTTATTTTTCTTCAAATTAATTTAAAGTATTAAATATTATTTTCTGTTTCATTCAAATAGAAATTATATAAATTATATGTCATTTAAACAAATGTAGGTCAATGGAGACAATTTAACATTATAAATTAATTTAATAACATTTCAAATTTTGAACCTATTTTCTTGAAAAACTTGATTTCTTGACCAATTTACAAGATTAATTTTATAATTATTTCCTCCACATTTCATAGAGTAATTTTCGTAATAAAATCATTATTTTTAAATCAGAATACATTAATATTCATATTAAGGTAAACATAGTTTTTTACGAAATGTATTATTGAATGTAAATAAAATTAAATATATTGATTAAAGTTAAAATTGATAATACATAATGATTAATCATATAATATAAGGAGTAAAAATGATATGGAAATTTTATTAAATTATTTTATGGAAATGTATAAACCATTAAACCTATATTTTTCATTAATATTCCACTTTGGACCCTTGTATGGCTATTAAAAAGTGTATATTAGTATAATATTTTCATTAATTATCAATGACTAATATTCCCTACTTATAAATGACTTAATCCACCCCACCCCCACTCACATCACACTACTCAATCAGCTTTGGATATTTCAATCACTAAAAAAATATTCTCCCAACATCCATCATCTCATCCTAGAAGCATCACATTGGTTTGAAAGAAATACCTGATAGTCCTTTGGGGTAAACCAAAAGGAGTTTCCAAAAAATATTTTTCAATCTTAATCCATAAATTTTGAATTATTTATTTCATAAACCACATCAGAAATTATTGTTCGAATGTTATATAATAAACTCAATGTCCACAATATAATTAAAATTTTTTTGTCAATAGTTCTTCCTACAACACCATAGACATCCATATAATGGGATACATAAACATCGTTCATGTGTATGACAAACTACTGCATCACGAACTTATATCATTTTTTCCATTACAACCTATCATGCTTGAAATAATGGGGGAATTACTATTATTTTATTATGTATATTATTTTTTAATATTAATATTCTTATGGACTTTTTCAAGACCCCTTCCCTTTAATGTATACCCCACCTTGTCCAACATTGTGAGAAGGGAGATAGTGACCCCTATGTCCCACCACAAGTAGGCCCCTTCTTAGTGACTATCAGTGAGGGAAAAGTAAACACACAAATGTGAGGAATTACCCTCTAAGAGAAAAAAATGAGAAAGTGGTAAATTAGAAGGAAACCAACCAAATTCAATATAGACTGCAACATAAAATAAATTCCAAGTAAACATATGAAATGTCATGAAAAAAACTACTACAAATTAAAGGGGAAATTGCAGGTACAAAAAATGAAAAACATCAACCACGTAGCCCGAACTACTCTGGCAACCCCAAGCTAGTGGTAACCAGCATTATCTCTAACTTCGATTAAGTTTCATGAGAATTAGTTTATATATAAATTGGGTGAGTATAACATTATTTTACGAAGTATACATCTTGGTGCATTTCTTTTAAATGTAATGGAATAATGCTAAATCATATTGAAGAACATGTGAAAATAACTCATCACCGAAATAGGTATACTAATTTCTCAACCTCAATATGGCTACTCTAACCATGTATAACATACAATAGTATATATTATAATAAATAATATCATTGTTTCTCTACTACTACTTCTCTATTTTTTATACTTTTCTGAAACACCACACATCCTAAGAATCTCTCTCCAAAAGACACACCTACAGACACCTCGACGAATCCACACAACATGAAGCTAATACAACAAAAATACCACATACTTATAACCAATTTAACAAGGTTGTTTCTATGAGCCACCACATCCCCCATTACGTGTATCATACATCAAGTATTAAACCTCAATCTATTATTTCACATACACCTTGTAAGGATCTACATGCATTAACAGCCTATACACATTACTCTAATAGTAGTCCACAAAAAACAATATACGTAATATATTTTTCTGAATAAACACAAGCCATTACTTCCCTTTACACACATATAGGGAAAAATATAGCCACTATTAGTACACAAAACAAGTAACTACCTAGATAAGAGAGTGGTAACAACGGGGATAGTTAGGCATTCATCCTCCCAACTAGATATTGGGCATAACACCCCATGGGATCAGAACCCCGGGGGTGTCAGTATTTCTAACTAATGCGGTAGAGTAGTGTATAGAATTAAAAAAGGTACATAATATATTTTCACTCTCAACTACACAATGGGCATAACATAGTCATAGGCTCAGCTGCATCTAACATCTCTCAGACTCCCAACTTCCACATATAGGATAAGGTATCTTATAAGAACACAACCTTTTAAAGAGTTGTATTAAATATCTTCATTCAATTTTATTCAATTTCAATTTACATTAATTATTTCATTAAACATTAATAAACCAATAACAATTCAACATTATATTTCATTACTATCTCACTAGAGTCCACTGTTCTCTTGAATTGAAACCTTAACATTTTGTCCTAGAAATATCCAACATAATGGGTTAATAATAATTTATTAAATCATTTATAAACTACATTATTACATTCCAATATTACCCAGAATTATTGAAAAACATTCTATCCTAGAAAAAAAATGGCTCTTCATGGTGGGTAGTTTTACAAACCTTCTTGTTTTTCCAATTATAGAAATAGCGTAGACCCATCCTACCCTGAGAACCAAACAACATAAATCAATTGAAATACCACATAAATCATGACCCCTTTTAGAAGTAGGGTTAGCAAGAGTTTATTCCTTTGGATGTGGGGAATGTAATACAGATAAAAAACCAATAAGATGCAGTAAACATCCAAACACTCGCTTCCAACCCGTTTCATCATCTCTGGTGTCAACCAAAATACCCACTTTCATAAAGAGTTGCATATCTCCAATCTAGGCATCAACTACTACCACGACCAATGGGACTCCCTTCCCTGATATATCATAATTGACTTCCAATCTCACAATAAAACAAAAGATGTTGGAAAAAACTTTATATAAATTGGGCTCTTTCCCTTAAACAACAAATCCAACCTTCAAACACAGCGAGATCTCATCGCTCCAAGCCTATAGCTCTTATCCATTACAAGAAAGAGGGAAACTCAGAAACCTAGGAGGAATTGTCTTTATCAAATAACTAGTTTTTTAATAAATTTTTAATTAACAAATTAACTATTCATATGTGACATCTATGGGAACCCTATGAAAAAAATATCACAAATGGTTAAACATTCTTAATGAAAAAATTTGTTTAAAATCATATTATAACAACAAATACTACTAGATTCACTTACATGAATATTTATCATTGAAATAAATTAAAATTAATCTCTACATACTTTATTCAATAATTTCTATCAATAATTACATATTAAACATGGAACGAATTTATATCACACTATCTAGAAAAACATGAGGCAATAACATATGATCGATACAAATTTATTTATCTAGTTTAAATATTTTTTATGTCAATTCCATTGTAATCTAGTGGGGGTAAACCATTTTATCTCTACAGTTTCATGTAAATGAATAGAGAAGAAATGAATCCCCTACTACAACATTTTTGTAATGTTCATTATATGATAATGATCCACACAATGGGTTATGATATCCTATCCCCATGAATATTTCATCCACCAGAGGATATCAGGACATGACCACCCAAACTTTCACCAATGAAAACTCCATCAAAACCATGGAGATCACAGTCTATAACATGGAAATAATAAAATGAGAGAAAAAGGATCGAATAAAACACTACAGTAGAGGATGATCATAATTTCTATTGATGAAGGATAAACACATTCTACTTGCACTTAAATAGTGGTTGCACATGCAGCAGGATGTAACATTAAGGGGAAATGATCCATGATTTAAGGTTCATCACAGAATTCCTTCGGTAAGGAGGAATGGTTCGATTAACTCACACTCGTTAATGGGATGATAAATCTAGGGAGGGAGATATCACATATATTTAAAATATTTATTGGGAAATGGTTTATGATGCATTAGATTTTCGATTAAAAGAGGATCACATTAAACAAATGCATTTTGACCACATAAAGGCATACCAAACCATATAAAACACAATATTGTAGTAACAGGAATCGAATTATCATTAAATCCCTTAAAACTATGAATTGAATGTGCTTATCATCAATTAAAACGTTATAGGATTGGACTGTAGGAAGCTGGAGACATTGAAAACCTACCGATGCTGGAAACACTATACACCTGCTAAGGCAAGAAACACTATTCACATAACGACTCATTGATGGAATTGTTCTCAAAATGACTCATTGATGGCTATTTTAATAGAATTACTCACCTATGGAACAATTCACAAAACAACTCACTGATGGAATTGTTAAAAAAATGACTCATTGATGGAAATATTCCCAAAACGACTCACTGAATGCATTGTTCACAAAACGACTAACTGATGGAACAAAACACAAAATATCTCTTCAATTAAACTGTTCACAAAATGATTCATCAATGAAACTATTAAAAAAATGGCTCACTAGTGGCATTGTTCAAAAAACCCATCACCTATGGAACTGTTCACAGAAGGACTCACTGATGGCAATGTTCACAATACAACTCCTCGACGACTCACCGATGGAACTATTCGAAAAATGACACATCGATTGAACTGTTCAAAAAATGACTAACCATTGGCACTATTAACAAAATGACTCACCAATGGAATTATTCATAGAATGAATCACCAATGAAAATATTCACAAATAGTCTCACCGATGGCACTATACATAAAACTGGAAACATTGTTCATAGAAATAGAAATTTGGAAAAGTGATTGAGATAAGCCACATTGAAATAAATGAAAACCTCACACACTAGATTTCAGCAATGGAATGGATCAAATAAGTTTAGGTCATTGCATCAGATACATATCAAAATATTCTCTTCCTTGATAATTCTAAACCAAAATAAAAGTAAACCGAAAAGGAGTCTGAACTACCACCAATCGAGATACCAATCAAATGATAGCTAGCCACAAGAAGAAATGAATGAAATACTTATCCTTAACATGTATGGTCTACAAAAACAAAGTGAACATTGTTACATGATTATAGATAAACATAAGAAAACTTAGTTTACTTGGAACGTTTCTACGACTCATATTCCTGGGTACTCTCCTTCACACAACCATGTCACCAAAAGACACAACCCATTGAGATAGAATTCCCTTCCAACACCTTCTCATTATGGTCTTGGATCTCCACATGCGACTAATCAAAGGTTGCATCATTGTTAAAATAAATCTCTCTTGAATAGATGATGTGAGAGTCACCATGAAGAAAACAATTAAGCTACAAAATATGAAAAAAAGTCATGTATCCTGCTCATCTGTGGGGGATGTGCTACTCGATATGCAAAAACTCTAACACAATACATCCCTTGAAAAGCCCATAAAACTAGGGAGGTATCATACTAACACAACAAAACCGTAAATTCCCACTACATGGAGTCACCATTAGACACATTTTATCTCCATGATCAAACTCCAAAGGTCTCCTCCTTTTAAAATAATATGATATCTGATAATGTGACATCATTAACCTCTCAAGAATCACCTGAAAAATCTCTATTGTATTCTACACTACTTTAAATACAAGAATCGCTGACTCTCCGATCCAAGTCCATATCAATTGAGAACAGAATGGTCAGTGAGGAATGATATAAAATGACACCATAATGATGGTTTAGTGAAAACTATTGTTGTATCTGAACTCTTCCATGGGTATGTTCCTTATCCTTGAATTTACAAAATCCAAGACCCAAGACCGCAACATGTCTTTAAGAGTACGGATGGTTTGATTTACCTAATATTCCATCTACGGATGAAAAGCAGTGCTAAATAATATTAGATAACAAAAATAATTTTGTTGACCTCTCCAAACCCTTGATGAAGAACGAGGGTATGGATCAGAAATGGTCATCCTCGGGAGTCCAGGGAGTCTCACCACCTCCCCCAAATACAGCCTCGTTAAAACATACAATGATTGCGACTCCATGAATTCTATAACGTGGGATTATATTTTTAAATGATACAATACCACTAAAATAATGTCATGTCCTCTTTGACCTTGAGGTATACCATTAATAAAGTCCATTGAGATGTCCTCCCACATAAACTATGGAATATTTATCATCTGAATAAAACCATCAGGGACACGATGCTCAGCCATCACCTTCCGTTAAACCAAACATTGAGACACAAACTCTAAAACTAGTTGATTTACCCCAGGTGAACAAAACTGAATCTTAAGGGCTCGATACATCATTGACAAGCTAGGATGTAGCATTAATTGAAATATGTGTATCTCTCTGAGAGTCGAGTCACACATCACAATAGGAGAAAAATACAATACTTACTATAACTCTTAGCATTGTCTGTCCTCATCCCAACCATCAGGGGTCTCACCACAACCTACTTGGTCTTTCTAGACTTCTACCACATGATCCCCCAACTAGGACTCTTCCACATGCTGCACTAGAGATGACTTCTCTATCCTTTTAAAAATACTACCTTTTCCCCCAACCTCTCTCATATCGATATGTAATGGTGAATGTTGTTCTATCTCTCTCTATGAATCACCATATTTACTCACTACATCACTACATGGCTTCCTACATACTGCGTCAGGAACAACATTCCATTTTCTAGGTGTATACAACATTTTGATGTTGTATTCTGGTAAGAACTACATCCCCCGATGCTAACAGAGGTTTATATTATGTTGGAAGAAAACATCCCTTAGGCTCTAATGATTATAAAAAATCACTATGTTCTATCCAATTAATTAATATCTCCACAAAATTAGAGAAAATATCATGGTTACTATTTAAATATAAATGGTTGTGTTGTTAAATATACATGAATACAAAAATAGAGACCCATAAGAAACCACAAATCTTTATTGCATCAAAACACAACCTAACCATATATGTGAAGCATTAGAAAAATCATAAACTAAACTCCATATGCAAGAACAAAATGAAATGTATAACATAAAAACATCTCTTAATAATTGAATGCTTCTTGATACCAATCATTGCACAAGAATGTCAGATCCTTCCAAGACAATGTTGTTAAAGGATATAAAACTCCAGAGAAATCAGCTAGGATCCTCTTATAGTATCCCATGATACCATGGGAAAATCTCACCTCTACTACTATCTTGGAGGATTCTTAAGAATCAACATAAAATATATTCGATGGATCCACAAATACTCCCAAATCATATAGTACATTCCCCCAAAAATGAACTTCTCGAGCACAAAACTCACACTTCAACAACTTCCCAAATTTCTTTTGTTGACGATGAACTCACAAGACAACATGCTTAAGCTATACATGATCCTCCTCAAACGTGAAGTACACAAGGATTTCATATATAAAATCCACAACAAACATATCTAAGAGCTCACTGAATACATTTTTTATCAATCCCATGAACACAACTAGAGCATTCACCACACTGAATGAAGTTACAACGAACTCATAATGCACGTGAGGACAATAGAAAGTGGGATTTGGAATATACTCATCCTTCACACACAAAATATGATATAATTATCCCAATTTGATCTTTGGGAAACAACATCCACAATTATTTTGATATATTAAATCTTCAATCTATAGAATAGGATAGGATTTCCTCACTGTCACATTTTTTAAGCGATGATAATCGATACACAACCCCAAACATCAATAAGACTTCTTCACGAACAAAACGGGTACTCCCTATGGTGACACACTAGGCTGAAAAAAACATTGTAATAGGCCATAATGTTTTATTCATATCTATTTTAACTCATATGGGGCTATACAAATAAGAGACACAAGAATAAGAGATGCTCCTGCCTGTATATTGATCCCACACTCGATCTCTCATCAAGGGGATAATGCTACAATACCTTCTTGAAAGATACCATGATACTCTTTTGTGAACCTAGGAAACACCAATGGTATAACCTACTGAGAACATAGAATTAGATCACCAATAAATTATGACAATGATGGAACATACATATGACAAATCAGAGTGTCTCACTTACCACCAAGAACCACTGGATCTACATCAGAATCAATGAAAACCACCATCCTACAGAATAAATCTACGAGATCCTACCTTAAATACAAGTAATCCATGCTAATTATGATATTATAAGGCTGTTTCAATAAACATATCAAATATCCCCAAGATCGGTGTAACCCCAGCAGTAGATGAGGGCCTCGACATATTTTAAAAACGTCATCTCGACCTCCATCTGGAACAGTCAATTCCTAGGGGACTAGAAGACTTTCAACCCATGGTCCCAAAGAAATTAAAAGGGTAGTTGATGTGAAGGAGTGTGTTAATCATGCATAAAAGGATTCATAACCCCGAGTATAAAAAAATAAAAGGGTACCTTGATTGACATCTGGATCGCCTAATGTTAGAATCACTAAATAATGAAGCTAACTATGATATCTTCAATGGCCACCCTCACCCTAATGATGACCACCACCACTACCGTGCTCTGCTCTCTGATGATTGGGGGCATCATGCGGTTCCCTCTTCTTACCCCATATAGTCTATGCTAATCCAAATATGTTGAATCCAACTACTACTACCTCGGCTGGAACATACTCAAAAGAGGATCTTCTAGCAGGACACCTGATGCATGATGAATTCTCTGAATGGTTGGTCAATCTCACTATTGATTTCCTCACCCCCAATAAAAAATGTGTATGATCCCTTGGAATAGTATTTTGAGCTTGTGACCCCAATATTAACGAGATTCTATGGTTTGGGACCTAGCATAGGCTGAACTAAAACTATTCATACATGAAAACTGGGAACCCTGTAGCACAATTCACCTTCATGAGGGACCATGAAGACTCCCCTCTAGTGCTGATCTGGTTCTGGTTAATATCCTCTCGATAACCTCTACCCTCACTAGAAACTCATGATATGACTTCAGCATAAATGGGGTGACCATGCACTGTATATCTGGACACAAATCCTCTTCCAAATTCCTAAAACTAGTCTCCTCATAAAGAAATAGGTCTGAATCATAATGTAAATGTTTCAAGAAATGGATTCCAAAATCTCGCACACTAGTGCTCCTATGTTGAAGGGAATGAATCCCCAAGAGATTGGTTGAATACGATGTGGAATAATGAATCTCGACTCTGAACATTTCTCAAATATCCTCCAATGAGAACTCTAAATCCTCACGATCCCCAACGGACAAGAACCACCATTGCCTCGCTACTCCAAGTAGCATTATCATAACAAAAGACACACTGTGCTCATTCTGAGTAGAGATCAAAACGTAGGATATCTCAACCTAATCTAACCCATATTTTGTGACTACATATAAAATGTATCCCTCATACTTTTGTAGACTCTTGGGTTAAAACACATGGAGTTTCCTCATCTATGTGTTTTCTTCATCGACCTATAAACATTAGTGTTATTCTAGTATAGCCTGGTTGACATATTCTTCGTCAACCTAGAAAGGTCATCAACCCGGAGCCAAAACTTAAAAATAAAATGTAGTTAGATCTCCAAATCCACGAATATAGAATACTCAATATTAATAAATTAATTGTTTTATTTTATTCAATTTTGGTTAACTTATCTCGAGGAATACCCATTCAAAAAACAGGTACAAAGAAGAATGATGCATGATCATTTCCTATCTAACTACAATAAAACTAGTATAACCTCATTTACTTTCCATTTTAAACATTATGGTCCATTCATCAGATCATAGGGGGATATAAATATGTATGTCTTAGACGATATTCAGTGATTACATAAGTTTCTAAACATTACATACATTTTTTCTCTACCAACCTATGAAAATTCCATTATTCCTCACACCATAATCCACACTATCCCTCCTCCAAACCCGTGATACCACACTTTAATGATCACCTCAACACATGGTTTACCTCTGCTGATCTAGAAGTCTGAGAAGGAACATAGTGAACCCAAATCCCGCAACTAGTAGGCCCTGGGATGGCGACTAGCACTATGGGTATAGTAACCATAGAAATGGGATGTATTAACCTATAATATAACTCAAGCAAAAGAAAACAACATGATACGAACCATCCAAATCCGACTCAAACTGCAATATAAAATAAATACGAAGTAAAAAATAATTAGTTTCATGAAAAAAACACTTTAGATGAAAGGGAAAACTAAAAGTATCAATGGAAAGTAAATATAATAGCAATTGCGAAGAACCGAAAGGTCCTACAACCCCATGATATTAGTAACCAACATGACCTCCATCATGATTCAAGTGAACTGAAGAAATGTGTATTTATACATATGTTGTGTATAAAGATATAATCAGTCTAATCCGCCCTAGAGCCTCTCCTTCAAAATTAGAGAATGCATGTTAAAGCATAGTGAACAATGAGTGAAACTGTCTCATCACCTAAACAGGTATAGTATGTTCCATGCCTCAACACGGATACTCTCACCGAGTATCACATACAATAGTATATAATATAATGAAGAATATAAGGGTTAAATTTCTACTACTTCTTCACTAGTTTGTCGATTCGCCCCAGTGTCGCACATCCTAAGCATCACATTCCAATAATGATTTCCCAAAGACACCTGGGTGATGCACTAAAATATGCACCTCATGAATCACAACCACCAAATCCACATAACCAATGTAAATAAGTTGTTTTTGGGATCCTCCATACCTCATATAGCATGTATCATACATTATGTAATAAGCCTCAAGCCATTATAGTCCATAAACTGGGTATGGATTCTCAAGCCATAACACCATATACACATTACACTATAGTAGTTCATAAAAACTATATCGAGAATATATGTGTGTGAATAACCCCATTCCATTACAACCCATTACACACACATATAGGGAAGACTACCCACTGTGCCTACCAGCACAAGTATCTACCAAGAGGAGAGAACATGGCCAAATTGGTTAGTCAGCCATTCAACATCCCACTAGAATGATGCAAGAAACACCCCCATGGCTCAGATTCTCGAAGGTGTTAGTTTCCCTAAAATATGGGGTGTGGTATCATATAGAAACAATAAAAGTACAAAATATATTATATCTCACAGCCACACTCTAGGCATAACCTAGACTTTTATTCAACTCCAGCAAACATATCTCTGACTCACAGATTCCACTTCTAAAAATATGTATCATATAAGAGAAAAAACATATAAACAGATTTATTACTTACCTTCATTAACATTTATCAATTCCTCTTTATATAAATTAATTCTTTAAATATTAATTATCCATTAACAATTTCACATTATATTTCATTAGAATCACACAAAATTCCACTGTTCATTTAAATTGAAAAATCATTATTGTATCCAAGAAAGCTCCAATCCCATGGGATAATCATTATTTATTCAATAATTTATTAATATCATTATTAATTTTCTATATTCCCAGTCATTCGATAAAAATATTATAACATCATATAGATTAGGGGGATCATCATGATTGTTAGTTTAATTAACTATCATGACTTTTCCGAATATATCATGACAGTAGACCCATCCTCCCTAGAGATGATAAACATAGAACGTGTGGGGAATACCCCGTGCATATTCACCCCTTTTGGAAGGATTTTAAGTAGCAAAATCTTCATTTAGGAGTTGGAAAATTACTGTAGATAAAAAACCAACATGATTTAGAAATGATATATACATTAAAATCCATTTTATTTCATCATCTAAGACGTCCTCCCTGACACCAACATCCATATACTGATGCATCCCCCACTCTAGGAGTCAACTTAATCCACAACCAATGGCCCTCCCTACACCACCATTTTCCAAAATAAATCTAATCTCGCATCACAACACAAGCTTTAGGAAACAAATATAATATCAAATAGGATTTTGGACCTTAAACTAGGCATAAATGCTTCAAAAACAATGATCCCTCACAGTTCCATTCATAAGTCTCTTGGCCTTTACAAGCAGTTGGGTTACTCAAGACTATAAAAGTAATTATATTTTATCAAAAAACAAGTTTTTTATTTCATAATGATTTAACTAGTTTATTATTTATAGGTTACAATGACGGGAAACTTAATTTGTAGGATATCACAAATATTAATACATGCTTACTAAATAAAAATGATTAACATCAAATTACAAAAAAAACAACCAGATTCATTTAAATTTCTACTTATATTTGGAAAATAATTAATATTAATACTAGTTTAGGTAATTTTAAAATTTCAATCATGAACGACATGTTAAAGAATGAAATCATAGATATCACACTTTCTAGAAAAAAATTCAATAACATATGAGTAATAAAAAATTATTTATCCAGTTGAAATAATTATTAAGTCAATTACTTTGTGACCCATGGGGGATAAAACATGTTATCTCTATATTAGTATGTAAAATAATTGGGAATTAGTATATCCCCTACCTCAAAATGTTCGTGATGTTTATTATATGGGAACAATCCACACAATATAATACAATATCCACCCTCATGACAACTGCATCCACCCAAGGATAATGTTACACGACTTCACCAAACGACACCCAAGAAAACCCCATTATAAGCATGTACATTATAGTTCATTACATTGAATGGAGAAAAAACGGGATAATGATGAAGAAAACAGAAGAATAGTTGTCGATCATACCTTCTATCGATGACAGATCAATACTTTCTTCATGCCCCAAATTAGGGGGTGCACATTCCATAGGGAGAAACATCACATTGAAATGATCAATGAATTATGTTCTGATCACACTGCTCCTATGGGAGGAAGTTATATTCCCCCAATTGATGATTTATAGAGCATCAGTTTAAGATACATTGTATTTTACATTAAAATCAGATCACATTAAACCATGGTGTTTCACCAAGTATAGGCATCCTGAGCCTTAGGAAAATTAATATAGGAGTTATGGGATTTGAATCGGCCTTTAAACCATAAAATTCCTTGAATGAATTTAACGTCAATGAAAATGATAATGGGGTGAAACTGTAAGAATCTACAAACATTGTACACCTACAGATTAAAGAAACACTATACACCAACTAAAGCTAGAAACACTATTCACAAAATGACTCGCCGATTGAGCTGTTCAGAAAACGACTCACTGATAGCATTGTTCTCAAAAATAATCAGTGATAGAAGTGTTCAAAAATTGACTCCCTGATGACACTCTTCCTAAAAGAACTCATTGATGGAATTGTTCGAAAAATGACTCACTGATTTCACAGTTCACAAGACGACTAACTGATGGCATTGTTCACAAAATTACGCATTGATGGAACTATTCACAAACCGACTCACCAATGTTATTGTTCACAAAACAAATCACTGACGGAACTATTCACAAAACAAATTTTTTATTAAACTATTTTGAAATTGACTCACTGATGGAACTGTTCACAAAAAAACTCACTGATGGCACTATCCACAAAAGGAATCACTGAAAAAAATCACAAAACGACTCACTGATGTCACTATTCCCCAAACGACTCTCCAATGGTTCTATTCAAAAAACTACTCACCAATGAAACTATTCACAAAAATATTAACCAATGGAACTACTCTAAAAAGGACTCACTGATAGAATAGTTCACAAAACGACTCACTGATGTTAGTTTCCTCAAAATGACTCACTGATGGAATTATTCAAAAAATGACTCACTGATGGAACAATTCAAAAAAGGACTCATCAATTGCACTGTTCAAATGACTAGAAACATTGTTCATGGTAATGGAAATTTGGTAATGTGTTGGTGGATATGTCACCATGACCACCAAGAAAACCTCAGACATCATATTACAACAAATTAATAGACCCATGATATCCAGGACATTACAAAATTTTTATATAAAACAAACCTCCATGAATTATATTTTTGGAATAAGATATCACAGTTTGTGGGCTATTCAACAACAAAATTATATAAGTGATTTGATACATTCACCCTTTACTAAAAAAGGTTTAAGGATGGTTTTGAAAAGAAATTTATGACTTGAATGAAATATTCATAATATTCATTACATAATTATCAATCCACATATATGACAAATCATTATATACATTCCATTCTACAAACTAAAAAAGTGATTGTATCATTTATGGATGAGTGGATTACATCCTCCTAGAAGAGATGTGAGTTTTTATTTTCATCCCCACTATAGATGAAAAAGTATATTTAATTTTATCATTCAGTTTATTGGTATCACAGATAGGGAGAGTAGTGAATTTTTTATATTATATTTCTTTTATGATTCTATTCAATTAAAAGTATTTTCAGCTAGTGATAGAGATTTCAAATCCCTGTTTAAAACAAATCCAATACACATCCACAGGAATATAATGATTTACGAAGTTAAATATTCAATAAGAGTATATACCTCCATGGTATTCATTAGATATGATCCAAAACCCAAAACTACACTAGAAATCCAGCATTTTATCTCAATGAGTAGAATATACACATTCAATATTATATCACTATGAAACAATCCCATAGTGCATGTGCACCATCATAGCCTAAATATTATTATTCAAATATTGGTGTAACAACACATGTTACCTATGATTAATTTTAATTCCACAAATTTATTCAAATGAAATACATTTCTTCAATTCCTTACCCGAAAAATGGTTAGAACTTCATGGACATTATTTCCAATAATCTCTGTCAAATTTTCCATGGTCTGATTTTCTTAGTTGCATTCTACTGAGTAATATTCTCCCAGTCTGATTTTCATACAACATAGAATAGTAATGAATTGGATCCACTACTATTCATGAAAACGATTAACTCACTATGATACGTACTCTATCTGAGAGACCCAACATGGAAATCTTGAATCTGATTAATTATATATAATACGATGATCACCTAAATATAATTGACTAGTCGAATACGATGATAAACTGAGTATGATAAATTATGAATATAATTATCAGTAAAATGAAATGTTATGATCTTGTTTCTTCTATAATGTATTCTTCCCATTAAAAAATATTCAACATTTATGAATATGGTATCCCATTCTCTAAATGAAAAATCAGAACATTTGTTTATAATGTGGTTAATAGTACTCCATTGTCAGGAAAGAACTATTTAAATTAAACGTTTTATATGAGACCGAAAAAAAAATTATGCAGAAATCACAAAATCATTCATTCTCTACTAAGTAAACCCAAATCTATATTTCCATTAAAATCTCGGATAAATTCATACATTTTCAATGCTTCTCTAACCTTCTCGATTCTTCTCAAATAATCATATCCTTATTTAAATATTCATTTAAATCAATAATGTGATCTCAATATATCATAATGATTTTTATCAATCTTATTTCTTCAATATAAATATATGATAAATTTAAACCAAATTTATAAACAAATGGATACCATTGTAATTTTATGAAAAAAATTCTCTAAACTTATTTGAATAAAAAATATTCCTTAGAATGTATATATCACCCTTGATAATTCATTAAGTAATCTCACTTCTTAATTTCTTTGACCCACATTAGATTCAAAACAACGTATTCACCACTTCTTTTTACCGAAAAAGAAAACAAAAATGCAATTCAACACTTTTTAAATGCTTGAATAAATTTTTTGTATAATTTTCTCCTTCACATATCTTGACCCACATAAACAAAACTTCTTTTTAACTTCTTCTCTTATCCCAAATGGAAACCAAAATTTGAGAGTAAATAATTGTTCATTTGTCTCTTCCTTTAAAAATTCAAACAACCCATTCACTCATCCAGACTATGAAATGTAGAGTAAAATCGTTATGAGTATGATTTTTCTTAGTAAGATCTTCATAGATACGAAATATTTATGGATGATCTGATGGATTATTCAGATGATATAATAGCTATTATAGATCAGAATGATATCTTCTATCAAATACAATTTTTCGAATGGAACCACCATTCTAATAAGCACCACCTTTCCAATCGGAACCACATTTATAATTAGTATCACAATTCAAATTGGTACCTTTTTTCTAATTAGTACCACATTTCTAATTGGCACCACGTTTCTTATTGCAATCACCTTTTTTAACCTCACCACCAATTACTCACCCTCTATTCTATAATTATTGCATCATCATTTCTCAATTCAACTAATTATATTAATGTAATAAAAATTTAAAATGAATCATTACAATTAATTAATTTTTTTATAGATACTCCAATTCAAAACATAAACTCCATTCACATGGGTTCTAATGTGAATCTAATGAATTTTTTACTAAAAAGTTGATTTCACATATTTTTCTAGTACGATGTCATGTTTGATAAAAAATAGTTCTTCCAAAATAGAGTCTTCTCATTACGATAGACATTAATAGTGAGCCTGATTATTTTTAAATAATGAGTCCTATTTTTTTAAAATATGGATCTGATTTTTTTTAGAGAAATATTGAATATGATTATTTTTTCATAAAAAACGTATAGGTCATTTCCATTAAGTTCCCTTAAAAAATACAATAGTTGAATGTAGTAACTTTCCTCATCAGCTTTTTACTAATAATATCCACCTTTGTATTTTGTTGTCAACTAGGTTTTATAATGAAATGAACTTAGTTTCCTAATGAAATGGATTTCATATCATCAATTCTAATCCTACATGAGATAACTAATTATAGGAAACAATAATCATTGAAAGTAGATCAATGTGGTCTAAAAGTAGTGATTATGAAAAAATCATCATATTTCATCCTTATCTCTTCCTCAACCCTCATTGAATACATATTGATTTCCTTAATTAAACCACTAAAGGAAACAAATATAATAGTTCACACAAAATTCGATGCTGAATTTACAGAATACCCACAACTCTCTCTTTAACTCAATAGAGTTATGAACTAATAAATCCCCCCCTTGAAAACAGAATCCAATAGTATGATTACAGTGGGGTCAGAAACTCATACCTCAACCTTGATGAGAAATAGGTAAAAAAAAACCATGTTCAACATCAATATTGAGACTGATTTCTATGACAATGGTTTTATAAAAGTGTCATCCATTTGTTCTGATGATGTAAAATACCACATATTAAAAACATTCTTCATCATGTGCTCTTTAGTGAAATTATATTTGATATAAATATGTTTCGAACGAGAATGGTGAACTGAAATTCTTGTGATATTGATTGTGAATTCATTATCACAACCCAAGAGAAAGGGTAACATAACATCAATAATTAGATATTCTAATTGAGTTCTCATCCACATGAGTTGAGTACGTTCATGAGTAGCAGCAACATAATCAGCTACATGCATACTGATAGTCAGTGAATTCAAGTTAATTGTATGCCAACTAACAAAATTATTTCACATGTATAATAATCCACCATACATGAATCTATTATATAAAAAATTTACTACACAATCAGCATCTGAATACCCTAAAAATTTAATACTATTTGAGCTTAATACTTGATCCTGAATTCATTTGTTCCTTTGATGTATTAAAGAATTATTTTTCTAGTAATGAAATTTTATTATTTTGGTGCACTATGAAATCATTTACACAAGGTAACAATATAAGAAATGTCAGTTGTTGAGGTATTCAAATACAACATGCTTCCAATCATCTTCTAATACACATTCTGAAAAACTTTATTTC
The DNA here is from genome assembly GCA_963277665.1 of Viscum album. NCBI lineage: Eukaryota > Viridiplantae > Streptophyta > Magnoliopsida > Santalales > Viscaceae > Viscum > Viscum album. The sequence goes on from OY728146.1 coordinate 1,299,387,729, forward strand.
CCTCTTCATCATTACTCATCATTGTTCCCACTAAAAACTGTGTTTTAATTTTATTTTTAGTTTTCCATGTCGAACGTATTAAGAAGTTATAAAGAATAGGTTTATTGGGAAATAAAAATGTATTCTTTTTTTTTGAAACTTCTATATCATGGATATTTATTTAATTTTCCAAATCATGATCATTTAAAATTCCATAACCATCTCTTCCGCAAACCATTCAGAAATTCGTTAAACATTCCTATACAAAATAAGTTCATGAATATAGAGAATAACAATTAGGGAGTACTCTTTACATAAACTAATTATATAGAAAATTATCCACCCTTCCTTTCTTAAAATCCATATTCTTTAAGAAATAATCCAATATGTAATATCATTACCTATGATCTTTTTTAACTCATATATGTACTTCTACAATCTTCACACATAAATCTAATTTTTTCCAATAACTAAGCTATAAGACGGTTCTTTATAATCCTACTACACTAGATTACCATTCCAGAATGCGGATTGAACAAACATTTGAAAGATTATGTATCCTAGTTGGGATGGTACATAAAGAATGAATATTATTGTTTCCAATCTGTCCACTAGTGAAAAGGTTTTATAAAAACATTTCCTTTAATCTGTGAATACCCTTTACAAACTAATCATTTTTTATCTTATGACTTTACCTTCTTCATTAATCTTGGTCTAGAAAACCCATTTTGTGACAATTTATATTATGGGTGGGCATGATATCTCATGTATAATTCATTTCAATGTGATCCAATTATTCATTAAATGAAAACAACCTTTCAAGGTTCAAAAAAACATCTTTCGCCTCTTCCAGATCCACTTTTCAATACAGTTATGTACATGTAATAGAATTTTTTGTTCTTTTTGATTGGTCCTTTTGATGTTGATCACCAATTATAATATGGGATTCCACATAATTCCCCACCATTGGACACGATTTTTTATTATCTTTCTCATCACTGGAAATAGTTGAGTATGTTTCTTCTTCATGAGAAGGAATACAATTATATTTATTATTAATGGAATTGTTTCCTTCAATGTTCTCAACATCCTTGTATTTCAGAGGATGTTCCTATTTCCAAGATCGTTTATTCAAATTCACATCAACTGAATCACCAATTCTTTTGGTTTTCTTATTGAATATTATATATCCTCTTATTTATAGTACATTTCCATGAATGATTACATATTTATCTTTCATCTCAAATATACCATAGATTCCACCATTCCATTTTAATAACCATGGACTCCATTGAACACTAATGTGTTTCAAACATGGATTTTTTACATAAAAAATCTCATATAAATGCATTCATTACTGAGGAATGTAAAAAACAATTATGAATATAAAAATTTGTACTCAGGGCTTGCCTCCTAAAGTAATGAGAAAGGTTATGGTCAGGTAGCATGGTTCTTCCCATCTCTACCCATATTACATTATTTCTTTCAGTACCTCAATTTGATTGGTAGTATATGGAGAAAAATTCTAATTAATAATTCCATTATTTTTATGATATTCATAAAACTCTTCACTTATATACTCACCACCATTATTTGTTCGCAACATCATTACTTAATACACTAATTTTGTTTTCCCATTTCATCTAAAATATTTAATCATTTCCAAAAGATTTAGATTTATGTTTCATATACCATACAAAAGTAATATGATTAAATTCATTAATGAATATAATGTTGTACTTATCTATATTTTTCAATAATTTTTTCATTGTCCCATATATATCATAATATATCCTCTCCCAGGTTTTTTTAACGAATATCTAGTTTCTTATTCACAGCATTTGCACACATTCATTTCTGTAAAATACTGAAATACCAATCACTTCTTCTTGTAATTTCATGAATATCATGAAAAATGAAACTTTTAGCTAAATTTATCCAGTTTCTCTAACATAAGTGTCTGAACCATTTATGCTACAATTCATTCTCTTTCATCATACTCATATGATAAGAGTTTTGTATTTCACTAACCTGAAAAAATTCCAATTTTGTACATTATCCTCTTGTATCAATAGTCCCATATTATTTAATCATTATAAAAAATTCCTCATTCTCAATGATAACATTATTACCCTAATCACATTATTGTGAAACACTTAATAAATTTTAATTCAACCCATCAACATATGTTTTTTTATTTTAAATTTTATTTTCCAATGATAGATGATAATAAACATGGATTTATGAGTTTCATAATTTCCAAATGTCACAATGAATAATTTAAAATCATATACATTTTACAATATCTTCGTTAATAATGTCATATGTGATAAACACTTGCTATTAAGTATCAAAGGTAATAATCCTTTTGTTGTTTTCCATGTGGATTCAAAAACAATATATTTGTAAAATATTTTTCATTCATTGAATAAGGATTTTGAGAAATGAGAAAAAACAGTTGTTGTAATAGTAACAAGAAATACATAAATTTTCATGGTTTCTAATTTGTTCACATCATTAAAAAATAGTTTCTAGGTGTTGGATACTATTTTCAATCATCATTATACACATTTTAAAATTAATCACATCAACTTACTCAACATTATTTCCTTAGGGAGATTGAATCCCACTCAATATTTTCCTTTAAAAACATGTGAAACTAGAGTAATGATTTCGATTAAAACATTCCATATGTCATAATCCATTATAATACCGGAAATATTCGTAAAATGAGTTTTTCCCTTGAAAAGCACCATTCTCATGAGAATTGTGAATACATTTTCATCCACCATATTTATTTTTTCTAAAAGATATTTTTATTTAATTTCAGTATTAATAGAATTAGATGAATTTGAATATTTTTTGGACCCGGATAAAAAAAATTTGGTATTGGGTTGTATTGTATGTTTTGAATTCATTACATTGTCCATATACATAACTTTAAATCATTCTTTTTTTTAGAAACAATTACATTATTCTTCTCACCCATTGAAGGAAACATATATTGAATCATTTCAGGTTTCTAATTATGATAACATTAACTAATGTTAGTGATAGAGTCTTGGATACTTGTATTTTTCTATTCAACTATAGATAATTTCTGTTGGAAAAGATCTAAATATTCTTCATTTACTTCCATATTCAATTCAAGATTCTCATTACTATTTTTTTCATATTCAAAAGATTTTTCATGTCACCAATATCTTTTTCCATACATCATATCTCATCAAAAAACAATATTGATTTCTCTTTGAAGAAAATTATTCTTCTAGTGTTTTGTTTTTTTCTATAATTTTGATCTTCCTCAAACATCATTTCAATTTTTCTTTTAAATGTATTTCATGTTGAGTTTATTCTTCATCAGTAATATTTCTTTTGAATTCATCATCAATTACTAATTAAATTATAGTCTTTTCAAAACCATACTCAATAAATTTTTTAGATTCAACATCACTACCTTCTTCATTATTATTATTAGACATGAATATTTTACTTCAAAATTTAAATAATTTCTTATATTTACTTTGTCATACAATTTTTCATAGACTCCATATTTTTTCGACTATGTTTTTTGATTTAATTCTTCCTCATCACTATCCTATTCATTATTAAGTCACGGATATTTTGTCTCAAAATGTCTAACTCCCCCTAATTAAAAACATTCCAATGGATGTTTCCCGTGGTATATCCTTTTAACTCTCTTCACATTTTAAGAAATGTAGTATATCATATCATTAGTATTTTAATATACCTCATTTTAAGAGTCATAATCACCATTTTATTATTCAGTAAAAATATTCTTTTATTTATATTTCATTTCTTCCTTGAATGATATTTCTCTATTTATGTTTTTTTACACATTATAGCTGCCTCACTAGTCATTTCATAAGTAATAAGAATTCTATGAAAATTGTCATGAGATAATGTTTCAGGATAAGTGTCCTCTAATAAATAATCTTTTATTAAAAAAATCTCATGTCGTCTTATAAATATTATTTCATCAACTTTATATCTATCCATATTTTCATTAAGACATTTGATAATACTCACAATAGCTTTTACCCTATTGAAGAAGTCCTAAATGGATTCATTCTCACCCATCTTCAGGTCCTCATACTTCAATCTCAATATATGATTTCATTAATTCTTGAATTATTTATTTCCTTTTATAAGTTTTATCAATTTTCCCATATACCATTGGTAGGGAAAATTCCTTTCACTCTTAATAATTTAATTTATAATGGTGACTAAAATATAGCATTATTTTCCATTACATCATTTTCAAAGATTCTTTTTACCAACAAGTGTAATAGTAGATTTATCACTAATGGGATGAAAACCTAATGTTCTACTTTCAAGAACATCATAAATTATCGTTATAATATAATTTAACATTGAATATTTATAGATATAATAATTCAATCCATCAAAGACTATAATAAATCTACTATTCACGATGTTTAAATTTTCTATCTCCAAAGAATATAGAAGGGATCCTATAGCTCTGATACCACTTAAATGTACCCAGTTAGTGTATTTGTATCATTAATAGGGAGAGGGGGTGAATCTGTGATACTCGTTTTATTTTATATGTCACTTCAATTGAAAATTACTTTTCCACCGATTATAGATTTCAGTTTCCTGTTAAAAACATATCCAGTAATCATCCACATGAACATAATGATTTACAAGATTCACTATTCTATAAGAGCATATAAATCCCTAATATGAGTTTTAAATGATCCAATATTGTACAATCCAATAGAACTCAATGCATTGATCACAATAACTAGGATATACCCTTACACTCATATATCACTATGGAACAACCCATGTTGTGAGTTTTCCCCCTATTAGCACAAATATGGTAATTCAAATATTGGTGTTACAACTCATGTAAAATGTATTGAATTTAAATTCCAAAAATGTGTTCAATTAAAATAATGTTATAAATTTACTTACATTGACAAATGGTAACAAACTCTAAGAATTTTTTTTTCAGAAAAATCAGTCCACTTTTCCGAGTCCATTTCCATGAAGATTGAATCTTCCAGTCTAAATTTTTCTAAATAAAATTATATTAAATAATTGAATCATTAATTTATGAGTAAGATAAACTATATACAATATTTACTCAATATGAGAGATGAAATATGAAAATTTTAATGATGATTAATTCTTTATTATACGTTTGTTTTCCAAATACAATTGATAAGGTGAACATGAGAAATGGATGTGTATGATAATCATGAATGTGATGATTAGTCAAATGGAATATTACGATCTTGTTTTTTATCTTATGTATTCTTCCCATAAAAACATATTCAACACAAATTAATATAGTATCTCATTCTCTAACTGAAAATATAGAGCATCTCTCTCAACTATAGTGACTAGTACTCCATCATCAAGAATGTACTATGTACTTTAAGCCTATTATAGGTGACCCAAAACATGTTAAGGCATCAATTCTATAAAAATAAAACTCACCTAAAACCAACCAAATCTGAATATCCAATAAAATGGAAGAGAAATTATTACAGAGTAAATTCATTATAAATTATCTTGATTCTCTTTTAAAAATCATATCATTTCTACAATCATTTGAATCATCCGTAAAATGTTGATACATGTGTCAAATTCTTTCTCTATCTGAATTATTAAAAAAATCTCTATCAATTGTAAAAAAATATAATGAATTGGATTACATTCTGATTTTCAAAGATGATTCTCAAAACCTATTTAAAATCATAATAATTCATTTTAATGAATAGATACCCTTGAAAATTCATTTGTAAATCATTTTCCCTTTTTTGACCAAGTTGAGAATGAAAACATCATTTTACTCTATTCTCATGACCAAAATGAAAACATATAATGTAATTCAACCCTTCTTAAATAGTTTACTAAATTTTTGGTATCAATTTCTCCTAATCTTCTCTTGACCAATTTAAAAAAAACAGCTTCTTATCTTATTATCCTTACCCACATTGAAAATAACATTTGAGAGTAAATCAAAGTTCATATTTCCCATCAATTAGAATATTATAAAATCAATTATCTTAGACTAATTATTATATACAGAGTACAATTTTCTATTTACCATTGGAATGGGTATGATCATCATAGGAATGAAATGTTTATGGACTGTCATATGGATTTGTCGGATGTTACATTACTTATCGTAGATCGACACCACCACTTCAATCAACACAACATTTTCAATTGGCGCCACCCTTCAATTTTGAAACATATATATAACTGGAACTACATTTCAAATATGTACAACCATTACAATTAGAACCACATTTATTATCAGTAACACCTTTATAATTAGTACCACCTTTCTAATCAGAGTAAATTTCTAATCAGAAACAACTTTTTAATGAGAAACACCTTTCAAATATACACCACCTTTTACATTGCATTTCTTCTATTAATATTTCATCAAATTTTCCCAAAACAAGTAATGGTTTTTTTTGAAATAAAAATTTGTAATGCATCTTAACAATTAATTCTTTATATTAATAGGGACTCTGATTCAAATCATCTATATAATTCACATCTGTTCCCGAATGAATATAATGAATAATACTTTCAGAATATTGATTTCACATCTATTTCTGGTCTTGAGTCATGGTTGATCAAAACCAATTTTAAAAAAAACATCTTCTCTTTACAAAGGGATTTTACGAGGATCCCGTTTCTTTTTAAATTGTGAGTTTGAATATTTACAAAACAAAGTTCTGATTATTTTTCAAACAATCCACAATACTGTTATATGTTCATAAAAAAGTGAGGTTATTTCCAAAAACATTAATTTATCCCAAAAGGCTACACATGAATGATATCAACTTCCACATAATGTTTCTCCAACAAATAATCACTGATAAAAAGGACATTTTATCTAAAAGTATTTATTTTGACAAAAAAATCGTATTTCTTCCTCATATCTTCTTCAACCATCCTGGAATACAAAACAATTTCATTCTTACAACCCCTCTAACAAATTTTTAGAATAGTAAACTCACAAAACAAAAGATAAATACCAAAATATATATATATATATATAGTTAAATAATGTTGTAATCTTGATATTAGGTTCCATATTAAATGATAAACATTACATACCTTATTTCTATTATTATCATTTATATGTTTCAATGTTACTCATGAATACGTATGGACCACCCTCTCCAGGATCATAACATTGGATAAATTTTCCTAAACATAAATCATGTATAAATTTAACTGTATAATTTAAATTATAATGTGTTAGTTATTTCAATTGAAGTATTCTAGATATAATTATAAAATTTCTTCATTTTCTATAGTAGACCTATAAATTTCAATTATTGACACATAAGCTGAGTACAGTCAGAGCATATGATAGAATCATTAATTATTATGCAATTGTATATAAGTTTTTTATAAGTGTAATAAAAATAATAATAAACTTGTAAATGATTATATATAATTACATAATATTTATGGGTTTATTAATAATTACTATTGGGTATAAGCATGGGAAATCAGATTCAATATAAGGGATTTTCATCTCACATTTACATCATTGGGATAAATTTCATATTCACCAAGAAATTATTTTTTTGATGTATCTACTGAAATGTTTTTCATATTATATCATGTACAATTTTATCATAATTTTATTTCAATGTTTAATTTTTTGATAATTTATTTTTGGCGTTTCATGTTCAAATTGTACAATAGTAGTAAGGGAAATATTAACTCAATTAGTATTCATGGGTTAAATATAACTGTCATTAGTTATGTTATTCCATCAATATGTGTGAAATAACATATTATTTTATTATACTATGTTTCAAAATTAATTTTTTTGGATTAGAAATTTTAATATGTAATTATTTTCTTGTCTTATTCTCTCTCCAATGATAAAACCTTTTTAATGGGATTTCGCATCTCAATTTTTGGTTTCCATGAGATATATTCCATGTTCACCACATAATTTTTTGGTGGTGTATATGCTTCCCATTAATGATTTTATTTTTATTTATCATTATATTTACGTTCATTTTCATATTCTTGTGATGATCTCAATTTCTTGGGTCTTAATATTTCCATGTTACTAATGTGGTAATGGATTTTTTACACAAATTTCCATTTGTAGACATTATTAAGTCATTAACAAATATATAGTCATATAATGACTATATACATATTAATTGAAGTGAAATATCCTGAATATCCTTATTTTCATGATCATAAATGTTTTATTAATTATTATTTTATTCACGGGGATGATGATTCATATGCTTCAATGTTGTATGCGACACATTGGAATGTTTCAAATTATTTTCATAAAAATTGTATTAATTATAATTTATTGACATTTTGATTTAAAAAATTCCATAACCATTATTATTACATATCATCGACATGGGATATTTTTAATTTTTTAAATCCTCATTGTTTCTGTGGATTTATTATGATAGTCTCAATGATATTGTTATGAAACTCATTTCTTTTCCAAGGGATCACTATTCACTATAGAGAATGTCATTAAAAAAATTTCATTTACATGTGTTGATCTTGTTCTAAAGATATTATTATAGCACACTTGTATATTCCATTATATAATCATATTTCAATTATATTTCATTGTATACCATTTCATTTATTGGATTTATCATTTTGAAAATAGAATTTTTTTCGAAACAATTAATTTTCAATTGGATAGAGATGTTATTCTGAAATTATAGGAGAACATGTATCATTTTCATGTGTTAATCATGTTATGGAATAAAAATATTCATATTAATTTTTTTGATCTATTATCAACATGTTAAATTCTTCAACATTATTTAATATTTTTGTTCCTAGATAAAAAAGAGTGAGACTGTTATTTTCTATACAAAGGGTGATCCGAATATATGATATTTGGTTTATAGGAAAATGTTAACGTTGAATTTCAATAAAATGTTTATTCAAATTTTACTGGTTTTAGAAGCATTCTATAAGGATTCATTGAGATTATGTCACATGATAATAATATGTTTTATCTATTTTATATGGGTTTATAATGTTCGTAATGATGAATATTTATATCTCATAGATTTTGTTTATTAATTTTTATATCTTTTTCTATTTCCTTGATTTCATATTTGACTATCTAGGGATTTATGTTATTGTGATATTTTATAATTCTGTCATTAAAATTTATTATTTCATCATACCATTATGTGATATTATTCTAATTGATTCCATTCATTTGGTAATTATTATGTTTTCAATTTTTTGAGCATTTGAGTTAATGGTTGTTTTAATTCATTCATCAAATATTTTAAAAATGTTGTTGAATGAATATTTAATAAAATAATTTCCCAATGATTTTATTGATGACCAATAGTGAAATAAGAAGTGTTGAGTTAACTTGGAAACATTTTTTTAGACAACTTGTTATTTTTTTATTTTAGAGTTTGTCCAAATTTCCTAAAACTGCATACCTAAAAGGTCATCGATCATTTATGAGGTATATGTTTTCTTTTTGATGTTTAAATGTTTATATGATTAATTTGGGTTAGGATTATTTCCATCAGAAATAGAAATGTAATGATATGTATTTTAGTACTAGATTTGAATGTGCGGGATCTGGGTTGTTATTATATCTAATGAAGAATAAATATGTTTTTTAATATAATATAGGGTTATAATAGTAATTTGTTAAAAATAAATATTTAGAAATTATAAATGGGGTAATTTTATTGTTGTAGGGTTTTCACTCCAGAATTAAAACCACAATGGGTGGATAAACATTGAAATTCACACATACAACCATAAATTAGGTGGTTAAGTGTATTATATACATTAGAAATTATTCATATTAATTAGGGTGTTTAATGATATTTTCTATAGTGGCAGAAAAAACATGGATTTCATATTGAGTTATGTATAATTATATTTCATAATTTATTAATAAGTATAGAGTATTACTTATATAGTATAAATTTTTATAATATAATTGGAAAAAGTGGTAGGGTCACCGTTTGAACCTTGTTCACTTTCTTGATAATGGATGATGATGGTCAATGTTTGGTCACATTTAAATTACATAGAATATAGAAACCTGGATGTCTACTGAGGTGCTACATGAGACCTTGAGAATTTGAGACACTATTTTTTGTGTATATCACAAGAATGTTGTGTGTATAAACCTATGATAATATCTCTAGTAATTATTCCATGTGTTATCCTTGTTTAATAGATAGACAGTGTTTGATTTGTTTCAAATAAATATTTCTTATAACACATGATTATATGAAATGATCTATTTATTTATATATGTGAAATCTTTTACTATATGAGATACCTACACTAGACTAACATGTTTATTATGATACATTTTTCTCACTTGTGTGTGAATGTGTAGACTATGATACTGTTATAATGATTTTTGAATGACTATGTATATGTTTATTATTGTGTTATGTTCAATGATGATAACTTATATCTATACATTGTTACTAATTTTTTATGATATTAAATTTACGGATTCCATTTTATGTTCTAACTTGTTATGTGTTTTCCATACCATATAAGTTATATTTATTAGTAGAATATAGTGGAATCACATGAAAATTTTATTTTTTCCATTGAATGGTTTTTACAATATATCTGAAGCTTGTGAAAATTAACCTAATAATAGGTTAGAGATATGATGATTCCATGGAATACATTATTGAGTATGCGGTTGATTGCAGGATGAAAAGTATCAGTTTCCTAATTCCTACTAATTATTAATTAATCGATATGATTTTTAATATTATGATGAGAACCACTCCATACATTATTCGATGACAAAATATATATCAAATGTACACTAGATTCAATGAGGATTTTGAGAAAAATATTCATCAAGTCAATGCATATATTTGTGACTTCTTACCTCTTATTATTATTCATCATGAATAGATCTAATGTATGAATATTTGGAAATCATAGTGGCATGGTAGGAACAGAACCGATCAGTACATGGTTGATAATTATTGTGGGTTCATAGTGATAATATGAAATGTAATGCACAAAAATATTTAATCATTATTTTCTTATAAGTTTAACACATGCGGGAACAAGACATAATATAACTTGTGTATTGTACCTAGATTTTGGTGTCTTATTGATTTTAATCACACTACAATATACTATCTATACTACGAGGTATGAATAATTTTACATTATATTATTTTTTTAGTTTTATCTTCATGTTAATTCATAATGACCTTGTGGAGGATGCATTGGTTTGTATGGATTCTTCGGGTCTTAGAACCCTATGTTTTGGGGGAAACAGGTGGGACACATGGTTATTATAAAATGTGCATCCCAGTACCCATGATTATCTTCATCTATGTGTGGTATATTATTACATTCAACCGGTAATCATTTTTATAAATATTTGTGATTATCGTGCCCCAAAATGTGAAAATTATAAAGGTCGTGTTGTAGAGTTGTTTCATTCTAGTTTTGAAAGTTTTTGTAACCATGTACCTAGCCCATGATAGCTGTGTGCTGGAGAAATGATTGTTACCCAAGTCAACCTTGGGTTTTCCAATCATGTGAACAAAAGTGTGACCCATTTTTTAGTATTTAAACTACCAAACATCAATATATCTATTTAAATAAAAAAAATAATTCCTCATACACACATATTACATATCCCATTGAATTGTACCTCCCATGACGAAGATAAGCATTAATATCCTTTCTCATTCCAATGATCAAATCATGGTCTATCTTATATTGGACTCCTATTGGTAATATATTCAATATTCATCATTATTTTCATGGATTATATTATCATATTAAAAACATTTCTAGTTGAAGTTAGTATTCCATATTTCATGAAATTTTTATTTTTCTCCACATTCTCTAGTTATAGTCATAATTGAAAGCTAATACTTGATGAGTTATCCTCTACCTCAATATGTTATGTGTCCTATAACATTTCTAAAAGTATTTTTCAATTATTAATTTACGAAAAAAAATTTACATTACATATCATTCCTATATTTATGGTAAAATAATTCAATTACCAAATAAAATTCAATAAACATTAATGTAATGGAGATATAGAACCTAAAAATGGAGAGAGAGTTTCATCCTCAACATGAACCATAGATAAGGTGGGGTTTCCCATCAAACTAATATTATAACAACCCATATATGTATGTAAAATTTCCACAAATTTTTGGAAGGATTGAATACATTTTATAGTAATGGAATAGAGGATTTAAATTTGTATGAAAACTAATATAACTCTTGGTTTTATATACATTATTATGTTTTTATGTTATTTCCCTACTCATTATTAGGGTATGACACCTCTCATTATTATGATACCTAATGGTCGAGGAGGGTAGATGTATGGAACCTATCACCACTGTATACACAAATATATTTGGATATTGAGATGTTTCTTCCTTCAGTATATGGTTCCTAGTCTATGATGTTATGATACAATTAGGAGTTCCTTTTACTCATGTTGGACACCTTGGACTCCATCATTTGGAAAAATCCCATTTGGTCAGATTATTTTATACATATTCATCATATGTTGGTGAATGTATATACTTAGAAACATTAATTTTTTGTATATATAGTCTTCATATTCAGCTTTCTCATGGATACACTCTTACAAATGGACACATTTAAATATTTTATTCAAAATATATATTTAACAATTATAACAACACATAATTGTACTTTTACTAAATATGATAGAGTTATTATAAATGAAATTCATGGTGGAAAATTGAGTATATATCACACATTATTTATGTCATCTATTGTAACAAAAATAGAGATTGTTGATGTAGGTAGGTAAAAGGGAAATGGACTAATCATGGATAGTTTATTTTTTAATAGCCAATGATCTTAAGAAAAAGGGAATAATCCAGACTCATGATGCTATCAGAGACAGACAATTGGTATTTTATTGTAAAATTTTAAATAAATATTTATTTTAATTTTTCCACATTGTATAACTCTATGACATACTATTAAATTTTTATATAATAGTACCTTTTTATTATTTATTATTATTATAAATCTTATTTTATATATGAAACTCTTTTTTTTAGTGTTCCTCATATATTTAACAATTTTTTACAACCAATGTGAATCTATGTTTAGGAGGGAATTGTCTCCCCATTGTAGAACTATAGAACCTCCATATTTTTTATAAGCCTATAGTATACTAGGAGGTGTTCTTGAGGTCATATGGATAATCGGGTTTTTTATGTTATGATTGAACCGTGTTTGGGAAGTTACTTGTAACCAAGTCAACAGATCATATATAATGGTTTTATTTAGTATCTCTAACTTCATATTGGTATATGATGTGTTGTGTCTCAAGATGATCATCAAGTGGGATATCATGATATGATTCAACAAACCAATATGATAAGTTTCATAGAGAAATGGAAAATATTATTATACCATTTTATTTTTCCTATATATGTTATCATCCTAGTAGATGATCTATTCCTTGTAGTTATTTATGTGTCTTTTTCTTATCCATAAATTCTTATAATTATTTTATTATAGGTTTCTATTTAGTTAGATTTTATATTTATTATATTATGGGTAATTTGTTAATTATTTCACACTAGTTAAGTCTATATTCATCCAATGTTTCTATATGACAAATTTTCTACTTGTCTACATCCCCTTGAATACAGGGATGTTCCGCAAAGGCCTTGGGGAAATATGGATCAGATATTATTACATTGGTTGGGGTGTTACAAACTGTTATCGGAACACAGTCTATATAATTTTTCTATTTTTTTCAACATTTGTGTAAAATGTGGATTTTTTTGTAGATTATGATGAATCTCAGAACTGTGATTCATGGGAAACATTTTTGTAGAATTAATTAATACCGAGCGATGGTATTGATATTATTGGTTTAAAATTTTTTCCTATTTTTTCACCTCATGTGGAAGACATGTATTTTTAAGGTAATGAATTCATTTGTATTTTACTGTTGGCCTTATTAGCAAGATGTTTTAGTTGAATCATATTCTCAACATTGTTTTCACAAGACATTTATACAACTTGTTTATTATTATACTAAACTCAATTAATTTCTAAATCAAATAGAAATTTGTTAGAGGATATAATGTTTTCATCTATATCATTATGATGAAAATGAAGTGGAAAATGAATGTGATGACGATGAAATCCATTTATCCATATACAATGAAATGTTATTATTTTATTATTGTTAAACACAAAATTCATCGTTAAGAACCATTTTTTGTAAAAAATATGTAGGAATGGATAATTATCATGAAAACTATAGTCTATGAGAGGTTATCCATATAAAACCTTTTAGCATACGATTTAACTGAATATTGAATATATGGAACTATATTTGGTTAGTCTATGGAATAATTCATTATGAAACATATATGCACATGTAAATTAATGACGTTTTTGAGTATCGTCTATTATTGTATCATTTTGTGGGATTATAAAAGATAATATTTCATATCAAGGTTACTCTGGGTACTTTTTAGTTTGTGCCTCAATCTATAGGAATGCATCCTAAGTAAGGATATTGTATTTTGCAGAATAATGGAGTCTTGTATCAGAGGTTTATATTTCTTTGGGGAAAATTTATGAAGCATATAAGTATTATGTAAATGTTTTTATATATGATCTTATAAATATAAATAATTTAATGGATAATAGTGCAACTATATTATTAATAATCATAAAACCAATTTGGATTCCTAATCATTAATATCAATGTTTAAACAAGTGTAGGATATAGTTTTATTTATCCTTATAGTTAAGAATATAACTTATGTTAGATTCTGAGGGAATACAAATGTAATGGTGAGTGAATAATCAATGGATTCCATGAATTATTGGTAATCTTTTTCTTCGAGTAATGAGTGATTTTTTTCTTTTTTCCAATAAAATAATGTGTTAAAATGCATGGAATGCATACACATTGACTTTGTTGAAACATTGATAGAATGTTGGTGTAATTAAAATTGAGTACATTCCATATTATGTGGATGAATTCTTATGAAATGTTTCCAGTTATAAAAAGATTATTTAGGTTTTGGTTTATACTTTTTTTTATGAAATCAGTAGAAATTTCTAGAATCTCAATGGGTTTGATGAACCAATGTGTTGAGACCCATGTTTTTTCTTATAAAAAATTTTCATATTTAAAATAATAATTCTGAAGTGATGTGCCTAGTCTTCATGGAAATTCATGTCCCACGGAGCTATGAAAATTTTATTGTAAAAATATTAAATATATTATGACATGTGTTCATTGATTCGCATAAAAATAGTAATAACTATAATATAGGCTCTCAAATTAGATTTTTCAGACAACGATTGAGTACAGAACATCATGTTTATCATAAGTGCGACTTAAAATATTGTGTTCTAGGTGTTTTGGATGGAGCGGAGTTGATTTGGCATTAAAGATTCCAAAAATTATTTAAATTATTGTTAAATTAATTAATTAAAACCATAGAAAAATAACCCCTTTCCTTTTGGGTTTGAGCACTAAAACAATTGAAGGATACACCTCTCATTCCCCCTCTCATCCTATCAGTTTATTATGGATGAAAAAAATGGTAAATCCTTAACTCAAGGTTTGTTTGGTATGTGTTTTTGAAGCGTATTGTCACTAGATTAACAACTAAAGAGATCCGAGCAAGATTATTCAACTGATGTTTTTTCTATTATACATCGAATTTTGTATTTAGGATTTTTATACCTAGTCCCATTTGTTTTAAATTTTCCAATGTTTTTAGATCAAAATTTAAATTATTTTTCATCCTTGGTAGGTATAACTATGAATCATGTTTTTAATTAGAGAGAATCATGTGTTTTTGTAGGTGATTCTCCACTATAATTACCATCTAAATAGAGAGTAGATTAATGACACACACTGTGTATCCTTTCTTGTTCATTGATGATGAACATTGGGAACATCATGTCGTGTATTGGGGATGCACAACCTATAGTACCCCAATCCATGTGGATATGGGAAGTGGTTTGGAAATCCATGTTAAAACACATTTCTGTGTACTAACATATAGAAAAATTACATGAACATGGGCCCTGGTATACAAATAATAGTAAACTACATGACCATGGGAAAGGTGAAGAATAACAAGACATGTACCGGAATACACTCTATATACCCCTACATGTATGGGAACCTTTGTATACAAGATACACGTCTATATTCTCATGTGGGTTCACATAACTTCTGTTCCCCAGACACATTTAGTACTCCTAGTTTAACCCTAGGACTTATTAAACCTTCTATATCTCCTTCTATGGGAGTCCGATTCAGGCTTGTGAGAAGTTTATGATGAGTGTTTTTCCATGTAGAACATGATGGTGGATTATTTTTTTATATTTGAGGTATGAGGTGTTATGTATTAGTATATATGATTTGGTTTTAGTGAAATTCATGGGAAGCGATCAAGGCAAATGCCAAGTTAAATTTCAGGGATAGTACCCTCCACATTTTCATTAGGATGTGGGACCCCTACTCTATTTAGACTAGTACAATGGTGATCCCCAACTAGAATAAAAAACATGTCCCCTACTCGTGATGGTCAAACAACAAGAAGTGTGATAAGAATTAATCACCTCTTCGAGGTTATTTGTTGATGCTAGAGAAAATTATTTACCATGAAGAAGGATGATAGGACTTGTAAACCCATACGGAATTAGGGATTGGGTTTCCCATACCACTTATATTTGTAGAGATATGACGCATCATGTCATGGGCACATGTTCTTTTACATATAATAATTTCTATGGGATGAGGGATGTTTTTCATATCCTTGGAATCACATATAAAATGAATTATTTCCCTACAAAGATGCATTGTTATGATGTGACCTAAAATAATATGTGGGAATCAGTGCCACCCAATGATGATAATACCATGGGGTAGGGGTTTAGTTCCTTGTACTTCTGTGAACATGGTTCATATATGAGACGTTGTTCATCGACAATGGACTTTTTTGAACAGTTGTTACACAAAAAATGGATTAGTGTGAAAGTTCCCCTTATCATTCATAAATTTGTACAGTTCTCCACTTCCATGTCAGGGAGTGGTCCCTCCATAAATGTTTTCCACAAAGTGTAGTAACTCCAATGTTGGAAGACAATGAGGGTCCTCTATTTGTGGGGCCGGTACTTCCCTATCATGAAAGGGAATGAGTCCTACTTATGTGACCTATATGTATTCTTGGTAATACCATCTCGATATAGGGAACATGTACTCTATCATTTGAGTCTGAACTCATCTATCATTCTAGGATGTGGTTCCTCTATATGCGATGCTCCAGAAGAGTCGATACATTTCTTCCATGCAAAGGTGTGGGTCATCATTCCTATGGTCAACAATTCCCAATCATACTGGGGTTTAGTTTCTCCATATTATACTAGATAGAAGAGTCTGTACTCCCCTGTAGTAATATAGTGTGGGTCCTCTAGTTAGTTATTGGTACTCCCCTACATGATTAGGGTGAGAGTCCTCGATCTACAGAGTTGTACTACCCTATAGTACTAGGGTGCATGTCAATATTTATTTAAGTAGTAGTCACATGTCATTCTAGGTCATGGTTTTACACCTATGGGGACGTACTCCCCCATCATTGAGTTTAGTGGAGAGTGTTTCCTCTATTGACGTTGTATCTCCGGAGGATTTTGATCATGTTTTTTATGGGTGGTCCCCTCTACATTATAGGCATGATACCTAGTTATGAGTAAACTTTCTCTTGACAGAGTAAGGCGTGGGACAGTCAAAATAGGAGAAATCGAGTTTTCACTATTTAGTTAAGAGATAGTACTCCCATGACTGTAGGGAAGTAGTGAGGTGAAGGTCTATATGCTACCTCTCATAGTGATGATGTATGTAGTGCATTGGATATAGAGGTTCTACCTCAAAAGTAGAGGAGCGGTGAGGAGCCGTCCTCTCAACTTGGTTTTTTAGCCTTGTACAGGGCGCAAGATAGTGATATAAGAACATATGAAGTTGGGAACTAGATCTAGATCATATTGGTTGTTCCCAATGGATCAAATTCTCTCACAAATATCATTAGTAATGGTAGAGTTGTTCTTGATGTAGTTTATCTCTTAGAAGGGTTCCATATAGGATGGCAGAGCTCATGAATTATGTTCTCCTAGAATTGTGATTACCTTAGAGATTTGAGTATAATCATGTTTCCAGTAATGAGGTTATAACCTCATGATACATTGTGAATTATATTAGTATATATAGAATATGTTAGGTATACCTTGTTTTGTTGTCACATTCTACGTTGAAACCCCCTAAAGATTGTGTTTAATTACAGCTTCAGTGACCACACATCACTTTTGTTTACCCACATTCTATAGGAGGTGAATATGTGTGGGGTATGACACATGAATTCCATGTAGTTATTATTGTGGTTAGATGAGTCCACTATTATGTTAAAAGTACTGAACACTTGATGATATGTTTATATTGAAACTAGGTTCAGAACCTCATTTTGGGAATGTTTAATTTCACTCTATTATTCTGTTGTTATGTGGGACATATTATTTTCTTTACTCTCTTGTTGGAGATTTTTATTTGATGTAGATGAATTATGATGTATAGTCAAGGATGTTTAGATATGGATTTTCTCAATATATGTGGTTCCTATGAAAGGTTGATTAGAATGTCGCCTTTTAGTCTCTCCCATTTTTTGGAGTGCCTATTGATTATTCTTATAATCTTCCCCGAACTGGATTTTCCAGCATATGTCTTGTGTCTTTTGATGACCATTGATCTTTCGATGGTTTCCATGGAGGTCCCATGGTATGCACAACATACTAAGCTAGATCAAAATATGTATTTACTAGGTCTGGTCTGACAAGCCATTTTTGCAGTCATCACCCCCTTCTGAGAATATAAGAATGTTTTTCAATTTTCATTCGGTGGGCGCTTGTTTGGAAATTTTTTCGATAGTACTTATGTTATACTCTGGTTTTGGATAGGTTTATACATGAATTTATATTTCATTTTTTATATCTCTTCGCTATTTTATTAAGGAGTTTGTGGATGAGTGAGTACATGTTCTTCATGAAAGGCCCCCCTATCTTTTGATTTTTTCTCGATGCTTATCTCTGACCATGTGCCCATAGAGGATGTCTTGATTTATTCAAAGAATTATCCCAACATGGTTTTTTTATGAAAAAATGGATAATTATTTTGATTATTTCTATTTTCACTAAGGCATCATAGATATTGGACCATGGTACTATTATGTGATCAACCTAGGTTTTTCATTAATGGAGATGTCGATATATGAATTTGTTGTTTTTTTGGAAAAGACCAATCAGGGATAGGGGTTGTAACCTTTGATTAGTCTTATATCGAATATCTCCATTGTCAATAATAGATCATTTAATGCATTTAACAAAATTGAGAGTAATCAAGGAATGATTTCTAAATTGGGATTTATAAAAAATTATTCTAACGGATTATAATGTTCATTCGCTGAGTTTAAGTGATCATTTTTCTACTGTAATTGTTGAATTATGTACGTGTTTTAAGGTTATAACAAGAATAATAATATTCTTGCAGCATACAAATTGTCTTGTATGGAAGGACTTATCATGTGGATGAGTCATGTCCATTATAAGACATGCCATTCGATGATTTTCGCACTCTATTGCTCAAATTATAGTGGATATAAGGTAAAATTATTATATAATGAATTTTTTTATGATTTATATAGATATATAAAATTATATAAATCATATGTACGGTTTTAAAATGGAGTTAAATAAGACTGTATGAGAGAATGAATCATTTTCCGGGTGCATTGATACGTGGTTGAGAGATTTATAGATGGTGCAATTGATTGCATTCCATCCAAAATAAATATGCCAAAAATTATAGTTTATAAATTTGTTATGATATTAGATAATAGAAACAATGACTCTAATATTTAATCCACCATGTTTTGTGGACATGGAGTGTGAGATTTTTAGGATGCTTTCCTTTGGATGATGATGAATGGAAATGTTTTAACTAGTTTTTTCACAAGAACTAAACTGTGGTTGGTCAAAACAAAATAAATATCAAAATAATGTGTATGTTTTAGGAGTTGAGAAGTAATATTAAATACACATATTGGGATAAAAATTTATTATATGAGGTTGATTTAAAATATCTTTCTATTATAATTCATTTTGGTATTAGATTCCTACTTATTTTTTTGTTGGAAATTAGATATTTTTTGAATTTAAATTTTACCCTTATTTAGTATATATGAGTAGTTTTTATGGAAAATATATATATATATATATATATATATATAGTAAGGGTAATTAATGATGGAATAATAAAAAACTAGATTTTATTTAAAATATTTCATCATTGGCTATTTAAAACCCATAAAGAATAAATTAATGGATTGGTTAAATTATAGGGTTACTTACGGGAATATCATAAAATTCCTAAGGGTATAGAACATTCATAAGGGTTATTTTATGTATTTTTTTGGATGGGTGATTTAATAGTGGAGATACCTATGATGGGTATGGATATCATTGACTTCTTATGTCATATAAGGTTACTCCATATTTGTATAAGGTAAATTTTTCCTTATAATGTTAAAAATATTTACCTTTAAATAGGAATAACATTTCATGTATGGTTAAATATGGTTATAGCTCATTATAAAAAATTAAACTAATTTTCCTTTTCCCAGTTGCTTATTCTCACATATATGTTGTTTTATTAAGGATTTATTCTCCTAATTTCATTCATGATGACAACTCTAGAAACCATTGATGATTTAAATGACAAAAACCATTGTAGTTAAATAATTTTTAATTTATTATATAAAATTGAATATTATTCAATGATATCAATTAACCAAATTCAATATTTGTTTAAATATAAAATTTAATTTTTCATTTACACTGTGGTTATCCTTGTTGTGAACTGGTTCACGTAATCCCCTCATTAATAAATTGGAAACATTTTCAAATTATATTTTACTGTCCTATTTTAGAGAGGTAGTCCACAATCTCATCTATCAATGTGGATGTGAATTTATTTGGTGAATACTTTTAATCCATGAAGGTTTCTTTGAATGGAAAATAACCTCTCTACCTCTCTTATTTTTTAAAGAGTTATTTTTTTTAAAATGAAACTCGAGTATGATATCCTTATATATTTTCATAGTTAGTTTTTCCCATCCATTTAATGGTTTCTAGAGGGAAATGGTATAAAATAATTGAAAAAATAATAATACCGAATTATGATATTTTTTTTAACTTTTATTATAAGCTGGTGAGGACCAATTCAAAACTATTTTTTTTGTAATTATTCACTAATAAATAATCTATAAATATATACTTGTGTAAAACCTCTTGATATTAATGATAAAATAATTCTTAAATGATATCAATATATAGATTATCATAAAATGATAAAATTAACTTTCATTGCCTTATTAATTTATTATAGAAAAGTATTTTTTTTCACTTGAGTAATTATAATTATTCCAAAATTTTAATTCGTTGTCCAATATATTTTCACAATATGTTAATTTATAAATTTTTAAGGAGGATAAGTTATTGGCTATAGACCATCACATTCCTAATTCTAATCGCCATAGGATTTTTAACCATGATGTTGAAATCCACAACCTAGTTGTAGGTGATTCCATTTACCATACACATTGGTATTTATATACACTTATTTTCATGTTATATAATGTTCACCACCATGGGTGATGGACAATAATTTTAATAATTATTTAGATATAGTAGTTATAATTAATTAATAAATGACACTAGATTCATATTTCAATAGTGGTACCAAGCCTAGTGATATCGAACATTATGCCAATGTCCCATTGTGGACCATAGTGCACTGGATTAATGTATGCAATTGATTGTTGATTTCTGGTAACATATGAAGATTTTGATATAAGGACAGTTGGAGGTGTATTGATGCGCAACATGAGTACTAATATTTATGATTTCACATATGTATCATATATCTCAGGATTGTTGTGTATTTATCTCTATATAACCCTATATAATAATTATAAAATTATTGTTATTTGAATAAATGATATATTGTGTTTGATTTTGATCACATGTGTAGTTTCTATAACTCATAATGATAAATTATGATGACTTTATTTAAGAACTATATAATATAAAGTGATACCTATATTGGTATAAATTGTTGAATATACCTGATTGTCACAAAATGTGGGTTCATGTGTAGTAAGTAAGACTGTTATACTGTTTTATGCATTGAGTGTGCATGTATAGAATGTTGATCCATTTCTGATGAATTTTAATTATATTTGTATTTTTATAATAATATAAATGATTGTATTCAATGATATTATTTCCCAGTATACTATACCTTGTTAGTTTGGTCACCTTTTGTTAATGGTTATCATTCATTGTACTCAGAGTATGTAGACCTTTGTGATATAATAGTTCGTTAATATGGTGTTCTTAATGACCTATGATTATGGATATGATGAACAAGAGAGTGAGGTGCATATATGATGAATACATTGAATGTCAATATAAAGATGCAAAACTTCAAAGATTCAATATGTCAAGATTTTTGATGTGTTGTTATTTCATATAAATAAATTTAATTTCTAATGTTATAATAATATTCATGTCGTACATTTAGTTTATGGAAAATTGTGCCTCATCTATCTAAGATACCATGAGTTTTTTGGGGAATATATTTAATATATTTGATGAATTTTTAGTTACTTCTAATATAATTTGATTATAAATTTATAATAGAGATAATGTTCATACAACTAGTGTTTTTTGTGGATTCATAAGTTAATTACCAATTAGAAAATGTTTGAAAATTCATGTGTATTTTTGGTTATATTAGGATATATTTAATAGTTATGTATCACATGTTTAAATTCTCTTAAGATCATAATATTTCAATATAATACAAATTACATGTTAGGTATTAGTCTAAATTGGTGGTGTCCTACTGAGTTACACTCTAACTATAATTGGGTAGAAATTGATGTGGGTACACATTAATCCCTCACATATAATTAGAATTGATTGGGATGAGGAACTTGTTGATTATCTAGTAGGAAAGCTCACAATGAATCCAGATACTAGGATGAAATGAGTTATAGAATAGGTTTCATTCTACTAGAACATTATTCTATTTTATTAATATGTTTGATTTTACTAGTGGATGATTCATTAGTTGTATATAAATTTTATTATATTGTTTCCACCTAAATTCATTAAATTATCATTTCATTGGTTTTCAATTACTATGATTTTTTATAGATTATATTTTTAGTTATTTATTGTTATTATGATATCTTATTGAGGTTTTAGTTTCATTATGGTTCCACATGATAAAAAATGATATTAGGTATCCTCTGGTGGAATGTGAGGTTTAAAAGAGGTTATGATGAATTTTGGACTGGGAAGAAGGATTTGATTCAAGATGATTCGTGAATCGATGTAGATCAGAATATGTGGATATCCCCAAATTCATTTAAATAGTATTATATAGGACTAATATAAAAAATTAATTTGAATACATTTGAAGATGAAGATTTATATATTCTAATATTTCGAAAATTATTATTTTATACTAATTAAGATAAAAATACATAATAAAAATAATTCAAAATCGATATGTATTTTTTGTGGGATAATTGGATTCATAAAACAATATTATATATAAATTATTTATTTTTTTAAATAATCCAATATTGTATTCTTATAATTTTTTATAATAATACTAATACAATTACTAACCTTGTACAATAAATTAATGAATAAGTGAGATAAAATCACACATAAGTGAGTAATAATATGGATGAAAATTGGCATGAATCATCATATATAAATTTTCAATCCTAATCTTAATCATCATTTCATTTGAGTTGGATTATGAGAATGTTTCATTATTTTTTTGGATAAAAATAATAAGCCACATGGGTAACTATAAAATATTATAACATTGTGTAAACACATTTTCATTAGATTCTAAATAAACTAGCATCTTGATCGAACATTACATTTGAATTAAAAACTAAATGTATCATCTAAAAACATAGAAAATATATTTTTATATTAATCTTATGGAATATTTCAGTTTATGTAATGATTTAATGGATTTATTATTTTTCCCTTCAATTTATATCATTATTTTTTCATAATCGGTTTTTCCATATTGACTGTTAATATTAATCATTTGTAAGAATGTATTAAATCCATTAAAATATAGTTTCATTCATAATGATATTATGAGACATATTTTGACTAAAAACATACTCATGTAACAAAATAGAAGCAGGTATATTATAAATTTTTACATTATATAGTGTTGTTAAATATGGAAATAATCAGTTTTTAGTTAAAAATAGGAAATTTTATTGTATGAATCATGATGTGGATTTAAAATATTTTGTTTTCATTTAATTATAAAGATGATGATGATTAAATCTCGATTATGTGATAATATTCATATATAAATAATAATAACGCAAAAATAATAAATATAATTTCATGTATTGTAGAATAATAATATAAAAAATATATGGGAATATAATCCAATATCCAATAATATGATATGATCGAGAGTCCCTTTACCCTAAGTCATGTTTTATTTCATCACATTGAAAAATACATTACATTTATCCAATATTGATAAAAACATGAAATCATAATTTTATAAAATTCATTTATATTACTCTTGATCATTCATAAACATTAATTTTATTAAATAACATATTTGAAAGATTTAAAATGGAATATAGAATCTTTTATCAGATTATTCTAATTTTTTATTTCATTTCATGGATTCATATATTTTAATGAATTTATAACATTACCTCTATAAGTCTAACAATAGTTAATATTACATATTTATAAATTATATATTACATATTCTAGACATATATGAAGGTGGTTTTAATTTTATAATATAAAATGTTCCCAAATTCAGATATAATTTACAATAATGAGAACCTAAAAAATAGTGGGTGACATTATATATACATGTAATTAATATGATTAATTATACCTTCAAATAATAAAAGTATACAATTTTAATAGGATTCAATTAAATAGTTCATAAATTTTTAAAAATTTAATTATAATAAGTGATTTGTAGGAACTATGGATGCTAGATAATTGTGATGTAACATCATTGTTGATTATTTTCCCTTTACTATAAAATTATTTCCTTTAGGGTGTGAAGTAATAAGAAACCAATAATTCTATAAGTATCCACTGTGGAAAGTAAAAACTCTATTTTTATTATCATGATAAATTACAAGTTCATGGGATATAAATTTCAATGGGGGATATGGGTTATTTTTAGGTGAATGTAGAGGTATGTTGGTGTTAAACTATTTAAAAAAATATTATTTGAAGACAAAAAATTATAAAAAGATGGTATTTTGATAATATAAATTTTATTTGCTTAATAGTACTAGTATTATTGAAATTTAATCCTAGTAAACTCTCAAAAAATATTTTATTTTGAAAAAGGAAGAAAAATTAAAAAAGGTATATAATTGAATAAATTTATCTTTTTAAATACCATAAAAACATTTCAATTGGAAATTATTAAATATTATTTTAATGAATTATTTATATTATATATATATATATATTTGTTTTATTTTTATATTTTAATATATATTATGTCAAAATTATATCACTATTATATGTGAAACATTATATATATATATATATCTTAGAAATTATTAATTTTAAATATCACAAATAAATAGTATTTAATTTCAAAACGCATATTCTGAAGAAGTAATTTATTTTATCAGCATATATTATTATCAATGTAAATTTTCAGACATATATATTATAATAAAAAATAATTTTTTTTTTCAAATCAAGCTAAATCATGGCTTTTTAAAATTATATGATTATAATTTGATTAAGTTATTAAATTTAACCAATTTTATTATGGAACTACTATATTCATTTTTATTTATATAATATATATATAATATATGATTGTAGTATATATTTTTCACGACCCGTCCTCGGGGTCCGTGTCGTGACTTCCCCAAGCCCGCCTTCCATAGGCCAGGGGCTGGCGACTAGCACCAAAGGTGAAAATCCTGATAAGTGGGAAGTCATTGCCGTTATAAAAGTAAACAAAACACCCAGAGTACAAGCGGAAGTAAAACACTAACTACAAAGAGAAGTGCTGAAAGCTAAATGGGCCAGAATACAAAACCATGTGAAAGTACAACTACAACTGAACAAAGTACAACAGAAAAAGACAACAGCTGGAAGAACGGAAGCGGCTCCTGGGTCGTCCTCCTTGATCCTACCTGAAGGGTAGGTACAGATGGAGCAACTCCTAGATCGCCCACCACGGATCCTACCTTAAGGGTAGGTACAAATAGCCTCCACAACTCTCTCGCCCGTCAACCTCCTCTGTGTGTCATCTCTTCGCGAAGTCCACCTCCGGATACTGACTCTTTGTGTAGTCCACCTCCGGGTATTGACTCATTGTGTAGTCCATCTCCGGGTACCGTCCAATCCTCGAACACTCGGCCTCCGTCAGCACTGCACGTCGTCTGTAACCAACACAACGAGGTGCGGGCATAGCTCGTGCAGGGGTGAGTATAACAATACTAAGTAGGGACCCCGAGACCCTCAAGGTCTCACTAAAACCAACAAGGATAACCACAAAGAAGATCTCAACAGAAAACCTCTACTTAGGTATATTCCCATACATATATCTAAGTTATCAAGTAAGCCATCTCAATCACGAGGGAACAAAAAGATGATGAAATCAACGGATAACCACTACCCAGGTATATGCCCATACATATACCCAATTTATCAAGTGACAAATCTCAATCATGAGGTAAATAAAAATGTCAAAAGACTCAGCTCAAACCCGGATTTTCATTATCGAAACCGTAACTGCTGAAGAGCTCCGTCTCTGGAGTGTACAGTGGTCCTATCACGACTCCGAGGTACTGCTCACTAACCTAAGATTGCTGAGATACTCATCATGTCGAGTACCGCGGGTCAGCCACCCAGACACAGTAGTGCTTCCCACCGAGGTATGTCACCCAAACACAGTAGTTCACACCCCCTAGTAGCCTGCTGAGGGACTCTCCGGACGTGTACCACGAGATTGCACTGTCACACAGGTAGTTCTTCGTCCGCCATGGGTCTGCACTTCACAAAGTAGTGCTCCGTCCACTAGGCTAGTTGACTCACTCCAAGTCGAGTCGGTAAAGCATTCGTCAGGTCTCAGTTGGTTACACTGTCTCCGTACTCTGCACGCTCGTCTCCGGGAGGGTCCTCTCCACAAGCTACAGGTCGATACTACAAGTATCTCAAAGTCCCGCTAAAAAGTATCTCAAAGGACCGCCTCATCATAGGGGTCTCAACGCAATAGACGGCGCGTCAATCAGACGCCTGGTCTGTGAGTTACTATCCTTTTCGTCCCTGGGGCCCGGTTGGTTTCATGAGCGAACCAATTCCGGCCATATCTCAACTGTAACCCGAAAACTCATAGGGTATACTCATAGGGACCGTTTCTCAATGTGATCATCAATGCCGCTGACTGTTCGTCAAACGGACGTCCAGTCTGAAAGATATCAGCTTTTCCGTACCAAGGTCCCGGTTGGATTTCGGGTACAATCTATCCTGAACACTATCCAACTGTATCCAAAACTCAGGCGAAGTATTCCAAAAGTTCCGTCTCATCAAGAGGAATTCAACGAAATAGATGGCGCGTCAATCGAACACCCGGTCTGTGAGTTATTGGCTTTTTCGTTCTAGGGGTCTGATTGGTTTCATGAGAGAACCAACCCGACCGCACTCCGACGACATCCAAACCTCGATCGGAGTAATCCAAAATATCCGTCTCAGTTAGAGGAATCTATCAATGTTGACGGCACATCAATCGGACGTCCAGAGATCAGGATATAATTGTTTCCGCTCCGAGGGCCTGGTTGGTTTCGTATCCGAACCAACCCGGCCGAACCCAAAGCATTCTGAAACCTTGAGTGCGATATACCGAAACGATCGTCTCGTTCTAATGATCACTACCCAACTGATGGTGCGTCGATCGGAGGTTCGTACCCCATGAAATGGGCATTTGACTGAAAGTGGTCCGAAAACGGGGGGTTTGGGCTCGGACCGACCCGGCACGACCCCCCTGGGTCGTCCCAAACCGGGTCCGACCCGACTGGACTAGGCCCAGCCCGGCCGGCGCGGCCCAGCGTGGCTGATCCGAAGTCGGGGAGCGGGGGGTGCGCGCGGCCCCCCCCCCCTCGCCGTTAATTGAGGGCAGCGGCGCAACGGCCGCCACCAATTCTTAAGGCGACCCACGCCTCCGGCTGTTTCCGCGGGCCCCCGGAGTTGCTCCGGTGGTCTGTTTTCAAAACTGTCTGAGCCGGTGTTCATATCGGGTCTCGTAATTTACTGTGCAAGATTCAAAAATACTTTGCGGCCCCATTATATCATCGTTCGTCAATCCACACATCAAATAACAAAACGCGCCGTCTTCGTGGTTCTCTGGCGCGACGCGTTGGCGCCAAGCCCCTTCGCCGTGGCCCGACTCCATCCGCGGATGTCTTTGGGTTTCTCCGACAAGGCCCGACGGTGTCGTGCCCTTGTTTGTTTTTCACGGCTCGGCGCGATGGTCCCGCGCATTTCCTTGTCGCATGATTCCGCGTGGTGCGACGACACCACGCCTTCCCGTACCAAACCACAACGAAATCCAACATGGAAAAAGGAGGTGGGTTGGCCGTGTTTGTGCGGACCGGCCGCCTCTCAATAAACGATAGTAGTTGTACATATTCACGAAGAATAAAAATCAAGGTAGTAATCTAGAAAAAAAATTAAGTAAAGTCTATCCCCTACAATCTGTTAAATAAAAAGAATCATAACAAAAAATCCCAACCCGCAGAATAATCTTCGCGGATCAACTTAATATTTAGTTGTACCGCGTTCTTAGATTTAGAAGGGAGTAAACGAGGGTTCACCAACAATCACAATTTAAAATCCCTACCTCGTAATTGTCGTTCATTGACGATCTCGGAAAAAGGGTTGATATCGATTCTTCGATTGTCGTGTTCGTCACACACTCCGAATTCTGATGCTCATGCATCGGAAAGGAAGAAGGGTACTCGTCGTTGGTGGAATAGCGTTCGGAGGTGACGTCGTCATTGACGACGTTCTTCGTGGGGGACGTCTTCTCCTTTGACGCAGATGAAGGTCGTTGGAGAGGTCGTGGGCATCGCTTCCCTTTCCTAGCCTCGGTTGAAGAACGATTAAGATGATGG
The DNA here is from genome assembly GCA_963277665.1 of Viscum album. Taxonomy (NCBI): domain Eukaryota; kingdom Viridiplantae; phylum Streptophyta; class Magnoliopsida; order Santalales; family Viscaceae; genus Viscum; species Viscum album. The sequence goes on from OY728146.1 coordinate 1,299,417,086, forward strand.
CGTCATCGTGCTTCAGTGGCAGAAGAGACGTTCTTTGTGTTCTTCGTCGTATAGAAAGAAGAAACTCAAGACCTCCTAAGCATTTTCTCCAAAGGATCCCAATCAACTAAACTCCAACCCAAATAAAAATAAGTTCTTAACTTGTTTTATTAACACAACAAAGCTTATGAATTTCAAGAGTTTGAAATTAAATTTCCTCACATAATTAAATATCTCAAGATGTCAAATTGAATGAGAGGGAGGTGGAGAGACTTATTTAATGAGAGAGAGTTTCAACCACATAAATGGAGAGTTCAAGAGTTAAGGGGGGTTAAGGGGGTTTGATACTAATGTGGGCCCCACCTTATAACATCCACCCAAGGGAGGTTATGTGCGGTTGGGCCCCTCCACTAACCTCCCCTTGGAGGTTCTAACTACCACTTCAAATAAAAAATATGGCAAACATATATTTTTATTCAGTTTAATTAAAAACCCCCGAAAACTAACTTCCATACTCAATATAACGCAACTGCGGAAATGGCGTTCATAAGAAATTTCCGGTGCTACGGTTCAATCGGTGCCCTCAAAATTCGATTCTGAGCACCGGTTCAAAAGATAGTATTTCTCGCTCGTTCGTTCACTGAACGTACCTGAGCCAAACTTCAAAAAATGATTCCGGGCACACCGGGTCTCAGAATCATGTGCCGTCAGAAACTGCGTTCTTGTAAAATTACAAAGAAAATTAAGAAAAACTTTTCCTTGAAATTTCTGTGTCTTTACATTACTCCTACGTCAGGGCTTTACGTCCTCGTAAAGCTAAAACACAATCCAGGGATACAAAAACGATACTGAGCACGCATCTCAGCCTCCTGCTCTCATGTGCTCACCTGGAGGTTCCATACTGCCAGAGAAAGTGCACCCAAGGAATCAGTCGTCCTTGTAGGATCTGCTCCTGTTGATCCTTTATCCCCACTGGAACCTCCTTCCATGATTCCTTGTCATCGACGTCCAACTCCCTGAGGTCGATGATGTCCGAATGGTCGAGCACGTATCTCCTCACTTGAGATACGTGGAAATCGTCATGCACCTGGTGCAACTGAGGTGGATGGGTCAATCGGTAAACCACCCTCCTTACCCAATTGAGGACCTAGAATGGTCTGTTGAACCTCAGAGATAACTTGTCGCCTAGGCCACATCTCCGTAAACCTCGTCGAGGTGAGCCCCGTATAAGGACATGATCGTTATCCTCGAACTCTAGAGGTCTCCAACACCTGTTAGAACTGATACTCAAACGACTGCTGCCACGAGGGTATGGTTGACTGACTCAAGAGTGATCGATCACACCCTCCTATGCATGAGTTATCTTATGCTGCTTTGGGGTTTCCATTTTGCCGACCAAAGAAATACCATCCCGATGTCGTAGTTAAACCACAACCTTTTTTCCTAATACTGTCAATTTGTGTATGAACTGTGATTGCCTAGTCCATACTCAAACCAATGTCGTAAGTCCTCGATGCTTCCACCAAGAGATTCCAACCGAAACTCTCACCTCGAGGGTCTGACCACACCATCGGCGTAAGTGTGATTATCGAGTTTCCTCCCATGGTATCTCCAGACGTGAGGGTCAAGTGCACGGATTACCAGAAACTCTAGGTTTGGGACAAGATTTGTGAAAGAGAGGAATGATTCATATCGACGTCTGTTACTACATCAGCTAGTAGTGGACATAGACTATCCCTTGAATCATTTTTAGAGACATTGGGTCACACTCCTTGACCACATGCGGCTAATCTCTTCCTCCTCCCTCCAGCTTCCTAAGCCTGTTGGGGATAACTAAGGTGGGTGGTTGTAGCATGTTAAGATGTAGACCACCTCATGCAGCTCTCCTATCTCTTCCTTCACGTCTGCTTCTCCATAGACTCATCTCACCTTAAATCTTCCTATTCTTTAAACATTTAACTTGCTCGAGTCTCTAAGACTGGAGTCGGTTTCCTGTTTCATACTGCATTGTGCAGTCTTCATCTGCTCCTGGATGATCTGAAGGAGCTGCTAAAATTTATCCTTTGCCGAAAAGAGAAAATCGGTCTCATCCCCTGGATGAACCACGCCCATTGCCTAATAAAGTCAATCCTGACATGAATTACCCATTCATGCCATGGATGACGTCGTAAGGCCTCGACGTAACTACTAAGAGATCCAACTGTCACTCTTGCCTCCAAGGGTCGAGTCACACTGTCGGCATCAGTGTGAGGTCACTGGGTCTCCTCCAGTAGAAATCTCTAAAGTGAGGGTCAAGTCAATAGGTTTAACCAGGACCACTCAGTATCAACCAATCAAAAGGACAGGAAAGCAAACAAAGATAAGTGTCTTTTTATTATTGCATCTCATAGTACAAAGACACAAAAACAACAGCAACATGGATCTGGAATTACAAGGGACGTATCCACTAGTTCCACTCATGGGCACCTGCTCCCGGAGCTCTACTGCCTTGTCCATTGCTCGACTGTTGCTCAATCACTCATCGCTGCTTCTGCCTTGGTGGCTCCTCCAATGCATGTGGATCAACTGTACGAGGAGTCGGACAGTCACGTGCCAGGTGACCCTTCCCGCCGCATGAGTAACACTGTCTGTTTCTGGCACGCCTGGCTCTGACCCCACCCCGGGTGCCCCGCACCACCAGTTCTAATACTCGAGATCGTCCAACTGGTGGTCTGGTCCATCTGGACCTCTTCATCATCTATCTACTTCCTACAGATGACTCGACTACTGATCGAAAAACACGCGTAAAAGACAGAAGTTCCAGTACATGCTCAGGGTGTAGAGCTATTAGCACAAACTCCACCCTGAAGAAGGTCTCGAAGACTTACCATGTGAAGGTCATCCCATCGCAAAACTGAAACAAGTGGCTCCACCACCTGCCTGCTGCTGCCTGAAGAAGGCTAGCAGCAAAGATCACCCTGAAGTCTGCCGGCGTCCCCACTAGCCTGAAGACTCTCACAACAACCTCCAGCCAAACCTCAGCCGCCTACGGGTCCGTCTCTCCCAGGAACCTGGGTGGCCTCTGTCACTGTAACTCTTGCAGCGCACTCAAGTTCCGTGCATCGCCTACTGCGGGGGCTGGTGGAATCGGTGGCCCAACGTATGGTAGTACCGATGGTGCCTCCACTGGTGCCTCAACTGCAAGAGGGCCCTGTACTGATGCCTCGTCGCTCGACAGGCTATCAGTACGCACATCCCTATGGGGTCTAGCTGGTCATCCGAGAAAAGGCATCCTGAACGAAACAACGTGACACGGGCAAACGATTATACCTGGTGAGCTGACCTGGTTTGAGATGATATTTAAATAAAACTTCTGGAAACACACACGCAATCTGTTTTTTCGTGCACAACGTCGGAAATCAGTTGTCAGGGTCCTGGTGTATGGATACGTCGGCCGCCCGCACCAACACTGGACTCCCTGAACTGAAAACCACACTCGGTACTCTTAACACTATTGCTTCACAGAAAGAAAAATATCAGAGTTATAAGTTCTGTGGTAGAAATGCCTCCTTTGATACTAATTTGTCACGACCCGTCCTCTGGGCCCATGTCGTGAATACCCCAAGCCCTCCTTCCATCGGCCAGAGGCTGGCGACTAGCACCAAAGGTGAAAATCCCGATAACTGGGAAGGAATTGCCTTTATAAAAGTAAACGAAACACCATAGAGTACAAGAAGAAGTAAAACACTAAGTACAAAGAGAAGTGGTGAAAGGTAAATGGGCCAGAATACAATCCCAAGTGAAAGTACAACTACAACTGAACAAAATACAACATAAAAAGACAATAGCTAGAAGAATAGAGGTGGCTCCTCGGTCGTCCTCCTCGGATCCTACCTGAAGGGTAGGTACAGATGGCGCAACTCATGGATTGTCCCCCACTGATCCTACCTGAAGTGTAGGTACAGATAGCCTTCACAACTCTCTCACCTGTCAACCTATTCTGTGTGTCGTCTCGTTGCGAAGTCCACCGTCGGATACTGACTCGTCGTGTATTCCACCTCCAGGTACTGACTCGTCGTGTAGTCCACCTCCGGGTACTATCCAATCCTCGAACACTCAACCACCGTCAGTACTGCTCGTCTTCTGCAAACAACACAACGAGGTGCGGGAATAGTCCGTGCAGGGGTGAGTATAATGATACTCAATAGGGACCCCGAGACCCTCATGGTCTCACTAAAACCAACAAGGATACCCACAAAGAAGTTCTCAACTGATAAACTCTACTTAGGTATATGCTCATAATTATATCTATGTTATCAAGTAACCCATCTCAATCACGAGTAAACACAAAGATCATGAAATCAATGGATAACCACTACCCAAGTATATCCCATACGTTTACACAAGTTATCAAAGGACCCATCTCAATCATGAGGTAAACAAAAAGGTCAAAAGTCTCAGCTCAAACCAGGATTTTTATTATCGAAATCGTAACTGTTGATGAGATCCGTCTCTAGAGTGTACAATGGTCCTGTCACGACTCTGAGGTACAGCTCACTAACCTAAGACTGCTGAGGTACTCCTCCTGTCGAGTACCGCGGGTCTGCCACCCAGACACAGTAGTGCTTCCTGCCGAGGTATGTCACCCAATCACAGTAGTGCACACCCCCTAGTAGTCTGCTGAGGTACTCTCCAGACGATTACTGCGGGTCTACACTGTCACACTGGTAGTGCTCGGTCAAGAAATCGTCGGGTCTCAGTTGGCTACACGGTCTCCGTACTCCGCACGCTCGTCTCCGAGAGGGTCCACTCCACGAGCTACATGTCAATACTCCAAGTATCTCAAAGTCCCACGAATAAGTATTTCAAAGGACCACCTCGTCATAGGGGTCTCAACATAATAGACGGCGTGTCAATCGGACGCCCGGTCTGTGAGTTACTAGCCTTTTTGACCCAGGGCCCGGTTGGTTTCGTGAGTGAACCAATTCTGGCCGTATCTCAGCTGTACCCCGAACCATCATAGGGTATACTCATAGGGACCGTTTCTCAACGTGATCATCAACGCCGCTGACGGTTCGTCAAACGGACGTCTAGTCTTAAAGATATCAGCTTTTCCGTTCCAAGGGCCCGGTTGGATTTCGGGTACAATCTATCCCGGCCACTATCCAACTGTATCCAAAACTCGGGCGAAGTATGCCAAATGTTCCGTCTGATCATGATAAATTCATCAAAACAGAGGGCGCGTCAATCAGACGCCCGGTCTGTGAGTTATTGGCCTTTTCGTTTCAGGGGCCCGGTTGGTTTCGTGAGCGAACCAACCCGATCGCACTCTAACGGAATCCAAACCTCATGCGGAGTAAGCCAAAAGATTTGTCTCACTTAGAGGAATAAAAAAATGTCTATGGCACGTCAATAAGACATCTTAAGCTCAAGATATAAGCGTTTCTGCTCTGAGGGCCCAATTGGTTTCGTATCCGAACCAACCCGGCCGAACCGGTTCCGACCCGACTGGACCTGGCCCGGCCGGTGCGGCCCGGCCCGACCGGCCAGGCGCGTCTCCGCGAGGCCGAGACGAAGTCGGGGAGCGGGGGGTGCACGCGGCCCGCACCTCGCCGTTAATTGAGGGCGGCGCGCTCGGGCGCCGCCGCCGCCTGTCAGCCTGATGGCTCCGGCCACCGCCTCCGGTCACCGGTGGCGCCGCGTCAGCGACCCACACCTCCAGGTGTTTCTGCGGGCCACCGGAGTTTCTCCGGTGGTCCATTTTCAAAACTGTCTGTGCCGGTGTTCTTCTCGGGTCTCGTAATTTACTGCGCAAGCTTCAAAATTACTTTGCGGCCCCATAATATCGTCGCTCGTCAATCCACACGTCAATTAACAAAACGCGCCGTCTTCGTGGTTCTCCAGCGTGACGCGTTGGCACCGCGCCCCTTGGTCATGGCCCGACTCCGTCCGCGGATGTCTTCGAGTTTCTCCGATGTGGAGCGACGGTGTCACGCCCTTGTTTAATTTTTACGACGCGGCGCAACGGCGCCACACATTTCCTTGTCGCATGATTCCGCGTGGTGCGACGACACCACACCTTCCCGTACCAAACCAATAAAAAATCCAACATGGAAAATGGAGGTGGGTCGGCCGTGTTTGTGCGGACCGGCACCCTCTCATTAAACAATAACAGTTGGAAATATTCACGAAGAATAATAATCAAGGGAGTAATCTCGAACAAAATTAAGAAAAGACAATCCCCTACAACCTCTTATATAAAAAGAATCATAACAAAAAATCCCAACCCGCAAAATTATCTTCGCGGATCAACTTAATATTTAGTTGAACCACATTCTTTGATTTAGAAGGGTGTAAACGAGGGTTCACCAACAATCACAATTTAAATTACCTACCTCATAATTGTCGTTCGTTGACTATCTCAGAAAAAGGGCGGATATTGATTCCTCAATTGTCGTGTTCGTCACACACTCCCAATTCTCATGCTCATGCGTCGGAAATAAATAAGGGTACTCATCGTTGGTGGATGAGAGTTCGGAGGTGATGTCGTCGTTGATGACGTTCTTTGCGGGCGACGTCTTCTCCTTTGACGCAGATGAAGGTCGTTGGAGATGTCGTGGGTGTCACTTCCCTTTCCTTGCCTCGGTTGTAGAATGATGAAGAAGATGGTGTCGTCATGCTTCAGTGGAGGAAGAGACATTCTTCGTGTTCTTCTTCGTACAGAAAGAAGAAACTCAAGACTTCGTAAGCTTTGCCTCCAAAGGCTCCCAATCAACTAAACTCTAACCCAAATAAAAATATGTTCTTAACTTGTTTTATTAACACAACGAAGCTTATGAATTTCAAGAGTTTGAAATTAAATTATCTCACATAATTAAATATCTCATGTTGTCAAATTTAATGAGAGGGAGGTGGACAGACTCATTTAATGAGAGAGAGTTTCATCCACATAAATGGAGAGTTCAAGAGTTAAGGGGGTTAAGGGGGTTTGATACTCATGTGGTCCCCACCTTATAACATCCACCCATGAGAGGTTATGTGCAGGTGGGCCCCTCCACTAACCTCCCCTTGAAGGTTCTAACTACCACTTCAAATAAAAAATATGACAAACACATATTTTTATTCAGTTTAATTAAAAACCCCCCAAAACTAACATCCAAATGCGATAAAATGTAACTGCGGAAATGGTGTTCATAAGCAATTACCAGAGCTACACTTCTATCGATGCACTAGGAATTTGATTCCGAGCACCGGTTCAAAAGATAGAAATTCCCGCTTGTTCGTTCACAGAACGTACCCGAGCCAATCTTCAGGAAATGATTCCGAGCACACCGGGCCTCAGAATCAGGCGCCGTGAGAAACTGCATTCTTTTAAAATTCCAAATAAAATTAGGAAAAAATATTCTTTGAAATTTCCGTGTCATTACAATATTATTTTTTATTAATTATTTTATTATTTCAACTGTTAGTATGGTATCCCCGTAATTGTGTTATATTCAAAGGATCATATAACAATTCAAAAGGTAACATTACTATTTCAATGGTCAATTGTGTTTATAATCTATATAAAATATTTTTTAAAATTATTAATAATTCTAATAAATTTCTATCCTGATTCTCTATATATTTTAAAAAATTATTTCTATATTCTTAATATTTCATCTTATATTTAAAATATTAATTAAATATGTGATATTTCATAGTCACTGTGGAAAAATGTATTTTAAAATCATAAATATGTCATTTTATGTACTATTGGTATATATTTTATATATGGTATGTATTTATTATCTATTTGAAATATTTTATATTACAAAAACAATGTATTATTGATTTTAATGGGTATTTACTCTAAAATATTCCATAAAAAAATATGAAAATTTTCATTTAGAAATATCATGGTAATTTGATAATAATAGAAAATGGTAATCAATAATCATGGAATAAATCATATAGTCATTAATTTCAATTTTAACCTTATCATAACATATTTATATAATGTATTTGTTTAATTTTATCATGTAATTCAAATAAGTTAATGTTTGAGGAGAATTTATATAAATTTATAAATAAAATATAGTATATTATGACTACATGAAACATACTATGAAAAAAAATCATCTTATTATGTGATCTGTAGAAGAGGTACAAAAACATGTGAACAAATAATATAGTTTTCATCAAATGTGTATTTAATGTGATAAGTAATTTATCAACAATTGGACTTATTCATTACAAATATTCTAATTAGTTTATTCAAATAATCATAATATTAAGGAAGGGTGATGAAAATATTCATATAGGGGTAATTTATGGGATGCACATTCAATGACAGTATGGAAAAAATGAATAATCATTTACATTATGAATGTGATTTTGATAAATTTATTCTATTCATATATTATTGATTAAATGGAATTACCTCTATGAATGTAGTTGTTCTTGTTTGTCGGTGGTATTAGTAGATAAAATCTACTACGACTATAGAAAAATCATGAATTTACCATTATCATGATCACACATCATTACATACTATGCATCAGTGACTATTTATTTAGAATATATTTTTAAAATATTGGTAAAAAAACCATTTTGAAGTACTATAGTGTTCCTTTTATGTCTGTATAGATGTTATAACATTTACCAATACATAAAAAACACCCTATGTTGATAATAGTACAATATGTAATGAATTATGAGTTTTATGAGTTTTGTTAGTTATCAAAAAATCATGATTATCGTAGTTCATATTTAAAAGTTCAATATTAATATCTGTGAAAAATTGGTTTATAATATATGATGGATATTGTATCTTATAAATATATATTTTATTTCTATTTAATAAAAATTGACAACATATATGTGATGATTGATCATATGTAAATATGTTAAATCATTGAGAGGAACTTCAATTGTAAATGATAAATTATAATCTCTATTATTTGGATGATTATTTTGATTTTTTGGGATATTAAGGATACTTTTTGAATATTAGAATAATATCTAAATATAAGATACTATCCTTTTGATTATTATCTATGAAGACAACATTTTAGATTAATATCACCCATGTATGATTTTATTTTAGTGAAATTTATTTCCAAATATGAATATTTATACAATTATTTATATATAAATTGAATGTATCATAATTTAATCATTATATTATATTTAAGAAGAATTTTAATATTTAATATACTTCAATAAAATATTACCTATTTATTTAATATCTAAAATAAATGATGAAAAAAATATATTTTATTACTTTTCAATATACAAGATAATTCAGTATTGGATAAAGATTAATTAGAGAAATCAAATCATTAAATATTTGTGGTTTTATATTAGATCATCCCTTATGTAAATGAAGATAAAATTATATGGAGAAAACTATATTAATTATAATTATTATTTAGATTTTTTTTATGTTTGTTGAGTTTAATTAATTTTTCTGAAATTATTTATGAATGAATATCTAGGGATCATGTTATTAATATTTTTAAGTAATTTTTAAAATTTTAAATTTTTTTTAAGATTAATCTATTAAAATAAGGAGGTATATTTGATTAACTGTGAATAATAAAACTATACTTATGAATAAATCTAAAATATATCAAGATATGTCCAACAATTTTTCATGTTAAAATAACATGGATGATTAAATATGAAATATATAATGAAATTAATTAATTAATTGGGATGTCACAATAGCTATAAAATGTCAAACTTCATACTATACTGATGCAAAATGATAATAAAAATTAACAATAAATAGATGAAATAATGAAAATAGAATTTGTCACAAAAACAATATAATAATAATTTTGTATAGATGTGGAGTACATAAAAATAAATTACCATTTTTAGAAGATTAGTTTGAGGCCATATGATATTTACTTGAATCAAATGAAAATTTTAATGATGTTAACCAATTGATAATTTATTTTAATGAATCAAAAATTTAAAGATGATTTCAAAGTCTCTATTTCAAATGAATTCTTTGAGATGATTTAATATATCTGATGTTCTGCAATTTTTGATTTATTTGAAACATGATAATAATATTAAATTATTCTCATATGCAATGATATGACATTAAAAAAAGATAGAATTTAAACATAACAATGAACACCCCAAATTAATGATTGGTGAAATTATAATTATATGATCTTTTTCTTCTATAGTCATATGTCATTAAATTTATATTAGAAAAATTATGGTGGTTTATGAAATCATGTTTCAATGGAATAATTAAAACCAATTTTTCATTGCATTAATTCATGGATTAGAAAAATGATAATTCCTTTGTAATAATTTTAAGTCAATTATTATATATATTTTATTATAATATTACCATGAATTATAAATATGATATAAAATGGGAAATTAAATTATAATATAATAGTTATTTAATTTGAAAAAATAATTTATCAAAAAAAATATAATAAAAACTGACACAAATTTTCTAAAAAATGATGAAAAAAATTGAGGATTGTATATATCATATTTTTATCAGATTCATGGTTGTTATCTTATACTAAATTTTGGAAGAAATATTATATTTTTTAAAATGTAAATATTTTAAATTGATAAAAAATGAGTTCAATATATTTTTTGATATTGAGAAGGTGAAATTTAACTTATATGTAATAAGATATTGTTAGAGAAAAATAAGAAATATAAGAACATAGTGATGTATGACCAATGAATTATCATTGAAAATAAAATGGTTCATGGAATAATAAATATTGAGAGTAATAATATTAAAATGTTTTATACTGTTAAATATAATTATCATCAACTAAATAAGGATGAGAATATGAAAATTAACCAATGTGTAAATTTTATGTTTTCTTATCATTTTTAATTACGTGGGATAGTTCAATAATTAATATACAAAAATCTCTCTGATATTTATGAGAGAAGAGCAGTTATGGGTTATTTTCAATCAATTTTTCATTTATTGTTGTGATACATAATATTTTGAAATAGAAGGATGTAAAACCAATTAATTTATGAAATATTTCACAATAATGAAATTATACATTGTTGATAGATTTCTTCACATGAATAACTGAGTTTAAAAGAATAGTGATTTAATATTGAAATATTACTCTGTATTGTGATATTTATCACATAGTTTTTTGATTAATATATAATAATATGAATAAATAATTATTATATATTACCTTAGATAAATTTTTTTATAAATCACATGATATAAATTTTTTATAAATGAATATCAAAAATGTGAATTTATATAGTGATGTTTTCAGAAAATCAATTTTTATTTGCGCAATATCATTTTTACATAATAAATTATATTAATCAGTATTTATGAATTATTTTTAATTAAATTTTTATATTTATTATTCTATAGAATCGTATATAATCTTTCAAATAGTATATAATATTTATTGGAAATGAATAAATAACCCATAATTTTTAAAAATGCATATTTCAAAAAAACGTCATATAATTTTATATTTGTATTTCAAAAGTATTTTATTATCCAAATATAAATTAAATATTTCAAAATGGAATCCATATTTTAAATCACAATATTTTTTATATTATAATACGATGATATTAATTTTTGCAAATGGTTAATATTACAAATAGTGACATTTTGTTACAACTGTTTGGGTAAAAATGGATTACCAAGGGTAACATAAGAGATATAATTTAGAATATCAAAAAACCATATTTTACTATTTTTTTCATGATATTTTTCCATAATAAAATTTACCTTAAATTATTTTTCACTTTGGAGTCACATGACATTAGTAATTCCTTAATATTATTGATCTTTTTAAAAATTCCATGTTTTTCATCTCCTTTGTTTATAAAGGAATTCCATTTCTAAAATAATCCACAAAATTAAACATACTTATTCATTTAAAATTATCCATCATAATCCCATATAAACTTTCCTCAACACATCATATAGTTCCTTTTTATCAAAATACCATCCAATCATGGATTAAGGTGTACTAAAATGGGGTTCTGTTAATGAAGTTGTATAATTCCAAACTGAGTATATTCAATTTTGTTTCATCATTTATTTTATCTATAAATATGTTATCAATTATAAAACAATTACATTAGTATATTCATTCTAATAATTTTTTAATTTTTTTTTGTATCAACCATTTTTACCATCATTCCATCAAATGAGTAATGAATGTATCACTAGTGAATATGTTTGAACTAAAAACTCCTTATTAATATAGAATTAATTTTTATACCAATCATTAATGGAATGATATTATGAAGTATTTAATTATAAAATATATTATTTATTTGTAATTATGAATCCTTATTTTACATGTATTATATTCATTTTAACCATTTAATTCATTTTTTAATAATATTTTACTTGTTCATACGTGTTGACTACAACCTTCATAGGGCTATGTTATTTTTTCTTTTTTATTTTCCCACTATGTTTACATGGATAGTTTTAATGAATTTAGATATTATACTTACAAAATGATCAGTAATATTGTAATTTCATTTATTATTTCTATTTTATTCATTCTATCAATCCAAAATTGGAAACATCTCATGTGCATAGGTATGAACTACGAACTCTATGATGTGATGTAATTCACTAGTAATTATATATTTATATTTATTATAAATAAAAAAATTATGATGAATATTTTTTTAATAATAATAAAATTAAGATACTGGATATGATGAAACCATTTCCCGGGTGCATGCACTTAAACCACTGAACTCAAACATGTATGAAAAATGGACCAATTTTCACCCGAATTTTCATTTTAATAATTAAAATTTAGATAAAGGAAAATGGAAAATTATAAAGGGATTCTATATAAAATTTTATGTATGGATATTGTTATATAATATATCAATAATAAATATATATTTATTATATTTTATATTTTAATGCATAGGAAGTAAAATGAGACACCAAAAAAGGGAAATATGTTAAAATATCATATTTTTCAAAATTGTATATGCTAAATTTCTATAGAAGGAAACTAAGTGATGACATTCTTAAAACTAAATATATATCATTACTTAATTATTAATTCAATTTTATTAATAATTTGCCTCTATTTGGGATGCAACATTATAAAGACATTTTTTTGAAGAAAATTTTAAATTATTTCCACATTGGCCAAAACTAATTTTCTTCCATTAAGAAATTAATAATAATTGTTTTCTGAAATTTCATACCAATAAATAGAATTTTTTTTTATTCCTATTATAACCCTAGTATTGGTAAAATATATCACTTTCACAATTTTATTCTTTAGAAAAATATTAATTAATTTTTAAATAAAAAGGAGGTATTTAGAACTATACTCTTTTAAAATGAATATTTATTTGAAATTTTGATTTATGAATTATGTAATTTTAACTTGATTATATTATCCTAAAATTTTAAATCGTAATATCTATTTTTTCTTGTGGTAAAATTTTGGGCTTTTCCGAATATATTGAGTTTTCAATAAATAGTTAGGATAATTTTTTTTAAAATAGTATTCTTATATCATTAAATTAATTTTAAAAATTAACATTATGTAATTTTTTGGATATATATTTACATGAAAATTATTTAGTTATATTAAATATACCAAATTACATTTAAAAAATTATAATGGATATAACATTATGTATGTTTCTTTTTAAAATGGGTAGTTTTCAAAAACAATTAATAATGAATAATGTCTATCCATGTAAATTAAATAAAATAATACATAATATAAAAAAATTTAAATAAAATATTTATATAATATATCCAAAAATATTATTTTATATAAATAAAACTATTGTTTTAAATCATTGAGTTACAAAAAAAATGTTTTTCCATGAAAAAGTATACTACTGAATAACTAGTTTTTTTGTCACTTATGTTGGTTATGTGTTAAATTTAATTTTTAAAATAATTTTAATTATATTTCTAATATTTATCATATATTTGGAATATTTATTATATATATTTTTTAATTGGGTGAAATTTTAAATAAAATAACTAATAGTTAAAGTAATAAAAATTAATTACCACGCATACATTATAAACAAGGATTTTAGGGGGTTAATAAATAATAAAATGACATAAAATAGTGTCTAAAATATATTTTATGTAAATATTATAAACATATTGTTTTTAATTATCAATAATAATCTATTTTAGACCATTTTTAATGTGAAAAAACACATGTTCAATATTTTCTTTTAAAAAATAATAATTGATCCATTGAACTAATTTATAAACGGACTCCCCGATTATCTCTTCCTCACATCATTAGACAATATTATATAGAAAACCTTCTATATATGTATCTTCCCAAATTCCATACCCTTATATTTTAGGTCTGTTTTTCCAATAATATAATTTTGGAATTATTTAGGAATAATTTTAATGAGGTTGTTTGAGAAAAGGATAAATTTTATAGTATTATTTATTTATTTCACCTTAATCTACATGAAAATATTTATAATTAATTTTTATATAATAAAAGAATTATCTAAAATACAATTATAATCTATTATTTTATGTTCATGACATATATTCTTCTCTATTACACTCAAATGGTAAATGATGTTGTTGCTCTTGTGTACAAAATACTACATTTTGATGAACCGATGTGACATGGTTTCCATATACACATCTCTATGTAGATTAATATGATGGATATAATGTATAAATACAATATTCATAACATTATTAAACCTATTTAGTCATTATATCATTTATACCTTTTAAATGACCATTCCATGGTTAATAAAGAGTGTCGGTCATGTGTACAATAGACTACCGCCTCACGAAGTGATGTGATATGTTTCCCACTACCAATGCACATGAAGTGTTATTAAGATAAATTTAATTAATATATTCAATAAAAATAAAATAATTATCATATAAATTACATATTTTTTATTCTGAAAATATAATATATCATTTTATTTCTTACAATTTGAATCACTATAAACTGATAATGTTAGTCATGAATGTGTGGAATACCACGTTCACAAATTAGCGAGATTTAGGTTCCATCAGAATATCATATGTATGAGATATATATGTATATTTAATGAAATAATAAGGTATATATGTTATTACAATAATTATATAAATATAATTTTTTTACACTCTTTGCATAATGATGATTGAAAATTGTGTATGAAACATGTGCATAAGTATGGCATGCAGTCACCATGATCGTAAATTGCTTTATTTATCAAAACCATTATTCATGATTTTTTATATATTTTTAATATATGAATTAAAGGTATAATTATATATTTATTATTATTCTAGATATTTTTAAATATTTACCCCTTTTTCCATAGTCAACCTACTATGGTTGTTTTTAACATATAAAACAAATATCATAAAAAACCTTATAAACATAACTGATTGTGTAAAAATATATAATATGTTAATAAGTGAAATAAAATAAATAATAAAAATTTCAGGGGTTTTTGGAAAATTAAATAATTTATAGAAATTTATTATCAATGATGATAGAGAATTTAGCTGATGTGTCAGACTCAAGGTTTGGGTGATTATATCAATCTTTGTTCATTGAAGCATGATTGCATTTTGTCAACATAAATTTTTTAAAATGGTGAATATATAGACATCTAAAAATGTTATATCATGAATTTATATATTCATCATGTTATTTTATGTTTTTCTTAATGTTATTATTTAACAGGGATAAATTACAATGTTTGGAATTTTATTTCTGTCTTATCTTCAAAAAAGTATTTTTTCCGTACGAAAATATTTTTATTCTATGTTTATGTTTTAAAAGATATTTTATTGTCAAAATTTGAGGTTTAAGAAGGGAATATTTTTTTTAAATTAAATAATTTTATAAAATGGAAATTTTTTAAATAAATAATTTATTTATTTACAAAAGGAAAAAGGATCAATTTATTTAAAAAAAATAGCATCCACATATTTTTGACAACCATAACCATTTTTTGAGGTTCAGATTCATTTAAATGTTATAATATTTTATTCAAATAAAAACCATGATTAATATTTTTGTAATATTAGTATATAAATGAGTCTCTAATAGATTTTATATTTTAATATCTGAAAATGATTTCTTTTTTTCTGAAGAGAATATTTTATTAGTGTAATGAAAAATTGTATTCTTTTATGTGTTCATATTATTTTATGGTTCTTGGAAAAAAATTATATTAAAGTGTGGTTATTTTATAAACCATGTTTGAGTGGTTAATTTTTTTTTCCATTGATGGGTGGTTATGTTATAACCATGGATGGAATATTACATTATAAACTATGGGTAAATGGGTCTATGTTTACCCACTAATGAATTTGATATGGAATTCAACCATATTATTATTCTATTAGTATGAGTGGTTTATATAATGATTTCCAAATTACCGAAATGATTTATATATACATTAATCTGAATATAATTATTACATTTTCTGAAAATATTGTGTTGTTTATTAATGTAATGTTTCATATTTTTTTCCAAAATACAATGACATGTAGGTAAAATTATCAAGGGTTTTCATACTTTCATTGGAATGATATATTTTTTTAGTTTTATATTTATTGTTAATTTTTTTTCAACTTATCCAAAAATTTTAAAATTCTTTTTATAGGGTTTGATGATGTGTGTGGGAACCTATAATTCTAGTTGAAAACCAAGGATATTTTTCATCCAAATAAATCATGTTTTGTAATTAATTTTTTCTAATAGGAAAAAATGGATTTTGATTAAATGTGACCATGTACTATAGTATAGTTATGTGTTTTATGATTTATGGCCATATTCTCAAAAAATAAAAACCATAAATTTTCTTCAAATATATGTTAATGATTTTATAAATTAAAACTCAGGATTAAGTAATGTTTATGTAAATGTCCATGTATTTGGTATCGTAGTATGGTTTACATAAAATAATTGTTTAATAAAAATTATATTAGAATCCCCACTGATATATTTGACATTATGGATAATTTTAAATGATATATCGATCATTGATTACTATGTTTATTTTACTAATCCATGTATATTTAGAACATTTTTCATATTGGAAACAAGGATGTTCTTGTGGGAAGGAATTGAGAATAAATATACATCCAGGAAACCATAGATGAATAGAATTGGAAGAGTATATTTGATTTAAATGATGTCTCAATTAAAATATGTTTATACTGGTGGATGAATACATTATAGAGAAGAATTTTATCCACCATAATGGAACATGTCAATAACGGATAATTTTATTTGACAACATCCCCCCATAATTCATTTTTTCTGATATAGTGATTGTTCAAGTGTGGATTAAATCCATAAGAGATATATTTTATTATAGTGATGTTTTAGATCCTACGAGGGTATGTATTTAAAATTACCAATTTGGAGGATAATCCCAAAATTGAGGGTTAATGAATAAGAGTATCACTGAAATGTATGAAATTAGTTCCCTGGATTGAGATTATTTTAAGAATATTTTCATTAAAATATTATTTAATAGGGATATTTTACATTGGATGGAAAAATGTTTTTTAATTAAGATAAATAGAGGAATCATATGTGGATTAATTTGAATACAATTATAACCAATTGGTAAGGTAGTCCCCATATTAAATCTAATAACATGATAATATGATTAGTTTGTTTTACTCAAGATTCATGACATTGTAACACCCCAATCTTCCACAATATGCTTCTCTTTGAATAATAGAGTAGCGTGTGTTTTACGCAACTTCAAGTTCTAACACACACCACAACCAGTCAAACTAACTGTTATGTATAGTAATACCAACTTTTTGAAATTTTATAAATTTTATCTTTCATAATGGACTTCATTTTTGGATTCGGAATATCAAAATTATCTTAGGGTGAATTTTTGGTATTTTTATGAAAACATTCAATTTTTGATGAATAGTGAAAAAACCCTGAGTTATAGTTTAAAACCTAATTTTAATTTAAAGAATAATTTATTTTATTTAAAATTAGTTAAGGTAAAAATGGACATATAATACATATATAGGTTCATTGTATTTAATTGGAGTTGGTTTAGAATAATTATAGATATATAAAAATTTTATGGAACTTTTCACCGCCTTTTACCCCACCTCCTATGAGAATTTAAAAATTCACACAAAACATACTTTTACCACTATTGTGAGTGGAATTTCGAAAATCCAAGAGACACGGTCAATATGAAGGAGTAAAATGTGGTTCAATAGGATAAAAATAATTGTTGGTGAATAGTAACATTTTACTTTTATTTACCACGAATAAAAGTAAATAGGCTAATTAAGGGTAAAAACGATATTCATATTACCCTAACACATGTCCTAATTATATTTAAAAAGTTTATATCAACAAAAAACAACATTAGGAATAAAATATCATGATTTTGGTCAACATGGATTAGATTAGGACATTTATTATTATTTAAATCAAAGAAGAGTTAAAAGAGTGAAAATCAATGATTAATAACTAATAAAATTTTAATATAGGGTTATACATAAGATAAATTCGACTATAAATATTCATTAGAAATATAAAAAGATTTCCTACATAATGGTATTATATTTATAAATTTTAGACATTAAATAAGTTAATTTATTTATGACACAATGGTGATGTAGTAATTACCTAATTAATGAAATATTAAAATAATTGATATTATAAATATCAAAATAAATGAATTTTGAGACTTTTTATGAATTAAACTGATTTTATAGGTTAATATGAAATATTATAATTGGATATATAAATTGTTTTCTAATTAAAAATTTTCTTATGAATTTATCAAAAACAAAATACCCAATAGTGTCAAAATTGACATAAAAGTGTTTTTAAAACAAATATTATATTATTAATTGATATTGTATTCATAAAAATATAAGGTTCGGCCAAAGGACATATATCATGATAGGTGTTTCATTATTCGACCACTTTGGGGTCTCTTGGATGTATATAGTATGTTTATTAACCATGTAATATAAAAATACAAAGAGACGTGGTAAATGTCAAACTATTTAACTAAGAGTTAAATATAAATGATAAGTTAAATAGTATGACCCAACCCTATCTAAAATCTATTGGTTGAAAGTATTTAGACCCATCCACATATTAAAATTTAAATAATCAACTTTTGAGGTATTAGAAATCTAATATGAATTTAATACAAAATAATATTTCTAGCTTTTCCAAAGGTTCTCCTCACCCCTCTTATAAAAGGAAACCAATTCTAACAAATTTTTCACACCTTCAAATCCGTTTTCATCGGCCAAACCCTACCAAATTATTTTATCAAATTCTCTAAATTCACCCTAGAGTCCTTAGTTGTATCATAATTCCAACATAATGTCCCCTTTTCATCAAATCAAAAGGAAGAACCTCAAGAAGTGGCAATGTTTTCACCTTCATCTTACAAGTTCCTTTCATCAACCACTTAATCATTCTATGATATTTACATTATAAAATAATAACTCCAGTATCATCAATATATTGTGATTTTTTTATAAATATGTTATAACCATATTCCATATTCTATGCATCATTTGAATGAAAAGTCACCATATGTGCGTACGTACAGGCTACCGTCTCCACGTCGTGATGTAATTGTTATTCAAAAAATTATGATTATGATGGGTATTATAATGTTGTTTAATTAATGTAAATAATAAATATAACATGATAATGATTCTATATATATTATATAAAATCCAATTATATATTATTTTAATATCAAAAGAATGATATTGTCGCTCGTGCGTACGTACAGACTACCGTCTCCACGAAGGCAATGTGATTCATTCCCCATCGTATCCATTAAAGACTAATAATCATTTGATGATTAAAAATAAATTTTTTAGAGGCATGAAATAATTCTAGATATGAAAAATATACATCCCATCAATAAAATGTGGCTCACATAACAATGAATATAAAGGAAAACAAATATTTTTACACCTGAAACAATGATAATAATAAGATATTATTAACAAATAAATGTTTAATGATCATATATGATATCATAATAATGTATATGATTGTTGTATAATTTAAAAAAAATTATTTAACCATTATACATGAGATTTACCTACCCTTAACTGAGGAAATGTACAAGGTAAGGGTTTATTTCACAATCACTTCATTATCCGAGGTTGTTTATACATAATTATCTACTGGGACCATTTTATCATCCACATCCATGGTTCTTAAAAATGTATTTGAAATCATTATTACTATTTTCCAGACTATGGGTTAAACTCATTTATATACTTGTTTGAATTTTTATAAGAGGTTTAAAAATGAATCTTTCCCATGTTTTCCAAACAAGGTCCTTTTTAATCTTTTTGACAAAATTAAGGTAAGAATGTTCTTTAACTTACACGGTGGGTGAAAATATTTTCTTCCATTATAAAATAATTTAATCTTCCCTTATAAGATTATAAGAATATTTTCTAATTAAATGTTTTCTTTTATAATTATGTGACTTATAAATGATTTCCAAAAAATATATATTTCTCTTAAATAGTTTTTATTTCATCAATGTCAACATCCTTTGATGGATTTTAAGATTATTTCATGTTTATTTATTATTATACAAAACATTCGTATTGTATTGAAGGTTTTGTGATATGTTTGACTATGGATGTTTTATTTTTATACCATTCATGGTTTATCGAGAAAGTATTGACATTTCGTAAACTATTTTTAATATGAATGTTTATATTATGTTTAATCTTTTTCATACGTGGAATGCATTAGACATAATATGTGACGGGTGGAGCCTGCTATAACTCCTCGATGCATCAGTAGGTCTCATTAGACAAAACAATGTCTTGCCACAAGGAATTGAAAAATATTATTTGTAGTTATGGGATGTGGCATTGACTATGTGGTTATGATAGTCTAGAATTATGCATTCCATCATTATGAAATTTGGTTATTATTATTTCATGTGATTATTCTACTAGTAGAATATCCATGTGAATAAGTAAATGGAATTATTTCATTTTATTTATTATATATTATGTTGATGTTCATGTTTAAAAGAATGTTGTTTTAGTTATACATTGCCTTAAATGTTTATGCTTATTTATGAATGTTTCCGCTATATTGTTATCCTTACTGAGCATCTCAGCTCACTCCTTTCTATGTTATATTTTTTCCAGTATGTGAAGTATTATTTTAGGAATGTTCTTCTGGGATAGTATAAGGGGATATGATTGTGGATACAAGATGTTGTTGTAGTTTTCACTTTACGATGTAATGTAAACATTATGAATTTATCTATTGTTTCCAAGGCTACTAAACTAATATGTCTTTCAAGACTTGATCTTTTTTGATCATGCCAATGATATGTAATAATGAACCAACTCTAAGTTACTGGGGTCAGGGTGTTTTAGTTGGTATTAGAGTATGTTTAGTACAAACCTTGGAAGCTAGATTTATAGAAACTCTGATTAGAGCACATAGCCCGAAGATAGAATTTGAGAATTGGTATAGAATAATTTTCTAGAATTTTTTGTATTGTAGAGCCTTTGTGAGTTTTCCGAGCAATACATCACTGTCTAGATACGAGAAGGTAGAGGTGGCTCTGGCATAGATGTACCTAGTGGTAAATCCTGAAAACACTGCTTTGAGCTAGACTCGAATGGGAACTGGTGCATGACAATGGGCCTTGCTGCACTCTTGGTTACAACACTCACATGCAATATGCTTAGGATAATTTTAATTTTCATTACAAACCATTATGAAGGTTCTATGAGTATATACTTCCTCAAAGAATTTTTTTTATGATTAGGGATTATATCCATATACTGTTCAATCTATGTTAATTTTTTGAGATGTTTGAAATTATATATTTTGATTAATAAACTAATCTGGTTTATTCCATTATTTTTAAATGGTGCCTAGTGGAATGAATGGGAACCGTATCAATGCATACACTCTTTGTAGGGATTTTCCCCTTTCTCAAGATAAATATAGTAGAGCTGATGATACAATTAGTGCTAATCAGCTAATCACCATACTGGGGAAACTCACTCTGGTTATGAATAATAACTTTACCCATATGGAGCACCCTGATCCACAGTGTGGAGGATAAATGTTAGATCATTTTATGAGGAAACAACCACCGACATTTAATGGGAGTACAAATCCCTTAGTATCCGAGCAATGGATAAATTCTGTAGAGAAAATATTCCATGCCTTGGGGAGTAGTAAAATTGAAAAAGTTATCATGGAAGTTACCGCCTCACTCGAGATACTGATCAATGGTTGTCATTAATTCAAAACATGAAGTAATATGATGAAGTATCAAATATGGAATGGAGGGAGTTCAAAGAAAATTTCACAGAAAAAGACATTCCTTGTGACCGTCGAGTAGTTATGGAAAGGCAATTTCTGAGTCCAAGATAAAAGGAGGATGAGAATGTCATGAAGTATGAGGCTATCATTACAAGGTTAGAGAGGCATGCAGTAGATTATATACATAACTTGATGAGTAAGGTTGATCGTTTCATGGAAGGGTTAAAACCATTTCTCCGTCGAGAATTAGTCTCACAATCCTTCTCGTCATATGAAGATATTGTCTCGTCTTCAATCAAGACAGAAAAGGAATTCTCTAAGTCTTATGAATTTAAAGAAAATCAAGAGGAGAAGAGATCGGATGACCACTATGGGAATGGAAATAATGGGATGAATGAAAAAGTTGAATATCCATGATGTAGTAAATGTGGGAAGACACACCTTGTTACTTGCTTGAAGGGAATGGGAGTCTATTACATGTGTGGTGAAAAAGGCCACCAATATTGTGATTGGAAGGGGAAGAAAGAAGCTACTGATGTTCAATGTTACAACTGCAGGGAGATTGGACATTATTAAAATGAATGTCCTAAGTGTCATGGGAACTTACCTTAGAAAAGGCCAATGGATCAATGCCAAGAATATGTTATCACTAATGCTGAGGTAGAATCTCCAAAAGTGGTGGTGGCAGGTTATTTAATGGTTTCTTCATGTTTAGAAAATGCATTATTTGATTCTGGATCATCGCATTGTTTCATATCTTCCCAATTTGCTACGAAAATTAGATATTTCCAATTTGATTTAACAAGGGAGTGGTCAGTCAAAACTCTTGAGGGAAGTATCTTTTCAAGAATGTTTTGTGAATTAGTCCCCAATAGAGCACACAAATTTTATTTATCTACGGATCACATCATCATACCTTTGATTGAATTTGAAATAATCCTTAGTATGAATTGAATTTTGGACCATAATGAAAAAATTTATTGTAAGAAGAAGGAGTTTATTATTTTTGATGATGATGATAAAGAACACCTTATATTTGAGAAGAATCATCACCACCTAATTCTTACCTAGATCCAGACCCAGTAGCTCAACTAAATTCAATTATTCGGGAGGAAGAGAATGAAATGATTGTGCGTGAGGGAAGGAATGTTCAAATAGAGGATGTACAAATTGTGATAGAATAAGTTGATGTGTTTCTAGAAGATGTACCTGGACATCCTCCAGAATGACAAATTGAGTTTTCCATTGATTTAATTCCTGGTTCAAGGCCTATATCGAAGACCCCATATAAAATGGAAATTGTGGAATTGGTTGAACTAAAAATACAACTAGAGGAATTGAGTAATAAGGGATTTATTCACACTAGTATTTATCTATAGGGAGCCCCTGTCCTTTTTGTTATGAATAAAGATGGATCGATGAGGTTATGTATCGACTATAGGGTGATCAATGCTATAACAATAATGAACAAGTATCCCCTACCTCGCATTGAAGATTTATTTGACCATCTTCCTGGACCTCAATACTTTTAAAAGAATTCCCTTCTATCTGGATACCAATAGTTTTGTGAGAAGAAGGAAGACATTCTGAAGACAACATTTAGAACTAGGTATGGTCATTACATGTTTACAATAATTCCTTTTGGATTGACTAATGAACCATCTGTATTCATGGATCTAATGAATAGAGTTTTCAAGAAATATCTTGATGATTTTTTGGTGTTATTTATTGATGATATCTTGGTATAATACAAAATCTATGAGGATCATGAAAATCACTTGCGCATTATCCTGAATAATCTGAGAAGACATGAATTATATGGGAAGTTTTTCAAGGATGAAATCTGGCTTCAAGAGTCTTCTTTTCATGGACATATTTTCTCTAAGGATGGAATCTATGTTGATACTTCAAAGACAAGATCAATCCAATAATGGCCAGCACCGACGAGTATAACCGAGGTACGCAGATTTATTGGCATAGAAGGTTATTATCAGCGTTTTCTCCAGAACTTTGCTCGATTGGATAACGTATTAACAAAACTCACACGTAAAGGTGTTAAATTTGTTTGGAAAAAAGAGTGTGAAGAATGTTTTGAAGAACTAAATAGAAGATTATTAAATTCTCTGATATTGACTCTATCATCAGGGAATGTTGGGTTAATTATTTATAGTGAAGCATCAATGAAAGTACTTGGTTGTGTCCTTATATAGAATGATAGGGTTATTTCCTATGGATCGCGACATGTAAAAATTCATGAGATAAGCTATACTACTAATGATCTTGAGTTAGCTACTGTAATCATTGCATTGATGATATAGAGACATTATCTCAATGGTGAAAAATGTGAGATTTATACTGATCACAAGTGTTTGAAGTATATATTCTCACAGAAAGAACTGATCATGAGGAAAAGGAGATGGCTCTAATTAATCATGGATTATGATTTCACGATACACTCGCACCAGGGGAAGGAAAATAAGGTGGAAGAGGCTTTGAGTAGAAAGGATCATAGATTTTTGAAGAAGATGAGAGTTGAAAAAGATCCTATATACAATGATCTAGTGATGATGGATATGGGAATCACCATGGAAGGAGAAACATCAATACTTTTTCCAATGGTTCCCAAACCATCATTACTAGAAAGCATTATGAGTTCCCAGGCCAATGATATATAGTTTAAAAGGGATATTAAAGATGTGAATGATGGGAGATTGAGTGACATTGCTTATGAAGATGGAATATTGAAATTTTGGAAGTGACATTGTGTTCCCAATATACCTGATCTAAAAATGGAATTGTTGGAAAATGCTCATAGTTCCAATTACTCTATACACCCAGGGAGAACCAAAATGTAGAGATATTTCAAAAAAAATTTGGTGGTACTACATGAAGAGGTAGATTGGTGATTTTCTGTCAAGATGTATGGTTTTTCAACAAGTGAAAGCTGGAAGGAAACATCCTAGAGGAGTCATGCAACCTCTTCCCATACCATAGTGGAAATGGGATAATATTATGATTGACATTGTCATGGGGCTACAAAAGAATCCGAGAAGGAACGATGAAATATGTGTTATTGTTGATCGTCTTACTAATTCACCACATTTTCTTGCTATAAGAGTGGATCTACCACTTGAACTTCTCAAAAAACTATATTTTAATGAAGTTGTGAGTCATCATGGAGTACCCCTATCGATTGTTTCTGATCGTGATCCCTATTTTACTTTAAGATTGTGGAAGAGTATTCAGATGGCATTTGATACTGAACTTCTTTTGATCACTTCCTAAAACCCTCAAACAGATGGACAATCCGAACGGAATATTCAAACCTTAGAAGACATGTTGAGATCAAGCTCACATGACTTTCAGGGTATGTCAGATCAATATTTACCTCGGTTTGAATTTTCCTATAACAATAGATTCCATTCAAGTATTCATATGGCACCATATGAAACTTTATACCAAAAGATATGTCGCAAACCAACCTGTTGGGATGACGTTGGTGAAAGAAAACTTTTAGGACGATAACTGGTGAAGGAAATGATTGAAAAGGTGAAGGTAATCCAAAACCACATAAAAGCATCTCAAAGTAGGCAGACGATCTATGCCGATAACTGAAGGAAGGATTTGGAATATCAGGTAGGAGATCATGTTTTCTTGAAGGTATCTCCATGGAAGGGTGTTATATGTTTCGGTAAAAAGGAAAAATTGAGTCCCATGTACACCAAACCATTGAAAATTATAGAACGAATTGGGGCTGTAGCATACATTTTGGCAATGCCACCAAATCTATCCAAAGTTCAGGATGTATTCTACGTATCACTGTTGAGAAAATAAATGCCTGACCCAACGCATGTACTTACCTACGAGTAATTAGAACTGGAACCCGATCTATATTATTGCGAAGAGCCCATCATGATTTTTGATATGAGAGAACAAGTGCGGAGAAACCATACGAATCATTTGGTAAAAGTTCTATAGAGAAACCATAACATGGAAGAGGTAACGTGGGATGCCAAGGAACTTATGATGAAGAACCACCCAAGTCTTTTTATGTATTAATATCC
Source organism: Viscum album (assembly GCA_963277665.1). Taxonomy (NCBI): domain Eukaryota; kingdom Viridiplantae; phylum Streptophyta; class Magnoliopsida; order Santalales; family Viscaceae; genus Viscum; species Viscum album. The sequence continues at coordinate 1,299,443,415 of OY728146.1, forward strand.
TAGAAAATTTGAGGATGAAATTATTTGAAGGAGGGGAGAATGTAACACCCCAAGCTTCCACAGTACGCTTCTCTTTGAATAATATAGTAGCCTGTGTTGTACGCAAATTCGAGTTCTAACACACACCACAACCAATAAATATAACCGTTATGAATAGTAATACCCAATTTTTGAAATTTTATAAATCTTATCTTTCAAAATTGACTTGAATTTTCGATTCCAAATATCTAAATTAGTATAGGGTGAATTTTTGGTAATTTTCTGAAAACATTCAATTTTTGATAAGTAGTGAAAAAAACAGTGAGTTATAGTTTAAATCCAAATTTTTATTTAAATATTTTTTATTTTATTTATTTTTAAATAAGGTAAAAATGGATACATAAAACCTTTATAAGTTCAATTTAATTCAGTGGCATTTTTTAGAAGAATTTTAGTATATAAAAATTTTATGGAACTTTTCAACGTCTTTTACCTACCTCCTAAGAGAATTTGAAAATTAACAGTAAACATAATTTTACCAATCCTGTGAGTAGAATTTTGAAATTTTGAGAGACACCATTAATATCAAGGAGTAAAATGTGGTTCAATAGGATAAAAATAATTTTTTTATAAGAGTAACATTTAAATTTTATTTACCACGGTTTAAAGTAAATAGGGTAATCAAGGGAAAAAATAATATTAATATTACACTAAAACATATCCTAATTCTATTGGACAAATGTATCTCGACCAAAAGAAATACATAGGAATAAAATATTATCATTTATGTCCACTAGGATTAGATTAGGAAATTTATTATTATTTAATTTAAAGACGAGTTAAAAGAGTTGAAATCAGTGTTTCATTACTTAAACATTTTTAATATAATGTTATACAAAAGATAAATTTGATTAAAAATATTCATTATTAAGATAAAAAGATTTCCTACATAATGGTATTTTATTATTAATTTTTTAACATTAAATAATTTAATTTAATTATGACACAATGGTGATGCATTAATTACATAATTAATGAAACACTAAAATAATTTATATTATAAATATAAAAATAAATGTAATTTGATACTTTTTATGAATTAAATAATTTTTATATGTTAATATGACATATTAGGATTAATTATATAATTTTTTTTGAAATAATAATGTTGTTAAGAATTTATAAAAAACAAAATACCCAATACTGTTAAAATTGACATAAATGAGTTTTTTAGAAAAATATTATATTATTAATTTATATTGTATTCCTAAAAATATATGGTTCAGCCAAAAGAATTATATCATGATTGTTTTATCATTAATAGACATCTTGGGGGTCCCATGGATGTATATAGTATGTTTATTAACAATATAATATATTAATACAAAGAGACATGGTAAATGTATAACTATTTAACAAAGAGTTAAATATAAATGATAATGTTAATATAATGACCAAACCTATATAAAATATATTGATTGAAAGGATATAGACCCATCACCACCTTAAACTTTAAATAATCCACTTCTGAGTAATTAGAAACGGAATATGAATTTATTATAAAATAATATTTCTAGCTTTTCCAAAGGTTCCCCTCACCCCTCTTATAAAAAGACACCACTCCTAACCAATTATTCACACCATAAAATAATTTTGGTTTGACAAACCCTACCCAATTATTCTCTCAAAATCATTTAGATAAACCATGAGTCCATTGTATTGTCATAAATCCAACATATAGATCCCTTTTGGTCAAATCAAAAGGATGAACCCGAATAAGAGGTAATGCCATCACCACCCTCTTTCAAGTTCATTTCTTCTTCCACTTATTCATTCATTGTTATTTACATTATAAAATTAAAACACCAGTATCCTCTAAATAAAATGAGGTGATAATAAATATGGTGTAACTATATTCAGTATTCTATCCATCCTTTGAATGACATGTCACCGTACGTGCGTACGTACGACCTACCGTCTCCACGTCGTGGTGTAATTGTTATTCAATACGTTATTATTTGGATGGGTGTAATAATGATGTGTAATTCATGTATATAATAAATATAACAAGATATTTATTCTATATATAATATATAACATCCAATTACATATTATTTTAATATCAAAATAATGATATTGTCGCTCGTGCATACGTACGGACTACCGTCTCCATGAACGTGATGAGATTCATTCCCCATCGTATCTATTCAAGTCTAATTCTCATTTTATGATTAAATATAATTTTTTTAGACATGATATCATTATAGATATGATTAATATACATCCCATCCATAACAAATATGGCTCAGATAACAAATAATATAAAGGAAAACAAATCCATTAACACCCGAAACGATGATAATACTATGATATTATTAACAAATAATTTTTTAAGATAATATATGATATCATATTAATGTATATGATTCATTAATAGTTTAATAACAATTATTTCACCATTATATTGGAGGTTAACATACCCTTAACCATGTAGAATTACAAGTTATGGGTTTATTTCACAATCTCTTCATTATCTAAGGTTGTTTATACATAATTATCTATTGAGACCTTTTTATCATCCAGATCCATGTTTCATAAAAATTTATTTCAAATAATTCTTAATATTTTATAGACTATGGATTAATTTAATTTATACCCTTGTTTGAGTTTTTATAGGGTGTTTATAAAGGTATCTTTCCATCGTTTTCCAAACAACGTCCTTTTTAACCTTTTTGACAGAATTAAGGTAAGATTGTTTTTTTAACTTATATGGCAGGTGTAGATATTTTCTGCCATTATAAAATCTTCGAAGATTCCATTAAAATATTATAAGAATATTTTCAAATTAAATTTTTTCTTTTATCATTATGTAACTTTTAAATGATTTCAAAAAAGAGATATTTCTCTCAAATATGTATTATTTCATCTATGTCAACATCCCTTGATGGATTTGAAGCTTATTTCTTGTTTATTTATTATTATTCCAAACTACCATATTATATTGATGGTTGTGTGATATGATTGACTGTGGATGTGTTATTTTTATACAATTCATGGTTTATGGACAATGTATTCACATTTCGTATGCTAGTTTTAATAAGACTGTTTATGTTATGTTTAAACCTGATCATATGAGGAATGAATTGGACATAATAAGTTACTAGTGGAGCCTGCTATAGCTCCTCGATGCATCAGTATATCTTGTGAGACAAAGTAGTGTCTTGTGACAAGGCCTTGACAAAATTTTATTTGTAGTCTTGGCACGAGGCCTTGAATTTGTGGTTATGATAGTCTGGCATTATACATTCCATCATTATGAAAGTGGTTATTATTATTGCATGTGATTATTTAACTAGTATAATATCCATGTGAAGAATTAAATTAAATTATTTCAATTTATTTCTGCCATATCATGCTTATATTCATGATTAAAAGGATTTTTTAGTTATACATTACTTAATGTTTATGCTTATTTATGAATATTTCTGCTATATTATTATTCCTACTGGGAATCTGAGCTCACCCCTTTATATGTTCTATTTTTCCCATGATGTGAAAAAGTATTTTATGAATGACATGGAGGGAAAGTATACAGGGATATGAGTTTGGATACAATATGTTGTTATAGTTTTCTCTTTATGATGTAATGTAAACCTTATGATTGTATCTATTGTTTCCAAGGATACTAAACTAATGGGTCTTTCGATATTGAATCATTTGTGATCCTGCCAATGATATGTAATAATGCACTGACTCTGGGTAACTGGGGTTAGCGCATTACAAACATCATATCAAATGGAATTGGATTCTCAAGAATTCAAAAGCTATATGATACTTATTCAATGTACTAAGAGGCTAGATAGAGATTCCCAATGATCATGTATTTTATTAAAAAAAATATGTTGTCATGTTGATAAGAAAATTTGGAACAGTATTCAATGAATTAAATATATATGAAATCAATGTTATAATATTTTATTATTTATGGTAATGAAATCCTAGAATTTGATTTGTGAATTCTATGAATGGATTCTAATATTTATGTTTGATTATATGTCATTTATCTCTGTAAAATAATTTGTTAAGAAATGAGTCGTATATGGTGGGATGTTTTTATTGAAATTATTATGATAATTATTATAATGTATATCCTGAGTTAATTATTGTGGGTGTAAATCAACTAGATCTAAATAAAGGTCGTGGGAAAATATTTTTCTACTACTACATTAGATTTTGGTTCATAAATTTTTTCAGTCAAAGTTATATCACATATTTATTTCAATAATTACATATCATTGTTTGACTTTGTATGTTCTAATTATTTCATTTCTATGAAATTCTCAGGTATATTGGGAATATCACCACACGAAAAGAGGATAGAACTACAGGTTTTAACATAGGGTGGAAAAATTAATGATTCCATTATTTATAAAAATATTAATTTTGTATTTTCTTTGATTTTCATTCCTATTGTAATTTTTGAACTAGAAATAAAATGCTTCAATATTATTCATGGTGAAGATTGGATTTGTGATTATAATTATTTGGTAGAATGGAGGGATTAGAATGTTATTTTCATTGATTAAATTTGTTTAAAAACATTCCATGACAGTGATAAATTCGTTAAATATAATAGTGAAAGATACATTTTTCATACTACTAAAATTAATAAAACAATCCAAATTAGTTGTTATATTGTAGTGAATGAATATACAATTTTATTTCATGATGATTTTCCTAGTGTTATTATTGATTGAGAGGATGAGTTTAATGTTAAATTAGTGCATAAATATAAGCTAGTTTCTAAAACACATTTTCAACTACCTCAATTGAATCATTAAGAACTGAAATTGAATTTATGGAGTTGTTATATACATGTTTATTTTGAATAGGATCTTCAAGATAGGGTTCTCTAGTTTCTTTTTTAAATAATAACTTGGTTTAATGAGCCTTTTAATTGAATATATATCCTTGAATAACATCATATTTAAGAACAATTATTCATGCAAATACAGACACGCATATATATATATATATATAGTAGCTCAAGATTTCATATTTATTCACATGGTTTTCTAGAGTATTACATATAATCATTTTATGGTAATTAGGGATGAAATTACCAAGAAAACTTTTTAGTCTAGTTTTTTACACTATTTGTTGTTAGTTATTAAATTTTATTATAATTCATATATTATATTTATTTACATCATTAATAGTGTTTTTCATTAATTTAAGGAAATTTTTGTGGTTGTACTTATTAATGATTTTTTTTATAAATTTAAAAATTTACAAGTTACATAAAATACATCCCAAGATTCATTTTAATCCCATAAAAAATTAAGAACATAGGAAGTATATAACTTATACATTATTTTTGAAAGATGATTCATTCATTGAACATAATTTACAATAAAATGGAATAATTTTCACACCATCTCAAATAGTTTTTTGAAGTATATACAACACTGATAAACATCACATCGATTAAAACATTTTAATCTATTATTTAATTGTTACTTGGTTATTTTCTATATAAGTTTTCAGCTTTCTATCTGATAGATAATGATAAATAGAAATTGAGTTAAAATAATTTTGAATATAGAGTGTGATTGTATTTTTTAACGAACTAAAAAATAAATTTTTTCAATACTCTATTTATGACCCTATCTTCCATAAATGGAGAATCTTTCATATAAAATTATTCAACTTTGAATGAAATTGTTTCTGTCCTAATATTTAATGATTAGGTAATTTATTATGCTTACCTAAATAAAACCCTCATGGATTAAATTTCAATTCACATGATGTAAGATTACTATTTAAGTATATTTTCAATAAAAATTTAGAGAAGTAATTTTATGGTGTAAATTTTGAAATTAATGATAATAAAAAAATGTTTAATGTATATATTTAATATTATATTTTTGATCATGGGACTAATAGGTTAGCTAGAAGTTATCAATGATTTTTATTTCTTGATAAATTAACATCCTTGAAGAAAAATTTAAATGTTTGTTTGATTCTTAAAAATAATAACAAATTAAATGTATAATATTTGGAGTTTGAGTCTGTGGATAATGATTTGATGAATTTTTTTATTGAAGTGTTGGATGCATGAAAACCTTATTGCATCAGGTTTTATAGTAGTCAAATTTGTCAGAATGTTTAGGAATTATAAAAAAGGGTGATCAATATTTTCATGAAAATGTATAATCTAATAGTATAGAAATTTATTATGAATTTAATATTGATAATGATTATGTTTTTATGCATGGAATAAGATTATATGTGCCATTTCATTAATTGTTGAAGGTAGATCAGTTGAGTAATGTTCATAGTGAATTTTTATGAATTTATTTGGGAACCATTAGGATATAATGATACATTATGGTGAATTTGTTGTGTTATGAAATGAGATTATATATTTCATACCATAACATGAAGTGATTTAATTTTTTAAAGATTAAATAATAATGATAATTTCCAAAATAATGCTTCAACATTTTCTAGTGCCAAAGTAGAAATTTATAACTATATCTATATATTTACTGATTATATTACAAATTAAATATCAAGGTGGCAGTGAGATATATTTTTATTAGTGTTTAATTAAATAAATCATTACATTTACATCTAATTATATATATATTGTATTTATATCCAATTTAATAACTAGAATAATTGTGATTATCAGGTAACATGGAGTGCCTCTATAAATTTTTTTGACTATGATGTCTGATTTTCTTATTGTTTTTATAAGGGTTTAATTAAATAATTTGGATCAAAATTAAATATTAGTGCATCTTTTCATCCACAAAATGATGGTCAGTGTGAGATGACAATTTATACATGAAAGATAGACTTCATTATTGTTCAAAGAATTTCTATGGATGTTGGGATCCCATGTTTCATTGGATTATTTTTATCAGAAGAATAATTTCTAATCTAATATAGGTAATGAAACATTTAATATAATATATAAAATTCCACGTATATGGTAATATGTTTGGGATGGTGTATGGGAAATGAAGATGACAGGATTAGATTTGGTATAAAAACTGGGTCAAAAGGTGTTGTTGATTCAGAAACAAATTATAATTGATTAGACTAGCAAAAAATGTTATATAGATATCCTGATGAAATATCTTTCTATCACGGCAGGTGGTAAGGTTTTTAATTAATTAAATAAATTGAAACTTGTGATTAGTTTTGGTTAAAAGGGTATGACAATTATACTGTGGGGGAAGGAAACATCTACATGTTTAAAAAGTAAATATGATTAAAATGATAAAATTTCCAATATTGGGAAATAATACAACCCATGTAATGATAAAATTAATCATTTTCATGTTTTTGTCATCATAAACATGTTACATAATTTTTTTATTTAAAAGTTTATAATTTAAATTAAAATAATTTATAACAAGGTTTAAATTAAAATTATAATTAACAAATTTATATTTTAAAATATGACAATGTAATTTAACTTGTAGGATTATTACATAACAATTTATTCAGGATAATAAAATTGAATTTTTTATAAAATATTTAATTTTTAGTGAAGTGAATATTGGGTACTTGTTTTGTAAAAAAGGCATTTCCTTTCAACAAATAATGTGATTTAAAAGTAGAATAATTTTTTCTATGATTTAAAAAAACATAAAATTCAATAGATATATTAAATACACATAAATTAATTCTTGTTAAACTTTATATTGAAATGTAATATTTTATTTTTTCGGTTAAAAATGTATTTTTATAAATATTGTTAGTAAATACATATTGTTTTCCCATTTTAATTAATTAAAATAGTTATTAATTAGGAATGGTTTAAATAGTATTTATATATTATATATCATTACATATTAATTTATTCTTATATAATAATTATTAGTAATCATATATTTAATATAAAATAACTTTTTTCAAGAAAAAACACTTCCTGATAAACCATATTGTCATCGCATCTGTGATTTTTGTTTTAAAATAATTTTTTCAATTACCTTGAATTTTATTTTGAAAAATAGATTATATATTTTTAAGAATAATTTTCTCTTTAATAATTTCATCATAATTAATCATCATAATTAATTTTGAAAATATTAAAAATTAATTAGAAAAATTATGTCAAAAAAGGTTTACTTAGGGGTTATACCAAATTTATAAGGGGTAATATAAACTAAAAATCAGTTCAAAATATATTTTATATAAATATTTATACAATTAAATTTATTAATTAATTTATTAGTTCATTTATTACCTAAATATAATATTAAAATAGTGGGTAGAACTTATTATTTTAAAAAATTAATGTTAGGCCTTTCACCTTACATGGAAATAAAAAATCCTCCATGATCATATTATAACCATAAAACCCATTTTTTAATAAATTCCTACATAAATTATAATAATACACCAATATTTCATTTTATGTTATTTCCATTAATGTAATACAGTATCTTGGACTACACACAACGCCGAGTTCGAGCGCACCATGACCTATCAAACTAGCCATTTAAAAACTGATTATGAATATTAATAACCATATTTTTAAATTTATGTATATACCATATAATCTTAACATCCATCTTTTGTGTTTCTTAGACATAATATAAGAAAAAATTCAATTTTTCAGATAAAATGTATATTTTTAAAAAAATTGCAATTTGTCTACTTTTAAATGGAGAACCCTTTACAAATGCAATATTTTACACTTTTGTATATCCTATTTTACACAATAAAAATCGTATTTATAATCGAATCATAAAAAATTTACAATTGGTAAATTTTTGGTATTTTTATGATAAAATTCTTTTTTAATTAATAGTGAAAAGTGCTATAGTTTAATTCAACAGAACCTTTTAATCGAATTTTTTTATATTATTAAATTATATTTTTAATAGGATTTAAAGTGTAATTAGATAGTTTTTTTACCCTTTAATCCAATGTTGGTCATTGTAAGTAAATTCACATTCAAATTGGACATAAACAACTGTCAATCATTTGAAAGTTATAATTTTGTAAAAACAATCTTTTTGTTTTGTCCGTGGGAATTATTTTTACATTAATTAATAAAACTTCTATGTTTTTAAATATGTAAACATGGCATCAATTTTGAATTCAGAATATCAAATACATATTGGGCTTAATTTTTGGTATTTCTCTTTAAAACTTCAATTATTGATAAATAGTGAAATCACAATGTTGTAGTTAAAAATCCGACTTTTTCATTTAAATGAAATTTCACCACTTCTATGAATTTAATTTCAAAATTCAGACATTCATGGTTGTTATTAGTAATAACAATATGGTTCAATTATATATAAATAATTTTTTGTGAATGGTAACTTTTGACTTTTATTTACCACAGCTAAAGGTAAATTTTTTAATTGAAGGTCAAAAAAATATAATAATAATACAAAATTACCCTAAAACTAGTCCTAAACTTATTGGATGTGCCATAGATGACCGTTAACATCTTTGGGTCAATTTTTGAACACCACAGATCCACTTAAGAGTTTTAATGACAATTTATTTTAATTATCTTAAAGTAGAGGCAAAAATGACATAAACAAATATAGTTTAGTGAATTAAATTTTATAAGGGGTTATATAACATATCTATTCGACTATAAATATTCTGTTGAAATATAAAAAGACTTCCTACATCATGGTATTTTTTTCCATAATTTTTAGACATCAAATAAATAATATTATTTATGACACAAAAATGATGTTGTGTTTACCTCATTAAGGAATGATTTAAATAAATAATATTTTATAGATTATAAAATTATCCAAAATATGTCCAACTCTTATTGGATGATTTTGTTTCGAACATCAGTCATCTTATATTGGAATATAATTATTTTTTAACTTTTTTAAACAGAAAATCATTATATTAAAAATAACATTTTCACACTTTCCTAAAGAGCCCCTCTTACCCCTTATAAAAATCTTTCACCACTAACTCATTACCCACACCTTACAATCCCATTGTATCAACAGATCTCTACCCAAATAAGATATCAATAACGCTCAATTTTACCAAGGAGCCTTCATTTAGGTATAAGACACATCAAAAAATATTTTTTCATCAATCCAAAGGGAGTTACCCAATTTTAAGGTTACGTCTTCCCTGAAGATCTCTAATTTTATTTTAATTCTCCAACCACATAAACTCTTTTCATTACATTATTTTATAACAAAATCATTATCCTCAAAATATTAGGTCGTTTTTATAATACGTATTTGACCTACAACTTCAAACACATCAGTCTAATGGGAAAATAAAATACTGTTTCTATTGATGGTAAAATACCGCCTCACTAAATGATGATTGTTCAATTATCTCCTAGTACCACATGTGGTGGAAATTATTATGGAATTATATTTAAATATTATATATTATGTTTATGTTTCTTTATTCTTATGTAATTTTCATTTACATGCATACCTTTATACATTCTAGTATGTGTAAACACAATAATTTCTTTTCAGGGAGTGAAGACTACTGCCACCTAAAGGTGATATGCTTTGTTCATGACATAAATTGAATGTTAAAAGTATTGAGTTAATTAAATTATGTAACACATATAACATATGATATTATACTTGAGTTATTATATAAATATGTATCATTATGTTTTAATTTCATTAAATATGAAATATAAATTAAAGTAGCGTTCATGCGTAATTACGGATTACCGTCTCCATGAACGGTGATTTTCATTTCTTATATAAAAATATCATGAAATAATTATAAATAAATATATATATATTGGAAATATATGATATAAATTAAATTTAAATCATGAATATGATATTGAATATAATAGATTTTTTGACCACCTGGATAATGTGTAATTATAAGTAGTTCATTTTTTACTCAAGTAAAAAATATCAACAAAACAACAATTATTAATTTAAATGATTACATAATGTTGATAACAATGTAATAAGTGAAATAAAAGGGATAATAAATTTTAAATAGGTTCTTATGGAATTAGAAATTAACTTTAGTTTATTATTCCAGAGATTGAAGAACGAATGTGTCTAGTCAGACATGAGGTAAGGGGATTCCTATGTCACATTTAATTCTATGAGATTTCCATTATTAGACACTTATTTATTTAATGTGGTCTATTAGGAACATATATTTGATATATATTATCATTATTTTCTTCATATTCAAGGAATTATGTGATTAATTTGGTGGTTATTAACTTTTTTTCATATGACTCAATTGATTACAAAAAAGTAAGGGTTTTTCATCTCACTTTTTAATCGTGTGAGATTCATTCTATATTGGCCACTATTTTATTTTTTGTGGTGTATTTACAACACATGATTGTATTTTTGGTATAATATAATCTAAATTATGGTCATTTAAATGTTATTTGTATGGTCCTTCTTTCATGGGGTGTATATTTCATAGGTTACAAAATTGATAATGGAATATCAAATTCCAATTTCCACTCATTGGGCTTTAGGCATACATCGTTGATTATTTTACTCCATGATTAATTATAGAATCACTATTTATTATTAATGTAGTAATTTATACTCCCCTATGGGTGGATATTCTTTTGATACACATATTAACTCCATTTATAATTTCTCATGTCATTGATATAAACTTGATAAGAGTACTCTTAACTGAATTTACATTCATTGGGATAGACATCCATGTCATTGGGGTTGTTTTTACCAGAATATGTGTGACTTTCCTCTGATTGATTTAAACATAATATCCAATCATATAGAGTGTATATATATTTTTCACACATAATTATGTCATCGATTTATCCTTAACCATATGATACAGTCATTATAAGGTACATTAACTCAATTTACATTCCAATGATACATCTTCGTTGTTCTGCACCAATTCACTTTTATATGGTGTATATATTGTACATTGACATAGTTTATCATGAAATACTTTATTATAATGATATTATAATTTTTTTATTACCTCAATTATTTTTATTCTAGCATCTCTCATTTGGATAGAAACTATAACTAAAATATCATTTGTAAATATTTGAATGATTTATTCTTATAAATATTTCTCATTAAGGTCCAGGTTTTTTCAATGGTTTTATAAATTAATTTATAAAGGTATTAGTTTTATAAAATTAAAATTCCTTTTAAATTTTCAACATGGAATGTGACACATTTATTTAAAAATATATTTTAAATGGATTCGTGATAAATATTGAGACTTTTATATGTTTGCAATAAAAAGGTGGATATTTCTCTCAAATAATTTGAAGAATATTTTCATATATGTCAATATAGTTCATTATTCATGATTGTGGTTAATCTATTAGAATATAATCATTTATATTGGTTTGAATGAGTTATTTTTTCGTGCTGATGTTCTATTTTTATACAATTCATGGTTTCTGGTTAAAATTTTTACATTTTGTATGCAATATTAAATACAAATGTTTAAAATATGTTTCAAACATTATATATGAGGAATTTATTGGACTATGTAAGTGACGGGTGGATCCCACTATAGAGCCTTGATACATCGGTAGGTCTAAGGAGAAAAACTAGTGTCTTGGAACAAGGTCTTGACAAAATCTTATTTGTATTCTTGGCATGAGGCTTAGAATATGTGGTTATAATGTCTGGAATTGTGTATACCATCATTATTAAATTACGTGTTGATATTTCATGTGGTTATTTGACCAGTAGAATACCCATGACTATTTTTTTTATGGAAATATCTACTCATCTCATATTCCTTCCCTAAACTATTCATGTTTATTATTTCTAATTGAACGTGCTTTCAATTATTCACCACAACTAATGTTTATGTAATCTTCTTCTGAATTTATTACTCTTAATGAGAATCTGAGCTCACCCCTTTTGTATGTTTAATTTTATCTCAGATTCAATGTTGAATATTTCAATTAAACTTTAGGAATACGCTTAGGGCTATAAGTGTTCTCAAAGGAGACACAATGTTGTTTCTTTATTTCACTATGTAATGTAACACCTATGTATGTATCTAGTACTATACAGGCTACTAAACTGATCAGTATTTCGAGACATGATTCCTTGTATCATGCTAATTTTATGTAGTTATGCACCGGATCCAGGCTCCTGGGGTCAGGGAATTACAGTTGGTATCAGAGGAAGTTATGTACAAACCATAGAAGCTAGATTTTGAAGTAAACTGATTAGAAAAAAAGTACCCTAAAATAGAACATGAGGATTAGTATAAAATAATATAAAAAAATTTAAACATTAATTGGGATTTCCAAACAATACATCCCTATCTGGATATGAGCAGGTAGAGGTGGCTCTGGAACAGATGTACCTAGGTTTGAAATCACAAACAAGGAGTTTCAGGCTTGAAAAAGGGTATCTTGGTACATGAAAACGGGCCTTGTTTCACTCTTGGTCACGACACTCTTGAGGGATATTCTTAGGATAATTCACATTTTCATTACAAACCAATATGATGTATTTTAAATTAATATTTTAATAAATAAACATGGTTAATCCTAATGTTTTTTAGATTGAAAATATTGTTTCATCATATTATTTAAATGATTTTATGACTATTGGTACTCACACATTGTTTTCTATTTTTAGTCAATGGATGGATTCCTAGTAATTCATAGTAACATTTAACATGATGTACAAGGTGGAAACAGTAGTGTAAATGAAATCCAAAATGGAATGTTGATAGGCATAAAAGATATCATTTTCATGATGATGTTGTTTTCCAATAATTTGATCAATAACATATATATTTACCAACTATATGACACAGAAATGAAGATAGAGGAGGTTAATGATAATAGATCCAGTAGTGGAGACAATTGAGAAAAGAATTCTCATTTTCCATTATGCAGGAAATGTGGACGGAGACACCCAGAAAAGTGTCTTATGGGAACACCGAAATTTTTATGTGTGGGAAAGAAGGAAATAAATTAAATAATTGCTGAGAAAAAAATAATATTAATGTAAATGAAAATTAGAATGATCTCAATAGTACATTTACATTCATTTTCCAAAAATGTAGGGGACCTTGGCATCACCAGAGTGAATTCCCTATTGTATAGGTCAACCTCTAGTTCAAAGAAGAACCTATGTGAAAATTAATGGATGGAGAAATGTTTAAAAATATGGGATTACTTTAGAAGTATATTATCTTGTATGTGTAACCATACAGTTTGATATGTGAAAAATCTATTTGAGGAAGAATTTTATTTTCTTTTGTGGATAAATTTTTAAAGAAAAATTTGGATTTATAGGAATCTTTAGTTTGAGGAAATTATATGTTATTAATTTTGGGGATGAAATCTCGAGGGATGAGATAACATTTGTGGTTAAATTATGTTATGGTTAATTTGAGGAATTTTTCTCATTTTGGGAATGTTATAAAATATATTTTTCGAAAAAGGGAAACATGAAGACCATGTGACAACCCGTTGCTTCAGGAAATGCAGTGGGAATCGAACCCACCAACAAAGTGAGATTTTGATTTACCTCCTACCACTGGAAAATGAGTAGTCCCTAGTTAGTGTGACTAATTATTTTTAGTTAAATGATTTTATTGATCAATAAAATGTTTATTTTGGATTCTAGGTTTATCAAATGAATATCCTTAGTATTGGAAAATGATTTATTTATTAAGTGATAAATATTATTTTGGAAGACATATTATTGATTGAGAACATTATACACCTTAGAAAAGAAGAATACTATGGGATTTCATTTTAGGATTATTGATAGTTTTTTTTATAGAGATTTAGGTTATTTATGGACATTATTATGAAAATTTGATATTAGATTAACTAATTTTAAGTATGTGACATTAAATGTAGTCGATGTTATTTAGAGATATAATATAATGTGGAAGACTAAGTAATCAAATTCTTCTATATTTTGGGATTCAATATTAGATTGGATTATAATGAAGAATTTTAAGGACAAATTATTCTTGAATTCTATTTATTAAACTTTGGTTATTGATACTTTAATTGAAGAAATTGATATTAGTATTTATTACATTAAAGTATTATACCTTTTGGTGATTATATAATATTTAACTAACCATTTTGGATTTAGTTAATCAATTAAGACAATGGAAATATATATATATATCCCTTTTTGGTTCATTTGATTAGCAAGAAGTTGATTATAGCACTTCATGTGTTACCAATTCATCTTGAATAATCATCATTTGGAAAAAAATACGAGTTAGATGAAGGAATTTATTAAAGGATGAAGCTCTACTTAAAAAGTAAGTATATCTCTTTATGTTATTAGTCAATATCATAAATAAATTCCTCGACATTATGAAATTCATATTTAAAAAAATGTTTTCTATTTACATTTTCTACTAGGAAACTAAAGACAATTTATACCATCAGAAGATTGTGGTTTTCTTGATGTTAACATTATCCTGATCATGTTTTCTATCACTCTC
This sequence comes from Viscum album, assembly GCA_963277665.1. NCBI lineage: Eukaryota > Viridiplantae > Streptophyta > Magnoliopsida > Santalales > Viscaceae > Viscum > Viscum album. The sequence goes on from OY728146.1 coordinate 1,299,458,853, forward strand.
CATTAGAACATAACTCTTAGTTTATCTTATATATCTATGTTTTCATACATGGAATCCTAGTATGGGTTATCTCAGGTAACCGTTGTACTTATCTTTCCTTCTTTTAAAGTGACATATTTATAGACACTTTTTCTTGATTTGGGACATTCAATGAAGTTCCCAAGCCCAATTTTAACATTTCATGGACTCAATTTCTAAATGGGGGTAATAATGAAACACCCCATTATTTCATAGTAAGTTATTTCCTTTAATGTAATTCAATAACTTGTGCTACACGCAACACCGAGTTTGAGTGCACCACAACCTATCAAACTAGCCATTTAGAAAGTGGTTATGAATTGTAATAACCACATTTTGAAATTTATATATATCCCATTAATTTTAACACCCATATTTTGTGTTTATTGGAAATAATATTTGTAAAAAATCAATTTTTTAGATAAAAGAACTTTTTTTCAAAAAATGCGGGTTATCTCCCTTTTTATGGTGAAACCTTTATGAATCCAATATTTAACAATTATATATGTTCTATTTGACAAAATAAAATTATCACTTATAACTGAAATATCAATATTTACATTGGGTAAATTTTTTGTACTTTTCAAAAAAAATCATTTTTTAATGAATAGTTTATAATAGTATATTTTAATTCAAAACTACCATTTAATATAATTTATTTATATTGTTATATTATCATTTTAATTTTTTTAAATTTTAATTAGATAATATTTTTACCATTTAATCCAATTATTTTAATTTTAAGAAATTTCACTTTGAAATTGGACATAAACAATTGTCAATCTTTTGATATTTATTATTTATTAAAAACATGCTTTTTGTTTATACAGAGTGAATTAATTTTAATTAAATTAAAACAACATCTATGTTATGAATTTGATAAAATAGACATCATTTTTTAATTCGGAATATAAAATATAACTTATGCTGAATTTGTGGTATTTTTCCGAAAAACATCAATTTTTTATGAATAGTGAAACCACTAAGTAGTAGTTAAAAATATGGATTTTTAATTTAAATGAAATTTAACCGCTTCTGTGAATTTATTTCAAAAACCCAACCTAAATTTTTGTTATTAGAAAGTTAAATATTGATCAATACGATGTAAATAATTTTTGGTATATAGTAACTTTTTACTTTTATTTACCACAGTTACTGATATATAGGGTAATTCAAGGTAAAGAAATATTATAATAATAAAAATTTATCTCAACACTAATCCTAAACATATTATATGAGTCATGGAAGACCATGGGCATCTTTTGGTTGATTTTGGGACCCCATGAAGAAACATAAGAGTGATAATGACACTTAATTTTCATTAACGTAAATTAAAGGCAAAATGACATAAACAAATATCTTTTAGTAAAATAATTTTCACATGGGGTTATATAAGTTATCATTTTGAATATTATTATTATTTTTAATACTATATATATTTCCAAAAATGTTTATTTTTATTTTTTTGTCATCATAAATGTATGATTATTTATTACCCAATAATGATGTGGTTTTTAACTCATTAATGAATGATTTAAATAAATAAGATTATAAAGATTAAAAAAATATCCAAAACCTATTTAATTTGTATTCATTGATTTTATTTAAACCATTATTCATCTTATCATCGACTATAATTAGTTTTTAACATTTAGATACTGAATATCATTATATAATAAAATAACATTTTCACTAATTCCTAAAGAGCCCCACATCCCCCTTAAAAAAGACCTCACTTATAACACATTACTCACACATCTAAAGCGCCATGGATCATCTATCCTCTAAAAAAAGCTATGTAAATCCCCCACCCTTACACTTATGAGAATTAAATTGGGTAGAAGGAACATTAAGAAATCCTTTTGGTTCAATCCAATGGGAGTTACACAATATTTATGTAATGTCTTCCCTAATGTTCTATTATTTTATTTTACTTCTCCAACCCCCTAAAATATTTTTATTAAATTATATTATAAAAAACAAGTATAATGAATATAATAGGTGTTTTTATGGGAAATATTTGGGATACACTTACACACACCTCCATATAATGGGAAACTAACATACTATTTTTGTGGGCGGTGAACTAATGCATCACAAAATAATGATTGTTCAATTATCTCTTACCGCATATTATAGTGGCCATAATGATAGAACTGTATTTATATATGATATATATAATGTTTATTTTTTTTTCTATGATTTATTAATTTTCATATAACAACATACATTTATGCTTTAAAATATGCAAGAACACAATAATTTCATTTGAGGAAGTGCATACTACCACCCCCTCAAGGTGATATGATTCGTTCATGACATACATGGAATGTATAAATTATGGAGTTAATTAAATTATATAAGAAATATATCATATTATATTATTATTTAATTATAACATAACAATGTATCATTAGGTTTTCACATCATTAGACATGAAATGGAAATGAAAGTTGCGTTAATGCGTACGTACAGCTTACCGTCTCTATATACATTGCATTTTATTTATAATATCCAAATATCATGAACTAATTTTATATATATATATATATATTGGATATATATGATATATATTATATATAAATCATTAATATGATACTGGAGATAATATAATTTTGACCACATGGACAATGTGTAATTATAAGAAGTACATTTTTGACTGAAGTACAAAATATTGACAAAACGACTATTATTAACATAAATGATTATATAATGTTCATGAAATGGAAATAAGTGTTTTAAATGGAATAATAAACTTAAAAAAGGTTCATAAGAAATTATAAATCACCTGTAGTTTATTATTTAGGAGATTAAAGAATGAACAAGTCAAGTCAGGCATGAGGTATGGGGTTTCTTATCTCACTTTTAATTCTGTTTGATATCAATTATTCGCCACTTATTTATTTCATTTTGTGTATAGTGTAATGAAAATTGATATATATTATCATTATTATCTTTATATTCATGTTATTATGTGATTTATTTGGTTTTTATTAATGTTTTCTCATATGACTCAATTGATTACTACGAAGTAAGGGTCTTTCAAATCACTTTTTATTGCCATGAGATTCATTATATATTGGAAACTATTTATTTTTGTGTGTTGTATATACTACACATGATTTTATTTAGGGTTTAATATAATATAATTCATATGTATTTACATTTAATTGTATGATCCTTCTTTCTTGGGGTGTATGATACATAAGTTACTAAATTGATAAGGGAATTTCAAATTTCTATTTCCACTCATTAGTATTTACAGATACATCATTGATTATATTACTCTAATATTATGTGTGGAATTAGTATTTTTTATTTATGTAGTAATTTTAAATCCCCTTTGTGTGCATATACTTTTTATACACATAATAAATCCATTAATAATTTCTCATGTTATTAATATTAATTTGATAAGAGTAATCTTAACTCAATTTCTTTTCATTGAGTTAAACATCCAATTCATTGGTGTTGTTTTTTCAAGTATTTTTTATTAATGTCCTTTGATTGATTTACCCTGAATATCCAATCATATTGAGTGTATTTATATTTTTCACATATAATTATTTCCTTAATTTATCTTTAACCTATGAATACAGTCATTATAAGGGACTTTATCTCAATTTACATTCCATTGAGACTTCATGTTGTTATGCACGAATTCCCTTTTATCAGGTGTATATACTTTCCTTTGAAATAGTATATCATGAAATAATTTATTATCATGATATTATAATGTGTTTATTTCCTCAATTAAATGTATTTAAGTGTCTCTCATTTGGTTAGAAACTCTCAATAAAATATCATTTTTAAATGATTTAATGATTTATTCTTCAAAGAAATTCACATTAAAGTCCATGTTTTAAAAATGGTTTTGAGGATTTATTTATATTGATATTAATGTTTTAAAAATAAAAATCTGTTTTAATGTTTGAATGTTTTATGGGACACTTTTATTCAAAAATCTATTTTAAATGGATTCTTAATAAATTGAGTGACTTTTAAATGTTTTCCAGAAAAGGCGGATATTTCTCTCAAATAGTTTGATGATTATTTTCGTCTATATCAATATCCATGATTATTCATAATTTAGGCTAATCTATTATAATAAAATATTCCATATGGTATTGAATTAGTTATGTTTGACTGTGGATGTGATATTTTTATACCATTCATGATTTGTGGTTAATATATTGATATTTTATATGCTAGGTTTAATAATAATGTTGACATTATGTTTCAACCTTTTCATATGAGGAATGCATTGGACTTAGTATGTTATGAGTGGAGCCCTCTATAGCTCCTCGATGCATCAGTAGGTCTCATTAGACAAACATGTGTCTTGGAACAAGGCCTTGAAAAAATCTTATATGTAGTCTTGGCCTGAGGCATTCACTATGTGGTTATGATGTTTAGAATTATGAATTATATCATTATGAAATTAGGTATTAATAGTTAATGTGGTTATTATACTAGTAGAATACCCAAGACAATGTTTAATTATGTAATTATTTACTCATCAAATATTCCTTCCATAATGTGTTCATTTTTATTATCTGTAAAGGAATGTGTTTTCAATTATTCACCATGCCTAATGTTTATGTTATCTTCCACCTAATTTATTACTCTTACTGAGAATCTAATCTCACACTTATCTTATGTTTTATTTTTACAAGGATGCAATGAAGTATATTATGATTAACCACCAAAAATACACTATGGGATATAAGATTGTTCTATAAAGACACAATGTTGTTTTTTTATTTCACGAAGAAATGTAAAACTTATGTCTGTATCTAGTAAATCCAAGCCTACTAAACTGATCGGTCTGTCCGGACACGATTCCTTGTATCAGTCCAATGTTATGTAGAAATGCACCGACTCTGAGTTTCTGGGATCAGAGTGTTAAAATTACCAATATAAATTATCTCAGCATTGAATCTTGTTTTTATATATATTCATTCATGATATAATTTTGGTATATTAAAAATTTGGAGCACTTAGAAGAGGTAAAATTTATAATACTGTGTTTATAATTTCTTCTTCTTACTCATTCATAAAATATTAATTCATACATATTTTATAAAATAATTATCTCCCATGTATTTAGAATTTATTTTTTTATGTTAATAAGCAATATTCATATCATATTCCCTGAAATGGTAAAGGATCAGGTTGCTCATTCATACACTAAACTACCTCCCGATGATCTGATGTAAATCATTTTACATCCACACCTCTCATGGTTGGGTATAGTGATATATATATATATAGTACAGATTTTATATTAATTAAATTATTTTACCCATAGAATAATTAATTAATATAAATATTTCATACATTCCATTAGATAAGGGATACAATAATGTTGTTTGTGTGTGTGGAAAACAACTTTCTCGAGAATCAATGTGATTCATTTTTACCAAAAACATTACATGTAATTTAATAAGAATATATTTAATGAATATAAGTGATATGAATTACATAATTAAAATAATAATTAAATATTTATCATTCTTAAAATTTTATATAACATTATAATTCAAACAATTTCACTCCCAAAAAAATTAAAACATTTTTTTATATGTGTGGACTACCGCCTTCTTGATGGGATATGACCATCCATTCATCCCCAGACCCCATTAATTATATATTTAATTATATTAAATTATATTATATACTATATTTAATTTTATAATAATATTTGAAAAATATTATATCCCTTACTATATTTCATTAATGATCAATGAATAATGGAAACGTTACTAGTTTGTACAGATGACCTACAGTATCTAAGATAAACATTTACATGATTTCTCAAAACCCACATTATTGATTTGTTTTAAAAGAATAATTTATTTAATAAATTTATAATTACATTTTTTTTATTATTCATGATATGTTTAAATAATGACATAATTAATCGTATTTGACCAACTGATGTCATTTTTGACACATAATCCATATATCATTGAAACAACTAACATAAAGTTAATTGACTATATAATCATATATAACATGGAATTAAATGTATGAAATAAAAAATTATATTAAAAATGGTTATTAATAGAGTATATAATTAAAATAAATTTGTTACTCATGAACATAATGAGTACACATGATGAGTTGGAGTCATAGTATGAAACTCTATATCATTCTCCTTTCCATGTGGAATATTTTAATCTCTTTATGCCTATAATATTTATGTGATTTATATAAATAATCTATGAGGTTTTATATCATTAATTAAAATATTATAAAGGTATTTAATTATTTTTTGATTATTAGTATTTTTTTAGTTATTATTCTATAGATGATTTAAATGCGGTAAGTGACTTTTCATTAAAATATATGTTTGAATTTATTCATTCTATGTATATTTTTATTTCATGTCCATTTTCATAAAATTTAATTATTATGGACATGAGTGCTTTATAAATAAAATTTTCCTATTTTTTCAATGTTCTACAGTAAAAGGGAACGATTTTATGAACTATTTTACTATAATTACAAATGAAAAAAAATTAATTTTCTAATTTATCGAATATGGTTAAAACAATTTCCCCAAACATAGACATTATTTGAAAGTTGGTTTCAATTTTATAATTTCATGTTTTACCCAAATAAAAAACCCTATTATTTTTTTTTAAATTTTTGTTATTGAAAAATAGGTTTTCAAAATGGAAGGATATTTTAATATTTGAAAATTATTTCATATGGGTTGAGATAACATTTTATTAATGTGATTATAAATATTTAGATCCTTTATGTGACCAAATTGTGTTATGGTTCTTTGAGATTATTTGTATTATGCGTTGTAACATTACAAATCATGGATGTGTGGAATTTTTATAATCCAAGGATGGAGGTTACGTTTTAAACCATTGATTTTTTGATCTATTATTAAATAACCACAAGGGGTTCTATGTTATCCCTCCAATGTATGGGGTATAAAATTTTACCATAAAATTATTCATTTATTAGAGTGGTATGTACAATTATATTCCAATATTCAAAAATTATTTACCAATTTTTTCTTCTGGATTAACTAATTTTCATTGAGAAAAATGATTGTGTGATTTTTATGATAATTTATTTTATTTCGTTGCCTCAATAAAATATGATATTAAGGAAAACATTTAATGGGTTTTTATTATTTCTTTACAATAATGGATTCCATATTTTTATATCCCTTAATATTAATTTTTATTTCATCCCATGTTTATAATTTATTTTTCGTAGGTTTTGATTTTTTTGGAATTAAAGAGATTTTTTTTTCATGATGTTTTTTCAGTAAAATAAATAGTGGTTCTTCTATAATTTTTTATATTCTGTAAAAATGGTTACGCATAAAAAGATTAAACATTTTATTATATTTTTATGATATATATTTTTAATTGAATAATTATCTTAAAATTTATACCGAAAAATATTCACATATAGGAAACATAATTCATTGAATAAATATAAAAAATATATAATATTTATGTTAAGTTCCTTATACAAAATTTTCCTGAAAATATATAATATTTAAAATTATTAAATAGGTCAATCATATAATGTTTTTTTAAATAATATATTTTTTAAAGTTATTGGATTAGAATGTATTCTTGTAATATATACATCAATAAAATAATTTCACCCCATTTAGATCATTTTCATCCATTAAAATTATCTTACATATTTCATTTATCATATTAATATTAATTGATTTTTTTAATATTCTCAAAAAATTATAATTAAAAGTTTAACAAAATAAATGGATATTCATTGTCATTTTTCAATAAATTGTTAAAAATTTCATTTAGAGGTACTTTTCTTCTATGTTTGAATCCTATATGAATTTTTATTATTCAGTGGGAATATTATTTTATGATACCAAATACTTTTTTGATGTAATATAATATTCATTATTTAATAATGATTCGGTGAAATTATTTCCATTCCAATTGGTAAATAAAGATAGATAAAACTAATATGAAACTAATTAATTTTCCATGGGTTATTCTATAATGGAAGGTCAATGTGTTGATGAAACACTTTTTCATTCCACAAAATATAATATAATGATATGTTTAATTAAAGGTGATCATATTGAATATATATTTATATAGGTTTCTTATTATGTGATGGGTGTTTCTAGAATTATATAACCGTATGTTTAATTGGGTTATGATAATAGGTTTTTGAAAATATTATGTGATTATAGATTTAACATGATTAATATTACTTCTAATATTATGGTGGTAATGACCATGTATTTATTTTCTATATGGTAATTTATCCACATAGATTTTCTTGGGAGTTAACCTTTAATACATAAATTATTTTTAATTATTATTATCTTTCCAAAAAAATAAATATTATTTTTAAGATATGTAATGATGGATAATGATTTATTAATGATTATTATGGAACATTTATGGATTATGTGTTTATATTAACAAATTTATGTACCATAGTTCATGATTATATACCACAAACTATTTTGGAATAATAATTTTATGTAATTGTATTTTTCTCAACCCAGTATACTTATCATATTCTTTGTAATGTCAATTGGTTTATATCCCATATCTTTACCAACACAGATCACCTAAAATCATCATTATTGATGTTTCCTATCCATAGGTTATAATGAATAGTTTTAATTAGTGTACATTTAATATGTATATCATATGTGAATAGCTATGTGGGGTATGATAAAGAAAATCCAAAAATGAAATAATTATATATAAGTTATTAAAAGACAATAATAATTTATTCTTTTTAAGCCTATATATTTTGTAAATTTAGTAATTATTCTCCTAAAATGATGAAACACAGATATATGAAATTCTTGGGTTGTGTTTGTGGGTATCATATAATGATTTTGTTATTTTATATGTTCATATTATGTAAATTATTTGAACGTAAAATGGTTATTTATATGTAATGGATAATAACTTAATTATGTTGTATCATTGAGATTGGTTGGTTATCTTAAAAAATTACATTCTTTTAATGATACTGTCAAGTTGATGAATCTATAGAATCGATAAACATATAATTAGCATCTAAAAAAGTGTTACATTAAGATCTATCTTTATTATCACCAGTGTGTGATAAGTGGGAGTAGGACTGCAATCCAACGATACACTCCCAATGATATTCTCTGATTATTTCTCATATTCATTTTTAACCATTATGATGGATTTTGAATAGTTCATGACCATCATTGGCCTAGGATAACCCTAAAGTGTCATATATGTCATATATAAGGTAAATATTATGACATCCTATGAATTATTTTTCATGATTAGACGATTACTGTATATGAATATTATATAATATATTATTTATTATTGGTAATAGAAAATTAATAAACCTCAGATCAATCATGTAAATTCTAATTATTATAACTAATTAAATAAATAATAAGATGACAAATATAATTTTTTAAAGATATGATAAAAAATAATTCAACCATCATTCCCATTTTATATTATGTTATGTGCAATTTAATGTTTGTTTTTTTATCGTAGAGATTGATAAAGGAAGAAAAATAGTCAATTGATTATTTTATTTATAAATTACCACCTTACTTATAAGGACCCGACATTAAACAATACATAATTTTTAGTTAAGTTAACAATTTAAATTGAGAATCTTTTATGGTTTAAATTTATAGATAATTTGACCATATATATTAAAATACATTTCAAAAAATTAAAATGTAGACACTTCTACCCAGTATACATTTATTAATAAAATAAAAAACTCTAAAAAACATGTCTAGTTCCATGTTTTAGAAATCATGACTTCTCTTTGATCTCGTCCTTGACCCCATTCAACTTTATGTCATGTGAAAAAATTACAAAACATAGTGTGAGAAAGAAAATTTTATTATGTGTTATTAAATAATGAAAAGAAGGATTAACCCATCAATAAATAAAAATCAATAAATCCAAACATCACAATCATAATATAAATCATAAAATTGTAAGATTTAAAAATAACACCTAGAAATCGTAGATCATAATGATAACTTATGAAATCCATATCATATTTACATTGTAAATATCATATCTACACAGAGAGTAAAATTGAAAAAACAATAATAGAATATTCCCTAAATATCTTATGAGAAATAATAATGTTTACTTCTGTAACGTTACCCAATGCATTTGGGAGATATCTCAGGCTCATACGCCCTAGGTTTATCATGAAACTAGCCATATACCTAAACAATTTCCAAAAACCATAACATATTCCTAAAACATAATTCCATCATAAAATAATCATAAAATTTCTGAATTGTGACCAAAATATACCATTTGCAGATATTGACATAATCAACACTTTATCAAAAAAAAATTAAAACCATTTAAAAATTTTTATAATGTGATTTTTGAATCAAAGTTTCCCATACCACATTGAATATTTTAAAGGAATTAACATTTTAAATCATTAATGGTCATATATATAAACCCTTAATATGATTTTTACAACACACACATTAATGAGAAATATTTAGAAAATTAAATTATTAAATAATTTTATAAGATATTTTAGATAGAGAGTTTCTATCAAAATGAGAGATACTTGAATACAAATAATTCAAGAATAACATTAATAAAATCTTATAATCTCATGAATAAAAGGATATTATGATTTAATATGTCAAAGGTAAGTATATAAATCATATAAAAGTGAAATGGTGTATAACAACAAATAATCCTCAAAGTAATTTAAATTGAGAATGTCCCTTGGAGATATCATATCCTTAGAATAAGGACAAATAAATGACATAATTATGTGTGAACAATAATAATACACACAATATTAGTGGATATTGCGTGTAAAAAATTCATAATACATTCCCACATATTCATAGCATGGCATAATCAAGATGTATTTGTTTAGCCCAAATAATTGAAATTTGATTAAGAAGTTCTCTTACAGAAAATCGACAGCCTAACTACGTCACATTAAAATTTAGAAAGTGATTTTATATTGGAAAAAATGTATTTCTTCAATTGGACATAATGTATTTAGCTCTATGGATATAGAGGAACATATCCCAACATAAGAAGAGCTAAATTAAAATACTTAACAAAGAGAAGTCTTTTAACAAGAGAATGGTGAAATGTTACCTTACCGATTTTTTAACATATGAAACATACACCCCATGAAAGACGTATAATTCATTGAATATGTAAATACTCATCTATTAAAGTATGTTACAGAAATTATACAATCATGGTTATTATATCCACCACACAAAATTATATAGTGGAAAATACAACATTAATCTCATGAGAATAAAAAGTGAGATGAAAACCCCTTACCATATTGTCATCAATTGAGTCATATGACCAAAAGTTAATAACCACTAAATGAGTAATATAATACCATGAAAAAAAATAAAATAATTAAATTATTTATCAAATGGATGTTATTAATACACCACATGAATTAAATAACTGGCCAACAATGGAAGTCTCATGGAATTAAATGTGAGATAATAAACCCTTTACCACGTTGTAATCAATCAAGTCATATGACCAAAAGATAATAACCACCAAATGGATCAAATAATACCATGAATATACATATAATTAGGATAATAAATATCAAATTTAATTACTTATTACATTACAAGCAATAAATATGTGGTTAATAATTGAAATCTCAAAGAATTAAAAGTGAGATAAGAAACCCTATACTTCCTTTCTGACTTGACGTGATCGTTCATTAATCACCTAAATAATAAAATAATGTTAATTTATACTTGATTAAGAAAATTTTTAAAGTTTATTATTATTTTATATAAATTATTAAATTTATATAACAATCATTTATTTATTTTTGTTTATATCAATCATTTTGACGATGTTCAGAAGTTGAGTTACAAATGAACTTGTAATAATTATAAATTGTCAATGTGGTGGAAATTTCATTATCTCCAGAATGATATTATTTATTTAGATATCATATATATCATATATATCCAATATATATATATATTTATAATAGTACTCAAACATTGGAGATAAGAAATGAAACATACTGTTCATCGACACTCTAATCCATACGGACACATGAATTCTACATTCATTTCTATTTCATATTTAATCAAATGAAAATGTAATGAAACATAGGTATACTATAATATGAGTATAATTTAATATGATATATATTTTTTATAATTTAATAAATTAAATCCTTTATATTTTCTAGGTATTTCATGAACGAATCATATCACCTTGATGGGGTGGTATTTCGCCTTTTTCCTCAAATGAAATTATCATATTTACACATATTGTAAAGTATAAAGGATTGATTGTAAAATAAATTACATAATCATAGAGAAAAAATAAACATAATATATATTATATATAAATATATTTCCATCATTATGTCTCCATGAGATGTGGTAGGGGAAGATTGAACAATCATCGTTTTGTGAGGAAGTAGTTCACCATCCAAAAAAACAGTTTTTTTTACTCATTAGATGGATGTGTGTGTAAGTGTAGTTCTGATAATTCTCATAATAACAAAAAAAATTATTATTGTATTTTTGGTTATAAAATAAATGAATAAAAATAGTTTAAGGGTTGTAGATGTAAAATGAAACAAAATAACTTAAGATAATACATTACCTTTAAATCAGATATCTCCCTTTGGTTTGTAATAAAATGTTTAATTAAACTACATTTTTCCTAGAGGAAAGCTTCTAGAAGGAGTAGAGGGATGTATGGAGCTTAATTGGATAGAGTTTTGATGATCCTAGTTTCATGAGAAGTCTGTGTAATGGGATAGAAGAGTGGGATTGTTATAAGTTGGAGGCAGGGCACTTTAGGAATGTTTAAAAAATATTATTTTATTTTATAATGATTTTCAGTTTCTAAAAGTCCAAAATTTATTAAATTAATATATCATATTACTCATGGTCGAAATAAAATCATCCAATAATAATTGGACAAGTTTTATATAATATTTTAATATTTTTAATATTTTTAATTTAAAACATTCATTACTAAGGTAATCACATAATCATTATTTTGTAATAAATCATTATTTTTTTGATGGCTAATAAATATAAATAAATATCATGAAGTATGAAATATTTTTATCATTAAAATTTATAATTATAGTCTAAGGGATAAATTATGTTACCCCATGTAAAAATTTATTCACTAAAATATATATGTTTTTGTCATTTTTGACATTACGTTAAATTAATTAATATAATGTGTCATTATAACTACCAAGTGGCTCCATGAGAACCAAACATAAACCAAAATATTCCCATGGTCAGAAGTGTATCAACCAGTTGGATTATCACACGTGTTATGATAATTTTATATTAATATAATAATATTTTTTACCCTTGTTTACCAGATTTACCCTATAACTTTGGTTAATAAAATATTTATCGAAGTAAATATTAATAATGTCTAAAAAAAGATTTAACTATTTAAAAAATTTGTACCTATTGATTACAAATATGAAATACATGTTTCTAAATTCAAAATAGAGATGGGGAAGTAATTAATTTAAAATCAATTCCTGCTATCAGAACAAATAGAATGTTTTTAAGAAAAAATAACTATCAAAATATTGACACTTTTTATGTCCAATTTCAATGTGAAATTACATAAAATGACCAAAATTGGATTAAATGGTAAAAACATAATATATTTAAACACTATAACCAAATAAATTTATAATCCATGCATACGAATAAATTAGATTAAAAGGCAGTTTTGATTTAAAATTCAATATTTTTCACTATTTATTTAAATAAAATTATCATAAAAATACCAAAACTTTACAAAAAGTAAATATTGATGTAATGATTCTATAGAAGAATTTTATTTTGTCATATAGACCCTATAAAAGTGAGGAAATTATATTTAAATACGGTTCTCCATCAAAAGGCTGTTAATCAACCCTTTAATGAATATTAGAGTATTTATGATTAAAATTAGATTCATTCCTAATTTAAGCCTATTAAAATTATTGGGTACAAGTAAAAACATTTAACAAACATGTATACTTTTATTTTAGTTAGTTATATATATTCTCACCCATAAAACAACTAGGCGTTAACTACCATTTAAATTAATATTATATTTTTATTTTTCAGTATGACTCAGAATTGTGTGCAACATAATATTTCAAAGAAACCTGTTGTTTCGTATCAGGTATTCCATCAAAAATAAAATCCCCATTAATGTAAAATTAATATTTAATTCACAAATTTTAAAAAATATGAAAATTTTATATTTTTTATTTACTTGGGATGTTACATACTTCACCCCATTTTTGGTATTGCACCCTCTTAATTTTAAAATAGATCATAGAAACATCATTGAATGTCCCACATAAAAAAAATAGTCAATAAAATTATCACATTAAAATTAAGAAAGAGAAATTCAAAGGTTTCTCGACACACCATATACTAGGATTCCATGAAAACATTGATACAAAATGGAAACTATCTCTCATATATTAATAGTGAGTGATAGAGAACATCACCACAGAAAGTTAACAACCACAATACCATAAACATGTTGTTGTGTAAAAGCATGATGATAAAAAAGATATTATAACATTTTTTTCTGCAATATCCTTTTCATAGAGTTGAAGAATATTATTAATAAATAGACTAAGATCGTAAGGAAATAGACTTACGTGTCATATAGAAGGTCATCCTTTAATAAAATTCTACCAAAAAATCTTATTTTCTCCAAATGGTATGTATTCAAGATTACTTGGTCACACAAAAAAAATATAATAAAATTTTAGAGTATCACATTATCTACAAAATTGTAACAAAATATTTTCCCAATCATTAGACATAAACAGAAACCAAAATTGGTTAGTACAAGATCAGATAATCCAGAAAGGATAATCCTTTATAAAAACAAATACTACTATTAATTTCTAAAATTAATAATAAAGAACCCAAAGTCCACAAAAAGAGATTCAATATTAAATTTTCCTTCAAATTATTCAAAATAATCAAAACTAATATTGATACTGAAAACATGAAGAGAATTAATCCCATAGTCTTCCACAATAATTCTTAACATTTATCTCCAAAAACTTCGACCACTCTTAATGTATCATTTTGAAGTGTAATTAACCTAATCTCGTATTCTCTATTATAGCTTAATCATTTCCATAAATAATCCAAATTGACATATGCCCACAATAAAACCATAGATTATTCCAAAATAAAATTTCAACCATTACTCCACAAATGAGATCCCATAGTATTCTATTTACCATAAGCATATAATGTTCCCAAAAGATAAAACATCTTCTAAAATAATCATTGTCACATAATCACCATATAATTTTCCTATATTACGGAAATGAATTTTATAAAACATAAGACTCCCAAATAATCGTATTTATCCTCCATAAAACAATTTAACAAAAAATAATAATCCATACAAACCAGGGACATCACATAGGACATCGGTATGAGATGCACCCATGATATACTTTGGTTGTGGGATTGATTCCTGAGGCCTTTCCGGATGTGACAGATTGTCACTAATCATTCAGGTTTTCGTTATTATAAAACTCAAAAATAACCCTTACAAGTTTTATCCCCAATTTTTTTCTTATACCTTTGATTTTCATCCTAATACATTAAGACCTCATCATCTTATATATTGTAATTTTTTTCACCTCTACATGATAAAATAAAACTATTTCAAATAGAAAGAAAATCACACCACAATCATGGTGTCCATATGGTTTTATTATCCTCTTTTTCACATAGGTAAAAGGACCATGCCTTACAAAAATGATTTAGAGATACTTAAAAATAATTTTATTCCTTTATCCAAATTCATCTTGTATAAATTGGGTCATAGGGTGTTCGTAGAAAAACAACTTTAGAAAGTAATCATCTATTGCATATAATTTCAACCCATCTGATAAAAAATGATTTTTTTAAAACATTCAGACAGAATATGATTTGAATCTTTAAGTCAATGGTCCTTTTAAAATACCATAAGTATGTAATGAGAGACTGTATTTTAAAAGAAAATATTAACAGGCTATGTGAGGGTCTCCTTCTTCACCACCTTTTTCAAAATCATAATATGCTTCAAAGTCATATGCTTAGGTAAAATATTTTAAAATTCATGGATTATATTTAACTTTCTTGAAAATATGGAAATATAGATGTAATAGGATTTGATTTAATATAACCCATGATAGATGATGATATCGAGGTATAGTGGAGGTTTTTGATATATCAAAAAACACCATGCAATGTAGTAATATGGTAGAAAATGTTTCACAATCATCTTAACATGACTTTGCATCCGGTATTTCAATTACATAATCAGAAATAGATAGGAATGTTGTTTGAGATCCTCCTCCTTCGATTTGTAAATCACATCCCTTGATCTAAAAATGTTAAGGAACAAGGATTTAACTGAAATAATAGATATATGGACTAAATTTGTGTTTATCAAAAAATCCAAATCCCTAATGTTGTCTAAACCGACTACTGATACCCACTATAATGAACCGACCATAAACATTACCTAATCTTTTGTTAAGTCAAGAATTTATATTGAGGAGCTTTTCAAGTTTAGAGTTTTAGGGAAATAGGTCAAATCTATTTCATTACATTTCAAAAATTACAACGTAGACACTTCTTCTTAGATTCCATTTTTACATAAAATATAAAACTCTAAAAAATCATTTCTTGTTCCATGTTTTTGACAACATTACTTTTCCTTGATACCATCCTTAACCCTATTCATCATTAAGTTCAGTGAAAAACATTTCAATACATGGGGTGAGAATAAAAAAGCATAATTGGGGTTATAAAATAAGAAAACGAAACATTAACACATAAATAAATATAAATCAATGAAATTATACATTTCAATCAGAACATTCCTCATGAAATCATATGATTTATGAATAATAAATAGAAATCATAAATCATAAAGTTAACTTGTGGAATCTATATAATACAACTATTATAGCTATCACAGATATGTAGGGAGTTACATTGGAATACCCATAACTGTATATTCCCTAAATCTCCTATGAAAATCAATGACGTTTAACTCTGTCATGTTACCAATTCATTTGAAAGCTATCTTGGGCTCACCCAGCCTAGGTTTATCACGGAACCACCGATATACATAAACAATGGTAAATAACAATAACATATTCATGAGACATAAAAAAGAATAAAATAAAGATAACACTTCCACATTACAATCACAATATATCATTTTATGATATTTACAAAATATATGCTTTATCAGACCATTTTCGAAACCATTTAAATTATTTAATAATGATATTGTTAAATCAAAGTTTACCAAAAAAAATTGAAGGGTTTAAATGAATTATAATTAGAAAACATTAATATTTATATAAATAAATCCTTAAAACCATTTTTAAGACATATACATTAATGAGAAATATTTACAAGATTAAATCATTAAAACATTTAAAATGATATTTTAGTTAGATAGGTTCTAACCAAATGAGAGACACTTGAATATAAATAAATGGAGAATAATATTTATAAAAGATTATAATATCATGAGAATAATTAAATTCATGATATATTATTTACAAGGGATGTATATACACCATATAAAAAATAATTCGTGTATTACAACAAATAAGCCTCAAATGAATGTAAATTGAGACAATTTCCCTTGAAAATATCATATTAATATATTAAGGAAAAGCCAGTCACATAATTATGTGTGAACAATACGAATACACCAATTATGAGAGGATATTAATTTTAACTCCATTAGAGGATATCCATACTTATTTATAGCACAACATAGTCAAGAATAATATGTTTAACCAAATGAATTTAAATTGGGTTAAGATGTTCTCTTACATAAATTAAACAGCCTAACAACGTCACATTACAATTTAGAAAATGAGTTCATTAGAGAAAAAGGGTAGCTCATCACATGAAATTAAAATTTAAAGCACTAATTATATAGAAGAATATAATCCATCATAAGAAAATGGAATTTATAAGGCATTACAAAAAGAATTCATTTAAAAATGCGAGGGTGAAATATTCCATTACCAATTTGGTAACATACAAAACATACACCCCATGAAAAAGGATAATTCAATGGAGATATAAATACCTATAAATTAAATTATATTATAGAAATAATACAATCATGGGCAGTACATCTACCAAAAAAATGTAAATATAGTAAAATATAGCATGATTCTCACTGGAATACCATGTAATATTAAAACCCCTTACCACGTTGTAATCAATCGAGTAGTATGAAAAAAAGATAATAACCAAAAAAATATATCACATAATACCTTGAATATAAATATAATAATTATAATGTATATCAAATGGAATTATTCAATACACCACATGAAATAAATATGTGGTGAAAAATAAAAATATCACGGAATTAAAAGTGAGATAAGAAACCACTTACAACGTTGTAATCCATCGAGTCATATGACCAAAAGTTAATAAACACCAAATGAATCATATAATTTCATGGATATAAATATAATATATATAATATATATCAAATGGTCATACTTAATACCACTCTTGCAAAAAAATATGTTGCGAACAATAGAAATATCATGGAATTAAATGTGTGATAAGAAACCCCTTACCTCATGTCTGACTTGACTTGATAACTCTTTAATATCCTGAATAATAAACTAAAGTTAATTTATATTTGTCTAAGATCCCATTTTAAGTTTATTATTCCTTTTATATCAATTAATAACTTTCAATTACAATAAGTTAATTACTTTACATCATATTAGATATTTGGTCGATGTTCAAAACATGAGTTAAAAATGAAATTGTTGTTATTATAAATTTTCCATATGGTCTAAATTCAATTATCTCCTGAATGATACTCATGATTTAGAAATAATATATATCATATATGTCCAATATATATATTTTTATGCATAATAGTACATAGACATTAGATATAAGAAATGAAATTCACCATTCATTGAGATGATAAGTTGTATGTACGCAATAAGGCTACTTAAATTTCTATTTCATATTTAATAGAATGAAAATATAATGATACAATGTTATATTATAATCCAGTATATTATCATATGATATATACATTACATAAATTAATTAAGACCATCTTTTATACATTCCATGTATGTCATTAATGAATCATATCACGTGAGGGGGCAGTAGTCCGCATTTCCTCAAATGAAATTATCGTATTTACACATATTTGAAAGCATAAAGATATGTTTATAAATAAAAATTAATGATTCATATTGAAAACATAAACATAATATATTTCATATTTAATTACATTTATATCATAATTCCACCTTGAGAAGTGGTGGGCGATGATTGAACAATCATCATTTTGTGAGGTAGTAGTTCTCCGTCCATAGAAACAGTATGTTCATTAACCATTAAATGGAGGTGTGTGAATGTATAGTTTGAGTCATTATTATAAAAAAACATTGTATATTTAGTATACTGGTGATGTTATAGAAGAATGTAATAAAATTCTTTTATGGGGTTGGAGAAGTAAAACCAAACAATAGAACTAAAGAGAAGATGTTACCTTTTAATAATGTATCTTTCATTGTATTGAACCAAAAGTAATAATTAAATATCCTTATTAGTAGGGATGTCATATAAGAGAAGAAGGGGGATGTAGGGAGATTAATTAAGAATAGATTTTATGTGCCAAGGGGTGTAGAAATTTCATGTAATGGGATAAAAGTGAGGGAATTGAATAAGGGGGAGAATGGGATCAATAGGAATGTATAAAAAAATATTATTTTATTATATAATGATTTTTGATTTAAAAAGCATCACAACATATTAATCTCGATGATAAGTTGATAAATGTTCTAAATAAAACATGCCAATAATAATTGGAGAGGTTATATATATATTCTTAATATTTATAATCTTATATATTTAAATCATTAATTAACGAGGTAATCACTACATAATTATTGTGTCATAAATAATTATATTTATTAATTGAATAAAAAATATAAAACAAATATCATGTAGTAGTAAATATTTCTATCATTCAAATGCATATTTTTGTTTGTAGATATAAATCTCATTACCCATTGTAAAAAATGATGAACTAAAAGACATATTTTTGTGTCATTTTATTCATTACATTAAATTAATTAATATAATGTGTCATTATCACTGACATGTTTCTCCAAGTGGTCCCAAAATCGACCCAAGGATGCCAATGCTCAAAAATGTTTTAATAATTATTATAAGGACATATGTTTGGGTAATTTTGTATTATTATAATAATATTTTTTCCCTTATTTATTAGATTTACACAATAACCATGGTTTATAAAATATTTATTGATGTAAATATTAAAAAAATTTACAAATAAAATTTACCTATTTACACAATTTGGACCATCTGATTCCATATATGGAATAAACTTGTCCCAATTCATATAAAAATGTGACAGAAATTAATTTAGAATTATTTCCCTCTATCAAACCAAAATGCATGTTTTTATGAAATATTAACTATTAAAAGATTGGCACTTCTTTGCGACCAATTTCAACGTGAAATTACATCCAATGACCTAAATTAGATTAAATGGTAAAAACATAATATAATTACAGTTTAAAACAAATTAAAAGGATAATATATCCTTATAAATAAATTATATTAAAAGGATGTTTAAAATTAATATACTATATTTTTCATTATTCATTAAAAAAACGAATTTCATCATAAAAGTACCAAAAAATAACCCAAAGTAAATTTTGATGTCCCTATTCAAAAGAATAATTTTATTTTTTTCAAATAGATCATATTAAAGTATCCAAAACTAGATTTAAGGAGGGTTCTCCATTAAAAGGTGGTAAATCGTCATTTTAATGAATATTATATTATTTATGATTTAAATCAGATTCAATATTATTTTAACCCACTAAAATTTAATGGGTAAATGTAAAAACATTTACAAATATGTATATTCATGTTTTAGTTAGTTCTGTCAATTCCTTCCAATAAAAATGATAGGGGTTAAATACCATTTAAAATAAAATTATATTATTATTTTTCCGTATGAGTTATCATCGTGTGCAACATAAGACTTAAAAAACCTATTTTTTATATTGGGTAATCCATCGAACATAGAATCTGTTTTAATGTAAATATTATATTTAATTCACTAAATTTAATAAATATGAATATTTTATTTTATTTTTTTACATAGGATGTTACATTCCATCAATGGTTTCTTTGAACTAAAAATTAATGATTTTTCGATCAGTACCATTAAATATATATTTACAATTTTATTGTTTTCAGAAAAAGAAATTTTTTTTCCTTTAATATATTTTTTGGATGGTTTACTAGATCCATGGTGCCCTATTTTCTAAAAATTGATTAAGTGGAATAAATTTTCTATCCGACATGGTTAAATTATGAGGAGATATTTTCATGTAATTATTTATCATAAACACTTTACAAGAAAATGGAAATTTCATTACTTAAACATATGAATAATGATGATTAATCAATTTTTAGTTAAGAGGAAAATTTTTCCAAACATAAATGTCGTGCTTTTAGTTTTACCATTAATCTGAAAAATTAATTTTAGTTAATTATTTATTGTTTGTAGACCATTTTTAAGAATGTAATTGTTTATTAGAAACACTGAATGTTGTGAAGATATCATTATAATATCCCTCAAGATAAAAATTGTAATTAGATACTCTCATTATACTTATGGTGTAATCGATAAAAATAGAAAAGATAAATTTCATGGAAATTATAATAATAAGACCAATGGTTGAAATTAAATTTATTTTCATTCTTTTAGAATTTTTGTTTAAAATATCATAGGAAATTGTGATACAATGTTTAGTAAATATTTTACATTAAAAAATAAGTCCAATGAAAAAATTAATGTGGATGTAATGTGAACAGGATAGTCAATCAATGAAATGTGAAAATAAATAACTAGAATTTTCACTAAGACACTAATGATATAATTGTAATGGGTATAGAAAATTTTCCATTCAATACATAAATATTTTGGAAATTAATCGAATCAGAACCAATAATATTTTTAATAATTGATAAAAATAAATATACGACTAAATCACAACAGTTGATCTGTTTCATAAATATAATGTGGCGAAATATACACTTATCGTTCACTATTGAATGTAATTTGTTTACATGATTCCATATCTAATAACTATTTTATATACTAATAATTTAAAAATGTTATCACAAAACTACCATAGTAGTCAAATAATGAGTTATTAGTAAAATATATTAATCTATAGTTGATTGTATCTAATTTATATACATATAAACTTATATAATTTTTAGAAAATGTAATTCCTAAATATATTTTTATTATCCCCAAATATGAATTTGATGTGATATTGTGAATTAATTAGTTCAATATGTATACATCCTATGTTAATTCGTAAGGAAGTAATGTGTGGTTTCTTCTTTTCGTAGAACCTTATATCATCATTCAATATGTGGTTGAATATGTAATTTTAATGGAAGTGACATCCATTTTTTTGTATTTATTTATATTATTGATGGATATTGATATCAAATGGTCGTGGATAAACTCAATATCAATTATATAAATACTATCTATAATTATACTAAATAATTTCTTAATGAAATGGTAGGTCTCTCCCTAATTCATGAATTTTATTTTAAAATAAAACCCAATACTGGAACTATAAATATTTAATAGAACCTATATAATATTTTCTTAATTGAGTTTTATGAATTTAATAAGACCCACCACGACAATCATGATATGGATTTTAGAAACTGTAATGCCTAAAAATGTTGTACACCTATTGATTTTGTTAAGAATAATTATATTCAAATGTTTTTTTGAATTGATTATAAAAAACATAAAAATAACTGTACTATGAACTAGTATCTTCAACAATATATAAAATATTTGATTGATCAATTAAATATAGATAATTTTTTCCCATGATTTATCTTCTTTATAGATATCATAAATTCAGAGTGAAGAAGGACGATATCCCCACTATGGTATTCCATATATAGTATAGTCATTATGAATTTATAGAGATTATATTTTTATATTCCAATTCTCTTATTACAATCATGGATTCAATAATGAAACTCCATAGAGATAACATTGATTTGTTTATTCTGTTATTTATTTAAGATATTATTATATATTTTAAATTGTGGTATAATATGTTGATAATTTGATGTTTTTATTAATATCAACTAGGATGATAATATTTGAAGCTAAATTTACCAATTAGAACTATATAATTAAATTATTTCACTCTTGTTTCATATTAAATCATGTTATGTTATATCATTAGACCTTCCAATGAAAATTTTATTCACCATTGACCAAAACCATTCATGTTAAATTAATCAGTAATTTTATTATGGTGTATTGATAATACTAGGGTTATGTTAAGGAGTTATCATGGATATATAATATAATTAAAATGATTAATTATAAGTGTTAAAAATTTTAATTGAGAGATAATTTTGAGTATAACATCATTGAGAATAAAATAAGGTTGTTCTGTAAAACATTGATTTAAATACACTATAATGGTACGTGTTTTTTTATATTTAATGATGAATCAATAAAGTGAAATAAATAAATTATTATATAGAAGGTAATATGGATGTATAATTACTAATAAAAAAATTTATGTCACCAATTAACTTAAATTTATATTTGGAGTTGGAAACCATCTATTTTTCACCAATAATAACTATGAATTAACATTGGTTGGAAATTTTTTGATATATTCATTCATCATTAAAAATTAAATTAAATATTAATACAGAGGGAGTTGAATATGTTTCAAATGATATGGATCAATATGATTAAATATTATCACAAATAATTACACAATAACCCTTGGTTGTTTAATAAAGATGGTGACTCTCTAATTCTTAATTACCATGCTAGTTTGTCTTATATGATGATTGAAAGGGATCCAATAATTTTGGATTTTAAGAAAATTTATCATTATATCATGTGTAATATATAAGGATAATATAATTATTAGGTGAGTTTTCAACATTCATTCCATGTATGGAATAAATCTATAAAAAATGAAGATGTGAAACTATTTAATAATTTGAATATTTTTATTTATTAAACTTTGATTGTAGTGAAATGAAAAGGTTATGAAACCAACTACATATTCCACTAATACCATACATTACTAATGAACTTTTGGATAATTATTATTGTTCATCATTATGTATAATTCTTATATAAATGAATATGTATAAATTTCCAATATATTATTTCCTCTAGGATTAGATGAATAAGAATATTAAAATCTATGTATCTTAGAGCTTATAATATTAAAAAGTAAGGGATGAGAGACAAAATATTAAGAGGTTTTTATAATAATTACCTATATCATAAATGAAATTGTAAAAAAATATCATGTATTTCATCACTAGATACTAAAAAATAACTATACTGAAGAATTTTTTTAAGCTGACCACCTAATAAAATCCTCAAATTTCATTTCCATTAGATAAAATTACATGATTTCTCATTTTTCATGAAAAAATATTGTGGTAGTGGTTAGGATTCATAAAGTACCTAGTAATGTTGTATCTTATCCAGATCCATGGTTTAAAATAATGTTCTATATAATTATTCAATATGAATTGAATAAATAATTAAACATCGTCATTACATATCATCCTCAAACAACTGGTAGTTATGATAGGAACATACATACCCATAAAAAAAATACCAAGACCATTTCATATATTTTTTATGATGATAGGGAGTAAAACCTTGTAGTGGTTGAATTTTCATACAATAATTTCATTCACATGAGGATTCATATGGATCATTTTAAAGTAATATTTTCTTTGATGCATTCAAATTCAAAATATTGGGATAAAGGTTGTGAAAAAAAATTATTAGGATCTACATGGGATATTGAAATGGACGAAAACATTATTGTTTTTCCACATCATATTATCAATGATTAATATTTTAAAAATTTTATACTGATAATTATTAGTGATTTAATGTGTCAAATTTTGTGAAAATGGATTTCCATTATTATCACCATGAATGTATTCTATGATATTCGGTAAAAGGGAATGTTAATTCATAGTTATATTAGACCCTTAATAATATTTTTATTATGATTATTCCTGATTTTTTAGTTCTTACACTAAATTTTATCGTGATCACATTTTGGTCCATTTATCTCACCTTAGGATGTCCATACTATTTCATTCAGACGTACTAAAATAAAACTCTCTACTATTAAAAAAATATTTCTCTTAGAATTAAGAACCAATATTGGTTATGGATTAAAGAGGATATTTTTTTAATAATCTCTATCAACTAGTCATAGTTTTTTTTGAAAACCCCTAAATATTATGTTATAACATGGGGACCTGAATATGTGATGTGGAAGAAGTATCCTTATATGTTTTTATCAAAGTGACTGAATTTTGTGGAATTTTTTTTGGTGTTATAATGTAACAACCTATGATTTTAATATATAATATACATTAAATACATATATTTTTATTTTATTCATTATATAGAATATCAATATTAATCATAACGAGATACAATGTTATATTATTATCATTTAATGTTATATTTGTGGCCTATAAACAAGGTTGGAAAATATGGAAAATTTTATATATTAAGAAAAATAATATTTTACATATGTTTAAATTGATAGATTTGGTTTCAAATTTTTTTGAAATAAAAATAAAATCATTTGAAATTAAATAGATGATCATTTATAGAAACAATTTATTTATAAAAAATGTGATTTTATAAAAATAAATTATATTAATTTATCTTGATGATTCAACATAATGATATTCATATATTTTATACTAAAATAATTGTGTAACATTATTGAATTAGTTTTCAGTATGAATTAGTTAAGTATAAATCATGATTAGTTATTAAAAAATATTTTACCTTAAAATGGATTTAATGAATTTGGGATGCCT
This sequence comes from Viscum album, assembly GCA_963277665.1. Classification (NCBI taxonomy): domain Eukaryota; kingdom Viridiplantae; phylum Streptophyta; class Magnoliopsida; order Santalales; family Viscaceae; genus Viscum; species Viscum album. The sequence goes on from OY728146.1 coordinate 1,299,484,906, forward strand.
ATTTTAATTTTTTCCCACTTATAGAAATTGAAAATTTGAAATTTTATTATATATTATATTTTTAAATATTTAGTATAATTTAATTGGTGAAAATTTACTTTCTTTAATATAATGAGTTAGAATATTATGTTTTTTATCAATTGTTACAATTTCAATGGTTTTAACAAGGGTTAACCATATAGATAAATTAAAAAATACAATAATATTCTTGATTTAATTTTACTGGTCCAGTGTATTTTTCCATATAATTATTATATAATATTATTTTTTGTTTTTTATCCACAAGAGTAAGTTAATAAATTTAAACCCTATAGTGATTTGATAAATTAAATGTATCAATATTTTTCAAATACAAAAGTATATTAGTTCTCATCTATTCTTCAAAATTAGTGTACCTTTTATATCAGCCATTATAAACAAAAAAATTTCATTCATCAAATACCAACTCTTATATTATAGGTCTTTATTAGATAGTAATTCAATCCTTTCATGGAATAAGTTTTACCAAAAAGGTAGAATCTCAATGAAAAAGTAGATATCTTAACGGAGAATGATCTATTTAACTTCCTTTTTATAATTATTTAAAATATTGTTTACATTATAATACTATTTCTTCATTATATTAAAAAAATGAATTTTTATTATGATTTGGTGTCAACCATCTACAACCAATTTTATAAATTTTTTAAATTTAAGTATCTTTTGTATATACATTTTGAATGCCACCTCCAAATAGAGATATTCTTAAATTTCCATCATCATAAATCTTGGATGATTATTTATATTATGAAATTAATTTTTTTATGAAATAATTAGTCTTATATAATTATTTTATAATTTACACCTTTATAGCATATCTTCCATTAAAAAAATAATATTGTTTCTTATTACACCAGAAGATTTCATAGTATGATATCTCATCCAAGTAATTCAATAACATGTGTTACACACAACAGCGAGTTCGAGCACACCACGACTTAACAAACTAGCCGTTCAAAAAGTTTTTATGAATAGTATTAAAATAATTTTGAATTTTTAATACTCTATATAATTTTTGAATCAATTTTATGTGTTTCATAGAAATATTATAAGTAAAAATTCATTTTTTAGATAAAATAATTTTTTTTATAAAATCCAATTTCACCACCTTTTAATGGACAACCATATTTAGATCCAATATTTGAAACTTTTATATATATTCAATTTAATGAAATTAAATTATTCTATATAATAGAGACATAAATATTTAGTTTGGTAAAATTTTTGGTACTTTGCAAATGAGTTTCATATTTCGATGAATTGTTAAAAATAATAAATTATAATTAAAAAAACATTATTAATCGAAATAATTTATAGCGATAAATTATAAAATTGAGTGGATTTAAAGTATCATTAGATTATATTTTTATAATTTTATATAATTTAGGTAATTGAATGTAATTTCACATTTAAAATGGACATAAACAACTGTCAGTCTATTGATTGTTATTATTTCTAAAAAACACGCTTTTTTATTTTGAGAACTGCATGAATTTTAAATTAATTTTTGCCACATCTGGGTTCGGAATTTGGGAAAATGGATTAAATATTTGGAATCAGGAGGTAAAATTTTTGTAAATATGTATCTTTTTTTAGACATTTTGAATATTTACTTCAGTAAATATTTTATTTACCATGGTTAATGGGTAAATCTTTTATACGAGGGTAAACAAATATTATTATAATGATATTAATTATCCAGACATGTGTTTTACTCATATTTTCTGATACATTTTCGACCATGGTCATCCTTGGGTCTATTTGGATAAACCTTGGAGCCACATGATAGTGAGAATGTCATTTTATTTTAAATAATCAAAAGTAAAGACAAAAATATTAAAGCATATATCTTTTAGTTAATAAATTTTTATAAGAGGTTATATAATTGATTTATTAGACTATAAATACTCATTAGAAATTTAAAAAAATTTCATACATATTTTTATTTAATTTATAATTTTTAGACATTTAATAATTCAATTTATTTATGGGATAATGAAGATGCAGTAATTACCTTTTTGAAGAAATAATAAAATAAATGGTACTATAAATATTGATATAAATATAATATCAAAACATTTATGACAAAGAATAATTTTATAGGTGAAAATGACATGTTATGGTTTATTAAATGTATTTGGATCGATGAAATCTTGTTTTAATGAATTTCACTAAACCAAATACTAAATAGTGTTGAAATTGACAAAATTGAGTTTTTAAAACAAATACTATATTATTAATTTATTTAATATTAAAAAAAAATATTCCCCCAATAGACTTAGATAAGGTTATTTATATTAATAATTTACAACATGGGGTTCGGTTCACTGATTAAATTCTGTTTATTAACCGTATAATATAAAAATACAAAGATACATGGTTAATGTCTAACTATTTAACTAAGAGTTAAATCTAAATGATAAAGTCAATATGGTGACCTAAACCTATCTAAAACCCATTAGATGAACTTTTTTTGATCCATAACCTTATTATCCTCGATATAAATTATTTTGGAGCATTATAAAAGGACAATGATTTTATTATAAAATAGTATTTCAAGATTTTCATAAAATGACCCTCACATCTCTTATAATAAGGTACATAATCTTCTCTCAAAATCACATCACCAATCCCATGTTTCTATACCTCTACCTGCCCAAATATCAACTAAACATTCATCAAATCATCCTAGAGGCCTTAAATGGATCATAATACTTACCTAATGATCACTTTTTATCAACTCAAATAGAAACACCCGAAGAAGATGTAATAATTTCACCCCCTTGGTTGGATCAAAATAACAATGTAGATGCTCAATATACAAGAGGGGGGGTTAATTGTACACATTAAAAATTTCCTTAGACAAGGAAGGATCTATGTTTAACAAATATAAACTAAAAAAATTTACAACACCTCTAATCACCAATGAATGATTGGGTCAAAGTATGAAGTTACACACTTCATGTTATTTTCACTTGCTTATATATAGAAAGTGATTCCAAAAACAGGTTCCAGAAATATGGATCCAGAAATTGAAACTTAACCAATGATTACAATATGAGATTATACCTTATAGCATATAGAATCAAATTAATCCGAGTACAAGTGTATGGAAATATTTTAAGGTTATAATTTCCATAGAAAACAATATGCATCGTAAATACATGTAATAAAAAACAAGTAACAAGAAATAAATATTTTAACCCAAAGAGAAGGGTATCGAACAACCGTGGATAAATGTCCCTTGATTTATACTTTCATGAAAGTCTGTCTTACCCATAACTAGGTAAGCCCTCGATATGAAGATCAGATTCTCTGTCCTGCTATCCCTACAAGCCCTCAACTTCAAGGTAATTGGAACCTATGTCTTCCACAGCAAGGAAGCCCTCGAACATCAAGTAAGTCGACACCTCTATCATCCTATACCCAGAATCCCACGACTTTAATCACTAATAATCGGAGTTTCACGAAGCACGTCTACACAAGGAAAAGTTTGAACAAGTAGATCAAACTTTCTTCACGAAGCATGAGAGTTAATAAGAGCCTCTATCTCTAGAAATCACTTCAACAACAAGTAAGTACTGGTGTCAATGTTCAGTACTGAGCTCATTCAAATAATCTCGTATTTATAGGAGAAATTCCAATGGTTGGATCCCTCCTCCAATGGTCATATTTTCCATAAAATTCGGAGGGACCTGTACATGTGTCACTAAAGTAATGGTTATTTAGAAACAGAATGGATGACATCGTTTTCTAACAAAACATGTGCAACTGAAAGCATGATATAATTGTATAATGAAATTAGTCTAAGAAAAAGAAAAAACAATGTTTGAAATGTAGGAAAATAAATGTTCGGAGTCTAACCAAAATGGAATTCGGAATCATATAATAAAGAGATATTCAGATTCTGTTTTATAGAAATTCAAAACCAGAATTCTGTAGAAATATAGTGTCTGAATCTCTAAGTAAATTCCGAGTCTAGTTTCATTAGAGTTCAGAATCTGAACATACATAGCTCAGAGTCGAACTTGTAAAAGTTCAGAGTTGAACTCATAAAATTTCAGAGTCGAACTAATAAATGTTCAGAGTCGAACTCATAAAATTTCAGAGTCGAACTTAGTAAAAGTTTGGAGTTGAACATAGTAAAAGTTAGGAGTTGAACATTGTTAGAGTTTGTATCCATAATTTGGAATGAATCAATATGAGAGTTCGTATTCAGAATTTGGAATGGAACTATATGAGAGTTTGTATCCAAAATTCTGACTGGAATTATATTAGAGTTCATATCCAAAATTTGAAATGGTACTATATTAGAGTTCGTACCCAGAATTCGGAGTAGAACTTCATTACAGTTCATATCCAGAATTCAGAGTGGAACTTCATTATAGTTCGTATCCAGAATTTGTATCCTAAAACAGAATGCTTCATATCCAAGTACTATATAATTTTGAGGTAGTTTATTTGAATCTAATTTTTATACTTATGAAAAATTTTGATATGTATAAGGAAATCTAGGTTAGGGTAAATTTTCATTACGGAAGGAAATTTTCCTTATAGAAGTAAAGTATATATTTGCTTATGTATAGGGTGTTTGTGAATTTCAAAATAAGAAGGAATGGAAAAGTCATAAGGAAAACCCTATTGACTCAACCATCTCACCCTTTTGGAAAGCACAAACAACCTTACCAAAAAGAATATTAGGAATTTGAAAAATTTCATTAGACTTTAAAATTAAAACATAACTCCCTTTGTTCATGGATAATGATGAATACAACTAACTCCCCATTAAGCATTGAAACACTAAGGATTTTATTCTGAATTTTTTGAATGGATTTTTCATTGTAATGGGAATGAAAAACATTGCAATGAGGAACTCCCCCTTACTTTATGGATATTTCACTTTGAAATTTTTCCTTCTCCATTTTTTATATTTCCCTTTCCCTTTTTGAGTATTTCTTTTTCCTTCTCCCCCTTTGTGATTTTCAAAATGAATTGAAGGGAATGGAAAATAATAATGAAACCTGAAACATTACTATATAAAAATACAAGATACAACCATGAAAATTTTTCATTAGAGTTAATAAAATTTTATAAGGAAAGAAAACTTCAAAAAATGATTGTAGTGGGTTTATTTGTCTTCGTTTTCCTTTTGAATCGGCTTCATTAACAAGGTTTTCAGTTTTTTCAAATCTCTTTGATACTCCTCAGCTTGCCACTATAATGCTTTTATCCTTTCATATTGGGATTTCAAAGCTTCCGCCTAAGCCCTCATGGACACTTCCTACATCTTGACTAACTCGTCTTGCTTTACAAGTCTTTTCTCAAGATCAATCCAGAGATCTCTATCCGTTATAATATTTTGAGCAAGATAATTGGCCTTATAATTTAGTTCCTTCACTTGTTGACTCTAAGAATATGGATCAATAATCTTATCTTCCTGAAGATTCTTAAAATTTGAATCCTTGTTGTGAAAGGCATGTTTTACCTCATTCTGAAAGTGATCAAACTCAGCCTTGTCTTCTTCAACTTTCTTAGACCACGTAGTTATTTTTCTTCAAGATTTCTTGTGCACATCATAATTGATAAGGAAATTTTTATGGTCGGCCTCAATCATTATGCACTTATCCATCACCATATATAAGTATTTTGAATTCTGATTCAAACTATGTTGCATCATCTAGAATCTGGAGTCAATAGTGGGGAAAAACAGAATGGTTTCGACCAAAGTTTTCAAATATTCAACATCAAAGTCATGACCATGTGTTGATGACTCCGAATTAGATAACTTTCTTGGAGATTGCTCTTCCGTAAGTTGCACTATAATTCTTCTAGAAGAACCACCATCCTCTTTCCTCTTGATGACATCTTTTATTGGTGTATCAATGAGCACTATCATACCCTTATCAGTTTTCAGAATAGGTTGATCATCTGATGATTCTTCCTCACTTTATGATAATTGAAAAATCTAGTCTTCATCTATTTTATCCTTTTCTGCCCCTTCTTCAATGAAATTATTCTCATAAGAATCTTCCTCATCATACAAAACAATTTCTTCCTCTTCCTCTTGTTTATAATCATCTCTTTGAGCTTCATTCTCAACTCCCTTTCCTGGTGTGACTAATTTTTTGGATTCATCCTTTTCTTGATACTCTTTTACATGTATTATCATGTCATCCAAATCAGAACGTCCTTCTTCTTCTTCATCTTTTATTATTTCTTCGGTTTTTTCAACAACTTCTTTCCCTTTATACTTTTCCAGAGTGAGATATTTTTTCCCATGGATCTCAGGTAATGGTTGAACATCAAAATTTTATGAAATGGGAATCTAATCAGAAGCTACTTCTATATCTCTCAACAGATATTGTACAAGATTATCTTTAGAAATATTTTTATTCATCTTAATCTCTATTTTTTTCTTTTCTAACTCATCAGTATCACTTTCCCTCAAGGCCTTTGCCTCAACAGGGTCCAATTCGAACTGTGGATCCCCTTCTTTTAAGTTCTCTTTGTCTTCCCTCCACTTAGCTGCCACTTCATCTGTATAAGATTTCAATTTTTTTATCATGGAAGGTGCGGATTGGGTTTCCTTATATTAGGGTGTTTTTTCATCACCAACCACTAAACATCCTCTTCATAGAGACCTCCTTTACTGATTCAGCCTTCTCCATGTTTTTTTGAACGATCTAAACCTATTCCTATAGAAAGCTATAAAATTCGCCATTTTCCTTTGAAAAATCCATATTTGTTCTTTTTAGCGTATCATCACTGACAAGCATAAGTTTAAAATTCCGAACATTAGACTTACAAGAAACCATGAAGGAATCTAAGCACCAAACTATATGCTTTGATAATAAGGCATGGTACATAATTATTTGAGCTCTTACGTTTCCTTATTTCATATTCTTGATCATCACAAGGACATGTCTCATCAGATTTATTTTTCATAGATTCACCAAGAAGTCTAAGAAGTAAATGTCACTTTTATTCAGGGTATCTTTATCACCCTTTCTCGGAACCGAAAAACTTTTTACCCAAAGCTTATGAATCTTATTATTAGGATAAAGGTGAGAAATCTTTGTTGTCTTGACATCAGCAAGTCCAAGACATTGTAAGGCCTTAACCTTAAAAAAACTTCCTTGAGCATCTGGGAGTTTGTGTGATCAAAATTATGCTTCTCATTCATATGATAGCCCCACCAATCTTTCCGCCTTAGTGTAAGTTTGTTTGTATGTCTTTCCATAAGACTTGAATGAAAACTTTTCTCTTCCATCATCCTCATAAAAACATGTTGACTCATAAAATTCTACAAGTAACTCCAGATAGACAGAATCCTAATCACCTATCTTGAATATACATACATCTTCCCAACCATTTAGCATGATATTCTTTGTGATGATAGAATCATACATGTAGAAGTTCGGATGGACCAGTCTTTCTCTATCGACTTTCCGTTTTTGAAATTGGCATTGAGGTAGGCATATATTGGGAAGTAGCTTTAATAGTCATTTGGAACAGAGAGTTCTGGAAGATTTGGAATGGGCTTCAGAGATCGTAACAGACCTTAATAAGAGAGTCAGGGTTTTGAGATGTGTAACATTTGAAAAACCAATGTGGGAAGACCATTAGGGGTCCCCTTTATATAGGCATTGAAACTAATTTTCAGTTTCCACGGTTGATTGAACGGATGAAAGACATTGAGTTTTGATCTGACAGTTGAGATACAAAACACAAGGAAAATTTGACTCTGATCATTTGAGGTTTTAAGAAAAACATTTGGATTTAAGAAAAAGTAGAACCTGAATGATATTAAATGTAAAGAAACTACCAGAAAGCAAAATATGACTACAAAAACATAAGTAAATAAATCATACCTTTCGGATTTTCTAGGAGGACTGTTCGTAATAGGCTATTCTCTTCTTGATGAAAATTTGACAAAAAATCATACTACAAAAGGCTTAGTACGAAAAGAATGATTAAGAATAAAACATAAAAAATCTCTTTAAAAAAATTTTCAGTACAAAATTCTCATTACGAAAATTCTCTGTATGAAATTCTCATTACGAAAATTCTCAGTACGAAAATCTCATTACGAAAATTTTAGTTAAAAAATTCCAATTTTGAAAATTTCTGTTTTAGAATTTTTCAATACAAAAATTTCAGTTCAAGAAATTTTTATTACAAAAATTTCAGACCTAGAAATTTTGAAAAACTTGTTACGAAAAAATTAGTTACAAAAGTTTGAAAGACTTGCTACGAAAATTTTGATTATTCTCACATGCAAATATACTCCCCCTATGAAAAGGAGTTTATTACTGTAAGGATAATTGTTCAACAAGATGTTAATTAAGAAGGATTTCTATACAGCTATCATTCAAATCTTTTGTTTAATGTATTCAAATCTATCATAGTGTATAGATTTTGTGAAAATATATGTATGTTAGTCTTGCGTTCCGATAAAATGATTAATGATGTCTCTTTTCAGTGTGTGATCTCTAAGAATGTGATGCCTAATATCTATGTCTTTTTCACGACAGTGATATGTAGGTTTTTTTACTAAGGGTAATGGCACTTGTGTTATCACACAAAATTTGAGTCTTGGTAAAGCTCAATCCATAATCTGTGAGTGTGTGTTTCATCCTCAACACTTGAGCACAACAACTTCCAGCTACTACATATTCAGCTTCAGCTGTAGAGAGTGCTACAGAGTGTTTCTTCTTGCATGACCAAGAAAATAATGAATCTCCTAAGAAATGATATGTTCTGAATGTACACTTTCTATCCATTCTACATCCACTAATGTCAGCATCCAAAAATCTTTTTTAAAAAAGTCATTTATAGTAGTATAAAATAGTCCTAGCTCCATGGATCTGTTTATGTAGTGAAAAATTCTTTTCACTGCCTTTAAATGAGATTCCTTAGGATTGGATTGATATATTTCACCTAATCATACTGAAAACATCATTTCTGGTCGACTAGCTGTCAAGTAATGTAGGCTTTATATCATACCTCTAAAGGATGTTTGATCTACTAGTGTCCCAGCTTCATAAAGATCAAGTGTGTTTGAGGTACCGATAGAAGTACTTATACTATTAGTGTTGTAATAACCATACATTTTTAGAAGATCTTTAATGTACTTATTTTAGGATATGTAAATGCCTTCTGGTTTTTGAGAAATTTGAAAACCAAGGAAAAATGTTAACTCACCCATCATTCTCATTTCAAACCCATATTTCATTAGATCTGCAAATGAGTCAGTTAAGGATTGTTGAGTTGAACCAAATACAATGTTATCAACATATATTTGAACAATCAAAACATTTTTATTATCTTTCTTTTAAAAGGAGTTGGATCTGCATTTCCCTTAACATAGTTATTTTGAAGAAAAAATCAAGTATGTCTATCATACCACCCTTGTGGGGCCTGTTTAAGGCCATACAAAGCTTTGGTAAGTCTGAAAACATGATCAAGATGTTTTGTATCTTAAAAGCCATGAGGTTTTTCAAAAAAAACTTCATCTAGTACATACCCATTAAGGGAAGCACATTTCACATCCATTTGAAAATGTTTAAAATTGAATAATGCTGCAAAGTAAAGTAAGATATTAATAGATTCAATTCTAGCTACTGGAGAATAGGTTTCTTCATAGTCTATTCCCTCCTGCTGATTGTATCCTTTAGCAACTAGTCTATCTTTAATTATAACAATGACTCCATTTTCATAAAACTTGTTTGTGAAGACACACTTTACTCAAATAATATATGTTTCCTTAGGTCATTCAACCAAGGTCCATACTTCATTCCTTTCAAATTCATCTTGTTTGTCTTGCATGGATTTAATCCAATCCTTATCACCTAAGCATTCATCAGTTCTTTTTTTTCCAACTGAAAAAAAATGCTAGATGTTCTACATCATTTCTTAAGTAATTTCTAGTCCTTACAGGTTTATTGACATGACCAATGATACTATCACTAGGATGATTCTTTAGAAACACCTGATTTGGGCTTTGTAAAACCTGTTCATCAATATAGGGTAGAAAGTATTCTGGGGTAAATGTTTTAGAAGTATCTTCTTGACAATTTTTCTTATCAGAAGGATCTTCTATCAAATGTTAATAATCAGTTTTTGAAATCACATCCAAGTAAGTCTGTTGGGATGGATTAAAAACAAAAGGATCAGTTTCATAAAATTTTACATGCACCATTTCTTCAATAGTACAAGTGTTTTTGTTGAAAACACTATAGGCCTTAGAGGTTGTGGAGTAACCTAAGAAGATTCCTTCATCATATTTTGGTGTGAATTTTTGTAGATTATCTTTAGAATTCAGGATGATTACCTTGAAACAAAAAACCTTGAAGTTGGAAAGTCTAGGTTATCTACCACTCCATAACATGTAAGTTGTTTTATTAAGAAAAGTTCTAATCAAAACATGTTTTATAGTATAAAAATTAGTACTTACAGCTAAAGCCCATAAATTTCTAGCTATAGAATATTCACTCAACATGATTCTAGTTATCACTTGAAGAATTATATTTCTTCATTCAACTACACCATTTTGTTGAAGAGTTCTAGGTGCTGAAAATTTGTGAGAAATACCTTTTCTACTTCAAAACGTTTCAAAATCCAAATTTTGAAATTCTACTCCGAGATCACTATAAAGAGATTTCAATTTATGTTTTTTCTTATTTTTATCTTGGGAACTAAAACTTTTGAAATAAGAAAAATCATCAAATTCTTTGCTAGAAAATAGACCCATGTAAATATAGTGTAATCATCAAATAGAACAAACACATAGTATTTCACTCCAATGCTTCCAGTCTGTGTTAGACAAAAAATATACATGTGTACCAACATTAGTGCATCTATTGTGGAGACTTCACTGATTTATTTAAAACTAGATTTATGTTTCTTTTCACATTGACAAGGATCACAAACTTTTGAAGAATCGAATCTATGCTCCAGTAGATCCTTAACTAGTTTCTTCTTAGAGATTTTACATAAGTCACTATGGTTACAGTGACCTAGGTTTCTATGTCATAACTAATAATGATCTTCCATTGCACTTAGGAAAGGTATGTCTTGGCTTCTATGGCCTTCTATGTTTAATGTGTACACATTCTCTTTCCTATGGGAAGAGAGAATAAACTCATCCTTGGAATTGTGTAATAAGAACTTATCATTCCTAAAATTCACAAGGTATCCTTCATCACATAATTGAATTATGCTAATGAGGTTGTGCTTAAGACATTTAACAAAAAAATACGTTTGAAATAAATGTCTTTCCAAGAAGAACAATATTAACTATACCAACAATTTCTTCCTGAGCATTATCTCCGAAAGTTACTTTTCCTCCATTCGTCTTGATAATCTTTTCGAAATAGATTTTGTTACCAGTAATATGCTGGGAAAATCCACTATCCATGTACAATGAATTGTTGTTGTACATCCTTTATCATCATGATAAATAAAAAAGAATAATACTTTTAGAATCCAAACTTGTTTGTATCCGAGATTTTCAGATATCAAAATTTCGGGTACCCACATCTTCTTAGAAAAATAAGCTTTATGAAAACCTAAATACTGGGTTTTGGTTAGTGAAAAATTATTTTCCCAGTGACCACAACATTGAATCTTGGTACAAAATGGGGCACTTTGAGGAACAAAATAATTTTTACTAAAAGTTGGTTTTGAATTGGTATAACCAAATCAAGATTTGTTCTTAAAGGTCTTATTTGTGAATACATCTTATCAAAAAAAAATTTACCTAAGGTAAAGTTCGACAAACAGTTCATTAAGGAAAATATTTCAGACTTGAATTTTATAACCAATTTTTTATCCTCAAAATCATTAGATTTAGAACTAGATCTAGGCTAAAAACACTTTTATTAGAAAATACTTTTTCTAGATCTATAGGAAGTTTATTTTTCTTAGAACTTACATCCTCAATATTTGTTATCATACATCCAAAATCAGCATTTTTATTATCATGATCATTAGAAGGATCTGATATCTCTTTATTAAGAATAATATTACTTGGGTTTGCCTTATCAATTTTTTTTATTGAGTTTTGAATTCTAAATCTCAAGAATTTTAGTAAACTTAGAAACATATTTATAGGTAGGTAAAGTATTTTCTTCATCAGAAAAAGATTCTTCATCTGAAGAGTTATAATATTTACTATCATTATAATTCAAAGAAACATTGGTCAATGATTCATCATTGTGTACCTTAGAAATAAAACAATGATTTTTTATAGGTAATCTGGCTATATGACCAAAATTATTCTGTCTAGAAAATTCATAATAAGAAGATTCATATGAAGAGTCACCACCACTAGCACTCCAGGTGTCATTGGCTTTCAGAACATTCTTAGCTTTGGACTTGTAATACTTCTTTTTACTCCTTCCAAAATCCCTCTCTTTTCTTTCTTTATTTTTAATCATAGTACAATCAGAGCTAATGTGTCCACTTCTCTTTCATTCATAGCTTGTGACATATCCATCATTCTTATAATTCATATCCTTCTTCTTATACTTGTATTGTAAATTTCTCTGACTAGCTATACTATTCATCCTTCGCGCAAGATTATCTAACTCATTCTCTGATACTTCACTCTCACAAGATTCTGATTAGATAGTAACCTTCTTAGACTTGGATCTAGTTACTCTCTCAGGAGTATTTTCTTTCATGTATTTCGATGTTGTAGTAAAATCAATATTACCATTCTCATTCATCTTTTTGATGTTTTCAGCATCTCTCTTCATTCTTGTTTCATTTTGGAGAAGAGTTCCAAACAACTCATCTAAGGAAAATTGAGTAACCTCCTTATTTTCATCAGTAACAGTTCTCTTTGTATCACACTCATTGGGAATAATATCAATAATCATATCCACAAGAGCTTCATCATCCAGACCTTTTTCTCCCATAGAATGTATGCTATTCACGATAGTCATAAATCTCTATTATACTTTGCAAATGGGTTCACCATAAGGAAAATTAAAACCATGATACTCATATCTCAACATTTCTCTTCTAGTATCAATCCCTTTAGATGTACCAAAATGAGTAACTTCGAGTTTATTCCATATACAGTTAGCTGTTTAACAAGAAGAAATTCGGCTATATATGTTCCAAGTCATTGAACATAGTTGAGTATTGTGTACATTAAATTTAAGTTGGTAATCATGCTTCTCTTGGTTTGTGAAAGCACTAACTTCCTTATCAAGTATTTTACAATCTCCAGTAAGCATAAAACAGTTATCTACTCCAGTATTTCTAAAAAAGGTATTCATTCGATCTCTCTAATAATCATAATCATTGCTATCAAAAATTGGTGGTCTTGTTGGATTTAGGTTTTCAATAGAACCAAAATTTAAACCTTCCATATTTTAAGAAAATCATTCTACACAAAGACATGTTAATAACGGAAGTTTAGATTCAATGAAAAATAGTCCTATGCAAGGAATATATATAAGAAATGATAAAATGAGGAAGAAAGACTTATATATGATTATAAGTATCTTAGAGAACCTGTTCTGATACCAATTGTGTGGTTGGTATAGAGTATGAGGTTTCCAACCTATGATACCAATTGTAGGATCGAAATAACTATGTAGATGCTCAATATACAAGAGGGGGGGGGGGTGAATTGTACACATTAAAAATTTACTTAGATAAGGAACGATCTATGTTTATCAATGTTAAAATAAGCTAATTTAAAACACCTCTAATCACCAATGAAATATTGGGACAATGTATGAAGTTAAAAACATCTAGTTCTGTGCACTTTCTTATATATAGAAAGTGATTCCGAAAACAGGTTCCGGAAATATGGATCCGGAAATTGAAACTTAACCAAATTTTACAATATGGGATTCTATCTTAAAGCGTATAGAATCACATTAATCAGAGTAAAACTTTATGGAAATATAAGAAGGTTATACTTTCCTTACAATACAATATGCAGTGGAAAAATGTGTAATAAAAAACAAGTAACAAGATATAAATATTTTAACCCAAAGATAAGTGTATCCAACAACCTTGGTAATAGGTCCCTTGGTTTATAATTTCAATCATGTCTGTTTTACCCACACCAGGGTAAGACCTTGATACAAAGATCAGAGTACCTATCTTGCTATCCCCGCAAGCCCTCAACTTCAAGGTAGTTGGAACCTCTGTCTTCCTCAGTGAGGAAGCCCTCAAATATCAAGGAAGTCGGCACCTCTGTCTTCCTATCCCAGGAAGCCCTCGACTGTAATCACCAACAATAGTAGTCGCACGAATCACATCTGCACAATGATAAGTTTGAACATGTAGTTCAAACTTTCTGCAAGAATCTTGAGAGTTGATAAGAGCCACTTTTTCTAGAAATCAATTGAACATCAAGTAAGCACTGGTGTCAATGTTCAGTATGGATCACATTCAAATGTGCTCATATTTATAGGCGAAATTCCAACAGTCTGCTCCCTCCTCAAATGGTCATATTTATCATTCAATTTCAGAGGGAGCAGTACACGTGTCACAAAACCAACGGTTAGTTAGAAACAGAATGGATGACATTATTTTATAACAAAACATGTGTAAATGAAAGCATGATATTTTTTTATAATGAAATGAGTGTAAGAATAAGAAAAACTAAAATTCGGAATGTATGCAAATAAAAGTTCGAAGTCTAACCAAAATGGAATTAAGAGTTTTATAATAATGAGATATTCAGATTCCGTTTTATCGGAATTCGGAAACTGAATTCTGTAGAAATTGAGAGACTGAATTTCTAACGAAATTCAGATTCTAGTTTCATCAGAGTTCAGAATCTGAACATACAGAGTTCGGAGTCAAGCTTGTAAAAGTTAGGAGTTGAACTCATAAAATATCAGAGTTGAACTAGAAAATGTTCGGAGTCAAACTAATAAAAGTTCAGATTTGAACATAGTAAATTTTCAGAGTCCACCATAGTAAATGTTCGAAGTCAAACATTGTTAGAGTTCGTATCCAGAATTTAGAATGGAACTATATGACAGTTCATATTCATAATTTGGAATGGAACTATATGAGAGTTCATATCCCGAATTATGAATGGAACTATATTAGAGTTCATATCCAGAATTTGGAATGGAACTATATTAGTGTTCGTATACAGAATTCAGAGTTGAACTTCATTAGATTTCATATCCTGAATTTGGAGTGCAACTTAATTACTGTTCGTATCCAAAAATCAGAGCCTAAAACAGAATGATTCATATCCAAGAATTATATGATTCTAATGTTTTTGATATGAAACCAATTTTTATACTTAGGAAAAATATTGATATGTGTAAGGAAATATAGGTTAGAGTAAATTTTATATAAGTAAGGAAATTTTCCATATATAAGTAAAGTATAGATTTTCATAAGTATATGGTGTTTCTTATTTTTAAAACAAGAATGAATGGAAAAGTCATAAGGAAAACCTTATTGACTCAACACCCTCTTTCAAGTTTTTTTGTTCTTCCACTGCCTATTTCTTTGTTGTTTCCATATAAAAATAATAAATCTAGTAAATTATACATACTATGATGTTATTATAAATATGGTACATCCATATTTGTTATTAAACCTATCCTTTAAATTAAAAACTCATCATACATGTGTGTGTACTTCTTACCGTCTCCACGTCATTGTGTAGTTTGTTATTCAGACACTTAATTGTTTGGATGGGTATAATAACAAGTATAACATATGTAATAATGAAAAATAACATTTTAATGATTTCTATATATTATATAACATCCAAATACAATATATTTCACCATCATTATAATGATATTTTCACTCGTTCGTACAAACAGATTATCGTCTTCAAGACACGATGAGATTCATTTCCACGTTATCCATTCAATGATGATTATAAAAATATATATTATTAATAAGTATCTAATATAAGAAATAATATATCTACTAATGATATATATATTTATGTTCATACATATATATTATTTACTTTATTCCATTCAATATGATATGAAAACAAAAACAAAGTTTATGCGTAATTACGGTCTATCATCTCCATAAATGGTGTTTTTCATTTCATATATCTATATATTAGACATATTTATATATATATAGATGATATATAAATCATTTTTTATATTCTTGATGTCTTTTAATCATTATCTAACTAATATTATCAAGAATAACAAATTAAAATGCATACGATAAAGAAAGTGATTATTACCTGAAATGTTAATTTATCATGGAAATCATTATTATATGGATAGTATAAATTATTAAATGAATCATGTAAGATATAATAAAAATTAATATGGTTCAGGTATAATTTAATAAAATTATATGGACATTATACAGGAGGTTAACGTACCCTCGACCTAAATAATGTTCATGGTAAGGGTTAATTATATAAACTCTTCATTATTCGATGTTTATTTAATGTGAGTTTCTATTGGGATCTCTTTATCTTCCACATCCTCATTTAATAAAAATATTTTCTAAAGGAATATTTTAATGTTTAATGGGAGGAAATATTTAAATATATCTTCATTTTAAATGGTTTAAATATTTATTATTCTAAATCATTCTCTTTAATGTCCATGTTTTCAAAATTGGTTTTAAGGATTTATTTCTATGGACAAGAATGTTTTTAAAATTTTAATCCCTTTCAGAAGTATAAAAGTGGTATGTGACATGTTGATTAAAAAAATGTCTTTAAATTTCTTCCTTTTTAAATTATGTGACTTTTCAATGATTTTACAAAAAAAAGAAATATTTCTCTCAACGAGTTTTACAAATCATTTTTATCTATGTAAACATTATTTGATTGATTTTAAACATATTTGGAGTTGAATTATTATGATACAAATCTTCCATATTATATTGAAGGTTTTGTGATTTGTTTGACTGTGTATGTGTAAATTTTATACCATTCATGGTTTATAGATATAGTATTGATATATAATATGCTATTTTTAATAAAAAAAATTATGTTATGTTTAAACCTTTTCATATGAGGAATGCATTGGATTTAGTATGTTACGGTTGTAGCTTGCTATAGCTCTTCGATTCATTGATAGTTCTCATGAGAAAAACTAGTGTCTTGTAACATGTCTAGGACATAATAATATTTGAAGTCTTGGAATAAGTCCTTAATTATGTGGTTATGATGTTTGGAATTATGAATTCCATCACTATGAAATTGGATATTGATACTGCATATGATTATTCGCCTAGATGAATATCCATGTGAATAAGTAAATGGAATTATTTCAATTATATTTTCCATATTATGCAAGTGATTATTTTTGAAAGGATTATGTTTTATTCATATACATTGCCTTAAATGATTATTCTTTTTTTAATGTTTCCACTATATTGTTATCCTTACTAAGATTTTGAGCTCACCCTTTTTTTTATTTTCTATGGATTACAAGAAGTGTATTATGATTGATAAGTAGCGTTATGCTAGGGGAATAATGGGATTCTAAATGGATAATTATTCATTTGTTATATATTTTAAATATAAATGTAACATTGATATATGTAATCAATTTTCAAAAACTACTAAAATGAACTATCTTTCGGGACATGATTCCATGTAATCATGCAAATGTATTAAAATAATGCACCGGTTCTGGGCTTCAGGGTTTGGGTCATTACAGTTGGTATCAAATAACATTTAAGAAACAAAAATGGAAATAGATTTAAATAAAATATTAGTAGATAACGTTACCCTAATATAGACATTGAGGATTCCTAATGATGATCTTCCTAGAATTTTTGTAATTTTGAGATTTTGTGAAATTTCCAAAAAATACATCCCTGTTTAGAAACAAGAATGTAGACGCGGCTCAGGCACAGATTTACCTAGGAGTGAAAACTCTGACAAGGAGTTTTGGGCATGACCCTAGGTATCCTAGTACTAGACAACGGGCCTTGTTTCACTATTGGTTATGAAACTACAGGGGGATATGCATTGGATAATTAAAATTTTCATTTCATGACATTATGAAGTATTTACGAGTAAATACTTCCTCAACATTAACATTTTATGATTATAGATTATATGCATAATCTTTTCAAGTAGTTTTAGGTATTTTAGAGGTTTTGAATTATGCATTGAGATTCATAATCTTACCTAGTTTATGCCATTGTTTTGAAATTTCTCCCAATAGATAGAATGAGAATTCCTGCAATACTCATGATCGAAAGATTAAGAAGGATCATATCATTCATGGTATTAATCCATCATTTAAAAGACAAATAGTCTCTCATGTATTCTCATCATATGAAGATATAATATAATCTGTTAATAGGATATGTAAATAATTATATGACACCTATGGATTTGAAGGGATGAAAGAGAATAAAATTATGGAAGAGAGAATGATGGATAAATAGAAGAGGGGAATGAAGTATTTTCACATATGGTATAACTGTGGAAAAAATATGCTTAGCAAATAATTGAAGGTAATTTGAGTTTGTTATAAGTGTGGAAAAAAAGGACAACAAATACGATATTTCAGGGGTATGAAAAAGGTTGCAAATATTCAATTCTTCATCTAAAAGGAGTTGTGAAACAACATGAATCAATGCCCAAATCATTAGAGAATACCTCAAATGGTGATATTTAATAATAATAAAGATATTATACTGCAATGATGAATAGGAATTATTATATTTCTTATGTTGTTATAAATGTATTGTTCCATTTGTGTAATGTAATAATTATGTACCTATTAAGAGAATTATATAGTATATATAAGGATTGTACTGAAATACTATTTCATTAAGGACTTGAGATTGTATGGAACCATGGAAAGTGACTCAATAGATGGTGAACTTTTTTGGAAAATATATGGATGTGTAAAACATATTATTTTTCTAATACTGAGGTAGTGATTTTAAAATAATATATTTTGGATAAATTATATTGGACATTCATTACTACATTAAAACTGATTAATGATTTTTATATTCCATCATTGTTGGAGTTTACAACATTTTTTATAAAAGGAGTGTATTAAGTATTCTATAAATAATAAGGGAGAATGAATGTAATCAATATGTTTTTAAGGTAATTCGTAGTGTTATAGTTTTTTAAAAGAATACACGAGGAAGGTTTTCACATGTTATTACTTGCAAAATCCGATCTTTAATGTTTTTAACCTTCCTTATAAATTTTGGACTGTGAGTTTGGACAGATGTATATTGGATAATTCTAAAGGTAGGAATCGATGATGTTTGTCATTGGATACTATTTTTAAGGTTAAATAATTTATTGATATTATTTTTGGATTGTAATAAAAAGTACAACTCAGAGGTCGGGCGACAACCTGTCGCGTCTGTCAAGGCCACGAGACATGAACCCGCAACCGAAGTGTGACAAGGGTGGATCACCTACCACTAGACCATGAAATTTCTTGGATTGTATAATTTATCTTTTTTAAATATTCAGACTAATTAATTATACATTTATTACATTTGGAAACCAATGTGATTTGGATAAATATAATATTTTTGGAAACTATTTTCTTTTGGAGTGAAAGATGAGTTTGGGGTAATAATTAATTGAAGGGTGAATCTCTACTTATCAAGTATATAAATATATATATAATATTATTTTATGAATAAAAAAATTATTAACCATTAGTTTTTGTATCGTAAAACAAAAAAATTTGTTAACCTGGTACCTTTTGTTTTGTTGAACTGGTGATATTTTAAATCATCATATATCGATGGATTTGAGGCCCTAAATTGTACAATTGTTTGAGATTGATGAACTCAATAAATCCCTATAAATATTAATGTTTTTATTCCAATTATTTGTCTCTAATTTCCACCAATATTCGCTTAATTGAGATTATAATTTGATGGAGACTTTTTCATATCACATTCCCTCATATTAAGACTATATTTTTTAAACAAAATCTTGATGTGGGTTTTCCATAAATGTATTTTTCTATTTTAAACTATTTATTTTTTGAAGAACAATTTAAAATTCTGTTGTTGCAATTTTGTGAAGGTGGGGAGAATGTATCACACTATGATTTCATAGTATTATATCTCTACAATGTAATTCAATAAAAAAATTTAGACGCAACACCTGGTTCATGCACACCATGTCAAACCAATCAATCCATTCAAAAAGTGTTATGAATAGTATTAAATTAATTTTTAATTTTATATACTCCATATAATTTTATAATCCATGTTATATGTTTTATAGATATAATATAAGAACCAATTCATTTTTTAGATAAAAGAAGTATTTAAAAAAAATTGAAATTTAAATCCTTTTAATGGATAACCTAATTTAAAACCAATATCTGATAATTTTATATATATATTAAATTTAATGAAATTAAATTATTCTTTAGAATCGGGACATGAAGATTTATTATGGATAAATGTTTTGTACTTTTCTGATAACTTTCATATTTTGATGATTTGTGAAAAATTCTAAATTTTAATTCAAAATAGCTTTTTTAATCAAAAGGATTTATTGACTTAAATTATATATATGAATGGTTTTAATGTATAATTATAGTATATTTTTTTCATTTATTATAATTCATTTCATCGGATATAATTTCAAGTTTAAACTAGAAATAAAAAAATGTAAATCATTTGATAGTTATTATTTCTTAAAAAAAATTGTTTAGACAACTGGAATTAATTTAATATTAATTTTTTCCACTTCAAGGTTTTGAATTTGGAAAAATGGATTCCATATTTGGAATCATCAGGTCTAAATAGTTTAAATAGATAACATTTATTTTTAGAAATTATGAATATTATCTTTATTTAATATTTTATTTACCACGGTTAAACTGTAAATATGGTAAATAAGGGTAATCAAATATTCTTATAATGATATTAAATTAACCTAAGAAGTGTTTTATTTATATCATCAAATACATGTCTAATCATGTGAACCCTTCGGTCGATTTTTGGACCCCATAGAGCCACTTGAGAGTGATAATGAAATTTTATATTATATAATCTAATGTAAAGAAAATTTAACAAAAGCATATATATTTTATTACAAAAAAAATTACATCGCGTTATATAATTGATCTATTCAACTATAAATTTTTATTAGAAAGATAAAAATATTTACAACATAATATTATTTTACTTATTATTTTTAGAAAATATATAATTACATTTATTTATGACCCAATGATGATGCAGTAATCACCTTATAAATGAACAAATCTAGTAAATTGGAATATAAAATTTAAAATAAATAAAATTTAAAAGTTTTTTGGACATCCAAAAATTTTATTGGTGAACATTACATGGTAGGGTTGATTAAATGTATATTTTTTTGAAGTAATTATTTTCTGACGAGTTTCACAAAAACCAAATACTATATAGTGTCAAAATTGACATAATTGAGTTTTTAAAACAAATACTATATTATTAATTGATATAATATTCCAAAAAATATAATATTCAAAAAAAATACCTTCATGATGTTAAATATATTAATAAGGAACCAAATGGGGTTCTATTGGATGGTTATTGTATGTTTATTAACTATATAATATAAAAATTCAAAGAGACATGGTAAATTTCAAACTATTTACCTATGAGTTAAATCTAAAAGATAAGTTTAATATGATGACCTAAACCTGTCTAACACCTATTAGATTATAGGTTTTCAACCCACAACCACCATATCCACGAAATAAATCAATTTGGTGCCCTTAAAAATAGATAATTATTCTATTATAAAATAATATTTCAATCATTACCTTAGGTGACCATCATCTCGCTTATAAAAAGGTACATACCCTTTTCTAAAAATCACATATCCAAAGCCATTTGGTTGAGCCAAACCCTGCCAAAATATACTCCCAACATCCATTAAATCATCTTAAGGGCCTTAATTTAATCATAAATCTAACCTATGGATCCCTTTTCATCAACACAACAGGAAACACCCGATGAAGAGGTAATAATTTCACCACCCTCTTTAAAATTCTTTTCTTCTTCTACATCCGATTTATTTGTTGTTTCCATAAAAAAAATTATAAATACATTACCTTCTACATAATTTTACATTATTATAAATATGTTACAAATATATTTTTCATTATATCCATCCAATTAATGTCAATTTCACCATACCTGCATACGTACAGCTTACCGTCTCCTCGTCATGGTGTAATTTGTTATTCAAACCTTTAAGTATTTGGATGGGTATAATAATGAGTATAACTAAAGTAAATAAGAAATATAAAATGTTAATTATTCTGTATAAATATGATATAACATCCAATTACATATGATTTCACCGTCAATATAATGGTATTGTCTCTCGTGCGTATGAACAGATTACCGTCTCCAGGACGCGATGAGTTTCATTTCCACGTTGAACATTAAACAATGATTATTAAAATTTATAATATTAATAAGAAAGTAATATAAGAAATAATAATGCTACTGGAGATATATATTTATTTATTTATGTACTTATATATTATTCACTTACTTCCATTCAATATGACATGATAAATAAAACAACGCTAATGCATACATACGGCCTACCGTCTCCATAATAATTGTTTTCATTTGATATATCTAAATATTATATATATTTATATTCTATCTATATATATGATATATAAATATTGTTTTGTATTCTAGATGTATTTACATCATGATCTTTATGATACGATCAGGAATAACAAGTAAAAACGCGTACGGTAAAGAAAGTGATTATTACCCAAAATCTTGTAATATATAAATATTTTCACCATAATGTAGTTTTTGTAAAGAAATTGTAAATAATAGGTATTTTTTAAATTAGAATGGAAAATAATATTTTTCAATATGTGAATATTTACATTTAATAAATTTAAAATATTTTAAAATTTATAGAATTGGAATTTTTACATGTATTAATAAAGTGAAAACCTGAGGTAATGTGTTTATTTTTAAATTCAATTTCTTTTTGGGATTACCTTTGAAAAATTCCAACATATGGAAATTATATTCGCCAAATATTTTAAACCCCATAAAAATTACTTATTATATTGTTAATTATTGTATTTTTTAATATTATAATCATTTCAATTTTATTGATACTTAAAATGACCATAAAAATGTTTTGTAAAAAAAGATGATTGTAGTTCCTCATTGGTCAGAAAATTATTTTTTCCATTTACATAATAGTTATATTTTTATATTACTGTTATTTCATATAGATGAAATTATTTGGGATTTTTTTCCAGATAAATGCAATTATTAAAAAATGTTAAAAAATATTTGATTTATATATTATTTTTTAAAACAAGTTTAGTATAACTTATTAAATAATTTCAAAATGATAATTTTTTTAATGTATAGTGAAGAAATTATTTTAACAATTTCATGAAACACATATTCTTTGAATATTCCTTTTTTCATTTTATAATCTCATTGGAAAACAATTCTTCAAAATTCTGGGTTTTATGTTAAATGTTATCAAAATAAAATGATATTGTATATACATTGTTTTTAATTAATTCTACAACTATATTTTTAAGGTAATTTTCAATTGAGTTAACTTATAATAAGGTTTTATTATGATTCACTATAGATATAAGTTTATTATACAATTTATTTTTTCTGGTGGAGGGATTATATTTATGGAGATCAAGCATGATTCATGGAAACCTTTTATTCTCCACCATTTTATTATGTAATGATTAAATATTTACGAAAAAATTTTCTTATCCATGTGTAATGATATGGTGAAGTCTTGTATTATTTATAAAACTCATTTCCATTCAATGGGTTATGATATGAATATATGATATATATTTTTTATCTTATGGAACACAAATTCTTTGTGGTCATTATTTGATGGGTCTCCATGAATATTGTGACCCTTGTTTATGGGAAATTTAAAACATTGTTAGTCATGATAGAGAAACTTAAATTACATAGTTATTTTATATGATAATATGTATTACTACAACAAATATCATATGCTTATGCTATTTTCACATAGATCATAATTAATGAGGGGAATTTCAAAATCATTATTATTTATCCATTTGATTAAAAAACATCATTCTATAATTCAGTATTATATTAAATTGAATGGTTAGGGGTTAAAACTGTATGTTCCGATCATGTTCTCATACATTTATTCTCATTTTATTATCACTTATGATCGTTTATTGATATCTACTATATTAAATATTACTATTCATATGAGTTCACCCTATGTTATTATTTTCTTTCCATGGGTTATGAGGAATGGTTTAATTTAGGGTATGTTTATTATGTTTACTACGTTAAAATATCCTTATTTTATTTTTTAAATTTCATTCAAGAAAAAAGATGATTATGTATCTAGTCTCAAAATAGAAAAAACCATTATATTTTCATGGTGTATAATATATTTAAATATATTTAAAATAAATATATAATGATTCAATATAAACTTATTAAAATATTGAGTTTCCCTAGTTAGTATTGGACCAAATTTGTTTTATTTATAGAGATTAGGATTTAGGATTATTTCTGAAATCTGTTGTAATAATTATATGTATACGATAATATATTATTCTTGTGGAAATTTAGTGATATTGTTGTTTTTATAGAAAATAAATTCACATCGGTTTGATGGAATGGGGAAGAGGTTTTGGGTTAGATACAGTTATGGGTAACAACATTTATGGTAATATATTGGGTTTTATTCAGACCATAACATCTGAATAATGAGTGATACTAAGACTGCAAAACTAGAAATACACTCATTGGGAATATACTAATGGTAATTCACATTATTACCCTACATAATTCAAAGGGATGTGAATTGATGACGATTTTTTATCAAAGTGAGTATATGATAATGGGGGTGAATAGATTATCTAGTAAAAATTTCAATCTAAAATGGATAATTTTTTATTCGCGAAAATATTTAAGTTAAAACCAATTTATCGAAATGATTAGTATTATATAGATCTAAATCATTTTAATGATTTATCTTAATACCAATTGGGTTTCAGATGAATTATTATACAATATTATTGTATTATATTGAATCAATTTACTTGATATAAATAAATTTTGAAAAAAATTATTTTAACTAGAAAAGTATATATATTTTACTTAGTTAAAACCATTTTTAATATTCATGTGTTTTAATGTAAATCAAAATTAAAACAAATAATGGAAATAATTAATATAGTAGGTTCTGCCTAGGATCGAGACAAATTCCACTCTATGTGGTCATCACCAACTGCCATGTAGTTTATATAAAATACACACGATTATCGACAACTTTTATTGGTTTTAAACCAACATAAAACTATTACTATCACACATGAACTCTTCTATAATTATACATTGGAGTCAAAATAAAACAGTCAATATAAAGACCTTTACCACTCTTATATATAGGAGAAAAAAAATTTAAAGTGTTTGAGTTGATATAGAGTATCTTTTAGTTTATCACAAGATACATTATGCGTATATAAATATATTTTATATCACATATTGATAAAAATGTAATAATAACAAATATAATAGAGAAATATAAATGTTAAAAGTTTATAAGTGAATGGTTTATTACAATGAAACTTTTGGATCTTCATTGGTTTTTTCAAAAATGGATTTTTTAGTTTTTATTGAAAAGATCATGAAATATGATTGTCACATATTTCAGTTCATTAACTGTAGGAGAGTTGAAAATGTGAAGGTATATTTTAAATTTAATTTTAATAGTTTGCAGTAAATGAGAACATATTCATTTCAACCTTGTTATGATCTATGTGTGATCATATAGATTGATCTATCATTTTCTATCAGTCCACATAATATAATATTGCATCTCTAGTTGCATGAGGGGTTGTGTTGTACCTTTATTGGGAGAAGCAAGAAGAATATATTGATCAGTTGATTCCACTTACTGCACATCCTAAAACTCTCTTCAATATTTTATGTATATCATTTAGGTGACAATCATTAAAATCATAAATGGAATTTACTTCAATAATAATTTTATTTTTAGTAATTTGAATCAAAATATATGTCAATAAAATATTGGTTTTGTCTTATGTTGTCATTGATTAATTTTCTATCATTGTATCAAGGTAGTTGTATGTTATGTAGAGAGTATGATATTGGTTGTGTCTTAGATATATCCAATATTGTAGAATGCTAGTGGTGTTTGAACTAGTGGTCTCAATTCTAGTAGTGTTTGATATGAAAATGTGTTTGACATAGTAAACAACATGTGTTGGTGGTGTTATATTAATTGAACCTCAAATGGAAGTATCTCATACTTATACAAATTATTTTTATGAAGGTATTACATCCTATTAACATATCTATATTTTAGTCAAATGGTATGACATTTTGGGGGTGAGATATCATGGTGGTATCTCAGACATAAAAAAATGAATCAGATGGTAGCGATACATGTACAACAGTGTCATGAGTTTGTAGTGTCTATTTTAATGGTGACTCATACATAGACAATATAGTCACCTATAACATAATAATGGAATGATTAAATGTAACATAAAAATCATTAATAATATCTGAGTCATCATTTTTTTATCATTAAATATAAGATGTCTGCAATCTCCTCCTTTTGATTTTCACATGTCATGGAATCATATGTATTAAAAATGATTAAACACGATATCCACGATAATATGAATCAGAACATAGAATTCCATGTAAGTTGATTTGGTATTAAGGGGAAATAAAAAAAATAGTACTTAGTAATGGACTGTATGATTAATATAAAAATTAAAAATACTTATTATTAAGGATAACATAGGACCATAATCTCATTAATTTATCCAAAACAATCATTCCATATGTATTCTCCCCCATATTGGATTATAAAAATATTAATGAATATAAATTTAAAAATAGTTATGGTAGTAAAATTAAACAAACAATATATGATTAAAGAGTGACATTGAATATTATTATTAAAAATTTATTACAATCCATGTAGCATCAAAAACATATAATATAATCCACATAATGAAAAAAGATTACAATTTGGAAGATGAGTTCATTGGTTATTTTCAATTATCCATCAATTTCTCTTTCTCCTTATCTCTGGTAGCTAGATCAACCCATGGTAATATATAAAGAACACCAGGAAAAATTCCAAATATACATTTAGGATGATCATCTATAATAAAAACTATCATTTTGTGACTCAAGGATTCAGAATGAGATATTGGAAAAGGATGGAATTTTGGCCGGAAAATGTGCGAATGGATCTTGATCAATTCCTTGTCTGAGACATATCTGGGGATAAATATGAACATATTCTTGAGTAAAAACATGTTTCCCATGAACATTAAAAACATGATTTATGATATTGATAAAATATATAACGATCTACAATCATTTTTCAATTTCACTAGTGAAATAGTCCTTCTATTCAATAAAATGGTTCAACACAGGAGTCATCTCCTTGAGCTGCCTTACTTGTTCTTAGAAAGACAGATTCATCATAGGCATCCTTAAATTTTCATCCAAGAATTTAAATTTTGATTCAATTTCATGATTGGTATAAATCCATGGGAGTTAAAACATGACCAAATTAGCTATATTTTCTATGTAGATTTAATGTCTTGGAAATAGATGTCAATAAACTTGAGAACAATATATAAATTATGCCGAATTCAGCTAAAAGACTCTTTGGGATGATCAGTGATACATCTTGAAGCATTGGATGAATAATCACTCAACTCATCTATATCAACACTTCATTATTTATTAACATTAAACATAATTGTAGAGGGGGATTATCAATAGAAGTATCTAATGATGTATCCTCATGATTTTTTTAGGATTCCATTCATTAATGTAGTAAAATCAAATCTCATTTCCTCAATTAATTACTTGAGGGAATTATAATTAACTACATACCCCCTTATTATAAATCATTATCTCATAAATATAATGCATAACCATAAGTTTTATATGTCTAACAAACAAAATACATAGATAATCGGTATCATTTTCACTTAACATGGTCAGGAGATAAGTTGGATTCTTCAAACACTTATGAAATTATGAAATAATATTTTCACCAAAAACATTCATGTGAGAATGAGTGTCTAAACCCATTAGAATAACATGCGGAGATATATCAACCTATTCATGTGTCAGATGTCTCATTGAGGAAAAATTTTCCAATATCCCTTCAAAGACTACATAATCTATAAAAAATCCCAATGGATCGCCATATATTATAACCCTAGGTCCCCCATTCATTGGTAGACTCCTTAAATCATAGGATAACATTACCCATTCATCATTCATAGGGTAAATCCACTTATCTGTTTAGAAAAATGATATATATCTGTAACATGGTTATACCCCAATTGCATGAATGACTTAAACACCATGTATTTTTAGACCCTATGATATATTTGTAGCTGAGGTGTCATCAACACAGATAGGATAATCATCAATATATTAACCAATAGGTGGTTCCAAAGACTAATGAGAATCATCCTTTAGAATATAAAAAATATATTCTAATTTGATATGGCTATCAAATGGGGTCATATTTGTATCCAAGTCATCGATATGAACATTTCTTCCTTGCACAAATCTTCTATTTCTCAGGTAAATGTTATTCTTCAATATAAATCACTAGTGTCTACTCATCGTTATAAGATTTAGAAAAATTTTGACCAGTGAATATAGATTTCTCTTCAATATCATCGATAAGTATAACTTCATGAAATATAACAATTGATGGGGATTTATCCCCCATAACATATGCTTCCAAAACAACTGGGTGTATCTCCACTTCCAATCTCTAAATTTTTCCACATGCACCATTAGGGTCAGAATAATCTCCAGAATCATATATTCTTTCATCTATATACCTTTATCATCATTAGTATTTACACCCTTATCATTATCATATTTTTATTCATTTTCATTATCCTCATTAACATCATTTTCTTCTTCTACTTCACTGGATTATAACACTTATTTTTCTCGTCTCAAGTTACTATGCCTCTTGTTCATTTCTTGAAACAATATTTTCTATTTTTTGAAGCCTCTTAGGTGGACGAGTATATCTAAAAGTATTAGAGGAATCATTGGAAGAAATTTCAGGATCACTCTCCACATCGATAAGTTGTTCCTTTTCCTTTGTATCATAAAAACTTAATATTTATCCCGTTAAGAGTAATAAACTACTTTATTAGGCTCCATGATTGGATAATGATTATCCATTGTCCTACTTGGATGATGAACCAGATTATACTCAGCATATAAATTCTCAAAATCTCAAACCCACTATCTCTTATAGGGGTTCCAACTAAACACACTCCTTTTACAAGTAGTACAAGAAAGACCTAAACCAACATAGTCTACACAATACTCTTCATCCTCACCTACTAGGACCATGGCCTTGAAGAAAGAATAAATAAACATTCGGTAGACAACAATGTGGGATATGAATAATGGTCTGGTCATCTCACACATATGCCCCAAGTGATGTCTACATATAATGGCCTTGTGAACATCTATAATTAGAGATAAAAGTAGACATCTTAATATATTAGGGATTTGAAATTATCCTTTATTATTAAAATAATGTGCTATAAGAGAATACTGAACAACCAATATTCTCCATCATGAAGCGTGGAAACATTCCTATTGGTTGTTCCACCTACTTTCAGCATAGAAATTTAATCCTCATATATTAAAAAATAAATTGTTTTTGGAATGGTTCCTTGGTAGTCCACATAAATTCCATCTTGATGTACCCAAAAAAAATTTATCCAATTTCATTGATGAAAATACAAATACATTTCTTTTTGCATGACTTTATTCACTATCAACTCCATCGTAATCAAGAAAAAACATTACATTCTGATACATATCATAAAATATAATAGCGAATTAATGACTTTTCATTGGGGAAAAAACTACAACCATCCTTGATTTTGAATTAAATTATGTTGTAGGGGATTGGTATAAAACAACCACATTGAATCTACTTCCTTTATTTGTACAACAATTAAATTTGAAAGCTGGAGATTAAGTTCAATAACTAGAGAAATTGGAATTGGCGCACTAGACTGGTTCTTCATATTCCTATATGAAATATATATAGATGGAGAAGAATTGGAAGGTCACTTCATTCCCTACTTGTATACCTTTCATGAATTCTTGATCTTGTGTAAGAAAAAGGTTAGAAAAGTTGTAGGTACAGGGTATCATATCGTTCAAGAGAGAATGATACGTGAGTATCACAGTGGGATTAACATATGATGGAAATAAACATTATGTAATTTTCATATCACTTCAGATATTAGTCATTATATAATAAAAATAAAACATCAAATTGACATATAAATTTAATGAACATGTGTATCCGGTTTAAGTATATAACATTAATAAGGAAATAAACTAATAGTTCTAAATATCATGAAATATATAAAATTTCTAGTGGATTGAAAATGATGGGCATGAATAGCTAAAAACATGACATGATAATGGAAAGAGAATCAAATGACATGGATAGACAACAGCATGAAAATCCAACAGTGTGTCACTACAATGACATGGCACAAAAATCTGTGTAAATCACAACAGTATTGCATCACAACGATGTGTCGATCACAGTGGAATGTCATAAAAATACTTACATAACCAAAATTAATCAATGAAAATTAATATTTGATATAATTCATTCTCTCAAAATGAAGAGTCTTAGAAAATTTTCTTATTAGGTGATGTTTGGTGAAAATAAATTCGATAGTAATATATACTTTTTGAAAATGGAATATCCAAATTGATGTCTTATAACAATATGTTCTGTACTTGAATGTTAAATTTCATTCTATGTGATATTTATTTCACATGAATTGTCATAGTTTATGTGAACATGTCAAAATATATCTATGTAGTATAATAGAGATTGTTACATCAATAAAAATTTTGCATATCAGCTACCTACAACTATTTTACTCATCTTTAGATGTTGAAAATTCAAGAGAATTTTTCTTTTTTACCACACAATTAAATTTCATACTTTGATAAAAAGAATAATGTTATGTGGGTTATTATTCTATCTTATGTATATCCAAGAAAAATCCACATCTTAAAAACATTCTAAATAAAAATCTTGTCATATAATGTAATATATTTCTATATAGGATTTATATTTAGGGCATTTGAAAAAATATTTAATCCGGAACTAGATGTGAGACATTTTGGTTTTAATGAAAATGAGAAAAGATATAAAAACGAAACCCAGTATTTGTTTGTCAAGCTATCATGTAGTGAATGCTACCAATCATACGTTTATAAATACACATCTACAAATATGGATCTTATCAGTGCTATAAAAGTGCATTAACTACACTAAAAATGAATTGTTAATGTAGGAGAAGAAAATGGGGGGGGGGTTCCCATTTATCAGTGCTCAGAAAATCGCTGTTAAAAGTTAAAAACTTTTTTAAAAAAGAATAAATAATGCTGGGGGGGGAGCTTTTAACAGTGCTTGACCACCCCCCCCCCTTTATCAGTTCTAGGAGGATTCCTCCCACTCCCACGCGTGTTAACCTTTATCATGCATCCCCCACATGCCCGCTCGAACCTCTTTCCTTCCACTCAAACATGAACCCACAACCACCCCCTTGCGCGCCTGCACCATTACCACTAAGCCATTTCGTTTTTTTCTCTATTTAATGATATATTTATTTATATATAAATATATAGTTATATTTATTCGTATATTAAAATAGATTTATATTGAGATAAATATATATTTTTTATATTAATACATATATATTTATTCATATAATATATATATATATTAATATTTTAATATATTTATATATTAATATATTTATAGATATATTTATTCGTATATTAATATCGATTCATATTAAGATAAACAAATTTAGTTATATTAACACATATATATTTATTTATATATTAATATATATATATCTATATCTATATATTCATATATTAATTTATACTTATATTTATATATATATATATATAATTATATTTATTTGTATATTAATAGTGATTCATATTAATATAAATATATTTAGTTATATTAATACATATATATTTATTCATATATAAGTATATATATATATATTTATATTAATTTATATTTATATTTATTTATTTATATATTTTTGGTTATAAATTTTTATCGATATATTTATTTGTATATTAATATATATTTATTATATTAGTTTTCAATACATGTATAAAATATGTTTTTAAGTGTCTTTATAATTAAATTTTTAAATGATTAAATATGTACATATATATATAACACACATAGAAAAAAAATATATATGTATATACATATATATATATACGAATAGATACTTATATATGTGTATTTGAAAAATCCATAGAATGTTAAAATGAACATAATTTCTAATCAAGAAGTCTGTTTCAACTCGACAACTAGTCAAATGTTATAAAATAAAACAATCATCGATGTGATATGTGGTACAGATCTAGCGGACATCCGGATCAGATTTTATATCAGTTTGAATGCTAATAAATTAGGGTATCCCCTTTTAAAAACACTGTTTTGGAGGCCTTTTGATATTTTTTGGCGCTAAAAAATGTGATAGAAGGATTCCCTAAAACACAAGCATGTTTAGCTCCTCACAAGCTTCAATTTTATATGCATTAGATCTCAAAAAGACACCCGGAACAAAATTTATGGTTGTCTAGAGTTTGAGTTACATTTTTGACTTATTTTAGATCATTTATTTTATTTTTGATTTTTCTTGTCGTTAACATGTTATTGAAGGATTATTAATCGGGGGTAATTTGAAAAATATTTATTAATAATATTTTATAAAATATTTTAATTCCATTTTCACTAGATTTATTATATATTATAAGTACATGACTATTTATACTTATCTAAAGCATATTTAAAAAATATATATTATATTAATATCAATATAAATATACTTATATAACAATATATTATTCTTCATGATTATTTTGATATATAAAAATTATCATCATGAGGAAAAAGCACTAATAAATACCCCCATTAGCATCACTACCAAAAAATGCTCTGATAAAGGGGTCCCTTTTATCATCCCTAAATAATATTTAGAAAGGGTAGCATTGTGGAAACCCAGTGTTGTGGTAGTGATAGTTTGATCAATGGGTTTCCCAACATAATCAAGATCCAATTTGTCTGTGTTATTCATTGGAATATATCTACTCATTGTTTTCTAAATGTTACAACATTTTGGAAGATATTTTTTATACTTTCATTGATTCAATACAATGTTTTCATTGATTTGAAAAATCCTAAACTCATGAATAAAATCCAGTTCTCTAATTAAACATATATCAGACTAATTTTGAACCATTTTAGATAAAACTATAAATAAATATGCTTTTGATGATCTAAAAACAATATCATCCAAATATATATGTACTAATAATACATATTTTTTAATTCAACTTATGAAACCAGTAGGATCATCTATTCCATTGGAAAATTATTTTGAAATTAGAAAAAAAATTATCCTAATATTCCTTGAAATCTTATATTTTTTAAAATCATTTATTGTATTATCTAATTTAAAAACCCAATTTTGAAATATAGTATTTTCATAACCATTGGTTTTAAAAAAAATACTTAACTATAAAACCATTTATGAAAGACCTGTTAATATCCATTTCATAAATGTTGATGTCTAGTATTTCTTCATAGGAAATCTGGATTACTATGGATTCATGTCTAGATATTGGTGATAAGGGTTATTAATAGACTATCCATTATTCATGAAAATAACCATGTTCAACAAGTCTAACCTTATTTATAACTATAATTCATGGCTCGTCAACATCATTCTGAAACCCCTATTTAGTACCCCGAGTCAACGATTCATTGGTATTATCTAAAAGCTCCCACACATTGTTTATTTCAAATTATTTAATTCTTCATGAATACTTATTAAAAAAATTACTCAATAATAACATCATCTATGTCATTAGGATCAAGATGAGATAAGAAATATAGTTGTTCAACATGATTTTTAATGTAATATGTAGTTTTTTCCTCTATTTAGATGGAATGCAACTTTATCCAAAGGTTTATACATTATTGTTATAAAAAATCAAGATTAAGAGGGCCTCGTCACTTCTGTATTTTCATGTTCATTTTTTCTATGTTATATAAAAAAATTGGAATAATATATTTTTTATTCTTGTTTTATAGAAGATTATAAAAGATTATAATTTGAATTAAGAAAAGATAAATCAACCCCATTTTTATATAAGGAAGTCATATGCATATGAGAATCATTTTCATTGAATTTAGCATTTAATTATTCTTCTATCATTTAGGTATTATTATTGAAAACAGTATAGGAATTGTTAGATATTGAATAACAAATAAATTTTCAACATCACTTTTGATGATTTTTTATCAAAATTATTATTAGGGTTATATATAAAGGCACAACAAAATACTAGAAATTAATTAACCTTATGGTTCTTATTAATCCATAGATCATAAGGGGTATTCTAAATTATAGGTGTGATAAAAATAGTATTGATGATGTGGAAGGATTTACTAAAAGAATCATCCCAAAAATATATAGGTAGTTAATACTCATTTATCATAGTAAGAGATTTCTATTATACAACCTTTTTTCCCTATTCTAGAACATCATTCTCGAGGGGTTCCCATCAACAAGATGAGATATTTTTGGAATCATTTTGTGAGAAAATTGATTCAAAAAAATGATTTTATAACTCTCCATCATGGTCATATTTTATGGTCATTATCATATTACCATTATTATTTTCTACAGACATAGGATACATGGTAAAATTAGAGAAAGGCTAACATTTTTCAACTATAAAGTCAACCCAATTATATAACGAAAAATCATTTACAAGAACAAATTAAATAGTTCTTCCAATTATGAATTAAAACTATAAAAGCTTCTAACAAATACATTTGTACCATCTCAAGAGGTTGATGGGTTGACACCTTATCATTAATTTATATTAACCTTTTTATTGTTTCCCTTTTTGACAATGTTTATAGACTTTATGAGTTAGGAACTCTTTCTTATGTAGATCCCTATCTATCCCTTTCCTAGTTATCATTCTAACTGAGTGAATGTTAGAATAGAAAAGTCTCTTTTTCAAAAGACACAGATATTCATGAAAGGTACTTAAGTATTAAAAATTTTCATTGATAAAATAATTTAAATCTATATCATAATAATTTTTATTTCTCAATGAAATAAAAAATACATAATCTGTTGATTAAAATACGTTAAAATAATAATTCTCAAACATAACATAAAATCCATCATAAAAAAAATTTAAAATAATTATCCTGTTACAATTGAAACCATCATTATATAATAATATTTAAAATAAAATTGAATTTTTATTACCAATCTAGCCTATGAAAATTATCATTCGCATAGAATTATTACCAAAGGGTACATATATAACATAATAATTTATGATTCTTTTTTAGCATGAATAATATCCTATTATATGTCTGTAAAATCCTCTATATTGTTGTACCAAATACATATACCATAGGTATCCATTATTTTTTTTTAATAAAACAGGTTTAAAAAAGAAATTATTTTGGTACCCAAATCTGTTTTGGTTCAGAAATTTTTATAATCAAGGCTTTGAGAACCCACATTTGCAAAATGGACTTACAATAATATTGTTGAAAATAATTAGAAATTAAAACCTCATTTAGTAATTTTTAAAAAATAATTGATATATAAATATCTAGTATAGTTTGAGGAATAAAATCTATTTTAGTTATTATTCTTTGTCAAGGATCATAACCTATTCCAGTAAATTATTTGGGTACAACATGTTCTACCAAAATTAAGGTCAGTGTCTCTCAAAAAATTTTAAACAATTAAAAAAAAATTATTTAATTTCCAATTAGATAGTTGATGAATACTAAATTCATTTAAATATTAAAAATATTTCAAATTTTCATTAAATAATTCAGATTTTATAATTACAATTAGAGCATGCTACATTTAAAGACTATTATTCAAATACATTAATTCATTAAAACTATCATAATTCATATTTCATTATTCAATTAATTGATTATTTAATATATTATTATCGTCAATTTTTTCATTTTTAGTGTTATTAAACTCATGTATTTGGAATATTCTATAAATATATTGAAAATTAGGCACTTCGTTGATAGTAGTCGTGAAGCACATATTTTCTCTATCGATGTTATCTTTAAGTGATGAATCTGAATCACTGGTGCCATATTTATATGAACACTATGTTTCCTTCCAATACATTTTCATCTTCTATCATTGACCACATATTAATTTTTAGACATAATATTTGGAAAATTATATTTTATATGTCCTTTAATTGTACAATAATTGCAAAAAAATATTTTGGATCATCATAATTCCTCTAACATTTCTCCAAATTTCCAGTTTTTCACACATTCCTTTACATTTTTATTTTCTAAACAAAGTTTTCATTTAGTGAAATGTATCAAATCTTCTTGCAAGGTTATCCATCTACTCATCACTGTGAGGAGTTGATTGACTATCTCTGTAACTAGAAGCTTGTTGTTTTTATTTCACTTATTACATTGTTTTCTCTTGAGGTAGTAGTATAGAATGATATTGAAATTATTTTAGACCCCTCATATTCCTTATAGATTACAAATAATTATTCTTCATAAATCGCATTTCTTATAATAAAATCATTCATCAATAGTTACTTATGTCACAATATTGATTGAAACAGATGTTCATATTCATCTTACTAGTTGGAATCTTAGTAGTATCATAATCATATTTTTATCATAAACTAATTTTATAAGAGAGCTCATTATGAAGACATTCTCTATAAAACTGGTACACAAGTTAGAAATGTGGTAATAATGATTAATTTTAAAATTATCATATTAAATAGTATAATTATTCATTCTCATCACATTAAAATTTTATATTGCCTCTTTCAAAACAGAAAAGGAATCCCAAATCAAAAAATAAATTTTACAAGAATATATGGTGTTAGAGTATTCAACCCCTAAGGAAAAGTTCAAAGCATTCATTTGTTTACATATTCTCCTTTATAAGTTTCAAAACATGTCACTCTAATAGTAGTAAGAAACTCATATTAATCATATGTAGTATTTCAGATTTTAAAACCCATACTTTCTATATTCATTTTCAATTTAATATTCTGTTGAGGATAATTTTTTCCATTCCAGAAGTGATGAATATTTGTAGAAGAATCATCATGATGATTATTCATTTGAAGAAATAAATTTGGAATTTATAAAAACATGAGAATAATAAAATATAAAAATATTAATAATAATAATTAAATTGAAAGAATTAGTACCATATATTAGAATCATTGATACCAAATGTTAGTCGGAGACAGTATTTCGTGAGTTGGATAGTTGAGTACCCAATAAAAATTTCTATATAAATTTGATTATTATTAATTCCTCCAAATGTTTTCATATATCCTATATTATCAATATAAATATAACGATATATATCTCATTAGTTTTAAATATTTCTCTGATGGTTTAGTATGTCTTAAATGATTATTATATAGTATTATTTGATCCTTTGAAATTAATTTCATGATCAAAATACTATATGAACACAAATTATGATAAAATGTTGATTTATATATTTTTCATAGATATTTTGTTATATTATAAAGTGTTAATAATGTAAAAAAACACATAGAAATATGAATAGTAAAA
Source organism: Viscum album (assembly GCA_963277665.1). Lineage (NCBI taxonomy): Eukaryota > Viridiplantae > Streptophyta > Magnoliopsida > Santalales > Viscaceae > Viscum > Viscum album. Next base: position 1,299,522,698 of record OY728146.1, read on the forward strand.
AATATATCCATTCTCAATTTGAGACATAGTCCTCTTCACTTGGGGATAACCAGCCACCCTATATTTTATATTAAAAAAACAATATGATACACCAACTAGATCTATTTTTTCAATAAATTACAAACTCTGTTGGTCATACCCGACCTCTTACAAATATATAAATCAAAGAAAATATATACATGCAACACAAGGTACATTAGAAAACTTATCCATGGATTTAACAAATGTGGAAAATGATTTAAAAGTTTTCAAGTAAATTATAGTTTCAAAAAATGATAGTCTATATATATATTAGTATAGATTTCAGGACACACTACTCAAAATTTAATAAAAATTTTTGAAAATTAATCTAAATGTGTAGATTATTAAAATCCATGGATTGTATAATTGAAACATTTTACTGTTGATTTTCTTACACAGTGAATTCAGAGTCATTTATTAATGGAAACATCATGAAAAAAATTTAACTAGACAACCTTTCTTTAAATGAAGGAATTCATTAAAATTGAATGTTTTGTCAAACTTCAAGTCAAATGTTTTGTAGCAGGTGAGATCTTTTGGTTCTAATCCAAGTATAGCTCAATGTGTGTTCATGAATTTTGACATCTCATCTTTCTATTATTACACATAATATATTTTTTAATCTCTATCAATATGAGCGATTATGCTTTAAATTTGTCATCATCACCAAGGAGAAAAAACTAATCATATACATCCTCATTCTACACATCTGGACATTTTCATCAATGATTTCTATCAATAATTTATATTCAATTATAAAAATTTATAAATTTAATTAACCTAGATATATATAGACATTATAATAATGTTATTCAATAATATATGTTATGAAAATAATGGTAGTGTCATAGACTATTAGTGAATCATGGACAGTTAGTTTCTATATCTGGTGGTATGGTTTTCTAGAGGTATGATACTGGTGGGGTCATAGACTTACCCATATTTGAAATATCATTAATTAAAAGTATTATAATAGGATAACTGTATCAATGGTTTATAGAAATTCCTAATACCTTAAAATTAATGTGATTATGACATTAAATTTTCTTATAATGCATGAATTGTTAATTCTTATTTTCTATAAGTTTGAAGAATTTAGAATGTTCTCAAATGAGGCTTTTTTAATTTTACTTGTGATGGATCCTCCTTGGATTTGATTTAAATTTTGGTTATTTACTAGGCACAATTTAAAGGGGGGTGAAATTATTTCATAAAACTTCATTCATTTATATCCTTGCAATGCGCTAAGGAGGAAAAATATTCTCTTAAAAATGGAAATGGGAAAATTTTATAAGGAGATCAGTGAAAACATAGATTTCATCACTCTTTCATGGAATCTATGGAAATCACGTGAACATATATTTATTAATATCACCCCATGTCCACATTGGGATAGATAGAGGTTTCATGAATCCCTTAAGATTATATTCCTCAAACATCCCCTTTTAAAAAGATAATAATATTTAAATATATTACGAAATTTCCCTATTTATGATTTCCAATAATAAATATTCCAAAAAATTCTAAAACAAATTGGTCCTACGATGGTTTATAAAATAATTTTGGTTATTAATATTATCAAAAATTTACATTTTTTGTAAGGTATAACTGGAATATCAAATGACATTCAATATTTTTATGAATCCATCTTAAAAATTAAATTCGTAAAAAATTACAACATTCACATGGTAACGTCTTGGATTTGGGGTGCCACACAATGGGTTCCCGAACCTAGTTGGTCACATGACCTCTTGCGTATTTCCCGAAATGCTAGAGGCCGATGACTAGAAGGGAGGGACTAGGACTAACCATGGGGAAAAAATTCCCTCATTTGTAAGTGTAGTACTTTCGTGAAATATATAAACATACAAAAGCGGTTGGAGTAAAAAATATACACCTGAAATGGACAATGGAACTCAATTAAAATATAACCAATTGTCATATATATTATGATGCAACATGTCCTAATTCTATGAAAGCATCTAAAATAGGATACAATGTAATCTGAAACAATATAGTACAAGATACATAGTACAACAACAAAAACCAAAGCAGTACAATAGGAACAAAGTAGAATCACAAGCCTAAGCTCAGTCCCATGCTCTCTTACTCCACTACAACAATCATGTACCTATGTAGGTACCCATTCCCTTATCGACACCTGTAGTAATATAATCTATTTGGGATCCCAAACATGACCTAAATAGGGTGTGAGAAATAAATCCATGTAGGAAACCATCAAAGGCTCGTGCCCAAGTGTATATTAAAATGTGAAATAGTAGTGTAAAATAATGAAATGCAGAAAACTAGGAACCCTCTCCTAAGGATAAAAAGATCCTTGCTCTCAGGCTAATCAGAACCTTGCCATCTAGCTAACAGAACCTTGGCCTCAGGCTAATAGAACCTTGCTCTCAGGCTAAGAGAACATTGCCCTTAGGTTAATAGAAACTCTCCCATATGAAAATAAAAACCTTACACTTAGGCTATTAGAACCATACCCTTAGGCTAATAGATCCTTCCCCCAAGAAATTAGAACCTTGCCCTTAGGCTAAGAGAAGATTTCCTTCATTCTAATAGAACCTTGCCCTTATGCTAATTGAACCATGCCCTTAGGATAATTGATCCTCGTACTAAGGATAATAGAACCATGCCCTTAAAAAAATAAAACCATTCCCTCATGCTAATATAACCATGACCTTAGCATAATGAAACCATTACCTCAGGCTAAACAGATGAAAAGCAAGTAAAAGGGATGAGCAAAATGCATAATCAAAAAAATTATATTTGATTACTCTAAAGAAAACTCAAAACCTTCTATAATCATGGCATGCCCACGTGTATGATGACCGAATGTCTAAACAAATTAAACACACCAACTGGGTGGACCTAAATCAATGAAATGATTTCAAACAATAGTTTATACTTATTCATTAGATTACAAATGCAATTTTAGGTATCACAACAACCAATGTCTCAGCCACAAGATACCATGAACATGGGAGAGTGGCACAACGGTACAGAAAATCAACATGAATGTTGGAATTAAACACCAGATCACCAACCATGGTCTCCTTGAATCGATATATGTGAAAGGCACTCCCATAACAGCCAATAATGATTTAGATATGAGATAAACATTTACCCATTCAAACCTAAATAACATCCATTTGGGAAATAATTAGAAGGAAGGATTCATGAATAGGGAAGACCGTACCAATGCGGTTCAAATGAGGTTGACGGTGAAAGAATCAGAGTCACTGTGAGCTATCAGGAGCTTCTTAAAGCCTCATCTTCTCTCCCATGTGCTCCAAATGAGCCCTCTACCTCCTCTATTGATGGATGTGCCTACTAAATATTTTTAATGAAAAAACATAACTACAAGACATGTACTTTACAAGAACATAGTGTGTACTATTCAATTTAACTGTTCCTCTAGTGGATACTTTCCACCACCTCACTATTTACCTTCCGACTGATTACACGACATGTATGTCTAAGTACATGATGTGTAATGTTCTTTCCTCTAGCGGCTACTTTACATCGCCTCACTGTTAACCTTCTGACTGATTACATGACATGTATTACTATGGACATGGAATGTAGTAAGTGTTTACACCCTTAACCGACGACAAGCCAACACGCTGTGTATTCTAATCCCCCATAGCCAATGTACATGGAGTGTGTACAAACGTACACCACGTGTAGCCATAAATTTGGGAATTTTCCAAAATTTCCCTCATAGTCTCAAAAACACATAAGGATAAAGGAAAAGAAGAATCTTGATCCTCTAGAATAAGAACTGGGTTCTTACAAAAATCCCCCCTTAAAAAAATTCTTCCCGTAATTGCACATCCAAGGGTGGTGAAGATAAATCTGAGAGAAATTGTGGCCCCTGAGCATGTACGTTGGTCTCCTGTTCCCAGGTTTCATCTTGCACTTCGCCTTGCTACCATAGAACATGTACAAGAGGAACTGACTAGCCTCAAATAATATTTGTGCTCCTATGAACTATTAGAATCTGATTCCCCTCAAAGGATGCATCAACTGGAAGTTCAAACTCGTTAGGATAAAAAAATGTCAGACAAGACGGAGGGATAACGTCATAGTTGAGATACGTGGAAGAAATCATCCATGGCCTTATACCTCTGTGGTAACTACAACCGATAGACAACCGACCTGACTCCCTCTAGAATCTCAAATGGCCCTACATACCTCAATGATTGTTTACCCTGTCTCGTGATCCGCATGTGTCCCAACCTCGGTAAAACATGCCAGAAAACCTAATCCTGACCAAAAACACCCAGGGTTATTTGTAGTGATCAACATATTATTTTTGATGAGCCTGTGTAGTAGCCATCCACTTTTGATTCAACTGGACCTTCTCTGATGTTTCCGGCATGAGACGTGGTCCCAGTGAAGCTTCCTCACCTGCCTCCAACCAGCACAAGGGTGATCGACATGGACTACCACAAAAATCCTCATGAGGTGCCATCTCAAATGTTTCCTAAAAACTTTTATTATAGGAATACTCGACCTAGGAATGTGATTCTCCCCAGAGCCCCCAAAAACATGTACGCATGCACACAACATGTCCTCTAGAACCATTATTGTACACTCTGAGTAGCCATCAGTCTGAGGGTGGTAAGATGTTCTCTGAAGAACCTGTGCACATAGTGCTCTCTGAAAACTCTACCAGAAATGAGACAAAAATGGTTTTCCCTATCTAAAATGATTGAATGAGGTACCCCATGAAGACGTACTACCTATCAGATATACAAATTCCCGAGCTCGTCAACACCAATGGTCTCCTTCATCGGAAAAAAGAGAGTGACCATCGTTAGTCTGGCCACAACAACCCATATGTCATCATTGACTCGAGGTGACCTCGACAACCTGGTCACGAAGTCTATCACGACATCATCCCATTTCCACTATAGAATGGGTAACTGTTGTAACAGTCTGGCTGGCCTCTAATGCTCCACCGTCTCCTTCTAACAAGTGTAACATCTCTTAACAAAACATTCTATGTCTCTTTTCATACCCGGCCACCAATACTGATGTCTCAAGTCATGGTACATTTTGGTAACTCCAGAATTCACTTCCCAAGCTAATGCATAGAATTCCATTATGAAATCCTCACAGATATCCCATGGAACCCACTCTCATCCATGGATATGAAGTACCGTTTCATTGACTATCGTCCAACCAGGAGAAGGGTCCTCACTTTCCACGGAATCTCATATAACTTGTTCTCCTGAATCTGTGAGTTGTCTCATCCTCACACTAACAAGGAGGGTAGAAGTCATATCCAAAGATGAAAGATAGTTTCACCCCTGACTATCGTGTACCTTTAAATTCATCTCATATAACAATTCCATAATCATCTAATCACCACTGGACTCCTACACTGCCTATGATTATATCTTCTGACTCAGTGCATCAGCTACTGTGTTACAATTACCAGGTGTATAGAAAAGCTCAATGTCGAAGTACTGAAGGTATTCAACCAATGTTCATTGTCTCAATTTCAAGTCATGATGTGTAAAGATGATTTAAGACTTTTTTGCTTTGTAAACACCATCAAATATTTTCCCAAGAGATAATGTCTCCAAATTCTTAACACATGAACAACTGTAACCAACTAGAGATCATGTGTCAGATAATTTCTCTCATGTAGAATCAACTGTCGAGACCTGTATGCAACTACTTGATCTCCATGCATCAACACTGCTCCCAGCCAAATACATGGTGCATCATAGTAATGTTTATAGCTCTTTCCTTGATCTGGAATTATCTAGACTGGAGCTGATGTCAACCTTCGCTTCAAATCCTGAAAGGCTATCTCACATGTTTCAGACCAAACAAACATCATACCCTTCATAGTCAAACCCATCAGGAGCACTGCTAAGAAAGAGAAGTATTGTATAATGTGCCTATAGTAACTAGCCTGCCCCAAGAAACTCTATTTTTCTAACACTTTATAAGGATGATCCTAGGAAACTAAAGCTTTCTCTGTGTCTACATCAGCACTTGCCTCTGAGATAATATGACCCAGGAAGTTAATATGGTCCATCCAATAGTGGTAATTTGAGAGCATAGAATATATCTAATTCTCTCTCAGTGTAATCAGTAAGATCTCAAGATGGGTGGCATGGTAGTGTTGAGTTTGAGATTACCCCCAAGATATTGTCGATGAAGACTACCACAAAAAAATCCAGATATGGGATGAACACATGGTTAATCAGAGCCATGAAAACTAATGTAGCATTTGTGAGTCCAAACGGAATGACCAAGTACTTGTATAGACCATATCTATTGGAAATGGTTGTATGCAATATGTATGGTAGTCTAACGTGCAACTGATAATATCTGGATCTTAGGAAAGAAATTTATAACTGTCATTCTCCTCGAAGTTGATCAAAAAGTTAATTAATCCTCGGTAAAGGATATCGCTTCCTAACCGTAAACTAGTTTAGTTTTCGATAATCCACATAGAGTCTATGGGTACTACCTGAATTCTAATTTAAAAGGAAAAGTTTCCACCCGAGAGAAGTATTGGGTCGGATTAAACCCTTTTCTTGTATCTCATCTAACTAGCTCTTGAGCTACTGTAATTCTGGTGTAGCAATCCTATAATGGGAAATGGACATTGGTGTCACTCCTAGCATAATATCAATAGAGAAATAAACTTCTCAATATGATGGTAGACTAGAAATGTAGTCCGAATAGACATCCCTGAAATTATTATCCACTAGAGGGAAATAATTCTGAAAATTTCACTGGTCATCTAGATATAAACTCGCAATCTGGGATGTCAAACCACCTAACCTAAAATGTGCGAGTCCATCTCGGCTCACCTAGAAGAATCATTCGACCATGTATAGAAACTTTCCACCCTCTGGTGACATGAATCTCACCCTGTGACGATAGAAATCTAAAAAGGCACGAAAGGGTACCAACTAGTTAATCCCAAAAATGTCATCATAGCTTGTCATCTCTAAGACATAGAGGACCCATAGAATGTGACCCCAACCAAAATAGGTGTAAAACATTGTATCTCATTGAAGCCGATATAATAGTCCATCACTAACATGGTTCCCTACATTAGATTGATGAACTCTCGAGCTCGATCATCCCTTTGAATATCCGGAAATAAAAATTCATAGAAGAAATCAAGAAAATATTCCCACGCCATGTCTTGGTGATGCTCTGTTTGGATGGTAACATCCCACAATCTCTTGGAGGAATCACATAGAATATAAGCAGTGAGCATGACCCTCCTCCCAGAAGACGTATCCAGATTCTCGAAGATCGTCTTCATAGATTCTAGCCATGAATCCGCAACCTGTGGTTTGGCATCCCCTAATAATATAGGTCAATGCTACTTCTGGATTATATGTGACAGCACTGCCATATATGTAGCAACCGGCAGTGCTACCTAAATGTCTACATGAACCGCATGAAGCCTTAATGGAACTGGGAATCTGCGTCTGCCTTCAGTATAATGGCTGGTGCCACATCTGGAACTGTTGTTGGATCCATCTGTATTCCATGGCCTACTATCTCTAGATTATAATTTTCACCCCTCTCTTGGAGAACAACTTTGGTCATCTTGGTGACATGACTCTCCAAGGTCAAAAACACAACCTAGTTTAATTTAGTGTCGAGGTTTCTTTCATCCGGCTAAGAGTGCCAATGAAAAGGGGAATGATCCAAAAGAACTAGAAAAAAGAGAATGCACGGCGTGTATAAGGAGTACACAGTGTGTACTCTTAATCCCTTACATGGTCGTGTTCTGATGTCGGCCTGAGCGTGTCTCAACCCTAGGTACACGGCGTGTTACACCCGCACACGGCATATACACCACCCTGTTTCCCTAGCCACATGGCCAAGTCCACATGGTATCCCACATGTCAAGACTACATGGGGTGTCCAAAAGGTACACAGCATGTACTAGATGTGCTAATCCGACCCATGTTATTCGTGAAACATCCATACACAGAGTTCACACAACACAGCGTGTTCCATAAGGACACGACATGTTAATGAGAAGATCACACTGACCCATGTTGTTATCTAGACGGACAGATCCCAAGAATACACTGTATGGAATGTTTATAACTGACATGGCATGTGTCACCTAAGGTTTCTCCATCTGTGTTTTTAGTCACATGGGAAGACACAGGGTCAACCGTACACAACATGTACAACCAAACATGACATGTTCCCACAAAGAACTTCCCTATCTCGTTTCTCTATCCACATGGCCTATGACATGGTTAGAGACTACATGGCATGTACATAAGGTACATAGTGTGTACTTCAAGAAAAATAGTTTCTTCCCGAAAATAATAACACACGTGGTGTATTGAAAACTAATTGGCATGTATTCTGGGTTCTTCCAGACAGTAAGCCTCACAATGTACAATATAGCCCAGAAAAACACGTATATGAACACAAAAGCGCCAATTATGGATCCTTGAGGGCCCATACTCCTCGATAATCAAATCTTGGAATCTTATACATGTTATAAAGAAGGTATACAAGTCAAAAATCCACCAAATTCTGGCCAATGTGGGACCATAGCACCTCAAGAACCAAAGATTTATATTCATTCAATGAAAAGCTTATACAAAAAAAAAACCCTATCAAACAGTAGATATTTTTATCACGACAAATATCACAACATTATACATATTCTAGGACAACATTTATCATAACAACATGTGATTTCTAATGCACCTACTGGCATGGAAACTATGCATGACATGTGATTCTAACATGTTCCTCGATGATGCATGAGATGGAAAACCCTCATCTCATTGGGTTGCAATAGAAATAGAACCCAAGTATAAAAATATAAACAACACACCATAAGTGCATCACCCAATGGTAAAAATCAAATCAACTATAGAAATTGAAAAACCATAAAAATTGCAGTTAAACGAGGTAGATTGGATATTACCTTTACATGGGATAGATACTCCTGGGTACACCTTATTAGAAAGTAAAATCCCATCCTATCCCTGGATATAGGCTCCAAATAATAATTCAATAATAAAAGAATTTATCTGATACAACTTTGTAACGTCCCGGGTTCGGGTGCCACAAAACAGGTGCCCTAAACCTGGTTGGTCACATGACCTTATGTGCATTTCCCCCAAATGCCAGAGGATGTCGACTAGCAGTGAGGGATGAGGACTTATAGTGGGGAAAATATTCCCTCATTTATCAAAATGTAGCACAACAGAGAAATATATAAACATACAAAAGTGGAAGCAGTAAACAATATAGTCCAAAAGTGAACAACGAAACTAAAGTAAAAGATAACCAAGAGTCATATATATTATGATGCAACATGTATTAATTCTATGAAAACTACCAAAATAGAATACACTTCAATCTGATACAATACATCACAAGGTAAAATTTATATCAAAAACAAAACCAAACAGTGCAACAGGAACTTAGCAGCAATGCAAACCTAATCTCGGTCCCATGTTCTCCAACTCTTCTACAACAATCATGTACCTGTGTAGGGAACCTTGCATTTATCGAATCCTATGGCAATATAATCTGTCTGGGACCAATACATGACCCAAACATGGTGTGAGAAATAAATCATAGTAGTCAACCACAAAAGGCATGTGTCCAATTGTCAGTGAAAATGTGAAACAAAGGTGTTCAATAATAAATTATAGTAAACTATAAACTGTGCCCTTAGGATAAACAGATCCTTTCTTTTGGCCTAATCAGAACCTTTCCCTCATGCTAATAGAACCGTTCCCTCAGGCTAATACAAACATTCCATCAGGCTAAGAGAACATTTCCCTCAGTCTAATAGAACCTTGGCCTTAGGCCAAACAGAACCTTGCCCTCAGGCTAATAGAACCTTTCCCTGTGGTTAATAGAACCTTGCCCCCAGGCTAATAGAACCTTTCCCACTGGATAATATAACCTTTCCCTAAGGATAATAGAACCTTTCCCTCATGAAAATAGAACCATGACCTCATGCTAATTTAACCTTTCCTTTAGTCTAATAGAACCTTTCCCTCGGGCTAATAGATCATTGCCCTTAGGATAATAGAATTATTCCCTCAAGGTAATAGAAACATGCCTTCAGGATAAATAGATGAAAGTCAATTATCCGGGCTGAGACCAAAGAATAATCAGGTAATTTATATATTATTCCTCTCAAGAAAACTCTACACATTCTATAATCATATCATACCCACGTGTATGTTGGCCAAACGGCAAAACAAGGGAAACACTCCCTCTGGGTGGCCCAAGATCAATGCAACGATATCAAATAGTAGTATATACTTATTCATTAGAGTACCTATGCAATTCTAGGTATCTAAATAGTCCAATACTCTGCCACACGACACCCCAAACACGGTTGTGTGGCACAAGTGTACTCAAAAACAACTCAATAGTTGGAATTATACACAAGAACACCTTCCTCGATCTCCTCTGATCGATATACATGAAGGGAGCCTAACGAAACAACAATGAATGACATATATCTGAGATAAAATATTAACTATTCAAACTTAAATAACTTCCCTTAGGGAAATAATTAGAAGTAAAGATTCATGAACATGGAAGACCTTACCCACACAGTTCAAATGAGATTGATGGTTGAAGAATCCGAGTCCTGATGAGCGAATAGGAGCTTCTCTATGTCTCGACCTCCTCTCCCATTGCTCCTGGTGATCCCTATACCTCCTCCATCGAATGAGGTGGCTACTGACTGTTTTTAACTAAAAAACACAACTACACAGTGTGTACGTCTCAAGTACACATCATGTACTGTCCTTTTTAACTGTTCCTCTGGAGGATACATTCCACCACCTCACTATTCACATGCCGACTGATTACATGGCATGTACTATCCTTTCCTCTGAAAGGATACTTTCCACTGCCTCACTGTTACCTGCTGACAGATTACACCGCATGAATTACAAAGTATCGGGCATGTAGATAGTTTTTACACCCTTAATCATCGAAAAGCCTAAATTCCCTCTATTCTTATCCGACACAGTCAATGTACACATCGTGTGTATCAAATTACATGGTGTGTTCCCATAAATTTTGGATTTTATCCCACATTTCCCTCATTTTCTCAAAAACACTAAAATAAAAATGAAAAGAAGAATCTCGTGCCTCAAGATTAATAATTGGGTTCATGCACACATCTTCTTTTTTCCTCAAAAAATATTATCATTGGATTGTGATATTTATATTTTTTAGTAATGATGGTCTAGTAGTTATTTGAAATAGGAGTGATGAAAACCAATCCATAATAAACTCTATATCCACATTTAAAATATTTTAGGTCATACGATCCCTATCAATCAAAATTTGGTAAAGAACACAATAACCATTCCTTATCAATGAATATATTAATTAATTTTCCATTAATGGGTAGTAGTGTATTAAGAAATAATAATCCATGAGTAATTCAAGAAATAAACTATTCCTCACATAGAAATCATTCTTTTAAAATTCATATTTTAAGATAATATTTTATTTTTTGTATCATAGATATCACCATATATTTAATGTCACTATAACAATAATTAAAATATTACTTCTTCGACATCAAGATCAGGAAAAATAGAGTTCTATTCATGAGACATTACCTTCCTTGAATGATATGAAATAACATTAAAATTATCAAAAAGGACAAAACCAAATACCTTATTCTATGAATAACTATATATAACAAATAAATCATTTCAAAATGCTATATTGAATATAAAATAATTTAATAATCACATTTTCCATTCATAAAAACATTCTTCATGTTCCATTGTAAATATGATCAAAACCCCTATACATATATTTTTCTTAATGGGATAGCCCAACATGATATAATTTTAATGAATCACAGAAATTATCCTATCAACCCAATGGATATACACACCTCAATTCAATTCGTTTGTGTGGTAAATAATTAGAAAACATTTTCCACATCAAATCCATTATGATTACATCATTAGAGAGTATAGTTTCATAAATAAACGTTCTATGAATATAGAAGTCACCCAAAATAAATTATCCATTTAACAGTTCTCATATTAGTTTCTCAAATATAATCTACTAGTGATTATTATTATCTTAAAAATATTTAGGTTACATGATATCATCATTAATAAATACCATAATTTATTTATCAATATATTATTTTATTACATTTTACATTATGTCCAAAAAATGTGTTAATTAGTAAATTGAAAATGGATTAAAATAATATCTAATTTTAAATTTGTTCTCAAAAATGAAATCATGGAAATATCTTCTATCCATAATTATAAATTTTGATATATTGATAAAAGCTCAATCATTGAATTTTTTTATCAATACATAGTTAATCATATAAGTCACAACTTGTATATTGGTGAGACCTATTATATTTGATAGTATCATTGAAATACCAATAATAAATTTCCATCCCCTTGGATATATCTTTATTTATAACAAAAAAATAAAGGATCTACAAGGTAATGCAGTTGGGTTAATTAATCCCTTATAAAAAAAACTTATAGTAGTTTCTCCATCTCCAATACTATTGAAATATATATTCTAATGGGAATCATTGATATATGTATTTTATTAATTATTATATCAATTGAAAACATAAATTCATTATTTGTTAGATGACTAACTAATTCCTTTGAAAATACGACAATGTATTCATTTATAATAGGTATATGATCAATTTTAAGATTTAGTTTTTCAATCAAATAATTTATTTTATCATTTTTATATGTATATAATAATAAATTTATATTGTGGGTGGATATAAACATGACTAAAATGATGATGTGCCTCCAATAATGAAATTAAAATCCCAATTTTCATCCAGAATTGTAATTTACTTCTATTATTATTTAAATTTTACTTTTCATTTTTATGTCAAGCCCTCATAATGAACATATAAAACTCAACCATTATTAGAACAATTAATTGTACATATAGGGAATTATTATGTACCATAAACAGAAATTTATTAAAAATAGTATTTGTAGTAAGATTTAGACTAGGTTTATTGACTGAATACTCCTTTATTAAAGAGCTAGTGAAATATCTTATTTTCAAGAAAAACAAGGAATAATAGAACCAGTGATTAGTTCAATATATAAATTAAACATTAAAAATATAGATATAATTATTTCCATTTCACCACAACTTGTGGAATATCAAACTGAGAGATAGTGATCACATAAGATTTGCCTCCTCCACTTGGTAGAATCTGTGGAAGATTCCCCTAATTAATGATACATGACATTGAATAGTAACCCTTTTAATTTATATATTATATACTTTATTGATGTAGAATCATTAATTAAATTATATTAATATTCTAGAATATTCTTATCACTGCATATGTAACACACTCCCATACCCTTTAGGAATATTACACGATATTTCATTCCAAAATGTTATGATGATTGAAAATTTCAATTTTTATTACTATTCTTATTTGAATTCTAAACATTTTAATAGTGTTAAATTGATAACTTAACCTATTTATTTCCCATAAATATATTAGATCTAGATAATTATTTCTTTATTTTTAGGTAAGATAAAACTAAATTATCATATAATAAATTTGTCTGATAATCATGTTATATTTGTAGACATGTATTAATTAATCCGTGTAATGGAAAAAATTTCATTATATATTGAATTTTTAATCTATTAAAATCATGGGAAATGTTGTAAATATATTTTTACACTCAAAAAAAATAATTTTCCTATTTTTTGTTAAGACTAAAAGAATTATGGGAATTCCATATTGTTGGTTACATGAGAAATACATATTACATTAAAATATCCCAATTCCATGTATTCTAATAAATATTCATCCATATAATTATATATCAATGAAAACAATTGATCTATAACTACATTGAGAAAATATACTATGTATTTAACCATTTCCATTTCATCACTTCCAATGAAATTTTATATTATATTATGGGACTTACCTAATATCACAATTGAATCTGGATGTCTATACCCAATAAAAGATTGGGTCTTCTGTAGCATTAAATTTTCTGTAAAAATATAATCACACAATAGAACTACAGTTGTTTCCATTATACAATTTATTTTTATTATGAAATAATTATTCTCCCCTAATTTATCCAAGATCTTCTCAATTACAATACCATTTATATTGCGTTTTTTGAAGGAAAATTTCAACGTTAACCATTAGCGTTGATATAATTATTTCTCTCAGATTCTATTAGTAAACACGGTATCACATTATATTAATATAAAAAATTAACAGTTTTAATTCAAAATTTACATTTCCAAATATGGTTTAACACTTTTCATATATGTAGAATTTATGCCTTATTAATCTAGATATCCTAAATATGGATTCCATGTGATTATCTATATATTAAAAATGTAATTTGAAACCATTAAAATTTTATTGTATCATAATTTGAAATTATTCAATGAATATACATTGGGCATGTCAAACCATGGGTACTGTAACAGAACTATCACAATTCATTGGAATTATGGTGGAGTTATACTCAAACATTTTTTTTATGATTTTTATACATAGATTCATAAGTTCTACTTCCACATCAATTGATTGTACACATATAAATTTTTACATCAAGACAATACGTTATGATATATAAAATTCAAGAAAATTAAGTTTTTATTCAACAATGTCACATATAATCAATGTCTTCCCTCAGGTTATCTTCCCTAATAAATGTTTTCCTAAATTAAGATCCCTAGGATTATACAAAACATTATATGATTCAAAATGTAGTGAACCAAAACACAGTAACCTTGTCAATGGAAACATTAAAAATTGGAATATAAAAAAGGTGTTTATGAATGAATGATTGATCAGATTCATGGTATTGGATAAAAAAACAATTATGGAACCCAATTTATATTTGGTACAAAATATATTGTATAGTAATGTAAAAAAAATAATCCTTCAACTCATACAATGAATTTCATTTATTATTAGGGGGAAAGATGCAAAATAATTACCATTTCTATTTCTAAATAATGATTACGTTTAATGTATGTTATCATGCTTAAATCAGAAATAATCAATATGGAAGTATTAATAACTAAAATACTTGAAGTTTAATAAATATTTGAAGAATGAAATGTATACATTTATAATATCAATGTGAGAAACACATTGTTAATTATAATTTAAGCATGCATGAAATAAATTCTAAATATTGGACTCATGACATCATAAATTATAATAATATACCACAAATTAATTACACTAATAATGTTTAAAATTTTCATATTCAAACATCAACAACACAATTATATTTCACAAAATGATTTTTATCATGAGACATGAACCAATTTAACATACCTTGATCTCATACTCTCTAATGTGGATAAATATGGTTGGTTCTGGTACCTCAAGAACACTTCCCCATATAACAAAATCTTTTAACTAGAAATGGGGCTTGATGTGTATAATGGAGAGAATATAATCATTGTTAGCATGTAATAATGTAGCAGAAGAAAGAAATTTAAAAACACAAAAGAGTAATTGAAATAGTCTAAATAGTAAAAAATATAGTTGGGAAATAAAAATAGTAACTAATTAACATACTAATAATCTATTATATCAATATAGTTAAAAATGTATCTAAATGTAAATATAGAAATAATACAAATAAAATAATTAGTTGAAAATTTATTATAAAAAGAATCATATAGTGAACCCCATGTAGGTCCTATATCAAAAAACCAAATAATTCAAAAGGTGACAATAAGAAACATTATATATTTTCCTTTTCCTATCCCACATCAATGTAAGTAGGTACAAAATGTAGGCCTGAATTGGGTGTCACTAAAACATAGTGGACCGAAATGAAAAATTCTAAACAATACCAGTCTAATAGAATGTGAATATAATAATGATATAAATATTATTATTAATTATCCAATTAAAAAACATTACAAATCAACCTACTTTTACACCATTCTAGAATGTCTCTGAGATTGTATCACATCCATGCCAACCATAACCATCAACATAACCATGGAATAATAGCATAACCTAGAAAATTTCTCTGCATATGCATCTAATCCTTCAGGAGAAGTCCTATATATCATAATTTATGAATCCACTACAATAATACCACTATATATTAATTTTCACACCATATTGGGTTAATAACAGTATATAACTATTTTTACTATGTAAAATTCCTTATATATAGTGATTTTAGCATCAAACTAGGCCATTCTAGCTATATAATAATTATTAAAAAAACATAGCCTTGTATCATTTATAATAATTACATCATCCAAATAGGATAATACTTGAATATACTAATTATATCAAAAAACACAATAATTCATAAGATCATGGATATGACAATATCACATCATAAGCCTCAATATTTAAATGAAATAATTAAAAGTTATCATTCAATTAAAATTTCCTTAATATATAAAATTATAAATAGTCATATAAATATACCGTAATAAATTATGAAATTGATTATATATAATGAAATATTTAGAAATATCTTTTCTTTTTAATAGAATGTAATCCATTATCCAATTCATTATTTATCAGGGGTCCTCTTACCCAATGGGTGTCCATAATCTTGGTCGCGAAGATAATGATTCCAATTGGAACTATAGAATAATAATTTCCACGATTTATCGTTATTCATAAATAATTTATATAATAAGCATGTTGTGTTTAATAAAAAACAATATTACACATTTCTAAAATATAAACAAACGGTAGGTTCATGTTTAGACCAACTTCAATAACCTGATGATACAGCAACATAGAAAAAAGGATATACAATGGAGGATGGACATGATTGAGGTATTTGAAGAAAAATAAATTATCCAAACAACATGATCAACACTTGTTTAAACTATGGAGACAAAATATCCCACAAATTTCATTAAATAATACAAAAAGGTAAAGAAAAAATAAATCAATAGTAATTACACAGGATCAAACAACAAAATAACGATCTACCGAAGGGATGAATCGATAAAAAATGTCCTAGAAATACGTTACGTATCATGAGTAGTAAGTGATGTATCCTATTAAGGAAACATAGAATCTTCACGAGAACTTATAACTACACAAACCATGACTTACACAATGTTTAATTATAATAAAAACATTTAATCATTAATTATGAGGTACACCGAAATTCAAATCACCACATGTTATTTTAACACACCACAAACATTACAATATTGGTTATATAAAATATTGGAATTTAGTCTAGTTGACTCTATGAAGACAATCATACATGAATTGCTTACATGGATTCTACTTTGCTGTAATTACAAGGTGTGAAATTCAATTACAAGGCTTGTAAATTATTAAATGAAATTTTTAACCCCAAAAATTTATATAAGATCAAAAACGAATTCATAAACCTGCAAAACATTAGTAAAACCCCAAAAATATTATTCAAAACATTTATATATGGACTCCATTAAATAATATACCCATACATCCCAAATACACAATTTATTTCTCCCTTATAAGGATATCTAACTCTGAACATGACCCAATAATTTTTTTTTAATGTCAATGAAAACCCAATTTATAATGGTATAATGTAAAATTTATAGAGACATATACTTGAAAAAAGGTAGGATCATACAAGCTACACCCCATATGAAAAATTTTCCTCGATATTCTCCAAGCATCATTATAGGTTCTCAACAAAAATGGTTGGCCACTGTGCTCATATATGAGACTCCCATACCTAGTATCCTCTTGGACATGACTATACTACCACCACACTCAAACAAGAGGTACTGTCAATATATTGAGATACATATCTCTATTATCCACCATCAGTTCAATATTCTCCTCAATGGATTAATCAACAAAAATATCGACATTATCGACATCTACTATAAGAGAACGGTCAAGACGATAACATAAATAGTATAACTTGGAAATCATTTAATTCATATAACTATAAAATTGTGGAAGGGTTAATTGATACACCACCAGAAAGTACCTATCCACTATATCAAATGGATTTAAGGAAATAATAACTATTTTTAACTATTTTTTAATATGGATATTTTCACATAAAATAATCTACAAGGAAAAACACAATGACCAACCTCAAACTCCATATATCATATCTGAGGGTCAGTTCACAACCCTCAAAAAACACTACACAGACACCAACCACAACCTATTAGAATAAACATAAGAATATATCTACTTCATGAGACTAGTACCCAAAAAATATGACTCTTATTACTCAAAAAAATATGTAAATTACACATTATTAAATATAAAGGGTAAAATTATTCTATATTAATAAATTTCTAGATGGTTTTATCTTATAAACACTCCATGAGTTCCATATCAATCTCACATGAACCACAAAAATCTAAAAAATTGATCAGTAACTTATCTCCTAGATTATGAACAGTCTTCCTATATTTACAAATAGTCAAAGGTAGATAGTATGTGATAAAAATCCATAGATCCCAAATTCATTTGAATTCCCTTCTTCAACCAAGACACTAAACAATGTACCTTACTCTAAATGAAAATCCTTAGTACACTATGAAATTAATCATTATTATGTACGTAGAGACTACCTAGATAATAAATGGTGAAGCTATAATTTATAACAATGAAGTGTGATATGATAGTCATAAGATCCATAATAGACCATACTAAATTGTTCTTATATTGTTTCATGGGTAATCAAATCATAAAATCCAAAGTTACATAAATCCACATCTACAATGTAATGGGTAGAGGTTACAAAATCCCAGAAGGCCTATTATTCTTGAACATCACCTAATTTTTGGTGAAATATCTCCCTAAAAATATTTTTGAATCCATATTCATTCATGACCACTAATAATGGATATGATAATCATGCTATAGAATTATCAAACAATTATATACCAACAATGTTTAACCATGAAACTCTCTCATCATATCCTCACAAAAGACCATATGAAACCATTATTAGACAAGGAAAATGAAATAATTCCATTGTGGAAAGTACATCAAGATGGTGGATCCCCACCATATAAACTATCCCCCATAGCTAACCCATCCAAATCAGTTAATTTCTCATTTTTGTTCTATTCTATAATCATCCGTATGATTGATATTGAATTCGATGATTATTATCCCTAGAACACCATAACATTTAGATGACATTCTACAAATAATAACATCACACACCTCTCAACAAAATACACCCTCTTTACTTTTATATATATCTTCTTACATAATGAGTCCTTATTGATATATAAAATTCTTAGTGTATAAGAAAAATCAATGATGAGTGAATGTTAATTATCAACCCACCTATTATACCAAAGGGTCATTTCCCACTAAAAAAATATGAACCAAAGTATATTTTTGGTCTATATACACCACAATCCACTAACCCAAATGAGTGTTTCTCCAAAATAATATATAATTTTACACTTCAACATTCTCTTGATCATGTGTAGGGTAATTCCTATCAGGCATTATTAACTATCGTGATAAACAAGAAACCACTAAATCCACATGCATATAAATAGATAAGATTACAAATATTTATGCATCATACTAAATAATATATTATTTACCAAAAAAATAATTTGTGGGGATATTTTCTTATATGAGCCTTAATTTTTTATCCTAAGAAGCACTCTCTCATGAATCTAACCAAAAAAATTTCACCCATTTTTTTCTTATTCCTATCATCTTTTCCACCGAATGGGTGAAGTCCTAGATAAAAAACCAAATATAAAATTCTCAATAAATAAATAACAAAATACGATAAACATTTTTTATTTTCTCCAAATATACCACTACTTTGTCATTATATATGTCAACTGACACTCCAGACACTAAGATGATATTTCTTAATAAGGGTACTTTATGAATCAATGATCTACATTTAGATAGCATGGTTTAAACCTTATTCTATCTCAATGTACTCATTATAAAACCTTGATGCTTATAATAATCTTAATCAAATTAGGATTGAACTATTATGTCATTGATGGAAACAACCACAAAATGGTGTATGAAAGGATAAAGGATCAAATTCACGAGGGCCCTGAATATTGTCTATGTTTTCACCAAGCCAAATAACCTAACATTGAAATCATGAATGACATACCTACTACTAAATAATGTCTGGATAATAACCTATGTGATCAAACTAAACATAAGGTATCATAATCCCAAACGTATATTATAAATTTTAACACATATCACCTGGTGAAAGTGATTATCAATTTGAAAAAGGGTATATCAGTTCTTGACTGTAATGTGGATCAATCTCTATTAATCATCACAAATGTTCAATTTACCATCATCCATAATGGAAAAAATAATTGTATAACCCCATGTATATATAATATTTTATATCTATCCATTAGATTCTAAATATTCCTACAAGTCATTAAAATAAAAAAATATTCTCTAGTTCCATTCTATAGGGTGGAATATAAACTATGTCTAATCCGAACACCAACTAGATTGTGAACTCGATCTCTCACTCAAGCATTAAACTGTATAACAAGCCATGAATGAAATTTTAAAAATAGTATAAAACATTATGAATGTATTCTATTTCTATTACACCAATATTCAATAGAATGATTTTCTATATAAGCATTGTTACAAATAAAAGTACATTGAATTTGTCATGTCTGAATTGTCTATAAATCTAAATCACACTGGTTTGAATAGATTCCATCTTCTGGATATATAACATAAATTATCCTACATTAACATAAACTAATATATTGGTTAAGAACAATAAAAATCAAACAGAGAATCAAATCAAACCATTTCCATTTTATTACGAATACTTTATAACAAAATGGAAATAATCGATATCATTAAAAATAGAATAAAAATGTTTAATATTCTCCATCTAAAACACCATAAGGTGAATTGATAATCAAAAAACCATAAAATATTTCAACAATTATTACCAAGATGTTTTAAAAATTTGTAAATAAAAAAGGAATATACATATATTTTGAAAACTATAACGAAATTATTGATGATTCAAAAATTGTGTCTCTCATAATAGATGGTCCTGCATCTAAAATATCCAGCATAGAGTACACCTAGATATTATCTCTACCTAAGGATTTAGTATATCTCCCATGATCTAATACATATTCCTTGTTCTATCACCCCTTCAATTGGCCACCATGTACCCAACCTCACATAGAATGTATAGTTGAACTTCGACGTCCTACCAATTGTAGCGTAGAATTGATTTTCATATAATATTGTGCATATCCTAATCCCATTTCATTGCACATAATTTAAATAGTTGTACTAAAAAATATATAGATTACCCAACTAGAAAACATAATTGAACTCCAACGAAGGGTAAAGACACATAGGCATCTTGTGGTCTAACATTCCATACATGTTAAATGATAATGGAAAGTAATCATGACCTAGATTTGCACTTCCCTATTTGATCTTGCAATTGATTTCTTATAACAGACCATTTTAGAAGTTCTTATTACCACCGGATGAAGAGCTCCATGTTTTGCATGCTAAAATAATTTGGTCGCATCGCAGGGCCTCTCTCAGATTCTCATTGGTGATGGGTTCCTGATTCATCACAACCCAAAAGATACCCAACTAGAACACATTAACTGATTTCATGATCTCAAAGAAAATACCAACATTAATGTCTCTCCCTATCAGTCTCTTGAACTTATAAACATGTCAAAAATCACTACAGGTTGGGGAATTATCTCGAGTA
Organism: Viscum album; assembly: GCA_963277665.1. Classification (NCBI taxonomy): domain Eukaryota; kingdom Viridiplantae; phylum Streptophyta; class Magnoliopsida; order Santalales; family Viscaceae; genus Viscum; species Viscum album. The sequence continues at coordinate 1,299,544,498 of OY728146.1, forward strand.
GTCCAACATTTTCATTCACTCCTTCTTTTGGGGCATTAACTAACATTCCTTATCATCCCTATACATCATTAAATAGAATTGTCTCAATAACATCACCATTATGTCATTGATACAAAAATCATCTTTCTCCCCATATTCCTCTATAATATCCCACCAATGCATGGAATGTACACAATGTATTTATGCAACAGGTATCTCCCACTAATCGAATTATTCTTCTAGGTGTTTGATGATCTTCTATACTAAATCGATCAAGAATTATACTACCTGGGGGCCTCCCTAAGAAGTTATTGTAATTGGATTCTATAGTTAAAACTCTCTCATTAGTTTATAAATAAAATGAGTGGTGAAATTTTTCTCCCCTTCCAGAGATCCCATGACACTCTAAAAGCATTAGTGAAGCTAAACTCCCATATTATCATTAGGAACTATAAGAAGATCCAACATAATATTTTTGGGAGTGTTCTGATTACATGTATCCTAATTTTCATCATGAAGATAAAAAATATTAATTTTATATACAGTATCAACAAAATATTTATAAAAATTAATGTAATTAATATCAACCTCTATATGTGACATCAATAAAAAACCACAGTCTCCTACTCCACTAAGAAATTATTACTAGTGTATCATCCTGATAATATTGTTATTTTTATTTTGTGTATCCAATAAAAACATTACTTATTTTTATATTTCACATACAGAAGTAGATATCACATGAAATAAATAAGTCCCTATCATGACTAATGTAGGTAAACATATATCCCTATGTTCCTATAAGGATTCATGTATTGTAATCTCAAGCCATTCAAATCCATGAGTATAAATACCAATAAACAATAACATCAAACCAAATGTGAATAACTCTAGGTGAAATAACATCTACTACAACATGTGAAACTCTAAAATAATGCTCCCTTAACTAGGAACTCTAATTTCCCACAAAAATGGTTAGTTATTCCCATAAAAATTCTCATTACCATGTCGTAACAAAGGGAAGACTTTTTTACTATCCCAAATAATAATGAAATAATAAAATCCAAAACATCTCATATGATACCAGTTTTTAACACCTCAAATTTGGTACACTCTCATATGGGAATATCAGTTTGGTTACATGAACTCAAGTGAACCAACCTATACACCAAACACTTTCAACTAAAAATAGGGGTGGGATGATTAAACGAGGAGAATATATCACTTGGTTTTTGATATAAAATAGATATGAAGTGACCAATATAAATAGAAGTCAGATAAAAAATAGGAATAATAAATAGTACAACATACAACTCTGAAAAAAATGGAGAAGTGATAAACCAAATAATAATGGTTCATGTAATGACACCACACAAACACCTTATTTTGCATTCCACTGCTATTGAAAAAATTCTCCCTTCGTTTGCAGACTACCTCCGCCTTCGCAATCATGTATCACTACCTCCAACCGATTCTGTGAGCGTCCTCAGTGAAACCACTTGTGTATTTGAACAATTTTTTGTTTGTGGACTGTCATTGCATCAGCCTACCAGACATACTTCTCTGTGTACCAAACACCGATTGAGTGTTATGAAATCCAACAAATGCATTTGGTGGAATCCCATCCACACAATCCACTTCATCCTTTGTGAACCACTTGCAGCATCGCAAACATCCTTCAAACTTCACGAAAAACTTCAGCAATCACGAACTGCCTTTGGCAATTTCCAAAATCATGAAGGAAATTATACTTTATAATTAAGTTCAATCTATTCATTAATCAGTGGGATTACCATTACTTATAAAGGCAAAGATACCTTCTTAATACCCTAAATCATGATTTTCCAAATTTGGATTTGATAAAACCCCCACTGCGGACCACAAGCCATCCATAAACCACTTTCCTATGTTCTATGTGTACCATCGTTGCTCTTACGCATTCGACCTCCTCCTACGACTTCATCCCATCTGCATACAACACTGTTTCTCATCTGTGAGCTATTTTTGGTTCTGCAAACCGCATATGTAAACTATTCCCCATGCCTGGTACCCGGCCCCATACCCTTCTCAGAAATGGTATGTGATCTAAGTCTTGAGCTCCTAATTTTTCTTCCATTACATATTTTTTCCCAGTATTCACCCAAATTACATATTTTGAGGACCCAATATTTGAAAAAACAGGGAAACTGTGCTACCTTAAATACTACTTTTATCCTCAGTCATATGACCTCAGTCCTTGATAACTGCCAAGTCATCTAGGTTCTGATTGAAAACAAACACTAACCAAACTCCATTATTGTCAATGTACATCCTTTATTCCCAAAATTACCATTATAATAACCACATTGTATAGACATTGTTGATGGTGGCCCAATAAGATTTATCTCACACCCTCTTCATGGATAGCATTGTACCTGGGGAAGATTGCATGATTTAAAGTGTTGATAATGGGGTGTGTAATGCTTTGGAAAGATTATTGCTTATTATGCTATATGGATATGGTAGTATATGACTGATTTATAGGTATGGATTCATGGTATTGTTTATGTTTTTGTGTATTCTAGATACCTTTTATACATGTTTTTTATATTTTTTTATGACATTATGTATATGATAATCATTAACTAATTGTTATTCCTGTTATTTTAGTTATTATTTTACATTTCTCCTTCTATTGTGCATTCTTTTTTCTTATGGATTCCACTATTTACCACTACAATATATTATTTGATGTTCTAAACTTTGGTAACAGGGGAATACTCTCCCCATGGACACGCCCTAGGACCTAACCACTAGACATCAGTCTATCACATTTTACGAAATGCACTTGAACCCATGTAGAACATTTAGCTCAAGGAACCTCTAATGTAGCATCTAGGGTCAGGATGCCATAAATATGTATCAAAGGAAGTTATCATTTAATCATCGTGTAAGGTCTTTAGGCCCCTGTGTGGTGGGATGATTATAAAGATCCCTCATTGATGAAAGAGGATCATGAAGTACCCATTTATAAGGTGGAGTGGATTCCTATCCCATAATAAATCATTTTCTATTTGGACTCATATGTGATTGACCCTATGGAATGTTGAACCATATGGGCTAGTCGTAGAGTTGAAAATATCATGATTGTGGCCTGCACTAGTCCATCACAAAAGGTATCATTTCCGGTGTCTATTCGATGTGACATTGAAGAAGATAAGACATTATCTCGGGGTGATTATTGAAATCACACATAAATTCATGTGGAAGATGAAGTATCCATTTACAATGTGGTGTGATACCTCTACAATAATGAGGCATTTTATTAGGGGAAGCCTGAGGGCCAGACCCTAGTGAATGAAATATTTTATGAGCTAGGACCAAATTAGAGAATATCTTGATTGTGGGCTAGACTAGGCCACCACCAAAAATTGAACAGAATTATTAACATATCATTCATTAAATATATTCCTTGGAAAACAATATAAAATGTGAATACGAATTTTTTTTATAAATGGTTACGATGGAAGTGATGTTTTTTAATGTCATTGACATTAAAACATATTAATTTCCAATTTCTATAAATAAATAAATTAAAATGAATCATTTAATAATATTAATAAATTTAATATAATAATAAAATGTATATAATACATAAATTTAGTTATAGATATTTAATATTTATGAAAATATTTAAAAATACTGACATAGAAGATAATTATATCAAATTAGAAGATGAAAAGATATTTTCTTTTAAAAATTCCATTTCATTATTAAATTGATGAAATCAAGGAATATAGAATGAAAATATAGAATCTCAGTAATATAGATATTACACAAATGTTTTTGGTTCTTATAATTGATAAATGAAAAGATACGTTGACTGAAATTAAAATCTATCACAAAAGAATGTGAGATTTTAGTGTAAATTATTAGTAATTCAGATATCATTAAATTGTACTATAATTGAATAATAAACATGAATATAAACATTAATCATCATGAATAAATAGTTATTAAGGTTAAATATATATACTGAAATGAATTGACATCACATAATTCAGAATAAGTTCATGATGAGATATATCTCACTGTTGATTGTATATTGAGATTTAATATCTTAAATAAAACTTCACATTAATTGAGAATAATTTACCCTCTTATATTATACTTATAAACGGATTATTAATTTATTTAAAAACCATATTCATATTTCATTTATCAAATATTATCTATTTATTACCATATTTTATAAATACTTAAATTAGTGTATATATCCCACACAATTGAACCCTTATATTACTTTTAAAAAATAGTGATCAATAATGAAATGTTAATCCTAACATTTAAATAAAATTAATATATAAATGTATATTTAGAACAAATCTATAGGTGGATATTGTAGTTGAAAAAATATAATTATTTTATTTATTTACACTAATCTATCAAATATTATTATTATAGTTATATTAGATAAATTTAATATTAATATGTTGGAGAAATATTATAATAATAGATAATGTATTCATTGTAGAAAAATATTGATGATTTCATTTATGGAAGTTCAATTTAGAAGTGTATATGTGAATATTAATGATTTAATATTTTAATAAATTATTTGGAGGATCATCATCAGTGTATGAGATGATATTAATTTATATGAGTATATTGAGAATGATGATTTTATAGAAAATAATTATTGCATATGAATTTTAAAGAATAAATCTAGTGTTTAGAGACTAACATTGCAATTATAATATATGGAGATTGTATTTTATATATTAGTAACACTTAGATGATTCACGTTTTTTAAAATGTGGTAAAGAATATAATAGTAATTTTCCTAGTTGATAAATTAAAGGGAAACACCACTATTGATGTTTTGGTAGAGTTTAAATAATAATTAATAAAATTTAGGTTTTTTAATAATTATTCTAGTGTAAGTATTTTTTTTGAATAATATATTTCCAATATATATATTTTTATAGAATGTTCTATGGGGTAATTCGATAATGAAGGATGATAGTCTGATAAAGGCCTATAGAGTTGATTTCATGATTTTATTATTTATTCTCATTCATAAACATGTGGCCTTTATTCAATTGAGATTTTTGGGATATTCAATAATATTATTTTGATGTTACTAGGTGATTTTGGTTGAGTACAAAATTTTTTGATTAAAGGGAAATTAATTCAAATGTATGGTTTTCAGTTCAATATGTATTCATGTTTTATATATTAGGGAATTTGATAATTTATTTTAATTGAATGAATAAACAGATGGAGTTTCAGAGTTATATAAATAACATGGTATAATATTGTGTGTGTGTGTCAGGATAAATTTGGATGATATAATTTTTTTATTAAATACTTCATAATCATCAAAAAAATTTGAGATATTTATTTTTAAAGAATCATAGCTATATAAGAGAACCTCCATAAGACACAAAATCTATGTTAATTAATTATGAATGATACTGAGCCTACAATAAAAACCCCCTTGATGATATATATTAATTTCCAAATATAATGATAATTTAAAAAAAGTGAATATTATATTATAATTGTAGAATACGAATGAATAACATAGTGTTGTGGAAGAACACTGGAGGACATGGGGGAGTAATTTATGATAGCCATACTATTACATGGGGTATTAGTATGAATAGTCTATATAAAATAATGTTATAATTTTTAAGGAGATCAAATTTTTTATTTTGGTACATACATATATATAAGAATATTTATCATTGATAATAGTATGATATTAATTAATGATCATAATCATAATAACAATTAATGATTATTTTGAAAAAATTGAGATTATGTAATGTTATAAATGATAATATTAAATTGTGAGGAGGATATACCCATCATAATTCCTGGTGAAATGATAATTAAATGTCCGTTGTTGAGAAATATTGTGATGAAATAAAAAATTAGCTCTAAATTATGAAATGTGATGAAATCAAACCCTTAAAAATTATTATATCATAATCATCATCACATTAATTTATGTATTTTTAAAATATGTATTTTTGGAATAATAAAATGATTTAAAATATTAAAAATTAACTTAGCTAATTAAAAGCGTCTTTAGAAAATATTTTGATGTAGTAATTAAAGAACATATAAATTTATAGATTAATTATGATCATTTTGTGAATAAGATAGTGAATCGAAATGAAAGTTTAGAGCAAGATTGATTAATATCATAAATTAGTAAAATTATAATTATATTGATCATGATGTATCATGTTTCATAGGATTTCCCGTAATCAAAATTTTAGGAATTTGATTATACAACTAATAAAGTTGAGAATATAAATATAGAAGAAGATGAGTTGAGAATAAATTGTGAGGGTGAGAGGATAAAATTATAATACTGCATATTCTGTAATCATTAATTTGCTTGATTGATAATAATATGGTGATATGAACACCTCCAATTAATATTTCACAATAAAATATTTTAGGAGGAATAAATAATAAGACTATTAATGTTAAATGATATTTTTCCACAAAATATATTTATAATTGATGAATGTTGAAAGGATAATAATATAAAAGACAGATGTATAAACAATAATTCAATTAATAATCTACATTTCCTATGGGAATACTAAATTTTATGTCCAGATAATGTTCTTTATTAGTTTTTGTAAACTAAATCATATTTGGTATTTATAAAAAATATAATTTTTTATTTAAAATTTAATGAAAAATGTTAAATTCACTGGAATATTATTTTCGAAAAACTATAATTTTAATGTCATTGTTATTTAATAGAATCTTATCCCCATATATTGTGATATAGTAGAGTAGAATACAAGATCATGGTCATTGGTGTGGGTTATAATTTTTTTGAAAAGAAGAGGGATCAAACCTAATGATCAAGTCCATAGACTATAAACTTATCCACATATATCATCAGGGGGAATGATTGAGACCACATAACTGATTGTTCATAAAATGATATTTCCGGAACACCATTTTCACCGACTAAAACTGAAAATATATATAGTGACCAACATTGAGGGAGCATGATTTAAAAATAGGTTGTGATGTTATTTTTTTAATTTCTATCATACATGTATTCTAATTATGATATCTAATATGACTGATATTAATTCATAATAGTTTATTAAAGGCATGAATAATTATTGTAAATTTTTTTTCTGAAAATGTATACCACAAATATTATGCTCCCCTTATCAGTATCGCTACCAAATACACCATGAAATTCATTATTAAATTAGTCTGTTTTAATATTTGTGGTGTCTATTTCATAGAAAATTTTGAATGAGTTAATTTTACCTATACAATTCCAATGCTTTCGATATAAATATGTTGGTCTTAATGTGAAAAAATTAATTCTTAACATTATAGGATAGAGATCCAATTATCATTGATAATTATTTAGTGAATTAATATGAAATTTAATTATTTATAATTTATTGAAAAAATAATTTTTATAATATATTGATTGAGTTTCACATAGGATCATATATTATAATTTAGTGTGTAATTAATAAAATATTAAATATTTTTTAATAAATCACTCCAAAATAACTATTCAGTCAATATATCTTCCCATGAAATTTTATGAAAAATTACATCATATATAATAGATGTAATTAAATAATAAATATATTTTCAAAATTTTTATAAATCATCCATTGTTATGTATTGATATAGAGGAGGATTAAATACTCATGAAGTGCTATAGAAATTTTGATTTAATGAGCACTATGCATGGGATATTTAATTAATTATGGTACATAAGGCATTTGTATAAAATAAAATCTGAACTTCCTCATTATAATCCAATATTTATGTTGTGATATATATTCATTGTTTATATATTTCATATCAAATTTATTAATTATCATTTACTAGTTAAAAATATTATCATAATATGATAAGATACATGCACATTACATTATCCTAATACAGATATGACCATAACCAACAAGGATATAGAATTTATATCTGTTATCAAATTCAAAGTGAAAACAATTTAGACCCGTAATAAAATAAAATTATACAAATATAACAATTTGTTAGGCTGAGAAACTAGGGGAGATGAGATATTTTTACATGTACATTTTATAGAGACGAGTTAGTTTCAAATGAGACGCACATAGTTACATAATAATATTTATGAGTATTCTACCTTATTTAACAATTTTGGATATATCATATAGCTATATAGAGAGATAATTATTATTTAACACTCAATCATTCATGTCAACATGATTTATTTTAAGACACTCGAGGAAATCGATCATGATGGTGAAAAATGATTTGACTTTATATGATTAGAATATAGGTTTAAATGGTTTCTCTAAGATTATATTCATTTCATATCATATTTTGGAATTATTCATCCTTATTCATATGTGGCTATAATAGAATATTCCTATCAAAATCCCTATTTTTGTGAGTCTATATATTTTTATGTACGTAATCTATGAAACTCGATAAGGTTTTTTATATGATAAAAAATATATAAAAGTTATAATGTTCAAACAACTAATAATACAGAAATATTTTATTAAATTATCAATTTCCACATAACATATAATAGAAAATTCAGGCACCTCATTATTTCATCAAATTGTGATACAATATAGAGGGAAACCATCTAATGTTCGGTAATCTATTACCTAGTGATTTATGTATATACCATTTTTATTGATTTTTAAATTATAACATATTATATGAAATTAAAGATACATTTATAAATAAATTTAAAATTTTATTTCAACAAATTCATTATTTAGTAATGTTCCTTTATAAAATACATGAACTACATTGGTTATTTTAGAACATTATTAGTTATAACTTGGTAAACATAACAGAACAATATGAATCATAACTTTTGATATTATTGATATTATATAATGATTGTATGACTATTGCATGTTAATTTTTATGATAAAGTCCAAATGAAATAGAAAAAGGAATTGGTGGTCTCAACCTATATGATCATAAACTATGAAGCCCATTATCAAATCCTCTTTGGGATATAAAATCTTTTTTTCTCCAGATCATGAATAAGATGATATTCAACAACTAAAGTAATAATGAAGTCATTCAAATGAAGAGTTAATGATCATCGAAACCAATACTAAAACACTTTGTGGAGGACCATTCCCATGAATATCACCAAATCACACACCTTAACCTCAAGGTATTTTCAGGTGTACTAAAGGGCTATGTATCTAAACCCTAAATAATTAATTAATCTATTTTCACTAAATCAATTTTTTACATTATCCCATTTTAATATTAATTTTTAAATGATTAATTTATATGTTTCATATAAATTATATTCCACGATTATGAAACAAATAATATTTTTTTTGAAAATAAATACTTACAATCAAGAAACCCATTTTTATGTGTTTATATTTTTTTCTAAATAAATTATATTAATAGTAATAACAAATATTATTTAATATTTATTAAATATTAATAATATATACATTGAAATATTAAATTTTATTATAATTGATGAAAATAAATTATTGTCAACGAACATATATTCTTTAATATTAGGGTATTTTGATTCAAAATATTAGATTTTAATTACTAATGAATTAATATGATAAAATAAGTATTATTTTTTATATTTTCAATGTAAAAATATCCAATGCCTATTATTCCATAAATTCCTATGATAGAACAATTTTTGGAAAAAAAAGTAACTATGGTATAAATATACAATGAGTTATTTACATCTTAATGAAAAAAATGATATGTAATATATTCTATAAAAGGTATCTATGTGAAAATAAATATTTACCATTTATAATAATTTATTTTTAATATTATATTATAATTATAATATATACGTAGTTGATCCTTAAAATATATATTATGTTCTATGATTTGAAAATCAATTTTTTTAAACATGAATCTCTACCTCACAGCTACGTGTAATATTTAAATTATAACATTTCATAAAAAGGTAAAATAATGAATATAACATCAATTTTGTATAAATAATTGTAAAATCCCATGGGTGGTTCTTTTTTTTAATTAAGTTTTCATATAGAGTCCAAAATATATTTTTGTAAATTAATACGAAAATGTCCTCTAATTTTCTATATAAACTCATAGTAAATCATGTCCATCTTCAATAGAAACCATTGGAGTACTAAATTTCAATTCCCATACCAATCTAAAATTCCATTAATGTGTCCCAATGATCATTAAAATATTATCCTAATCTAAGAGTCGACTCAATGTAATGTATCATCATACTCTCCTCATTATTTAATAACCATTTATGTATAATACCCCTTAGTTTCAAATTTCTCATAATAGGTTATGTTATTATTTATCTTATTAAATTATATATCAATTGTGATGGATTATATATAAACTTCACTCATGACAATCAATACAATGAACCCTTAAACATTGTGGTTATGTTGTTAATGTCAACCAATAATATTTGATGCCAAAATATTGTGCAATAAATACCCATCCACATTTCATTTAAAGATTATTAATAATGATATACTAATATATAATTTATTCGGGGCATACATTTATGTATCCCACACTCCTTATTCATGGTATTAAAGGTGATGAAACATTATCTTGCGTTATGTGATCTATGTTAAACACTTATGCATGTACAAGATATGAATGTTGCGGATGGGCCTAAAAAAATATATCCCTCCAATTAATTGAGTAATATTTTAATCTCATTTTATAATATGTATGTTGAATAGTAGGATATCATCAGAAAAATATGTTAGGATTTTTTCATACTTAGTGTTGAATTATGGTTATGATTTCATGTTTTATGTTGATACGACATTCTTATGAGGACTTTATGTTATCATGATGTATCAGGAATTGTTATTAATGATTTTTGGTATAAACCCTATGATGTTACATTAATAGTATCTTTTCAAAAAAAACTCCAATACATTATGATATTCCTCCATTATTAAATAACTAGTATTTATATCCTGAAACTTTTATAAGTACATCCACTAGTTATCCCTTTCAGGTTTTGAAGTATGAAATATTTTTAAGAATATGTTAAGAATTTTTCAATAATTTAACTTTTTCATTATAATGTGGTTATGATATTTATATAATTTCCCAAATACACTTGGAATCAAGGAAATTTCATGTATTATTATTTCTATCGTTATATAATAAATATATTAATAGATACTATTAAAATATGAGTTTTGATATTTGGTATTTGAGAGTAGTCATTTTATTATTTAGATTAGGAATATAAATTATAAGTGAAATATTTAGGGATTAATCTAAACATAGTAAAACGTCACAAATTGTGTTAAATTATAATTTATTGTGTATCCAATAAAATAAATATCTATCTATAGATATCGACTCAAAAAGAGGGTATTTAGTTTTACACATCTGTCAACTAGAGAATGTCAATGGGCCTTATTGAACACCTGATTTCACAATCACATGGGATATTATGTGGTAAACTAAAAAGATATTTAAAAACCGTTATTAATGTACCAAAAATGAATGTCATATTATATTTTAGGAATGATATCACGAAAATTAAATATTAAAACCTATTATTTCATATGTCATGGAACTTATGTAATATTTTTTTAACAGTTAAATGTTAATAGTTTTTCATTTATATATTTAATAGTTTAAAAATTATTATCAATATTTCAATGTTTGATGAGGTAAATAATTAGAAAAAGGATCCAAAATAGGAATTTTCTCTTATCATCCATTAATGAAAATCAAATGACTTATGTGAGTATAACTTTTCTCATTCTTTCAAATCATTTATTATTCATAGAACGACAAAATCACCCCCTCTATACATGGATTTTGACAAACCATTGAATACTAAAATGATTCACTTGATGAATCCAAGAAATATAACTCATATCCTACCCATATTATTTGGCTAAATTTCTCTTTTGATCCATATGATTACCCATTAACTAAAATTTAATGATTTCATAGGGATATATTTCTATTCCTTTTATAGACCCAACAAGAATTTATTGGGATCGAATTATCCCTACATATGTTAAGCAATATACATGTGTAATAATAATGTTATATAAAATTTGTTCTCATCATCCTATATGAGGATATTATTCCCATATGAGAAAAAATTTCACTATTAAATGATTGAGACTGTGGGAAATATGATTTCTGGTTACCAACATATATTAATATATTTAATTGATTCTCTTCATTAAGAATTATAATGACTTATTCAAAAAAATAGTGGTTTTTTCCCAATGAAATATTTACATGGAACACGTATAATTCTTATGGAATGTTTTAACCTATATAGTTATATATATATATATATAAATCCACTAAAAAACATTTGAAATTTGAGGATATTGAAGACCAATATTTGGAATGTAAATCCTATGTTTCGTGAATTTTATGGTTTGTAAAACAAATATTTTAGAAAAGTGTCGTGATAATCAAGACTAATGACAAGGATAACGCAAAAAGACTCAAAAATGAATGAACTAATATTTGAAATGAATTCATTAAATATAGTAATAATTACATAAACACTGCACATGTACACACATTACCCACTAGTGGGGAAGAACATGTGATATACATTGATGAATCAAAATTGGGAATGATTTGTGTAATTATGTAAATGGAAAAGGTCATAGCCTATCCCTCTAATAAATTATGTATTCATGATAATATATACCTAACACATAATCTTAAACTACTTTTAGTTATCTCCTATTAATCATTTTCTCACATAACATCATGCTATATATGTTTGACATGTAAATGGATTATAAATTCCCTAATTAGACATTCAAACAAATAGGGCCCAAAATGTCCCAAAAATTATTGTTAGAGATGAATCATTGTTATGATTTTTCAATCCTTTACCATATATTGAGAGTAACAAAGTGGTATATGGTCTTTGTAAAAATTATCTCATAATGAAATACATTCATGAAAACTTCAAGGAAACCAATTATCTTGAGTAATAAATTATATGCAGGGGAATAAGAATAGGATCTTAATCTAATAATGCTTTAATAACAAACCAAACATCAATTATTTATATGATAGTAGAGTTTTACAATAAGGATGAGTTAATATATAAAAACATATTGAAATTTATATAGGTTATCTTTGATGAAAATGGAGTTATATTGTTTGGAACCAAGATATGAATCTAATAAAAAAATATTTAAATAGGTAACTTCATGAAGATTTTCATAGCTCATCCTTCATCGTCCATAAAGAAAGAACTAATATGTAATGATATTTAAGGATAGTCTTCCTGTGGTATAACATAAAAAGGGTGATTTAATATTTTTTTATCTTTATTCCTGGTATAAAAAATATTCGTGGTGAAATGACAACGGTCTATAGTTTTGACATAACCATTGAACATACCAATATTTTATTTGGAGTACACAACCATTGATTTAATCATAATACTACTCATAAAAACTTATGGGAATAAAATATTCTTTGAAATAGTCAATCATCTTTCCAATTCATCACAATTCCTTAATATAAAGTAATATTTTACTATTGACCAAATCACCATGTTTTATATAAGATATGTGGAATGTCTATATGGACTTCAAATATAAATTTAAGAAGATCGATATTTAGGTTTTATTTTTTTGGTTTTAGAGAATGTGTCCCATGTTATTGTATACATATCCAATTTTAAATAATGTATATCACCCTATGATGGATGATCCATATAAAAGCACCATTAAAACTATATGGTTTATTCTAAGATCATGTTATATAGATTTCCAAAGATTTTGGGATCAACAGCTTTCTCTAGTGGTGTTCTAATATAAAATATGTTTCTATTCTAACATTTATATTACACATTATGACGCACAACGTGGGAAAAGTTTTCAAAATCCAAAATTATGCGATGTAATAGTAGAATGGAATATCAAGGTAACTAATCATATCTATGAAATATTGAATTATTTAAAACCTTACATATTCATATGAGATCATTATAATGTTGATAGAAAAAAAAACAATCATTGTCATGATATAGAATTTTATATTAGATATAAAGTTTCCCTTCATATACATTCATCAAATAAAGTCATAATTTTTTTAAAGAAGCGATTATGTATTCCTATATAAATCAAACAATTTGAAATCCTTGATCTCATCTTAGTGGTGTCCTATCATATATTACCCAACATATCCTTTTTCAAGTACATGATACGTTACATGTATCCTTTATAATGATGTATATACCAGACCCCTCACATATACTGAATCTACATGTAGTACCACTGGAGAAATAAATTTCTTATAATGAGAAGACATTGAAAATATAAAATGATAGAATCAATGTTCAACACATGTTAAAAGTTTTGTGATGGAACAAGATGTTTTATAATTTGAGATGGAAATAAGAATATGTGATGAAAAAATAGTTCCCTCATTTTTCTATTATATGAAATGAATAATTTTATGGATAAATTTATAGGGTGTAATATAATTTTACACACTTAAATAATTTAATTATATTTATTAATGAATATATTTATTATTATGTAATAATTCTATAGAAATGTTCTACACATATTTGGTTTCTTTGGAATATTTTAAGTTATATCATATCAAATTCAAATGATTTTTTACTTTAAAATCATTTATTGTTTTTTATTTACTATAATCTAATTATTATAATATATCACGGGATATTATAAAATCAAATTGACACTAAAAATGGAACTGATGGTCTCGACTAGTATGATTGTACATTATTAATCCTAATTATCACATATTTTGAGTGTGTAGGAATTTTTTGGATTTTTTAATAATCAATCCAAATAATAAATTCAATAACTAATAAATTAATGGGACTGTTTATGAGATAAGGTCATGATAATTGGTATCATGGACAAAATAATGTATATAGAACCCAACCAAAGAAATCTCACAATCACACACTACAACTTTAGTGAATTTACTGGTTATGTAAAAATATATGTATCTACACCCTAAGTGTATGATTTTTAATTTTTTTTGTTTAATTAATCAATTTTATATAATTATCATTTTTAATAGAAATATTCAAATATTTAACTAATATATTTTAGAATAATTATATTCTTATACAATAAACAAAAATTATATTATTGTAGAAATATATAGTTTTAATGTATACACTATTATTGATGAATTTAATATTTTAATACAGAAAATATATTTTTATAATATATTATTTTCATTTAATATTGATTAATTATTCATCAGGATATAATATAACTAAGTAAAATAAAATTGTGATAAGTTCCAAAAAACTATTATTGTCATAGCATTTTTTATATAAATGATTACTTTTATTTACAAGTGTATATTTTCTTGTTTATAAATATATTTTGATAAAATAAATATTATTTTTGAAATAAGCACATTGATGTTATCTAATGTATATTATATTATAATATTATGAGAAAATGGAATTTGAATATATAAAGTAAATATGGTATAAATATTTTTTATGTACAATGACATTACATTGAACCAAAAGAGATGTAATATAGACTATAAGTTGTCTTCAATAATATATAATTATTTACAATTAACATAATTTTTATCATTAAATTATTTGGTAAATATTATTACACTTCATTGATCTTTCAAAACCTATATTTTTTTGATTTTAAAAAATCAATTCATTCAAAAATTACTCAATTCAACACCACCAAAGGTGCTTTTTTGGTGGTATTATGTTATTAAATTATAAAAGAATGAAAACCAATTCAATTATGTATATAACATAAACATAATACATGATAAGGAATTCGATTTTTGTAACATTAACATATAGGGTTAAACCATTGGGTTGGAAAATAATAAAAAATATATTCTCCAATTTTCTATATAATCCAACAAATAAAGATCATTTTACATTGATTAAAATGAATAGAGTACTAATTTACTCTTCCATACATCACTATATTCTATGAAACGCTCCCCCAATCTCTTAAAAATATCCCCCAAAAAATTCAGTTTTGTACTCTCAAGGTATTGAATTCTATTATTATCCCTTTTATTCAAGAACCGTCATTTTATTGTTCTATTTAAAAATAAAATTATCATGTGCGGTTTTCTTCTCACATAAAAATTTTACTAGAATTATTTATGAGATATTATTATATATTCTTTAAGCCTAATTTACCCCTTATTTAAACATTTATATACCTATAATAACCTATAAAAAACATCGAAAGGGATTTCATGAAAAAAAATTGTTTAGATATTACACTCCCTATTTCCACAGATGTACATTCACCTAAATGCACCAATACATAATATATAATAATTATATATGTATGTTTCACACACTCCTCAATCATGGGATTAAATGTGATAATATAATATCATGTGTTGAATAATCTATGTGAACATATATACATTTAGACGATATTATTGTTATTCGTGGGACGGGAAATAAATATCCCTCCAATGCAATGGGTAATGTTTCAATGTGAGGGGATTCTGCTAATGGTGAATGGGTAGAAAACCCGAGAACAATTTGTTATATTTTATTATTGTAAATCCTTGACTTATTTTTATGATGTTATGTATTCAATTATATCCAAATATCTGCATTTTATTTTTTTATCATGTTACATCATGACTCGTTAACCAAGATTATGATGATATCCCCTGTAATGTTACCTTAATGTTATACTCGTATCACATGTACTACTATAAGTTATTATATAATTTTTTTGAATTCCTTATAGTGTTTTATAGCTCATCATATTCTTATGTACGTCCATAGGTTATCATATAAATTTTCAGAAGTAAAATGTAATTTTATGATCATGAAAATGATTTTTTAAATAAATTCATTATATTTTTATTTCAATTTGTTATGATACATTAAAAATTTGTTAAAAAAACTATATTTGATAGATTTTTATGATTTAATTATGTATACCATTATTTTATAAATAGTAGAATAAATTGAATTAAAATATTGGTTGTTACTTTATAATTCCAAAAAATATCTTTCAATGTTTTTTATAATAGTAAGTTACCATTAAAAAGTTAACAATGTCACATTTGGGTCCCTTCGAAAAGCATCTTGTATAATTCATTAATATTTGAAGGGATTACAAAGATAAAATTCCTTTTGTAATATTACCAGGAAACTAATTTAACACATATTTATATTATTTAAATCAATGTATTATCATTCATAGATCTCTATGATATTTTTAGATTACATTTTTATAGTATCTGTTAGAAAAACTACATAATAAAGTGGACACTTCCCAAAGTTATTCTTTTTCCCAAAAAAAAACATGTTCATTCTAATGAACGACTTTATTTATTGATTTTAACACCCCTCTATGTAAGTAAAACTCTTTATATTACATCCTCATCCATTAATCCATATGAAAAATATTGTGAAAACGTGGGATAATAAAAATACATCATTAATGTACAAAAATGAAAAGAAAACTGTTATTATATTTTTAAACATGTAAAATCAATCTAAAATAATTCCATTTCAAAAGAAACATTTTATGTAAAATAGATGTCCAGTTTCCCTGATAAAAACTTAATATCATTATATTTTTAATTAGAAAATTCAAAAAAAACATAAGGGAAAATCATTATGCTACAGTTTTCAAAGAAAATATTAAATATCATTAATACCATTCCTTGAAATTAATTAATTTATCATTATTTATAAACCATTACATTATGATTTAATAAAAATTGAATGTTGTTTTATTTTTATTTTTTTGAAATTAATATATTTCCTTTTTATATCGTAGAATTAATATAAGTTATCTTACTTGGTAAAATATATTTAATATAGTATCCCATGACTAAATAACATGTATATTAAAATATTTATATGAATATTCATTACTTTATATAAATAAATCAAAAAGGAACAAAATAGTTTATTTTCTATCGAAAAGTTAAAAAAATAATCTATTCTAGTTAATGATATTCAAATATTCAATATTGATCTCCACCTTTTTTACATCACCCTAAAACCATTCTTCATTACCTAGAAAATGAAAACATAATAATGTGGTGAGATCAGCTATAATATAAGGGTAAATAAGGGATACATCTAAGAATAAAAATGAACATAGTAGTTTTATAATGCGATCATAAAATTATGAAATCATTCCATGCAAATCCAATGTCATAAACATGAGTTATGTGATAAACCATGGTAGTTTATAAGACATGAATCTTATGAAAACAAACATAATGAGCCATACAAAACATATCTATGGAATAAGACGAAGGATGTGTTCCATATATATAATAATATATAATTTTATGTCAGGGATACCTACCTAGACATTTATAACATGTTAGCCTTTGGATACGACTGGTTTACCTATACCAATAATAAGACTATCATGCAGTTTACCAAATTTATTTTAGACCTAGGATACAATCCATATACCTTCTTGTTTTCAAGCATGGGAAACATATTATGTGCACAATTTCATTTAGGTTTGGGCTACCACCCAAGTACATTCATTTTTATGGGCTTGGGATACTACTCATGTACCCTATTTCATTTATGCAAGGGATAAAACCTGTAAACCCTCATTCATTTTTAGATTGGGATAAAACATATATATATATTCATTCATTTATGGATTGGGCTACAACCTATACACCCTCTTTCTTCTTAGTCGTGGGAAACATCCCATACAACCTCTTTCATTAATGGAATGTGTATAACCCATACAGACTATTTATTATCAATCTTGGGATATAACCAATGTACCCTTTGTGACCAAATAAAACATATCATTACCCAATTCATTGGAGGGAGATATAGGTCTGAGACCTCTAATTTTAAAGTCAATGTCCCATGTACCCCATAATAATGATACATTCATCAAATCACTACCCATAAAAGTATATATCTCTTGTAGACATCAAATCATGATTCATAATATAAAATGGGTATCATTAGAATTTTTTCACATCATAACCTTTGTAAATTATATTGATTTCATAACCGTTTCATTAATTCATAACATATGAAATAGAAACATATATTAAAAACATATACCCCTGAAAGGGGGACATGTTTCCTAAATACCATTACCTAAAGAGAGACCCCGTAATAGAAATAACAATAATAAAAGCATTAGATAATTCCAAAAAAAGTAATTATTAACATAAATGGATGTCATATTTGATGGAAAATATTTTCTAAATATCTATAAAAAACATAATAATGAAAATGTAATTTTTTATTTTTTGATTTAATTATATAAAATAAATCCATTTTAAAATAATTTTCTTTGAAAACACATTGAAAACATATAAACAATAATTGAAATCATTTTTAAAAACTTTTTTTTTGAAAATTTCTTTTAGAAAATTATCTTAAAGAAAATCCTTTTAAATATTAAAATTAATTTTCAAATGAATGATGGTGGTTAAATCTATATTTATTTTATGATTTAAAAAATAAATTTCCTTTTTTAGAGAAAAATGTTTATTAGTAATGACCTATTCAGAAAGTGGTAAATATATTCCATTGAAGTTATTTGTGAAAGAAAAATAGGGTAAGATTTTCATTAAAATATTATTGGATAATTGTATTATATTCTTATAATCCCTTTTCAGAATACACAAAATTCTAAACAATGAAAGGGTAAATTCGGACATTCAAAAAAATACATTCTTAACTATCTTATATACAAAAGAGTAGAATATGGTACTAATACATGAGTTTATTTTGATAAAATAAATAATAAGTAAACACATGAATTTTCATAAGTTTTGGATATTATTATTTAATTATGGTAAGATATATCATAAAAAAGATATGAAATTGATGATATTATCATTGTAATCTCTTATAACTCGGTAACATGGTATCGTACTCTCTATGAAAAAAATGGAAAATTCATGGAGATTCAGATATCATTAAAAGAAGTAAATTCTTAATTTAAAACGTAAAATGGATGTATATAAACATCAATTTTGATTATAGGTTCATAAAATAACATGAATCTCAAAGAAAGAAAATTGAGACAAAATTGTTTTACAGATTTGGAAACTTTTGAATGTTAAACCCCATGAATGATTGATCATAAAATGGGTATGTGAATACCCAAAATTTTATGTTCAATATAAATACAATATAATAATGTGAATTACATACACAAAAAAATAGAATGAGTGGTTAACATTATACGTATCTCATGGAAATTAAAAGCGAGATGAATTTCAATTACCGTGTGTCTTGACTATCTCCATATTCATTTTAGCATACTCCGAACCGGGTAATGAATTTTGGTTTGTTCCAAAAGGATTCCTTGAAAATATTTCTACCTAAAGGATGTATTCACATATGATGGGAGGATTGTTGTAAGGCCACTAGGGTAGATCATGTATGAACATTAAAGGATTAGGAGGTGTGGGGAAGGGTTATGGGTTCAGGGCCTTTATTGCGAAGGAAAATGAATAATTTGGAATTTCTAGAAACAAGAATGGTGTGCACATGGTCTTACATAAAAATTATTATAAACCCAAAAATGCAATAATGGAGGTTTATTATGTAAGTGTGGGTATCCAATCAGTGTTAGAAAATCATCAAGGTCATTTAGGACCTTAATTTTATATTTTGGTCCTTAATTATGCTTAATTTTGCCTTTACTACTGTGATTAATTTTATTCACTTTTACTATTAATTTTGGTAAAACATTAACATGGTATTATTAAACTCAAAATATTATACATAATAAAATAGTGTATTTTGGAATTTTTATCTTGAAATAACTGACACTGAAAATTTAATATTAATGTTAATCTCATACATGAGACAAAATAAAAGAGTTTTAATGTAGGAAAATGATATAAAAAAATTACAAGATTATATATTTAGCTTAAAATGGAAACTGATTATAATGAATTAAATCATATTAATATATTTATTAATTTTCTAATTATTCATTGATAGAAATTAATAATCTAATTTTTAATTAATTATTAATTATAATAAAAGGTATTTTTTGAATAAAAATTTATTTTTCACTATTAATAAAAAAATAAGGTTTTTCAAAGAAATCCACAAAAATAACTCTAGGATAGTTTTGACTTTCAAAAATCAAAATTGATGTTTATTTTATCAAACAAAATTTCTAAATCTTCATATAAATTATTTATTATTAAAATTAGTTCATTGAAGAAGAAAGTATTTTTATCACAAAGGTATTTTACGAAAAATATTATCTTTCATTAGTAGTATGTTATATTTGAACAAATCGATTGTAAATTTTTTTGACAAGTAGATATTAATGTTTTTAAAACTATTTTTAACAGTTAGGTTATAGTTTTCTCCGATAAATTAAATATATATATAATTATATTTCCTATAAACTCATTGTTGCATGAATTGTACTCCAAGTTGGTGTTACGTGTAATGCACGTCAAGTTGGTGTTGCGTGTAACGAAAGCCAACTCGGTACTTCATGTAGAACAATACAAGTTGTTATTTCATGTGCCATGAATTTTTGACATTATGTTTAAATATATATATTTATATATATCTGTATATATTAATATATATTTACATAAAAATAATTATGTTGAGTTTATTGTGAAATCCAAAATATCGAAAAGACAAATTAGTTTGAACAAAAATATTTCACATAACCTTAGGGCTTTACATTCTACCCCTTAAAATTAATTTTCAACCCAAAATTTGTAAGGTTATCAATGATTTGATACATTAATGTTTTATTTATAGAAACCCACAATATAAAAATGGATATTAAAAAATCCCCTAAAAAGGGAAATTTTGAACCATAATGGCTGCCCAATGTAATAGATAAATATCATTCCACATGGAAGACCATAGGTGGAATATGAAAACATATATATAGAAGAAATATATTACCATAAAATTCTTATTTAGAGATATAGATAACAAGTATAGAATAAGGCTAACAACTATAAATCTATAAATCTACATTAACCAAATGGACCTTCTAATGCATCAAAAATTTAGGTATATGAAACCATTATTGGTATCAAGAAAATATAAAGAGTTTTAATTAAAATATGCACATTAATGATTTATAGAAAATTTCACCCGTTTTTTTGTGGATCCACATCACCAACTTCTATAAAAAACAAGGTTACTTTTCTTGTCACGAACTACTAACAGATCACAAGTTCCATGATATAACATAACATTTATCATAAGTTACAATCCAAATAAGGTAGATTGAAAATAATATATAATATAAATAAATCTTTATATATATGATAACACATTAATCTTATTGACTTATTCTTAAGATAAACTTAAAATTTCAATAAATGGTTAACATTATTACCCCTCCAAAAGGTGGAAATTCAATTATATTGAATGAAGGTCACGAAATCATCATAAAATTGAACTCCCATATCTCACAATGTACCCAATGGTTTTCACATTCCATACTTGTGAATAAAGTTATCAGATATTCAATTTAAACTTTTTAATGTACATAAGTCCTTTTGGAAAACAAGTAATCTTCCCTATTCTGATGGCTAAGGAATATTTTTTTACTGAATATGTTATAAACATCAATCATGATGAAATGTAACACATTTTCAATAACTTGTTACAAGGATATTTGTACCATCAATTTATATATTCATATCCAGATTATATTTATCCCTACAACATTATCTCAATATTATACATTAATTAGTGGTGAAATTCCCTTAAATAGAAATGTCACCATCCCAATAAATCACTTTTATTTGTCTTAATCACCATTAAACTATTTATTTTTAGTACTTAATGAATAATTATAAATAATAGACTTTTATATTTCATGATTCATATTAAATAATCAGGGAATTAAAAAAAATACATGATAAGTCAATCCTTATTCTTAAACTATCGATC
This sequence comes from Viscum album, assembly GCA_963277665.1. Lineage (NCBI taxonomy): Eukaryota > Viridiplantae > Streptophyta > Magnoliopsida > Santalales > Viscaceae > Viscum > Viscum album. The sequence continues at coordinate 1,299,567,389 of OY728146.1, forward strand.
AATATTTATCAACTTATTCCATGATATATATTTCATAGAATAATAAATATGAATGATGTATTAAGGTTTGAAATCATCATTATAATCATTATTCTGATGTTTAATGTAACCATTAATGTAATTTCATCACATACCTATCATATTCCATTTGCGGTCACTATATCTTCAAATGAATGACCAATACTCATACCATCTTCCAGATTCTATTTGTCAGATTTCTAGATGTGAAATCAATTCATATAATTTTCATAATTTCAAGATGTAACAAATTTAAATTAAGTCTTGTTTATTTTATTTATCACTATAGGACAAATCAATAAAGAAAATTGTGAGCATTAATTATCATAGCAGAAAACCACATAGTCATGAACAGATTTACCTGAAGTGTTTGTAAATTCCCGAAGAATATTCGTTGGGAGTGTCAATTTAGGAGTGCAAAATTGAATTTTGTTGTGTTCCAGATTACCCCAAGTCAGGCGTAGATCATCTTTTCATTATTGTTACCCTTAGGTAAATATGTTCATGTGTCATATCCATTTGTAGTATCCAAACATGGATGTATTTCTACGAAACCACTCACTCTATCCATTACCCATAATCAATGACATTTTCCTAAATGGGAATTCATCTTTATATCTTTCTATAGTGACATCCCTAGAAAAATACTTTCGAATATAACTAGAAATATCACTAATGTTTTCTCATCCTAGTTTTAAAAGCATAACTAAACCTTTCATTTGATAACAACTATTGAAACCCATACATAATATTCGTGGATATTAATTCCTTTGAGAAAAATATTCAGTACATTACCAAAATGCATTCTACATGATCATAATAGTTTATTTTCTTTGGAAACATGGAAACAATATTTTCTATCCTAGTGAAATGTCTTCAAAATCTCCCATATATATCATAAAAAATAAGAGTTATACCTAAAAACATTTTTCATAACCTGAAGAAGGGAATCATAAGAATGGGGTTATCTCTGATGCTTTGTAAGGGTAAAAATGAGAGATATATAAGCATAAACATGATCATTGTAGTATAAAAATATGATCATAATATTTATATATCATACCCCTCTTTTTAAATTTAATAAAAATTATTTAAGGGATAAATCATGGAATTTCATAAGACATGAATCATATGGATGTAAACATCTTGATACATGAAATCATAAGTATGTAATAAGACATAGGATTTTTCCAAACATATTAGTGTAGAAATTTTTTTTTCAGGGATTCCTAAGAAGAACATTTTCAACGTGTTATGCTTGGGATATGACCCATGTAACTACTTCAGTCATGGGATTCCAACCAATGTACGTACTTTATATTAGGATTGGGATACAACCCCTATACCTATTTTATGGGATTGTGATACTACCTTTTTACCCTCTTTTTTTAGGATTTGGAGAAAACCCATGTACATTCATGTTTAGAAAAATGCTAATACTTGTTTACCCTCTTTAATATAGGATTGTCCTTTAGTATGTACACCCTAATTATTTTATGACTTGGGGTATATCCCATTCACCCTCTTTTATTTCATGAATGGGCAACAACCCATACAACATATTTCTTTTGGAGTTTGGATTACAACCCATACACCATCCTTCTTTTCGGGATTAGGCTACAACCCATAAACCCTCTTTATTTTCCATCTTGGGATAAAACTTCAATACCCTTTGAGATCCTATAGAATATAACATTACCTAATAAATTGGGGGGATATATATTTCCCACCCCTTTAATAATAAAATCTTCCACACATATGAGACAAGACAGTAATAGCTTTCCCATATCATTAACTATTAAAATATATATATATTACAAAAATCAAATCCTAACCCATAAAATGATAAGTGTATCATTAATGTATAATCAAATCATAACCTATGGGAAATATATAGGATTCATAGACTTTTCGTTGAATCATTACTTGTGGTAGAGAAACATATTTCATAAACACATAACTCGTGAAACAAAAACAAGTTTTATAAGGACAATGACATTATTCGTGACCTATTCCTAGAACAGATATGAATGGAACCATTAGATCATTTCCAAAAATGGAATTTTTAACATCATTGGATTCTAGATTACATGGAAAATACTTATGAAATAAAATTCAAAATATATTCTTGATGGAAATATCAGTTCCTCTTTGAGAAATTTTTGTTAGTATATAAAACAATTTACAAACAATTTTCACTAAAAATACGTTTAAATCATATAAATAATACATCACAGCATTTTAAAACCTTTTTCCTTGAAAATATATTTTAATGAATTTTTTTAAATAGTTTCCCTTTAAAACTGACAATTAGTCTTCAATGGAATGACTGTGGGTAAATCAATACATGTCGTACAATATAAAAAAGAATATTACTTTTTCATTGTAAAAATGACAGATGGAATACCCCATTCTAAAATTAAAAAGAAGATTCCCTAGAAGATATTGGTAAAAGTAAAAAGGGTAAAAAAATATTTAAAATCTTATAGGATAATGGAATAATAATATACGAAACCCTGTTTAGAAAACACATATTTCCGACTGAATAAAGGGTAATGTCTGTCTTTCGTAAAAAAACATTCTTAACATTCATATATTCCATATAGAATAATATGGTACTAATACATGAATATATCATAAAATAATAATGGAGAAATAAAATCATAAATATACTTGAGATATCTATTAAAATACATCACCAATTTATGAAATCACATAAAAAATCTATGAATGTGATGATATTGCCTCAATAAACTCATACAACTCGGTAACATGTGATCAAACTCTCTAGGTAAAAAAATTACATTAATATTAAGATATCCTGAAAATAATACGATTAATGATATAACATATAAAATTTAAGTATAAACACAATGAAGATGTGTTTAGTTTAATATAAATAAATTAATGTCATAGAATGAAAAATGAGACAATACGGTTTTACCGATTTGGTATCTTTTTAAAGCTAAACCCATGAATGGAGGATCATCAAATGGGAATGTGAATGCCTGAAAATCTAAGTACAATAAACATATAATAAAATCATTGGAAGTAAAAGCACCAATTCAAACAAATGATCGGTGAACATGAAATGTATCTCAAGTAAAGTAAAAGTGAAATGAAACTCCTTTACTGTGTGTGTCATGACTCTCTCAATACTCTACAAGCTTCCTCTAAATTGGGTAACACTGTTTGGTTTGTTTCAAAAGGGATCCATGAAAATTTTTATCCCTAAAGAAAGGATTCAATGTTACATGTAAGATTATTGGAATCTTAATTGGGTAAATATTGGCTGAACTTGAATGGATTTACAAGAGCAGGGATTTTGTTGATGTGGTGGCCTTTTATAGGGAAGTAAAAAAGATTCATTTGTAATTAATAGAAACAAGTTAGGTGTGCACATGTTCTTTACTAATAAATGTATCATCAAATAAAAAATGTCAATAATGGAATGTGTATGGATGAATTACTGGAATCCAATGGGTGTTTGATAAGTTTCAAGTTCATTTGGCCCCTTATTTTTTTAATTTTGTCTATAATTAAGCTTAATTTTGACTTAAAATGTATAAATATTTTTAATCACCTTTACTAATAATTTTGGTCAAAATTAACATAGTGCTATTAGACTCAAAATATTTGGATGAATAAAATTGTGTATGTTTGATTTTTGAAATCCAAATCAGAGGAGCGAAAAAATTATTATTTTTACTAATCACGTAGACGTGATGATATAACAGGGTATTAAAATAGGAAAACGTTCAAAATCTTGTTAGGATTTTATATACAGATTCGATGTGAAATTGATTCTAATTAATTACAATGTTTTAATATATGTAATCTTTATTTAATTTGGACATAAAAAATAATTATTATATAATATATAATTACTAATTATTTAGAAAAGAACATGAATTTTTATCTCAAAAGATGTATTTTTAATTATTCATAAAAATTTGATGTTTCTTAGAAAAATACCCAAAATACACCATAGGATAATTTCAATGTTATGATTAAAACAGCGATGTATATTATATCATATTAAATTTCCAAATGTGTCAAAAATTAATTTTATTAATAAAATTGGTTCATTCAAGAAGATAATAATTTTAATATGTATGGTTTTTAACAAAAATATTATCATTAATAATTAATATGATTTATTTATATAAATTAATTATTAATTTTTTTCACAGGTATTTGTTAATAATTATATAAATATGTTAAATAGATAGGCTATATATATTTAATTTAAAAACAATATTATAAGCATTATACACCAAGTCAGTGTTGCATGTATTATATGCCAAGTCAATATTTCATGTCACACAAGCCAAGATTGTATTGCGCGTGAAAGGAATATTTGAATTAGTATTTTATTAATTATATATATATATATAAAGATATATATAATTAAGTATTTTTAGCATCATTTGAAAGGAAAAATACCAAAATAATTATTCAAAAATAATATTTATGAAAATATCAAGGAGTTGCACTTGATTTTTCCCTTAAAAATCTCATGGAATATAACGAAATCATAGTATAATTCTCATACCTCCATGGAGTAACCTTCAACTAGTAAGCTTTATCTCTATTCTCAGTTCATTAAATATATTTTTTAGTATCATATTTCATTCAAGATATATCATTCTCATACTTCCTACATATAATTATTTCAGAAACTACAGAATGAATAATGCATATACTAAATTAAATTTATTCAAAATTACCATTTTAATAGGATTTTAATCTGATTATAATTTTTTAACATGTTTTATTCATATGAGAGTCGTATTTAATTTCCATACAAAATTTTTTAATAAATAGAATATTTGGATACATATTTTATTTTAATTTATCCCTAAATATTTTAATTGAATATTAATAATTAATAATCATTATGATAATTGTATAATCCCATTATGTAATATACGTTAAGGAAATAATTTTACACTTTTATAAAAAACATCTAAAAATATCATACAGTAATTATTTAAAAGATTATATTTTTGATCATTTAAAAAAGAAAAAAAAATAATTTTTAATTACATCTTACAATATATTATCTAAAAATATAATCATTATATGAATATTATATAAAACATGGATATAGTGTAGAAATATTTTATCCATCTTAATTAAACTAACGTTATAATTAAAATTACTGTTCTCTATGTCAAATCTAGATTCATAAGTTATAAAAATATAGAATAAGAAAATTGTATTATAAAATTAATTTTTAATGAAAATTTTTAATATTTATTTTTTAATCACTATTTCATTAATTTTTTCCATTATTTTTTTAAAAAAATATTTTATTTATATTGAATAATTTGGGATAATTTGGATTACAATCTCAAGACCACATCAGTATATTAACCATGATAAAATGGATTTCGTACTATTATCTAATAGATAATATTGGGGTTACAATTTTCATATTTATATATTATATATAGTATTAAAACCAAACACATACCATGGACATGAAAAATGAATAATGTTGTTTTACAGAGAGGGTGGTCCAAATCTAGGAATGAATGAAAATTTCAATTTTCTAACTTCAATTAAAAAAATAAATTGAATAATATTATACAGTTAAAAATACATAGTTATATAATTAATGTCATATATATTCATTTTTTCATCATTTAATCCCATAATATGACCGATTTAGGAAAAAACACATCACATTATGGTGGTGGTGGTCCACACATACGAATGAGTGATAATTCCATTGCCCATATCGTAGAACAAGGGGAAATGATCCTAGCATTATTATAACAACATTTCAATGTATGTAATATATTTATGTTATTATTTATGTATGATTTATTAATATTATAAATAAGATGAAAAAAATGTAATAAATATGTTATGAATTATACAGTCTCTGATGATTTATCCCTTAGTTATTAAAATAATGTATTGTAGGTTTATCTTTTTCCAATGACCAAGATATCTTTGATGTTGAGAATAATTTTGATGTTATATTTTTATAGTTAAAGGAAAAACTATAACAATATTATGTTGCGAGGAAAAAATGAGAGAATGTTTCCTTTTATATTTTAAGATAGTCCAGTGTTTTAATTTCATAATTTTTTATATATAATAAATTCATAATCATAGGAAAAAGGATATATGTCTATGAAGTTTCAGATATAATGTGATAAGGGTCATGATACCAATATAAAATAGGAATTATAATAATATTTATTCCCTCAACACTTAGTAATTATATTAATTATTCGAATTTACATTTTTCAACGGTGACACATTTTTTACATGGTTATTATTCAAAATGGAAAAAAATGAATTTCAAATAATTAGTTAATACAATCCACATGATTCTAAATATGGATAATTTTTTTCATAATTTATCTTTTATGAGGGAAAAAAATTAAATCTCATTATGGTAATAAACTAAAATGTAAAAAATATTCTTGAATATTTCATTTGATGCATAAAAATAAACATATTAAATATTAAAATATAATGTTGATTCCAATAGAATTATTCATATTATGTTTAATAAAATTTATTTTATGTTAATTTAAATCCAAATAAAAATTATACAAAAATATTGATAATAACTTTTTTCTTGATACTCCTACCCTAGTATCCAAGAGAAGGTGCCTTACATTATTAAATTGGTATAGATACTAGTGAATACATCACAAACGACAAAATATTTATGTATTATTTGTTAAAATATATATAAATTAAGTTAAAATTTCATTTGAAACATAAAATACCCAAATTATATTCTGTATGAAAGAAATTATGCCCTTATTACAATCACACATAGTATTTCATAAATCACTTACTGGTATCATGATGAAAAAAATAATACATTCTAATGTGTTGAGATCAGATTATCATTAAGGGTATGAATACAGCAGAATACATTCTATATAATAAATAAGCCAAAATGAATAAATAAAAACTCATGCAATGAAATGCAAAAAGATCTAAATAAGTTATGGATAATAACTGATCAGATATCCACAAGGGATTGAATCATAGCAATTTATATTATACTAGTCGAACAATTGCATGGATTATTAATGACTAATCCACTAATAAAGAATACAAAATCCACGACAACATAAACATAAAATAAATGGCTTATAAATGAATTATAAGTTAATGGGTAATGTCTCAACTTATAACCATTCTTGTTTGTCACATTAGACTTATCGTTGAATTTTGCGAAATAGTGGGCCCTACCATAAAATTATTATTTCCACTGAATTCGTGATATGATATGGTTAAATATTTAAAATATATATATTAATATTGATATAGAATATGAAATCTAAATAATTTCCCCCACCAGGAAGCAAAACCATAAACTATACAGATTATTGGAGAAAATTTTTTCATAACATTACATCCCTAGTAAATTGATCAAATTCCCTTCTAAAAAATATTTTAAAAGGAAATATAAGAAATAAATTTCTTTTAATTATATGAAATTATCTTAATTGATACACATGTAATTAAATGTGTATCATAATTTTGTTGTAAGCAATAAAAAATCGACATATCCTAATTATTTCCATTAAATAATGGATTACAATAAGGCATGGATATTTATGAAGAGAAATAAGCATATATCATGATAAAATATATCCATATAAAGGAAAACATGTAAATAGAGTTTTTGAGAAATATTATAAATGAGCCACTTTAGTGTAGTTAAATAGAAAACATATAAGAGACTCTAATGCGTGGAAAAGCATAATTGTTTGAATAAATAAAAAAATAAACTAATATTTTTTATATAAATAGTGATTTTTGAGAAATATTTTTGGTTTGAAATAGATTATGGATTGTACCTAAAAATGGGTGACAATTTAGGATGTTCCATTTAATCATGATTTCTTATTAGGAGTAACTGAAATGGGAACCTAATAAAACATGAATTTCCTAATTAATGGAGAAATAATTGAGCTAAAAAATATTTATTGATCATAAAATATATTTTATGATGTCAAAATAAAAAAAAATTATGAAATAAATTTTGTTAACGGTTTAGAAAGCATAACCCAAAGGAAAAATATCAGGTTTGGGCAGAATCCATTACCGATTTTTAATTTTCCGGACCATTTGTCTTACTATTTTAATGATTTACAAGTAAAAAAGTGAATATAATGAATAAAAATAAATTAATAATATTATATATCAATGGTATTTATATATACACCACACACCAATAATTAGTGGGAATTAGGAATATCTCATAGAAATAATTGAGAGATGAGATAACCCTTACCATATGTCTAAAAGCATTATAAACATGAATAGAATTTCATAGATGATAAAATAAAATAAATAAAATAATTTATTTATAAATAATAAAATATATATTTGATTTATTATAATTTTATTCAGTTCATTTATACATATTTATAATGGCTGTAATGAATAATTTTTTTGTTAGAGGATTCATTGATTTCTTATTTTTCATGATTGTTTCGCATGACTATAAATATTGGAGTTATATTGAAATTGAGGAGAGAAACATAAGTGGAATATAATAACATTAATATAATTCTATTATTTTACATGATAACAATATTTCATTTGGTTACATTTTATATGGATTATTAATTTTATAACATGTTAATGATTTTTTTTATTTAGTAGCTTTAACGACCATCACAAACTGGTTTCATTTTATATAATAATACATTAACATACAAATTATGGGATAATAATTATGTGGATATACTCATTTTATAATATTTTTTAAATATAAAATTGTTTTATGACTATAATTGAAGTTACTAATGAATAACTAAAAATCATTACCCATGAAGGCATAATATTGACACAACAAACACAATGTTTTCATTTTCAGAATAAAGTTAGATGAGAAAAGAGTAATTGATAGATATTCCATAAAAATATTATAATTATAGAATATAAAATATTTGGTAATAATCCTGCTACATTTGAAATATTAGGCGAGGAGGTGATAAGAATCGAAAGAAATTAAAATGAAAAGAATGTGGTTTTCCTCTATAGTGTCATCTCTATGAGAACCTGTATTTTGGAGAAACAAGAAATTTCAGAACGTGGGGAATTGGATTTGGAGTTGAATAACAAATAATATATAAAAAAATAAACTCATCTAAGGTTACATGTGGATGGGTGGTTTGGGGTTTAATTTATTTCCAATGAGAGGAGTGTTTTTTGATTATTTTATTCATTAGTTTATTATTTTTGCTCAAGACTATCAATTATGGTAATTCCTATTAGTATGTATAGAAAATATTTAAATTTAGTTTGAGATAATGGTTTTTAATTTTTTTCATTAATCAAAAACTAATGTATCTAGCTTATAATTTTAAATACTATAAATTACCCTACATCACTATTCAAAAAAAAATCAACTATTTCAGAAAACACACATAAATATTCCCTGGACATTTTTTGACGTTTTGATATAAAAATGGACTTATGTTCATGAAAATAATATTCAAAATATTAGATATAAAATTTTTAATTAAAATCAAAATTTATTCTATAAATACTTATTATAATATTAAAATAGTTTATATGAAAATTTTAAAAATTTATTACGGCCTCATTCAATTAACATAAAATTATATGTCAATAAAGTATTTATTTATGAATATATCTTATGAATATTAATTTTATTTTGAATAGTTATAATAATTTATATATTTTTAATATAGACGTTCATTTAATAAATATACCAACCCTTAATTTAATATTTTTAAACAATTTATTACTTTTTCCATGATATAAATATATCATATTTTCATTTACAAGACACCTAAATATTAAATATACATTTATATGGGATGTTAATATTCTAATTTTCATATATTTAATTTTAATGGTCTCATCAATATTCCAATTATTTTGTAAATATATAATAATATAATTTTTTTTACTAAACTTAGTGTTGCTTGAAATATAAATAATAAAAGAAGGTAAATTTTAATGAGACATACCATAAAAAATTAGTTAGTTGAATTATCAAATCCATTAATAAAATTAATCCTTGAAATTTTAAATTGTAATCTAATAGTCATCTGTTGACACATTAAAACTTCATTGTGGTTGACCCACATCAGAAATAGGGTTAATAAACCATCCTCTTAATAAGTGGAAAATGGAAATGTTAAGGACATAAAAAATTAGAATTTTTAATAGAATAACATTACCGGAAAGTAAAAATATTGACCTGGACGAAAAATATAACTATCAATTTATAATGGTGATTGAAAGAGAATATGGTCATTATAAATTCTACCATCACAAAGCCATAATTATACGATCAATTCATATAACAATGATTTCATAGTATATAATGTAATAAGATTGTGTTTTTTTCCAAAAATGTTTTTCATATAGCTGAGAGATTGTATTATTATATACAAAATAACATGAGAAAATAAACATAATTTTTTTATTCCCCTATCATAATATTAATATCATTCTTTTATGTAATAAAATCTATTTACACTTTATTTCATACACAATGATGTAGATATAAAAGATGAATTTTCCATTAATGAATCAAAATATCTTCAATTCATTCCTATGTTCTTAAAACTATTATTAAAATCAAAATGGTCATAGTATTTTATTCAAAATGATAAATCATAAATTAACAATAGATAATAATATACAACGTCAAACATAATCCACCCCATAATTAAATAATATTATGACTCATCCAAAATATTTTCTTTAAAAATTCAAAGTTCATAAATTTAGAAGGAATTCCCCAAAAATATTTAAAATAATATTATAATAGGATTCAAAGAAGAAAGTAATGTTTCACTTATTGTCATGTACCAAATATATCAACACCCTGATCACATAAATCATTGATGAAAACATGAATTCATGGAAATACAAAATCCCAGGATATCCAATATATTCTTAAAATCCAATTACACAATTAAACTATTCACATGCAACCTTGATGGACACTTATAATATGTCATAAACATCAATTTACTGATAACTGAACCGAAATAAAATAACTAGGGATATTTTTATAACTAATCATTTTTATATATATCAACATACAATAGAATCACAAATCGTTGTTACTGGTCCTATACATCACTTGTTTCCAATTTCGTAATGATGATGTATTGCAATAAAATATATATATATATATATCATGATTCATATAATTGGGAAATTGATTATTAAATAATAAAATAAGATAAATATTGAATCCAAAAATTGTAATATATTTCATTCCTCCACATTTCTGGATGTATCAAAATCTGGGTTGTGATATATAAGGCAAGTATTGGACCTATTCCATTGAAAATCATGAAATTATTATTCATAGTGTCTCATATCCATAATTTTGAAGTATTACACATTGGAATCTTACTTCATAAAAATACAATCACAATAATAGAGTAATTTCTATTCTTAAATGTTTAAAATTCTCATTACATTTAATCATGTTTCATGGTGTTTGTTTTCAATGTCATCACTTGTGTGAAAATAATTCTTTCTCTTATTTTTTGTCTATATTTTTTATAGATATAATATTGTACTCTGGCATCCCTCTAAATCCACATTACTTATTGAATAATTTCTCTACCTTAAATGATTATGTACACTATATTTGGTCATTTCACTATGTATAATCTAAATAATAGTTAAATACATAACATAAATTGATAATTAATGTGTAAATATTATCAAAAAAATGGATTTTTAGGAATGTTTTATATATTTCCTCAAATAGTGTCATAGGGTTATATTACCTATTACACTATTCCCTAAATCTAGATTTTTTTGTTTTAAAAAACATGCTATGATGCAAAATATTATGACCACTAACCCCACAGTCTAACAATGAGACTTAATTTATTACATTGGCATTGATACCAGTGATTGCATCCCAAATAGAATAATACATTAGTTTTCATGGATTACCAGATACAAACAATAAATTAAAAATAAATTTCGAATATAAATTAATAAAAATTCTTTTAGAACACCATTATCCTCAGAGTATAATCATGAAGAGTTAATAAAAAACCTGTTATTTTTTAGGAATGTTTAAAGTATGATATGGGTGAGAACAAATTCCCAGATAGGTTAGGCAAACACTGGATTCTATCATAATTAATAAAAATAAAAAAAATGGTGAATAAGAAAAAATAGATTTCATTAAAATATAAAAATGAGCATAATATGGAATTAATAAAAGAAGATAAAATAATAACATGATAATTAAACCTAACCCTGGATATTATACTAGTCAAATAATAACATGAAATGTCAATAATTAATCTCATAATGGTAAAATGAATATTTTGGGACATAATAAACATACCATCAATTAATTGGAAAAGATGAGTCTATAAATGGCTAAGGCCTCATCCAAATACTTCTCTTGTTTATATCATGTGAACTAAACATGAATTAAGAGGATAGAACAGTCCCTTCTCAATACATACTATGATCAATGAATTCATCATGCGAATAAGGTGAGATATATTAAACATATAATTTCAAATTGAAACTATAATATGATTTGTAAATAATTTCCACAATTAGTAATAATAATCATAAACTCTCTATAGTAATATAGTGAATGGTATCACAATTGTGAATCCATAGTAAACTAATTATAATAAATTCCATATAATTTATTAGATGGTAAAATCATAAGTCAAAATCAATTAATATTATTAAATTAACAAAATGGAAACTCATGTAATGAAATTGGTATCATAATGTTTAATAAGTCATAAAAAATCAGAGTATCATAATTGGTTCCAAAAAAATAATTATTAAATAATGAATGTAAATTTATAAGGGAAAATGGTTATCTATAATGATAACTGATGCCTAAAAGATGTGAAATCATATAAAAAGTTTTTTTAGAAATTTTATAAATGGGCCACATTACTGGGATTTAAAGGAATATATCAGAGTATTTTAAGTAAGAAATGACATACATTTTTCATAAACCTATAAATTATGTAATATAGTCTTTCATGATAAAAATATTTATTTTATAAAATTATTTTGGGATTAAAACTTTTTATATAGGGTACTTGATATCGGTAATGAAATTTGGATGTTCCCTTTAATTGGTAATTCATATGAATATAAATTTAATAATGGAGCCTTATAAAAAATGTAATTCATTTTACCAAAATAAATAATTGATGTTGGTACAAATTATTTTAATATAATCACATAATATATGATGACTAAATAATAATAATTAATAACTAAATAGGGTTTAATAGATGTATTGGGTATCTTGATGGAAAAATTTCAGGTTTGGTGAGAATCCCTTACCACGTTGTAATATGTTAAAAATTATACCCCATAAAATTAATAATAACCATATGAAACATTTAATAACATGTTTTTAATGAAATTATTAATATGATATATAAATGGGATGTATACATACTCCCTCACAAGGAATAAGTGGTCCATAATTCATATCTCACATAAATAAAATATAAATAAGAAAACACATACATTTTGTTGGAAAGATTGCATCACATGTAATTAATATCTGTGTTCATAAAATTTAATTAATTAATTAATAAATAAATAATATATAAAACATATATTTCATTTATTTATTTTTTAAAAATATTATTAAATAAAGTATATATGGGTTATAATATTTAATTTCATTATATATGGTGCATTTTATTTATATGAAAAAAATAGTATTTTAAAATTAAACGAAATTTAAAACACTTTGAAAAATTAATTATCATCTAATAAAATTATATTATAATAATATTATAAAAATAACTATATAATTAATTTTTTATGATTTTTTTTCATTATATTTATTAAAAAATTCTAAACGGCCATTTACATTTCAAAACTATACCAAAACATAATTTATCATTTATAAAACAATTATTTATATATTCTACTTTCTTGCTACACATGGGATGAGATTTTTGAGAATCATCCTCATCATTAAAATCAACTAAGTTTGATTATTCTTCATGAGTAGAATTACAAATTTTTAACCCTCATAAGAATACAAATTAGAAGTATTTTTATCTTATTCATTTTATTTATGTTGGGGAGTTTATTTATCTTACTCATATATTTTAAGAACATTCACATCAATATATTAAACTAATCTTCTTGAAACATTGTTGAACTATTTTTATCTTATTAATTCAAGATATTAACAATGAAAGACATCATCTTCCCCTATCTTCTGAAACATTCCAAGGGACCACTTTTGTAATTATTTTCAAATGGACTCCCAAAAACACTTTAAATTTTCAAACATCGATGATTTCATAAAAAAAGTTTCATATATGTTCAAATCTAAATTCATTTTTAGAAACATATGTTTTGAATTTAGACATCAGTGCTCATGGATTGCCTCCAAAAGTAACGAGAGAGACCATGTTCAATTATTATTGATTAAACTTGTAAATCATGAATTCAATTTATCCTTTTGGAGATAACATTTTATTTAGAAGTTTATGTTTCAATAAACTCTTGAAAAATTCTATGATACTCAAGATAACAATAAAATTAATTATTCTTTCACTTGTCACAATTTATTGTTCTCAAATTCATCACTATATACTCAAATTACTTCTAAGCATTCCTCCTAAATTTTTTGATCATTTTCAGCCCATCTAAATTTTGTATCATATAAATAAAAAAAGTAATGGGAGTAAATGAATCCATTAATGAAATTAGTTACTTATTTTTTGAGTAGTTTTTTTCTCACCGGTTCACAAATTATAGAATGAGTATTTTTGGAGTTAGTTTTGAATAGATGTCTACTTTATTATGAACTATGATTTGTAATATTTCATTTCATGATGATTTTGAAACACTAATCACTTATTGTTGAAAAATCAGAAATCCCAATGTTAACATATGTCTATGATATACTTTTCATGTTTCTCTCACACATGTGTCCCAGTATTTTATTCCAGAACTGATTTTCTTCTATCATACACCAATAAGAAGTGTTTGTAACCTCTCCAACCAAGATCATGTCTCTTTTTTATATGTTGTCCCCTTAAACTATATTTTTACTTGCCTTAATAATATAAAAACCCCATATTTCTAGTAAATAACTTTTTTTCATTCATCTTGATTTTTTCAAATGTATATTAGGTTATTTTTCAACATATAATCAAAATAAAATTTCATGGACATCAAATTTACATTCAATATGATGGTTGATCCAGCACCAATTATTATGACTGATTCATTATTTATATATTCATTTTTAATTTGATAAAACCATTCACATTATTAACCAATGTTATGTACCATTTAATATGATAGGAAAACCCACTCACAAAAATCTAGGCTGAATATTCTCTTATTTCATCGAGAGGAGTTTCTACAACAACAGTTTGTCAATTACATTTATCTTTTTTAACATCCAAATTTTATGAATTAATATCAAACATTTATTTTCTTCCCAAAAAACAATATCTAATTTTATATGATTTATATGTTATTCAAATATTTCTACAAATTTTTCAATAGGTTTGAATCTATTTTCAACATAAAAAAACGTCTAATGTTTATTATACCCATCCATCTCAGAGTTCTTCCTTTTAGATGAATGAGTATCCCTCGTGTTTTTCCTTATGTAAAATGTCTAATCATTGGAATATATTTTATTAAACGATTATATATTTACCATGTGCCATAATCTACCACAATACTAGTAGTATCCCTAAAAATATATATTTTCCATCGAAGCATCCATATAGTTCATTGTTATAACTTGTTTCTTAGAAATCATAATATCATTCTTATCAAATATTTGAAAATAATTTTATTTCAATTATAGATTAGATTTTACTTTTTAAATACTTTTTAAATTTATCCTTACTAGTTCCATGATTATTAGAATCAATTTTGAGAATCATAATAATAGGAATATTTTGACTTGTCCACTTTTTTTTAATTTCCACATTCATAATATTCTGTGTTTTCTTATTCCTGCGCAAAAAAATCACCTGCCTTCTAGACCATTTAAGGATACATTTGTTACATATTAGGATAAACCATTTTAGAGATTCATCTGAAATTAGATGAAGAACTATTGAATCTTTTTACACCCTATTCTTCATTTTAATGATTTTGTTGGAAATGTGACTACTCTTCTTCTTCTTTTATAAGGATTATCTTCAAAATTCTCATTACATTTGTAATAATTATCAATATTTTTATTAGATCATAAGTTTTCTCTAGTAGTATATAATTATCATCAAGAAATATTCATGTGTTTTTTTGATGTCTATTACTTTTTTAACTTTATAATTTATTTCTCATGCCATCCAATCATTCTTGGGCATTCATTCATCTCTTATTTTAGATGAAATTATAATTTTGATTCTTATTCTTAAAAAATTCTTATTATGGACTATTCCTTGTTAATTATTGAAATAATGGAACTCTATATGTTCTTCCCAATAGACCATTTTAATTCTTTTAAATTTCATTCTTCATCATTATCATCAGATAAAAAATATATCCTCTTTAATTAAATGAATTTTATATCATTCCATTTGGAATAAGATTTTTCCCCACCATTTTGTTTCTTCTACAATTAAATTTATCTTATATATTCCTCATCACTATCATGATGTTTAATTATTTAAATAAAATTACCCAAAACACTTATAATAAATCCATATAAAAATGATTTTAGGAAATGTTTTTCATTATATTTATTAGTACTCTTTTTAATACATTTTTAAATCATGGACAAAAAATATTTCTTATTTTTTAGTACCACATTTTCGAAATAAATTAATAAAGATTATTTTATATCAAGAACCATATCTGAATTAACATTCATATTATCCTTGAAATATATTTCACAATCAAAAATTGTTTTTTCCATTCATAAAATTATCCATTTCATTTAATACATATTGAGTATACTAAAAAATAATCTTCATATTATTATTTAGGGTCTCTATCTCATAAGAAAAAAAATATTACCATAAAACATATCTTGAATAATAATAATTATATTTTCAACTACAATAAAATTTTCCAACATTTCACCAAGAAATCTGATACTGATAATAATTTCATTTACCCTATAAAATAAGTCACTAATACATTCATATTAACCAAATTTGAGATCTTTATTTTTTGGCCGACAGATTTGTATATTTTCCTTCTTCACATTTTTATCTCCATTATAAATGTTCATCAGATTATCCTAGATACCATTGGTAGTGGAAATTACATACAATCTAAGAAAATCACATTCATATTGTGAAGAGTGTAAGTAATTCATAACTCTTCAATTTTTCTAAATATTCTAATTTTAAACATATATAAGGTGGTCTTTTTCATCAATATATTGAAATAAGCCTCTTCTGTCTTCAAGAAAATCATACTCAAGAGACATCAGATTTGGAAAAAATAATATCCATATATATATATATGATTGTTTTTATGATCGAAAAACATAATACACTTATTATTTTCACAATTGATATTTTTCATCAAAATATTTCATTTAAAACATTAATAAAATGTAATTGATTGGATCCTTCTTCTCTGATAACACGTGTAATTTACTAGTAATAATCATGAATCATTAAAAGGATAAGGTGTGAATCAGTTATAGCTTTTTCATTATCTTTCCTTATTTATAAAAAAACACATGTATCCTATTAAAGAGTCATCACCTTCATTGAAAATAGAAAAATAACACATCCACATGAATAGATGGATTTTCATGTTTCACTACTCAATATGTGTAGTTATTCCATTTTTATGATTTTTAATCCTTATTATAAAACTAAATAAATACAAAAAATCCTTTTTTGTGGATAAAAGGTCAGATATACGATTTCAATTCAATATCACTATGTCTTGTATAATAGTTAATGTGCTTTAAGTAGCCTAAAATTATGTAACATAACATTTCTAACAAGTTATTAAACATTTTATTATGCATTTATTTACACATCAAAAAATATAATGTTTAAAAAAAATATTTACTTTCGTACCCAACAGCATGCATGATATTGCTAGATATTGTAATTATACTCTGTCTAAATCTCATTCTAATTTTCAAGTCCAATTTTCTCGGGCTAAAAAAATAATACTACCAGAATACCATTGAAAAAATTCATAAATACTTCTTTACCATTCTAGAAAACCTACTCTATCTGCTCTATCCAATCTAGAAACACGTATTATGGTCATGATTCTACTTTTTCTTCATTAATTTTTATAACATTCTCTATGATTCCTAATCCAGAATACATT
This sequence comes from Viscum album, assembly GCA_963277665.1. NCBI lineage: Eukaryota > Viridiplantae > Streptophyta > Magnoliopsida > Santalales > Viscaceae > Viscum > Viscum album. Next base: position 1,299,585,695 of record OY728146.1, read on the forward strand.
ATCTCAAAAAACATTCAATGATCTACATTATTAATTTAATAGTACATGATTGTCAGAAATTAAAATGTACTTCCATGATTGATCGTTGATCCTAAAAATACTTATGAGTGATTATAAATAACATTCCCACCGAAACAAATTTAGGAAATTTCAATTCCCTTTTAATTTTAGATGAATAATTGAATTCTTCAAGGATTCGCATTTCTTCTCGAACATTCTTGAATCTTCTCCCAAATTTTACTCTCTTGGGAATTTAACAAAAACATTATGTATGATTAATATTATCATTATTTATTGATCAATTTAGTATGGAAAATAGTTCATTCTTATTTTCTAGAAAAAAATGAAAATAAATTACAATTGAATACATCTCATTTTTTATGACCATATATAATCAATCCCACAATTATTTCAAGATCTTTTATTGATAAGTTTTTTTGGATTACTTGAAATTAATCTTATTTTTCATTATTTTATTCTTATTGATTATCCTGCGTTTGATGGATTAGTCGGGGTTAGCCTAGATCTGAATAATAATTATATGATTCACACTGATGATTAGTGTTAGAGTCCCTCTGATAAAACTTTAATCACCATAAATCCTTTCAGATATCTACCTCTTCCAATGGTATCCAAATTCAGAAATAATTCTTCTAGAGGAAAAAAGGATGACAACATTTAATATTGATATCTAATACCAATTTTCAAATGTCACATCATACTCAAATTATTTTATTTATAATTGGTCTAAAAAACAGTCAACAAAAACAATTAGGCCTCTAATTAACCTTATCCATCATACATGCACCTGAGGATTGGTGCTAGTATGACTTTGATTACAGTGGAATTCCATGTCCAATAGACCATTTCTACTAGCATCAATATAAGAAACTTATTTTATATTTTATTTACTATAAAAATAAACTAATTTCAATGAAGATACTTTTATTGTGGATTATTTTTCTAAATTAAAAATTGTATATTCAATTTTGTATTTTCTAATCAAGCATCTCATCCTTCAAATAAAAGTGTATCAGATTATAATCACATAGATAGAATGAGGCTAGAATGCTTTGACCTCACCAACTTCATACTTCTATGAACTGTTCATGTACCTGAACTACCTAATTTCATTTAATATGATAAGGATTACCATATAATATTATGACTGACAATGTGATTTATTGTGAATTGCAATCCTTCCAGTAGATTCTTTACTTCCATATGAGCCTCAATAATATTGCCATCACTTGTTCTCCATCATTCCTTCATAAAGAATGCATAAAATGTTCTTAGATAACATATTAATTATGTGAAATGGAAAATAATAATGCATAATAATAATTTCATTGGATCTAGGAAGATGATGATTGAGATTCTCATTATGATGTCCCATTTATTCAAGACCTGAATTTAGTTCAGTAAACCACTTCTACCAGAAACCATATAAATAATAAGATTTAATTTCTAATGAATTTTGAGTCTAATTTCATTAATTCGATGATTAGTCTGATTTCCATCACATACAAACCTAAATGATATCATTTTACATTGATAAAATGAAAAATATCATAAAAAAATATTTCAGATTAAAAAACATCCTCTTTGTAACTTTTTCCCAATACATACAATGAAATTTTACCAAAAATTACTTATTTCCATAAAAATATATCATTATTATTAGGCATGTATTATATATTGAACAATGTAAATCTAAAAACAAATCTCTCCGTAATATAACAACAAATTTTTGTACCATTAAAATTTATTCTAAAAATATACTAACCCCAAATGTAATGAAATCATTTTATATATTATAATAAATAACACACCATAGCTTATATAACATATAATTACATGATCTATGTCATAGGATCAGATTTCATACATTTATATGATCATTTTGATTTATATATTCAGAGAAGAACTAAAAAAATCATAATAATATGTAAATTCAATATTGTATAAATTTTATCCAATAAAAAAGAATTATTAAGACAGATATGCTTTGATTATGTATAATACTATATCCATTTACATGATATAATAATATTTTATAGTCATCATTAATCCAAGAACAAATTAATTTAAATTTTTTCGATTATTAGAAAAATAATCTATATAAAACAAAATAATTGAGTCATATTATTCTATTTGTAAACCTAAAAAATAAATAAAAAGTATTAACCATATAATACGAATTATTTGACATCAAATTTACAATCAAATATTCATTAAAATATTATTTTGTATAAAAAATAATGAAATATTTCTTATGAAATCATAATGAAAAAATCATAGTAAAATTTTATTCACAGAAAACTAGAAAACATTTCAATACCTTTCGTTGAAAATGTTCATTTATCCTTCATTTGAATATATAAAATAAATATTCATTGAAAAAACAATGTCATTTTATAATATTTTGTTATCAAATGATTTCGATTATAAATCATTTCATGTGTATAATATAATTAGATTGATAAATTATCATAATACTAACCCTTATAATAATACTTAATACAGTGTCACGTTATTGTATAAAACTAAAATATCATAGGAGTAATATATCAAAATTAAACATGATCACATTACTCAATTAATTATAATGTATATCAGGCTCACACATTATTAAATATATATCAACCTCACCTCTCATTTATATTAAATTAACAATAACCTTTTAAAGAATAAAATTGACCTATATTTCACATTTATCATTATCCCTAATTTAAATCTAATTTAATCCCATATGTAAAAACACTTTCACTTATCTAATAATTATGAAAAGAAAATTTTGTTTCCATATCGAACGAAATTTACATTGAAAATATAGATAAGTATTTCATTTGAAAAGAAACATCCAAATTTAAAACTGACTACTAGTAATATATAATTTCAATAATATTTTGAATATAATGTGATGAAATGTGTTTTAAAACTATTTTTCTATCATTTTGGAAAAAATACATCCAAATGACCAATACAGTAAATGATTAAAATATTCCTATTAAAACATTAAAAATCATTTTCCAAAGAATATAAAAACTAATTTTAATAATATTTGTTATTTATATAATTACATTCATGCATCATTTTAATAAAATATATATTGAGGGGAATTATTTTGATTTAATACTTTATAATAACTTTCTAAATAAAAGTACATTACATTAAGTCCCATTTAGTATCTTGTGATCTATAACTAATGAATGAAAAAATTATTTTATTTTTGGACATATTTGTGTAAAATAAATGTGTTCTGTTAATGTTATTTTTATTTAATTTCCATTCATGATTTGTATTGGGGGTTTCATATACATTTTTTGAGGAAAGGGTGAGTATTAATGATTTAGGCCAAACCGGGAGCAGTTTTCTTAAATAGAAAACAATTTTGATTTATTTATATCGCTTTCACTTTTCAATATTTTTTATTCATTCAACTTTAAAAATATCTTTCACTAACGTATAAAATTCACCAAACAAATTTTAATCCTCTAGGAATCTATAATAATGATAGATTTGGGTTTTTCTTTAATGAATTGGGCCATCCCGTAAGCCTATTTCTAGTGTTTTCTCAAATTTTATTTATTTAATATCATATTCATTTTTTACTCTTTTACAGTGATTACTTATCAAACTTGAAGCCAAAATACATAGGTGCTCCCCATATCTTTGTTTATCTATCATTGGAGCTCATTTCCATCGCAGATTATGGAAAAAACTTCTCATCATTTCTCTAATGGTCCAGATTAGAAGAGATAATTAGTTTCCTTCATAAATCATAAATTTTTCACTCTTTTCCCCCATTCCACTTTCTACACAACCACCGCAACCTTATTAGAACCTCACAAAATTTTTCTTTGTTTGTAAATTCATCTACTATTGTATATTTTTAATTTTATTCATGATATCTCATATAAGTGGGTTTCCTCTCATGTTCCTCCCTTTTTTTAGGTTTTCCTCCACATTTCATGATGTTCTAAAATTCAAAACAAATAGGTTTCATATATAGGGTTTCATTTTGTGTCATTTTTGTGAAATCAAGTCCATTATGTCTTAATTTTACTTCTGTGTAGTGTGGCGGTGGTGTGATTGATGTTTTGCACAACAGTTTGGTGTTTTTAGCTCAAATTGTATGTGATTCATTGTATATACTTTATCAGATTTGTTAGTTTTGTTGGATTTTTATTTTTAGCATGATTATATTCCATTGTATTTGGTGTGAAAATTAAATTTGGGATAATTTTATAAGAAGTTGGTATTTATGTGGATTGATTGTACTAAAATGAATATGTTTTGTGTGTATTACATGATGTGTTCATTATTCTTGTTCTATAATTCTTGAAATGTTTTTATTAGATGATTTTATCGTTGAAAAATTTGGATTTATGTGATATCGATATGATTTTTGTCATTGAAGAGTGGTTATAGAAGGATTTTAAGTGCAAAACATGGTTACACTCCTTAGAGTTATTTTGTGAAGGTTTTAAAAGGATTATTGGTTTATATAAGAGGTTCAACTATGTTTCCAAACAGTTTTGGTAGTAGTGTATTTTTTTATATTTTCTATTTTAAAGTGAATTTTTGGTTATGTGATGTTTACTATCATGGAATGGTTTTGTAAAATTGTTAAAAGTATTTATTGAATAGTGGAAGAGAGGTGAAAATTGTTGTGGGACGTTTTTGTGTCAGTATGATTTCCAAAATAAATTTTAATGAAAGTGGGGATCATGTGACATGTGTATGGATTGACTAGTGTGTATAACATAGATGTGGTATTTTCATGTGAAAATTTCATGTCATGTCCTGTGGAACTAGTTTGATCATGAGAGGGATAACCCAGGTATCTAGGTGGGTGGATATATGCTATTATTCTAGTGATCCTATCGGTTATGGCCCCAATTTCATATAGCATGTTTGAAAATGAGTGCTCTAACTAAATTTTTATGATTATGATGTTGGTGTTGTTGGGGAACCACAGGGTTATTAGTATGATCCCTAATAGTTGTTTGTCTTCATGAGAACAGATATTTGTATGGTTACGTTCACCGAGTATGAGGTACCAAGGAACATCACCGAGCTACTGTGTATTGTTGTTTCCCATTTCTAGGGATCACTATATATTTTATTCTTACCATCATCATATGGTATATTTTTCATTATAAATTTATATAATATTAACATTCTATATAAAAGTGTTGATTTTTAATGTATCCCACTTTAATTCTATTTTTAATTAATGTTTCATCTTTTAGATACTGTCACTATAATTTCAAGTTTACAAAACATGTAAGTTATTCATATTATAATGATTATCACATGGAATATTTTGTGGTGGAATCTTATTGGGAATTTTCTCACACCCTACATAGAACGTGGTTGTATATAGATGTGGTTATTTTGTCACTAGTTTGGGTGATGCTTTTACTACCAATGGTAAGTGTTTCTTACAGTCCTTCTTAGTGTAGTTTCGTGGATATTTCTTGAGGGATGTACCGCATTTGGTGGGGATGTTCTTTGGATTTGTTTTTGGTTTTATTATTTTTTATAGTCTTTAAACTTCATCTGACATTTTTTATTACAATTATTATATTTTGTTAATTATTTTTTTCTTATAAACATCAATGATTTGATTTATGGGATTCACTTTTTTTATGTTTACAAACTCATGGAAATGATTCACAAAATTCATTTTATAATACCCAGGTAGTCGGGCCAGCACGTGGGAATTAGGAATGGCATTTGGGACATGACACAAGCTAGGATGGGAATAGTTTGGATGTCAACAAGATCTGGTTCATGATAAAATGGTATCAAATGGGTTAGATTCACTCTTTGGGTCATGTTATTTTGTGAATAGTCAATATTGTATATTTTTAGAATTATTAAGGCTTGACATTATAATTATGAGTAGGGTGCTTATCTAGCACACCACATTAATAGATTCACATATCGAGGGAAAATCAGGTTTTATCTGTGCCATTTTTTTCATGGATCATCGATGATTGGGGAAATGAAAATATATTTTGTTCAATTCTATCAATGTGCTCGCAGGTCCTGGAATTCCATGTGGGGCTGAGGATATTATCCTAGAAAACTATTTGTGATTGTAAGGTATTTATCATATGGTGGGTAAAAATATGTCCAAGTTAGCCACCAAAACTAGTTTCCTCTAACATTGTCTAGTTTCCTTTTATTTTTTAATCAAAATACATTATTTTTAAAATTACAATAAGCCTTGATTTAAGAAATGTGAACAATAATGAAAATATTTTTCTTTAATGTGGATCTGTCTTGATTTGAAAAATTTTGTAAATGAATTTTCATAACTATTTTTAAATAATAAATTGTGTGTTTACACGTCTTTTAACTGTATGAAGTATGTTATAGTTGGTTTTGAAAATCTATTCCAAATATAATTTTCTGAATTCTTGACCAGTGTATTGAGTTAAATGATGTGTTTTGGGAATATATGTTGGGGGATTAATGTTAAATTTCAATTTAGTAACTAATAATATTTTTAAATGATTTATGAATCATTGAGAACTTGATTAAGTAAAAGGATATGGTATTTTTAATGTATGGGTGTTGATGAAAGAGAAATTTTTTCATAAAACTGGGAGTGTATTGAAACCAACAAGAATTTTTTGAAATTAATATATAACTTGAAATTGATTTATTATTTGAATGATTAGGACTATATTAATTGGTTTGTATTATGTAAATTATGTTTTTATTCTATGGTTAGGAGTTTTGAGAAAAAATGATTTCTAGGTTGATTGTTTTGTTTATGAAATGTGGAAGTAATTTTTTTTTGAACCTTTGTTATTTATGTGAGTGACCATGTGCATGGGGTTAAATGATATGATGGATGGTTAATGCTAAATGTGTACATGTGAAGAGATGAATTTGAGGAGGCTTCCATGTGTGACACAAAATCACATTAGTGTGAGGCCCATAAGATATCATTGGTTGGAATTATAACCACCAACATGTTTATTTTTGATGAAGTGACTTATTTTAAAGTACCACTTGATGTCCGGATGATCGGTTTGGGTGGTGTGTCTTATTTGTTTTTGAAAATGTTGTTATTGTGTGATTTTTTGAGTTTAAAAACCCCACATGATTGAACGATGTTTTGGGACTGCGTTTGGTTGGTAAGATGGTTTGAAGGGATGGTTTGTGGATTCTTATAACAAAAGTTCAGGGGGCCCTTGCAGTTTCTCCCCACATGTGTTCAGTTATGACGTTTGATATATTTTTTACTAATAGACATGCTTGGTTTAGTCCTTGGGTTATCTCGTTAGGTAGGGTATTCCCACATAATGATATAATGAAAGACTAATGTGTATCATAGATTTCGTCTCCATATGACATTTCCCATATTGATCCACAAAAGGAGTTTTTTTCTTGAGAATTAGTGGATGTCTCTAAACCATACCCTTTCTTGGTATTGAGGATACTTTTGTAGTGGGAGAGTTCTTGAGGATGTTAGAAAGAGAACATAGTTTCATAAGTTACATTATTTTTTTACATTGAAAGTAGATTGAGGTTGTTAGTGTATGTGGTGTCTAAGAGGGCCTTTGGGTAAATTATAGTCTCTTCAATGTAGGGGTTCATGATAAACCACCATTATAGGAAACATGTTCATGTGAGGTTGTTAATGCCCCCTGAAAGAATAGAATGTTATCTGGGGACTTATAATAATATCCCTTTCAATGTATTGTTTCTATTAGTCATAATGGTCATGTTCTGTGACACCTTACGATGTCATGTTCTTGTTTGACTACAAAAGTGATGGTTGTGCAATATTAGGAGAGACTCTGTTTTTTGTCATATGACTTCCTCGCTTCCGAAAATTATAACATCATCTCTTTGGTGAAATTTGATTGCAAATTTCTTTTACTCATTCCATTTTTTATCCAATGAAAATAGGGGTATGTGTTTAAATATATTATTATCTTGTTTCAGGAAAAAAATGTTATGTGTTGTTAATGTAAGTTATGGGTGTGTTGCGTTTTGTTGAACCCATCTAAGATCACAGTGTAGTTGTTTATCGAACCAAAATAAGAAGTATTGTTCGGGGGTTTTCCAAGGATAGACTATGGGGATGAAGATTCTTCAATCATTTGTGTTCCATCCATAGATCCCAATGTGAAACAATCACTTAGTTTGGGAAATCCTAGGGTTGTGAAAATTTGTTGGCCTAATTCCCATCCTCAGTATGAATAATGGGAATAGCTTAACCCTCTGGTATTGTAATCTTTTTTCTAGGTGTTCTCATTCACTAAAAAGAATTTGGGGAATATCTTTCCCATGTTATCCCCTATATTCATACTTTTCTCCCTTTGTTTCTATAATGACACATATATTACATCCATTGTTTTTACATAATAATTGAAGCACACTTATTACAACATATAACAAAACCAAGAATGGACCGTATAGGTATAGTGTTTTTAGAAACTGGGAAACATAAACAACTGGTTCATAAATCATCTAAATTGTCTCCCATTTATATCATCATATCCAGAGTCCCTTTTGGAATATCCTACTTAATACCCATCTTCTTGACCTGGGGAAAAGAAAACAAACAAAAGGGTGACCTCAAATGCTCAGTAAGGGTAAACAAAAGAAATATCCATCATAAGAACATAACATTTTGGAAAATCATAACCTGCAAAAGATATCGTAATATCATATCATGGGATAAATCATAATACTGAAATGAAATTACAATAATCATAAATTAAAACATGAAACTTTGTGGCATACACACATAATCATAGAGAATCACTTCTTATAACTCAAGACTCATTGCCTAGACTATCTAAGCGGACAAAGTCCATTTCTAAACCGAGTTCACTCCTCGTTTCAGTCCTGTATCACTAAACTGGTTTAACCTGTTGTTCCCTCCATGTCTATCTAATGAGATATAAATCATTACCAAATGCATTGGAGAGAGATATAGGTCCCACCCAACTCATAATGATACTATTATAATGTGTTCCACAAGATCATAAATCATACATTATAGCATAACCCTTGTAATAGAAATGTAATTCTTAAACAGTATGCCATCATAACATAAAAAATATAAGATAAAAGGACATCCTAAAAATAATTCCATCAATACATAATCCAATCAATGTAAAAATATGAATAGAAACAGAAACCTATATTATCTTAGATGGAAAATATTTTTTTATAAAATTCATGAACTCCATTCTTGAGGAAATTATCCTTTCTACTTCAAATTTTTTTTCTTTTATTAATATGTCAAAAAAAAATTAAACTAAAAGAAGTTGACTAAAAAAAACTTGAAAACTTTTAGAGGAAGCTTCATGGAAATAATGTTTTAGGAAATCAAAAAATCCATTCATTCCATATAAATTAAAAGAAACATTCTTCTCGTACTTTGGCCGAAAAAGTCAAAAAGTACCTCGTACAAAAAATGACAATATATTCCTTTCATTTCTTTTACTAAAAACATACCAATGGGTAAAATTGGATTTAGGAAATTTTAGGTTGATGGAAATAGTATTATATATGGAGGAAACATGGATGTGGATGATAAATATGCCCCAGTAAATTCAAAACTATAAACAATCTCGAATAAAAATGATATTGCAATATTTTCCCTTACCTTAGGTCTGATTTCCTTTGTAAGTGTCTGAACCTCCTATAAAATGATTTAAATAATGTCGTTGACTTATTCCAGAATCATACTCATTGTTATGATATCATATATGGTCATATTCCTAACTTCTTATTAGTAATATTTCATTGCTACTTGTTATTCGGGTGTTTATTGCTTTTTGATCTTATGCATGTTTTGTCGAATATATTCTTATTATTCTTTTTAGGTTACAGATACCTCATTTCCAGAATGGTATTAGTGTAATATATATCATATTTATTCATTAAATTCATTTATGTAATCATTATTCAATGAAGATTATGTAGATCGAGTCGCATCAAATCATGGAGACGGTAGGCCGTATATACGCACGAGTGATTACATCGTTCCCATGATCATGGACATTTATTGAAGTTTATGTATACTATTTCAGAATCAATATAACGTTAAAATAATCATGTATACTTATTCTTTATACCTTTATACCCTTACAAGTAATGTGGTGGTGGAAAACATATTACACCATGGCGTGGAGACGGTATTCTTTACGTACGCACTCGCAGTGATTTCATTTTCCACAGAATGGATAGAAGGTGAAATAGGGTTGTTTCATATTTATCATAACCTATCAGTATATGAGTGATAATTATGTTATTAATTCATAATGAACGAACTAAATAAGAAGAAGTTGAAGAAAAAAAGAAATTTTAAAGGATTGGTAATGGATATTACCTTTTCTTTGATGTGCCTCTTCTTAAACTCCTCTTAGGGAACAAGGGTTGGTTTTTGAAGAAGACTAGGACCTCTAGGATGTTTATTGGGAAGTGGAGACGAAAAATTGTCAGGGGTTTTCCGAGATTTATTGCTCAAAGTGGTGTTAGGAGGAGAGGGAGGAGGTGCCCTTTTATAAGGGGGAGAGGGGCACCTTTGGAAAAACTAAAAATATTATTTTATTATAATGTCGTATTTGGTTTTTAATATATCCAAAATGATTTATTTTGAATCTAAGGTGGGTATGGGTTGAAATAATCTCATCCGATATATTTTGGACAAGTATAGGTTACTATTTTAACGTTATCATTTAGATTTAACTTTATGATAAATAATTTTTCTTTTACCTTGTCTTATTTTTTTCTTACACTATAAGGTTAATAAAATTACTATAACAAGCCAAAAGAACCCAAAGTTGTTTATTATTAATATATATAACCTTATCTATTTCATTTGGCCTATCCATAGATTGTTAGGAATAAAATAACAATATATAATATAATATTATTTTAAAAAACTATTTTATGTCAATTTTGAAACTATTTGGTAATTGATTTTTGTGAAAATAATAACAACATTATTATTTCGATAAAAGTTAATTAAATAAATAATAACATGTCATATTAACCTATAAAATTAGTGTAATTCATAAAAAGTGTCACGACCCCCTCCCACAAAAGATGCCCCTCCTGAGCTGGCAATGGTGAAAGGGAGATAATGACCACCTGAGTCCCTCCTCTAGTAGGCCCCGGAGTGGCGACTAGCACCAAAGGTATGAGTTTTCACAATATGGGAGGCATTACCCTTTTTTTATTTTAGATCAGGAAATATGGAAAGTAAACCACCAAAAAGGAAAAGAAAAAGTGTATAGAAATAAACCCAATATAATCCCACATGCATGTTTAAATAGTTCTGAAACAAGGTACAAGTACAAGAATGCTAAAAAAGTACAATACCAAAAGAATCAAGTATATCAAACTGCAGCAACTCCAACTGTCCTGACTAGTAGGGTCCCGCACAGTCCTGGTAGTCCTCTTGGAAACCTAAAAATAAAAATAGGGTGAGAATACAAGTATACTCAGTAGAGAAACCTAAATCACTCATGCACAAGTTGGGAGACATCCTAATGTCCCATGTGAAAAACATAAGAAACAAAAACCTAACAAGGAATTCTATCCATCCAACCTCACCAACCACACTCACAAAAAACACAATCAAAACAGGTAGTAGTATATATGAACAAGAGTATTGGGTACCCCACACTATTTTCCTCCACTAGCTAGCTGCTCTTCTTAACGGCGAACGTCCTAATGCTACCACACTCCTCCCACCCGCACAAACCTAGGCCTCAGAACCACATATCCCACCCGCACACTCTTGGGACACACAACCACTTATCCTGCCCGTACACATCTATGCCTCACAACCACGTATCCCGCCCACACACACCTGGTCCTCACAACCACGTATACCGCCCGCACACACCTGGGCCTCACAACCGCGTATCATGCCCACACACTCCTGGGACTCACAACCATGTATCCCACCCGCACACACCTAGGAATCAGAACCACGTATCATACCAACACAGACTTGGGCCTCACAACCACGTATCCCGCTCGCACACACCTGGGCCTCACAACCACTTATCTGGTCCGCACACACCTGGACCTCACAACCACGTATCCCGCCCGCATCCACCTGGGCCTCACAACCACGTATCCTGCCTGCACACACCTGGGCCTCATCCCGAATATTCTTGAGAAAATAGTAAAACCTGCTTGAAGAGTATTGGGCTAGACCTCCCCAATCAAAACCTACCCGAAGAGTCTTGGGTGTATGGTCACCTCAATCCATCACAGCCTAGGGAAGAAGGAGCAGGAAGGAGCTAGTAACTAAGGGGAAAAAACCCTCTCCCATGAAATGTGACTGCTTGGAACTATGTTCACAACATGGGTGGGGTGCGATAAAACACAAAGATACATATATATATATATATATATATATATACCAAACACTCAGCCCAACCAATGGCTTCTAATCAGAGAACTGAGCATGTGCCTCGACACTGCTACCACGAAGAATGCATTCAACAAACAACTCCAACCCCATTTAGGTTTTCTTGTTTCATTAGAATCAGTTTATCAGTTCCATAACTACTCGGAAACTATACACAAACAACCACATCGATCATTCGTAAAACATATCCCTGCCATCCACAAATCAAGTTAGGAAAACACAAGAAACACAACCAAGTGTTTCTTATTAACCAACCAACCACATTGATTATTATTCCCATTCCACAATCATGCCCCACCATTCATTAACTCTTCCACTTTTATTTATTAATCACAACCCATAGTTCATTCACATTCAAACCCATACCTGTAGCTCTACTGCCAACCACCATAACCACAAACACACCATACATCATCATCCCTTGATACCGTTCATCGCAGCCCTTCTTCCCATCACTAACATATCTTTCATACCAACCCACAACCAAGCCAACCACAACCCTGCTGCTTACGCAATCCACAACAACCCCCCAAACACCCCTTTACATAAATTAACCCCAACAACACCCACATTTTTAATATTTCAATTTAGTTTAACCGCGGTGATCACAAAAGGGTTCCATATTTTCATTTAATCATCCAACATTATGTGATTAACCAATTTATACATTCCATGATGTTTCCATCCATAAACAGTCTTAAGAAGATAGGGAAACATTCAATTGCGCATGAAAAGTCCCCCAACGACCGTGATTTTCAGTAGGCATAAGCCTATTACATTCATAACATAATATCATAGGATATAAAATCATATATCAACATTGTCCAACTTTCCATCCCCGTTATATAACCCATTTGTTATCTTTATTGAACTGGTTCAAATGTGTTTCATGTAAACAAGAGGACACCCACCCCGCATGATGCACAATTTAGAGAGATGAATGTATGACCCCTACCTCAATAAGTTCTGATAAAAATTCTCCCCCCAGGATCAACCTTAAAAGACGTCCATCGGCATCCGTTTCTTGTGGAAAAACCCGAAAAATCATCCTTGGGTGGAAGCTGGGAAGGAAAGGCTGACAGATCCAAGATCAGAAGTTATGCCTCGTTGTTATGATCATGTGGCCGCTGACGGATCATAAATCGATGCTCGGACGAAGAAGTTATGGAAGAAAAAGAGCCTTTGAGTATCTTGGGAGATATCTCTCAGAGGAATGGGTAGGAGAGGGGTGATTAGAAAAGGAGTAGGGGACCCCTCCTTTTATAGGTGTGAAAAAGAAAAGTACATGGCGTGTAATTTATGGTACACGGTGGGTACTTGGCCATTTCACACGGTCACCACACGACTTCTAACACGGACTTCAACACGGAACGCGGTCATTGACTGGTCAACACATGGTTTTACGTTAACGAATATGCGGGGAGAGACTACACGGCGTGTAGTAATGGGTACATGGCGTGTACCCATTTCTTTCACACAGCAAGGACACAGCTCCAACACGGAACATGTCCGCTGACTTGTCAACACCCGGTTTAAGGTAACACGTATGAAGGGAGGGACTACACGACATTTAGTATTGGGTACACAGCGTGTACCCATTTATTTCACATAGCAAGGACACAACCTTCAACATAGGGTATACTCGGTGAGGGGGTACACGGCGTGTTGTCACTCTACACGGCGTGTTCTTACAAAATTCTGAAAAGTGTGGGAAAAGTCCATTTTACCCTCCAGAACACTTCATGACCTTCTTTTTGACAAAGGAATGGGCCGGAGAGGTCTGGGCCATTACATCAGATACCTCTTAAAACATTCTTTTCCTTGAGAATTCAAAATCCAACCCATAGGAACCCAACAAGATACCTCTTAGGGCCCTTATTATAACTGGAACCTATCGAACAACCATAATTATAGGTGTTAGGAATTCCTTCTCATATGTCAAGATATTATCCTCTTTAGGAGGCACTGACTCACCTGGATGGGTTCAATCACATCCTCATTAATGCGTCTCGATTAAGAATCAGGTCTCCCCACTTCCATACATTAGGATTTTCAACTCGCACTACCCATAACACCACACAAACAACACACTACCTGAAGATGTGATTTGGTGAAATTCCTTCTCTTATGTCGATATATTATCCTCTTTAGGCGGCACCAACTCGCCCGTACGGGTTCAATTGCATCCGCATTAATGCGTCTCGCTTAAGGATCAGGTTTTTCCCTTTTCCCACACATCCGGACATGCTACACACTTCCAGAGAACAAGGAAACAAAAGGCCTCATAACCGACAAGTTGAGCATTCCATATATCAAAGTTACAGAGTACAACATCAAAACAAAGCTCAGAAGAACAAGGAAAACATAAGACATGCAGGTCTAGTCTCCAATTGGTGTACTCAGCACCAGTGGTAAGGATAGTATCTCTACGTCTAGACCCAAATCATGGGCTATATTGGGTGAAACAAAGAAGTGTGAAGCTCTTGAATTTAAACAAAACATAAAAGAGAGCATTTAAGTAAAATTTAAAACATCTCTCTTGATCTCTGGCATTGCTAGGGGTTCTTCCTCTATTGCGTGCAACCGTCTGCGTCCTACTCTTCTGCTGTTTTGTTGACGTCTAGGTACCATAGCTGTATGGTAAACAAGGATCGCCTAAGACCATGTAGTATAAAAATTTCTCAATGTTTTATTTTATCACATTATTTAAATTTCCTTCCTAGAACGCCCAAATCAAGTAAAACACAGTCATGATGATGAATGTACCTTCCATAGGGTCTCTACCCTGCAATCAATGTTGTCTAACATGGTCGTTCGCTAGGCTCAGAGTCCTTTCATCGGATCATGGGGGGGGGCTAAAATCCCGTGTCCAAGCCGGTCTTCCCTGGCCTATGTCACGTACCAAGATCAACCAACACTAGTGCCCTACCATCCCATGAAATACTCAATGTGCATAAACCTAGACTCTATCCTATCTCTCAACCATCACCTCTGATACCATTCTTTCACGACCCCCTCCCACTAAAGATGCCCCTCCTGAGCTGGTAATGTTGAAAAGGAGATAATGACACCCCGAGTCCCGCCTCCAGTAGGCCCCGGAGTGGCGACTAGCACCAAGGGAATGCGTTTTCACAATTTGGGAGGCATTACCCTTTTCTATTTTAGATCGGGAAAAAGGAAAAGTCAACCACCAAAAAGGAAAAGAACAAGTGTATAAAAATAAACCCAAAATAATCCCACATGCATGTTTAAATAGTTCTGAAACAAGGTACAAGTACATGAATGCTCAAAAAGTACAATACCAAAAAAACAAGTACAACAAACTGTAGCAACAACAACTGTCCCGACAAGTAGGGTCCCGCACGGCCCTGCTAGTCCTCTTGTAAGCCTGAAACTAAACGTAGGGTGAGCAGAAATGTATACTCAGTAGGGAAACCTAAAGCTCTTGTGCACAAGTGGGGAGACATCCTAATGTATCATGAGAACAACAGAAGAATCCAAAACCTAACAAGAAATTCTATCCACACAACCTCACCAGCCACACTCACCGAAAACACAATCACAACCGGTAGTAGTATATAAGAACAACAGTATTGGGTACCCTGGACCATTTTCCCCCACTAGCTAGCTACACTTCCTAACGACGAACATCCTGACGCTACCACACTCTTCCTGCCCGCACAAACCTGTGCCTCAGAACCACGTATCCCTCCCGCACACACCTGCGCCTCACAACCATGTATCCCGCCTGCACACACCTAGGTCTCACAACCACATATCCCTCCCGCAAACTCCTAGTCTTCACAACCACGTATCCCACCCGCACACAGCTGGGCCTCACAACCACAGATCCCACCCGCACACACCTGGGCCTCACAACCACGTATCTCGCCCGCACACATTTGGGCCTCACAACCACGTATCCTGCCCGCACACACCTGGGCCTCATCCTGAATATTCATGGAAAAATTGTAAAACATTCCTGAAGAGTCGTGTGCTAAACCTCCCCAATCGAAACCTACCCAAAGAGTCTTGGGTGTAAGGTCGCCTCAAGCCATCATAGACTAGGGACGAAGGAGCAGGAAGTATCTAGTTAATAAGGGGAAAACACCCTCTCCCATGAAATGGGTGTGTTCGACACTAAGTTCTCAACATGTGTGGGGTGTGATAAAACAAAAAGATATATATATATATATATATACACCAAACAATCAGTCCAACCTATGTATTTTAATCAGAGAACTGAGCACGTGCCTCGACACTGCTACTACGAAGCATGCATACAACAAACAACCCCAACACCATTTATTTTTTCATGTTTCAATATAATCAGTTTATCAGTTCCGTAACTACTGGGCAACTATCCACACCCAACCACATCGATCATTCGTAAAACATATCCCTACCATCCACAAATAAAGTTAGTAAAACACTAACAACACAACCAAGTCATTCGTATTAACCAACCAACCCCATTGATTATTATTTCCATTCCACTATCATGCCCCTAAATTCATTAACTCTTCCACTTTTATTTATTAATCACAACCCATAGTTCATTCACATTCAAACCCATCCATGCAGTCCCACTTCCAACCACACCGTGCATCATCATCCCTTGATACCGTTCATCGCAGCCCTGCATTCCATCACTAACATATCATTCATATTATCCCACAACCAAGCCAACTGCAACCCCACTGCTCACCTGATCCACAACAAACCTCAAAAACACCGCTTCACATAAATTAACCCCAATAGCACCCACATGTTTTTTATTTCAATTTAGTTCAACCGGGGTGATCACACAAGGGTTCCCGATTTTCATTTAATCAGCCAACTCTACATGATTAATCAATTTCCACATTCCATGAAGTTTCCATCCATTAATTGTTTTATAAAGATAGGTAAACATTTTATTACGCAAGAAAAGGACCCTAATGACCGTGATTTTCAGTAGGCATAATCCTATTCAATTCACAACATAATATCACAGGATATAAAATAATGTAACATCATTCACCAACTTCCCATCCTCGTTATATAAGCCATTTATTATCATTATTAAACTGACTCAAATGTGTTTCACGTAAACAATAGGACACCCACCCCGCATGATGCACAATTTAGAGAGATGAAGGTAAGACCCCAACCTCAACAGGTTCTAATAACAACACTCCCCCCCGGATCAACATTAGAAGGCATCTGTCGTCTTCCGTCACTTCTAGGAAAACTCAAAAAAACCTCCTTGGGTGGAATCTGGGAAGGAAAGGCAGAAGGATCCAGGCTCAGAAGTTCCTCCTTGTCCTTATGATCCCATGGACGATAACGAATCGTAAATCGAAGCTCGGATGAAGAAGTTATGGAAGAAAAGAGCATTTGATTCTCTTGGGAGAGCTCTAATCAGAGTAATGGGGATGAGAGGGGTGAGTTGAAATGGTGGGGGGACCCCTCCTTTAATAGGTTTGAAAAAAAAAGTACAAGGCGTGTACTTTATGCTACACGACGTGTACTTGGCCATTTCACACGATCACCTCACGACTTCCAACACAGCATTCAACGCAGAACACAGTCATTGACTGGTCAACACATGGTTTGAAGGTAACTCATACACGGGGATGGACTACACGACATGTAGTATTGGGTACACAGCATGTACCCATTTATTTCATATGGCAAGGACACAGCTCCAACACGGCACATGGTCGTTGACTGGTCAACACTCGGTTTGAGGTAACGCGTATGCTGGGAGGGACTACATGGCGTGTAGTATGGGGTACACGGCGTGTACCCATTTACTTCACACCGCAAGGACACGGTCCTCAACACAGGGTATACCTGGAAAGGGGGTACACGGCGTGTACTCACACTACACGGCGTGTACTTACAAAATTCTGAAAATTGTGGGAAAAGTCCAGTTTACCCTACAGAACACTTCTTGAACATTTTTTTGCAAAGGAATGGGCTGGAGAGGTCTGCGCCATTACTAAATGTCTCAAATCACATTTATTTGGGTATTTTTAACATCCATTATGTTAATATTTCCTTAATAAGGTAATTACAACATCATCATTGTGTCATAAATAAATTGAATTATTTAATTTCAAAAAATTATAAATAAAATTACATTATGTAGGAAATCCCTTTAGCTTTCTAATGAATATTTATAGTCGAATTTATTATATGTATAACCCTATATGAAAAATGTTTTAGTTATTAAACTTTGATTTTAACTATTTAACCATTCTTTAAATAAAATAATATTAAATGTCCTAATCTAATCAAAGTTGACCTAAGGGGTAATATTTTATCCCTTGGTTGTTTTTGGTCGAATTACACTTATCCAATAGAATTAGGACATGTTTTAGGTTAATAATAAACTCATTTTTACCCTTAATTACCCTATTTACTTTTAACCATGGTAAATAAAATTTAAAAGTTACTATTCAGCAAAAATTATTTTCATCTTTTTGAACCACATTTTACATACTTCCATCAACCATGTCTCTCATATTTTTGAAATTCTATTCACAAAAGTGGTATAATTATGTTATATGTATATTTTTTAAATTCTCCTAGGAGGTTGGTTAAAGACGGTCAAAAGTTCAATAAAATTTTTATATATTAAAATAATTATAAAATGACTCCAATTAATTGCATTGAACATATTTAGGTATTATGTATCAATTTTGACCTAGAATAAATTTAAATAAAATAAATAATTATATAAATAAAAAGTCAGTTTTTAAATAGTAACCTATTGTTTTCACTATTCATCAAAAATTGAATATTTTCAGAAAAATACCATAATTTCACCCAATGCTAATTTCAATATTCCGAATCCAAAAATGAATTTCTTTTTGAAAAAATAAAATTTCAAAAATTTCAAAAATAGGTTATTACTATTCATAATGACTAGTTTTAATAATATTTTAATAACATATCGTTGTTTAGTGAAACTCGGTATTGCGTACAACGAAAGCTATCGAGGAAGGCCGGGATTGCGTGTAAAGAAAGCCAAGATATTGTTGTATGTAGTGAAATATTCCATTGATGATGTATAAAAACAAAATATTTCTCATTAAAATATCTGGTGTTACATTCTACCCCCCTTAAAATGAATTTATCCCTTGAAATTATTCACTTTGTAACAAACAAATAAGGATACCTCTCCTTCATCATATCCTCAAGATCCCATGTAGCTTCTTCTAATTAATGGTTCCTCCATAAAACATTCACCAAGTGAGTGCTCTTGTTTCGTAGAACTTTTTTTCTATTATCTATCATCTCTATCGGCTGTTCTTCGTAAGAATGTTCTTGCTCCAGCGGTACAAATTCTGAGCTGAGTACATGTGAAGAATGGGGTATGTACTTTCTCAGGATAGATACATGGAACACATCATGAACTTGAGAGAGATTCAATGGAAGCGCCAATCGATATGCTACCTTCCTAATACGATCCGGTATTTTGAAAGGACCGATATACCTAGGGCTCAGCTTTCCCTTTATTCAAAATCTCATTACTCTTTTCCATGGAGATATTCTTAAGAACACATTATCACCCACTTCAAAATCTAGGTCATTTATTCGGTTATCGACATAACTTTTTTGACGAATCTGAGCTTCTCTTAGGTGTTGTTGAATATATCGGGCCTTTTTTTCCATCTCATCAACAAGATCAGGTCCTAATAGCTTTCATTCCCCAACTTCATCCCAGCATGTTGGAGTTCAGCATTTCTTTCCATAGAGAGCTCCATAAGGATCCATCTGAATAATTAAGTGAAAGTTATTATTATAAGAAAATTACACCAAAGGTAGGTGTTGATCCCAACCACCTTTGAACTCCATACAGAAAGCTATTAACATGTCTTCTAGAGTTTGAATTGTTCTCGAAGACTGTACGTCTGTCTGAGGATGATAAGCAGTGCTGAATCTCAACACTATATACAGAGTATGCTGAAAATTCCTCCAAAATATCGAGGTAAAACGTGGATCCCAATCAGATATAATGGAAAGGGGTACTCCTTGAAATCTTACCACTTCTTTCACATAAATCCTGGCAAGCTGGTCAAGAGAGAAATCCTCTCTAATAGAAATGAAGTGTGCCAACTTCGAAAGATGATCAACTATAACCCAGATAGCATTATTTCCTTTGGGTGTTATAGGAAGTCTAGTGACAAAGTCTATAGTTATTTTTTCCCATTTCCATTCAGGTATGGGTAATGGTTGTAACATCCCCTTAAACTTCTATCTCTCGGCTTTATCTTGCTGACAAACCAAGCATCGAGAGACATATTCAGCAACATCACTTTTCATTCCATCCCACCATAAGTACTATTTCCAGTCGATATACATCATCGTGCTTCTAGGATGAATAGAGAATGAAGAACTATGAACCTGATCCAGCAGCTCCTTCTTTAATTCTGGGATGGGAGGAACTCATACCCTATTCCTGAACCTTATTATCCCATCACAATCAAGGTTGAATTCTGAAACATTTCTAACCATCTTTTGTAACTCTACATCTTCTTTTTGTGCCTCTTTAATCATCAAATGTATAGATGGTTGAACATTCATTTGAGAAAGAAAACATTTTTTTCCCTTCCCTTATAATTCCAAGATTCAACCTTTGTAAATACATAAATATTGGATCTTATGTGATCCTCATCATGAATAATCTGGCATTGTCTTTTAGACTTAATGCATCTTCCACCTTGTTTGCTTTCCCAGGGTGGTAATTAATTGAGCATTCTTAATCCTTAATTAGCTCCAACCATTTTCTTTTGAAATATATTTATCTCCTTCTGTGTGAAATTATACTTTAGACTTTTATGATCAGTATAAATATCACACCTTTCACCATAAAGATAATGCCTCCAAATACTTAATGAAAATATTACCGCATCCAACTCCAAATCATGAGTTGGGTAATTTTGCTCATGCATTGTCAAATGTCGCGAGGCATAAGCTATCACCATATCATTTTGCATGAGAACGCACCCCAATACCTTCTTGGATGCATCACTATAGATCACAAACATTTATCCACTACAAGGAAGTGTGAGCATATGTGTACTGGATAACCTTCATTTTAACTCCTCGAAATTCTCTTCACATTCCTCCATCCACACGAACATAACTCCTTTTCGATTCAACCTGGTGTGTGGATTAGATAATCCTGAAAAATCATTCACAAAACGTCGATAATATCCCGCCAAACCAAGAAAAATTCGGATCTCAGTTACTGTTGCTGGTCTTGACCATCTTTCTATAACCTCTGTTTTTGATGGATCCACAGATATCCCCTCTTTCATGTGACCCAAAAATGAAACTTTTTGAAGCCAAAATTCAAACATGGTAAATTTGGAATAAAGCTTCTCCTTTCTTAGGGTCTTCAATATTATTTCTAATGTGATATTCATATCCTTCCTTGATCATTGAATAGACAAGAATACCATCTATAAATACTATCACAAACCGATCAAGATAGTCTCTAAAGACTCTATTCATCAAATCCATGAAGATAGCAGGGTCATTAGTAAGACCAAATGGCATCACTATAAATTCATAGTGTCCATACCTTGTATGGAAAGCCATCTATAGTATATCCACCCTTGTGAAACATAATTGATGGTACCCTGAATGAAGATCAATCTTGGAAAAGTATTGAGCTCTGCGTTTTTGGTCAAATTAGTCATCAATACGTGGGAGAGGATATTTGTTCTTGATAGTGATCTTATTAAGTTCTCGATAATCAATGCAGAGGCTCATTGATCCATATTACTTCTTAACAAACAGAATAGGTGCTCCCCAAGGTGACACACTAGAGAGTATGAATCCCTTATCAAGATTCTCTTGGAGTTGCTTCTTCAATTCTAGAAACACAATTTGGTCCATTCTATAAGGTGTCATTGAAATGGGCATAGCACCTGATATGAGTTCAATTGAAAACACAACTTCACGATTTGGTGGAAGACCTGGAAATTACTCTGGAAATACATCTTCAAACTCTGATACAATGGTCATATTCTTAATTGTGAGTATCTCACCAACAATTTGGGATAAATAACCTTCATTTAGTTGAATCAAGACCCATAAGATGGAAGAAATTTTCACTGGAAGGTTATGTTCATCCTTGCATCGATAGACGATCATAGATTTATCTAGAATATGAAATATGACTTCCCTTCTCTGGAAATTTTTATGATCCCTATATAAATAATGTCAATCCATGCCAAGAATCACATAAAAATCCAATATTGGAAGGATCAAAAGATTTTAAAAAATTACTTTCCCAGAAACATCAATCGGAGAAGAATTGTAAACTTCTGATGCGACTTTTGTTCCATTAGGGGTTGTCACATCTGTCTCAATATCTAATTGTTGAGGTAATATGGCGATACCATTAGAAAATTATTTAGAAATAAATGATTGGTTGGATCCAGAATCAAATAAAACATTTTCTACTATATAGTGGATGGTAATTGTACATTTCACCACTTCATTCTCATACTCTGCACCGCGGATAGAAATTGCTTGTGACTTTCATTTGTATTTAGCCTTAAGATTTTGGTGACATCGATCATCATCAACAACCCTTGGATTATGGCATTTATTAGCATAATTCCCCCTTTACTTTATTTTGTAACATTGAAGTGTAGGAGGTGCACTCTGTGTAGCCATTTCATTGTTCGCATCACTAGACATCTTCATCCCATTATTGTGGCATTAAAATGCCCGATGAAATTCTTTTCCACATTTGAAACATTTACTTGTCCCTTTATGACAACTCCCTCAATGTTTCATTCCACACTTTGAGCATAAGGGAAAACTCATCTTCTTTTTAGTGTGTTCTTTAGATTTTCCTTTGAATTCCATCTTCATCTTCTTATCAAATGAATATGACTGATGGGTCACTCCAATCCCCATCTCAACCTTGAGAGACCATCGAACGATTTCATTATAACTATTGAAGTCCCTTATGGATAACGCCCTTCTAAGACTTGGTTTTAAGCCACTAATGGATCTATCTATCTTACTCTCAGGTTGGATAATAATCCTGGAAGCGTACATTTCATGTCTCATAAAATTTTCTTTGTAGGTACCAAGAGATTCATCATTCTTTTGCTTCAGTTCCAGAAACTCCTTCTCTATCTTTGTTCGAACAATACGAGGGATTTACGTATTGAAAAATAAGTTCTTGAACTCGTCCCATTCCATGGATTCAATTTCATCCCTTTGCCTTTTATTCTTGATAATATTCCACCATTGATCAGCTTCACCTTCCAAACGATATACTTCTAAGATGACATTATCAAGAACAGAACATTGAATAACTAAAAATATATTTTTTAGTAGTACTGATCCATTGTTTAGAAACTAATGGATCATTAGACCATCTGAATGAAGGTGGGCGCTGCCTCATGAACGATTAAAAAGAATGTTCTCCTTCCTTTGCTCGTTTGGAAGTAATACATGAATCATAGCATGAAGAAGTTGTGTGATCATGGCTATAAGATTTTTCATTCCATCTCCCATAACGTTTGGTTGTTCAGGGGGACAATCATTTCATTTCCCGTCACATTCCGCATTAACACGGTTCCTTCGGGTTCCAACCATTGACTAAAATAAATAATAATAGTGTGATAAACACTAATTATAATAGGAAAACCAAATAATCAAGAATAAAATTTTACACTTAAGGTCTTATCATAGGTTGTTCATGGCCATTTCTAAAACACTAAGATTTTGTCCTATTCTTAGACTTATCCTTATGGTTCTTACTAAGGCTTTCACATCCTAGTTTCCAAAGGATGACTATACCTTTCCTCTGATACCAACTATAGTGACCCATACTTTACATACATTGTAATTACTTCATAATTGAAGCACACTTATTACATCATATAACAAAAACAGGAAAGGACCGTATAGGTATAGTGTCTTTAGAAACTGGTAAACATAAACAACTGGTTCATAAATCATCTACATTGTCTCCCATTTATTTCATTATATCTAAAGTCTCTATTGGAATATCCTACATAATACCCTTCTTCATGACCATGGGAAAAGAAAACATACATAATGGTGAGCTCAAATTCTCAATAAGGGTAAACAAAAGAAATATCAATCATAATAACATCACTTTAGGGAAATCTTAACCCGCAAAATAGATAATAATATCATATTACGTGATAAATCATAGTAGTGAAATGTAATCCCAATAATCATAACATAAAAATGAAACATTGTGTCATACACAAATAATAATAGAGAATCATTTCTTATTAGTCAAGACTCATTTCCAAGACTATCTTAGCAGACAAAGTCCATTTCTGATCCGATTTCACTCCTCATTTCAGTCCTGTATCACTGAACCTGTTTGACCTGGCCATCCATCCATGTCTATCTCATGAGATATATATCATTACCCATTGCATTGGAGGGAGATATAGGTCCCACTCATCTCATAATGATACTATTCTTATGTGTGCCACAATATCATAAATCATACATCATATCATAACCCATGTAATAAAAATTGGGTTCTTAAACATCATGCCATCATAACATAATCCATATAAGACAAAAGGACATCATTAAAATAATTCCATCATAAAATAATCCAATCAATATAAAAATAGAGGTAGAAACATAACCCTATATTATCTTAGATGTAAAAATAAATTTTATAAAATTATTGAACTCCTTCTTGAGGAAAATATCCTTTCTACTTCAAAAACATTTTTCATTTATTAACATGTCAAAAAAATTTAAACTAAAAGAATTTGATTAAAAAAAACATGAATACTTGTAAATTAAGCTTCATGGAAATATTGTTTTATGAAATCATAAAATCCATTCATGTTTTATAAGTTAAAAAAACATTCTTTTCGTACTTTGGCCGAAAAAGTCAAAAAGTACCTCATACTAAAAATGACAACAGATTCATTTAATATATTTTACTAAAATAGTACCAATGGGTAAAATTGGATTTAAAAAATTATAGGTGGATGGAAATTATATAACATATTGAGGAAACATGTATGTGGATGATAAATATGCCCTAGTAAATTCAGAACTATAAACAATCTCAGATAAAAATGAGATTGTGAGATCTTCCCTTACCATATGTCCGATTTTCTTCGTAAGTGTCCGAACCTCCTATATAGTGATTTAAATAATGACATTGACTTATTACAGAATCATAATCATTGTTATGATATCATTTATTGTCATATTCATAGCTTCTTATTAGTAATATTTCATTGCTACATGTTATTCAGGTGTTTAGTACTTTTTGTTCTTAGGCGTGTTTTGTAGAATAAATTCGTATTATTCTTTTTATGTTATAGATCCCTAATTTACAGAATGTTATTAGTGTAATATATATCATATTTATTCATTAAATTCATTTATATAATCATTATTCAATCAAGATCATGTAGAACGAGTCACATCACACCGTGGAGACGGTAGGCCATACATATGCACAAGCGATGATATCGTTCCCATGATCGTGGAATTGTATTGAAGTTTATGTATACTATTTAAGAATCAATATCAAATTAAAATAATCATGTATACTTATTCTTTAGACCATTATAACCATCCATGTAAGGTGGTGGTGAAAAATAGTTTACACCACGGTGTGGAGACAGTATTCCGTACGTACGCACGCGCGGTGATTTTGTTTTCCGTAGGATAGATAGAAGGTGAAATAGGGTTGTAACAAATTTATAATAACATATTAGTATATGAGTGATACTGATGTTATTACTTCATAATGAAACAAATAATGAAGAATAAGTTCAATAAGAAACAAATTGGAAAGGATCGGTAATGGATATTACCTCTTCTTTGATGAGCCTCTTCTTAAACTCCTCTTATGGCACTAGGGTTGGTCATTGAAGAAGACCAGGACCTCTAGTATGTTTCTATGGAAGTGGAGAAGAGAATTTGGCTGTTTTTGGCTGAGCATGATGGTTCAATGTGGTGTGAGGAAGAGAGGGAGGAGGTTCCCTTTTATAAGGGAGGAGAGGGGCATCTTTGGAAAAACTAAAAATATTATTTTATTATAAAGTCATAGTCAGGTTTTAATAGCTCTAAATTGATTTATTTTTAAGCTAAGGTGTGGATGGGTCAATATAATCTCATCCAATATAATTTTTACATGTTTAGTTTACTATTTAAACCTTATTATTTAGATTTAAATTTATGTTAAATAATTTTACTTTTACCGCGTCTTCTTGGTTTCTTACAGTATAAGGTTAATAAACATACTATAAAAAGCCAAAAAAATACCATGTTTTTTATTATTAATATATATAATCTTATCTAAGTCATTTTTCAGATCCATATATTTTTAGGAATAAATTAACAATTAATAATATAATATTTGTTTTAAAAACTATTTTATGTCAATTTTGACACTATTTGGTAATTGATTTTTGTGAAACTCACAACAAAATCATTAGTTCGAGAAAAGTTAATTAAATCAATAATAACATGTCATATTAACCTATAATGTTAGTGTAATTCATAAAAAGTCTCATATCACATTTATTTAGGTATTTATAACTTCAATTATGTTAATATTTCCTTAATAATGTAATTACTGCATCACCATTGTGTCATAAATAAATTAAAATATATAAAGTATAAAAATTATAAATAGAATTCCATTATGTAGGAAATATTTTTAGATTTCAAATGAATATTTATAGTCGAATTTATCTTCTGTATAACAATATATTAAAAATGTTTTAGTTATTAGACGTTGATTTTAACTATTTTAACTATTCATAAAATAAAATAATATTAAATGTCCTAATCTATTCAATGTGGACATAAAGGGTAATATTTTATCCCTAAGGTTGTTTTTGGTCTAAATACACTTTTCAAATATAATTATGACATGTGTTAGGGTAATAATAATATAATATTTACCCTTAATTACCCTATTTACTTTTAACCGTGGTAAATAAAAGTAAAAAGTTAATATTCGCCAAAAATAATTTTCATCTCATTTAACCACATTTTAGTTACTAGAATAAACCATGACACTTGGATTTTTAAAATTCCATTCAGAAAAGCGGTAAAATTATGTTTTAAGTAAATTTTCAAATTCTCCTGGGAGGTGTGTAAAAGATGGTCAAAAGTTCAATAATATTTTTATATATCTAAAATTTTTATAAAATTACTCCAATGAATTACATTTAACTTATTTAGGTAATATGTATCAATTTTTACCTAAAAAAATTTAAAAAAAATAAATAAATATTTAAATCAAAAGTCTGTTTTTAAATAGTATCCCAGTATTTTCACTATTCATAAAAAATTGAAAGTTTTCAGAAAAATACCAAAATTTTACCCCAAGATAATTTCGATATTCCGAATCCAAAAATAAAGTTCATTTTAAAAAATAAAATTTATAAAATTTCAAAAAGTGGTTATTACTATTCATAACGGCTAGTTTTAATAATATTTTGATAGCATATCGTTGTTTAGTGAAAATCGATATTGCGTACAACACAAGCTATCGAGGAAGGCCACAATTGCGTGTAAATCAAGCCAAGTTAGTGTTGTGTGTAGTGAAAGATTTCTTTAATGATGTATATAAACAAAAAATTTCTCATAAAAATCTCAGGTGTTACAGTTTCCCATTGTTCTTTTATATAAAAGTATGAAAATTGGTCTAGGTTTATGGTAGCGCATGGTTTGCGCATATTTAATAGTAATTTTGTGACATCCTAGGAAAATGTGTGATAGGAGAAATTAGCTACCACGTGGTCTCCACATGTCCATGTTCCTTGTCATAAATAATCAGGGAATGTTTCCCATTTCTAAAGAATATTTACATGGTAAGACCACAGTTTCATAAACTGTGCGGACAGACCATATAGCCATGGAAACTCATTAAATATTTGGGTCTTTTCATGTCGTCTTGTTATAGTAAATTAAGATGATTGGCTCATATGGTGTGTAGAATCATTATAGGTATCATGTCTTTTTTTGGAGAAGTATAATGAAGTTATACCCATATTTTCTTGGATTTTATTCGGGCCTCCCATTGTTAGTGTCCTGATACTATATCATAAAAAATTGAGTTTCCTTTAATGGTGGAGAGTTTGTATGTGTCTCCCCATGTTAGAAACATTGTTTTTCCCCAGTGTTGGTATGGAAAATGGTAATTTCTTTTGGGTTATTTAATATCCAACATACTTAATGAGGTATTGGAGATATTCCAACATTTTTGTTTAAGTATGACTTCAGTGACCTCGTTAATTTTCATTGTTTGTTCTAGGTATGTTGCTTGAGTCTTGTTCTGATAGTGTTAGTAGTGTAATGTTTTTGGATGTAGATTGAATATGCATTATCATTTCAATAAGAACTGTGTGTTTTGGTTGGTGAGAGTACTATTCATTCATTGATTTATCAATTCTAGGTGTTTGGGCCTTTTGGGGGTGGGTGATGCTTGGAAAATGAGTCCATTTCGACATTTTGGTTGGGATTGGTTTTTTTCATTTGGTTATTCTATGGTTTTCCAAGATAAGAAGGATATATAGTGGCTATAATTTCTCATAAATAAATTATGTTAAAGTTCATTTTCATTCTGTTTCCATTATTTCATTGATGTGGTGGATTCCTATACATTTGGGGTGGAAAGGGTGAGTTTTCAGGATTTGGGAGAAACCATGATCCAATTTCCAGATTAAAAAAACAATTCTTTTTTCACTCATTAATTATTAAAAAATTTACATTCATTCCACATCTATCATGGCCTTCCCTAACCTATTAACCAACCATATCAATTTGTACCCTCTAGGAATCCATAATTATAGTGGATTTGTGTTTTTAGTTAAGGAATGGGGCCACCCCGTAAGCCCATTTAATGTTTAAAAAAAATTGGGTTATTTAGTATAGTATCTAATTTTTATTATTTTTTTGTGATTTAACCTCCAAATAGAATACAACAGACATATGTGTTCCCCTATATTAATTTATATATTTTTGGATCTCATTTCCTCTACGGATTAGGGAGAAACATCTCAAGGTTTATGAAATCATCATAATTTGGATATGTAATTTGATTCCATCATAACTCATTTATTTTTCACACTTTTTCAACAATTATAACTCATACATGACCTCATTAGCCATATTAAATCCTCACTTTATCATTTGGATGTTTGAAAAATTCATCAATTGGTGTATTTGGATAATTTTATTCAATATATATCAAATAATTGGGTTTCCACTAATGTTCCACTGATTTCGTTAGGGTGTATTCCACTTTTCATGTTGTTCTAAAATTTATATTAGCTAGGTTTTGTACCTAGGGTTTTATTTTGTGTCATTTTTGTGAAATATTATGTATTGGGGATTTTTTTAACTCTTTGTGTTGTGGCGGTGGTGTGATTGATGTTTCACAAAACAGTTTGGAGTTTTTCACACTAATGGTAAGTTATTCTATATGTATGAATTATTTGATGAGTTCATTTTTCATTATTTATATTTTTTAAATGATTATATTCCAATTTTTTGGTGTGAAAAATATATTTTTTATCCTTTGTTTAGTAGTTAGTTTTTTGGTGGCTCTTTTTAGCAAAAATGATCTTTTTTTATTCAATGTTATGTTCATTAGGGTTCTTTTATGATTCATGGTACAATTGTATTAGATGATGTTATGGATTCTAATTCGGGTTTAATGTGATATTGGTATGATTAGGGTCATCAAATAGTGTATTAGATGGATTTTATGGGAAATAAATGGTTACACTTTGTGGAAATGTATTGTGATGGTTTACAATGGTTTACTGATTTATATAAGAGTTGTATCTATTTAGCCAATTATTTTTTGTGGGAATGCATTATTGAAATGGATTATTTTATTTTGGAATTGTTGTTATGTGATGTGTAGTATCCTAGAAGGGTTTTTTTAATTTTAAAGGATTTGTTGATATGTGAATGAGGGGTGAAACATGTTGTGGGATGTTTTGGTGTGAGTATGATTTCCAGAATGAATTTTAATTAAAAAATTGATCATGTGACATGAGTGTGGGATTTTCGGTGTATGTGAATTGGAATTATAATTTCATGTTCAAAATTTATTTCATGTCTTTTGGAACACGTTTGATCACAAGAGAGAACACAGATGTGTCTAGGTTGGTGGACGTGTACTAGTAAGCTACAGATCACGTGGGGTTTGGTGTCATGACCAGTCCCATGGGGCCCGTGTCGTGACTAACCCAAGCCCGCCTTCCATAGGCCAGGGGCTAGAGACTAGCACCAAAGGCATAAATCCATAAAATTGGGTATGCATTGCCTTTATATAGTGTAAACACACACAATAGTGTATGAGTTGGAAGTAAAACAAAAAGAAAAATTGTATACAATGGAGTGCTGAAAAGTAAAAGGGGTTGGAAATACAAGCACAATAGGAAAGTACAAGTACAAATAAAAAACAATTACAACATAAGAAAACTAAATCAACTACTAGGGTGTCCTCTGGTATTTCATATATGAAGGGTAGGTACATATAGACTCCTCATAACTCCACGTCCCACTTTCTCCTCCTTGTACCAACTCATTGTATGTTCCACCTCTTGGTACTGTCTAGTCCTGTTACTCTGATCCTCAATCAGCACTTTCCATCATCTGAAACCAACACAATGAGGTGCGGGCATACCTCGTGCTATGGTGAGTATAACGATACTCATTATAGACCCCAAGACCCTCATGGTATCACAAAATCAAACAAAGATAAATTACAGAGTATGAAATCAACATATAACCAAACTTTGGTATATTACCATACATATTCCTAAGTTATCAAGTAATCCATCTCAACCATGAGGTACACACAATAC
The DNA here is from genome assembly GCA_963277665.1 of Viscum album. NCBI lineage: Eukaryota > Viridiplantae > Streptophyta > Magnoliopsida > Santalales > Viscaceae > Viscum > Viscum album. The sequence goes on from OY728146.1 coordinate 1,299,617,000, forward strand.
GCTACTTACTCAGCTCAATACAATATTTTTATTTTCGTAACCACATCTGCTGGAAAACTACTGCTCAATTGGGTAATGTGGGCCTGATGTGTCACCTAGAGGCACTTCCCACTAACCATGGACTTCTGAGGTACTCCTCCTATTGAGTACAATGTGTCTACTGCGCTCAAATAGTGGTGTTGTCCACTGTGGGTCTTCCGCGCTCACACAGAGGCGCTCCCCCTCTTAGACTACTGAGGTACTCCTCCTATTGAGTATTGTGGGTCTTCCGTACTCACACAGAGGCGCTCCCCACCGTGGGTCTTCGGCGACACCAAGGTTCTCCACACTGGGCTAGTCGAAACACTCTGACTCGAATCAGTCCGCAGTCGTAAGGTCACAGCCAGCTACTAGGTCTTCGTACTATGCACACACATCTTTGGGAGAATCCACTCAATGATCTACTGGTCAATTGTACAACTTCCACGAAGTACCCTAAATAAGTATCTCGAAGGTCTCCAATGTCATAGAAAAATCAACGCAACTAACGGTGTATCAATAAGATGCACAGTCATTGAATTATTAGACATATAGTCTTGGGGACCCATTTGGATTCATATATGATCCAACCTAAATGTAACTCAACATTACCCCAAACACCAGTGGGGTATACTAAAAAGGAATTTCAGTCTCCATGAAAACCAACGCTATAGACGGTTTGTCAAATGGTTGTTCGGTGAAAAAGATATGTCCAATGAACGTAAATGAGTCAGTAGTGGGTCCTGTATGGACCCATCAGACCGAATCGGCCCTACCCAGTCTGGGGAGACCCGGTCTGGCTAGACCCAGTCAGACCTATTGGGTAAGAACTGGTTTATTGAGCAGGCCAGACTTTTGGGTTCATCCCGGCCCCCTCGGCCCAGCCGAGTCGGCCGCGAGGGCAATTCATCTTGGAGCATTGGGAGGGCATGTCCCAGTGCAGCTCGGCCCAGATTTTGTGTCTAGACCAGTTTTTCCAGGGCACCGTGAGTGGGCCAGGACACCTAATCGGCCAGGTGGCCGCAAGGGAGCTGGGACGTCGGCTCGCATGGGAGGCCGCGAGGGAGCTGAGACGTCGGCTCGACCGGGAGGCCACATGGAGGCTGGGATGTCGGCTCGTCCAGGAGGCCCCGAGGAGGCCAGAACACCATCTCAGTCAGGTGGGAGCGAGGGAGTAGACTCGAGGTGGCGTGTTGGGCGGGCAGGGGTCCGTAGGAGTGCCGGTTTGGGTAGGGGCGCTTGCCCCACACGAAGTCCGGCGGGCGGGCCGAAAATGCTCGGGCAGGCATGGCACGACTAGGTGGGCTGGCGGCCGGGAAAGGCTAGGCATGTGGTTTTAGCGTAGCACGGACTGGCGCAGGCCGAAGTTATTGAGCCGGAAGTACCGTAGTGTCGTGGGTGTGGCGCGGTTCGCAGTGCCACAGGGAGAGCGACCTTTGTCATCGCCGCCTTCATCGCCATACTGAAGTTCATCATAAACCAAATCAGTAGAGGGGTTGGGCCATGTTGCATTGACCCGCACCCTCAGTAATTAGGGTGGTATCAATTGGTTCATCAATTATGTATGATGAACAATAACTATATTACAATCTCTGCATCGATTCCTTTCCAACCGAAGACGAGAAAGGAAAAGGGATAATACAAAAATATAACCCCTACGTTTTATTTTCGGTAATCAATGTTGATGTTGCTGGAAGAAGATGAAGGTGTTCGTCATTTGTTGTGTTTGACACACGCTTCCAATCCCAAGATGTGTCGGCTGTGGAAGACAGTCTACATTGGTAGGTGTTCGGGGAAGATGTTGAAGAAGGATCGCCGTCGGCGTTCTTCGTTGGAAGAAGGCATTATTCATTCCACATTCTTTCGTGGGAGAATTCTAATCCTCCCAAGCTCTCCTTTTCCCAGAAATCCACCCAAAGGCCAATTTTGTTACAAATAATATATTAGAGTATCTATTAAATCATTGGAAATAATTCAAAAATAATGAATTAACTAAATGGCTCCCCCTAATTAATGTGAAGTGTTGGAACAAATAATTAGAGGAGTTAGAACAATTGAATTTAAGGGAAGGTCAAGAGGAACACCCTCATTAATGAGGGAGTGTTTAGAGGGTTTAATCTCTTCCATCAATAGGGGGTTTAGCACTGTGTGGTCCCCACTTCGTAACCTCTCACGGGAGGTAATGTTCAGGTGGGCCCCACCACCATAACCTCTCATGGGAGGTTATGTTGTGGTGGTACCACCTGCAACTTCCATGTGGAGGTTTTAACCACTAGTCACCCACATGGTGGCTCAAATAAAATAGAGGGAAGCTCAAATTATTTTATTACTTTCCACAAATACACAAAAATTATCTTTTGTTCTCCACTCTCTATTATCTAAATGAAAGTCTTCCTAAGAGAATATCAGTGCTGCAAGTTCAACATTGCCCTCAAATCTCAATTCTATGAACCAGTTCAAAAGATAGAAAACCCAACTCATATGTTTACTAAACATAACCAAACTAAACCTAAGAAATTGATTCTGGGCACAACGGGTCTCAGAATTATGTGTCATCAGTTTTTGCGGAATCGTAATGTTCCCATGTTTTTATGAAAAAAAAAATTCCACAGAATTTATGTGTCTTTACATTCTCCCCACCTCCTAGATTTACATCCCCATATGCTACAACTCGAACTATGGGAACAAGTGGGGGTGCTAAGAATTTATCTGAGCCTACCGCTCCTAGGTTCTCTCGTAGAGGTTCACATGCTTCCAGCGAACATGTACTAAATTTAATGACCGTCCATATAGGACTGACTATTATCAATCCTCAATCTCCACTAGAACCTCCGTAAAAGTCTCCCCATCATCTACACCCTGCTCTCCTTGGTCGATTATGTGTGAAGGTTCATGGACGTATCTCCTCGGCTGGGATACGTGGAAGTTGTTGTGCACCCGGTGAAGCTGAGGTGTAAGAGCTAAGAGGTAAGCCACCTCGCAAACTCTACTAAGGACCTGAAAAGGTTCAATGAATCATGATGATAACTTGTCGCCTCATCCAAATCCTTGTAGAGCTTGTCGTGGTGAGACCCATAGAAAGACGCAGTAGCCATCCTTGAAATCTAGTGGTATCCGTCTCCTATCATCTTATGACATTTTATTGCTATGTGTGGTCTTCTTCAACTTCTGGATGATCTGTTCCATCTCTGTGGTAACACCTACCATCTCTGGTCCCACTAGTGTTGACTTCCCATAGTCTTTTTAACATAAGGGTGATCTGTAAGGTCGCCCATATAATGCCTCCAAAGTTGCCATCCCTATGGTGGAGTGATAGCTGTTGTTGTATGAAAACACCCCCAATGGTAAGTGATACTTTTAGCCATGACCGATGTTGAGGACACAAGCATGCAACATGTCCTTGAGGGTTTGAATGGTCCGCTTAGTCTGACCATATATATAAGGATCGAAGGTTGTTCTCCATTGAAGTTTTGTCCTGAAATCCTCCTCCATCTCCTTTAATAGCTGGGATGAAAACCTTGTGTCACGATCAGAGAAAATAGATGATGGTACTCCATGTTTCTTAAAAATATCCTACACAAATAGGCGTCCTAAGCTCTCTACTGAACCCTACTCTCTGATCAGTTGGAAGTCTTCTGACATAGAGATTCAGTAAACGATCATCCAAATTAAGCGGTAACCCCTGGATGTACGTGGAAGTCCTATCATGAAGGCCATGGATATCCCATCCCAATTTCTCTCTGGTACCTCTAAAGGCTGATCGAAGCCTGCTGGAACCCGGTGCTCTGCCTTCACTTGCTGACAAGTGAGGCATCGAGAGACAAACTCTTCAAATTCTCTCTTCATACCTAGCCACTGATGACATCTTAGAAGGTCGTGATACATCTTCTCCAAAAATAGATGTACCGCTAGAGTGGATTTGTGGAACTCCCTCAACACTTCCTCTTGATGTGACACTAGTACCATAGTATGTTTTTTGAAGAGGATGATGTGCCCCCCACCTTCAGAAAATCTATCAGGTGTATGTCCTATGGATATCTGAGAATGTTGTGTCTCACAGTCAGCATCTCCATGTTATGCCTCTCTAAATAGCTTAAGAAGTGGAGGATGGATTGTAGAAAAACTTATTCATCTTGGTCCATAAAAGATATATGTAATGCATCCATCTGGTATATCTCCTATCCTAGAAACTTTATACCAGATCTCATAGTGAGTGAATCCGCTACAACGTTCTCCTTTCCAAGATTATAGACTATCTCAAAGTCATAGTCCTAGTGGAACTCAATACATCTTCGTTGTCATAGGTTCAGGACTTCTGAGAGAAGATATACCTGAAAAACTTGTGATCAGAGTACAAGGTGAAACCCTCACCCATCAGATAGTGTCCCCATAATTTCAAGGAGAATAACACTGCTGCTAACTCCAGGTCATGGGAAGCATAGTTCTGCTAATGTTGTCTCAGCTACTGAGAACCATACGCAATCACTGCTCTCTCCTGCATCAGGACTCACCTGATTCTGGTCCCTGATTCATCATAGTAAACTGTGTACCCTATTCCATCCTCTGGAAATCTCAGGATGGGGGAACTATTCAGCCTCTTCCTTAGATCCTAAAATCATTTTTAGCATCTCTCCGACCACACGAATGGTTTCACCTTCTTCATCAAGGATGATAGTGGTGGTGAAAATCTGGGGAAATCTTGCATGATCCTCTGGTAGTAACCGGACAATCCTAGGAAACTTCGTACCTCCGTCACACTCCGGGGTGGCTCCCAATCAGGTACCGCCTCAATCTTCACTAGTTCCACTACAACTCCTACCTCCGAGATGACTTGTCCTAAAAAGTGAACCTCTCGGATCCAAAACTGGAACTTCGAGACCTTACCATAAAGCTGGTTCTCTCAGAGTGTGTCCAGTACTACCTAAAGATATTAGGAATGATCCTCCTTAGTAGTCATGTATATCATAATGTCGTCGATGAAGACTACCACAAAGAGATGGAGGTATTTCTGTAAAATCCTGTTCATGAGTACCATTAATACTGTTGGACCATTGGTTACACCGAATGTAATAACCAAGAACTCATAGTGGTCATACAGACAGCTGAATGTCATCTTCGGCACATCCTCTTCTCGAACTCTGAGCTGGGGATAGCTTGATCTATGGTCTATATTTGAGAACCATCGTGCTCACTTCAACTGATCAAAAAGGACATCAATCCTTGGGAGTGAGTACTTGTTCTTCACGGTCACCTGGATTAGGATACGGTAGTCGACACAAATACTCAAGATCCCATCCACCTTCTTGGAGAATAGAATTAGGGCTGCCCAGGTAGAAACACTAGTTCAGATGAATCCCTTCACCTACAAGTCCTCTAGCTGTACCCGCAGCTAGTGAAGATCAGCGGGAGCCATCCGATATACTGGTGTAGATATATGTGTCATTCTAGGGTATAGGTCATCGAAAAAGCATACCTCTCTATGAGTAAGTATACCTAGTACATAATCATGGAAAACATCCGTGTTCTGGTCCACCACTACAGGATATGTCTGACTCCCCACATCAACTGCTCCGAGGGTAAGGTAGGGAAACTGATTAGTGATCGGCTGCAACCTCCGAGTAAGTCTGTCATGTGCTGCAAAGGCTCCCTTCTCACTGGTGAAGGTGAACCAGGTCCCATTCGTGCGGACAGACCACACATTAAAACTAATAAAGTCGACATGATCATGGATTGTAGATAACCAATCTTTTCCCAAGATGTTGTCGTAAGGCATCAAAATTTCTATGAGGAGATCCCAGCCGAATCTCTCACATCTTAATTTAAGCTCACTCTACTAGAACACGTGCATAATTGTCAAGTCTACTCTCGTAGGAGTTTCTAGCCATAAGGATCAATCCAATGGCTCCATCGGAGTATCTGAGTTCAAAACGAGGGTAATGGAAATGAAAGAGTGACTGGAACCTGTGTCTATAAGAACAACAGCTAAGATGGATTAGACACAAATCATATCTAAAATCATCTTCAGAGCGCCATGATTGTATGTTTTAGATGCCTAGATCTAATCTCTCCTATTTCCTCCTGCTCCTTGTGGTCGGGGTGGACTTCCTGGTGGTGGTGGAGGTAACACCTCGAAACAATGCCCATTGCTAGCTGCACGAAAAGCTCCTCTGCCACATCCGCCTAGTCCCTACGGACATCCTCGATCGAATCGCTGCCTCTGTATGGGAGGTTCTACGACTGTCTGCTAATAATCCAAACGGTGGGTTGGAAAGTCACGAGCCATGTGTCCATGCCCGCCGCATGAGTAAAAATGCTCGCTCCTAGCATGTGTGTCTCTACCCCGATTGCCCCGTACAACCGATCATGAGTTATGCTGTCGTAACCTGTGGGACTAGTCCTCTAGGACCTCTACGACATTTTTCTACTGCTAGCTAAAGAAGACTATGTTGCATGTCGGCTAGTGGTGGGTCCCGCTGCTGGTGACTACTCAGTAGGAATAATCTTTTCTAAGAGGGCTCGCTCCAACAACCCTGCCTACATCATGATTCTAAGGGAGATCATCAAAGCCCTGATCTCTCAGCTGGGCCCATTATCGAAGGCATGGGCCCTGAAGAATAAGTCTCGCACAATATGTATGGAGTATCATGAGAGGTCGGTGAAGCTCACTGAGTATTGTTCCACCGTCATGATACCCTACTACAGATGAAGTAGCTCCTTTATCTGTAATACATGTAGTGTGGCTGGGACAAAATCTACCGGATATAGGCTCTCATAGTCTGCCCAGAGTAGCATCATCTCGTCGTGAACATTGAGTATCATGATCCACCATATGCTTGATGCTACATGTAGAAGGCTGGTAGTAAGAATCCCCCTGAAGTCGGTTGGTGGCCCTAGTAGTTGAAAACTCTCACCATAGCCTCAGGCCAATCCTCAGACACCATTGTGTCTATCTCTCCCCTGAACCTAGGTGGACTATCATGCTGGAACTCGTGAAACACACTCACTCAGCGTGCATCATCTACTGCTCGGAATGGTGGCATCAGTGGTCCAACGGGAAGTAGTACCACTATTGCCTCTATTGGAAAAGGGCCCTACACCGAGGCCTCATCTCTAGGTGGGATATTTGTGTGTACAACTCTCAATGATCTCACTAGTAATCTGGGGGAGGCATATTGAATGAAACATATGTGACACGGTCAAAAGATTATACCTGGTGGGCTGACCTGGTTGAGCTGACTTAAAGAAAACTTTTAAAAACATGCATGCAATTATGGATTTGTGCACTGAGTATGAAGTCAGTAGTTAGGATCTAGGTGTATGGATACATCAGCTGCTACAAAAACACTTGACTCCCTGAACTGAAAACCACACTCAGTACCCATAACATTATTTCTTCATATAAAATAAATATTAGAGTTTTATATTCTGTGCTAGAACTGACTCCTCTGATACCAATTTGTCACAACCCGTCCCCCGGGGCCTATGCCTTGACTACCCCAAGCCCGCCTTCCATTGGCTAGGGGAAGGTGATTGGCACCAAAGGCATAAATCACGAAAACTGGGAAGATATTTCCTATAAAATGTGTAAAGAAACACAACAATATATGAGCTGGAAGTGAAACACTATCCAAAACTATAAACAAAGGAGTGATGAAACGTAAAAGGAGCCTGAAATATAAGCCCAACATGAAAGTACAAGTACAACTAAATAACAAGTACAACGGAAGAAATGTAAATCAGCTACTTGGTCATCCTTTGTAAATTCATACCTGAAGGGTAGGTATAGATAGCCTCCTCAGTAATCCACATCTGTCAGTCTCCTCCATGTACCGACTCGTTGTAAGGTCCACCTCTGGGTACCACCTAGTCATGCTACTCTGATCCTCATATAGTGATGTCTGTCATCTATAACCAACACAGCGAGGTGTGGGTATAGCCTTTATAGTGGTGATTATAATGGTACACTGTACGGACCCAGAGGCCCTTTAGGACTCACAAAATCCAACAAGATAAATCAAAAAGTATATAATCAACATTTAACCCAACATAGGTATATGACCATACATATACCTACGTTATCATGTAATCCATCTCAATCATGAGGTAAAGACAAAAAGTTACTAAATCAGGTAAATCTAGGATTTTTATTATCAAAACCACGGTAACCAGAGAACTCCTTCTCAATTGAGTATAGTGGGCCTGCCATATCACACAGAGGCGCTTCCCTCTAACCATGGACTACTTAGGTACTCCTCCTATCGAGTACCATGGGTTTTCCGCACTCACATAGAGGCGCTCCCTGCTGTGGGTCTGTCACGGTCACACAGAGGTGCTCCCCCTCATAGCATGATAAGGAACTCCTCTTATCGTGTACCGGGGGTCTTTCACTCCCACACAGAGCTTCTCCCCACCATGGCTTTGCTGCAACACCGAGGCACTCCCCACTGGGCTAGACGAAACCCTCCGAGTCGAATCGGTCAGCAGTCGTCAGGTCTCACCGAGCTACTAGGTCTCTGCACTACACATGCTCGTATCTGGGATGATCTACTCCACGATCTACTAGTCGATGATCCATGTACCACTAATTACAATGAAGAAGTATCTCAAAGGTCTACCATGTCATAGAGGACTGAATGTAACTGACAGCGCATCATTCGGATGCCCAGACTGTGAGTTATTAGACTTTAAGTCCCTAGGGTCATGTTGGATTCATGCATGATCAAACCTTATCGTAACTAAACATCACCCGGAAATCCAATGGGGTATAATCAATGGACCATTGTGCTCCAATAAAACCTATGACACTAAAGGATTGTCAAATGGTCGTCTGATACCAATGATATGTCCAAAGTAAAGGAGTCAGTAGTGGGCCTGGGTCTGGTCCGACCTAGTCGGACCAACGAGGCCCAACCCAGACTTAGCCGACCCAGCCTGAGCCGACCCAGTATGGGCCAACTCGGTCATACCTGTTGGGTCTGGCCTAGCTCATTTAGCGGGCTAGCCTGATAGGTTCGGCCTGACCCGCTTGGCCAATCCCAGTAGGCCGTGAGGTGGTCGGGACACCGAAGGGCGCAGCCGGACCGGTTCGTTCAGGGTGCCGTGAGGGGGCCAGGACACCGGCTCGGCCGGGTGTCTATAAGGGATCCAGTTCGTCGTCTCGTCCGGCTGGCCCCATGAGATTTGGGACCCCAGCTCGGCCTAGAGGCTATGAGGAGGCCGGGACACCGACTCAGCCGAGAGGCCATGAGGAGGCCAGAACACTGGCTCAACCAGGTGGGCACGATGGATCCAGATCGAGGAGGCATGTGGGTCGTGTAGAGACCGGAAGGCGGGCTAGTTCAAGGAGGCGCATGGGGCATGCGTGGTGGCTATTAGGCGGGCCGTCGACGTTTGGTCATGCAAGGCGTGGCAAGGTGGTCCAGCGGCCGGGTGGTGATCGAGTAGGCCGGTTCGGCGTTGCTCGAGGCGGCCTGGGTAGGCGGTGTTCAGCAGGCAACACTATAGCGCCATGGGGGCGGTGCAGTTCGCAAAGGCCACAGGTAGCATGACCTTTGTCATTGCTGCCTTCATTGAAATTTTGAAGTTCATCATAAACATGATCAGCAAGGGGTCGGGCATTGTTGTTTTGGCCCGTACCCTCTGTGTTTAGGGTGGTATCAATTGGTTCATCGAAGAAGTATGTTGAACAACAACTATTTTACAATCTCCACATCAATTCCATTCCAACTGAATTTGATAAATGAAAATGTATAATACGCAAATGAAACCCATACCTTTGATTATAGGTAGTCGACATTGATGTTGCGGGAAGAAGACGAAGGAGTTTGTCGTTCGTTACGTCCGACACATGCTTCCAATAATAATTCTTGTCGGCATCGGAAGACGCTCCACATTGTGAGGTTTTCAAGGAAGATGTCGAAGAAGGATCGTCGCCAGCATTCTTCGTTGGACGAACGTGTTCTTTATTCATCGTTATTCATTGGGAGAATTCAATCCTCCCAAGCTCCCATATTCCCCAACATCGTCCCAAATGCCAAACTTATGCCAAATAATATATTAAAGTATCTATTAATTTTTGGGAAAGAACACAACAAGAATGAATGAATTAATTGGATCCACCTAATTAATGTGAAGGGTTGGCACAAATTAATTAGGGGAGTTGGCATAAATAAATTAATGGGAACATGAAGAGGCTATCCATCATTAATGAAGGATACTTGATAGGTTTTACTCTCTTCCATCAATAGGGGGTTATGCCCTATGAGTTCCCCACGTTGTAACCTATCGTGGGAGGTTATGTTTGGGTGGGACCCACCACCATTACCTTTCAGGGGAGGTTATGGTGTGGTGGTCCCACCTACAATTTCCATGAGGAGGTTTTAACCACTAATCACCCACATGATGGAACATATAAAATAAAGTGAATCTCACATTATTTGATTACTATCCAGAAAACCAAATAATTATCTTTTATTCTCAACTCACTACTATCGATGTGAATGTATTCCTAAATGAATAATTGTGCTACGAGTTCAATGATGCCCTCACATTTCAATTCTTAGCACCAGTTCAAAATATATAAAAACACACTAATACATTATTGAACATACCCGAAAAAACTTCAGAAATTTATTTCGCGCCCACCGGGCCTCCGAATCTTGCACTGTCAGTTTTCGCAGACTTGGAAAATTCCAATTAATTTATGAAAATAATCCACGGAATTCTTGTGACATTAAATTTGGCCCCAATTTCACATAGAATGTATGATGATGAAAACAGTAAATAATCTATGATGATTATAATTATTATGTTGGTGAACCACATGGTTATGGGTATGATACCTACCAGTGGCTCTTGTGTTTGAGAACAAATATTTTTTATGGTTACATTCACCGAGTTTGAAGTACTAGGGATCCATAGCGTGCTAGTGAAAATGGTGGTTTACTATTTCTAGTGTTCATTAGATATACTATTCATACCATTGACATATTGTATGTTTGGATAGAAAAATTAAGTATCTTTTCAAATATTTTTTAAAGTGTTTATTTCTTTTAATTAAACCCACATGCAAGCTGTTTTCATTTAAAGTTTCTTCTTTATGAAATTGTTACTATCATTTATCGTTTACAAAACATGAATTATTTATGAATTGTAATGATTATTTCATGGAATCATTTGTGGAGGAATCCAAATAGGATTTGGCTCAATCTCTACCAACACATTATATGTTATTATAATTGGTTATTTTGTCAATGTTTTGGGTAAATATTTTAGTGCTAATGGTATGAGTTTCTAGCAGTACTTCATGGCACGTTGTTAGGAATATGGATTGAGGGAGGTGCCTCTTGCTGTGAGACGGTTTTTGGACTATCCTTTTGGGTTTTCTTTAGTTGTAATAGTCTTTCAAAATCTTTATAAATTGTGTAATTCATTTATGAAATTTAGTAAAAGTTATTTTATTTGAAATATGTAGACTATTTTTATCTGATTCACTTGATATTTTATGTTTATTAACTTGGGTAAATCATTCCCAAATTTTATTCTATGATACCCAGGCACTTGTTCCCACCCAGAGGGATTTGGAACACCCTTCAGCACTTTCCACAGGAATGATCAGGTGCCATTTTGAAGGTAAATAGATTTGGTTCATGATAGAACTGATTTTTTTCATGATCCTTAAATTATAATTATTCCTTTTATTTAATTTATATCCTTGTTTTATTTATTTAAAAAAATTAGGTTATACATTTTGGGTTGTTATATATATAATATAAAGACTATATCAGTGTATTTAGTGTGGAAAAATGATAATGGTCGCATTATCTCCAAAATATTATAATTATTTATATTATACATGTTTGGAAATTATATAAAATTTTAATTCCATCCACTTCTGTTGGTTGGGACAATTTTCTAATTTTATTTAAACGAGATAGTACATCATATGTCCACATAGTGGAAAAATTTAATTATATAATAGGTTGAAAAAAAGTAGATAATATTTCACATTACAAGAATATTATTTATGTGACTAGAATTATATATATATATATATATTCATTTTTTCCATAATTTTTGTAATTTCATATGATTTATTGATGATATGTGGAACACATTACATTATGGAGGAGGGAGTGAATACACATGCACAAGTGATGATTTCGTTTCCCATAAGATGTAGAAGTAGACGAAAAATTGGAATACCAATATAAAAATAATAATAATTCATAATATTGGAGATACTAATGTTTTTATTTTATAATTTATGGTGAATAATTGAAGGGTTTAGAAGTCTAAATAAATATGAAATAATTTAGTCATACCATAATGATTATACATTTTTCTCTCTATTTGGATTAAATGGTAACCATATGGATTGGTATTTTGAGAAAAATAGGACCAATAAGACATGGGATGGGGTTTTTAAACAATTTTTGGGTGTTTATATATTAAATAGAATACTGAAAATGTGTGTGGATGTTAGGAGAGGAGGTTTCCTTTTGCATGTGAAGGGTGTGGAACAATTGTAATTGTTTTAAAACATTATGTGTAATGAGTTCTTAATCATTGTAATTTTTCTGGAAATGTATAATTATTAATATATTTTTATAATGATCTATTTCTTATAACCATATATGAATTAATGCATGATTTTTTTGGCAAAATAAATAATCATTACCATCATTAACCATATTTTCCCTTTTTATCAATGTGAAAAACTATCTCCATTATGACTTGATGGAATAAAATTATACTATACAAAATAATTATTTTTTACCAAATACATCCAATATGTGAAATAAATTTTCTTAATTCAATTAAGAAAATTGAAAAAATTTAACTATAATTAATGAGAAGAAAAAACGAGGTAAAAATATTTTTCTATAAATATTAATTGATGAAAATGATTATACATGAATTAAAAATATAATGATTATTGCTAAGGAATTATTTATATAATTTGTCAAAAAATGGAGAATTTTTTAATTTAAAAATAAATACAAAATTTAATGGGACATTAATATAACATTATTATAAAGTGAAATATTATTTTTCAAAAATCATCAATTTTTAGTATTTACTTTAAAATTATTCATTTAAAAAATTACAAAAAAATAGTAATCTATATCAGATATGTTCATTTCATAAATTAAATTCATTTTTAATGTACATTTTAATAAAACAAGAAATTTTGTCTAATAATGGAAGCCATATAATTTAGGGAAATATATTAGATAAATAATCTATTTCATTTTTGACTGTAAATTTTCATAAAACTATTTACAAAACATTGATGTAAATAAATGAATAAATTGAAATATTTTCAATAATTTTATTGAATGCTTCCCTATATTAATTAGATATTAACTCTCTTGTACATTTATATTATGGAGCGTAAACTACCCATCATATAAAAATTATTCTAGATTAAATCAAAAATTTTTATCAGTACAATGATAGTGATTACTACTACATTTCGTGATTCACAAAGGTTGGTAGGATGTTAATTATAGGTATTACGATGCATAATATTCTAATGTATGAGACATTCATATTTAGTTTTATATATATGCAGAGCTTAATATCATGAAAAAATTACTAGAGGTGGGTTGTTTGGTTTTATAGTACATAATCGAATACAAATTGTATCACATTATACAAAATATTGGATCCACGATCAATAAATTTTACAAAAGTAAATTTTATTATATACTATTAACTTTTTATTGGATCTAAATAAAATTTATATGCTATTGGAGTTCAATATCATACCCATATTCTTGATCTAAAAGCTGGTGGAATATTCTCTATTATAGTGTACTATTTTTTGGATCATGACATATTGTTGATGGTACACGATATATTTGAAATAATTATTGAAATGATATAGAAGATAGAAAAAATATAGAATCGTTCGTCCTCAAGTATATTATACTATTCAGGATCTTTGAGGATCAAATTATCTTTTTCTAGATTTTATGGTTTTAATACATTTTAAAATATAACATAAAAAACCTCCATCATTTTATCCATGGAAAAATATAAATGTTTTATAAAAATCTATGAGATCCACCTCAAAAATTATGATATCAATTGTGATCGGATTTCATAATATAACCAATCTCATTGAAGAAATAATTTTACATTTCATCATTATTCTTATGGAACATTCAGGGGTTAAATGGATACATTATTTATTGTAATTTAATCTCCAATTTATTGTTTGATATTGTATAATAGGTCCTCCAATTTTTTTTTATTATATAAGGATCTTGTATACAACCATCATATCTTCAAAAAATGAATCTATATTAACTAAATTAATCAATTAATGTGGTTAAATTGATAACTAAGTTTCTTATATCATTTGAATGATCCCCATATAATTAATGAGACAACACCACTTCATATTGGATAATTCAGTCTATATGAGTCCGAAATTTACACATCATTCATTAGGAATGTCCCCACTTTGGGATTTAAAATAAATTTCACAAATCTATTAATAATTTATAAATCTTGTGCATTTTTTATGTTGTGACTCTTAAAATGAAATAAATGTATTGTGTATAAAATATTAGCGGGGACTATAGAACAATATATGAAATGATGATGGTGGTGTATTAGTATGGACACTCCTCCTACACCTCACCCAATGTAGGATTAGGGGTGATCAATAAAAACATAGTAAAATTTTTAATGACATTAACATATTAGGTAAATAAAGAATATATGATTTTCATATTTATTAAAATTATTGAATTAAATATTAATTTTACATTAAATGATATTCTATGTTTGATGGTGTACTCGATACACAACAATGTGATTCGTTGAAATCTTATATTGCACACAATACTCAGTCATAATGGAAAATAATAATATAATAATATATTAAATTTTATTTAATTACTAGCCATTGTATAAGAGGTAATGGATAGAAATTACTACAAAATGAATATACATTTTAGTTAAATGTTTTTAAATTTAAATAATAGATATTATAGACATAAAATTAGAACGAATCAAATTTTAAACATAAATACCCAAATATTTATTAAAAGGTCCAGTTACCGCCTATTTATGAAGAACCCTCATTAAATATTGTATTGGAAACTTTTATATGTTATATTGAAAAAATATAATTATTTTTTAGAATCAGTATATACAAATTTTCATTCGGTATATTATTTTTACTTTTCAAATAAAATTTATTTTTTAATCATTGGTGAAAAATACCGTACCTTAATTCAAAAATACATTTATTTATAATTTTTTCTATAAGTATATTTTATCTTTTTATTGTATTTAAAGTGTAATTATGTTATTATTTTACCATTTAATAAAATTTTGGTCATTATAAGTAATTTCACATTGAAATTGGACAAAACAAGTGTCAATGTTTGTTAGATATTATTTCTTAAAAAAACACTTTTTCTTATAACAGCAGGAATTCATTTTAAATTAATTACTTCTATATATATGTTTTGAACATGGAAAAATGGATTCCATATTTAAAATTTGGATTCCAAATTGTGTAAATATTTCTCTTATATTTTTAGAAATTTTGAATATTTCCTTCAGTAAATATTTTACTTTCTATGGTTAATGGCTAAATATGATAAGTAATGGTATCAAAATAATAATATAATAATATTAAATTAGACTAACATCTGTCCTAATACAATTTTTGAATACATTTACGACCATGGAAATCCATTGGTCTATTTCAGGACCCCATAGAGCCACATGGGAGTGATAATGACACTTTATATTAATTAATTTAATGTAAATACAAAAATGACACAAACATTTATCTTTTAGTAAATCAATTATTTCATGGTGCTGTATAAGTTATATCATTGACTATAAATATTAATTTGAATGATAAAGATATATATTTCTTCATAATATTTTTTTTATAATTTTCAGGCACCAAATAAATAAAATTATTTATGACACAATAATGATGTCATATTTACCTCATAAATGAATTATTTAAATAAATAAGATTATAAAGATGAAATAATATCCTATAGCAGAAAAATTATTATTGCATGATTTTATTTAGACCAAGAGTCATATAGTATTTGACATTAATATGTTTTGGGCGTTTAATAAATGAAATTAATTATATAATAAAATATTATTTTTAATCATGTCTATAGAACCCCTCCTTCACCATATAATATTCCATCACATCAAACCCATTCCTCACTATTATTATGCCCATTATGTCTTCCAAACTCTTACCAATTAAGATCTATAAATCCATGTACTCATTTTACATGCATTCTCCTAGGAAGAAGACAATTTAATTAATTATTTTGGTTCAAACAAAAGGGAGATACATGATCTAAAGGTAATGTATTCACTTAGGTTCTTTTATTTTATTTTAATTCACCAACCCCATAAACCTGTTTTTTAATTTCATTTATAACAAAATATTTGTCCTAAATATACTAGTATGTATTTATTATAAGGATTAGTACTATAAATACACACACCTCCATCTAATTGGTAACAATCATATTTTTTCTTGTGGAAAACAAACTACTACCTCACGAAATGATAATTTTCAATCTTATCCTACCACCTCTTATAGTGGACATTAATATAGAATTGTATTTATATGTGATATAATATATATATATATATATATTGTTTCTATGTTTATTTATTTTTCATTTATAGAATACCATTTTGGATTCCATAGTACGTAAATACGATAATTTCATTTGAGGAACTCTGGACTACCGCCCCCTAAATTTGATATGACTCGTTCTTAAAATACGTGGAACATATAAAGGATACAGATAATTAAATTATATATTATAATATACTGAAATTATATTATACTTATATATATTTATATTTTCATTCCACTAAATATGAAATTTAAATGAAAGTAGCGTTCATGCATGCATAGGAATTACCTTCTCCATGAACGGTGCATTTCATTTATTATCTCTAAATGTAATGTAATATTATAAATACAAATATATACTAGATACATATTATATATATGATATATAAGTAATGAATATAATTCTGAAGATAATGTAATTTTTACAACATGGACAATTTATAATTATAACAAATTTATTTTTAACTGTTGTTCCGAACATCGACAAAATGTTCAATACGAACTCAAATAATTAAAGAATTGTTATAGAAAGTTAATAGTTGATATAAAATTAATAATAAAATTTAAAAATTATCTTAACAAAGTATAAATAATCTTTTTTTTATTATTATATATATTAAATAATGATCGACTCATGTCGGACACGAGTTAAGGATTTATTATCTCACTTTTAAATCTGTGACATTTCCATTGTTCATAACTTATTTATTGCATGTGTTGTTATGAGTCCTTCCATTTGGTATATACTATCATTATTATCTTTATATTCATTCAATTCTATGAATTATTTTGTGTTTATAAAATTTTAGTCATATGACTCGATTGATTACAACGTGGTATGAGATTTCTTTTCTCACATTTAATTATGTAATATTTCCATTGTTCAACCCTTATTTATTTCATGTGGAGTATTTAGTACATAAATTTGATATATATTATAATTATTCTATTTATATTCATGATATTATGTTATTCATTTAGAGGTTATACGCTTTGGTCCATTTGACTCGAATGATTAGAACGTGGTAAGGGATTCATAATCTCACTTTTAATTTGGCGAGATTTTTGTTGTTCACAGCTTATTTATTTCATGTGGTGTATTGAGTACTTCCATTTTTTATATATTAATAAAATTATTTTATTCATTTTTTGGTTTTAAACATTTTGTCATATGAATCTATTGATAACAATGTTGTAAGGGATTTCTAATCATACTTTTAATTTTGTGAGATTTCTATTGTTCATCAATTCTTTATTGCATGTGGTGTATTGAGTAATTACATTTGATATATATTATCATGAATCTATATATATTTGTTGTATTTTATGATTAATTTTTTGGTTATAATTATTTGGTCATATGAATCAATTTATTACAATGCGGTAAGGGGTTTTCATCTCCCTTTTTTATTCTTGTGAGATTCATGCTATATTTGTCACTATTTTATTTTTGTGTGGCGTATGTACTTCCCATAACTGTTTTAATTTTTTATTATAATTAAATTTATTGGTACTTAAATCTTAATTTTATGATACATATTTCATGGGGTGTGTGTTTTTTATGTTACCAAATCGATAAAGGAACCTTTCATCTTCCTCTTATAGTCAAATACCTCTTTTGTTATGTCTTTATATTTACATCTTCATTTCTTGGGATATGTTTTTATATATCTTAATTGTTGTAAATTTTATGTCGAAGTGATGAGATACCATTTTCTCTCAAATAAAATCATTTTATGAATTTTAATGTGTTTTCCTTGGGCTTCCAAATTTCAGTATGGGAACTTTTCACACTAATTTCATTTCTTAGGGTTAAACATCTACTTTTTTATGATGTCATGCTATGAATATTGTGTGAATGAACTCTTATCATTTTACGCTTAATATCCATTTATATTGGTGGTATTCGTATTTTGTACACATAATAATGTAATTTATTTATCCTTAATATAAGGATATCATCTTTATAAGGCATTTAAGCTCAAATTACATTCAATTGAGACATCATTGTTATTATGAAGCAATTAACATTTATATAGTTTATGTACTGTCATCTGGATTATTATATCATGAAGCCCTTTATTACCATTATATTATAAATTATTGATTGAATTTTATTAATCAATTATTTTTATTCAAACATATCTCATTTGGTTAAGAACTCCATAACGAAAATATTTTTTTAATGATTTATTCATTTAAATCGTTCTCCTTAATGTCCATGTTTTAAAAATGGTTTTAAGGATTTATTTATACGGACAAAAAAGTTTTGGAATAAAAATTTCTTTCAAAATATTCAAAGTGTTATGGGACACTTTGATTGAAAAATAACATTATTATAGTTTTAAATGGTTTTCAAAATGGATTTGGTAAAGCATTGATTACAAGAATATCTTGAAATGATATATTGTGATTGAAATGTGGAAATTATATCTTCCATTTATGCTTTTTTTATGAATTATAAATATGTTATGGTGATTGGGAATTGTTTATGTATATGGTAGGTTGTGTGATAAACCAAGGGTGGGTGATCTAGATATAGATTTCTAATTCATTGGGTAACATGACAGAGGTAAATGTTAATGTTTCTCCTCAGAGATTTTTGGAATATAAGGTGATGGGTATTCCAAAAATAACTCCATATGTAGCTATGATATCTATAAAACCCATTTCCTTACTATATGTTAATAACATTTCAAAGGGACTATTATAGAACACATTTTATTTCCACATGTTAATAATATTTCATAGAGATTGTTATGGAACCAATTTCTTTTATGTTGTTCAATATTTATCCATATATATTGTTATTGAACTAATTTCATTTAATTGAGATAAACATGTTTTGAAAATAATAATGTTTATTTAAATTAGTTTATTCTGAAATTATTTCTCAATTAAATTTATTCATGATATAGTTTTTCAGATATATTATAGTTATCAGTGTTTTAATTATAAACCAATGAAAGATTGTATGTTTAAAAAAATTGTTAGTTTCAAGATAAACCATGAATGCGATTTTTCATGAAAATGAAACAATGGGTGCATCCTTAGTATCCCGATAATATGTTGGTAACTCCCCTAATGGTGGATGACCATACTAGTTATTATATCTGTAAGAGTGATCTGAAGATAATGTCACCAAATACCAAAAAAAATTATATTTTCATTTTATGGATATATATGTTTCCATTCACGATGATTTAGATCACATGGATCATGATTATTTATTCTGATGAATCTTTTCATTTTGAAATACTTATACAATGTTATCATGTTTGATTATCCCAATATAGATGGTATAGAATATTATTATGTTATTATTATGAGTTATTAAAATGTAATCATATTATTATTCTCATATTATTCTAACTTATGATATTCAATTGTTGATGATGTTGTTTACCCTTACTGAGATATTGTGCTCGCCATTCTTAGGATTCCTTTTCCCTATGCTATGAAGAAAAATTTTAAATGAATTATGTCAGGAAAAGATTCAAATGGCTGTTGATAATGATATTATTTTGATTATGGAAATCTATTTATAGTGGAAAATGATGTTCAAATTTATATACATGTTATTTTAGAATATATTATTCTATGAGATTACACTAATTCTTTAAAACATTTAAGCTAAAATATAATTTAATGTAAGATTATTCTCATATTTCCTTCTAATGAAATAATTTTTTTTTCAAAAAATTAGTTCACATTCACCAGAAACAAATAATGAAATTAAAATTTTATTATTTTTTGATATGATCAAGGAGTGAAGTTACCTGTAATTTTTTTAGTTACTAGAGAAGGGAATAGATAAAAATATATTTTATTATGTTTTCATGTGATATTAACAAAATAATTATGGATTAGTTCATTGTTTAACAAGACGGAGGTAAATGATATGTTCATGTCTTCGAAACCCCTCTTTAAATTATATGTATTGAAAAATTTGAATTTATTCGGGATAATGGTTAAATTATTAACAGAATGATATAGGTCAAACCATTGCTATTTCTATAGCCTATGGGATAATAATACAATATTTCATATTATGATGTATTATTTATTTTTAGAATCACTTTAACATGTTACAGCCATTTTTTTATTGGATAGTTTATAATGAAATATATATAATAATGTTAAACCTATTTTGGTTATGTGTTTTAATAAGTTCATTTTAGTTCTTCAATTATGAATGAAATAATTTATCACATAAAATAATCATATAGAGAAATTAATTATATGGTGATGAAAATTTATAAAAGTATGAAATCCTACTGATCAAGAAAATATATTTCCTTATTGACATTATCTATTGGGAAATATATTTTCACATAACTAAGAAAAACATCATAAAAAACTAATGTTTTTTATTTACATAATATACGATGATTTAATGGGACATTTTCACACTATAGTGGATTATGGTTTGGTGGTTGTTTTTCTGTCATAGTCACTAACCATTTTGTGGATAATGATCTTTGTCATGATCCATTAATAATTATACATTATTTTTTTCTACTATGTCAAAATATTCCCTTCACTCTCATGTTCTCTCATTTGTAATCCAATTATGTGATATTTTAGATATCCCCCATATTTACTTTTATTTATCATTTATAGGATGTTTTTTATACCTTTTTTACTATGTTTGATTCCAAAATTGGTGTTTCTTTCAATGTTAAACTATTTTTATTCATTTCACATTCAATTTGTGAGGATGAAAATTATTTAATGGTGTATGATGTATCAACCTGAGATTTTAAAAGAATATATTATGGTTGATATTCAATTAACAAACAACACCTTGAAAAAATGATACATGAAATATAAAACCCAAAAAATTATTTGTTAATATTTTTTGTATGAAAATTGTTAACTAAATTACCATAGACACACACACACACACACACACACACACAGATATATATATATATATATATATATTTCTTAGTAAAAATAAATAGATAATTTTTTTTTATAATAATTCACTTTTTTAAATGTAATATTAATCTTAAAAATATTATTTTCTTCCAAAAAGTATTAAATTATATTTTATTGAGAAATTATAATTTCTTTTTTTTATATTTTTGAAAAATTATTATTTAAAATTATATTAATTTCTTAAATTTTAGTATCAATGTTATCTTTGGGTGACCTTTTTGGATTTTTTCTAAAAATATTGATTTCTCAAAAAATAGTCAAAATCCCAAATATTGTAAAACAACCACATATTTTAAATTTATTTCTTTATAAAAAGTAAAATTATGAATTTAATGTTATTTCATGTAACATAATTTTAATTTAACAATATATAATTAAATTAATTACATTTAATTCATTATTATATTGGACTGTATTATATGATTATTTTTTGGGTTAAAAAGCATATTATTCTGATAAGTGTTTTAAATAGAATAATTTTTAATCTATTTAATTTGTTAATAAAACAAATAATTTGGAATTATAGTATTTACATTTTTCAATAATATATTAATAAATATTAATTGGGATTCATATAGTGTATATTATTATCTATATAATTAATATGAAATCATCATTTGCTTAAAAATATACTTCATGAATATAATCATTGTATATTCAAGATTACTTTTAATATGTTAATATGAGAATTGTATTATTTGAATTTTGAAAAATTGATTAGATAGTATTATTTAAAATAATTTAAAATATATAATATGTTGAACATATATTAGAATGATAATTAATAGTTAAAATAGAAAACAAAATCTGGCTAATATGAAAATGGGTTTATTGGGGGTTAAACTATGAAATAATGGTTAAAATGAAAAAAAATATCTATACCTTATTATGTCCAAATGTTTTCTAAACAATGGTCAGGACACGGTAAAGTTTCATTTTGTTTCATTTTGGCATGCGAAAATCATGGGTAAACAATTTTATTTTCTAAATTTAATAGATTTTTAGTAAAATAAATTATAAAATGACATGCATATCCACTCCATTTAATTTAATTAAATTCGTTTGGATTATCCATGAACTAACCAGATGACATACTAACATTTTTCCCCATGAACTAGATGTAATGTCTTGATCCTAGATACACTTAACTTTTGTTATGAGTCAGTGGTATGATGGCCTCATTTTCCACCCCATATGTTTGTGGCTACTAAATAGTAGTGATTCTATAAGGGTTTTATAATGGAGATACTAAACCATAATATAAGAGTGGTATAACATAATTAACCATAAACATATAGTAATGAATTAATAAAAAAATATAAATAAAAATTATGTATGAATCAAAAAATTAATACTAAACCACTGAATGATAATTAAAATCCAATTGGAACTATCATATACAATGTTGAATAACACGATAATGCAAAAAAGGGGAACATGGAACCAGAATATAAAAATATATTATACAAGAAGTAAAAAATGAATAAAAGTCGATCCACTAGCATCTTGAAAACATTATCGATCGTATTCTTCTACGCTTCATCCAATAGTAAAATAATATAAAAGAGAAGTATTATGTAATGTAAACATATTATTACATACAAAAAACTAATCTAATCAGGTAGAAAATGAGGAACATGTAGGGTGAGAGATAAAATACCATTAGTCCATAATAAGTTTTTAGAGGTAATCTAATAAATCATTGTAACCAAACTATGTGTAGGTATAAATGAAGATACTAGACATTGGGAAATAATTAAATATAATTATCCCTCGGTTCCTAGCTGATACCCAGAATCTCTACATGAATCTTCTCTGGGAAATGATTATTGTATGAATATAAAAAAGATATATTTATATATATATATATATGTCATATAATACATGCTAATATATGGAGTAAGTGTGTGTGGATGCATGTGGCCACAAACCTGGAATACTATGTTCTTATTGGAAAGAGGCATAACATAGAAACCTCTGACCTATCTATGATTTCCTGTAATATCATGAAGTATAATACATTCCATACCACAAATTAGGTGTGATAGACATCATGCTTGACATTCAGGATATTGAATGTACCATCCTGTTAGCACTAGAAGATAATGATGTGGTGCATCTTTCGCAAAGTCCAAATGGTTTCAATGGTGCGAGACATCATGATCAACACCTAGGGTAAAGGTGTTTGATATCATCCTACTCATTATATGCCTTATCATCATTATATATCCTAGTAAAATGAATAATCACATTTATTATATATGAAATTATAAAAAACCTCTCATGTATCTTACTCTTTAATGTTAATTACAACAAGTCAATATAATTATTAATTAGTATTTAATAAGGAATTCATTAGAAAGTGTGAATTTTCTTTACGTTAAATATCATTCAATTATTTTAATGAAAATTAAACCATCATGTAAGATCCATCTCAAATAAATAAATACATTAACTACACAAAAACATTTAATTTCAATTTATATGACTACAAGTCCCATTTAGAATGTGAAATGGTAAATCATAGAAGAGAAATGGATACACAAAATATTGAAAGGATATAAATATGGTGTTTTTGGAAAATAGATTCATTATGTTATTTTTTTTTTTAAATTTCATCCTCAAAATATGGGATTCATGGTAACAACGAATGATATCCCAAACCATGTGAAAAATGTTCTCAATCCACTCCATAAAAGAGAGTACCTATAGGGTTAACAAAAATGGTATTGAAAACCGTGCACAATCCATGTTAAAAAACAACGTCAAAACCTCATAAATTTTTACACATCTATTCATCTAGTGTCACATGGTTTCAGAAAAAACGTATGGATCCAACTGCACCTCTATTTTCAGTACTTTGTTACTACATATCGTGCGGGAAGGGAGGATCATTTTCTACTAACTGTGGGGACTTTAATTTTCTTAAAAAATTATGGTTTCTTGGCCTTGATGAATATGTGGACACCCATGTGACACATGTTACTACAATAGGTATCATTCTAAGGCCCATTAAATAAATTATAACAAAACAAAGATGTCTTTCCTTTGTGAAATAATGGGTCATTACTACCACCCATTCTTAAAGACTATAAAAAATGATTTTTCCTTCTAAGGGTAAAATGTCAATGTTAGTTAAGATTTCCATACACTGATCATCTATATTAATTTCCCACTCTTAGGTCTCATTCTGTACTCGACCATGATTCCATAAATCAAATACAAATGGAACTAACCGACATCATTGTATCTTCATACACTAATATACAATATGAATGAAATACTCATTGAAAGAAGAAACTACATCAAGATCATCTTCATCATGATGAAATACATGTGACGGGATTTTATAGATTTAGAACAGATGAGATACATAAATGAAATCATAAATACATTGTTATCTCTATGTAAGAGCTATCTGGTAAGCCACTTATATGATCCTCATTACAACCGTAATGGGTCTAACAAACCATATTTATATCTTACCCTACCTCTAACTACATATATGGACAACCCAAGGATAGAATTTAAATAATATAATATGTCTATACTTAAACACAATAAGTCACAAATGTTTAATGGAATATGAGTACTATTTGGACATATTTATCATCATGAACTTTTTAGTCACCCGCACCTTCTCTGGAGTCACATACATGAGAAATAGTCCAAGCATAGTTACCTCCCATACCACTAGCCATCATATTGGTGAATGAAATTCCCTTGAATATATAGTTTAATAAGTTTCTATCTTAATGATTTCTAGAAAAGTAATAAATATAGAAATACACAATAAGGGGAATGTGTTTCCTAAAAAAAATTCATCGATGCATGCATGTATCATGACTTGAAAAATATTTTCACATGTTCAATATGTCCCTCGTTATGTGAGTAATAATGCATTCTCAGAAGCACTATGTATCCAAGAACATCTCCAACCCCTTCCCGAAACATGGAATAAATTGATCATCTCTACAGAAAATGACATAGCGATGATGTACACGATGATGTACAACCACATTGATGTATAGTATCATTATATCATCTATCAAGAAGGTCTCTCACACATATAATAAAACTAAAAACATAATCAAAAGATCAATAACAAACAACACCGCAACATTTAAATGATATGATCAAGGTATACCAATCATAATATGAATAGAAACATCTACCCTTTTCCACATGAGAATAAAAAATTAATGACAAATCACTGTCAGATTAAGATGTTCTTCATTCATCATATGATTGATGGAACACCAATTAATTAATCTAGAAATAACCCATTTTATACTAGGACACAGATTTTGTTGTTGGAGATATTGATACAATCGAATGACACTGTGGTTAATTTCCCATGTTGAGGTAAGAAATTACCAAATTTTCTTCTCTCTGATTTTAGATGGTATACATAAACAGTCATGTAAAGGTAAATATTCATCCACATTCACACTGCAACCTTCTGATGTATCATCATCCGAGATTCTTTATATTAGTAAAAGTAATTCGGGATAAGATAATTATCTCATACGTACACATTATAGAAGAGTATTGGTCAATGATATGGCTAAGAGGATAGTTTTACCATTATCCTTCTGGTCCTCAACATGAATCTATGAGAATATATCAATGTACTTAAAATTTCCAATATAATATTGAATAACTTGTGTCAGGGTTTTTTGTGTCATATCATCTACCAATACATATACCTTCAAAAGTGTGTAGTTTGGTTCATAATTAAATAATTATAGGACTCTACCCAAATAAAATACCTAAGATTCATATCCCACTTTGAAAAAGGGTACTAAGTTAATTTTTGATTAGTGTATACCACAATTTTTTCACTAAGTAAATAGTTTCTCTGAATTATGATATAATGAGGGACAACATCTAACTCAAGGTCGTGCATTAGGTTATTTTTCTCGTGAGGCCTCAACTGAAGATATCTATAGGTGAAGACTCAATCATCCTACATCAGAACATCCTCGATCCTAATATTATATGTATCACAATACATATTATATCTATTTCATATATCTGAAATAATTTTAATCGCATATAAAGATAATATTCCTTTCATATCTAGATATGATGTTTGACATGATTCTATGAACAAAAATTTTCAAACTTCTTTGTCGATAATGTAATCAGTGCAGTAATATGTGAGAAATATTGGATGCAACAACAGTAATATCTATCTATCCCTAAGAAAATATGAATTTCAAAGAAATTAGAGGAATTCTCCCAATAAACAATAGATATCACACTCTCAGAACATAATGGAACTTCTAATTATGAGATTATATGACCCAAGAAGAAGAATTTTACTACCCAACTATTATGTTTAACAATCATACTATAGTGATTAATATATCTTAGTGTATTAAGGAAAATCTAATGATGATTATAATGGGCATGTATCGAGAATGAATATAAAATGATATATTTAAAAAACTACAATAATTGAATCATAATAAATGTGGAAACCATTATTATTAAGATTCTATAATTATGAATGTTTTTTCATAAGTCTGAATGGAATAACCATGTTCTCAAATAGACTGTCCCTTCTCCAGTATGTTTTGAGTGTTATGTCTGATGGTATTACATGCACCTGGTGGTAGATTGACCTTAAATATATCACATAAAATAGTATTTACCCTTATAGATAATCATGTAAGTTGTCTATTCAATGAGATGGTTAATTTTTCATTAAATTTATCTGATTTAATTATAGATAATCCTTATAAATTCTCAGGAAAATGTATGAATTCATTTAAAAAATGACCAATGAACCCCATTGAGAATATATGGGGAATATGATTTAATAAGAATCCATATACTCAAATTGTTTATTGGGTTCTAAATGCTCTGTTGGTGTCATCTTATAATGCATAATTTTTAATGTTGATTCTATTGGGAAAATTTGAATGGTAAACTATTACTCACATGCTGGAGGTAGACCATTAAATTCTCCAATAATGATATCACTGAAATTTTCCACTACAGGAGTAAAAACATTGAATTGTGACGCTCTATAATTGAGTAAAATACTAGAAATTTGGGGAATTCAAATTTTCAGGTCATTATTTATCAGTTAAGGCTCATGATACTTTAAAATTGCATTCTCAATTACACACAGGTATTCCAACCTCTAGTGATGTAATGCTCACCCTTGGATGATTGTTCTCAACATGAGTCTGATAGGGAACAACCACTCTATTTGGATAGTCCATAAAATCCCATTATTTAGACTATAAAATGATTCCACACCAAAATGTATCCACCTATCTCAAGGATAAAGTACATACAATGTAGAACACCCTATGATCAGAAAGATAATAAGTTTTTCATCATCATAACACTATATAATTTCTTGATATTGTTGGCTTCAATCTCTTTGGTAGCCACATATTTAAATGAGTGTGACACACCTATGTAAAAATAAAGAAGATACTAAAATAGAAGATACTAGAATAGTACCACGAACACTAGATGGTCCAGTTCTATGCTCCTCTAGAATATAATGGACTATATATAAATTTATTTTATAATGACCCAATACTCTACCTCACTTCCCTAATAATGAACGTTATACCCATGTTGAGAAGTATAATTTTTTTCCAATGCCTCGACCACCACCTAGGCTAGAGTAGCTTGTGTTATTCAAAATACATTCCTATAATGATCTTACAAACCATGATCTGAATAGTGGTGTAGGATTAGATCCCCTCTCGATAAGTTCTGAGGGAATGGTCCTACTGAAATTTTAGATATCATCCATAATGCTTCAAAAACTTCATTCTACTAGATCTTTTAAGCACATGGGAGTCATGTTTACCAGATTCTCGCCTTGATGACATATAACAATGATGATAGTAGAAGGTACCCAACTATTGTTTCCTCCATGAGCATAATCATAACAACTGTTTAACCTAAAATAATAATCATTGATATTTCATGTTGTAGAGGCTCTCTGGCTCACACTATCTATTACCCTTTAAATTCTCTATGTCATAAGGTCATGTTATACAATTTTCAAAATTTTAACCAACCTAAATACATTTTCCTATGACTGAATCTCATGTAGCCCCACATCCTTGAATCTCCTGGGTATGATAGTATTATCATCCACAACATTTAGACTGAACTACTAAATCTTGTTTAAATAGTTAGTGTATTCATTGACATACATGCATCCATACTAAATTATAATTATTTCTCTAACACTATGAACCCTCATAGTGTGAGGAATGAAATAGTTATAAATGATCATCAATAAGTATTTCTAGACTATGTATTTGTGATGACGATACTAGGTAATAATATGCCACCACCACTTTCTAGAATCACACTACATATACATAGCAAGATTGATTATTTAATCAACATGAATTCTCGTGACCCATCCAAGATGTTCCCATGTCCCGACACCCTATGACCATATCTAAATGGTTAATGGATGGATACTAGACCTGATAAGGCATATCACTAACAACGGAGGACTTATTATATATACATGTACACACACACAAATATTTAGACCTACAAAATACATAAATGTAAAAAAATCTTGCAAACATGCATGAATTGTCTCATACCATAACAAGTGTGGTACATGATGTAAATAAAGTAAACATGTCCAAATACATCCCAAAAACAATCAGAATGTATGACAATTCCAACTTGGAATTATGTACTTGGAATGTTGTTAAAAAATTATAGGAACACACCTCGATCTGTCTGGAATCAAAATGTTTCATAAATTCATGATCCACCTCAGACTCTATCAAAAGATTGATAATCTATACAAGACATGAAACATGTAGTCAAATCTCAAGCAGGGGAGAGTATAACGATACTCATTAGGACACCCTAAAATCCACAAATCATACCAAAAATAAAATAAAACATTTCTACACGGGTATATGTCTACAACACATATGTCCTGAATATCTCTATTTATAATAAATAGACACATAGTCTAGAGGTATATTGAAATCAAAGTAAGATGAACTAGGATTCTTCATTGAACGATATATGAGGCACATTTCTAGACAAAAAAACTCTTGATTCTAATAGCATTGATAGAATTCATCTAAGAGAAACTACCCTCCGGGTATCATGATGAGAATGAGGAAACTGATTTACTAGAGAGGATATGATATAAAATTGAGAATCCCTTCCATTAACCTGAGGTGATATGAACAAATAAATCTTGATCAACCTATAATGTATAGGTTCAACACACATGCAGTGTCTATCATGATGATACTAATAAATCCTCCTTTAAAACAATTATAAATAAGGGATCCCAATCCAGTCCTCTAGGAGGGATTCCAATGACTTTATCGAAGATTTTTTTTCTAAATAGATCATATTCCTAGGAGTATGAGGTGATTCCATATGAAATAATGTGGAATGGTTAATGGGAAGAATCCCAAACAAAGGTGGTCTAATACATATAGGAAAAGAGATCCAAGGCATATATAAAAGAGTACACAACATGTATTAGGGATCACAAGTTGTATACCTTAAACTAGGGTCTTACAAGGGTAAAAATACCATGTTATATAGTAGTGTTGATGGAGTAATGAATATTACATTCTTTTTTTAGGGTTCACATTTTCTTTCCATGTAACATAGGTCCCTCTCAGGTACTCTAGTTGTGTGCCAGTACACATCATCAGTTCTTGTACAAATGCCCATGTACTAATTGATAAGGGAGCCCATGTATGTGGTCCAGAAAATGTCATGTGGGGTAGTAAAAGGTGTGTATAACGCCAATTTCCTTTTCAAAATGTATATTTACTTCAAAATGTACACCAATATTCATCTATAAGATATAACACAATTTATAGTCAAGGACTACATGTTCTATGTATCATGTGCTAAATAAAACTCTTCTTATTCATATCACAAACACATACATCTTCTTCACCCTAAAATCTAACTCTAATCACACAAAAAAATCGTGGTTATGCCCTATATCTAACCTAACAGAACATTTTTCCAGAATCTAAAATTTAAATTAATTCAAGAAATAGATTCAGATCATATAGCTCCACATTCCCATGTCGTAATTGAATTTGGTTGTTTACAAATCGGGTTTTTTCATTCCCCAGTCACATCATCACACCTAATTTTTGACATACCATGTCTGGGTCTACAATCTCAGATAATTTCTATATGAAACGAGTTTACTATAATCGATTCATCAGTGACATTTTGAATCGTGGACCAAATGACAAATTCCCATGATGAAAAAATAATTTTGGGAGAAAAACAATGAATCGTACCAAATAGGACCAATACATGTACATGTTTGGTTATCGTTGATTCATGTACATTATAATGATAGAAGAACAAACAGACAATTAAACAACTCAAAAATTAATATCCCATTAAAATAATCACACACTAAATTATTATTGAACCATTGATCAATATGTTTATTTTTTAATGTTCATCATTGAAATATAGAATGTGGAATAATAAAGTTAAAAAACATGTCTAACCTCTATTTGTACTGATTTTTTATGATGATTTACATTTTTTTCACTTTTGTTTGTGAGACCATTTGAATCAGATGCACATCGATTATCGATCCACGATCTCGTTGATGTCCTCAAATAAGAATTTTCAAATTGTTATTCCTAGGAACTCGGATGTCTCATGGGTTATGCGGCTAAAAATAGTCATCAAACATAAAAATATATATAAGGATTTTTAAATCATTTCATCCACACAAAATGAAATAATTCTTTTTTGTTTAATTGTATTATTTATTTCCACGCTTTTGATGAATGTTTCAATGAAATGACCAATTAAGACTCATTTTAAGTATCCCCTAGGGTAAAAAATGAATTATACACTCAGTTGTGACCTTGGATTTCTGATTTACGGCCCTATTTAGATGTTATTCAAAAATTTTAGCAAAACATCATGCACATTCTATTTAATACATTTATTAAATTTCAGACATTAATTCTTGGAACACAGGACCTCAGAATCGCTTGACATCTCTATGACTAGTGTTGAAAACAATCCTTATAATATATAAAAATAATATAAAATATATATAAGACATTAAATTCTTCCTACATTTGTATTATGTCCTCTATAATACAAAACAAGTGATACTTGAAAGTATGTGGTTATTAGCATGAATTTGAGACACACACTCCCATGTTCTCTATTGTATATTCTTTTTCTTCCCTTATACATCCACTAAATGAATCAATAACCTACGAATGATCCTCTCATGTCGATCCCTAATATTGACTAGGAAGTCAACTATGGTCGCTAGATCGAGGATTCCAAGATTTCAGTAGAAAATTATATTTTAGGGTTCATGAATGTAACTCCTCATCTAAGGGACATGGAAGACCACACATAACATTCCAAATACTGAATTAGTTCTTTGTGGTATTCCATATGGCCAACATTTAATAGTATCTATAAAGGGACAATTATCCTCATAGATAACTTGTATCCCTAGTGAAATAGTTGTAATCTTCATTGTTGTGAACCGATTGGTGCACATGGTCACATTCCATAATGACTAAAAGAATTTTTTTAATGACATCATAAGACATTTGAAGGATGTGTTCATCCTTCTTCCTCTATTGGATGATCTACACCTTCTCTATTGTATCTCACATAAACTATTTCACATGACTACTGACTCTCCTATATATGATAAACAAAGTGGTGACCTATAGGGTTTCCCATAAACATCCTATAAAGGTTCCTTACTAATAGAGTATAGGAATCTATTTTTTATTACAAACTCCACTAGGGGTAGTTAATCCTACCTACTACATACAAAGTCAGTCATCAAATCTCACAACATGTCTGCTAGAATGATATTGGTCAGATTATTATTACATATAAAATTGAAATATAAGTTGAAATTAGTATATGATAATTCAATAAGTGGTACAAAAAATGAATGTAATGAGGCACATTAACTTTATCATGTTGTTTCATCTAATGATTTTATATAAATAATGAATAAAAGTTACCCCTTGTGTATCAATGAAGAACATGGAAGTTTGAATCTCAATAAGCTACCTATCCCCTTTCTAGATTTCATCTATCATCATTTCCTTGTTGTTCCATTTTTTGTAGTAAAAAACATCTTAATATATATTTTTATATTTTGAGAAATATTGTAATATTATTTCCATTTAGATCAATAATCTCTCTATTGACATAAAATACATATATTTTTTCATTGATTATTAGTGCAAGTATGAGGTGTATTTTGTATATCTAAACATTACTGTTATATTATTTCATGAATCTTTTTATTGTCTACTTTTTTTTGAAATTTGTTCAATTGTTCCACATGAACCCAAAAAAGGAAATCATTTCTAAAAAATTAAAAGATTTTGGTATTTTCTTTAGATTCCATTCACCCCATATTATAATCAATGTTCAAATTTTAAATTGCCCAATTTCTACTTAATTAAAAGAAATAAAAAAATTTCATGTACATTATATTATAACAATAGTGGAATTATAATTATTTGTTTCTATTTATATAATTACAAGTTAATTAATAAAATAGTTATTAATTTATATCCATATGAAAAAAAAATTTCAAAATATTAGTTAATATATAAAAATTACATAAATATATTTATGGTTCATTAATAATTAGAAGAAATTTATGTTAGTAGATTCAAAAAATTACATTTAGAGAATATATATTTTTAATAACATTTTATTTGAAAATAATTATGATCTTATAAAGAATAATGTTTTAGTAATGAATGAAATTAAAATATGCCATCAATTAATTTCAACTATAGGAAATTATACAATTTATTAAGTTGGGAGTGGTGTCTAAAAAAATTTGAAACAAAATACATTTCCATATTTTTCATAAAATGAAATAGAAATTCCATATAATAATAAATTACAATGATAAAATGATATCTAAAAATTTAAAATTTCATTGATTTCACTGAATATATTGAAAATTTATTTCCATAATATTTTCAAAAATAAGATTCTATAAAAAATAGTTTCATACGATAAGGATAAATTTCAATTGTTAATTTTTATGGTTATTCACAATATTTAAACACTTGGGGCCCCATAAATCCACATTTCTATGTATACAGTTGATATGATTTTAGTAACTATTAACATATTTAGTTAAATAAGATCTTTTATTGGGGAATGAAATCATAAATTTAATATAATATATGTTAATGATAATCAAACATCATGAAATTTTCTGAGTATTTATCTAATTTTTAACATTATATATTTTTATACATTTTTTCATTTTTCCTTTGAAGGAAAACATTTTATCTTTTTGATATAATTTTATGAATTATTGTATATGATTTTACGATGTCATGTATTTTATTTTTCCCCCTATGAAAATAGTTTAAATGGTTAAAAATTATGTATTATTGTTATAACCGAGTTTCATTCGACATTTTTAAGATGATATAATATCCCCAGATTTTTTTGATGTTTTTAAATATTATTGATGAATCATATATGATGGTATAAAATAACATCAGTCATTATTTTGAATATAATAAAATTATATCATTTGATAGAAAATTTTGAATTATGTTATACTAATTTGAAAGAATATATATTTTATATTACAACTCCGGGATATAATGAATATTGCTATATAATATTTCTAAAATTATGTCTATTTCAATCACATTGAGTACAGAACATCAAATGATATTTTGATAATATTTCCAATAACGTATTCAATTTGGATATTTTTTGGATTGAGTTGTTATATTGAACAATAATGAATATATTTTAAATATATTGATCAAAATTTTTCTTATAATGAACATGTATTATTATGATTTATAAAAATAAAATTGATAAAATATAAATACATTCTATCAAATAGAACATTTTTCATCGTTCTATTTTTTTTAAATACATAATCCTGGTAAAAATTCATGTATGATAGATACATGAACATAATATTTTGATAATTTTATTATAGTATAAGTGTTTTATGTAACATGAGTCTAGAGTGATTTGTGTATTCATATTATGAGTTAAATATTTTACTTTTTATGTTATATTGTTTATTATTTCACTTTTTATGAATTTATACTATAATATTTTCATTAAATTATCATGAAACCTCCATAAAAGGAATGTGCTATTATGAATTATTA
Source organism: Viscum album (assembly GCA_963277665.1). NCBI lineage: Eukaryota > Viridiplantae > Streptophyta > Magnoliopsida > Santalales > Viscaceae > Viscum > Viscum album. The sequence goes on from OY728146.1 coordinate 1,299,651,788, forward strand.
CAAAATGTAATAAATTTTTTGATGAATATAATTGAAATGGTATATTCAATATTACATTCATTAATATAAACTATTGTTTTTAGGAATATACATTAAAATGGTTAAAAAACATAGGATTGTATGTTAAGGATGAAACAATTGATACATAGGGTCCTGTATCTATTGATCTAAGAGGTACATGAAAACATACTAGGTAAAAAAAGAAATATGATATTTTCATATGTAATAATATTTGTGAATTAAACATTAATTTACTTTAAAGGGGTTTCTATGTTTGATGGCTTACCCGATACTGAAAAACGGGTTTCATTGAAATATTATGTTGCACACTAATAATATAATATTATTATTTTAAAAGGTGGTAATATCCTAGCCATTTTATTGGAGGGAATGAAAAAAACTAACTAAAATATTATTATACATGTTTATTAAACTTTTTTACATTTATCCAATAATGGATTGAGGCCTAACATGTGAATTAATCTAAGTTTAAGCATAAATACTCAAATATTCACTAACAGGTCGAATTACATTCTTATGATGGTGAACCCTATTTAAATTTATTTTTGGTCATTCTTATATCTTATTTTTGACAAAATAAAATTCTTCCTTAGATTCAGGACATCAAGATTTACTTTGGGTAAATTTCAGGTATTTTTCTGCTAAAGTTCATTTTTTAATGAATAGGGAAAAATTGTGTATTTTATTTAAAAAGTGCTTTTAATCGAATTTATTTATAGGGTTAGATTACATTTTTAATTTTTTGTAATGTGTAATTATAATATATTTTTACCAATTAATTCATTGGTGTTCATTGGAAGGTATTTCACTTTGAAACTGGACTTAATCAACTGTAAATCTTTTGATAGTTATTAATTCTTAAAAACAGGCTATTTTTTTTAAGAATGGGAATTAATTTTAAATTAATTAATGCCAGTTATATGTTTTGAATTTTATATTATAGGAATTATTTTTCAATTCAGAATATCAAATATTTCTTAGGCTTAATTTTTGGTAGTTTTCTGAAAAATATTAATTTTTTATGAATTGTGGAACCACTAAGTAGTAGTTAGAAACTGACATTTTCATTGAAATGAAATTTTACCACTTCTATGAATTGAATTTAGAAAATCCATAATACATGGTTGTTATTAGTTAGTAAAATTTGGTTCAATAAGAAGAAAATCAGTATTTCTGAATAGTAACTTTTGACTTTTTTTACCGCTGTTAATCGTAAATAGGATAATTCAAGGTAAAAAGTATATTATAATAAAGCAAAATTACCTTAACACTTTCCCAAACCTTATTGGTTGAGCCATTTACAACAATTATCATATTTGGGTCTATTTTTTGACCCCATTTAGCAACTTGTGAGTGATAATGACATTTTATATTAATTAATTTAATTTAAAGACAAAAATGGCATAAACAAATATCTTTTAGTAAATTAATTTTTAAATAGGGTAATATAAGATATATTTTCGACTGTAAATATTATTTTTAAATATATATATATTTAATACATCATGGAAATTTTTTTATAATTTTTAGACATCAAATATAATAAATTATTTATGACACAATAATGATGTAGTGTTTACCACATTAATAAATGATTTAAATAAATAAGATTATAATGATTAAAATATTATCCAAAACACTTAAAATTCCTATTTAATGATTTTATTTCGATTAAAGGTCATGTTAACTTCGTCATTAATGTTTTTTTGACATTTTTAACATGAAGATAATTTTATAATAAAATTATGTTTTCACGCATTCCAAAAGTGCCCCTCCTATACCATATAAAAGATGACCATTTATAACCAATTCCTCACACCTCTCAAGCACTTTGGCTCATCCAAAATCTTCCCAATTAAGCTCCATACATCTCTATACTACTACTGGAAGCCTTAACTTAGATATATTGTACTTAAAAAAGTCATGTTGGTTCAAACCAAAGGGAGTTACCCAAATTAAAGGAAACAATTTCTCTAAAATTGTTTTCTTTATTTTACTTCTCCAACCACTAAACAATGTTTGTTCATTTATTTTTTAATAAAACAAGTATCCTAAATATATTAGGATATTTTTATGTGATTTATTTGAAATACACTTACACACACTTCCATATAATGGGTAAATAACATAATGATTCTGTGGATGGAAAACAAACACCTCACGAAACGATGATTGTTCAATTATCTACTACCGCCTCCCAAGGTGGACATTAAGATTACACTTTATTTTTTTATGTTATATATTATGTTTTTGTTTTATTTATTATTATTTAATTTTTATTTAAAATAATACCTTTACACTTTCTAATATGTGTATACACGATAATTTAATCTGAGGAAGTGCGGACTACGGGCCCCTCAAGGTGATATGATTCATTTATGGCATACATGGAATGTATAAATGATTGAGTAAATGAAATTATGTGATATATATAACATATGTAATTATAAATAATAATAATATACCTATGTATTATTATGTTTTCATTACCTTAAATATAAAATATAAATGAATGTAGCCTTCATCCGTACGTACGACTTACCATATCCATGAACGGTGCATTTCATTTCATAACTCCAAATGATATAGAATAAAATAAATACATATACACTGAATATATATTATATATATGATATCTATATTATAAATATAATTCGGGATAAAATGAAATTTTGACCACATTGATATTTTGTAATTATAACAAGCTCATTTTTTACTAATGTTCCGAACATCAACCAAATGTCCGATATGAACTCAAATAATTAACTAATTGAAATTGAAAAGTAATAAGTGATAAAAAAGTAATAATAAAAATTAAAAATGTTCTCATGTAGAAATTAACATATTTTTATTATTCATGAAGAACACAGAACATACCAGTCATGTCAAACATAAGGTAAGGGATTTCTTATGTCACTTTTAATTCCGGGAGATTTCCATTGTTCTCCAATTATTTATTTCATATGGTTTATTTTGTACTACAATTTTACATATACTATCATGATTATTTTTATATTCATGTTATTATATGATTAATTTAGTGCTTATTAACTTTTGTTCATATGACTCGATTGAATTACAACGTGGTAAGGGATTTCTCATCTCACTTTTAATTTTGTGACATTTCCATTGTTCTCCACTTATTTATTTCATGTGGTGTATTTTGTACTTCAATTTGATATATACTATCTTGATTATTTTTATATTGATTGTATTATATGATTCATTTTGTGGTTATTATCTTTTTTTCATACGACATAATTGAGATACAACGTGGTAAGGGATTTTCATCTCACTTTTTATTCCCATGATATTAATGCTATAATTGCCACTATTTCCATTTTGTTCTTGATGTACTACCCATGATTTTATTATTTGTGTAATATAATCTTATTTATGGGTATTTAAATATTCAATGTATGATTCTTCTTTCATGAGTTGTATGTTTAAAAATTTACCAAATCTGTAAGGGAACCTTTCACCCACCTCTTTTTTAAAAGGCATTTTTTTGTTATGTCTTTTAATTTACATATTCTTTTGTTGGTATATGTTATTATATATCATTAATGATAAAAAATTTATTTCCATGTGTTGATAAACCCATTTTTCTATCATAAAATCATTTTATTAATTTTAAGGTGACGTAGTTAGACTATCGAATTTCTATAAGGGAACTTCTTTACCCAATTTCAATTCATTGGGTCAAACTTCTACCTCTTGAAAATGTCATGTTATGAATATGTGTGAATGTCCTCTGATTGTTTTATAATTAATATACACATATATTTGGGGTATTTATATTTTCACACATAATTATGTCATTGATTTATCTTTAATCTAAGGATATCGTCTATATAGGGGATTGTGTCTCAATTTACATTCTATCGAGGCTTCATTGTTTTTTATGCAAAAATTACCTCTTATATGTTTTTTATACTTTACTTTGGCATATTATATCAGGAATCCTTTTATTCTCATTATATTACAAATTTATGATTAAATGTTATTCCAGAACTATTTGTATTCAAGCATCTCTCATTTTGTTAAAAACTCTTTAACAAAAATATTGTTTTAACTGTTTTAAATATTTATTGTTTTAAAAATTTCTCATTAATTTCCATGTATTCAAAATGGTTTTGGGATTTATTTATATGAACATTAATGCTATAAAATGTTAATTCCTTTAAAATTTTCATTTAGGTATGGAACACTTTGATTCAAAAATCTTATTATTAAATGTTTTAAATGGTTATGAAAATGGTTTGATAAAGAACTGGTTATTTCAATCTCATGATATATTATTATTATAATGTGGAAATGTTACCCTTGCATTAGGTTGGTGTTATGTGTTATGATTACGTTATGGTTCTTGGGCATTGAATATGTATACGGTTGGTTCTTTGATAAACCTAGGGTGGGTGAGCCCGAGATAGATCTCCAATGCATTGGGTAATGAGACAGAGTTAGAAGTTAGTGTTTCTCCTATTAGATTTATGGAATATACTGTGATTGGTATTCCAAATGTGACTAACTATGTAGTTGTGATAACTACAATGAATGTATGTTATGAATAACAAAGTTACCATTATGTTATATGATTTTTTTGTGTTATTCACAAATCTTACGATTTCGTAAGGTATGTTATGAATAAAAAGTATTGGTTTCATTGATTTGTATTTATTGATGGGTTAATATTTCATTTCCTTATTTTATAACCCTTACTGATATTTTTTTACTCATCCCATGAATTTAAAATGTTTTCCACATGACTTAAAGATGAATAGTGTCAAGTATGGGATTAATGAAAAGTCATCATGTCTAAAACATAGAACTAGACATGTTTATTTTTAATAGTTTTATATTATGGAAAATAGATACTAAGTAGTAGTGTCTACAAGTAATATTCACTTTTTTATGTAATAGTTATGTCCTTATTCTCTAAAACATTAAACCTAAAAATATACTCAATGTGAATTATTCATTTAGTTCAATATTATGTAGTGTTTGAAGGTCAGGACCTTACAGTTGCTATCAGAGGTTGGTTTAAATAAATTTAGAGCTTGTGGTATTCTTTAAGCATAGGTGACATAACCTTAATGATTAGGATTTTAGAAAGATTCATAATTTTATTTAATAAAGTGAATGAATTTAAGATAACTAGAATAAGTATAAACTAGTATTTACCATCCTCATAAGATATTATAATATTATTTTATTAATATAATAAAACTTATCTTTTTGATTTTAGTAAATGGCTAGATCTAGCAGGAACCAATGATACTGTGGATGTGAAGAAAACAGTGATGGTTTTCGGAATGAACAACTGAATAAAAAGGGAGCACCAATGAGAAATCTTGTCGTTATTATCAACAAAATATATGGATTCATGATTGATAACCTGAACCTTGGTGATTTTTAGAAGCCATCTTATATGCGAGAAACAAATCACTATTGAAGTTCACGTAATAATTATAATTGTAAGTATGTTAAAAAACCTATGTGTCAAGGATATTGAATGAAACACCTAGTAAAATACATCAAAGGGGTGGGAAGATGATATAGATGAAGGAATGAAGGTTACAAAGCAATAAACTGACATAGAAAAAGGAAGCATCTGGTTGACTTTATGAAAGGGAAAGAAGATCTTATTGAGGGATCAATTGAATGATTTAAAAGTGGTGTGCATGGTCATTATACAAACAAATGTCGAATGAAGATGTTTCAGGAATGGGATCACCATGATCATACAAATATATGTTTACCAAAACCTAATGGCATTCCAATTGAGGATGAAGAAACTGACAATGACCAATGAAAGGTACGAATTATTTCTTAACATATGTTTTGATATTATTTAATCTAATGATATGATTCATGATTTTGATCGTAGGAAGGAAGTGTTTTAGAATAAGTTGAAATGGAATAGATAATAGATCCTGAAGAAAGTTTAATGAGTATGAAGTCTACATATAATGGATTCAAGTGTAATGAAAGATTTTAGGATGATGAAATACTTAAATGTATTATGGATCTTTTGATGATGGGATTACATTAGAAGACTTTTTATTGTATGTGTAACCCTAAAGTTTGAAATATGAAATTTTATTTTAGAAATAATTATCCTTTGTTTTGTAGATAATGTTATAATGAACCATTTGGGTTTATATGATCCTTGAATTTGAGGAAATTACATGTTAATACTTTTTGGGATTTTAAATGAATATTATAAGAAAACTTTTGTGGATAAAATATGTTATGGTTTTTTTTGATTAATTTATCTCTTTTAGGGAATGTTTTGAAATTATATAGTTTCTAAAAAATGTCAACACGCAGACTGCGTGACAACCCGTCACGTTGGACAAAGATGCGGGAATCGAACCCACAACCAAAGTGCAATTGGGATTTATTTCCTACAATTAGACTACGTGAATTCCCTGGTTATTATGACTAATTATTTATAGTTAGATGATTTTATGGATCAGTAATAAGTTGATTTTGGGTTATCTATTAAAATTATTAACCTAACATGGAGAATATGTTATTAGGTTAATTACTTTTCAATATAAGACATTTACAGTAACTGATGTAATTTGGAGGTAAATTTTATGTTTTATATTAGAAGACTATGTGATTAAATCCTTCTGAGATTTGGGTTTCAATCATAGTTTAGATTACATTGAATAATTTTGGTGACAATTGTTTATTGAATGGCCTTTGTTGATATTTGGTTTTGTTTGACAATGCATAGAGATTAAGAGTAGTTTTTGTTCCTGTAAAAGTTTTTCCTTTTGGGTATTATATAATCTCTCAATAACCATTTGTGTTTTAGTTGATATATAGTTTGTTTGTGGATTATGTGATTCTATATAAGATGATTCTTTTGATTTTGAAGTGACCAATTCTTTTTGAATTCTCATTTCATGGAGAGATGATTAGTTTTTAGTAGAAACTTATTTCATGATGAAACACTACTTGAATGTAATAATATTTCATTATGTAATTATTCTATATAGTAAAATAATTTCTAAAAATTGTGAAAAGGAACATAAAACAAAAAAAATGTTGTTTTACGTTTCGTACTAAGTAATCAATGACTGTTTAACCCATCACAAGTTTGTGATTTTCTGGGTGTTAACTTTCTCCTAATAATGATTTCTATCACTCTTCATCAGTACTTGACACTTTTTTTTCTTCCATATCCATGTTTTCCCTACATGGAATCATAATATGGGTTATCGTGGGTATCCTTTTTATTTCTTTTTATTTCTTTTAAAGTGATAGTTTTATTTACTAGTTTTCCGATGTGGGACTTTAAATGATGTTTCCGAGCCCAAATTTAAAATTGCGAGGACGCAATTCCCAATCTGGGGAAGGATGTAAAATATCATAAAAATAAATAAATTTGATATTTTCATATTTATTAACATTTGTGAAATAAATATTAATTTTACTTTAAAGGGATTTTATGTTCAATGGCTTACCCAATACGCAACAACAACTTTCTTTAAAATCATACATTTCACACTAATAATATAATATTATTATTTTAAATGGTAGTTAACTCCTAGACATTGTATTTTTATGAAATGAACAAAACTAACTAAAATATGATTATATATGTTTATTAATTTTTTTTACATTTATCCATTAAATGATTGATGCCTAAAATGCGGATGAATCTAATTTTAAGCATAAATACTCTAATATTCACTAAAAAGTCGATTTACATTCATTTGATTGTGAAACCTCATTAAATTAATTTTTGGTAATTTTTATACATTATTTTTGACAAATTAAAAATCATTTTTAGATTCGGGACAACAAAATTTACTTTGGGTAAATTTTTGGTATTTTTTGGTAATGTTCATTTTTTAATGAATAGTGAAAAATAATGTATTTTATTTCAAATGTTCATTTTAATCTAATTTATTTATAGGGATAGATTATATTTTTACTTGTTTTTTATGTTAAATTAGAATATATTTTTACCATTTAATTAAATTTTGGTCATTGGAAGAAATTTCACATTGAAACTGGACTTAATCAACTGTCAATATTTTGATAGTTATTAATTTTTAAAAACAAACTATTTGTTTTAACAACGATAATTACTTTTAAATTAATTAATCCCACCTCTATGTTTTGAATTTGGTATAATAGACATAATTTTTTAATTCATAATATCAAATATTATTTAGGATGAAATTTTTGTAGTTTTCTTAAAAACATTAATTTTTGATAAATAATGAAACCACTAAGTAGTGGTTAAAAACTAACATTTTCATTTAAAGGAAATTTTACCACTTTTGTGAATTTAATTTCAAAAATATGACATACATGGTTGTTATTAGTAAGTAAAATTTGGTTCAAAAAGATGAAAATAATTATTGGTGAATAGTAACTTTTGACTATTTTTTACCGCGGTTAATGGTGAATAGGGTAATTCAAGGTAATAAGAATATTATAATAATTCCAAATTTCCTTAACACCAATACATAACTTATTGGATAAGTCATTTAAGACCATGAGCATCTTTTTTGTCAATTTTGGGACCCCATTGAGAAACTTGGGTGTGATAATGACACTTTAGATAAATTAATTTAATGTAAAGACAAAAATGACAGAAACAAATATCTTTTAGTAAATTAATTTTTAAATTGGGTTATATAATCTATCTTTTCGACTATGAAAATTATATAGAAATTTAAAAAATTTCCTACATCATGGTAATTTTTTTATAATTTTTAGACATCAATGAAAATAAAATATTTATGACACAATAATGATGTAGTGTTTATCTCATTAATAAATGATTAAAATATATATGATTATAATGGTTAAAATATTATCCAAAACATGTCCCATACCTATTGGATGATTTTATTTAGATTATTATTCATCTTATATTTGACATTAATTTTCTTTGGACCTTTTTAAACCGATGATAAGTTTATAATAAAATAATGTTTTCAAACTTTCCAAAAGAGCTCCTCATCTCCCTTATAGAAGGGGACCATTTATAACCAATTCCTCAAACCTCTCAAGACTTTTGTCTCGTCCAACCCCTATGAAATTAATCTCCCTACATCTCTCTCCTCCTTCTAGAAGTCTTAACATAGGAATAAGGTACTTCAATAAGTCCGTTTGGTTCAAACCAAATGGAGTTCCCCAAATTAAAGGTAACCGTTTCTCTTAAATTGTTTTCTTTATTTTACTTCTCAAAACCCTAAACCATTTTTGTTCCTTTATTTTATAACAAAAAATTTATCCTAAATATAATAGAATGTTTTTATGAGAAGGGTTCGAACTACACTTACACACACTTCCATCTAATGGGTAAAGAATATAATGTTTCTGTGGATGGAAAACAAACGCCTCACGAAACGATGATTATTCAATTATCTCCTACTACCTCTCAAGGTGGTCATTATGATGTCACTATATTTATATATGATATTTATTATGTTTATTTTTCTTTATTCTTATGATATTTTTATTTACAAACATAGCTTTATTCTTTCCAATATGTGTAAACAAAATAATTTCATTTTAGGAAGTCCGGACTACCACCCCCTCAAGGTGATATGATTTGATTATGGCATATATGGAACGTATATAGGATTGAGTTAATGAAATTATACTGTAATAATAATATACCTATTTATTATTATGTTATAATTCCCTTAAATATAAAATAGTAATGAAAGTAGTGTTCATGCGTACATACGACTTACCATCTCCATGAACGGTGTCTTTAATTTCATAACACCAAATGATATGGAATATTATAAATACATATTAACTAAATATATATGATATATATGATTTTATTATCATTAATATAATTCATGATATAATGAAATTTTTACCGCATGGACACTTTGTAATTATAAATAGTTCATTTTTGACTAATGTTCCAAACATCGACCAAATGTCTCATATGAACTCAAATAATTGACGAATTGTTATTGTAAAGTAATAAGTGATAAAAATAAGTAATAATAAACATTAAAAAAATTTGGTAGAAATTACCTTATGTTTATTATTCAGGAAGAACAAGGAACATACCAGTCAAGTCAGACACAAGGTAAGGGATTTCTTATCTCACATTTAATTCTGTGAGATTTCCATTGTTCGCCACTTATTTATTGCATGTGGTGTATTTTGTACTGCTATTTCATATATACTATCATTATTATTTTTATATTCATGGTATTTTGTGATTAATTTTGTGGTTATTAATTTTTGTTCATATGACTCGATTGAATTACAACGTGGTTAGTGATTTCTCATCTCACCTTTAATTCTGTGACAATTCAATTGTTCACCACTTATTTATTTAATGCGGTGTATTGTGTACTTACATTTGATATATAATATCCAGATTATTTTTATGTTCATGGTATTTTGTGATTAATTTGGTGTTTATTAACTTTTTTTCATATGACTCAATTGAATTACAATGTGGTAAGGGATTTCAATCTCACTTTTTAATCCCGTGAGATTATTGCTTTAATTGCCACCATTTCCATTTTGTGGTAGATGTACATCCCATGATTGTATTATTTTTTTAATATAAAATAATTAATGGGTATTTAAAACTTCAATGTATGATCCTTCTTTCATGAGTTGTATGCTTCATAAGTTACCAAATCTGTATGGGTACATTTCACCCACCTCTTTTCCAAAAGACTTTTATTTGTTATGTCTTTTAATTTACATATTCTTATGTTGGGATATGTTATTATATATCCTTATTGATGTAAATATTAGTCCATCTAATGATATACCCTTTTTTATTTCATCAACTCAATTTATGAATTTCAATGTGACGTCGTTAGGCTGTCAAATTTCTATAAGGGGGCTTCTTTAATCAATTTCAATTCATTGGGTTAAACTTCTACTTATTGAAAATTTCATGCTATGAATATGTGTGAATGACCTATAATTTTTTTATACATTATATACACTTATATCTGGTGTATTTATAATTTTCATACATAATTATTTCATTGATTTATCCTTAATCTAAGGATACCATCTATATAAGGGATTGCCTCTCAATTTACATTCCATTGAGGCTTCATAGTTTTTATGAACCAATTTACTCTTATATGGTGTACATACAGTTCTTTGGCATATTATATCTTGAATACTATTATTCTCATGATATTTTAATGTTATGATTAAATTTTATTCTTCAACAATTTGTATTCGATCATCTCTTAATTTTTTAAAACTATTTAATTAAAATATCATTTTAATTTTTTAAAAAATTTATTCTTCTAAATATTTCTCATTTATGTCCATGATTTCAAAATGGTATTGGGATTTCTTTATGTGGAAATTAATTTTTTAAAATTATAATTCCTTTAAATGTTTCAAAGTAGAATGGTACACTGTGATTCAAAAATATCTTTATTTAATGTTTTAAATGCTTAAGAAAATTGTTTGATAAAGCGCTGTTTATTTCAGTATCTTAATATATTGTGATTGGAATGTGGAAATTTAATCTTTACATTATGTTTGGGTTATGTGTTATGATTAAATTATGGTTCTTGGGCATTTTTTATGTATACGGGTGGTTCTGTGATAAACCTAGGGCGGGTGAGCCCGAGATAGCTCTCCAATGCATAGGGTAACGAGATGAAGGTAAACATTAATGTTTCTCATAAGATATATAGGTAATCTACTATGATGGGTATTCCGAATATGACACCCTATGTTTCTATGATAGGTAAAATTTAAGTATGTTATGAATGTCATATGTTACCTTTATGATTTATGATTTATGTGTTTTATTCATAAATATTATGATTTTGTAAGGTATGTTATCAAGGAAAAGTAATGGTTTCATTGATTTGTATATATTGGTGGGTTAATGTTTAAATTATTTATTTTATAACCCATAATGAGATTTTTATGACAATCCCATGTATTTGAAATGTTTTCCACATGACTTAAAGATGAATAGGGTCAAGGATGGGATGAAGGAATAGTCAAGATGTCGAAAACATGGAAGTAGACATGTTTCTTTTTAAGAGTATTTATTTTACGAAAAATGGATACTGAGTAGTAGTGTCTACATATATTATTCAAGTTGTTATGTAATATATATGGCCAAATTCTCTAAAACTCTAAACCTAAAAAAATCCTCATTGTGAATTATTCATTTATTTTAATATTATATAATTTTTTGAGGTCGAGACCTTAGATACTTATATATAACAGATTATAATAAATTAAAAAATGTGATTATATAAATAAATTCAACATTTGAGAAGTTATAAAGTAGTACAGAATAGCTGGTTTTTTTGATATAAAATATATAATAATCATTTTTCCATATCATATATGCTTTAAAATTTTAATTTTTTTTATTCTTTATACAAAATAATCATTATTATTATTAGTATCGATAATTGTTTTAATGTTTTAATTGACACCCACTTTACATATCCATTTATTTTGGACTAATAATTAATATCTATGTGGATTAAAAAAATTAGAACCCTATTTTATGCTCACTATTTAATTTTTTTTATTATATTATGACCTAAAATAGAATAATGGAAACATTAATAATGGATATCCATGAAATAAAACCTGTTTTGATACCATCATGGTCCAAATAAATAAAGTGTTTTAATTATTTATATTAAATTAATTAATGTATAAAAATTGGACTATTTTGATGAAATATTATAAATTTCCTAATGGAGAACCCATTTTAAATAATGTGTTTAATGATTCCAATAATGTGTCTAATAATAAATTCATAATTTTAATTAATTTTTTATATAAAATTATTTTAATTCATATTTTATAATGATGAAATAATTATAATATTTTGTAGTACATGGTAGGATACTGATCAATGAATAGAAATGTTTAATAGAGATAAGCATGCAATATTTAGTAAATAATATAAAAAAATTAATGTGATGGATCATGTTAACATTGAACATATGTAGAGTGGGTATGTAGTGATTATAAATGAGATGTACATACATAGCTATAAAATGGTAAAAAATAAATTTTCATTAAATGAAACCAAATAATCATATACAAATAGTAGAGTTAAAAAATGATGAAATTGAATAGGGGGAACATTAATAAATATTATTATTATGCATTTGTTAAATCAATTAATTAGTATAAAATATAAAAAATTTCATTAAAATAATTGAATTATGATAAACGTAATTTATGTTCAAAAAATCAAATTAATATTTATTTTACCAAATCTATTAACAGTATAAACATAGAAAATATACTTATGAAATAATAACCAAACTCAATAAAAGAATAAATGAAATCTACTATAAGATGAAAATATAAATTAAAAAATTATGGATATTCATAAATTAAAAATCATTAAAAAATATTCAATTTTATGAATCAATTTCGTTATTTAGGGAAAAATCATTGAAACAAGATGTTTTAATTTAAAAAACATAAAAAATAAATGATTAATAATATATACATGAAATAAAAAAGTTGTTATATTTCAAAATATTTAATATTTAATCGGTGAAACAATATATTCTATAACATATTAGGATATATTAATATAAATTTATGATAAATTTCACATTATTCAATATTTTCATTATATTCGAATACCTATAATGGAAAAAATGATTTATTTGTTGATGAATTTGATAAAAAAAATATCCTAAAAATCAAAATGAACAATATTAAATTACTATATTTTATATAAAATAAAATAAAGATAATTTTATTATTACAATATGTAATATGTAAGGAAATTAAATATTTTGATAAACATGGAATAATCTATTGATATCAATGTTGTTCAGTCAAACTTAATATATGTAAAAAAAATTAGACATATATTTTATTTACAAAAACATACATAAAAAGATATATCCTTCAAATTCCATGGTCTATATAAATAATTTCATATGAATTATTTGTTATAATCTATAATGGAAATAATTACGATAAATATTATAATTTTATTTCTATCAAAAATAAATAAATGTTAATCCATTTTTTATATTTTAATATATTAATTTAATTAAAATTATGCTTCTGCCCATATTCTGTTGTTATGAATAAAATTTAATGCATTAGTGTTATAATTTTTAAATCAAATATTGACTGTAATATTATTAAAAACAATTATCAATAAGATATAATGTAATAAACTCCTATTATTTATAGAATATTCATGTGTACTCTAACATCATGTACATGTCTAATGGAATAAACCAATTTTTGGTTTTAGTAAACTATAATGATGTTCCTAAGATTCCAAAGAGTTCTCAGTCATACCAATGGCTTATTGGAATATTTTATTGATATTTTCCATTTAAAAAACCACAACCACCTAAAATAAAATATGAAGATTCGAAACAAGTAATATGATCTACGATGTATAAAAAATAAAAAAATGAATACAAAACAATTAAAATATTTTAGTGGAAAACAAAAGATTGAAAAATATATACCCTGATATACTAAAGAATATCCCAATTTAGATACACCAATAAGTAATCACCCCAAACCATCCCTAAGAAAACTATAATAACCATCCACTTTACTGGTAAGATTTCATCTTGATACTCTACTAGTGAAATAAGAGACCATTCATTTAACTATTCCATGAATAAAAAAATATACACATAAATGTTAAAATGTTCATGGGGTAGTAAAATTACATCCAATATATTTCACAAGATATTTCCTAAATGACCCTAGTGGGACAAGAACACATTTTCCAATACTTGAATATATAATTAATACCAACATAGAAAAATAAAAACAGTTCAAAAAGTTAATGAAATTTAAATTACAAGAGGATATATATATCTACTAATTAAACATGGAATATCCAACAAAAAACTTTGACAAATTAATAGATAAATTTCAAAATAATGTCTTATATTTATTAGTTGATACACTTCATGCCCATAATTCTACAGTAATTGAATATTACATAGTTTTTTCCTTTATGGTACCTTCTTGTCCTTCCATATTGGTAAGTACACATCTAATGTTATAATCACCACAAATAACCCACACATACTATTTTATCACCCCAATTCACTTCATAGATAAAAATGTTCATTTTATATAAACTAATATAATACCCTACATATTTAATATCAAATTCAAAATATAAAACATAAAGAAATAGATTTTATACATACCATTCAAAAATGAGAATTATACATAAGTAAGAAGAGGGTAAATATTGTTCAAATCATCATTAGTATAATTTAAAATTGACTATAATAAAAATTTCCAAAATAAATCTGTAAATTATCATAATGAGTTTATAAAATATAGATTCATCAAATAATAAAAATGGTGATGAAATCATGGAGTAAAAAATTAATCTTATATAGTTATTATTGAAATAACATTTAGTTAATATATCAATTAAAATTCAATGAAAAAAATAAAATATATATATATATAATTATAATTTCTCATATAATGTTTTTAATGGAAGGATATGAATATATTTACTTATAACGATAGATAACAGATAATTATGGTTGATCCTACAGATCCAGTGGACATAAGTCCATTGAAAAACATGTGTGAGGGGGTGGAATGTTTTGAAAATAGATGATATGATTCCTTTGGATTGGGATAATAGTCTAATGGATGTATAATGATATATTTTAGGAACAAAATATGATTAAAATCCAATTCATATATGTTATCCAGACACTTATCATAATTATGTATGTGACTGATACAAGAAGTATCCTAGGGGATGCATGATTTTTTTAAAAATATTTGATAACTATTCAATGATTCTATCACAAAACTAACAAATCATGTTATATTTGTAATGGGGTTTGAAGGATAAGTTCCAATAGTGTTCCTACCAAATGACTCATATATCCCCATATTTAATTTTAGGGTGATATTTCATGGATTCCCTAAACTATTTCTCAAACTGTGTACCTAGAGAAGAACTTTTAAAACACACCAAATCTATATAAAATATATTGAACAGGTCCCAAAAATTATATAATAAGAATTTAAATAAAAATGATTGTTATTACCTCAAACTGGTGGTGTATCATTATCATTACCATTAGACTTTTCATCCACATTCAACAAAAATATATCATTTCTTTTAATTTTTTTGTCGTTGTTAAATTATTTATTTTAAGTGACCCTAGGTCTCTACATGAATTTCATTATCCTTCCATAAAACTAAATCCAATAAAATATATTTTACACGAAATAAATTAAACATTCACTCCATTATACTAATAAACATGTGAATAAATTTGGAATCTAATATAAGATTATTATGATCCCAACAAATCACATGGTAAGCAGGGCGGTGGTATTTCCTCAATAGAAACACATAAACTAAATTATTAGTCAAAGTAAATTGTTTATATAAACAAGAATATAAAATAAATATAACCAATTTTTTATGTATTTGAAATGATCAAATATTTTTAAGGATAAAATTCCTTTACAACATAATATTGGAATCCTCAGATATAGAGAGACATTATTGTGTGTAGGATCTCTGAAAAAACAGATAAAGGAAATATCAATGATATGTATAATATTTAAAATTTATTTTTGTAAATCACTTAAATCCTAATAATTATATCATGAATGAGTATTTTCACCAATAATATTGTTTATCCAGTCTCTACATAACAAAGTGGAGATCGACATTGAAAGAATGATAATGCCTCAAAAAGTGCGATCTATTTTGTGGCTCAAAAAAAATAACTATACTAATAAATCATTAAGAAAAATGATCCTCCTCTGAGAAAAAAATAAATATTTAAATCTCACAAAATTTATTTTAGGGATTGAATCATTTTTTCTGAATGAAAATCAATTTATAGAGGATATGACATGGTAATGATCAATTATTAATTCAATTATTTTTATATCATATCGATATCTAATATTTAATTATATGATCACCATAAAATATGATAGAAACAAGTATTCCATGTTATTTTATAACTTCCTATATGTAGTCATTTTTTATGTAATTACTATGTGATATACTAGAAGTATAAAGATGTGGGATGATCTTTTGTGTTACTATAAAATCACCCAGGATGAATCATTGTATTGAATAAATCTTTCCAAACTCACGATAATGTTGATATATATCTTATGACATTTCCATATGGTATTGGTTTAGATTGAAAAATTACAAATATTTTTCTCTAATTTTTAATGTACTTATATATTAGTAGTTTCACTTCAATATAAACCACACTTCATTTCATATAAAACAATAATATTTTTTCATTATAGATAAGTACGCAATTTTTTCAAATTGTTGAATTTCCCACATATAATTTAGAGTTTTAGAAATAATTTATTCATTAATAGAATATTAAATAACTATCAAATACCAAAAAAAGAAACATTGATTTTCCATTTTCTTCCCATAAATTAAGAGTATCCTAGACATTGGGTTACAAAATAATTAAAAGGTAATTGAGATTTAATCATTGATCATCTAGTGCTTACTTAATTTTATTATATAAGGGTTCAAAAAAATATAATTGTGACAAAATTATAAATATTGAAATCATTACCAATATTTGTTATTAAATCATAATTTTACACTAATAATGTTCTTCTATAGAAAATGGATTATATTACATTTTAATTACAACCACATCCATAGAATTCCATTTTCACAAGGTGTAAACTAACTCTAAGTAGAAAATTTATAGAAATTTAATATGTCACTATTTTCTTCGGTACAAATCAATTTGTGAATTTACATGTTCCAGGATTTTATATTCCGTGATGATTTTGTACTATCATCTAATGATGATAATGATGCAATGTTTTCACATCTGTAAAAATGGTACAAAAATACATTTCAAATTTTAGTTATTTGATATCATTATTTTTAAAATTTCATGATACATAATATACAATAATTTCACTGTCTATAATAATTCAATCATGCCCTGATCTAGAAGCATAAAAACAACCCTCATAACCATTCCCAGGTTATGGAAAAAATTTATATGTTCTGATGTGATCCTATTATTGAAAACTAAAATGATATATAACCATTATCCAAAATATGTAATAGAGTTCCATTTATCTTGATCATTGTCATAGTAGATACAAAACATTATGATTCCAAAAATATGTGATGTTTGTGAACTCTTATGCTCAAAAGTGGTGTATCCATAATACGTTATTTTGATTTTTATAGGAGATGAAAATTTATATCTTTTTTGGACACACTAAAATTAATTTCATTGGAATAAAAATTTCATGAATCAATCATCATTCATCCATAACTAAGGATTATAATGTTTTCCAAAATTATAGTCCTATCTAAAATGTATAACCTGTGATTAAATAGTATCCCATTTTCATTTCAATGATGAGAGAAAAATAAAAAATGTATAACATAATGAAATATTATATGTTATGTTAAACATAAAAATTAACCAATTCCATGGAAACCACTAGTGTATTTTTCAGACCAAATGGGATGAATAGAAACTCATTAAGTTTGTACAATATCTAGAAATATCCACATTCCTAACCCTAGTTTGTTGATTCAATGTTTGTATATCAATATTAGAGATCAATCTGTCAAAATTCAATTGATCTAAAAAAAGGAAAATTGAAGAATATGATATCTATTCTTATTTATATCACAATACATTTTACCATAATCAATATTGTTTGATGAAAAATTATTTTTTGTAAAGACCAATAATTTCCATGTATTTTTTTTAATTGTATTGGAATTTTATGAGTCCTTGAAAATTGACGGAGCAAAATTCCAAGGGCTGGTTTTCCTAGAATTAACTTCTGAACATTTTTTAGGTACGTTTAGTAAACGTGAAAATATGTTTTTGGTAACATTTGAACCGGTGCTCGGAATTGAAATTTGAGGACACCATTGAACTCACGATGCCAATATTATCTTAAGAAGACTTTTACCTTGACGATTGTTGGTCGAGGGTGAATCATAGTTTTTGTTTTTTTGATGGAAGAATAAAATCAAATAATTTTTTTACATTTTTATTTGTTGAAACCTCCCATGTGGATGTTATAAAGTTGGGGACCACCTGAACTAAAACCTCCCACTTGTATGTTTTTGAGTTGAGGACCACCGATCCTAAAACTCCCATTTTGAACTTCTAGTGTAGGGGACCTCACGAACCCTATTAATGGGAAAAACCCCTTGAACCCCCTCATTAATGAAGACTTAAGTCGTGGACTCCCTCTAACCTTAATTATGCCAACACTTTTCATTTAATTGACTCGATTAATTGAGCCAATTAATTATTCCAACATGACAACATAATTAATATACCCAATTTAAATTATATTTGCACATCATTCTTTAGGGAGGATTTGATGGGCGAAGGAGAAGGGGAGATCATGGAGAAATTATCCTACACAATGAACAACCTACATTGAAGAAAGATTACACAATGAACTGATGAACAACACCAGAACCGGAGGCATGTGGCGGATGCGAAAAACATTGACACCATCAAATTATTCATCACGCCAACATTAACGTACCCTCGAGGTAGGGTGGTTGTTTTAATTTTCCCCCATACCCATTCATGTGAATTATTTGTAATGAAGAATACATTATAGCCGCTTGTTACCACTCTAATGCGGAGAGAGATGACCAAACAAAAACAGCCCCGATCTCTCCACAAACCTTGTGATTAATTGTTCTGTTCTTCACAATGGAGGAAGGCGACAACCAACACCGGTGGGGCATGAGAATAGTGGATGGAACCACTGCTGACCATGATGAAGGCTTCTGCACAACCATGCTGCCCGACGGAAGAGAGGTGCGTCTTCTGCTGCAATAGTGAAGGGAGGACGCCCAAGCTGAGTTGGCCGCTGGTGAAGGTGCAACATGTGACAGAGCCACACGGAGAGGACAGCTGGCCATTCGGCCAGCTAGGGAGGACCGCTACACTACGGACCTCACACCACCCCAAGGCTCTTCCCTCACACTGCCACATGTCCCTCGCTCCTCCCTGCGGCCTTCTCCATGCTCCTTGGCCCTCATGCTACCCGCGGCCGCTAAGCTGGGCCACCTCATGTGGTCTGGGCCGGACCCAGCGGGCCTTCTCAGACCGGACCTAGACCAGCTTCAACCCATTTACTCCATTTTGGCCATAACATTGGCACAGAGTGTTCGTTTGATGAACCGTCTCTAGAGATTGAATCCTTTGAGCGAGATGGTCGCTTTGGTATAGACCACTGGATATTTTGATAATGTTAGAGAATGGTCGGGTTGGATCGGGCACGAATCCAATCGGGACCTCAGGAGTAAAAGGCTAATAACATACAGTCTGAGAGTCTATTTGAAACACTGTCTATTGGGTTGAGAAAACTATGATGTGGCAGTACATTGGGATTTGTCTTCTTGGACTTCATGGAAGTTGGAGTATCGAACAGTGGTATGGGTAGAAGACCCTCCAGTAGACGAGAAAGTTTAGTGCTGGAATATTGGAGCTGGCAGAGACGATATACTAGGATCTTGTGTAGGTTTAACGACGTACTGATGATGTACTAGGATCTTGTGTGGTTCTAACGATGTTTTGATGATGTATTAGGATCATATGTGGGTCTCAAGAAGTACTGACTATGTACTAGGATCCGGTGTGGGTATGATGATGTACTGCTAATGTACTAGGTTCTTGGGTGGGTTTAACAACGTAATGACGATGTATTAGGATCTTGTGTGGTTCTGAAAATGTATTGATGATGTACAAGGATCCTATATGGGTCTGAAAATGTAATGAAGAAGTACTAGGATCATGTGTGGGTCCAGCAACGTACTGAAAATGTAGTAGGATCATGTGTGGGTTTGAAGACGTACTGGCGATTTACTGGAATACTGTGCGGGTTTGACAACAAATTGACGATCTATTAGGATCATGCATGGGTCTGATGACATACTGATGATGTACTAGGATGTTTCGTGAGTCTGAATACATATTGATGATGTATTAAGATATTTTGTGGGTTTGAGGACCTACTGATGATGTCTTAGATTCCGATGTGGGTCTGACGATGTACTAGGATCCTGTGTCGGTTTGATGATGTACTACAATCTTTTGTGGGTCAGATAATAAATTCGGATCATTTGTGGGTCTACCTATTAACAGAGTATGATGATTCAGTAGTTACATCTAATCCTCTTTACTATTGTACCAGTGATATAACTTGTGTGAGATGAGTCTATACATGTGTGGTAAATTACATTGTGGTAATACCTTGGTGGTATTATTCTATGTAGCATACCTCTGTGGTACTTACCTTCAGGGTACATTTTCCTTTTTGAAACAGTTATGGTTGGGCTATTGAGTTGGACTCTGTGTTTCCTTATGATTAAATGGGCATACTTGATAACTTTGTTATATGAATGGTCATATTCCTAATTAGGGTTTTCAGTTGATTTCATGCTATGAGGTTTATCCTGTCTGGATTTAGTGAGACCATAAGGGTTTCAGGGTCCCTACCGAGTATTTTTATACTCACCCCTTCATGGTATATGCTTCCACCTTATTGTGTTTGGTGCATACGATGGACAATGCTGACAGAGGATGGGTGTACCAAGACAGGACGATGCCCGAAGGTGGACCATACGGTGTGTCGGTACACAGGGGAGACGAGAAGACAGGGACTACTGTTGATGTGATCTATACTCACCCTTCAGGTAGGAACCTCTAAGAAAGAACTAGTAGGTTTCTTCCTCTTTCTTCAGGTGTATTGTATTTCAGTTTTACTTGTACCTTTACTGTTGGGCTTGTATTCCGACCCCTCTTACTTTCTGCAGTCTTTTTTCTATATAGTTTAATTTTGTTTATATATTAATGTGTTCTTGGATGCATGTGTTTAATGGAAATAAAGGCAATGCCTTCCAAATTTTAGGGGATACACCTTTTGCTGTAATTCGCCAGCCAATGGCCTATGGAAGGCTGGATTGGGGTAGTCATGGCATGGGGCCCGGCTGATTGGTCGTGACAAATTGGTATCAGAGGAGTCGGTTCTACCATAGAAAATTGGACTCTTATATTTTTTAATTACAATTGTGTTAAGAGTATAGAGTTTCGTTTTCAGTTTAGGGAATCCAGTGTTGGTGTGACGGATGAAGTATCTATACACACGGACACTGACTTCTAATTTCTGACGCAGTGCATGAAAACACTTATTGCGTGTGTGCATTCAAGAGTTTTCTTTGTGATCTCTTTATGTTAGCTCTCTAGGTATAATGTATTGACTGAGGCAGAACTATTTATTTTTAGGATTCTTCCATGCAAATATCTATCTAGGGTTTCAGATATAGAAGGCTCTGATACCCCATCAAGCGATGAGGCCTCGGTGTAGGGCCCTCTTCTAGTAGAGGCTCCAGCAGAGGCACCAGCGGTACTATTACGTATTGGTCCACCGAATCAACCAGCCCCAATAGTTGAGGGTGAATTCCATTTGGGCACGTTGCACATGTTCTAGCTCCAGAGGCCTCCTAGGTTCAAGGGAGAGATAGACCTACATGCAGCTACGCATTGGTTGGAGGCCGTAGTGAGAGTGTTTTGACTGGTAGGGACAACAGCTGATCTCAAGGTGTTCTATTCCCATAGCCTCTTATAGGTAGCAGCAGGTAGGTGGTGGATCATTATGCTCTAGGATCACGATGAGGTTAAGCTTCACTGGATGGAATTTGAGAACCTCTTTCAGGCATATTTTTTACCAGCGAATCATCACGCAGTGCACATGCAGGAGCTTTTTTATCTATAGCAGGGCATCGTGACTGTGGAATTTTACTCAGCGAGGTTAACCGGACTCTCACACTACTCTACTGATATGTTAAGAGACCCATTTTCCTGGTCCCGAACCTTAGACCAGGGACTATGGTTGGATATTAGGGCTTCGATGATCTCACTCTGCATCTCGACGCAGGCTAGGGTGTTAGAGCAAGCCATCTTAGTGGAGAGTTTTCTTGCTTAGTAGTCACAAACCATGAGACCCACCACCAGTCATCACGTAGTGGAGCCTTATATAGTTGGAATAAGACATTTGTAACAGAGGTCCAAGAGGCCCATACATACAGGTGGACGACCACATGACTCAGGATCGTTTGTGTGGGGTACCGGAGATCGATCTACTCATGGGATGAACATGCAGTGTTTCACATGTGGGGGGCTGGGTCACATGGATCATGACTGCCAAACCCTACATGTGAATGATCATAAAATATTTGAAGGACATTCAATACAGATACAGTGGTTCGACTGGGGAGGTCCATAGGGAACAGGCGGACATGTCAGCGGAGTTGGCCATGCAGCTAGCATTGGGGGACGATTTGAGATGTCACTAATACCACCACAAGGTGGTCCACCCAGACTGTATGGAGCAGGTGGACAGGGGCGATCTCACCTCCAGGAAGCTGAGGTATCTAACCATGGAGATCCAAATATGATATGAGGTACGATCTGTGTCTACTCCTCCTTAGCTGCGACTTTTATAGAGACATGTTCATGTCATTATTTTATTTCCACTACCCTCATATGGAGCTCAAAGATTCCAATGAAGAAGTTGGATTGATCAATATGGCTAGAGAATATTAAGTGAGAAGATTTTATGACTATGCACTGGTTTCGGCAGTGTGAGATTACTCTAGGAGGAAAGAGCATTGGCTGGGATCTTCTAGTAGTGGCTTCAAGGCATTACGACACCATCTTGGGTATGGATGGGTTATCTATAGTACATGCTCAGATTCATAGTATTAGGAACATAGTGTGGTCTGTCTACTCATATGGGATGAGTTTTACCTTCACCAGTGAGAAGAGTTCCTTTGAAGCACATGATGGACTTACCCGGTGGAGAGTACAACCAATAACTCATCAGTTGGAAAGCCTTTCCCTCAGACTAGTTGATGTGGAAAGTCTGAGCTATCCAATAGTGGTGGACTAGTACCATTATGTCTTCCCTGATGATGTTATGGGTATACCTCCTCACATAGAGGAGGAATTTAACATTGACATATACCCCAGGATGACACCGATATCTACACCAGCATATCGGATGTCTCTTTCGGAGGTTCGTGATCTATGTGTACAGATGGAAGACTTATAGGGGAAGGGATTCATTTGGACCAGTGTTTATCATTGGAAATCCTTGATATTTTTTTCCAAGAAGGAATATGGGAGCTTAAGACTTTCAATTGAATATCGTCTCCAGAAATAGGTGGCTATGAATAACATGTACCCACTCTCAAGGATTGACGAAATCTTTGATCAGTTGAATGGAGCACCGTGGTTTTCTAATATAGATCTCAGGTCTAGTTATCACTAGCTTAGCGTACGAGAAGAGGATGTGAAAAAGAAATCTTTTAGATGTTGTTATGGCTGTTATGAGTTCTTGGATATGCATTTTGGCATGACCCATGCCCACCAGTGTTTATGGGACTCGTGAATAGGATCATTCATTCATACCTTGATCACTTTATATTAGTCATCATTGACAACATTGTGATCTACTCAGCTACTAAGGAGGATCATGACTTTCATTTTTAGATAGTTCTAGACACACTCTGATAGCACCACCTTTATGGTAATCTCTCGAAGTTTCGGTTCTGGATCTGAGAGGTGCACCTTCTAGGACACCTCATCTCAGAGGGTGGAGTTGCAGTGGATCCAATGATTATTGAGGCGGGACTTGCATGTGAGACACCCAAGAGTGTGATGGAGGTATGAAGTTTCCTGGGTTTTCTAGATACTATTGGAGGTTTGTGCTAGATTTCTCCAGAGTGGCTACACCTTTATAAGTATTAAAGAATAAGGTGAAACCCATCATGTGGTTGGAGTGATGCCAACGGATATTTCAGGAATTGAGGCAGAGGCTGACTAGTGCCCCCATATTGAGACTTCCAGGGGAGGTAATTGGGTATGTAGTTTACTGTGACACATCAGGGATCAGTCTTAGATGTGTCTTGATGCAGGAGTGGGCAATGATCTCTTACGGTTCTAGATAGCTGAGACAACATGAAAAGAACTACACTACCCATGACCAGGAGATAGAAGCAATGGTATTCACCTTGAAGATGTGGACAAATTGCTTAATGGGCGAGCATTTTATATTTTACTCGGATCATGTGAGTTTTAGGTATATCTTCTCTAAGAAGGACATGATCCTGAGACAGTTATGTGGGATTGAGTTCTCCCTGGACTATGACTTCGAGATAGTATATACTCCTATGAAGGGGAATGTATTATCAGATGGCCTCGTGATGAGATCTGGTATACCTCTTCTAGGTAAGGCGATGAAGCATCTAGCTTCTTTGAAGATATATTTTGTGGACCGGGATGGAGTAGTTTTTCTTCATTCTCTTATAGTCACTCTCCCAATTTATCAGCGAGTAAGGGACATGAAACATGGGGATGCTGACTACGATGCTAGACATGCTCAGATATCCAAAAGACAGGCAACTGATTGATATTCTAAATGTGGGAAGCATGTAATCCTCTTTAGAGGATGTACCATGGCACCAATTTTCCTTCAGGAGGATTTGAATATGGAGTTCCACACATCCCCTCTAGCGGTATATCTAGGATTAGGGAAGATGTACTAGGATCTTCGACGAAAACAATGGTTGTCAGGAATGATGAAATAAGTAGAAAAGTTTGTCTCCCAGTGCCTCGCTTGTTTTCAAGTGAAGGCAGAGCATCAGGTACTAAGAGGCTTAGTTCAGCCTTTAGAGGTCCCAGGTTGGAAGTGGGATGGGATATCCAAGGAATTTGTGATATGAAATCCACATATATCCAGGGGTCATGATTCTATCTGGTGAATGTTGACCGGCTCAACATGTCGACCAAGTTCATACAGATCAAAGAGAAGGGATCATTAGAGAGATTAGGATGCCTCAATGTGTATAAGATTATGCGACTACATGGAGTACCCTATATGATGGTCTCTGATCATGGTACACATTTCACTTCCCGAATATGGAAGTCGTTGCATGAGGATTTTAGGATGTAACTTCATTTGAGGCATCGCCTTCCATCCTCAGACGGATGGCCAGACTGAGCGTACCATTCAGACCCTCTAGGACAAGCTTCATGATTGCATCCCCTGCATCAGTCATAGATGGGAGGATCACGTGAAATTGGTGTATTTTTCATAAAACAACAACTATCACACCACCATCGGGATGGAACCTTTCAAGGTGTTCTATATGAGACCTTGCTGATTGCCTTTGTGATAGACTAACCCAGGGGAGTCAGCACTCATTAGACCAAATATGGTATGGGCCACCACGGAGAAGGTTCAGGTCATCCTGGAGCGGATGAAGACTACACAGAGTAGGCAGAAGTATTATGCCGATAGGATACGGAGACCTCTTGAGTTTGAGGATAGTGGCCACATATTTCTATGGGTCTCAACCCGATGAGGTTTGTGGAGAATTGGTTGGGTGACAAGTTATCTCCTAGGTACATCGGATCCATTCAGGTCCTCAGTATAGTTGGAGAGGTCGCAAATCACTTAGCTCATCCCCCTCAGTTTCACCAGGTCCACGATGTCTTCCACATATCCCAATTGAGGAGAAATGTGCATGAACCATCTCACATCATCGACCACAACAAGATGGACATCGGTGATGGGTCCAGATTTACAGAGGTTCTAGTAGTGATTGAGGATCAACAAGAGTGGGTCCTTCGTGGTTAGTCGATACCTCTTTTGCGCATTCTCTGGAAGCACAAGAACCTCTAGGAGTGCACATGGAAGTGGGAGGCTCAGATACATTCTTAGTACCCCATCTTTTTCAACTATTTTTGTTTTGTGGCATTCAGGGATGAAAAGTCTTTGGGGGGAGAATGTAAAGAACCAGAATTTCAATGTAATTTATTTTAATTATATTGGAATTATAATAGTCCATGAAAATTAACGGCAAGTGATTCAGTGGGCCAGTCTACCTGAAATGAATTTATAAACTTTTTGAGGGTACGTTTAGTAGACATGTGAGCGGGTTTTTGTAACATTTGAACCTGTTCTCAGAATTGAAATATGTGGATACATTTGAACTTGCATCGCTAGTATTCACTTAAGAAGACGTTAACCTCGACGATAGTTGGTCGAGGGTGAAGGATAGATTTTTTGTGTTTTATTAATGAATAAAATAAAATAAAAATGTTTAACATTTCTATTTGCTGAAATCTCACTTGTGGATTTTATAAAGGTGGGGACCTCATGAACTAAAACCTCCCACATGAATGTTCTGGAGGTGGGGACCACTGAGCCTAAAACCCCCATTTTGAACTTTTAGTGGTGGGGACCACCCGAACCCACATAGTGTGATAACCCCCTTGAACTCAATAATTAATGAACACTTAACCCATGGAGTCCCTCAACCATTAATTATGCCAACAGTTTTAAATTATTTGAGTAAATTAATCGAGCCAAATATTTATGACAAATTTCAAACATTATTAATCTACAAAATATAATTTATATTGGAACCTTTTTCTATTGGGAGGATTTGGTTGGTGAATGATATGGGGATAGCTTGGAGAATATCTCCCCAATGGAGAAAAACCTCCAAGGAAGAATGATTATCTAACCACCCGACGAATGAGCCTGGGACCGGAGGCGTGTGGAGGGCATGACAATCATCAACATATTTGAATTCTTTCTCATGAAAACATCAACTAACCTTTCAGGTAGGTTGGTTGTTTGATTTTTTCCCCATTACCTCTTGTAGAAAATTTTTTGAAAATCAAGAAAAAATTATAACTACTTGCTACCACTCTAACGTGACAGTGTGGTCCAAAAAAACACGACCTTACCTCTCTATAATTCTTGTGATTAATTGTTGTGTTCTTTGCAAAGGAGGAGGACGACAACCAACATAGGTGGGGATTGAAAATGATGGTCGACACCACGTTCTGATCTGACGAATGCATCTGTACATCCATGATGCACGTCCAAAGAGTGTCGCGACTTATGCCACGTCGGTGAAGGGAGGATGGTCTGTCGTGCCACCCACTGGTGAAGGATCATTTGAAGGCCGCTCCATGTGGAGAAGACATCTGGCCTTTCATCCAGACCCAGCGAACCACCGCACTGCAGACCTCATGCTGCCTCGTGGCCTACGCACCGCCCCGCAGCCCATGCCCCACCCTGCGGCCCTCCTGCCGCCCCACAAAACACACGCCACCCCGTGGCCCTCAAGCCGCCCCATAGCCATGCACCGCCTGGCGGCTCTTGCGCTGCATTGTGGCTCTTGCGCCTCCCCATGACCCCACCCCGCCCCGCAACCCTTGCCCCGTCCTGCGGCCATGCGCCACCCTGCGACCGCAGGGCCAGGGCACCCAACACAGGCCTTGCCAGACATAGCAGGATGAGTCGACCCGAACCGGGTTGGGTTGGCCCAGGCCGGGTAAGGCCATGTCAGTCCAACCGGGTCTGACCGGTTCCAGACCAGCTTCGACCTATTTCCACTCTTGTGGCCATAACATTGGAACCGAGTGTCCGTTTGACAAAATGTCGGAAATGCTAGAAACCATGGAGAACAAATGTCACTTTTTTATACCCCAATATAGATTTGGATAAATATGGCGAATGGTCGGGTTGGATTGAGAATGATTCCAACTGGGCCCTCGGGATTAAAATTCTAATAACATACAGACTGGGTGTCCGTTTGACGCATCGTCTTTGCATTGAGACCCCTATGAAATAGAGATACTTTTGGATACTTCTTCCTAGGTCATATTGGTATTTGGAGTATCAGACAATGTCTTGAAGAGAGGACCCTCCTAGATATGAGAAACATAGTGCGAGAATCTTGTAGCTAGTTGAGACAATGTACTACGATCTTGTGCGGTTCTGACAACATACTGATGACTTACTAGGATCATGTTTGGGTATGACATCATATTGATGACGTACTAGGATCATGTGTGGGTATGAAAATGTACTGACAATGTTCCAGGGTCTTGTGTGGCTCAGATGACATACTGACAACGTACTAGGATCATGTGTGGGTATGATGACTTTCTAACAGTGTACTAGGATCTTATGATGGTATGATAATGTAATGATGATGTAATATGATTTCGTGTTGGACTGAATAAGTAAAGACGATGTACTAGGATCCTGTGTGGGTTTGACGACGTACTGATGATGTACTAGGATCCTGTGTGGTTATGATGATGAACTAACGATGTACTAGGATACTATGTGGGTATGACAATGTACTAACAATGTAATACGATCCTGTGTCTGTATGACGACGTACTGACGATGTAGAAGGATCATGTGTCGGTCTGACGATGTACTGACGATATACTAGGATTTTGTGTGTGTCTGACGACGTACTAACGATGTACCAGGATCATGTGTCGGTCTAACGATGTACTGACGATTTACTAGGATCATGTCTGGGTCTGACGATGTACTACATTCCTATGTGGGTCCGATGATGATTTAGGATCCTTCCTGGGTCTACCTATTAATAGAGTAAGTTTATTCGATAGTTACATTTAATCATATTTACAATTGTACCTATGATATACCTGGTGTGAGCTGAGTTTGTACCTGTGTGGTACATTTCGTTGTGGTAATACCTTGGGGGTATTCTTATGTGTGGCGTATTTTTGTGGTACTTACCTTCATGGTACTCCATCCTTTGTGGAACAATTGATCTTGGGATTTTGATTTGGACTCTATGTTTCATAATGATTGAGATAGGAAAAATTTATAAACTACGTACATGTATGGACATATACCTTAGTAGGGTTGTCAGTGGATTTCAGGAAAAGTGATTTATCGATTGTGTATTTTGTAAAACATTTAGGGACTCGGGGTCCATACTGAGTATCGTTATACTCACCCCTCCATGGTCTATGCCCGTACCAAGCTATATTTGGTGCAGACGAAGGACATTGCGGACCGAGGACGAGGGTTCAAGTTCTAGAAGGTTCCCAGAGGTGGACAATATGGTGAGTCAGTACTAAGAGGAGACATGCAGACATGGAGTGATGAGGGGACGATCTACACCTACCCTTCAGGTAGAAACATCAGAGGATGACCTAGTAGTTTTCTTTCTCTTTCATCAGATGTATTGTATTTCAGTTGTACTTGTACCTTTACTGTTGGTCTTGTATTCCAACTGCTATTACTTTCAACACTATTTTTTCTATAGAGTTTACTTGTGTTTTTAAATTGTTGTGTTCTTGGTTTCTTGTGTTTAATGGAAATAAAGGAAATGTGTTCCCTATTTTAGGGTATATTCCTTTCGGTGCTAGTCGATAGCGCATGGCCTATGGAAGGTGGGCATGGGGTAGTCACGGTGCATTCCCCAGGGGCGGGTCATGACATATTCTCATTAAAAATTTAGTTAAAGAATCTCACTATGACATAGTTAATCTTATTAAAAAATTCCATTCCGATTTCAGAAGTTGTAATTTTAATTTCACAAATTCCATTGTATACCATCTATATGATCAACGTGAAATAATATTTATTTACTAAAAAATATAAATTAAAATATACCCTTCCAATTCATGTAGAAACCAATTGAAATTTACATGGAAACAAATGGGTACTGATCCAAAATGGTAATATTTTTTTATCACAAATACTTAATTAGTACCTAATGATCAGAAGACAAGGACAAATAAATATTTCTAAAAATTGGTAAAAAATTCCCTATTTTTTAGTAATCACACATCTATATTATATAATGAAACTGAAAATCCCACTATAATATATAAAAATTAAATTCCTTATATTAGAATCGATATGATCCTAGAAAATTTATTAAAAATAAGGATTTATTATTATCTCAATTATATCCTCATACAAAACAAAAAATCCCCAAAAAGTATTTAATGTGTGATTATATAAAAATATTAAAACATAAAACTCCATAACACTAACTACATAGTGTATTCTTGATACAAATATTGTATATCATCATCCTGATATTAATCACAATTTCATTAACTACATATGATTAAATAGAAGTGTGGGATTCACCAGTATCAAATAAAGTATTAATAATCATCCTGTTTAGATTAATATCACATTATATAAGTGAAGGGAATAAATTCTTTTATACTTTAATATAATTTGAACCAAATAACTCTTTACTCCATTCATTGTAATTGTTAATTCCGTGACTTTTTTCATTGTTAGAGTAGTTGGTGGGTTCCATAATTAACAATTATATACATCTAATTACAAAAAAAAAATATTTTGATATAATCTTCTTTTAAATGAATTATATTTTCACACATTCAATTTTTATTTCCAACAACTGAATTTGTAGTTTTAGGGAAAATGATCTAAATTTCCAATTTTATTATAGATGTGACATGAATTGCATGTTTTCTTACAATACAATTTTTAACACTCCAATTAACCACAATTGAAACATTTAGGATATCCAAATATCAATGGAGGAATGTTAACTGATCCATTGGGTTAGAACTCTAATTAATTTCCTCCATGGTTATTGGAGTCCCTATTCTGTGTTTTCCATGTATTATATTTCCCACCAATACTCACGTATAAAAACAATATTTCACCAATTGGATTCCCAATAATATATTTTTCATCATTGTTTCTATTTTATACATCCCCAAAATATTATTAATACAATGAAAATAAATTATAGAATGAAATTATAGTCATATTATAGACAATCATATATGGGCCTTTTAAGACTCCAATATGGTGAATTATTTATAAATACAAACCATATTCATGAAAATGAATTCATATTCCATTAAAACAAAAAAATTTATTATCTAGGATAGAATAAATTTATAATTCATCTTATCTTGAATGTGTGAAAATAAAATAATTTTTCATGATATATTCTAAACCCACCCCTATAAATCACTGGTAAAATAATTGTTCAAAAACTAAATACCACAACTAGAATGCATGATTTTCTATAATGAAGGTCATTAACAAGAAATTTATATTTTAATTGCTTCCTAGGAAAACAAATATCTTATTCATTTTACTAATCCATGTTTCATACATTTATCACTCTAAGGAAACCTCAATTATTAGTGGATTATGTTTTAAGAACTATGTAAAATTTTATGAATTCTAGGTTCCATAATTTTTATTTTCCTAGAAAACAAAATTGAAATCATGAATAATGCTTTGAACAAGTTTTTGGTTCACATATAATACCGTTGAAACATTATTCACTGTAGAATATTCTTATGGGTATCAAATTCATCTACATAATTTCATTTTAGTAATGCTAGAATAGAACACCACATAATCAGTATATATAAGCAACATAATTATTAGAATATTATGAATAAACAACAGTAACATTCATTATGACTAATTTATATGTATCATCTAATATAATAGTTGTAATAAGGTCCTAAGGTGATTTCTCATTTTTTAAATATTATATGAAACACTAATCAACTAAATAAATGATAATGAGATGAAAATAATCCTATAGGTTTCTAAAATCAGCTAAAAATATATAGAATACCATTGTAACAAGATGGTCAATATAAAGTGGATAGCAATTTATTTTTATTCTACATACCATATATTTAGATAGTTCTTAACCAATTTCCATTATACCAATATAATGAATCAATTAAAACTAATACTATTTGTTACATTTGGACACCAACCATTGTCTGGGATCTCACAATGGTGTAACAAACAATAATTTAAATACCTAATAAATCCATATAACTAATACCAAGGGATTAATAGATCATTATAAGATGATAATAAATTCAATCAAAAAAAACTGATTTGTATAAAATAAAAAATAACTAAACCAATCTATATAATGGATTATGTATAAATAATAAAAGTCAATCAAATTGAAAAAATAATAACAAAAATAGAGAAGGAGGAAAAATATAGAAAAATATTACCTAATTATAATGAACATCGTGATGTTATAACACCTATCTGTAATAACTCTAGCCAAATAAAAATTCGAATAAATGCCCAAACCACAGTCACAGTAAAGCATAATCACGATGCACCACAATGTAAATATGATATTGTTCCATTAATGATGTCATCAATAAAAACATATATATACACACAAATGTACATATGTCAGGGGTGTGTAATTGAACTCAATATTCAATACCCAATTGAATTTTAAACTCACACATCTACGAAAAAACGTAATCTCGTAGTTAAAAATTTAATTAATATAAAATTTGGAAATTTAAAAGAATATTTTCAATTTAAAACAATTTAAAAAGATGAAAATATTTATCAATTAATTGTACATGGAATATCCATCTTGATTATCTTACTCAAATACACATGATTTCCTATAGAATTAACCATTATCATGATTGGTTACTTAAATATCCAGAAACCCACCAATCAATATCCATCTCGATGAGCCTCCAGTCTGATACAAATTTATAATGTCCTGACCCAGCTTACCATCGATCTTATAGCAAGACCGGCCACCAAATGACCTAATGTGTGTCTCCGGGTACGCATGAGCATGCCGACGTATAGAGAGGGAATATTGGTAGTCAATGGAGAGTCTATACCCTCATATTCAGAATGCACAATCGAAATATATAATAAACTCAGACAATAGTGGAAGAAGATATAATGAAAATTGAATTGATTTACAAAAATAGGCTATCCCCATTTTATACAATGCATTCATGTCATTGAGATACATATCATAATGATGTAAACAATAAAAAATTCTTTACATCATAGTAATGAAA
Source organism: Viscum album (assembly GCA_963277665.1). Classification (NCBI taxonomy): domain Eukaryota; kingdom Viridiplantae; phylum Streptophyta; class Magnoliopsida; order Santalales; family Viscaceae; genus Viscum; species Viscum album. The sequence goes on from OY728146.1 coordinate 1,299,685,552, forward strand.
TTAGGAAAATGATCAAATACCCAAGGGTTATCTCTAAGAACATCCTGAGACCCTGCTCAGACCATTTCTCATAATTCCCATCTATATGTAAAATTCTATAAGCATGTATCCACGGTCGATCAAACAATAATTTCTACATAGGGTACCCTAGTAAAATGGTTTCTTAAATAGGGAGTGAGATATACATCATATTTGGCTAGGACAACTAGTTTTCTAGCTTTATCGAATAAATGAAATATAAAAAAAACATTGTTCAGATATAATAATGCATATAACAGAATTGAATAAATAACCAAAAACCCATTCAAATTTCAAATGGAATGGCTAACAGTGATTCCTGCCTCGGCTCATATCCTGTATAACAGTATGAAGAAGAATAATTAAATCATATTTATCTAGCACAAATATATTTTGAAAATTTAGTAATTATTCACTATATTATCATTTATTATCTTCACGGTTCCTATGGGTGCTCATAACTCAATACTAAATTCAGATAATGCTAGGTTTCTAATCATTCTTAACCTTTATTTGATTAATCATAATTAACTCATGTTTGATCGAAATATTTCATTTATTTCATAATTCATTATTTTCATTCATTTGGTTTTGAATTCTAGGTCAAACACCCCAATTCACATTCTGTGTAGATATCCATGTCTAACACCCCAAATCTTGCTAATTTTTTATTGGTATAGAATTCCATATATAGCCTCAAAAATCCCATCAATGTAGAAATACATGTCTAACACCTAAACTCCCATTCATCGGTATTTATCATTGATGTAGAATTCCATCTCTAGCAACCCAAATACTCAATAATACAAATTGTGGTATTAGCAGTGTAGTTTTCCATATATGACACCAAAATTGCCATTGTTGAAGAGCGCCATGTCTAACACTAAAAATACTATTCATTTATTTATATCATTGGTTGAGAACACCCAATCCAACACCCTATTACTCATCCTTTATTTAATTATTAAATTAATAAATCATTTTTTTAATTAGTTTAACAACCAATTAACAACATAAATTTCTTATCAATGGTGTAGGACCATGAAGCACCACATTATAAGGTGGTGTTGGTACCTCTCCCATCATGACTCCTTCTCCTGGTGGAGGCCTCATGGACAGATCCAACGTAATGAAAAATAGTGTGGGCTCGGCCCAAAATCAAGAAAGTATAATTATTATAGGCCGGACTGGGCATTTAAAAATGGTATTTGATCCATTGTCCACTTGATCAGTCAGTGAGGATATAGGGACCTTCTGGGTTGTCGATTATGGCTGTCCCCCATCGAATGAGGAGGATCACAATGAAACCCTTTATAATGTGTTGTGTATACCTCTCCCATCTTGAGGATGTTTCCTATGGGTTTCCTAAGGGATAGAGCTCTGAGAAAACACTACAATGTGAGAAGGTCCAAAGAGGACAATATCCTAATGGTGGGCTGAAATGGTCTATTACATTTTTAATGGTAAGTTCAGGTCTATTAAAATAATTCACCGCCAACATATGACATGTAATTAGGGAAAATTATATATTTAATAAAGAAAAAATTTTAACTGATTTAATGAAACAGCATCCATGTCATAAATAAACATAGAAATTTAAATGTTAAAATATATTATATTTTCCAAAAACTATTAAAATACCTTATTTTAAAAAATATTAAACCAAATTCGGTTCATATAAGAAATCAAAATTAGTTCCTTGTATTTAAAATAATAAATAAATAATGTTCTTGAAGAAGTGGATAAAAGAGAAAAGCCATCAAACTCATAATTAGTGAATAAACTAATTAAATAGAAAATAAAACATATAGATATATTCTTATAATATATTACAATCATTATATATAATATAAATTCCATGTAATCACATTATAGAACATAAAATCTTCCATAAAAGTTCATATATAATTTTAATAGTGGAAGGAGTTGATTCTATATAAGAGGAAAGAAGGAAAATATTGAAAAACAATTGTTTCAATAAATCCAAAATACATAGATACTTTGAGAATGGGTTTTTGAGGCTGATGATATTTGAAAATCGACAAGTGGAATCCTCTAGTCTAAAAACCATGATTAATATAAGAAATAAATTCTATTTTTATAGAAAATTAAAATTAAATTCAAATTTCTAAATGTTAATAATGAACATCCCATCATAGGTTCTACATTTTAATAAACATTGCACAGACCATGTGTGTTTTACTAGAAAACCACTATTTTTTCATGGTTGGACACAAAATATAGAAAACAAGGTGAAAACCATATTATGTTACTCTCTCATAAATACAAATTTTAATGGTTAGATGCATGTTTTGTTTCAAACCATGTTTCGAACTGGTTCCTACCAAATATATCCTATATTCATTGTCATGATTTTTAGAAATGTTTCAATATTATCCCGACCTTTATAAATCATTTCAAATATAGAAATACATAAAAAACACATCTGAATCATCAAAAAAAACTAAGAAATCAAACCAGAACATATATACCTTCAATATATCTAATTAGTGGGAGAATTAACATAAACTAGTGGTTTTTCATATACAAACCAGTGTTAATTTATTTTATATAAATAATTCATATTTTATGAAATTTAATTAATTTTTATTATAGATTATTGTTCTAAATTAATTTTTTAATTATATTTTTATATTTGATTATATTCATTTAATACATTGATAAGAATTGGATTTTTTACATTTTATTTTAATTTTGAGAGACCCTAATTTTAAATAATACCTCCTTCTAATTCCATTTATGACTTACTAAAAAAATACATTTTGGATTATTAAACTCAAATAAAATAATTAACAAAAAATAGCAAAAATGATGTAACCATTACATCTAACACCACAACCATATTCCAAAATTCAAAATTAAATTCAAAAAATTAGCAAACATGAAACCATCTTAGACCACATACCTCTTCATGATATGAATCCTGAAATATAGTCAAACTAAATTAACTATTACATTGACGATAAGATATCCCCATAAAAACATGAGACTATAGTTGTCACCCCCATATTAAATGAATAGAGAAAACATTCATAATTATAGCTATAAAAAACCCACCTCCTGAAAATAAGTCACCATCACTAGAAAAAAATAATAAATCCATTCATCAAACATAAGTGGAAATTGTAATGATATAAGGAATCATGAAGGTCACATCAACATATACGGAAACAATAAGAATTAAATAAAAAACATAAGTTCAACTGAATCACTACCAATACAACCATGGAAATCATAAACCAACTTCATGATTGATATTTTTGGCCTAGATGTGGACTTACACGACATGAAAAACTAGTAGGATTTTCTGTGATGGAAAGAGTTTTGGCATCTCCAATGAACTTGCACAATAATTAGTAAAACAACACAATTTCATATTCCTATGTAAACTCTAAAAATTATTCAAAAATTAATTCCAACCAGAAAAATAATATATGTTAATCAAACAAGGTAAAATGTCCTCAAATTTTTTACCACCGCCAATAGTTAAAACTATTTATGAAGATAAATAAACTATCATGAGTAATATCTACATCCTATAAAAAATGGGGATGTCTTTTGGGAACTATTAATTAAAATATTGTTGTATAATTAGTAAATTAATCTATTATTGTTGCAATAAAAATATATTATAAAATTATCACAGTATTGAATTTTATTTATATTCATCACATTATGAAAATTTGAAAACAATTTGAATTATATAAATAAATTTTTTCAGTCTTTTTCTAATTAAATATTTTTTTCATTAATATGACCTTAGTTTTTAGACTTTATTTAATTTAACTATATTATGTGTTTAATTTAATTTATTTGTTTTACATTAAATATAATGTAAATATATTTTACATATTTGAAACTATCTTATTGTTAAATTTTTTATAAAATATGAAATACGGGGTTCAAAATAATAATGAAAATGAAAATATGATATTGTGGCATAGGTTTTATTATTCATTTTATGTTAAATTTTTATATTCTTTGACATCATTCTCATGTTTATTGTGATGCATTATTTATTACACATTATAAATCCAAATTAAATTATTCATCCCAGTAATAATCATTCACTCTCCCATTATATATTATAAAACAATTACATCAATTATTTCATCCAATGAGAAATGTGATTTCATAAAAAAAATTGAATAGCATTTATAAAATATAAGATATACTCAATTTCCAATAAATATGTTTTGTTCATAAAACAATTATAATACAGTCATCATTTTCAATTCTTTTTACTAAATTTTCTATGAATTAATTATGTTTTTAATTATAATTCTTGTATGATAAAGGGGAGTAATTTTTTTAGTATTATAATATAAAATAGTGGGTTTTTGTTGCATAATGAATATTTTATCTTCTTTATGTTATGATATATAATGTATTTTGTGTGATTAAAAATGGTATAATGAATTCATTGTAGTAAAATTAATCATATAGTTTCACATTTTTGACAACTTGATATTAGTTGACTCATAAGTAATCAAAATTAAGTACCAAATTGAATCAAGAGTGCCTCACTATATTCTAAAGGCATTCGAATATCTTAGATGGTGTATTGTGGTACAATGGGGATACTATACCCTCTTTATATAAGTGAAATGAAAAAGAAAAACATTTCCCCACATAACCCATCATGAAAATAAATTTCAAATATTAATATTAAAATATCATATGTATTGAATGTCTTTTTCATAAAAAATATAATGTAATGAAGTCATGGTACTATATATATAACAATAAAACTATAATAAAATCAAAAAAATATCGGAATCTAATATCTCCATGAGTATCCAAGGAACAATCTCATCCATCTACTCCAATATCCCCATTATAAAATGATGTCAACAATCTGTAGTTACTAACATCCTAATATCCATTTATTCATATAATAATTCATTCCATGTACCATGTGGCTAGCTAAATATGGTGTCAATATAACTCATCAGTCCACCATTAAGGATGTATAATCCAAATATTATATGTGAATATAAAATTGAATTATGGGATGGTTAAAAAATAAAACAAGTAAAAATATATAGAGTACAAGTTGCGATTCAGTTCTTCACAAGATACCTAAAAACCCATACCTACTTTCAAATAAGATTGATGTATCTTAAAAAATAACCTTCTTAATTGGACGAGTACTCGAGGAACATAGTGAAGGTATCATTGAATAAAAATAAAAATGAATCTATAAAAACCCCATGGTTTTGGTTAACAATTGTAACATTTGGTAATTAGCATATTATTATAATCCAACGGATAAATTATAGGTGTTATCATCATAAGTGTTTCAAATCCAACTCAGTAAAAAATCCATTTACATTGGGTGGGAGAAGATGAAGATCTTAGAGGATAACCCTTTTATTATTTTTTAAAAATCATTAATATCAACCTATATAGCTCTTACTATGTGGTCAGAAATTTTCAAATAGGAGGTCGAATATATGATGCCAAGATGAGTAATTATTCAATGTAGGAAAAATGTTGAATCAACGAAGGGTGTGCCACTTTTAATTTTCAAAACTGAATAAGGTAGAATCTTATGAATTCTCCCAAGGAATTCCAAGTCAATAATCCATTTCATACTATATCACGACCACACCTATAATATTTTGATCATGTTCCATTTCTGAATCTTAAAATAACTTGTAAACTATCACATGGACTTGTTTCTATGTCATTTAATAATTTAATTACTTTAATTTATACATACCACATGTAATGGAAATTATAACATACCCTATGTGATTGTTTAGAAAAAATTGATATATGGTTGATATGTTCCATTCCCCTTTCACCCCATACAAGGCAGGATGGTTGAGTTCTAAGAACTAAAATGATGTATATGGGTCTCATGTAGAATATTTGATAGGGTTTGGGTAACAATTTCAAGGGATTACAAATTTTAGGAGTGACGCACTAAAGGTTCCTCATTCGACAATGTGCCAAAAGATATAAACATTGATATAATTAGGTGAAATAAATAGAGAAACAACATTTCCTTGTTAAATTATCCACATATTGTATTATCCACATATTTGGGATTGAAATTGGAAAATTATATTACAAAAAATGAATAAAAATGGACTAAATTTTGAAACATGGGTTAAGATGTTTGGGTTGAATTGGGAAATGAAACAACATAAGATACTAACGTGTTATCCATACAAGGGGGTTTCTATCAAATAAAACAAAAAATAAATTTTCAGTGGAATATAAGTGATACACAATAACATGTTATTGAGGAAAATTATAGATATAGCGTGGAGGTATAAGGAAAATGAGAGAGTATATGGTGAGATTTTATTTTTAAAAGAAAATTGAAAAAAATAAAACTTATTTATCGTGGTTCATGGTTTGGATGAATGGATTGAAAAATCATTCTCTAACCATGAATCCATGCTATATCATATCACTACACATTACATTGGTTAGTAATATGGTTAGAACAACAATGATCATATTGTGTCATGTGAACATGATATTATTTTCTTATCAATCATTGTTTTCCATACCCACCTTGTATATATTATCAATCTATGTTGCTCAATTTTTGGAAAACATAGTTGAGGTTCGCATTTAACAAAAAAATATTTTTACTCATCACAATATCCTATTTCTACAATAACATTCTCTTCAAGACACAAACATTATCAAAATCCTCTAAAACCTCATATTCCACTTTTGGAACATCAACTTTAGTAAATCATGATTTTCATATATAAATTAAAAAAAATCCATACCTCAATGAAAGAGATTCATCTTATAAATTTTCCCCATTATGGTAAGACTTATCTGAGTTCCACTTATGAAGGTGGTTGATATATATCTGATATGAACTCTAGCCACTATGAATGTGGGTTTTATCCTCATTCCAAAATCACATATTTTATTTGGTTATGCTTCCATAGAATAAAACAAGGGGAACGACCCTACATCAAAGAACCTTTATTATAAAATTGACCATATGTACTTTATACTCCACAAAATAAAAATATAAATATAACTCAACGACCTAATTATCAAATAAGGGAGAAATATTAGAGTAATAAAGAAATATATGAGAAATATAAAAGGAATCACACATTTATATGTAATATTTAAGAAGAGATATATAATATTATATAGTTATGAACTGATCACTGATATTTAATAGCCCGAAGATTCTAGGCCAAAAATTACCATTCTTCCAAAACTGTTAATGACTAAAAATATGAAAGGCTTATATGAAGACTGAATACCCCACCTCAAACTAAAGAGTTTGGTAATATTTATTTTTTATGAAATATAATCATATTATGTCATATCCATTAATTTAATGATCAATTATTTCTAATATGATGTTTCTTAAATAAGATGTGGTAGAGATACTGTAGTATTTCATTCATTTAACCAGAATGGTGGTGAATGACATGACCTAACACGCGGTTAATCATAAAGAGACATCTAGATAATAAGTTGTAAATTTTTATTATATATTAACAAAAAAGGAGGTATGAGACTTTCCCAATAGCATATAGAATCAACGAACAACTTAGATATATTCCTATAAGACCGTTACATTTTACTTAGGCTTACTATTTTTCTAATTGTATTATTTAATACCCATATGTAACTATAATATTTGATCATTCTATAATACCTTCTAGGATATTTAGATTATTTGTTAACCATTTTCTGATAAAATGGTATGTTGAATCACCTGATGGAATATGATCACTTTCACATATAGATTATATATATTTCCAATTTATAAGGTCTATGAAAGCGTAAAGAAGTGGGTGACCATCATTAGAATACCCCTAGTCACCTATAAATTGTCACCGCCTTAATGTGACCTCAAAAAACGATCAATATATCCATGGTGAAGTTATACCATTCGATTTCTTTTATAAGGAGTTTCTATAAAAGTAAAATCTTCCACTCGTGTTTCTCTTTCAACTATAGATATGTGGAACACCATGTACAAATGTGTGTTGTGTATTATTTCATCCAAAGACATTAGTACATGATTAATAAATAACAATACATCATTATGAATCGTGGAAAGACTTTTCATTGGGGTGAATAATATTCTTGAATCAAATCCTCTTGCATGTCTATAGGAATTTTGTTACCCAAATAAATGTACATAACCAGAATCTTTTCAATAAATATACCAGGTGGTACATCATCACTAGAAATAATTTCCCATAAGACCAAGCCCCTATGATTTAAATGATTCATACTCATAAAAATAACTATAAGTAATGATTTAATGGATAATAAATTTAAAAAGTCTACATATGGAACTACTGAATATTCTTAATTCATTTTATAAAGAAGTACCATCATAGTTTCTTCACAAATATCTTCCTAGTCATCTTTAGTCTTAGTTTTCTAGTACAATGATTCAACAACAACATATACATTCTTTTTTATGTATGAAATATAAATTTCAAAATTATAAACATGTTCAACCCTCTACCACTACTGATAGTTTATATACCTCTAAAAATTTTATATTTTTCTCTCATACTCCTTGTATTACAAAAAATATTCTCCTTGTAATTAATGTCTAGAGAAACATTGGGAATGAGTAACATCTTTAAACTCAAGGTCACGTGTCGATTAATTACAATCATGTATCATAAAAATATTAGGAATTTTCACCAATATTCATACTCATTTCATCAATATAACCCATTATCAAATAATCATTGTGTCATATAAAACATTGTTTCCTTGAAATAGATCATGTAAAACACATATTAGGGTTGATTTCATCCTTATTTTCATTACCATAATGGATTTATCCCATGATTTAGACCATGTGAACATTTCACCAATCATGATCAACCAAGTATGTTGTCCTAAAATGATTTAATATTTTGTGGTGATGATCCAACATTAACTAGCTCATTCCAAGAACCCCTTATATAAAAAATATCCATGGGTCACTCCCACTGAACAATAAATCTCATATTATTCAGATGTATAGGTAACCCTAAATCATATATTATGAGACTCGTGAATTTATTTTATGAATAAAAAACTATATCATATTGATCCAAGAATACATTCAATGCTCTTATAATTTACACAATAAGACGATAAAGTGATTGTAATGATCTGGTATTGTATGAGCGTACTCTATGATATCATCCGAAGAACAAAAAAGGAATATGTGTATTGGGGGAATGAATTTTTCATCTACACTATAAAAATATCATGTGGATTACTATTAATAAATTAAATAAAAAGATATTTCTAATCCCACTATTGTCCACCTTCTCTTTGGGCTCATGGAGGACCTCCTTGGGGTGGTTGTGGTAGTACCTCATACCTACTCCACCTTCTATGATTATCCAACTCCACTTCCAGGTCCTCCACCTTAAAGACCACCATGTTCCTATGTCTTCTACTTCCTCGGTGGTTCCTCGACCATATATCGGTCCTTTACATGGTGATTTTGGAAATCCACAGCCATGTTCCCCTTTCAGCCGTATGTGTGGAATATTATACTCCCCTGAGGACTCCCTCAATTCTAGGAACCTCATAATGGTGAACCTGAGGACTCGGGTCTTCCTCTAAATGGTCTGGCCTATTTGGTCCTTTTTTTCATTTGTCTCCTACCATCCATGGATGTCTTGTCCAGCTATCGTTTGGTAGTAACACCCACTATTGGTTCATGATCATTGAGGAAGATCTCAACTATTAGATCTTGCTCCAGTTATAATTCCTACATAGAGACGCTAAGGGAAATAATCGATGCCCTTATCTCATTTCTATATCACTAATCAATGGTCTATGTTCTAAATAATTGGTCGAAGATAAAATATGCTGAGTAACAGGAGAAGTATGGGAAACTTGAAAAGTACTCAGCCACTGTCACGATTCCCATCTGTAAGTGAACCAGCTCTTGTATGAGCTCAAAGTGTAATGTGGTTGGGATGAAATCCTCCCTAAGAAGTTTTTCGAAGGTAGATCAGGTTAGGTTCACCTCCACATGAATCTAGACTATCAAAATCCAACATCTACCTCTCGAACTCTGCAGAAGGCTTATGGATAAAGTTGTAATCTAGTCATGTGGCATCCTCACTATGAATAAGACATTCATTACCGTATCCAGCCAATCCTCATTAACATGAGGATATATCTCTCCCCTGATCCTGGAATGTCCTTGTTTTAGTATATAATTTATGGAAATTAGATTACATGAATCCTCTACAAGTAGTGTCGATAATAACTACTGACAAATGAGTGGTGGTTTCGCTGGGACCCTTCCAGAAGGAACCATCTTGGTTAACAGTCCATTTACAGAAGACTGATCCCTGTTTTCACCATCCTCATAGTCTTTCCCTAGAAAATTGTTTGGAAATATCTGGGGGTTAATCTTTATAGGGATAAATATGAATCACGATTATGATTTTACATCTACTGTTTGTATTATGAAATAGAAAAATAAAGATAAAACCTTCAAGGATTCATAAAAAATTTGTTTTCATGTACCTAGTTAGAAATCATAATTTGGGGTTCTGATGTATGGATATGTTGGACACCACACCAATACTGGACACCCTGCCAAAAATCTAAACTATAAACACATAACATTATTTCCCAATTAAAATTTATATAATATTAGTACTTCTTGTAGAAACTACCTTCTTGGACACTAAATTGTTCTTAAAAATCCCCTAGGGATGATTTTTTTACTACCCCAATCCCACCATTAATAGTTCAGGTGAGAGAGAATATCACAGAAAAGGAATATCTCAAAAAGGGATGGAATTGACATTAAACGTATAAACACACACACGTCAAAAACTGTAGGATAGAAAACAATAATTAAACAAAAAAATTCACTGAGACTACTACTAAAAGTATTGTACAAACTTAAAATTAAAAAGGGCTTGAATAAAATCCCAAAACAATAATGTATTATACATCGACCAAATTCTGTTTTCCTAAACCCTACATGAGGGGTGGGTGGAGGGTAGCTATTTGTATCCATAGAAGTATGTCTCATCATTCCTGTCCCATTGGGAACCACATACTCCCAGACCACCAAGGTGTCTTTCGAATCATTGATCATATGTACATGACATGACACATTGGGGAGGAGACCATGTAGGGGTGAATAACACATTATTTAGTAAGGACACCAATTCACAAAACAAAAGAACACCAAACCAGACTGTGTAGTAATATCACATAGAATGTATATCTCATATCAAGTATAACTCAATGTATATAATGTAAGACATTGTAATACCCCGAACCCAGTTACCCAGAATCTGTGCATTATTTTAATTCATTGGCTTGACTATAACGAATCAAGTCCCTAAGGACTGATCATATTAGCAGTCTTGGAAAATGATTTCATACATGAATGTTACATTACACTTTGTAACATACAACACAACATAAATAATCATTTATGAATGCAATTATTCCCTTAGCATAACCTTTCATATCAATCACAATACACTTCTTAGAATCCTATAAAAAATAAAACATTTAAAGGGGTGAGATCAAAAGCTTAGTAAGGGTATAAAATACAGCGAAAAATTACATAAATATTAAGCATGGTGAATAATTGAAATGACATGCCTTTACTAATAATAAACATGAATACTTTTATGGCAAGAATATGAGCTTAGTAAATAATTCCACAATAAAAAATAATCATGGGTATTCTACTAGTCAAATGACCACATTAACCATCAATATTATTTCCATAATGATGGAATGTATAATGACATACATTCTAAAACATTTTTTCAAGGCCCCAGACAAGATGTCTAAAAAGAATTAAGGCCTCATCCAAAACCATAAATCAAATTGGGAAAAGGCCTCAGCCAATTCCACTTTTAGTTGACTCATGATACCTACCAATTCATTGATTAGCTATAGCGGGCTCCACCCATCACTTAGCAAGACCAATACATTCCTTATATGAACGGTCTTAAACATATCATAAACATTCATATTAAAACTAGAAGACGAAATTTCAATACGTTAACCATAAATTATGAATGGTATAAAAATAGAACATCCATAGTCAAACATATCAGAACACCTTCAATACAATATGGAACTTTTGTTTCATAATAAATCAACTCCATATAATCTTCAAATCCATCAATGGATGTTGACATAGATGAAATAAAAAATCTTTTTAGAGAAATATATCTTTATATTATTAAATCGTCTAAGAGTCACATAATTATAAGAGAAAACATTTACATTGAAAATATTTTTATAATCTTGTAATGGGAGCTTTGATGAGTTTATAATGGTATTAAATATCCACACTCGATGTATAAGTTAATAAATACATTCTTACCTTAATTTTGTCCAAAACGTTAAAAATGACCTTGTTTGGAAAACGATGGAAAGATTCTATTATAAACATATTATAAAAAGTTAAACAAGGGTATAAATGACTTTTAACCATATTCTGTAAAATAAAAAGAATGTTTTGAAATAGGTTTTTATGAAACATTGATGTGGATGATAAAGAGGTCCCTATAGAAAATTATGTATAAACAACCTCGGATAACGAAGAGATTGTGAAATAAACCCTTACCTTGTACTTTTCCTTTTTCGGGAGTAGGTCAATCTTCTATATAATGGTGAAATTATTGTTATTAAATTCTACAAGAATCATATAGATTAATATGATATCATATATGATCTTTTAACATTGCTTTGTTAATAATATCTTCATATTGTCTACGTTTCGGGTGTTAACGGATTCGTTTTCCTTTGTATTAATTGATATGTGAGTCATAATCATTATGGATGTGATGTATATTATACATATCCAGAATTATATCTAGTCATTAAACATTATTTTTAATCATCAAATGAATATTATTCTTTAATGGATACGATGGAGAATGATTCTCCTCGCGTTCGGGGAGACGACAGTCCGTACGTACACACGAGCGACAATAGCATTCTTTTGATATTAAAATAATATATAATTGGATGGTATATCATATATAATGAATAATTATAATTTTATATTTGTTATTTTTATCAATTAAATATCATTATCATAACAATCCCAATAATAGTGTATTGAATAACAATTACACCATGATGTGGAGACAATAGGTCTTATGTACGCACCTATGGTGACATATTATTCAAAGGATGGAAAGAATACTGAATATGGTTGTACCATATTTTTAATAACATAATAGTATATATAAGATACTTTTGTTATTATTTTAGTATGGAAATAACGGAGAATGAAGAAGTGGAAGAAGAATGGAACTTGAAAGAGGGTGGTGAAGCCATTATCTCTTCTTCGGGTTCGTTCTTTTGAATTGATCAAAAGGGCTCCATAATTATGATTTATGACTACAGGAAGGCCTATAAGAAGATTTTTGGGAAGTTGAGAGAATATCTGTGTAGGGGTTCTCCAAGCCTAAATGCTTTGAGGGTATGAATTTGGGTGAAGGGTGAGTGCCCTTTTATAAGAGGGGTGAGGGGAACCTTAGGAAAAGCTAGAAATATTATTTTATAATAAACTCGTATTCGGTTTCTAAGGGATCAAAAATGTATTATTCAAAGTCTAAGGAGGAGATAGGTCTAAAAAAACTCATCCAATAGGTTTTAGACAGGTTTGGGTCACTTTATTAACCTTATATTTTAGTTTTAACTCTTAGTTAATTAGTTTGACATTTACAATGTCAATTTGTATTATTATATTATATTATTAATAAACGTACTATATACATATAAGAGATCTTTAAGTGGTCCATTAATGATACACCTATCATTATATAAGTCCTTTGGCTGATCCATAGATTTTTAGTATTATAATATCAATTAATAATATAAAATTTGTTTTAAAATCTCATTTATTTCAATTTTGACACTATTCAATAATTGATTTTTGTTAAAGTCTTAACAACATTATTAATTCGATTGAAACTCATTTAAGAAATCCTAAAATGTCATATTAAGCAATAAAATTCTTTGATGGCATAAATACTTTCAAATTATATTTATTTTAAAATTTATAATACCAATTATTTGATTCATTCATTAATAAAGAAAATACTGTATCATTATTGTGCCATAAATAAATATAATTATAAATAAAATACCATTATGTAGAAAATATTTTTTGCTTTATAATGAATATTAATACTCGAAAATATAACATATATAACACTATTTTAATTTTTTTTCTAAAATATATATTCTTATGTCACTTTTGTATTTACTTTAAATTAATTAATATAAAGTATCATTATCAGTTACAAGTGGCTCCATGGGGTCCCAAAATCGACCCAAATATGCCCATGGTTAAGCATGTATAAACCAATATGGTTAGGACACGTTTTATTGTAATTTATATTAATATAAAATTATTTTTTACACTTATTTACCGGATTTACCCGTTAAGTATTGTAAATGAAACATTTACTGAAGTAATTTTTAAAAATGACTAAAAATAAAAGTTACATATTTACAAAATTTAGACCTCATTATTATAAATATGGAATAAATTTTTATAAATTAAAAACACATAAGTGGTAGAAATTAATTTAAAAATAATTCATGTTGTCAAAACAAAAAAGTGTGTTTTTAATAAAAAATAACTATCAAATGATTGACACTTTCTTATGTCCAGTTTAAATGTGAAATTATTTTCAATGAAAAAATTGAATTAAATGGTAAAATTATAATCTATTTATAATTAAAAATCACTGAAATTCATTATTTATCACTATTAATTATTTCGATTAAAAAAGTTGTTTTTAATTAAAATTTAGTAATTTTTACTATTCATCAAAATATGAATGTTATCAGAAAAGTACCAAAATTTCACCCAAATATAATTTAGATATTAAAAATCCAAAAATGAAGTCTATTTTATCAAATTAAAAACATTGAAATTTCATTTATTAATATAAAATTAATTCTGGTTGTCGAATCCAAAAAGGGTATTTCTGAGAAATATTAACTATCAAAAGATTGATACTTGTTTATGTCTAATAACAAAGTGAAGATACTTACAATAACCATAAATGAATTAAAGGGTAAAAATAAAGACTATTTATAATTAAAAACAATTAATATGTATAATTTAACACTATAAATTATCTTGATTAAAAATGTTTTTTTCAGTTAAAATATAGTATTTTTCACTATTCACCCAAATGTGAAAGTTATCAGAAAAACAGGAAAAACTTTTTGAAAATAAAATATTGTGTCCCGATTCTAAAGAAGAACTTTATTTTGTCTAATTGAATATATAAAAGTTTAAAATATTATATTTTAAAAAGGTCGGCCATTAAAAGGCGGTAAATTTGCATTTTTAAAATAATAGTTCTTTTATCTGAAAAATTAATTTGTTGTTACATTATTCCTAAGAAACTCATAATCTAGACTATAAAATTATAAGTATTATATAAAGATCAAAATTCAGTTAATACTATTCATAACCTCTTTTTAACGAATAGTTTAGTAAGTTGTGGTGCACTTGAACTCAATATTGTGTGTAGTTCAAGTTATTCAATTACAATGAAGAAATAATGTACTATGAAATCTTGTGGTGTTACATTCATCCCTCCTTCAATAAATTGCATCCTCGCAATTTCAAATTGTACTTTGAAAATAAAAAATAAAAAATAAAAAATACCTTTGTGGAAAACCCCACATCAGAAATTGGGTTTATAAAAATATAACTTTAAAAGAAAGAAAGAGAAGCACAATGGTCACCCAAGATAGAACAAACTAGTTTTCTATGAAAAAATGGATATGGAGGAGAAACAAACCATCATGGTTTGATGGAGCGTTGTAGAAAACAAGATTAAGAGAAAGTTAACTACAAGAAAATCACAAACATGTGATTGGTTAAATGGTCTTTGATTCCCCAATAGAAAAATTTAACAGACAATGTTTTTTTTTAAGTTACATTTCAAAAAGTTGAGGAAATTATTTATGTTAATTACTTAGAACATAAGGAAATATACTTACTTTTCAGGTAGACATTCATTATTTACTAAATTTTTACGACAAACCCATCTTTCACTCCAAATGTTATAGAACTCAAAAATATTCTATTTATCCTAACTGTATTGGGTTACAAATAAAAATTTAAAATTCATATATCGGAAAATAAAATAAACTACATTATAAACTATAGGTACTTCACGTAGTCCAGTGGTAGGTGATAAATCTCAATCGTACTATGGTTTTGGGTTCGATCCCCGCAGCTTTGTCTGACGCGACGGGTTGTCACACGGTCTGCGTATTGTCCTTTTTATAAATATCCAAAAATAACCTTAACAATAGCATAAAATGTAAAATATATTCCATTTTAACCTTTATACTAACCCAAAATACTTCTTTCCAAATTCTCAGTCCAAAATTTATATGGAAGGTAAACATAATGTAGATCCCTTTTACCATGTAATAACATGTGAATACCTTCATCATGTATTCTTTTAAAACAGTGAAACATCCATAATTATCATATAACCTTATTTATTACATTCATGCTCCCATATTCTTAATAGAATACAGGATATACATCATCCATCTAATAATTTTGTAAACTCCAACACTAATGGAATGTACAAATCATTAATCAGTTTCAAGGTAGTCAATAATATCAAATTTATTTTACCCAAATCAACCATCTCTTATTCCAAAAAAAGTACCTCAATATTAGGACCATATAAAGGTTTATTTATCCTTCAAACATGTAATTTTCAAAAAAATTAACTCACTATAGAGTCACTTTTCTTAGTACCATAAAATCTTAAATCCCTAATGAAATAGTACTACAGTACAATCCTTATTTATTTCCAGTAAATCATTGATACAACACTTAAGTTAAAATAATTCATAAATAACCACATAAGAACACTATTCATTCTTCTTCATCTGTGGTAGTATCATAACTTGATTATTATCCAGTATCATCATTTGCGGAATAGTCTAATGATCGGGACATTGGTTCGAGTTGTGTTCAAACTCCTTGAATATGAAGTATTGTACATTTGGAACCTTTTTATTGCCCTTGTAATAACCTACTTGGTGTCCATTTTCTTCACAATTATAATAAACTCCAATTATATTCATACAATTTCTAGGGTTTATCTTCCCACAGTTATCACATATATGAAGATTCTTCTTTTCCCTCTTCCCATTATCCATCTTTCTCTCTTTAATCCTTTTGCCTCATACTATGAAATTGTCTTTCCATATCTTCTCGATGGTCACGAGTAATGTATTTCTATAATAAAATATCTTTAAACTCCCTCTATTCCATATTTTATACTTCATAATCTTCCATTTTGTTTTGAATCAATGACCGCCATTGATCAGATTCTCCAGGGATGTGATAAACTCCCATAACAACTTTTTCCCATTCACTACTCCTCAAAACCTGAAATATTTTCTATAGGGAACTTATCCATTTCTCACCTACCAATGGATTTTTATTCCCATTGAATGTCTCTAGTTTTTTCCTAATGATGTGATCTAACATTGATCCTCCACACTGTGGATCTAGGTGGTCCATACGGGTAAGGTTATTATTCATAACCTGAGTGAGTGGTTCCGGTATGGTGATTTGATGATCAGAACCAGTTGCATCACCAGCTCCACTATTATTATCATACCAGGAGGGAAATCCCTACATGGGGTGGATTCATTGATACAGTTTCTATTCCTTCCACTAGACATCATTTCTAAACAATGGCATACACTAGATTAGTTTATTAATCACAGTACATAAATCCAAACATTTAAAATTCCGAACGTATACTGAAAAGTTTATGTATATAATCCATAATAAAAAGGTTTTATTTGAAGAATAATATACACATAAACCCTTCATAATGGATTGTAAAGAAAAAGAGAATCATCCTAAGAATATCCCCTGGGAATGTCATAACCAAGAGTGCATCAAGGCCCGTTTTCGTGCATCAGTTCTCATTCATGTATAGCTCAAATCAGTTTTTTCGGGTTTTACCACTAGGTACATCGGTGCCAGAGCTGCCTCTACCTACTCGTATCTAGACATGGATTTATTGAGTGGTAAAATCAAAAAATATCTACAATAGCAAAATTTTATAATGTTTTTCTATACTAATTCTCAGATTCTATATTAGTTTTATGTGCTCTAATCAAATTTTATCTAAATCTAGCTTCTAGGGATTGTATTAAACTTCCTCTGATACCAACTATAATTCCCTAACCATAGTTACCAAGAGTTAGTGCATTATTTTAATACATTGGAATCATTTTATGGAATCAAGTCTCGAAGGACCGACCAGTTTAGCACTCTTGGAAAATAGATTACATACATGAATGCTACATTACACCTTATACCAAACAACAAAACATAAAGAATCCTTTATGAATGCCATTATTCCCTTAGAATTACCCTCCATATCAATCACAATATACTTCTCGGAATCCTGGTAAAAATAAAACATAGAAAGTGGTGAGATCAAACGCTCAGTAAGGGTAAGCAACATAGTGGAAAATAACATAAATATTAAACATGGTGAATAATTGAAACCACATGCCTTTACCAATAATAAATATGAATAAATTTATGGAATGAATATGAGATGATTAAATAATTCCATAATAAAACATAATCATGGGTATTCTACTAGTCACATGACCACATGAACCATAATATTATTTCCATAATGACGGAATGTATAATTCCAGACATTCGAAAACATTTTTTCAAGGCCTCGTCCAAGACGTATAAAAATGATTAAGGCCTCATCCAAAACCGTAAATCAAATTGGGAAAAGGCCTCGACCAATTCCACGTTTAGTTTTCTCATGAAACCTACTGATGCATCGATGAGCTATAGCGGGCTTCACCCATCACTTACTAAGTCCAATACCTTCCTCATATGAAAAGGTTTAAACATATCATAAGCATTCGTATTAAAACTATCAAAAGAAATGTCAATACATTTACCATAAATCATGAATGGTATAAAAATAACACAACCACAATCAAACATATCACAAAACCTTCAATACAATATGGGAGTTCTGTATCATAATAAATAAACTCCAAATAAACCTAAAATCCATGAATAGATGTTGACAAAGATGAAATCAAAACTCTTTTTAGAGAAATATCTCTTTCTATTTTAAAATCATTTAATATTTATATAATTATGAAATAAAACATTTAATTTTAAAATATTCTTATAATCTTGTAATGGAAGCTTCAACGAGTTTATAACGTTAGAAAATAGCCACACCCGTTGTATGAGTTATAAAAGACATTCTTACCTAAATTTTGTCGAAATGGTTAAAAAGAAACATGTTTGGAAAACAACAGAAATATTTCTTTATAGTCATATTATAAAAAGTCAAACAATGGTATAAATGCATTTAACCCATATTCTGTAAAATATTAAGAATGTTTTGAGATACATTTGTAAGAAACATGGATGTGGATGATAAAGAGGTCCCAGTAGATAATTATGTATAAACAACCTCGGATAATGAAATTATTGTGAAATAATCCGTTAACTTGTAATTTTCATTTTTCAAGGGTAGGTTAACCTCTTGTATAATGGCGAAATGATTGTTATTAATTTATAATTAAATCATATACATTAATATTATATCATATATGATCTTTTAACATTGCTTTGTTAATAATATATTAGTATTATCGTCGTTTTGGGTGTTAATGGATTTGTTTTTCTTTGTAATATTTGTTATGTGAATCATAATCATAATGGATGGGATGTAAATTATTAATATCCATAATTATATCAATTAATTAATCATTATTTTTAATCATCAAATGAACATTTTTCTTGGATGGATGCGATGGGGAATGATTCTCATTATCTTCGTGGAGACGGTGGTCCATACGTACGCACGAGCGACAATATCAATATTTTGATATTAAAATAATATATAATTGGACAGTATATCATATATAAAGAATCATTATAAAGTTATATTTATTATTTAAATCAATTACATATCATTATCATACCCATCCAAATAATAATTTATTGAATAATAATTACACCACGATGTAGAGACGGTAGGTCGTATGTACACATGTATGGTGACATTTCATTCAAAGGATAGATAAAATATAGAATATGATTGTACCATATATTTAATAACATCATAATATAGAAAATATACTAGAGTTATTATTTTATAATGGAAATAACCAAGAAAGAATTAGTGGAAGAATAAAGGAACGTGAAAGAGGGTGGTGAAATCATTACCTCTCCTTTGGGTTCTTCCTTTTGATATGATAAAAATGGCTCCATAGGTTGGATTTCTGAAGAAATTAATGCATCTAAGATGAAGGGAGGGATGTTGAGAGAATATTATTTCAGGGGATGGTAGAGCCAAAAGGCTTTGAGGGTATGAATTTGAGATAAGGGGGAGAGACCTTTTATAAGAGGGGTGACGGGCACCTTAGGAAAATCTAGAAATATTAAATTATAATAAATTCATATTCGGTTTATAATGGATCCAAAGTGTATTATTCAAAGTCTATAGTCTGGATAGGTCTATAAAAACTCAACCAATAGGTTTTAGATAGGTTTGGGTCACTTTATTAACCTTATCGTTTAGTTTTAACTCTTATTTAATTTGTTTGAAATTTACAATGTCACATTGTATATTATTATTATATGGTTAATAAACTTACTATATACTTCTAAGTGACCCCCATGTGATCCATTAATGATATACCTATCATTATAAAAGTACTTTGGAAGATCTGTAGATTTTTAGGAATAGAATATAAATTAATAATATAATATTTTTTTAAAAAAATCATTTTTGTCAATTTTGACACTATTAAATAATTTATTTTTTTGAAGTCATATAAACTTTATTAATTCGAAACGAGTTAATTGAAGAAATACTGAAATGATGTTTTAAACAATAAAATTCGTTTATGTCATAAAAACTATCAAATTATATTTATTTTAACATTTATAATACAAATTTATTGATTCCATCATTAATAAGGAAAATACTGCATCGTTAATGTGTTATAAATAAATTTAATTATTCTATGTCTAAAAATTATAAATAAAATATAATTATGTAGTAAATAGTTTTAGTTTTATAATTAATATTTTATTCTAAAATATAACATATATAACCTTATGTAAAAATTGTTCTTCTAAAAGATATCTGCTTATGTCATTTTTGTATTTATTTTAACATAATTAATATAAAGTGTCATTATCACTTACAAGTGGCTCCATGGGGTCCCAAAATCGACCCGAAGATGACCATGGTCAGACATGTATCACCCAATATGATTAAGACACGTTTTATCATAATTTAGTATTATTATAATATAATTTTTTTACCCTTATTTACCGGATTTACCCTTTAACCATGGTAAATAAAATATTTACCAAAGTAATTTTACAAAATGTCTAAAAAAAGTTACCTATTTAAACAATTTAGACCTCCTAATTTTAAATATTGAATCCATTTTTCAAAATTCAAAACACAAAAGTGGAATAAATTAATTTAAAAATAATTCTCGTTGTCAGAACAAAAAGCGTGTTTTTAACAAATAATAACAATCAAAAGATTGACACTTTCTTATGTTCAGTTTTAATGTGAATTTATGTCCAATGACCAAAATTTTATTAAATGGTAAAAATATAATCTAATTATACTTTAAAATCAATCTTATTTATAATTTAACACTATTAATTATTTTGAATAAAAAAGTTGTTTTTAATTAAAATTTAGTAATTTTTACTATTCTTCAAAATATGAATGTTATTAGAAAAGAGCCCAAATTTCATCCTACGCAAATTTTGATATTCTGAATCCCAAATTGATGTCTATTATACCAAATTAGAATCATAGAAATTTCATATATTAATTTAAAATTAATTCCTGTTGTTGAAACCAAAAAGCATATTTTTTAAGAAATATTAACTACCAAAAGATTGATACTTGTTTATGTCTAATTTAAAAGTAAAATTACTTAAAATAACCAGAATTGGATTAAAAGGTAAAAATATAATCTATTTATAATTAAAAAGAATTAAAATTTATAATTTAACACTATAAAATATCTTTATTAAAGAAGTTGTTTTCCGTTAAAATATAGTATTTTTCACTATTAACCCAAATATGAAAGTTATCAGAAAAACACCAAAAAACTTATTAAAAATAAACTCTCATTCCCTAATTCTAAAGAAGAACATTATTTTTTCAAATTGAATATATAAAAGATTCAATTATTAGATTTAAAATATGTATGTCATTAACTGGCGGTAAAGTTGCATTTTTTGAAAAATAATTATTTTATCTGAAAAAATGAATCTGTTCTTACATTATACATAAGAAACTCATAATGTGGGTTCTAAAATTATAAGGATTATATAATGTTAAAAATTTAGTCAATAATTTTCATAACTTCTTTTAAACAACTATTTTGAAAATTCATGGTGTGCTTGAACTTGGTGTTGTGTGTAGTGAAAGTTATTGAATTACATTGATGAAAATAATGTACTATGAAATCTTGGGGTGTTGCAGACATTCTATTGTAATGTTGAATAACATTTTACTACAGAGGGAATCATCCTAGATGATTTAATGTGGTCTTCTCGGTTGATGGACCACTGATTTCCACTCCCCTACTGGATCACTGAAGTTTGCTCGGCTACTTGACCATGAAGTTCCACTTATCATTTGTATAAAGGAGGTAAACTTTCCTACTTGACCACTATGTTCTACTCTTCTGCTGGACCACTTAGTTTTGTTCATTTACTATATCACCATGGTCCCACTCATCATATCCATCATGTCATAACCTACCATAGGAATCCTACTCTCTATAACGCTTTATTCTCGAATAATCTACTCCACAAACTACCGTTCATATATAGAAATCAATAGAATATCAGTTAGAGGATTTCCAAATTACCTTCTCATCGTAAGTGTCCCAACACCACACACCGCACTCCAATCGAGTGTATGGTCATGATGATATTGTTGTTTTAGTAAAAATAGGCTAGTTTCATATGGAACTAGTCTGAAATGGTCAGACTGACCAGGCCTATGCATCTAGGGGGTTCCGCCTAAAGTGACCCATTGTAGCAGACCCGGCACGACCTATCCTAGTTAACAGGCCCATTGGGCCATGCTGGATCAGGACCTCTTCCGTAGTGGATCTATCCAACTCAGTTTCCCAGTAACCCTATTATCAACACCTTCTGGTTTGACTTAGTTGTACAAATTCTTACCATTTAGGCTACATAGTAGCCCGGTTTCCCAACTGGTCTAACCAAAATCTATGGTCTGGTTTTTCTCCATCCCAGACACCATGCGACATTCAATTCTCATAATCATGTGATACTATGGTAGCACTACCGCCTCGGATAACTGATCTGCTCAAATGGGAATGTAATCCACGTGACCTACAAAAAGTGGTGGTTCGCCTCCCGCAGCGGTCCACATAACGAGGCTTTACACCATGCAACACACCCATTTTAGCTATGTGGTCGTATTTGCCTATCATTAGCTACCATCCCTTGATATGGTGGCCCCTATTGCCACTACGGAGCACTTCCAAAATGCCACCTCTTTCCTGACACCACATCCTGGGTGTCGTATCCTGGTGTCACTGCCGCAACTGGGTGTTATGGCCTTATGCTGCCATCCCTGCCTCCATTCACTGTCCCAAAATTGTGAAGCAGACACTTGCTGATGTCACAACAAGAATAGTCATAGCCCTTCCAGTATGATGTCGCTATCTCTTGTGGACTCATACTGTGGACCGATGTGTCAATATAGTCCTGTCTAGACCATTTATACTATCACTGCCAAATTAATTTCACCATAAATAATGCATATAATGAAATAATAAGTGTGGGTAAGAATTTTCATATATGAACAACCAAGGAATAATTTGGATATTTATTCATATTGACCCAAATAAATTCTTGTTAGAAGGATTACAAAAAACCAAAAAGGCCACAATAATCACAATAAAAAATTATATCACATTTATCCCACATCATTATCCATCCCACAACAAACATCGTTCTGCGGGCCAATCTATTTAATGATTTATCTGTGCTCATTATAGAATTTCATGAATGGGGGCAGGGAATAATTAACATAGAATTAAACACCCTTCCTGGGAAACAATTCATTCAAGGATGAATGATCACAATCATTCATCTATCTTTGGATTTGATATTTCACTCAAAGGATGTCGTTTCCCCCATTCAGATTCATTGCTATTCATTTTTGGTGAGGGTTCTGTCACCGTTCAATAGAGGCATTATAGGGTAGTTCATCAACCATGAAATAATGTTTTTTATATAAGGAATCCACGTTTCACATTGAAATATCATCATTCTAATTCCTTAAATAAATTTATTAATGATATTTTGAAACACCTAATAGTTGCACCATGCACTAATGATCCACTGCATAACGATGATGAAAACAAACAAAATAATTTTTATGTAATTTTACTTTTTTATTTTAAAATTTTCAAATTATATATTTTTCGATTAACCCACGCCTGTCAATGTTAGGCCCATTATAGAAAAATCCATACACTCTATGTTCAACTATGTTCTCATATATTTGATATGAGCATAGGTTTAAATGCTTAGAAACCCATCATGCATGATTATTTAATTAGCATTAAAAAATTGTTCAAAAATACGTTACTGCCACTCTAGTCCTCGACATTATATGTAATTTAAATTCCTACACTCAAGAATAATCCCATTCATTTTTAAAAAAAATTTAATTCTGTGGTATTACATTTAATATTTTATTACTGACACATTGAGTGTCCAATTCGTGAAATAATTACTTGTGTGATAATAATTGATATGAATTAGATAATGAAATAGTCCATTTGCAATGGCCCCATAGAAGAATAATTATATGTTTTCCAGCCAACCCCATATTAGGGCTAGAAAATAGTAATTGGAAAACATTATAAATATCCATGAATATTTGGTATAAATGACAAACATGAAAAGCTAATACTGGATAGAAAAGAAAAATGTGAGAAATGAATATAATGGATTGTTATCCATACTAAGGGTGAACAAATATTTATAAATCACATGAATTAGGGTTGGGTTAGTGGATAAGTTCAATAACCTTGAAGTGTGGGAGAAGGTATATCTATGATGGAGGTACAAATTAAATAAGGGAAAATTATATTGGATTTTATTTTTTAAGGGAATGTTGAAAAATAGTAATTTACAATATTTTAAATTGGGAACATATTTTGACTGTATAAATTTAAAACCTATACCCAAATCATGAATCTTTACAGTATAAGAGACTGTAACATTAATAGTTTATGAAAATAGTTGAAAAAACCATTGCAAAATTTATTTATGTTAACATGCAATATATTGATATGTTTTCATGGTTTTCCTGCTTCCTTTTCATTTCTTATCAATCCATGATCCTCAATTTTCTTGAAAGTATTGATGAGTGGCATGGTTATCAAAACCATGACCTAAACATTCACCTTATAAAACTTTTCCAAAAACAAGGACATCATTCCCATAACCTTCTCCAATAATCGTCAAACCACCTCTAATCCCTTGTCCACTTCCATTAAAGTAAAATATAGGGTTTACAATTAAATTAAAAATGGTTTCTTTCAAGATTATGAATTTTTATATTACAACAACATATTTCATTATTGTTTTAGGTATTATATAAATGATAATTATAACATTAAAAGTGTATTATTATTATGATGTTCATTGCAATTTTGTAGTAGATAAGCAAAATTGAAAAAATTATTATATGGTGAAAAATTTCATGAATATGTAGGAATCAATGAATAAAGTCTTTAAATCGCCAATAATATCACATATTATAATTTCAATATTATATAACATATCCCATGATAATTGAAAAGATCTTTAATTGAAAATATATTCAATAATGAATGAAAAAAAATTATTAATGAATATTTAGTGTAATAGATTTGATTGAATGTAAAATTTATTGGGAAATATTGCTGCAAAATAAAAGATTTAGAAGATTCTAAATGGGGATATGAATGGAAAAAAATATTTTTCTGAATCCAATTATCCACCATACCAAATTGAAATTGTTATGAACGTGGGATGTTATCAAGATTATATTAAAATACATAATTATTTTATGTCATCTATATATGCTAATAAGACTGTAGACTTGGTTTTTCATATAGGTCATTAAAATTCCTTAATAAGCCTGATCATATCAACATAATTCATTCATTGATACTATAGATATAATTATTAAAAATTAATATTTATTAATAAGGTTGTGAACAATTAATTATATTATATTTTACAAAAAAAATTAATAATGACGATGTAAATAATTTGAAATCATTCATATAAAATTAAAATTTAGTATATATTCATTAAATTAATAATTAATTTTCTGTTGAAATTTTTATCATATGAAATATTTATATTCAATATCATATTTAATGGGTATATATTCATTAAAGGATATATTTTTAATGAAATATTTGATCCTTATATCATAATTAATGTTTGAAAAAGAAGAGAATAAATATTTTTGGATAATATTGGAACGTGATTACATTGCTAAAGTAAATTAATTGATATTAATGAATCCCTATAATATGAATTATAATAATATTTATTTTTGTAATAAATATAGTTCTATGTAAAAATATTTATGATTAATAATGTTATGGTTGAGAATACATAGATTTTGTAAAAATTATATCATTAAATGATTTATAAACCCTCTAAATTTAACATTTTTAAGTATTATAAACCTTCGTAATGATAAAACTATATGATACTATCAAAAAGAAAAAATTCATTTATATAAAATATATAAATAACTCAAAAATATATATAATGTCTTTAATATTTAAAATTATTGACATTGTCATCATTATCAAATTTTCTAATTTCTTATAAGTTCACCAGAAACCAAATGCCCGTACTAGGACTAGAGTGGAGAAAATAAATTAAACAAAGGGTTCCGTCATATGATATTTTAGCACATTCAAAAGTTTGTTAACCTACGATTATAAATTAATAAAAATATTTATCCCAATAACTCCAAGATGAAATATAATTATCCGCATTGTTAACCCCAACGCATGTGGGTTACACCTACTACAGATTATTCAAAAGGATATTACTCCTCCACATATAATAAATAATGAACAATGGTGTAGAAGCGTGAATATTAATGGAATTATAAATGATCACGTTATATATTTCCACTGAACGTATGTGGTTATTACTTTAAAATAAGAACTATATCCTATTAGGAAAAGAGAACACCCCAACTAGAATGGAATCCCAATGGACATACACTATTAGGAAAGTCGCAACCACTGATGATGAAGTGCCCTGAACCACAGCACCTGATCAAATGAGGCCACATATGCATGATCCATATATATTAATTTTTTTGTCAGATCAACTTGTATCAATATATATCATTTTCTATGAGTAATTTATATTTCAATATAATGAATTGATGATCATCCCACAATGAAGGCTCATATAGATTGAGCATTGTCCCATCATTTTAGTAGGGTACATAGATCAACCAGTATGTGACATTTTCATGTCACCACTTTCAAATGTGAACAAGGAACTCAATCATGTCATTCTATATTTCTATCATTCCGTATTAATAAATATTTATTCACCATAAAGTATTCTCCCATCTTCCCCCATTCTTGTTGTTCTTTACTCCTTGTAATTAGTTTTGAAATAAATAATAAATAGTCCAATACTAGAGAGAGAATGGAATTAAATCTTATATGCTTCCCTATACAATGTCCTCCCACTAAACTTGTATAAAAAATTGATTGATGTTTCATTCTAAGAGTTCAATCTATATGAACAATTATATACTAGGGAAATACCATTCTTCATAACCTATCTATCTATGGATATTTATTGAACTGTAATGTTGAAAAAAATCAATATTTTGTAGTTTTATCATGGAACCAGAGGATACCCCATCCCACTCATCCCCAATTCCACTCTCATATCACAATGTTGGATTCCCCTTTTCTGAAAACAAACCCCATGAGGTGAGAGTAAAAAACAATATTATCATAATCATTATTCAACATGATATTACTAAAAAAATTGAGATGTTGTAGAATTAAATGTATAATGAATAAAAAATGAGAAACTATACTCATATGAGAATGACATATTTGGATTTATTAATCCCAATAATCATAGAATAGATCATGTACTATTCATTCTCAAAATTTACATGAATCGACATACAATAATCCAAAAAAATTATAGACACAGAGAGTGAACATGACATTGTAATGTTTTATATATCCTTAATGATCTAAAAATAGGTAACTCAAGGTACATCTAGTGTCATATATCATTAATCATGAACCCTAATGATGGTAATTCTAGTGAATCACAGGATATATTACCCTACATGCAATGCATAGATAATTATATGACTCTTTGATTGATACTAACTACATCAAATGTTTTCTCCATCCACTCACATGATTAATATTGGTAGGGACCCTAAAATTTTAAATTACAAGTAAACATCCCAATAAGACTCTCAAATATCTATAAGACTGTTTGGGATCACTATGGGAAGACAAAACCTTTATGGGAATATAATTCAACAAACAATTAACAATAGATTAGGACCCCACCAATATATAGAAAATTATTGTTAAAATGGAGGATGTGGTTTGATATTTTAACAATATGAATATCAAAACGAAAAATTTAAATACAACCTGAAAAAATAGAAGCACCCAGATTGTCAATAGGGTAATTTTTGTTAATAACTCTGATTGAATTCTCTATCCTTTTAGACCATCTCTAATTGCATTGATATTAAATCAACACACCGATTTCATATATTATTATCATCTACCGTATCTACCATATTTATTCAATAAACAAAATATTCAGGTTTTTAATAATCATGTCACAACACTTGATGGAAATAATAACTTCATTAGATAACAATAGATGGGAAATATCATCAAAATTATCATTGCATCAGAGTGGAAATATATGGCAAACAAATCTTCCTTATTCAGAGATATGATGAGGGACTCGTGAACTATTATAACAATACTTAGAGATATTTTTTCCCTTTGTTGGAGGACCCAAAATCACATTAAATTTTTTTTCCCATTATTGAAACTGATATCCATAAAGTGTTGAAACACTTAATGAAAAACACCAAAATATTTACAGAGAAACCAATGTCAGTTATTACCTTTATAACTATACTTCACTCCATTCTATAAAATACATTATCCATGTAATCATTAATTTAAATCTGTGTAAATTATATAATTCTATATTTAAAATTAATATATTCTCATTGAATTTTCATTAGTCTATAGTTTATTGTACTCTTTTTTTTGATTTCATAGTTCTTCAATATTCATATATTGGAATACATATTTATATACACAGGTATGTGTTATTTTTTATATAATACAAGGAATTTGTGGTAATTTAATATGAATTTTCTACTAGAAGGAATTCATATTAAATTATATGGGTGCACTACTACACTTATATTTTCATGACTATCAGAATTTCATTAATGACCAAAATATAAAAATATAATATACTATTTATGATATTAATTTGATCTATTTTAAACTCTATATATGAATGTGAATAATTATTATCTCAATATATATAAAAAACATTATTTATGAGACATATTATAATAGGTATTCGATGTATTATAGAATATTAATAAATTATATACCAAAAATATTTTTTTATATTAAATCTTCACATTATGATTTAGGATATTTAATTTCATTTAGACAAATATAGTTATTTATAATTATAAAAATTAATTTTTAAAAATTTATAGATGGATTTTTTATGTTATAATTTTTTGATGTATAAAATATACTTTTAAAACTCTTACTACACTGATATATAAAAGAAACATAGAATAATATTTTATATATAGTACAATATATTATTATATATAATTAATTATGCTAAAATAAAATACCAAGGATAAATGATTTATTAATTTAATATAATATATATAATATCTAAATAAATAATATTTAAATGTTGGATAACATATTGTTTTAATTAATGATGTTAGTATTCAAAAAAATCAAATAAGTCTCACTCTAGTAATTATGAATGTCAGGTAATTCATTTTATCATAAAAAATGAACATAAATATTTTTAATTCCGATATGAGCGAAAGAAATTATACATTATATTAGGGATTTTATTTGAGTTTTTTGTAGAAATATTGTTCGAGAATAATTATTTGAAATCTAAATGAAAATATTTGGGGATTAATTTTTAATTTTTGAAGAATCACAAAATATTGATGAATAAAAAAATATATCAATTTTTTAATAATTAAGATTATTATTTAATTGACGATACATTATATTTTGGTGATTCACATGTTCATTCTATCGGTTAAATAATAAATCCCAGACTAATCAATTTTAAATGTTTATTTGTGAATAACAAGTTAAATTATTTAACTATTTAATTAATTGGAAACAAAATGATGAATAAAATTTAATTTCATTGAATAGTTTCTATATTATATTATGATGGACCTAAATTTACATCATGTTTATGGATTCCATAATTTTTTTAATATATTTTGTTACTGAGAAATTATTCCAGATTTTTTATTGGGTTAATTTAGTTTCATTTTTTGTATTTGATTGTAATTTAGAAATGACATAATTTTTTTCTTGTAAATATGTTCATTATAAATATTGATTAAATGAATAATTTTTTTAACAAATAATAGAAATTGATAACAATCATTAATATGATTTAATTTGGAATATTTCTATATCATGATTCTAAAATTCAATATAGTAAAGATAATGGAATTGTCGTACTAGATTCTATACAAGGGAAATCAATTTTAGTTGTATTAACATTGTTTTTATATTTAAAATATTATTTATTATACACAATTATTAATGACAAGATGGTAAATTATATTCCTCAATTTATAATTCATTTGTTAAAAATGTAAATATATTAGACATTTTTTAAAAGATATGTGCCTCAGAAAGAAAATGTAATGTTTTTATTCTATAAGAAAGTTATATTTATTTGTTATTATTTTTATAATTTCCCTTTTATAAATTTTATAGTAAATTAAAAGATTCATTATTTTCATAAAAAATATATCAATAATATTATTTTTAATATTTATTGAATAGTGTGAATATTATTATTGTAATTTATGTTGTATTTTAGTGAATTTAACATAATATATAATAATATTATGGGGTTTTTCATCCAAAAAATGTTCTTTATTGATAAAGTGATTATGAAATTGAATCATACCACTACCACTTTAGCTCATATTCCATATTTAATAAAATCATTTTTGTTTATTCTTCAAGTAAATAAATGGTATATCTTATTCCATATTCATTTTCTATATAAAGGCATGCCCAATATATCATTCCTTAATAATGAAAATTTGATTCATTTATTAATGATCTAGTTTGATATCATTGGATATTTATCCAAATTTAATTTTTTTGATAGATGATATATATATATATAAGCCATAAGTTATAATGGATATATCTCGATTGGTGTTTCAAATATTTTTCATAATTTACTCAAATTTGAAAGTGGAATATGTTTTTCATTATTGCTTAAGGTAGATGTGTTAATTTCATATGATAAAATAGAATATTTCTCTGTTACCACAATATTAAATGACGTTAATTGATTACCCTTCTATCTAGGTCTGAAACGACATTGAAGGCATTCAATTTAATTTTTTGATGAAATGTGATTTTTTCCATTTTCACAATAGTTAGAAATCCACTCTTGATGGATTGAGGTGGTACCATCCTATCATTACCTTCAATTACAATAGTTTCATAGGAATTTGAGTTGATTATTAAGGTGGTAAACAAAATTATTATTGAAAATGAATTCTTATGATTTATTAAATTTATTTTTTATCTAATTTTTTCAAATAATATTTGTTACTCTCTAATGATGGTCCATACATATATTTATCTTTGAAGAAATTATGAATTCCAAATTTTTAATGAACTCAGTGAAGTTGATTCCAATAGAGCATTCCTGAAGGATCTGGAAAAGTTATTGAGGTGTCTTATTATATATCGCATACATCTAAAATGGAGTAGATATTCAAAAATAAAGAGGACCCAATCTATTCATATATTTTTTGAAGTCATCTACATGATTTTATTATTACTAATTATAGTGATTATAATTTTTTATATAAAATGATTTAAAATATTAGTGCAAAAAATGTACATTAGGTATCTATCTCATATACATATTGATTTTTCATCAATTAATCAAGATCGATTCGAATAAAACTATCATGTATTAGTTAATTAGGCTATCATCTATTTATAACATGATCTAAATAGTCATAATAACTAACCAAACTTGATAAATTCTTATTATGTTGAAAATTATTCTAAAAATAATTCAAATAAATATTATACTTACTTTAATTAGGAATTTCATTTATTCTATTTTGAGTTTATTTTTATACACGTTAAATTCAAAATAAATGTTTTGCTATGTATTTTATTTCAGTAAAAGTATGAAAATTGATAAAAAGTTAGTTATATTTCTATCTAATATAAAATTAATTACATGAATACTTTCTACCTATAAAATGTAATTTGTTATTGGAGAGTTTTATATAAAGGTTATTACTCTTTTTATAGAATCTCTCATTGATTTATATCCTGATATGGAATAATAGGGGTCTATTATATTCTCTCTAGAATGATGTTTTCTTATTCCCCCTATACTCTTTTATTTTTGTTAATAAAATGATTAAAATTGTCAACAAGTCAGTCTAACTCTAATAAACATATATATTGAAGCATATTAGGATAATATAGTTATATATTTTAGGAAAATGGAAAATCATTATAACAATTCAACACTATCAATCTTGAAATCTAACATATAAAACTTACTAATCCATATCTATTTTAGAATCCATTCCTCGACTATCATGTTTTGATTTTAATTAATTGATTTGATGACCGCCATAGTGAAAATAGAAAATTTATTGAATAAATTAAATAATCACCAACAATTTGTTTCCAATCCTTAGTAAATTATTGTTTGTTTTAATTTTAATTTTACCATATCATAATTAAATATTGAAAATTCATCTCTATTATAATTTGGTTATTGATTTCCAGATCATCATTCATAATTTTCTCAATAAATTTTATTATCAAAGGTTCTATGAATACTTCTTGGTGGTATATATCTCATTTCATAACCAAGTGATTGTTCTAGTTTTTTATTCCTAATTTTATTGTAATGGGTATATTTTATCAAATCATAATCTCCCATAAATGTTTTTATCATTATACCATTACTCTTTATTGATCATTTTAATGATATGAAGGATAAAAGAAGTGTTCATTTGAAAATATCTGGGCTTTTCATCACTATTTTCATGACATATTTTTATATAGTTAGATCCAATTTATTTTTTGGGGATACATGATAGGTTTATTTTCCCCGCCAATTATACATATGTCACATATTAAATAATGGGACATCATGTATTTTGGAATCAACATTTATAATTTGATTATTTATATTAATGTAGTATATTTAGAAGAGGATCCCTTTAATGATGATCCATCAAATATAAATATAGATATCTTGTACACGTACAATATATATCTCAATCATAGATTATGGTATGGGAAATAGTGATTGAATTTGAAATGGAAATATTAAGGAGAAAAATATATTGATTCTATTACCATGATATACTATACATATACTATTGATAATAATCATGGTGAAGAATCCACATAATTAATAATCCATTAAAACCTTACTTACTATTTTACAAGAGGAAATTCTAGATGATGAATTTGTTTATTTATTCCATAATCATTTTTATTGGGTCAATAATCAGGATAATTTATTTGTGGATACGTTTATCTTATTATAATAAATAAAATAATTTTTGTTTGACCTCGATTAATATAGTGATTCATTCCCAAATAATAATTCATGATTAATGTAAAAAAATACATGAGTAGAGTTTTGTAAATATTTCCATTCATCTATTATATATATCTTTATTCAAATCCATGCCCATCATGCTATAACTAGATCAAATATAACCCTACTTAATTGAAATAGGTACCCTTTTTCCTTTGGTGAAATAAATAATGTCACAGTTTATAAATTTATTAGCAAGGATTTATCATCTATAATTTCTTTAATAATACTTTTTATTCTTCCAAAAATGTATATACAATTATTACGAACTGCTACAGTTTGGGATGTATATCTAGACAACTTCATTTTTTAGGATTTTGTCATTATAATTGAAAAAACTATAAGTGTACATAATATGGTAATCAGGATATAAATGAATAATGTTTTTAAATTACTATGACAGAATTTTCTCCATAATAATCATTCTAAATTTCGATTTATCAATCAATTATATCACATATTAAGAACTATTTGATGATCTTTTTGATCCCATTAATATTGAAAGTGAAGTGTGGAAGTTTCTATATATTATGATGATGCTTCAAGAAAGGAGAACCTTTTTCCCCTTTCTAATTTAACATTTCATCTTAGATGTTGAATTGAATACTCAATCTTTTTTAGTGGTTTTCATTATAATATTCATTAACTGTGGATGTTTCAAATGTATGTAGAATATTGAGAATGATATATATTTATATTGCATCTTTTTAATTTAATATCAAATATTTTTATCAAATATAGGCACCGATAACATATAAAGGAATAATTTATTTTAAGGATAGATATAAAATAAAAATATTTCATAAAATATTTTCATCATCTCCCACATTGTTCTTTCTTCATCGTTCCCTTATTTTTACAATTCTTATATAATACCATCCTTATTTACTTATGTATAAATGAAACAAAATAAAGGGTGAGATACTATTATCATTACTGGTAAAAATGGAAGATATGAAACTTTGATCATTTTAAATAATTATATATGCATAATGGTTTGATATTAGGTTTATAATATACAATATTAATATCAAATATTTCATATATTTAAATAATCAATTTTGAAATAATAGTTTAGAATTTTAAATATCATGATCCATAAGGGTGATGGATCATTATTAATAAATAATGATATGTGAGATCATATTATAAGGATGAAAATCAGTCATTGGAATTTTTTCCCAATAATAATCATAGAAAATCATTTAATTAGTCTTGTTCCAAT
The DNA here is from genome assembly GCA_963277665.1 of Viscum album. NCBI lineage: Eukaryota > Viridiplantae > Streptophyta > Magnoliopsida > Santalales > Viscaceae > Viscum > Viscum album. The sequence continues at coordinate 1,299,720,885 of OY728146.1, forward strand.
TACCTTGTAGACATACTCTAAAATCCCTCATAAAATTCTTAGTACACATCATCTTACATCATTTTTCTATGAATGTTTCGCTCCAAACACAATCATATTGGATAGAATCTTATACTAATCAGGGTTCAGTTATCTTTTAAGTATTTATTTTTTCAAGATTTGTCAAATAATTCCCAACATATTCATGGAATCTAATGTAATAACCCATGAAATAATTAAAAACATGCATTTTAGTACCACTAGTTTATGAAAGCATTCATCAATTAATCACAAAAACTCATGGAAAATAAATAGGATTCATAAAAAATTTATCGCCTCAAATTCCATATACATGTAGTGACTGAAGTAAAATTGTAACATTAGAGAATGTATGAAATGAGTCTGAAGAAATGTCAAGGAGTTTTTTCATTGATGAAAAATTCAATTAAATGATTTTTTTTTTAATTTAAAGGTAATCCTTGGAAAATATAATACTTCTTTTGATTAATTAAAATGAAAAATATCTATTATACTAATAATCATATTTTTAATTAATATTACCAATGATACATATATTTTAACCATTAGAGAAATATTTGACCATTACGGTAAGAAAATCAATTCATGTGGGAATTGTTAAACATATAGTTCCATTAAGACATTTGGAATTAAATCTACATGTTCTAATTTTATAAAAAACAAAAGGGTACATTCAATGAAATGAAAAAAATAAAATTTTGTGGAAAAATGATTTCCAATATTCAATTTATCATTGAAAATAACAATTTTTAAAACACATTAATGAACATCAACATGGTAGAAAATGATCATGGACTAAATAGAAAATATGGTTCACATTACATGAAATCATTTCCTCAAAATATTGATATATAATAAAGAGAAAAAATCATAATAATAAATTAAATTTTAAAAATAAACCATAATAAAATAAAATAGATGAATTTTGATAAATAAAAAATCATATAATTCCACTAATAATTATTCAATTATAAATAATTCCGATGAAAAATGATATTTCAACATAATGATTTACCTCAAGAACCATCATTTTTCGTAAACATTCAAACCTATATTTTTATAAATATATATTTATTATAAATATATATCATCAAAACATTATAAAATTACATGTAATATTCAATTATAATTTCTAGTTATCCTATAATTAATGATTATTCATTAAAATGATTATTCAGGTGAAAAATGTATCATTTGAATGAAATTTTACATTCATATGTTTGGGATCATGAACCATAGTTATGGAATAATTATATAAAGATCATTATAATTGTATTTGTATCATATATATTCCTAAAGGAAACATTAATAATCATGTATATAAAGTGTAGATGAAAAATAAATATTATCACTTTAACTAGACTGTAATTTTCACAAACCTAGTAGTGATGTTTCCTCTTTTCAATGGATGAAAAAAATAAAGTAAAATCATAATTTTTAATTATATATTCTTAATGATATCATAATTAATAATTTTTATTAATTGAATCATTATGAAAATCCTTGTAATGATTGAATAAAAAACTGGTCAAATCACTTCATGGAGGTGGAAGTCCACATGTGGTCGTGAGTTAAATTATCAATTTCAAATGGATGGGGAGGATATAGAAAATGGATCGGTCATTAAAAAATTATAAAGGAAATTTTTATGTTAAAATATTTTTACAAATCAATAATATATGTTTGAGGATTATGATTATAGAAAAAATAAATATATCAATAAGAACATATAATTAATCAATAAGTATCCTCCATTGAGAAGAATCTAAAATATTCTTCTATATTTATATTCAGAATATATAAACATAACATTTAGGTATTAGAGTGTTGGGATAGAATTTTTTTGATCATTGTATTGGTAAAGGGCTAACATGATATGTATATTTTAGAAGAAGAGGTTTATATTTTATATGTCATGGTAGTGACACACATTTATTTATTATGAATAATAAAATAAAATAATGTCATTTCCTTGGATATGTGGCTTGAAATTAGAGGATCTAAGAATAAAAAAAGACAAAGGGTCAAAATAAATTCATACATTCAGACTTAATCCTAATTTTTGATCATTTTAACCACTATCTCCCCAAATTAACAACACATTATCTATTTTATCATTAATTTTATAAATGATTTTTTTATCAACAAGCTATTCATAAAAAACAAGAACTAAAGATTTATCATTAATATTTTTAAATTTTTTTCCCATATCCTTAAACCATTTTATAAAAATATATTTCTATAATATTAAAAAAATTTAAAATAAGCATGAAAAACACAATGATAAATATATTTACGAAAAAAAATTATTAAAAAAACTATTTATTTATAATTACATTTCAAATAATTAAAATTAATTGAATATTTCATTATTTTTGGAATATATTATATACATATATCGATATTATCATCCCAAAATATTTATTATTTCAAAAAATGTATTTAATAACATAGTGAACTAATAAAAATATTTTCTATAATACATCACTTATTTTATTTCTAGTGAAATAATTTTAAATTCTATCCAATTTGAATAAAATGATTTCATTTTCTACATGTTAATAAAATAAATTTTCATAAATTATTTAAACTTATTTATACCCTCATATCACATAGGATTCTAATGTGTAAAACATTTAATAGTAACAATATTTTAAATGTATATAATGATTCATTTACACTCGATGTTGGGTATAATAAAATTTATAAAAGTCATAAATTGATGTTATGTAAAATAAATATAAAAATCACATGTTGTAAATTTTTAATTAACATATAAGAACTTTCCATCAAACTACATCACTCAAATATAGACAACATATGATACATTTAACTTCTCACTAAATCAGGATCCCATATAACATCCTCATAATTAATGGTTTATCCACATAACGTATACTTGGTGAGTGGTCTCTTTTCAAAATTCTCACACAAATTTAGAATGTAAACTAATTGTTTTATATCATATTGATCATTATCTAGTGATATAAAATTTTTGTTAAGTAATTCTAAACAATGAGGTTTGTACATCCATAAAAGGTATCTATGGAACAAATTTTGTACATTAGATTTATTCAATAGAATCACTAGGAGATTAGAAAACATCTCGATAATATAACAAATATTGATGGAAAACATATAACTATGTCATAGTATACCCATCATTTAAAATATCATAATAATCTTATATGTAAATACATTCCACAATAACATTTCATCAACAATAATTTCAATATCTCACCAATTATTTTTTTTATGTTCGAATAAAAAATAAATAAGACATCATTTTTGTGGAATTTTCAATACCTATAACAATTATACATGATTAATGAACAAATAGTTTTACTGTCATAATATTTTGAAACATAATCATATAATTTTACAAAATATCTTCAATTGAATTTTCAATGATCATTATTTTAGTGCCCTTTGTTAAATTCCATAATTTTAACATTAACTTCAAACCAAGGGTATAAAAATAAGAGAAAGTGTGCGATCAAATGCCTAGTATGGGTAAATATTTGTGATACAAAACATAAATTTTGTTAAGATAACATTTTGGTTATTATAGAAAAATAATGTTCATGTTCTCAACATTATATATTTAATATAATTAATTCTTATTTCATAATATAAAAAATTAAATCTTACCCTGAATATAGATAAATAATGGTTTCAAAGAAGTAATATTCATTTATGTGTCATAATATAAACATATAGAATTATCAGATTAAGAAATAATTATATTTTAGGAATATATATTAAAAAACATTTCCCAAACTAAATATTATGAAATTTAATAAAATAAATCATACTCAAGAAGAAACATGTGAACAAGGACATTCATAATATTTTCCATTCATAATCTTTTGAGCATAGCTATATAAAATCCTAATAATGCATGGAAATATAATGAAATATATTTCCAATCCTTTTTTACATATTATAGTAACCTCTTAATATATATATATATATAATTAAATATTTCATTCGAGTTATATAGTAATCCTGACCTCAAATAATCATAATTAATTTATATTTAAGAAGAAAATTAATGAAATATTTTCTTTATCAAATCATGGTCCATGGTATAGAAAAAAAATTTAACCAAAATTCAATATTCATAATACATAACCATATAAGTATGTAATAATATTAGATTCATTTTCTTACATACCTAGTGAATCATAATTAATATTAAATTAGGTTTTTATAAATAAATATACAATTAAAAAATATAATTTGAACATTTCATGAGGAAAATTAAAATTTCAAATTGATATAAATTTTATAAAATAAATGGATTTCTCGAATATTTGGAGTGAAATGTAAATCAAAATAAACATGTAAACATGAAATGTAATATTTATGATAAAAGTTATTCATAATTTTTGGATAAGTAATTTGGGAATAATATATAAAAGTAATGATTATAGTCACACCATCAATAAAGTTAAACTAATTCATAAAACAATATTACGATTAATTTAAGACCATTATAAATAGAAATATGGGTATAAATAAATTTAACCAATAATTATACAATTTGAGTCACATTGTTGATTTTTTTTCAAACGGACTAGGGTGGAAGAGAATACTTGATATAGGAAAAGGGTAATATTTTCAAAAACAACATTTTCTTATACATTTTCTCTAAAAATAAAAGAAAAATTGAAATGTGACATTCAAATTAAATGAATATATAGTGGGTAAGAAAATATATATTTTTAAATTGATAAGATCTATAAAATTTCTTCAAATTAAAAACATAACATAGACAATTCTAAAGTGAAATGATGTTGTAACATAAATATCATACCACATTAGATAAAATGGAATAAAAAACATAAAAGATGAAACATTAGATGAATTTTCAAATAATATTAATTTAAATTAAAGGAATCATAAATAAAATTCAAGGGATGTATAATGGCCTCAAAAAATATACTTGTGGTGAATGTGTTAAATGTCTCCAATAAATAAAAGTGAGATATTAAATCCTCATACCTCATGTTTCATACATAATTTTATGGTGTTAAATATACTACATAATTAATATATATTTATTTTATAACTAATTAAAACAATATTGATGAATAATTTAATTTTAAAAATTAACTTTTATTTTTCAATTATAATTTTATTACAAATTTTTCCATTAAAATGAAATTTAGGTGAAAACCTTGTTTATTTTCCCAGAATTTTTCATATTGATAGTTCTAATACTTGTAACATGATCACGTATTGTAACAATTTTTGCCCTTGTAGCTTGAGGATTATGTTTTAATCCATTAATTATTTTTAGATATAAAGAATGAAATCATGTTGGATTGATCAGTTTCTACCTTTTTGGCAAAAGTAGATAGATATATGATACAAATTTTACATTTGGAATATAAAATTAAATATTAAATATAAATAATAAAATTCCCATAATCCTTAAAAATCATTCCAAATATTCATCTTTATATCCTAGTGAAGCGAATCAAAATAAGTGTGTCCTAAAATTCTCAAAAAATAGTTATGTATAGTGGAAGCTATAAAGAATAAATTGTAGGATCGATATGATACTGATTGTAGTATCAAAATAATAATGTAGATGCTCAATATACAATAAGGGGTAAATAATATATTTAAAAATTCATTTAGGACATTTAAAGATGGATAGAAACATTTCTATTGTTTAACATGGTTAAACAAAGTAAATTCACTAAACCACTATGTTCTAAAAACATGCTTGATTCCAGAAAAGTTATTCCGAGATTATAATTCTGGAAATGTGAATCCAAAAATGAATCTTAATAAATGTTTACAAAGATAAATATTCTACCTTAAAACGTATATAATCTTACAAAATCAGTGTACATGTATAAGGAAGTATAAGATAGTTATACTTTCCTCAACAATACAATTAACAAGTAGTAGATCTTTTAACCCAAAGAGAATGATATCTAACAACCTGGGATAAAGGTCCATTGATTTATACATTCATGAAATTTGTCTTATCCACACCAGGGTAAGCCCTCGATATGAAGATCGGAGTTTGTCTTGCTATCCCTACAACCCCTAACCTTCAAGGTAGTCGGCACATCCGTCTTCCTATAACCAGAATCCATTGAATGTAGTCAGCAACATTCAGAGTCACGCAAAGAAATTCTAAACATGTAGATCAGTACACACAAAGCATGAATGTCCCTCTCTAGAAATTAATTTAACAACATGTAATCTCAAGAATAGTATAACTATTCATCAATGTTGTGAGCTTGTTCAAATGAGATCACGTTTATAGGCACATCTCCAACGGTCGACTTGCACCTCCAAAAGTCATATTTTTTCTTGAATTTCAGAGGGACCTATACACATTTCACTCAAACAACAGTTAGTTAGTAACTGAATTCATGACATTTTTATACAACCAAAATAAGAGTAAGCAAAAATATGATGCTTAACGAAATTCTTTTTCGGAGTCTAAGGATAAATGAGAGTTCAGATTCTAACCAAAAACCATTAGGTGTTTATATTATATGAATATTTGGATTCTACCATAAAAATAATTCAGAAAGGGTATTCTATATAATTTCGATGTCTGAATATCAATGAAATTCGGTGTCTGAATTCATAAGAATTCGGAATCTGAAATTACAATGTTAGGAGTTTGAATTCAGAAGAATTCAGAGTCTAAAATTAAAAATATAGGAGTCTCAATTATGAGAACATGGAGTTTGAACATAGACTGTTGTTATCTGATTTCAGAAGAATTTTGCATTTGAATATTGAATGTTCATAGTCCGAATCCAATCTCAAAGTCTGATCTTACGATGTTTGGTGTCTGAATTCTGAAAACTCAAAGTCTGAACATAGAAAGTTTAGAGTTTAAATTTAGAGAACTTGGAGTCTGATCTTAGAATGTTCATAGTTTGAAATCAGAGAATTATGAATCGTAACTCATAAGAGTTTGGAGTCTGAATTCATAGAACTTGGAACTTGAATTCAGATCCTGAAAATAGAATGACTCATATCTAAGTATATATATGATTCTTAGGTTTTGGATATGAAACCAAATTTTATACTTAGAATATGAAAAATTAAATCCTTGTAAAAATAAATTTCATTGGGGAAGGAAAATTTTTCACATGAAGGTAAAACATAGGGATATGAAATTTGGCTCAAGGAAGAGTGTTCGGGATTTTAAAAACATGAAGAAATGTAAAATGCATAAGGAAACCTTATTGACTCAATAATCTCCCTCTTTTTCAAATGCAGAAACATCCTTAAGAAAATTAATATAAGGACATAGGAAATATTGTTCTCAAAATTGAAAATAAAACATATCTCCCTTAACACATGGGAAAATATGAATATAACTAAATCCCCCTTTTTCCTTGGACACAATAAGGATCATATTCTACATTTTCAGAAAGAAAATTAGCATTTTATTACATACAAAAATAATCTTGGATATAAACTCCCCCTTAGATGAACTCCCCTTCACTTAGAGAAATTTTTTCCTTGCCTAGTATTCTTTTTTCCCATTCTCCCCCTTTTTGATTTTCAAAAAGAATTATAGGTAATGAAAAATACCATAGGGTGCCTAAAATATTAGTATTAGACAACCAAAAGAAGTTCAACCAAACATTTCATTACTAATGGATAAAATTTTTCAAGGAATTAATACAACAAAATATCGGTATTGAATAATATTATCCATCTATTTCCTTCGGTATCAACATCTTCAAAATAGTTTTTAGCTTCTTGAGCTCCTTGTGAGCTTCCTATGCTCGCATGAGAAGATGATCTTGACCTTATAATTTCGTTTCTAAGGCTTTAATTTATTATTCTTGAGCCTTACGAACCTCTGCCTGAGCCTTAAAGGAATCTTCCATCTTGAAATGATTTTCCTCTATCTCAATATGGAGATCCTTTTCTCTATTCTAACACTGAGAATCTGGAAACAAATTTCCATTGAGAGCTTTCACTTCTTGATTCTGATAATTCTATTCCAGAGTAATCTTCTCCTAAAAGCTATTTGTGAGATCCTTGATCTTCACATCTTCTGTGTCAAATGAATCCTTGACACTATCATGGAACCCATCAGGATTTATCTTGTATTATATAGTTTTCATTGAACAACTATTCATTTTCTTGCAGGATATTTTGTGAGCTTTGTAATTTCAGAAGAATGTTTTGATGTTTGCTTCAATCTTGACACACATATCCATCCCCATGGATACTGAATCCAATTTCTTGATTTAGGGAGTGTTGAATCATATGGCATCTCGAATCAACGAATATAAATATAGGGTTTTTTCCAACAATATTATTTAAGGACTATACAATGAAATCATGTCCCAGAGAGGATGATTTCGAATATGAATTTTTTCATAGTGAGGTTTCTTTTTCTAAATCAGCAGCTTTCCTCTCTGAAGAACCACCAAGAACTTTATTCTTTACCAAAACATTGGTAGTGTATCAACAACCACCTATTTTTAATCATCATCTTTCAGAACTTATTCCACATGGTCTGGAGATTCATGTTCACTGTCAGACAATTGAGAAATTTTTTCTTCCTCTATGTCTTCCTTATCAGCTCCTACCTTAGCAACTTCTGGATAAATGAAATCATGATTAGAACTTTCTTCATCAGGAAGCTTATTCACTTCATCTTCAACCTTGTAATCTTCACCTTTCTCATCATTCCCAGTGGTAGCAAGAATTGAAGATACTGCTTCAGAAGTTTGGATTGAGTGCTTCTCAGACAGACTTTCTTTATCATGGAAATCATCTATTTTCTTAAAAAGATCATCGGTATCGCCACTGGCATCTTTTTCCACATCTTTTTCTACCACTACATTATCTGGAACATTTTTCAGAGCCACATATTTCTTTCCTGGTGTCTCTGGTAAATCCTATAATAGGATGTAATGTGGTATTGGAATTTTCTCGGAGGCATTCTCAGCATCCTTCAGAAGAGATTGCATAATTTCATCTTCAGTCATCTTTTTCTTATGTTTCTTTTCCCTTGCTCGATTTTCAAGCTCATTAGCAGTCTTTTCTCTTAATGATTTTGCTTCAGAAGTAACCAAGCCAAAGATACACTCCCATACTTTCTTTTTGTACTTGTCTTCTCTCCATTTTTTTAATAACTCATCCGAATAGGCTATTTTCTTATTAGGTTTTGGAGGTGCGGATGAGATTTCATTAGTTGCTAGAGTTTTTTCCCTCTCTCATATTTACTTTGGCTACCTCTTATTTAGTCCCTTCTTAGAGGTATCATCAGCCTCCAGTTTCTTCGATAAGGCTTCAATTACATCCTCGGGTAAATCATAAAATTTTTCAGATTCTTTTGAATATCTAACATTCATCTTTCTTAGATTATAATCACTCACCAGCATGACATTGCAATTCCATGGCTTTGAACTGCATGGAATATTGAAAGACTCTAAGAATCAAACAATTAGATTTGAAAGAATGGATAGATATATAATGATCTAATCTTTCATATTACCATTATTTATATTCTTCATTGTAATAATAATTTTTTTAACCAAGTTATTTTTCCATAGATTTACTAGGAAATCCAAGAAATTCATGTCACTCTTCTTCATGGTATCCTTGTCCCCCTTTCTCGGAATGATAAATCCTTGAACCCAAAATTCTAGAATCTGATAATTTGTAGACAAATGAGAAATCATTGGAGTCTTTACCTCGGAATGTCCAAGATAAGCCATAACATTAACCTTATTGAAACATCCATGATTATCAGGCAACATAGGAGAAAAAAACGCAACTTCTCATTTATAGGAAATACCAACCAAGCTAGCATCCTTGGTGTATGAAATACAATAAGTCTTCCTATATCTCTTGAAAGTGAACTTATCTTTTCCTTCTCCCTTGAAAAAACATACTGTTTCATAAAATTCAACTAGAAAAGCTGGATATACTAAATCAGGATCTCTTAGTTTCGATTGGAAAACACTATCCCATCCATTGAGAATGATGTTCTTTGATATTATGGAATAATTATTGGAAAAGGTGTTTGTATGCACCAAACATTCTCTATAAACATGCCACTCCGATATTGGTTTGACAATTGACATGTCTTTCTGGGAAGATTCTTCGACAGACATTCGGATTGAGGCAGGATCTGAGATGTTCGGAATGAGCTGAAGTAGAATGGTAGAGCTTCATCACGCGATGGCTTGAGATCAATACAGGACAACCATTTAAGGTTCCTTTATATAGTCATTTTTGGTGATGGTTCATCTTCAATGCTGAATCTAATAGTTTAGAAATCATGTGATCTGATCTGACGGATGAGATGATAACCAGAAATATATTTTTATAAAATCTGATCTATTGAGGTTTTTAATAAAAACATTCATATTTAAGAAATAGTGAATACAAATAATTAAACAAAAATTAATATACGAACATGTATAAGATGATTTCAAAAATTTAATAAAAGTATCATACATTTCAGATTTCTAGGACCATTATTTGTAGTGAGAAAAATTAGATTATGAAAAATTTTGAAATCGTGACTGCGAAAATTTTAGAAAATTTTTATTAAAGAAAACATAGAAAATATTCATTATGAAAATTTAGAAATTCATAATTATGAAAATTTAGAAAATCTTAATTATGAAAATTTAGAAAATCTTCATTACAAAAATTTTGAAAATCTTCATTATGAAAATATAGAAAATCTCGTTACAAAAATTTAGAAAATATTCATTATAAAAATTTAGAAAATCTTGATTATGAAAATTTAAAAAATCATCATTACAAAAATTTAGAAAATCTTCTTTATGAAAATTCATAAAATTTCTATTATAAATATTTTAGAGGAAAAATATTTGAATGAATTCTAGACAACAAAAAATATACTACATAACAAATTATGTAATATAAAAAACATATGTACTCCCACTATCAAAATGAGTCTATTACTATATTGAGATAAGTTTCAACAAGATGTTACCAAGGAAGACTACCTTACGATTATCATTCCTAACTTCTACTTTATGTTTTAAAATTAATTATAGGGTATCAATTTGGTGAAAATATCATCAAGGTGATCTTGTTTTCTGAAAAATTGATGAATGATATCACATTTTTGTATTTGATCCCTAATTAAAGTGATTCCTTATATCTATGTTATTTACATGAGATTGATGTACTTGGTTTTTACATAAGAAAATGGCACTAATATTATCACATAAAATTTGTGTTTTTTTAAAACTCATAACATATTATGTGAGTGTGTGTTGCATCCAAAACACTTGATCACAACAACTTCTCGCTATTACATATTCAGCTTCAGAAGTGGAAAGTGCTTATGAATGTTTCTGTTTTTCATGACCAAGAAACTAACGAAAATTTAAAAAATGAAATGTTCAAGATGAAATTTTTCTATCCATTCGATATCCACTAAAGTCAACATCCAAAAATCATTTTAAAACAAAATAATTTCCAGATGTATAAAATAGTCAAAGATCCATTGTTCCCTTTAAGAAGAAAAAAATTCTTCTAACTGCCTTTAAATGAGACTCCTTAGGATTATGTTGATATCATACACAAAATCATAATGATAGCATTATGTCTAGATGAATAGCTATTAAGTAAAGTAGGAATATTGTCAAACCTCTAAAAGTTGATGATTTACTGGTTTTCCAGCTTTATCACGATCAAGTGAATTCGAGGTAGCAATGAGAGTACTTATAATCATAGAGTTTTCAAATCTATAATTTTTATGATGATCTGTGAAATAATTATGTTGGAATATATAGATTCCTTATGGTTTTAGAAAAATTTGAATAACAAGGAAAAATGTTAACTCATCCATCATTCTCATCTCAAACTCATATTTCATTATATTCTCAAAGGAATAATTAAAATATTGCTGAGTTGAACAAAATATAAAGTCATCAAAATTAATTTGTACAATAAAAACATTTTTATTATCTTTTTTTATTAAATGTGTTGGATCAAAATTTCCCTTAACATAATTATTTTGAAGAAAAAATAATGTATGTCTATCATACCAATCTCTAGGGGCTTGCTTAAGTCCATACAATGCTTTGGTATGTTTAAAAACATGTTAAGGATGTTCTGTATCTTTAAAACCAGGAGGATATTCAACAAAAACTTCCTCTTGAACATACCTATTCAGGACATCACATTTAACATCTGTTTGAAAAAGTTTGAAACTGAATAATGCTGCAAATTCACATAACATATGAATAGATTCACGTCTATCTACTGGAGCATATGTTTTTTCATAGTCTATTCCACCTTGTTGGTTATAGCCTTTAGAAACTTATCTAGCTTTATTTCATACTATGATTTCATTTTAATCACATTTATTTCTGAAGACCCATTTTACTCCAATAACAAATGTTTCCTTAGGTCTTTCCACAAAGGTCCAGACTTTATTCCTTTCGAATTCCTTTAGTTCATCATAAATAGATTTTATCCAATAATCATCACCTAAAGATTCATTTGTGGTTTTTGTTTCTAATTTGGAAATATACTCTAGATATTATACTTCATTTCTTAAGGAACATCTTTTCCTTACAAGTTGATTTAAAACACCAACGATAATATCACTTAGATGATTCTTAAGAAATATCTGATTTGGGTTTTGTAGATCTTTTTCATCAATATAGGTTCGAAAAATCATATAGTGTAAATGTTTCAGAACAATCCTCATGGAAATTTTTTTTACCAGAAGGATCTTTTAGAAAATGTTGATAATCAGTAATTTAAAACACATCCAAAGATGTTGGTAGAGGTTGTTTAAAAACAAAAGTATCAGTTTCATCAAATTTGACATGCCCTGTTTCATTAATAGTAAAAGTGTTTTTATTGAAAACTCTATATTTCATAAAATGATGTTGAGTATCCTAATAAAATTCCTTCATCATATTTTGGTGAAAATTTGTGTAGATAATTTTTAGTATTCTGAATGAACACCTTGCAGCCAATAACCTTGAAGTAGGAAAGTCTAGTTTTTCTTCTATTCCATAACTCATAAAGAGTATTATTTTAAAAAGTTCTATTCAAAAATTAATTTATAGTATTATAAGCAATACATATAGCTTTAGAACAAAAAATTTTTTCATTAGAATATTCACTCAACATGGTTCTTGTTATCTCATGAATAATTCTATTTTTTCTTTCAACAACACCATTCTGTTGAGGAGTTTTGGGTGCTGAGAAGTTATGAGTAATGAATTTTCAACTACAAAAAGTTTCAAAATCATAATTTTGAAGCTCTTCTCCCTGATCACTATGAGTAGTTATCAAATGAAGTTATTTCTCGTTTTTATCTTGGGATCTAAAAGTTTTGAAATAATAAAAAGGTTCAGATTTATTTTTTAGAAAATAGACCTATGTAAATATAGTGTAATATTCAACTAATAAAAATATATAATATTTTACTCTAATGCTTCCATTTTTTTACGGAAAAAAAAATATCAATACGTATTAATTGTAATGCATAAGTGGTTGTGACTTCACTGACTGATTTAAAACGTGATTTATTTTTCCTTCCAAATTGACAAGGATTACAAACTGTTGAATAATGAAATCTATGCTATGGTACATCCTTAACTTGTCATTTCCTATAGAGTTTCCATAAATTCTTAAAGTTACATTGTCCTAACCTTCTATTCCACAACCAATAATAATCATGCATTACACCAAGGAAAGGTAGGTCTTTCCTCCTAAGTTCTTCTATGTTTAGTGTGGAATCATTATCTTGCCTATTGGCAGAATGAATAAACACTTCCATGGAATTATATTCTAAGCACTTTTAATTCCTAAATTTTATAAGGTAACCTTCCTCATAAAATTGAATTATGCTAATGATTTTGTGCTTAAGACCGTTAACAAATAAAACATTTTAAATCAATGTTTTTTCAAGAAAAGGAATGTTACCTATACCAATAATTTCTCTCATAGCATTATCTCTGAAATATACTTTTCCTCCATTCTTCTTGATAATCTTTTTAAAGTAGAGTATATTACCAATAATATGCCAAGAAAATCCAATATCCATGTACCAAGTAATACTTTTGGTACTTTCTTTATTTTCATTAAAATAAGAATTTTAGACATTCAAAATTCAATCTTTCTTAGATCCACAAATTACAGAAAGAAAAATCTTAGGCAGCCTCATTTTCATTGAAAAATAAGTTTTATGAAATCATAAAGACTGGGTTTTCATTAAGAAACAACTTTTTTACTAGTTTACACCATACTAACACTTAATTTAGAATGGATTACTTTGAGGAACAAAATAATTGTTTATAAAAATGGGTTTTTGAACATGTATTACCAAAACTATAATTAATTCTAAGATGTCATATTTGAGAATACATATTATCAAAATTTTCCTTAGCTAAGGTTAAGTTAGAAAAACACTTCCTCAAGGAAAATATTTCTCACTTCAGTATAATAACTATGTTATTATCTTCCAAAAAAATAGTTTTAGAACTTGAGTTAGGCTCAAAAATTTTTTACTTAGAAATTACATTTTCTAGATCCTTATGAATTTAATCCTTATCAAAATTTACATCCTCATGTTTTTTTGATATATTTTAAAAATAAAGGTTTTTCTGATCATGAAATTTAGAAAGATCGGATATTTCTTTAGTTAGAATAGTTTTCCTAGATCTTTTCTTATCTATATTTTTCATGAGTTTTGAATTCTCATTCTCAATAAGCTTAGCAAACCTATAAACTTCTTAATAGGTATGTAAAGCATTATCTACATCTTAAAATATTCTTCATTAGAAGAGTTATAATATTTATCATTACTATAATTAGCATTAAAACATACATTGATCATGGATTCAGCATTGTGTACCCTAACCATTAGAAAATGATTTTTAATAGGTATTTTGGATATTAATCCAAGATTCTTTTGTCCAAAAGATTTGTAATCATATGATTCATCTCAAGAGTCTCCACCACTGGCACTGTAGGAGTCACTTGATTTCAAGACTTTCATAAATTTATATTTGTAGTACTTCTTTCTGTTTCTCTCTGAATTTTTTTTTCTTTATATCATTTCTCATAAGTATATGACTATCCGGTCTTATATGTCCAGCACTTTTGCATTTATAACATGTGACTTCTAAATCTCTCTTATCTTTCTGTTCTTTATTCTTGTATATAGATTGAATGTTAATCTGTCCAAAAATCATGTTCATCATATGCGAAATATTGGCTAACTAATTTTTTAATGATTCACTTCCAGTAGATTTGTATTGTATAACAACTTTATTAGATTTAGATCTTGTAACTCTCTCAGGAGTCTTGTATTTCATATTATTTGATGTTTTTTTAAAAGCTACAATAACATTCACATTATTTTTCTTAATATTATCAGCATCTCTCTTCATTCTACTCTAATGTTGAAGAAGAGTTCCAAAAAGTTCATCAAGAGAAATATTAGGAACCATTCTATTCTCATCAATATTAGTTCTCTTGGATTCCCAATCATTGGGCATGGGGTCTATGATTTTTTCCACAAGATCATCATAGTATAATCCTTTCTCACCCATAGATTGTAAACTGTTAAAAATAGTCATGAATCTCCGTTGCAGTTTATATATGGGTTCTCCTTAAGGAAATTAGAAATAGTGATATTCACCTATGTGCATTGGTCTTCTAGTTTCAATAACATTGGACATTCAAATGTGTGTAACTTCAAGATTCTTCAATATACAGTTAGCTACTTCACAAGACAAAATTTGGGTATATATATTTCTAGTCATATAACAAAGCAATGTATTTCTTAACTTATAATTCAGTTGATATTCATGGTTTTCCTTGTTAGTGAATGTACTAACTTCCTTGTCAGGGATTTTATATCCTCCGGTAGGATAAAAAAATTATCTAATCTAGTATTGATAATGAATTTTTATATATGATCTATCTAGTATTCATAATAATTCCCATAAAATAATGGTGGTCTATTAAGAATTAGGTTTTCTATGGAACAAAAATTGATTCCTTCCTTCTTAAAGAAAAAAATTACACAAAAACTTATTAGTAATAAATATTTGTAAACATGGATAAGAATATACTAAGCAAGAAAAATATAGAACAACGAAAACATGAGAAAGAAAACATATATGTGAAAATATGTATTTCAATGACCTTCTTTGATACCAATTGTAGGATCGATATGATACCGATTGTAGTATTGAAATTATAATAGAGATTCTCAATAGAAAAGAGCATGGTGAATTGTGTAATTTAAAAATTCTTTGCAAAATTTTGAGGTTGGTTTGAAATCATTCTATTGTATAAAATGGTTAAACAAAATAAATTAACAAAACCTCAAACTTCAAAAAACTTTCTTGATTCCAAAAAAGTGATTCTAAGAATGTAATTATAGAAAAGTGAATCTGGAAATGAAACATAACAAAAGTTTACAATGATAAAGATTATACCTTAAAGAATATAAGAACATACAAAATTAGAGTACATGTATAAGGATGTATAAAAGCATTATACTTTTCTAAACAAACAAAATGCAGTGGAAGACTTTAAACAATACAAGTAACAAGTAGTACATCTATTAAACCAAATAGAAGGGTTTAAAACTACCATGTATAAAGGTCCCTTGATTTATACATTCAAGAAAGTATGTATTACCCACACAAGGGTAAGCCCACGATATGAAAACCAGAGTTTATCTTGATATCCCTGCAAGCCATCACCTTCAAGGTAGTCGGAACCTCTGTATTCCTATCCTCGGAAGCCCTCTAATGTACTCAACAACATTCGGAGTCAGACTAAGAAATTATAAACAATTTTTTATGTACGATCCAAGCATAAAAGTCTCTATCTTGAAATCACTTTAGCATCATGTAATCTCTAGAGTCATAGAACTATGCATAAATTTTGTCATCTTGTTCAAATGAGCTTTTATTAATAGGCACAACTTCAGCGGTCACCTCCCTCCTCCAATGGTAATATTTTTCCTTGAATTTTATAGAGACCTATACACGTCGCACCCAAACAAAGTTTAGTTAGTAACTGAATGAATGACATCAATATATATCCAAAATAAGAGTAAGGAAATATATGATGTTTTACCAAATTCATTTTTTAGAGTATGTGGAAAAATGAAAGTTCATAGTCTAACCAAAAACCCATTTGGTGATTATAATATATTCATATTCATATTCTTTCATCAAAAGAATTCATAACCTGAATTCTATATAATTCCAGATTATGAATTTCAATGAAATTAGGTGTCTGGATTCATAAGAATTCTGAGTCTGAACATACAATGTTTGGAGTCTGAATACAGTAGAATTATGAGTCTAAACAAACATTGTTCAGAGTTTGAGTTCAAGGAACTCCGAGTATGAACTAAGAATGTTTGGAGTTTGATTTCAGAAGAATTTGTAGTCAAGCCATAAAATGTTCAGAGTCTGAATTCAGAGAACAAAGAGTCTGAACTTACAATGTTTAGAGACTCAATTTAGAGAACATGGATTTTGAACACAGAATGTTCAAATTCTAAATTCAGAGAATTCAGAGTCCAATCTTAGAATGATCGGACACTGAATTCTAGAGAATTCAAAATCAGAACTGTTAAGAGTTAGGAGTCTGAATTCAGAGAACTCAGAACCTGAATTCAGATCCTAAAAAAAGAATGATTTATATCTCTGTATAAATATTATCCTGTGGTTTTGGATATAAAATCAAATATTATACATAGAATACGAACAATGAAAACATGGTAATAATAAATTTCCATGGGGAAGGAAAATTTTCCTTATGAAGATAAAACATAGGAAAATGAAATTTTATGTAAGGAAGAGTGTTTGTGATTTTAAAAACATGAAGGAATGGAAAAGTAAAAAAGGAAACTTATTGACTCACATTATTGACTCAACATATATATTCATAATAAATATGGAAATAATGATAAATAAACAATGAAAATTTTAAATTTATTAAATATCATGGTGTGATATTGTGGAAAATACATGTAAAGTAAAACAACAAATAGATGTTATATTTACGAAATTACATAATAATTAAATTCATCCATAATGAATATCAAAGAATTAATATCATAGATAATTTTTATTATTAATTAATTCCAATTTAATAAAATCACTAATTATTGGTCTAAATGTCCATGGAACATGAAATGATATTCCAAAAAGGCCTCCTAGAATAGGCATTAAAACTAAAAATACAACAAATTTTATATGTCCAAATTTTATGCCTCATGAGACATGTTAATACATAGTGGGTGTATATAAATTCATATCCCCACCCTTCACTACCTGTACAAATGATTTATCATATATATTATAAATTTTTTAATTAAAAATAGTTTGTTATTTAATAATATACCCATATTAATTAAAATATATGAATTTATCAATATATCTCTAATTTATAAATGTCTTTCATTATATATAACATATGTAAAAATGGTATATATATAAATAATAAATATATCCATTATGAATATTAGTGGATATTTATGTCACGTGTAATTTCCAATGAAAAACTATCACGTGAAATTGATTGTATCTTGAGAAATTTAACAATAATAACATAAGATGAGATTGATAATTATCTTTTACCACATGGTAAAATTAATGTTAATTACCCTTTGAATAATTAATTGAATGAAAATATTATACTAACAGTTAGAATTAACTATTTATTATAGGACATGTAGTGTGTTATTATATAAACCCAATAAATGTTAATGGGTTCATGAAAACAAATAAGTCTAAATGGAATGTAATTTTATATGAAATCCCATAACTTTGACATAATGTTTTGTTAAAAAATATAATCCTATTATATAATGGTTTTAATTGGTTAATTTAATTATACCTGAAATATCTTAAAATTTATAAAATCATATATTATCTTCGTATATTATATTAAACCCCTTTTTCTAACAATCCTTCATTAATTTCATTTTTCAGGTGTTAATATCCTTATTTACTCATTTATTCTTAATCATGAACATTCATTTACTATGAATATTTTTTGTACTATAATATCTATACTAAAAATAAATTTATAAATATCATATATAAATATAAGTATATTATTTATATTTAATTTATTCTATAATATTTTGTGATAGAAAATGATATACCCCATTCTTGAATATGGTAGGCCGTATGTAGAGATAAATGTTATTTTCATTATCATGTCACACAAAATGATCGAAAATTAAATAATATATATGTATATTTTCATTATATTGTAATTTTTATGTCATATATGTCACATTATTGTATTAAACTCTTAAATATATAATTCTATATAATGAGACAGTGAATCTCATCACTCCGCAAGGTGGAATTCTACTATACAGATGGGCGATGTTATCATTTTCAAAAAATTGGAAATCACAAAGGTAAAGACGATATAATAATTTTTGAATCATTATAATATAATAAATATATTCGATATAATATATGAAAAATATTCTCATCATCATTCCCATTAGTGAAATGTAGTGATGCAAAAATGAATGACCTCGGTTCATGAGGTAGTATTCCTATTTTTAAACAAACAATGATTTCATAACCCATTAAATGGAATTGCGTGAGTTTTTTGGGAATTAACTTATCAAATAAATATATCATTATATTTAAGATAATTATTTTATAATTTTAGTATTCTATAATAAATTTTTATGAGGATGGGAATGGATATGAATTAAAAACAACATAACAATAACATTGCCTTTTCTTTGGGTTTCATCATTAGGATTGTACAAATGATTTAGAATGATGGATTTAATCCCAATATTTGGACTATTAATTTATGTTTTGGATTTTTTTATGTTATTTGGGTAGTTATATATAGAATATGTGTTGTTTAATGATTGAATAATGTGGAGATTTGTCTCCATTTTATATCTGAGGAAGAATGTTATTCCTTTATAATTTCGAAATTATTCACTATTGCGAGGTCTCTCATACCCCTTGTGTAAAAAATGATTAATAATGCTGGATGTGGATTATTTTGTTCGGAAAAGCATCCATAATACCCAAAAATTTGAATTTTTAAAAATTTTATCCATAATATCCATGTCTCTCAACATTTACATTTTTTTAATGAGGTAACTAAATCTCTAAACTATGTAATTTATCAATGAATGCTTAATTGAATTGAAAAATATTATAAAATTTATACAAATTAAATATAAATATGATATCAAATTTATAAAATAAAATTACACATTTATTGAATGTTAATTTTTACAGATACCCAAGTTGCATGCAAAAACACTTCATTTACCTAAACCACTCTAACAAAAAAATTTACCATTAAGGGGTAAATATAACCATTATAATAGCTTAATTGGAACCCTAATTGTTAATATTTCATATGTGTTCAAATTTAAATTTATCTTTGAGTAATATTGAATTTTTATAAATTATAAATCATTTAATTAAATGTCATTTTTTATAAAATATCATTAATGAAAATTTTGACATTGTATATTTATTTATAATTTTAGAATACCATGAGAATGATATACATTAAAAATATTATTTTCCCAAAAAAGTAACATGATATATTAATATTAGGTTCTTTGGGGTAAAATTACATTAAACATACACACATACCACACACACATAGGCCAGAATGGAATGCCATAGCCTCTGATGGATAGCCCACCTATAAAGAATTAATCATTAAAAAATAGGTCTGAATGGCCAGTGGGAATGAAACCAATTACATGGCCAAAATTCCCATAATATGGCATGAAGGACACGTGAAGTGTCATGAATAAAGCATGGTTGCTTTACCATCTGACCGCATCATCGCCAACCTGCATTATGCTTATCTCACTGCCTTCCATTCGAAATCCACTCCCACCCAATTTTCAAAGACTCAAAATTTCCATATATTTTATTATTATATGGAATTAAAATGAGACTACTCACTATTATGAAACGTTATTCCATGGGTCATAGATCCCAAAATGTAATTTTGATCTTTTTTTGTACACTCAGTAAACGCATGATCAGGTTTTTCTATATTTTGAGAAGGTTCTTATATTAAAAATATAAGTACACCATTGAACATGGAATGATCTAATTTTCGTAGAATGATCATAACATCGTCAGGCAAGGGAATAACATGAAACTATAATATTAAAATTTTTGAAAAATAAAAAATTATCATTAAAAAGTTATATTATTTTCTTTTGACGTCTGATGAGCGGCAACATAGAAATGACACAATGTGATGAAGAGGTGGTGATGAGGCACAATAATGAAACACATTAATGGACCCTATAAAAAAGTTAATGATGCAATAATGGAAGCATAACAACAATTTTTTTTCATAAATAAAATATCATAATGACACGACATCACATCATAACATAATTAATGTCGCATGATTTCTTTTTTATTGAATAACATATTTCTGGACATCGAATTAGACTTGGAGGATTTTCTGACAGAATGGTAGTGAATATCATTTCTAACAAAGAATTAAGAACTCTGATGGATCTTTATCATATTTTAATTACCTCGAAAAATAGAGCTGTTAGTGACAACATTAAAATCTTGAACTCTCGAGGATGAATGCTTTGGCATTGAATAGAAAAAATTAGTGGTCCGATTTTTATTTTAATGTTCTTTCCCTCCTTTATTTTTCTATAAATACAAACAGAAATGAACCCAAAAACAATATGATCTGTGATTCATATATTTATGTGAGAGGGTGACTTTTCTATTGGATTTATTATTCAAGATTTAGTATGTGCCTTAAATGATTAAACATAAGTCCTGAAACCCCGCCCTTGAATTAATCCTCAAATGCGGAGGGCACGATCCAACCATAACAAAGCCCTGAACACCTCAACTAATGAGTTTTGGATGGGCCCTATCTCAAAGTGGTGAAAATTGGATTATGGGGCTTGAGTAGGGATGTTAGTTACCCATGAGGCTCATAGGAGCCGATGAATCATAAAATAGATGACTAGAGCAACCCTGGTGCATCTGGGAAGGCGATGCTGACAACAGACGGCATCAGCTAGCCCACGCTAGCCGTCTGAAGGAGGAGGTACCAACAAGAGCCATTAAAAAAGAGGAGGCATCTGACCTTCACTGGCCATGCTGGAAGATGGAATTGGGAGTCTCTATAGTAGGAGGTCACTCTGTGAATGCATTGGCGCACTTCTAGGCCAGTCGGATGATCCAGATGAGCTTTGGTCCATCAACCACAGATGGAGTAGGAGACATCATGGTATCCCATAGAGAAGAGGAGACACAACATAGTCAGTTGTCGTGTTCTGGCCTAGCGGCGTAACACTGGTCCACCGCCTGGCGGACCGAGCTAGGGCCGACAGGATCTGCCCCCAATATAGCGAGTTGGTCCTCTGGCCCATCCGGCAGGTCATGTTCTAGTAGGTTGTACCTACACCAAGTATGTTGGACCCATTCCAACATGTTGGACGTGTTCCCTTCGGGTCTGGACGGACTAGACCAGGTTGTAGGGTGATCCAGCAGGTGGGATCCTGGGAAACATCGGGCCAGGTACCGTGAGGATTTTTTGGCCATGCCCAATAGCTATGTCGGACCAGAACAACCCCAAACAAAATCAGGTCATGTCATGATAATATAATTAATCATTGGTATGGTGGACCCTCCGCCCATGTTGGTCGGGCTAGTCGGACCAGGATCCATAGCAAGTGGTCCCCTGATGACTAAAAAATGTGTATCTTTCAAACTATGTTTTTGATTGATGAGTTGTTTTTGGTGGTGAGACCCTCTTGGTGAGGTAGATATTTGGTAATGCTTTTGTGGTGACTTTCATTGATGTTGTTATTTAAAGAATGGATCTAAGAGTAGTTCTTCTAAGTGTAACAAGTAAGAAACCCTAGGGATGGCTATGACCCGAAGAATTATTGACGATGGTCAAGTGGGATGCTACTCTGGGAAAACTAGATGACTCATAATGGGGAGCAACTCTATGTGACCCATCCGACCCACAATACTTGAAAGGAAGAGTACCTTTGTTTTAACATTGTGGGAAGTAGCTTTTTGTGACCCGGCAAGCCCACGGTGGGCAGCGGCTCTGTTTGACCCTATATACCCATGGTATTCATCAAGGATGAGTACCCCAATAGTCAATGTATAGTTGAATGTAGATCTATGTGACCTTGTAGGCACACTGTACTAGATATAGGAGGAGTTTCCCACCAACCTGGGAGTTCGATGACTTGACTGATGATGATACAATCACTACTCTAAAATATACCTAGTGTTAGATGCATCTTTTACTTGGAATTATGTGTTTGTGTTCTAGAATGGTGGAATTACCTCTACGGTATTTTATTTTTTGATGTTTTATTTCAGGTATTACTATGATACATTATGGGGTCATGGGGTCCCACCTATGTATTATTATACCAACCATGCGTGGGCTTAACCTTCACATGTTCTATCTAGTACATACGATCGACGTTTTGATAGAGGTGACCTGGGGGACCTGACTGACGAATTCTACGATGATGGACATGGTGGCCTAAAACTAGGTGGGGCCTAGTGGGACACGGTGTATAGGAAATACCACTTCATCTTCGAGTAGCTTCACTATATTATGATCTGGTGTGGTTTTTCATGGATGACCATCAGAGCTACTTTTTTTACCTTGTTGTTCATGTTCTTTTATATAGAATTTATTCTTCTCCAAATGCTTTCAGTATTACGTTATACTAAATTTGTTTTTGAATAATTGTTTTACCCATTAGTGTGTTAGGACATGGTTGGGAATGTGGGTGCATATAGTTTCTAAGGAAAATGTCTCCCACTTGATAGTCGACACCTTCAGTGCTAGTCTCCTGCCCATGGCCATTGATTGGCATGCTTGGGTGAGTCATGTCACAGGCGTTGCAGGATGGGTCATGACGAAGTAGTAGCAGAGCCTAGTTGATACTACCTCAAAGACTGAGAGTCTATGTTTTGTATTGGGGAAAAAGAGTTAGGTGTTGTGAGTCCAACATTCAGATTTGGGGAGTCCAGTGTTGGTGTGGTGGCAGGCGTATGTATACTCCATGACCATAAATTCAGCTTTTCGGCTCAATACATGAAAAAATTTGTTGCATAATTGACTCCTTAAGTTCATTCATGTAAAATTGAAGTCATTGGGGAAAACCTTATTATGGTATTACATATAAACCTATCTCAGGAAGAATCCATGAGGATGGCTGACAAGTATGCTGCTAAAAGGTTGTGGGGACATCCTTCCTAGTGACGAGGCATCTGTTTAGGCATCTGTTCATGATATGGCCCCACCGGGTGATGCACTAGTTACTACACCACCCGATGGAAATCACATACTTCTTGAGGTTATTCCATAGGATGTTCTCTATCATATTTCCCTACAATAGTTTCAAAGAAAGTGACCTCCCAGTTTTAGGGGAGAGACGGATCCTCAGGTAACTGAGGACATTCTGGTGGTTGTGACACTTGACATCCACATAGTGAACATGCCATATAACCATATGGAGATTATGATATCAAGCCTTATTTAGGGATAAATAGGTATATTGTGGAGATTTACCACCCAAACACATTATGAGGCGACCCTCACATGGTTAGATTTCGAGCTTCTTTTCTGGGAATATTTTATCTTTTGACCATACACTCTATGCACATTCAAGGGCATTATCATCTTTAGTAGTGTATTATTATTGTAGTTGAGTTCTCAATGAGGTACATAAATCTATCTCTATACTCCACTGACTTTGTGAAATATCCTTTCATTATGGATCCTGCTTTTGAGCAGGGACTCAGGTGGGAGAGTAGGGAATTAGTGTTTTATCTCAGCATCCCTACCTAAGAAGAGGTTCTTAAGTGACTCATTCTTGTGGAGAGAATCATGGGGGAACTGGTTCCAACATCTTGAGCCACCCATAGACCCAATGAGGTATTTTATTCACCAGATTGCAGATAGATGAAACGTAGGCCCAACCAGGATGGTTTTTTAGAGGCTTACCCAAGGTCCCAATGTCGGTATTTTTTGGATCCATGTTCAGTGGGAGCCGGCAGGGAGCCAGGAAGTGCTTCTCATGAGGTAGGAATGGTCACATGGGATGTGACTGCCCGACCATCCATATAGATGACCATCAGATAGTGAAGGAGCCATAGAGGAAATGATAGCGGTTTGTTCTAGGAGGTATGCAAGGGGATGGGCTTAGATGGGGAGATGGCCGAGTGGCACATGGAGGGTGGCAATTTGGAGAGTTTTAGACACCAACACCATGAAATTCACCCTAACTTCTGGGATCCTTTATACCGGGGCAAGCTATGAACAATGTAGCAGAGTCTTATGACAACAGTTCTCCAGATAAGATCCAAGGAATGATCAGTGTTTTCTCCACCCTAGTTGTGGAACTTATAGACACAGGTGCTAGTCACTACATCCTTGAAATAACTCTAAATTAGAGGTTAGATATTTCTGTGGATGAATTTGGTCGATAATTCTTTCTAGATACACTTATGGGAGACAATTCAATGTTTACACACTTGCGAGTTGATGTTATAACTATAGAACATTCCAAGGAAGGGGTTTATAAGGCCTAAAGATTCACCATGTGAAACCCCAATAATATTTTCCAAGGAGGATGATATGATTTTATGGATGTAAGTGGAAATCAAGTTCCTAAACCAAGTGATCATAGAGAAAAATTATCAACCACTAAGAACTAATGACCTATTCGACTGGCTGAAGGGAGAAAAGTTGTTCTCAATGATAGACCCTAGATCAGGCTATCACTAGTTCTGGGTATGGGATAAGGATGTACTAAATATAGCCTTCATGTTCTAGTATGACCACTATGACTTCATGGTGACTCAATTTGGCATGATAAATGCCTCAATAGTTTTCATGAGCCTCATTAATAGGACCATTCAGCCTAACCATGACATGACCATTATGGTCTTCATTGATGACATCTTTATGTACTCAGCATTGATGGTGGAGATGTTTCACACTTATAGATAGTCCTAGATACACTTTGAGAGCACCAGATTTATGGTTATCTTCTAAAGTACAAGATTTGAATTTGGAATGTCCACTTTTTAGGACACATTATCTCAGAGGATAGAGTTGTGGTAGATCTATCAATGATAGAGGCATTTCATCCATTGGAGCCACCAGGGAGTTTTATTGAGGTGAATATATTCATGGGGATGGCTGGTTACTATCAAAGGTTCGTACCTAACTTTTAAAGATTAGTTTGTCCTTTATCAGCCATAAAATGGAAGGGAAAACCCTTAATGTTTAAGGAAAAATGTCAGTAGAGTTTCCAAGAGACAAGGTGGAGACAGAATAGTGGACCCATCTAGAGACTACCAGATTAGGTCATTGGGAATGTAGTTTACTACGATTCATCAGGGATCAGATAGGGTTGTTTCCTAATGATGGATAGAGAAGAGATCGCCGATGTCTCACAATTGTTGAGGCAACATGAGAAAAAATGTGTGACCCACGACCAGGAGTTAAGAATAGTGGTCTTTTTCTGATGATGTGGCAGCACTACATTATGGGTGAAATATTTATTATCTAATTCGACCACAAGAGTCTTAGGTATATCTTTTAATATAATATCTAGAACATGAGACCACTTAGATGGATGTAGTTCCTCTAGAACTATATTTTTTATATATTCTATACTCTAGGGAAGTGCAATGTGTTGGAACATGCACTCAGAAGAAGGTCTGGAATTCAACTTCTATGTTAGGAGATAGTTCAGCTAGTCGCGATGCAGATATACTTATTGGATTGTAATGGATAAGCTTACCTATAGCCTTTGTCTATCACTCCACCACACTTATAATGAGTTAACGATGAATATATTGTGGATGTTGATAGTGAGGCCCAATGTGTTCAGTTATCCTTAAGAATGGCACCTATTAGATTTTAAATATGTGGAGAGAATTCCATCATTTTCGAAAGGTGAATTTTAGTACCAGTGACGATGCAGGGGGAGGTGTTGAGGGATTTCCATGTGTCTTCATTTTCATTACATCCTGTAGGGGCGAAGATGCACTAAGACCTACAAAATTAGTACTGGTGGCTAGGGATGAAGATAGTAGTTGGTGAGTTATTTTCACAATGTGTCACATGTCATTAAATTAAGGATGAGAATCATGATCCCAAATGACCGACCCATCCACTCGATGTAATAGTGTGGAAAATGGATAGTATCTCGATGGACTTCGTAACATGATTACCACATACATATAGTGGACATTATTATATTTCGGTGATCGTTGACCGACTCTCCCAGTCAGCACACATCCCACCATTCTAGAATCATAAATCGGTTGAGGGATTGGGATAAATCTACATACAGGAGAATGTGTGGAATCATGGGGCTCCTTCGACGATCACCACAGATTGTGACACTCTCTATATATCATTGTGGTAGAAGTAATTAGAGGATGTGTCTAGGACATAACAGTGTTTGAGCACAGTTTTTCATCCCTATATGGATTCTCAGACGGAGCGAACCATAATGTCCTTGGAGGAAATGCATTGTGCTTGTGTACATGACATTGGTCATAGTTGGGAGGACCAAATACCACTAGTAGAGTTTTCATTAAACAAAACATATACCACTCCACCATTGGCATGACACAGTTCAAGGACTTTCATAGGAAGCCTTGAAGATATCGAATTTTCTAGATAGTCTCAAGGGATTTCACACTCTTTGGGTATGGTATTCGTTTGGGATACCCCTAAAACGTTTTAGATCATCTAGGAGTAGAAGATTACTACACAAAAAAGGAAAATGTCTTAGGTCTAATGGAGATAGAGACTCTTGGGTTCTAAGGAGGGATACAAATTATTCCTTCAGGTCTCACCCTGATGAGGATTGAGGAGATTTGGCTAGGGTATCAAGTGATCTATAAAGTTCATTAGATATTTTCAGTTCTTGAGCAGAGTTGGTGAGGTGGTATACTGCATATCTCTTCCCCCACAGATGCACCAGGTAAATAATGTTCTCCACATGTCGCATATAAGGGGCTATGTCCATTGCCCATTGTACATCGTTGATGGGGGCGGGGTGGACATTAATGACGGGGAATTGTTTTCGGAGTTCCTAATTGATATAGAGGATCTACAAGAGAGGGTCTTACATTGGAAGTCAATTTCTATGGTTCAATTTTTATGGAATCACGATAATCTACAGAAAAGAACATGGGGGCGGGAGGCTCAGATTTTTGAACAGGACCCCCATCTGTTGGTCTATCTTTTTTGGGATTTCTAGGACATAAATCCCCGTGGTGGGGAGAATTTAATGACTTAGAATTATGGTATAATTTTTTTTATTATATTTATTTTTTCTCAGTCTGTGCGCCATGAGGACACATGATTATAAGGCCCATAGACCCTAGAACATAATTTTAAACTATTTCCAAGCTAATATTTGTAAAGGCATAAGCATGTTTTTCTAACTTTTAAAATTATTCTCGGATAAAAAAATGAGGACAACATTTAACCTGGAAAGCCGTGATTTTACTGTAATGAACATATCGTTGGAAAAAAAGAGAAAAATTGAAAACTCTATTTTCATAATTTTCGGATTATAATTTAATAACTTCAATAGGTTATTTTCTTTTCTATTTTCAACTAAAGAGAGATGGCAGTACGATATTGTGGTGCGGAGATGAGGCTGTGACATGGTGCATTAATGAGGCTCGTTAAGTGCCAATATCACATAGTGTAATGATTAAATAATGGAATATTTACAAAAATGTAGTTTCATAAAAGATATAGTGTAATGAAATTATGCGTAGCATAGATGAAATTTTGCGACATTGTTTCCTTTTTTGTCTAATGAATTATTGGAGTGAAAATTAAACTAGGAGGATTCAATGATGATATTCCTGTAAATATCCTCACTAATAGAGAATGATGAATTCCATAGGATCTTCATCATCTTCGAAGGACCTCGATGAATGGACCTTAATGTGACAGAGTGAGCATCTCGAACTCTCGAGGACAAATGCTTCACCATCGAACGTCAAATAGGTAGGGGTCTATTTTTTATTTCAATTATCCACCCTGCTCTAATTTTTCTATAATCAATGAACATGGATCAACCCACAAACATGTTGATTTGTAATTCACTCATTTATTTAGGTGGGTGACTTTTCATCAGGATTTATTATTTTATATTTAAACATTTCATTAAATGATTAAACATCAATCCCCCCATGATTTAAACCTATAACGTGGAGGGCTCGGGAATAAACAAACAATGTATGGGAACCTATAAATGTGTGCTCTTGATAGATGCATTTTTTTAGTGGCTAAAATTTGATTTTGGGGACTACGTCGGGATGGAGGTGACCCAAGAATCTTGTAGGTGTAAACAGATCAGAAAATGGACCACAAGAGCCACTTCGATGGCCTGCGGTAGGTGTCGCTGGTGCGACACCACCAGTATGGTAATGGTGGCTGGCTGATGCCAACCCTACAAATTGTGCAGCGTCCACCCACACTACAAAAACAATGGAGCCTTATGGCCGAAGCCAGCCACAATGCGGGGCGATAGCACACAATCTCCATGTCACGATGAAAGGAGGTCACAGTTGTGGGAGTCACATCGCATGGTAGGCGATGCGTGAAGGGGATGGAAAATTTATAGGACACACATATCAGTTATATAAGTTGCGTTTCGTCGACTGTGACGAGAAGGATGACACCCCAAAGCATCCTGCGGGGTAGAGGAGGACAAATGTGGTAGGTTTATGCTTCCCGGCCATGCAACACAACAACAATCTGCCACCTGGAAGACCATGCTAGGGATAGTGGGTTGTGTTGGGGTTCAGAACCACACCCAGTGGTCCGAACCCATTCTTCCAGGATGGACCCACACCCATTGGGTCGGAACGAACTAGACCAGGTCTTCAGTTTACCCGGCAAGGTGGACCCTTTTCCAAATCAGGCTGGCTCCAGCAAGCCTTAATGGGGTTGGAAAACTGGCCATGTCAGACCAAACCAACCCTGACTCGAACATGTTCAGGTTGGATCTGTCTAATTAGACTAGAGTATGTGTCTTTCTTAAGTTAGTTTGTTCGGGTCGATCTAACTGGGTCAGAACTTTCCCCATCGCAATTTGTCCCATGTTTACCAAAACACCAGTATCTTGAAAAACACATGTCTGATTGATGATTTTTTGAAGCATTGGGATCCAATTTGTGAGGCGGATATTTGGGAATTATTTTTGGAGACATTAATGGAATTACAGATGTAACTAATGGCTTTAATATATGCTTTCCAAAGCATTATTCAGACGGAAACATGTTGTTTGTTGAGACCTGAATATTGCTAGAAAAAAACCCATTGGGAAGTGGCTCTATGTGACCCAACATGACTATGGTAGGGAGTGGCTCGATGTGACCACACAAAACTAAGTCACCAAATAGGATGATTACCTCATATCATCCGTTGTTGAAAGCATCTCTATATGACTCGGAAGGCCCGTACTAGGTAGTAGCTCTATGTGACACATCATACCCATGGTACTATCAGGGATGAGTATGACAATAGTCCATGGTTAGTGGGAAGCAGTGTTGTGTGACCCATCAGACCCACTATACTCGAAATAGAAGGAGTTCTCAAGTAGCCGAGATTTCTGATGACATGAATTATGTTGTCAATTTCACTACCCTAGAATATACATGGTTTGAGTTACGTATTTTTATTTATGCAATGGGTTTGCTATTTTTCTAGGGTTCATTACATATGTAGTAATTTCCATTGTAATTTTTTTCATCATGAATTAATAAGAGAACATTTTGGTCTCTTGGTCCCTATTCATTATTTTTATACTGACCCCTTCACAGGCCTCAACCATACATGTTGTGTCTGGTGGAAACGATCGACGTTTCGATAGAGGTGCTCTGGGGGACACGACTAACAGATGAAATGACATTGGACATGGTAGCCCAGGACAAGGTGGCACATGTTGGACCATCTAGACATGAAATTTTATTTCAACTTCAAGTATCTTTACTACTCATATGATCAGGTGAGGGTTTCGGTAGACAACCATCATAGATCATTTTTGTACTTAGTTGTTTCAATTCATTTGTTGGGTTTTGATTCTGGCCCACTGGGTTTCACCTATACTGTGTACTCAATTTGTTTAGTATACATGTTTTAACCTTCAATCTGTTGGATTATGGTAGGGTGTTTGTGTTTGTACAAGAACTCAGTAAAATTCATTCCCCTTCATATTGGGAACATATACACTAGTCGCCATCCCATGGCCTTCGAGAGGACGAAAAGGGTTATTCACGACATGGGCCGTATGTGATGGTTCCTGACACTGCATTTGTCCTGGGACTGTTGTAGAATCAAGGAGAACCTCTACCACTGATGAACTCCCCAATTTACCAATATAACATGATATATTAATAAAAATATATTGGAAAAAAATTATTTTTTCAATTTACCAAACATTGATTATTTTTGTTATAATTTATTTTAATAAATTATTATGTAAATAATTCTTGTTTTGGGATTTTTTGAAGAATTTAAAGTAATTATTTATTTTGTGGATAATAATATAAATTATCATAATAATTTTATTAATTACAAAAAAACATTTATAACCCATTATAAGACATTTTTTTTATCATAATGATGTATAATTATTAATGGAAAGGATGGTTCCTTTTTTGTATTTTCCTTGACATGGCATATTATATAGGTCACATGCATGGAATTGTATCCCAATTACTCATAAAAATAATCAAAACTGAATTTAGTGTATAAATATTTCAATACTATATGTTTTGGAGATTTTTTAAGATCATTAAACACCTAATATTGTACCATTGTGAAGTAAATAATCTTTTTTTTACAATAATCATTATAATTAATTCTAACTTCAATCACAAAGTAAAATAGTAAAAATTTAAGATGACATGTAAGATAATATAGATAAATATTATTACAAATATTTAAAAATTTATCCAAATTAATCTCATAGAATTGGGCATATTTAATTTAAAATTAATCCTACAAATTTGATGAGAATGTGGAGTGTAAGGTAGTAATTATACAAATATTAGAGTATTTTTTATCTACATTAAAAATGAAAATTATTCCGATGACCAATATTGGATTCCTAGAAATAAAATTAAACTAAATTAATATTCAAAAAATTCCAAATATAATTTAAAATAATAAATTATCAAATTTAAATGTAAATTTTCAATTAAAATTAAAAAATTTCTTGTATTTATTGAAAAAGAAATATCTCATAAAATTACCAAAAATTCACCTTAAGAAAAGTTTATTATAATGTCTTCAAAAAGTATCTTTTATTTGGTAATAAATTTTTACATAATGTAGTAAAAATTTATGTTTAAAATATGATATTTGGAAAATATTAACACTTTTTTAGAATGAAATTTTATTTCAATTGATTATTATTTTATTACTACTTATAAAATCATTAATAGACAATTATAAATATATATTTCCAATTTATATTTCATTAAATTATTACTCATTATCCAAATGTGTATGTGATATTTATTATATAAAACAATAATATTAGTAATTTTTTTTGTTATATAAAACGTAGCCTTGAATGGAATAACAGATTTTGATGAAAAATGATATTGCATTTAACTCACAAAAATTCAATATTGGATTCATTAAAATGGATAGAATAGATTGAGTTTATTTTAAATTGTAATATTATCTTAATGTATCATGATGTAATATTCATTTATATTATTGGTGTGGATTTTCATACATTATATCCATTAAAATATTCTCACATTATAATTTCAGGGTTTTATTCTCCCCACCGTAATAAAAATTTATATGAAATTTAAAATTAGTCACATTATTCTAGGGATTGATATTTTATATATCCATTATTTAGAATCCCACATCGTAATATTGTTAATACAATATCCTCTTAAAAAGATATATAGGCATGAAAAATTAAATATGAGATAACATTTAAATTGATTTCCACATAATATGTCATTATTGTAAAGTGGATTTGTGAATATTGAAGAAAAAAATAAATGACAATAGAGAGTTATTGTGGTCATTAATATCAAGGATATGAATTATCAGCGGAATGTTAAGGGGATCAAACCCTAAATATTTGAAGATAAAAAACACTATCAAATAATCATAAAATAAAGTACTAGCATAATAATTTTGTTTCAAGACCCCTCTTATTAATATGAGGAATTCTATTACAATATATGAATATAATAAATATATATTCAAGATAATTTTATATTTATAATTTATAATATCCCCTTTATTTTGAAATGATAATTTTATAATTTATCTTTTATTCAATGAAATGAATATACAAGAATGGCCTTTTTAGTCATAAAGCACTAAAATTCACATTTTATGGAAGGTATGATACATTAATAGTTCAAAGGTCTTTATAAATAACTATTACTAATATAGAAATACAATATTCTTGTAACTTTTTGACATTTATTGTAAAATCTAGATTGGGTGGATTAATAAATTAATTTATAAATAATTATCAAAATGGCATCTTAAACCATTTCATAAATGGTTAACCTTATGACCATTACTAAATATTATTATACAAAACATTATACATAGTTAAATTGTTGTTAAAATAATTAAATTTACATTATTCATATTAAAAATATATTCATATAAAGATCACTAATTTAACATCATGAGCATATTATTTTATATCATTTCATAAAAAATGTGTTTTTTAAAAATTTCAACTTGCTAATAAATCACTTTTCTTGATACCAGACAATATATTATCACAAAACATTAGTTAAATATTTTAGAAATACAATATTAATTACTATAATGATTATAATATCATTAAAAATGTAATTTTACTACATATTTCCTATATCAAAATTTACAATGAAATTAATAATAATAATTTGTATTTACCAATATCATATGCATGACCTTGATTTATTATCATATTTTTAGGTATATTCCTTTGATTATAGAGAAATTAATTTCCATAGTGACCCATATCCTTACAACTAAATTATTGAACTTTAGAAATTAATATATTCTCCGTCGAATCACATGTGTTTTGGGCCGATTTTCCACACTTAAAACAAACTCTTAATCCATTGAATCATATACTATGTGGATTTTTCCATAGTTATCACATTTGAAACATCCTCCATTACATTATTACATTTATAAGTGACTTTAAATACAATATTCTCCTTCTCTAGATGCGAATTTAAGCCACTAGTACTTTAGATATCATTCTTTTTACTATTATAAAATGAAATTATGTCCACATATGATAAGAATTTTTTTGAGTCTAGTTTATTTCAAAATATTGACCAATAAAATTTAATTAAATGAAAATTATTAATATTTGGATTACATATATTAATGTGGTTCAGATTAATTATACTAGGATTCATATCTATATGAGTCGATACACTATATTAGATGATATTATTGTAAATTATAGTGTATAATCTCAAAAAAGGCTATTATTCAATACATATCCTTAGAGTCTGTGTTTGGGTCATATTTAATAATATATTATTTACTAAATATAGTTCCCATTTTTTCTAATAATACCACTTTGATATCAATAATAGAGACCCAAATCCTAGTAGCACGAAACTAGTTTGGTACATCATTATATTACAATTGATATAAGAAATTTTTTAGGACTGGTGATTTTAGATGTTTTCGAAAAATAGATTCATACATGATACCATTTTTAAAATGGGAAAATAATTTAAGTCATTATACATCGAAGATGTAAATTATAATGATCCTTAAAACTCGATCCATGAATTCATCTTCATATCCAGTGGAAAAGGGAAAAAATTATAGTAATCTCAAATTCTCAATAAGTGTAATGTTCAATGGAATATGTCATGAATAAAGATGTATAATAATCATGGAAGGGTTAAAAATATAATAAAAATTATTTTCAAATAACATGACTATGAATGTGATATAGTGAATGATCAATATGTAATGTATAATAAATAAAACACAATCCATTTAAATAAAAAACTGATTATGAACTGCATGCAAAGATAATTTCCAAAATAATATATCATGTTTAAAAATAATGTCAATTAATTTATCAATGTATGAATTTATTTAAAAATTTTAATCATTTAGGATACAAATTAAATCATATACCATCAAGAACATTCAAAATATTGTTTAATATTATAGGTAAAAACCCATTTAATTTTCCCAATTGATATGTTTCTTGATACCAGTAAATAAATCGAGGGTATATATAATATCATGGCCCCAAATTTCATAGATATTATGAATAATTTCTCATATATCATATGATATATGTAATTCATAAAAAAAATTTCTTATCAATAAATATCTATATTTCCTTTAAAAGAATGATTTATCAATAATTACAAAGTCAATAAAATTACAGTCAAACAAATCATATTATGTAACAATATTAAATGATATAATATATAATCATATCGATCATATAAATATGTTGAAATTTAATTGAAATTTAATTTACAATGAAACATGATCACATGTAAGTGATTGTTTTAATAGAAAGTCTTCAATCACCAAAAAGAGATATTTTTGGATAACTTTTACCATATAATAATTTTCATGTAAAATACCACTGGATGAAACAATGAAAATGCAAATCCTGAAATAACATTAATAATTATTTATTCATGATAATTAATGTATTGGGGTAATAAAAACTATATATAAAATTGAATTCTATTCATTTAAATAAAAACGTATAAGTGTAATGTAATACAAGAAAAAATCCCCAAACACACGCTTCCTTTTATGGAACTTGTATATTCCTAATATATAACGGTTATGATAATATTATTAGACTATAAAATAAATATATTAATATTTATAATATCATATATAATCTCTTAATAACATCTTACCACCTGTTTAATAATAATAATTTAATATTTTCATTTTTAGTGATAATTTATTTGTTTTCTCAACAATTATCTACAATGAATGTTCAATTTCATCCACATTTTATATAGTTATATCATATACATAAAGAAAATTATATAAAAATTATAGATAATAATTATATATTTATTTTGGTTAATCCATATTATTATGTGATATGAAATGAAATACACTATTTATGGAGATGGTATTGCGTATGCACGCATGAATGGTTTTTCCATTATCTGGTTGTATTGAATGAATGAACCATAAATGGTTTATTTTTACAGAATAATTATGGTATAATATTTTCATAAATATTAATTATTTTTATTAAAACATTCTTTAGTACATTCTATGTAATGACTGAATGAATCACAATGCTTCAGGGAGATGTAGTCCACTGTAAACTCATGTGACATTATCTTATACCAATAAAATTGATAGCATTAATGTGTGTGTGATATAAATAATTAGTAAGGTTAAGAATATGATAAATATCTTATATAACATATATGAATATCATTTCAATCATTAGTCAAAACCATTATACATGATAATGGAAAAGTGAACGACATCGGTTCAAGAGTTGGTAGTACTCTATACACATGAATAATGATTTCGTAACCCATATTATGGATGTCAGTGTTTTTGTCAGTTTTGTATATATAAAAAATCATTTTATTTTATATACTGAGGTAATTATATGGTCATGGTAGAAAAAATATTAAAGGAGGTAGAGAAGAAAATAAAATGAAAACTCATTCAAAAGAATATTACTTATTATACTAATTTCCTCCAAATGATTTTAATAAATCATTATAATGTTAGATTTATTTATAACATAATGATCCATGGATTAGTCTAGTATTTTGAGAAATTATTTTTCAGTTTAATATCTTTTCCATTTTTTTGATCATGTGAGCAATTTTGGAAATTGGGAGCCCTTTTATAGTTGGGGAGAATGACCAATCATATAAATACAAAAAAAAATATTCACTATTGGGAGGCATCCCTTATGTCATTTGGATATAAAAATTAATAATTATTAGGTTACGAATGACACAATTATTATATAACTCCATAAGACAAAAATAAAAGCATTGTTATAATTTTTACGTAACATCTATGAGTGCTTAATTTTACCAGTTTGGATTTAATTGTTGTATCTAATTTTCTAAACTAGGTAATTTATAAATTGATACTAATTAAATTGAGAATTATTATAATAATTATACCCACATTATATAAAAATTATATATAAATTATAAAATTAAATTCTGTTAGTTGTTGAAAATTAATTTTAATAAAATCTATAGTATCGTGTGAGACTAATACATTATCACTGAGCATATTAACAAAAATTGTAACTATTATAAGGTAAATATTGTCATTTTAAATGAATAATTGGTCCATTAGTGGATCATAAATGAAATTTATTAACATTTTAAAATATATTTTATGAACATAGATTATTTAGTAATTTAATATAATTTAATTAAATATCAATTTTTTAATAACATTATTGTTAATTTTGATATTATTTATTTATTTTTAATTAAAAATATAACATAATTTAATAATTAAAATATATTAATTCCACATATGTGTAACATGATATATTATTCAAAAAAACTATTTTATGATCATATTTAATTCCATTCACCATACTTTTAATATTTTTTGTTTCACGTTTATTAAATTATTTACTTGAGAATTCATGTGTTATCATTTATTAAAAACAAAATTGTAACAATTTTTCACAAATAAAATTACCTGATAAAAATATTATAAATTAAATTAAATATATATATATATATGTGAACATATTATTTTTCTTCTAAATCCTAATTTTTTATAAATATTAAATCTATGTATGGTTCTTTTTTCTATTTTACATTACATTACTTATTATATATGATACATTCATGAAATATTATCACAAAAAAATTATCTTACGGTTATATGGGTATACATATTTACATAAAATGGGGATTCAAAAATTTGGTAGGTAATTTTATAACTTATAATATATGTTTAACCACTATTTAAACTAATTTTTACTTCAATTACTCTAATGGATTTTAAATTATTTCAATTATCATTAATGAAAAAACTTATGTTGACAAGGTCAGATAATATAAATTATTATGAATCCAAATGATTAATCCATTTTGACAAATTCAATACAATGATGTACTAGAATTTACATTAAAATTAATCATAAAATCGTGACCAGAATGAATCTGTTTAATTTAAAAATGATCAAATGATTCAATGTTTTTTAATAAAAAACATTTTTAATATTATTTCAGTGATATAAATTGAATTATATGATATAAAATTGATATAATTATACATAAAATACAATATTTTTAATTTTGAATTTCAAGGTATTAGTTAAATTAATCATATATAATATATTAATAAATATATATGTATAATATTTATTTATCATATACTCATTTATAATATTGTTTATAAGTTAGTCATTAAAAAGGAATCACATCACATTATTGAGATGGTAGTTCTTATATTAAAATTAGTGATGCTTAAAATTATCAATAAACATTATAAAATAAATGAAAATTATAAATCAATTTTTGAGAATAATTATTTAATTATTAATATAATATAAATTCAATAAGTATATCCTCATTACCTTCCTTGTAAATTGATTATGAAAAATGAATCACATCACTTCGTGGTGGAAAATGCCCATGTGTATGAACCAACATCATTATAATTTACCAAATAAATGGATAGTGATATGGAATACAATATATTACTACTAGATAATAATTTTCTTTTAATATATACAATATAAATTACAAAAAAACAACATAATTACCAACGATTATGGTTAATTATTTAAAATGTGTCATATCAATATGTGGAGGTGGCAGTCCACATGTACTCCTGGGAAATGCCTTCATTTCAAATTGGATAGAAAATAGGTTTAAAATTATTATTAAATAAACATATTAACATCATGAAATATTTTTAATAATTGTTTTGTAATATTATAATGGTTTGGATATAATTGATATATTTTAGTGAATTTGTAATCTGAAAAAAAATTAATAAGATTACATCCAATTTTAGAATCATCCATTTGATCAAATCACAAGGTCCATAGAGATGAAATTATAAATGAAAAAAACCTATAAAAATGTATATGATATTTATAAGATTTTTAATGGTTTTGTTGGAGATAATTTGATAATTGTTGTGTAATGAATATCAGAAGTGTGGTGTCTATTTATATTGAAGGTAAAGACACATTATAGTTTACATAAATTATTTAAATATAATAAATTCATTTTCATGGGAATGTGGAACAACCTATTCAAAATTTCAATTAATATATTGTTAAATATTAATATAAAATCATCAAATAATTTTTTTTAATGTTGGTTTTAAAATAATATCTATTGGTTTATCCCATTCAAAAAAAACTAAAATGCTAACGGTGATAAAAACAGTGTAAATATTAAATTGGAATAAATTCTATTCTAAAGATTCAATATTCCCTAAAATTTACAATTGAAGAAATATTAGATGACATCCATTATCTCTTTTCCACATTCACTTTTTTTATAATTTGTATATTATTTGATAAAATATATAGTAATACAAAATACCATTAATGTGTGTTTAATAACTATAACCATATTTTTTTCAAAATGTACATCGATAAGGGAATAAATTTCAAATATATAAACATTAACCATAAATACACATTATTATTATCAAAAAATATGGTTATACAATAATGAATAAAAAATATGA
Source organism: Viscum album (assembly GCA_963277665.1). NCBI lineage: Eukaryota > Viridiplantae > Streptophyta > Magnoliopsida > Santalales > Viscaceae > Viscum > Viscum album. The sequence continues at coordinate 1,299,760,686 of OY728146.1, forward strand.
CTTTTTAATTTTGGAAGAAAAATTATTTTTATTATTTTCCCCAGCTTTGTCATCCATTATGTAAGGGTTGTGTAAGCATTATAGTAATTATAAAATATATAAAAACTAAAAACAAAAACTTCAGAATAACAAATTCATAATTATTTAAATATTAATATATATTCTTTAATAATATCTCATTATCTATACGTTAATATTAAACTAAAAAAAATGATAGAGGGTGACAGTTTAGGATTATCATTTAGTTAAAATAATAAATTTGTATTTATCAAATATAAATGGAACCAAAATTCGATATTATGAAATTCATAAATGGGTGGTAAAAATAAACCAATAAAATGATATTTTAGATTGTGCGTGGATGATTGTGAATCAATATTTTTTAGTTATATCCATGTTTATCTCATTTTACCCTATACCAAGTTGTGAAATATCACCACAATTACTATTAATATCACAAAAAAATAAGTGAAACCAATTTAAAAAATATGATACTCTATTACATATATGTATTTAATTTTATAAGAATCTATTTATAAATGTGAAATAATTTAATATTATTTAAATTATTAAAAAACACAAGATTTATTTTTCTTTATTTTTCTTTTTAAATATAAAAATGAACTTGTATGGAAATCAAAAAAATATTGGTTTCTAATGAATAATTCATATCATTATTACTAAAAATATTTTTCTTTTAATTTATATTAAAATTTAATTAAATATGAATTTTAAAATTCTTTATTTATTTAAATAACATGTTATTTTAACAAACACAGGTAGTTTTCTCTATTCACTTATAAAATATTATTAGAGAAACTAATAAAAAACCAATTTAATATTGAAAATCATATCAAATAAAAAAAAATTATTTTATCATATAAAATTAATATATATGGGATTAAAATATTATATATTTCCTGTAAAAAATTAATTCAAAACATTTTAAAAAAAACCTATGCATAAAATAAATTCACTCAAAATTGAATATGAAATTATTATTAAGTAAAAATTATTTATTATATAAAACATTTATATATATTTTCTATAATATTTTTATTCTTATTCATAAAACAAATTCATGATCAAGGATATAGTATATCATGGTTTTTTTGGTTTGGTTTTACATATCTAGTTAGATATTGAACAATAAAAATTTATATATATATATAATTTTGATGGGGTGAAATTACATTTCAAACCGCATACACCATAGAATAATGTCAAAATGATAGGCTATTGAATAAACCCCTATGGGATAACCTACACATAAAACCTTATTTATTTAGTGTATAACCCAAGGACCTAAACTTTCCCAATTTGACATGATCTATGGGGATTCACAAACCAAAACTAGCCTTAATCATCATCATTGATACATTCCACACCAAAGTAAACAATGCATGTCATTTATTTATTTAAAATCCATTCATCTCTACACCACTGGCCACAACCACTCTAACGGCATTCCACTGCTAGTGCCGCTAAAACCATTAATACTGAATTGGTGGTATGTCATCATTCTATACAAAAAACAATATCATCACACCAATGGAAAGCATTCAACAGTTACCCTTCAACAACAAAACCTAAAATTTGGACTCAATCCCCCGATACCTAATGAAATGACACCTCTTCTACATCATTTTACCCTATAAATCAATTCAACCGATGAAATTTTAATTTACAATAAAAATAATTATTTTATATTAAAATTGAGTTATATTTTCCTATATACTCTATCATCATAACAATTTATTTCACTACAAAAGAAAAATGTATTTCTTAATTAATTATTTCCAATACCATGTACATATCATTATTTAATAACCCCTACCATAGTAACCTTGGGTCATAGTTTACTTTATTTCATTGGAATTATTATAAGGAATCAAATCTCTAAGGACCAATAAATTTAGTAGTATTGTAGACCGAAAAAATACCTGAAACCCATTTCATAATAGAAATACATAATAAAATATATGAAAAATAATCATCATCATCTTGAAAATCATTCAAATATATAATCATCTAATCATAGGTGAAGGGAAAAAGGGTGAATTGAAATCCTTGATGACTGATATGTTGGTAGTGGCTTCCTTGAATAATTTATGAATATTTACACAACATTAATTAATTTTCACCCATTCTGATCTTTATTTTCTACAGCTTCTCCATGATTTTGATTATCCTTTTAGACTGCAACTTTCTCAAATATCATTACAAATCGGTTCTCCTATGGTGAGAATTAGTTTTTATTAAAATAAAATGATGTTTTATGTGTGGAATGTTGTTTTTTGAAGGGATGACGCCACTTGACATCAATTTTGCGTGACAAGAAGCAGTTTGGATCAATGGGTGGTGGTTGATTAATGCCTTCTGAACATCAGGTGGTGGTTAATTTGTTCATGCATTAGTCTAAGGTGGTCTTGTGGTGGAAATCATTATATATGGTCAAATGATTTGTGAAAATAACTATGATTATAGTGGATGGTTCAAGTGGATGTTTATGTGAGGGAAATTTATTGAAAATGAGATCTCATATGTGTTAAAGTTATACTATTTTAAATTTTGGGTTTGCATTTTTTGTGTAGAATGTGGTGTGGACCCATTTCATGGATTCTTACTAAAAGACTTCGGAGAATTAGATTATAACTCATTGAATTTGGTGTATATTTCATCACATTTTATAGGATTTAGGGTTGGTGACCTCAAAATATTTATGATTGTGATGCCACAAATTATCAGGAATTTTTCTATTTGAATGGATAGGGACCTTGACTAATGTTTGTCATTGTGATTTTTATCTGGATTTTCATCACATTATATTTACAGTGTTTTTTGTTTTCAAATTCACCATCAGGTTGGAGGATATAATGAGGGATAGGAATATTGTAACATGTTATCCATTCTCATTCCACAAGACAATATAGGTTTGAGGAGTACTCTTCGACATTTTTCTCCATTAAGAAACATATTATTGGAAGGATGGATGCATCTTTTTTCTAATGATATCACCTTCTATATTCTGGACGGTGTGATGTGTATTTTATATGCTAGAAAAGATAGATGCTTCTCATTTGACATCCAGGTCATGTTTAGGTCTTCATGATGTATTTTTAAAGGCCTATGAGCCCTTGTAATGCAATGAGTTCTCTTTTCTACAAGTTCTAACTACACGGTTTCCAACATTTTATAGCTCAATAATGTAGGCTCGATCCTCATCTTTTTTGAAAATATAAAAAATAAATAATCTTAACCAAAAATCAGTTTGAGTAATATGGCGAATTTTATCAAAATAATGCATGCATAGTCAAAATAATAATAAAACATCCAAATAAAGAATAATGATGATAACAATATAACATTTTCCTAATGAATAATTTGTAAAATAATGTTTTTATATCATTGATGAATAGAAATACCATAAAAAATAATTTAAAAACTCACTGATGAAAATAACCATTCCATTTTGAAAATAATGTTATTGAATATTAAAAATACAAAAAATAATTTAATTTTTGGGTAAAAATAATAAATTATAATGTAATAATTAAAACATTTTTAGTTTATTATGGATGAAAATTTAAAACATCTTATATACATTAAAACATATATTTCATTCCCATTTTCAATAAAATCGAAAGGACCATAAATTTGAAAATGAAATAATATTGTTTTGAAAACATTCATTAATAAGTAAATGTTTGTAAAAATAAAATTAATAAATAATTTTTAAATGTAAAAAATAATTAGATATCATATTTAGAAAACATAATATTGGAAAAAAATCATATTTTTCAACGAAATGAGTTATAATGTCACATTTCATTAAAATATTTTCACTCTATTAATTTAACTACAAATGAGTGGAAATGGTTCCATTAATTAAAAATATCATGATTAAATTGATTATAATAAAATCTAATGGATTTAATTTTAAATTTTCATGAAATATCCTGTATCTTTTATTCATGAATAAACAATCTCAATTAGAATTAAATTTTGAATCAAACCCTAATGTTGTTGTGAGAATTAATCAATGAATTGATAAAGAATATTAAATATCAATAAACATAAGTAATGACTTAATACAAAATAATATAATTAAAATTCATAACACATGTTATCATAGAATAACATAATCTATTAAGTATTGGTTTAACATAATGAGTGGAAATTCATTTGAGTATTTTGTTTCACCATAATTTTTTTTGAATCAACATTATTTGAACTCCTTTTAGTGGGTTTAAATAAAATTACATTAAAAATATCCTTATTAATTTTTATAATATAATATATTATCTATAAAATGCATAGTATCACCAATAATTTGATAATCATTCATTATTTTCATTGTTTGGGGGGTTAATTTTTTTTTTGTAAATTATGTGTTTTCATTTTTTATGATTAAATTATAGCACATATTATATTTTTAAATCAAATTATAATTATAATTCATTACATTATTATCTTGATTTTCAATAAATTATTCTTTAAAAACCAATATAGAAATAAAAATTTGAAAAATGAAGTACATTATGATCAAGGAGATAGTAGGGAGTATGTACACATTTTTAAGACATCCATTTTTCTAAAAATCAATAAGGAACGAGGTAAAATAATGTATTATAATTTTATATTTATCATAATATTTTATAAACGTATGTTATAAATATATATATATATATATATATCATCAATGGGGTGTGGGAATCAAAATACAGTCACATGACTTTGTGAAGTCGGTAATCCACACATACACGAACAATGTTATCATTTCTCTGTGAGTTAAATGATAAGAAATAAAAGGATATATATTTACATTATAGAATGTGAAGGATGATATAAATATCATAATTATTTCATTAATATCACTTATAATCAATAAATTTATCTTTATTACATTCCATGTAAACCATTACTTCAATTAATAAGCACATCACTTCAGGTGGCCATAGTCGTACACACATGTGACGTTATCATAACACCTAAGGAATTGAATTTTAATTGATATATATGTAATAATAATAAAATTGGATTAAAATTTTTATAAATATGATATATATATATATATATATTCGACATATCATCATATTCGATCATGATAGGTGGAAATGGATGAATGGATTACATCAGCTCATAGGGGGATAATCATACGTACACATAAAAGATAATTTAATATTTAATTTTATAGAATCAGATATGGTAAAAGGTAATTAATATATTATAATAAAATTATATTATATTTGATAAAATTATTTTATTATATATTTGTATATTAATAATATTTTAATGAGTTTGAGAATGAAATAAAATAAGGACAACTGTTGAAAAACCTCACCACTTCATATGGTATCCTCCATCAATTTTAAATAAACACATAATATGATGTATTTATGGACAAAATAGTATCCATTACATAATATAAGGGATGATTTAATGTTATTTTGGAAGTTAGTTTACATGCTAAAATACTATGTTGGTTTAAATAAGAGGGTTGATGGGGTTGCCTTTTATTAGTGGAGGAGATGACACATTTTTTATTTTTGAAATGAATTTATTGCTCCCTTTTTTTCAATATCTCACAATTATTACAAAAAGAAACAATATATATACATATATGTGTAATGCTATGAAAATGACTATTGAATAGTTTGTAGACACGTTTATAGGCCATTTTTACCCTTATCTTTTTAGTTTGACCCCTAGTAAACCAATTTTTATCTTATTTCCAAAAACAAATTTTTACTACTTTCAATATTCATTATTGTAAAAAATTAATATGAAAATACAATAAAGTTTAAATTATTATGATTTAAAATATTAAATTAATTTTAAAAAATATATTTCATATAAGTGGAAAAATTGTTTTTAATATTAAAATCAAACATCTAGTTAGAAACTGGATTTTTACTGTGAAAATGATAAACATTTTACAATAGTTTTATAAATAAATACAATATTTTCAATGATTCAAAAGTACTAATTTGGATTAGTTTTTTTAATAATAAACTAATATTATTTTTAAAATTGTTTAATATATAAATTAGTATGATAAATTATTTAAATCAAGAATCAATTTTCATTTATAATTTAGTTTTTTTCTCTATTCATCAAAAATTATTCTTAAAGGAAAAATATCATAAACTAACCCAAATTTAATTTTCATATTAATTTTTCATAAAAAATTATTTTTTAATAGAATATTTTTTATATTTTTTGATAAATATATTTATTTTATGAGTGAATAGTGAGATTATACCCCCTTTTAGAAAAAATAATTTTTTTATAAAAATTTAAAAAAAAATTAAAAAATTATTAATTGTTTTTAATCAATAGAAATTTGTACATCTAATAATTTTATATTACCATTAATTACAACAAAAATAACTACTAGGTTATAATTATTATATCAAAATATAATATTTTAATATTATTTCACCTTTCATTTAGCCTCGTTGTTGCATGTAATGAAACAGAAGCTGGCTATTCTATATAATGAAATATAAATGCATTATTTCATTTAAAGAAAGCAAAAATTCAAATTGGGTGTAATGAAATATGTTAAATCTTTGTGTTTTATTTAAAAATACATATATCATAAATTAATATTGTGTTTTATTCTCTTCTACAATTATTATTTCATGTCACTTACATTGTCAAATATGATATTCTTACTTAATAATAATTCGGTATTGCATTCTCCAAACCTTAAATAAATTTCATCCTAAAAATTTAAACATTTTTTTAATTTTCAATGGTTTGATATTTATAAATACCATTTTTTAACAACATGTATCATAAATTGGGTTAATAAAATATCCTGTTAATTAGAGTGATATGGAAATACCATAGTCATATAGACTAATAGATAAGTATGTTTATATGTTTGAGAATATTAGGGGAAATGTGATGCTATGAACATTGAATAAAAATATATATAATTTAAAATAATGATATAGGACATCGATCAAAAGTAATATAATGATCATTGAAATGTTAAGGGCATCAAATACTAAATATTTGATTCCCTAAATGACCATATGTTAAATATAAATGAATGTACTATGATAATATTCTATTTTAATAGAATTTTTTAAAGATTTGAATAAATATTTTATTGTGAAAGAATATATGTAAATATACATTCTTGAAATTTTTTATTACTTAAAAACAAATTCACCTTTTTCATCGATAAATTTCAAATCCATCACTATCACAAATATATAAATATAAAAAAGTGATTTTCATCCATTAAGCACTAAAATTTACTTTTAAAAATTCATAATATCTATTAATGATTGGAATATATTTCTTTCTACATCAAACTATTTTTGAGAAAAAATATGGTTTGCTCAATTTATCCTATATGAATAAATATTAATATGGTAAAGTAGTACATATAACTCAAAAAACCCTTCCAAAGTACTTCATAAACAATTTAATAAAAAATTATCCCAATAATCCTTCAAATATATCAATATCAAATAAATAAGAAAAAAGATTTATAAATTATTTAAATGAAAAAAGCATTAATCCACTAAATAATATATTGTATTACATAATTGTGATATAGAAAACATATGAATGCATTCATCATGTAATATTTTGCATCATTTTAATGGAATTAATTACTATAAAATGTTAATTAAAACATGAATCCATACCTCCTCTTATGGAAAACATAGATTTTTTAATATTTTTATTAAATCCAATTATTTTGTAAACTATATTACTGAGATTATAAAAAACTTTGTAAAAATATTATTATATGTTTTGAAGTAGTCATAAGTATCAAATTTACATATACATGTAAATCATATTAATATTACAACACCATTATCTCAACATTTGGTACATATTAAGGGTTACATTTTAATTAAATATGTTACCTACATGATGATAAACATTCATCTGAATAACTTTCCATAATACCAAACTATATACACTTTCATGAACATAGAGAAATAGAACACATCAATATTCATTTTATATTTTAGAATTTTTCAATCTAGGGTATCATTGATAAAATAATCAAAAGGAATAATGTTTTATTTGAAACACTAGAACACTAATCATTTATCAATGTGTGTGGTAATATCATAATAACGACCCCTATATATTACCTTTTTGAGGTATATTCATGGAATTCTTGAGAAAACATTTTCACAGTTCCCCATCCGCATAAATTTGAATCATTATTCGTTAGAAATATTTATATATCAATTAAAACCAAAATCGTGATATACTTTATATCAAAAATTGGAGAAAACTCGCATCCCATTCATGAAAGTACACATGATACATATTTCAAAAATTAAAAATTTTGAGAAAAAAAATAATTATCTACATCCCTATATCTTCCATTTTCTCAACAATCCACACATTCCCATGTGTCCCTCCATATACATAACATTTTAATAATTACATCTCAATATTTTTATCACATGAACTTATTTACACATATAAATCGCGTTTTTAGGTGACTCGATCCCTTTGAATGATTGGATTAATCCTATCAATGAAACAATGATTTTTACCCTTTTGATTTTAAGCATTAATGTAGATACAATTCTGTATTCTTGGAGCCATTTCAATATTATGGAATACAATAAATTATATCACCTCAATAGAATCATAATGTATAATACTAAATACTATGAAATACTTAATATTACATAAAAATTTTATAAATAGATAATCATATAATCATAAACATTGTTTTATAAGATTTCTTAATTTCATATCCATCCTCATGGTCAGTAAAAAAATATTATTTTTCCCTAGAATATCCCCAGTTATTATCAAATTAGGTGTGTAGGGGTGCCTATTTTCATTCACTTGGTGACAGTCGAGTAATAAACAATTCACCATTTTGGGATTTATTCTCTCCCTATACATCTGTGAAATAACCATGTTGAGGTTGAATAACTATTTGGGGATGTGTTGTATTAAAAACCCACCTACTATTTTCATCACAATAACTATACAATGTTTTTCTATAATTATCTTCAATGTATACTATAGTGTTATCATAGATAATCTATGCTTTTAAAAATATAGTTCCCATGCATTCTACTAAACATCCATTGATACGCACTATAACACCCCATCCTAGGAAGCCCAGAGTCAGTGTGGGATTTATTAAAATATCATGAATACATGAAATCAAATACATAATAATATATTAATTTAATAGTTTGGGAGAACCATATAAATATGTTATACCCATTTTACATCGGAAATAAAAATGAATTCATAATGAAATATATTATTAGAATCCATGAAACTCATTAAAAGATATAGTCTTAATATCCTAGTTAAATAAATACAAATAAGGTTATGCTAAAAAAAGTGCGTGTTATGTAAGGTAGATTATATTATTAATCCACAAGATATTTAACATGTAAAGGTATGTAAATTAAACACATTCTATTTAACAAATAAAATGATAATAAAATGAATGGAATAAATGATGATCAAGTAATTCCATTAAATCAATCACATGCTCTTTAAAACATAGGAATAGATATAACAAATAATCATATGATAATATATAATATTAATATAATGTCATGACCCATCCCCTAGGGCCCATGTTGTGACTACCCTAAGCCCGCCATCGACAGTCCAGGGGCAAGCTACTAACAGCAAAGGTGTAAATCCATAAACTAAGAAGGAATTTAAAACATGAAAATGCACACAATAGAGTACGAGTTGGAAGAAAAACACGAAGTAAAACATTATATGAAGAGTTCTGAAATTAAAGGGCCAGAATACAAGCCCAACAAGAAGGTACAAATACATCTGAAAAACAAGTAAAACTAAATAAAAGTAAATTAGCTACTAGGTCGTCCTCCAGGAATTCCTACCTGAAGGGTAGTTATAGATAGCCTCCTCAGCACTCCCCATCCATCAGTATCCTCCGTGTACCGAATCCTCGTATGGTCCACCTCTAGGTACCATCCATTACACCTAATCTGATCCTCAGTCAGCGTTGTTTGTCATCTTCAAACAAGCAATGAGGTGTGGGCATATCCCATGCTAGGGTGAGTATAACGATACTCAGTAGGGACCCCGAGACCCTCAAGGTCTCACAAAACCCAACAAGGATAAACCAAAAAGTATTAAATCAATAGATAACCCCACTTAGTAATATTCCTATACATATATCTATGTAATCAAGTAATCTATCTCAATCATTATGTAAGTATAGAACGTTACTGACTCACCTAAACCTGGATTTTATTATAGGGATAGTATCAATCTAAACCCTCGTCTACAGGAGAAATCCTCCTCGATCGAGTATAGTGGGTTTGTTGTGTCACATAGAGTTTATTCCCACCAACCTTCGACTACTGAGGTACTCCTCCTATAGAGTATCGGGGGACTTCCATGCTCACATAGAGGTGCTCCCCACCATGGGTATTCCATGTCACATAGACACACTCCCCCTCGTAGCCTGCTGAGGTACTCCTCCTATCGATTACCATGGGTCTTCCACAATCACACAGAGGTGCTCCGCACTGTGGGTCTGTCGCAACACCAAGGCGCTCCCCACTAGGCTAGGAAAATCACTCAGAGCTAAATGGTCAGCAGTTGTCGGGTCTCAACCAGTAACTAAGATCCCGCACAAATTTTTTCTCGACTCCGAAAGATCTACACCACTAGCTATTGGTCGATGTTCCAACTACCACGAAGTCCCATGTAGAAGTATCTCAATGTTCTTCCATATCATATAGGTCTCAATGCTACAGACGACACATCAATTGGACGATCTGTCTATGAGTTATTATCCTTTAACTCTCGGGGGACCCATTGGATTCGTGTGTGATCCAACCTGACTGTATCTCAACATTACCCGGAACTCCAGTGGGGTATAATCAAGGGGTTTGTCAAGCTCCATGAAAACTAGTGCCACTGATGGTTTTTCAGACAGTTGTCTGGTGCCAAAGATATGGCCAATGAATGTAAAGGGGTTAGTAGTGGGATCGGGTCTAGTCCGACCGGGTTGGACCGACTTGGCCCAAACCAGTCTGGGCCGACCCTGTCTGGGTTGACCTAGATAGACCTGTTGGGTCTGGCCTGGCTCATTGGGCCGGTCAGCCTGTGATGTTCATCCCGTCCTACTGGGCCTAGCCCACCGGTCTGTGAGGGTGGTTTGGCCCAGGCTTGGGGCTGGTTCGGCCAAGAGTGTCATGAGGGCGTGGCCCGGTGCGGCTCGGGTCAGAGGACGTGGTCAGGAGAATTCACCTAGGGAACCAAGAGGGGGGTAGTGGGATAGTTCAAGAAGTCGAGTGGCCGGGAGGCGGCCAGACAGGGTGCGGCCATGCAGGAACGTGACTAGGCAGGGAGCCAGGCGGGCTGGCTGGCAGCTAGGCAGGGTGCGTCCTGGTCGGGAGGTGGCCATACTGGGTGCCAGGGGGGCCGGTGGGTGGCCAGGTAGGGCGTGGCCCAGCCAACAGGTGCCCGGAAGGCCGGCCAGATGTGGTTTGGCATGGCTCTGGCCAGCACGGGCGGGCAGTGGTTTGTCCCATAGAGCCGGCTCGTTCGGGGCACCAAAACACCACGGGGGCAGCGCGATTCGTGGAGGTTTTTGGAAGTGCGACTTTTCTTGTGCCTTCGTCACCTTCAACGCCTCTTCGTTTCCATGCCAAGAAACAACACATACAAGAACGAATTAGTTGTCAAGCCATGTTGGTTTTTCCCATACCCTCCACATTTAGGGTGGTAATACTTGTCTCATCAAATAGTAAGTTATATGAAATAAATATGTTTTACAAACACACAACATTTCATTTCCAATCCGAAGAAGTGAAAACAAAAATGGAAGTTACACAAAATAAGTCTCCTACCATTGCTTGTCGGTCATAGATATTGAAGATGTGGGAAGAATACGAAGGATTTCATCATTCGTCGCATCTACGTTACACTTCTAATCCCGAGATGTGTCGGCTCATTGACAATGATGTAGAGGGTAGGTCGGTTGTGGAAAACGCTCCACATAGGAATGATCTGAGAAATTCCAACAAAAAAATTATAGATTGTCTAATATTTAAGTTGTTGGCACAAAATTCAAATTGTTGAATTAAATTTAATTGGCCCCCTAATTAATGCATGACTGTTGGAACACATTAATTAGGGGGGTTGGAACCAATAAATTAAAGGGGAGGTCAAGAGGCTCTCTCTCCTTAACGAGGGAGAGTTGAGAGGTTTTACTCTCCTCAAATTAATAGGGTTCGAGTGGTCCCCACCCATATTATTCAAAATGGGAGGTTATGTGGTATCGTGTGTTCCCCACGTCGTAATCTCTCGCGAGAGGTATGATTTAGGTGGGACCCACCACCATAACCTCTCTTGGGAAGTTGAGGTGTGGTGGCCCCACCTCCAAATTTCATGAGGAGTTTTTAACCACAAATCACCCACATGGAAGCTCAACAAAAATAATGTGAAGCTCACATTATTTTATTACATTCCATGAAAACCCAAAAACGATCTTTTAAACTGGACCCACTACAATCGAAGTGAAAGCCTTCGTAAGAGAATAAATGAACTGCAAGTTCAATGGTGCCCTCAGATTTCAATTCCAAGTAATGTTTCAACAGTTATAAAAACCTGCTAGTACGTTTACTGAACATACCCAAAAAAACATCACACAATTATTATGGGCACACTGGGAATCAGAATCACATGCCGTCTATTTTTCCAAATTCATAAAATTCCATTGTATTTAAGAAAAAACAATTTTCACAGGAATTTTGGATCTTTACATTCTCCCTGCCTCATGGATTTACGTCCCCGTAAGCTACAACATAAACTAAGGGATCGTGTGGGGGTACTGAGCATGCATCTAAGCCTCCCGGTCCCATTTACTCTCTTAGAGGTTCATGTCCTACCAGTGAACGCACACCAGAGGTATCGACCATCCACATAGGACCCACTCCTGTTGATTTCCAATCTCCACCAGAACCTCCTAGAATGTTTCTCCATCGTCGATGTATATCTCTCCATGGTCGATGATGTGAGAAGGGTCGTGCACATATCTCCTCAAATGGGTTACATGGAAGATGTCTTGCACCAGATGCAACTGAGGTAGAATAGCTAAGCGGTATTCCACCTCACCAATACTACTGAGGTCCTGAAAATGTTCGTTGAAATTTGCATATAACATCCCGCCTTGGCCAAATCTATATAGCTCTCGATGATGTGAGATCCATAGGAAGACGTGGTCTCCATCATTGAACTCCAGAGGTCTTCTTCTCCTATCAGAATTTGACTTCTGCCTGCACTGTGCAGTCTTCATTCATTCCTAGATGATCATCACCTTCTCTGTGGTAGCTCATACCATCTCTGTTCCCACTAGTGATTACTCCCCAAGGTCAGTCCAGCACGAGGGTGATTTTCAAGGTCACCCATATAACGACTCGAAAGGTGACATCCTGATGGTGTAGTGATATCTGTTGTTGTAGGAAATGTCCAACAAAGGTAAGTGATCCTACCAGCTGTGACCAATTTCTAGGACAGAAGTAAGTTGCATGTCCTCAAGGGTTTGTATGGTCCGCTCATCCTATCAATTCTTCTGAGGATGGAAGGCGGTGCTCAGACGAAGCTACGTCCTAAAAGCCTCCTGCAACCCCTTCCATAGTAGGAAGTGAACTATGATTCATGATTAGAGACAATAGAAGAAGATACTCCATGTAACCTCACAATCCCCGACACATATTTTAATCACATGCTATTTATTGAACCATGCTCTCTGATCGGTAGCATGTGGGCGGACTTGGTGACTCGGTCAATGATTACCTAGATCGATTCATGTCCCCTGGATGTACATGGAAGTCATGTCACGAAGACTATGGATAACCCATACCACATCCACTCTATAACCTCTAATGGAAGAACCAATCATACTGGTGCCTGGTGATCCATCTACATTTTATAAAAAATGAGGTATCGAGAGACAAACACTGCAACCAATTTCTATATACCTCTCCCCCAATGCTGTCGTAAAAGTTCTTGGTACACCATCGCCACTCATAGAAGTACCTCTAGAGGGGATGTGTGTAACTCCCTCAACACATCCTCATGAAGTGACACTGGTTCCATAGTACATCCTATGGAGAGGATAAAGTGCTCCCTACCTTTAGAAAATCCATCAACTGCCTGCCCTATGTATATCTGAGAATGTATTGTCTCATAGTCAGCGTCCCCATGATGTGCCTCCCTAACTCATTGAAGAAGTTTGGGAGTGACTATACTGTACTGAAGGAAATTTGCTTCATCTCTATCCAAAAACGATATTTGTAAAGCATCCAGCAGCTCTGTTGCCTCTCCTTGCAGGTATATATCAGATCTCTTGCTGAGGGAATCTGCAACAAAGTTCCCCTTCCCAGGAGTATAGAATATCTCAAAGTCCTAGTCCTGGAGGAACTCAATCCATCATCGTTGTCTCTGGTTATGGACCTTATGAGAGAATATATACCTGAGACTCTTGTGATCATGGTACATGGTAAATCATTTTACCTTAAGATAGGGTCACCACATCTTCAAGGTGAAGACCACTGCTTCCAACTATAGGTCATGGGTAGTGTAGTTCTTCTTGTGTTGTCTCAGCTATCGAAAAACATACACAATCACTACTCTCTCTTGCATCAGTACCCACCCGATTCCGGTACCTAATGCATCACAATAGATTACATACCCCACGCCTTCCATTGGAAGCCTCATGATGGGGTCACTATTCAACCTTTGTCTCAACTCTTGAATGCTTTGTTGGAATATCTCCAACCACAGGAAGGGTTTCCCCATCTTCGTCAAGGATGATAGTGGTGCAGCAACTCTAGTGAAGTTTGGAATGAATACCCATTAGTAACCATCCAATCCATGGAAACTTCATACCTCCATCACACTCCTGGGTGGATAAAAAGCAATTATTTCTTCAATCATTGTTGGATCTACTATAAATCCAGCCTTCGATATGACATGTCCTTATAAGTGAACTTCTTGGATCCAAAAATGGAACTTCAAGAGCTTACTATAAATCTGGTGCTCTCAGAGAGTGTCATGTACTACATGAAAATGGTAGGCATGCTCCTCCTAAGTAGTCGAGTAGATCAAATTTTCATTGATGAAGACTACAACAAAGTGATCAAGTTAAGGCTTGAAAAATACTGTTCATAAGTCCTAGGAACTCTACTAGAGCCTTGGTTACATGGAATGGAATTACCAAGAACTTTTAGTGGCCGTAACGACATCTAAATGTTTTCTTATGCACTTCCTCATCTCGAACACTAAGTGGTGTTATCTGGATCCGAGGAATATCTTCTACAACTACTCTGCTTGCTTCAACTAATCAAAGAAGTCGTCAATCCTCTAGAGTGGGTACTTATTCTTCATGGTCACCTGGTTCTGGTGATGGTAGTCGACACAATGACTCAAGCACCCATCCTCCTTCTTGTTGAACATAATTTGGGCTGCCTGGGGAGAAACACTAGGCCAGATGAATCGTTTCCCCTTAATGTCCTCTAGTTATACCCACAGCTCAGGAAGCTCAGCGGGAGCCATCCCATAATATTGTGTAGATATCAGTGCCTTCATGGGGTACATGTCAATGTGAATGTCCACCTCTCTGTGAGGATTTTGACCTGGAACCTCATCAGGGAAAACATCCTCTTACTATTCCTCCACTACCGGATAGCTTGGACTCTCCACATCAACTGCTATGAGGGTAAGGCAGACCAGCTGATGAGTGATTGGTTGTACCCTCCTCCGATTCTTCCCATCCTATATTGCAATGAATTCATTCTCACTAATGAAGAAAATCATGGTCACATCTATGCCGACACACCGCACTTTGAACCTAATACATTAAATCTATGCATGGACTATAAATAACTAGTCCATAAACAATATGAATTCATATGGCCTCGACCCCTCAACTAGAAGAACCCAGCCTAAGTTCTCACCTCCATGAGTAAGCTCCCACTATCGGCACTAGTGTGTAATCATCAAGTATTCTCCTATAGGAGTCGCAAGCCGTAAGGATTGACCCAACAACTCAGTCAAAATCTTCGAGCTCTAAACGAAGGCAGTGGAATAGAAAGAGTGACTGGAACCTGTGTATATAAGAACTACATCTACGGTGGAGTCGACACAGATCATACCTCAAATCATATCTAGAGTGCCATGATCGTAAGCCTTAGCTACCTGGAGCTGAGCTCTCCCATGTCGAGCTGCTCCATGTGGTCGGGGCGGACATCTTTTTGGTGGTGGTGGTAACACCTCGAATCCTCTCACATCGCCAGGTGCACGACCATCTCCTCTTCCACATCCAACTTCTCCCTCTGTACCGCCTCGATCAAATCTCTGCCTCTACATGGGTGGTCCTTCGACTGTCTGTTGATCATCCGAATGGTGGGTTGTATAGTCATGAGCCATGTGACCATACCCACCACATGAGTAACACTACCCAATCTTGTCATGTGTTTCACTTCCCCAGGTGCCCCATACAACTAATCCTGAGTCATGCAATCATCCACCCGTGGGGTCTGGTACTCCTGGACCTCTGCGACATCTATCTACTACAAGCTGCAGAAGACTCCGCTACGTGTCGAATAATGGTGGGTCTCACTGCTGAAGACTGCTCAGAAAGGAAACTCTCCACTAAGAGGGTTCTCTCCCACACCCCTACCTATGTGGGTATGTGAAGGGAGATCATCAAAGCCATGATCTCTTGCCTGAGACCCTTCTCAATGGCCCGAGCCTAGAAGAATGAGTCTCGCACAATATCGGTGGAGTAGCACGAAAGATCAGTGAACCTTGCTGAGTATTGTTCCACTGTCATGCTTCCTTGTTGCAGTTTAAGTGGCTCCCATATGCGCATTGGAAAAAGATTTTCTGGAATAATCATTGCCTAAAACATGTTCTCAAAGATTTTCCAGAGATGTGTCATCTCGTAGTGAACAAGGATCATAAAGTTACACCATCTGGACGCTGCTTCCTTTAGAAGTCTAGAAGCAATAATCATGATGAAGTTAGCAGGTGTCTCTACTAGCCTAAATACTCTCACCATATCCTCCAGCCAATTCTATGCTGTCTGTTGGTCCGTCTCTCCCCTGAAATAGGGTGGCCTCTTACACTAGAACTCAGTAAACACGCTAAAGCAACGTGCATCATCTATTGCAGGGGCTAGAGGCATCGATGGCCCATAGTTTTGTGGTACCACTGGTTCCTCCGTAGGAAAAGGTCCCTACAATGAGGCCTCATCACTTAGTGGGATATCTGTGCATACAACTCGCGGGGCTCTTGTTGTTCGTCCACAAGGAGGCATCCTAAAAAAATGATGCCACATAGTCAAAAGATTATACATGGTGAGCTGACCAAGGTGAGCTAACATAACGAAAACTTTTGAAAACACACATGTAATTAATGTTTTTGTGTACTGAGTCGGAAATCAGAAACTAGGGTCCTGGTGAATGGATACGTGGGCCACCGCACAAACACTGGACTTCCTGAACTGAGAAACACACTCAGTACCCTTAACACTATTGATTCAAAAAATGAAAGATCAGAGTCCTATGTTCTGTGGTAGAACCCAATCCTCTGATACCAATTTGTTACGACCCATCTCTTAGGGCATGTGTTGTGACTACCCCACACCTGCCTTCCATTGGTTAGGGGCCGGCGACTAGAACCAATGGAACTGGCTTTATAACATGAAAACGCACACAACATAGTATGAGTTAGAAGAAAAAAAACACATAAAACTGTATACAAATAGTGCTGAAAGTAAAGGGGCCAGAATTCAAGACCAACAGAAAGATACAAGCACAAATGAAAAACAAGTAAAACTGATGAAATGTAAAGCATCTATTGGGTCATCCTCCTGGGATTTATACCTGATGGGTAGATACAAATATCCTCCTCAGCACTCCACGTCGTTCAGTCTCCTCCATGTACCGACTCTCCATAAGGACCACCTCTGGGTAGCGTCCAGTCCTGCCACATTAATCCTCAGTCTGCATTTTCCACCATCTTCAATAAACAGAATGATGTTAGAGAATATCCCGTGAAGGTGTGAGTATAACGATACTCAGTAGGGAGCTAGAGACCTTCATTGTCTCACAATATCCCATAAGGATAAACCAAAAAGTATGAAATCAATAGATAACCCCACATATGAATATTCTCATACATATACCTAAGTTATCAAGAAATCCATCTCAATCATCAGTTAAATATAAAAAGTTACTGACCGAGACGAACCAGGATTTTATTCTAGGGATAATATCAATTTGAACCCCCAGCTACTGAAAATATCTTCCTCTATTGTGCACAGTGGGTCTGCTGCATCACACAGAAGTTATTCCCAATAACCACGGACTATTGAGGTACATCTCATGTCGAGTATCATGGGTCTGCCTCATTCATATCGAAGCGCTCCCCACCATGGGTCTGCCATGTCCTACAGAGGTTCTCCCACTCGTAGCCTGCTGATGTACTTCACCTGTCAAGTACTGTGGGTCTGTTGCAATCACACTGAGGTGATTTCAACCGTTGGTAAGTTGTGACACCAAGGATCTTTCCACTAGGCTAGTCAAATCACTCTGATTCAAAAGGTTAGAAATCATCAGGTCTTAGAAAGATACTAGCATCTCAAAACAATCCTCGCTCATCTCTAGAAGATCCACTCCACAAGCTACTGGTGGATGCCCCAACTTCCATGAAGACCCACATATATGTATCTCAATTTCCTGACATGTCCTAGAGGTCTAAACACAAAAGACGTTGTGTCAATCAAACACAAAGTCTGTGATTTATTAGTCTTTTAGTCTCGGGGCCTGGTTGGATTCGTGTAGGATCCAACATGACCGTATATCAACATTACCCCGAAATCTAGTTGGGTAAACTCAAATAGACCATCGCACTCCAAGAAAACCAGTTCCACAAATGGTTCATCAAACGGTCATCTGGTGCCATTGAAATGACCAAAAAATGTAAAGGGGTTAGAAGTGGGCCCGAGTTCGGTGCGACCTGGTCAGTCCGACTTTGCCCAACCCAGACTGATCCGACCCGGTCTGGGTCGACCCGGTCAGACCTGTTGGGTCTGGCCTGGCCAATTGGGTGGGGCAACATATTAGGTTCGGCCCTTCCTACTACGCCCATCCCTTCAGGGCGTGAGGGTGGTTCTGCCTTGGATCAAGGAGTTTTCGGCCCGGAGCGTCGTCAGGGCGCGGCCCAGCCCGGCCTGGCCCGAAGGGCGCATCTTGGATGGTTCGGCAGGGCACCACGAGCGGGCTGCAGGCTAGTTCAGGAGGTTGGGTGGCAGACAGGCGGGTGGGCAGTGCATAGCCAGGCAGGCATGCGGTCCGGAAGGGCGCCAGGCGGGCTGGCAGGTGGCCAGGCAGGGCGCGGCCTGGCCGTGAGGTGGCCAGGAAGGGTGCGAGGCAGGTAGGAGGGCGGCTAGGCGGGGCGCCTGGCTAGCCGAACGACATCCAGGTAGGGAACGGCCGAGCCGACCGGCGGTCAATAGGCTGGGCCGGTGCGGTTTGGGGAAACACGAGTCAGAAAGGGACAACAGGGTTCGGTCGTGGCACATGGGAGGCTGACGGCAGTGCGGCCGGGCATGCGGGAGGCTGGCTGTGGTTCGGCCCACAGAGATGGCTCGGTCGGGGATCTAGAACACCATAGAGGCGGTGTAGTTTACGGAGGCAGTGGGAAGTCCGACCTTTTCCTGTGCCTACATTGCCTTCAATGCCGCTTCGTTGCCATGCCGAGAATCAACCCAAAGAAGAACGACAGAGGAGTCGTGCCATGTTGGGTTGGCCCGTACCCTCCACGTTTATGGTGGTAACACTTGGATCATCAAAGAGTAAGTAAGATGAACAATAATTTTTTTACAACCATGAAACGATTCCTTTACAATCTGAGGAAGAGTAAAATAAAATTAATGTTTCACAAAATAAACCCCCTACTTTTGATTGTTGGTAATCAATGTTGAAGTCGCGGGAAAAAGATGATGGAGTTCATCATTCTTTGTAACCACAATACACTTCTAATACCAAGCTATGTTGGCTTGTTGAAGAAGATGCAGAGGGTAGGTAGGAGTGGAAAATGCTCCATGTCGGAGGGATCCAAGGAATGAAATCGAATTCGCTCCTCGCTGGCATTCTTCATTCTTCGTTCTTCATTTGGAGATTTTCTTCTAAGATATTCTCTTCCCAAAATCCACTAAATGAGAAATTAAAAACAACTATAATAAATTTTCTATTATTTTAGTTGTTGGAAAAAAATTCAAATTGGTGAATTACATTTTATTGGCCTCGCCTAATTAATGAATGAGTGTTGTAACAAACTAATTAGGGGAGTTGGAAACAATTAATTAAAGGAGAGGTCGAGAGGCTCTCCCTAATTAATGAGGGAGAGTTTAGAGGTTTTAATCTCATCCCATTAATAGGGGTCGGGTGGTCCACTTCCCTATTATGGTAAATGAGAGGTTAAATAGTCTCGGGTGGTCCCCACGTCATAACCTCTCACGGGAGGTTATATTCAAGTGGGGCCCACCTCTATACCCTCTTAATGGAAGTTAAGGTGTGGTGGTCCCACCTCTATCTTCCATGAGAAGGTTTTAACCCCCAAACACCCACATAATGGCTCAAAAAAATTGAAGCTAACTTTATTTTATTACTTTCCACAAAAACCCAAAAACTATCTTTTAAACTCGACCCACTTCTGTCTATGTGAATGTTTTCATAAGCGAATATCGGCGCTGCAAGATCAACGGTGCCCTCGTATTTCAATTCTGAGTACCGGTTCCAAATTTATAAAAACCCGCTCGTACGTTTACTGAACGTACCTAAAAACATCAGAAAATGATTCTGGGCACAAATGGCCTCAGAATCACACGTCTTCAGTTTTCGTGGACTCGTAAAATTCTCATTTATTTAAGAAACAAAATTTTATATGGGAATTCTGGGTCTTTATAAATAAATTAATTCATAACTATTTAATGTATAATGTTGATTGTATGAAATATAATGATATATTCTCATGACTACTACTATCAAGATCTATCTTCAAGATACATTAAATTAGTGGGAAGAAATTCATCTAATTTTTAAAAATAGATTTATTTCAAGAGGTATATTGATGCATTAAGGGTGTATCATTAATAAGTCTCCACCCACAACATATTATTATTTTATAATTCCATTTTTGAAGGGAAGAAACAAAAAAACATAGAATGAAAAATATGATAACTATAATTCAAAATATTGATTCATTAACCATTCAATAAACATAACCATAAAACATCTAGACTAATATCCATAATGATATCATAATATCACATCTAGAGTAAAATTTATCATAAAACAACAATAATAAATGAGGATTATATAAATAATAAATCACCCTTGGTGATCATCAGATCAATAAAGGGTTAATATCATTGATTAATATAAAAACTATAAAATGACATCTAAATTTTTTTTAATAAAGTTATCAATTTAATTTTTAAAGACAAAATTTTAAAACCATCGAAATTTTCACAATATTTTTCATTTAGAAATAAAAATAAATGACTATAAATAAATATTTAGAATTTTTTTTGTTATGAAAGATGAAAATTTTATTCATTATTAGATGTTAAATCAAAGATTCCTTTCTCATTTAATTTAATATCATCATTATAATTATTTTTATAATAAGATAATCATACATTCATATTTTTTTAAAATATATATAATGGCTAAGAAATAATTTTAATAGATCATATTTAAGGTTTAAAAAAATTTGAACCCATTTTTTTGAAAACATGAGTTTGGAATAAATAATATTTTCAATATGATAGTGAATTGTTGTCTTATTTAATTACAAAATATTCTTGATAATATAAAGTATAAAAGTGTGGAGAAATTTTAAAATTACGTTAAATGATCATAAATTGAAAACTGATAAGAAAAAATAAATGGGTTTATCCTGGAATATTCTTGGAATCTGCTTCAAGTAATTTTCAAGAATAATCAATTTGGATTAGAATGATATTATGAAATAAACACTAAAAATAACATAAAATTGAATTGATAATTAATAATGACAAACATTATATGTATAAAATATAAGTATACTTAAAAATGAGGTAGTATAACATAATATAATTAATGTAATAACATAACTAATATAATAATGACTTAATTAAAGAAGAAGATGTTAAATCCGAGGAGTAGAAATTGAGTAATGAATTCTATTAGCGCAAACATACTATTGATTCAATGATCATTAAAGTAATATATATTTTATTATGAAACATAATTAGATTACAGAAATAACATATTCCTATTTATAATATAATATATTATACATTTAAAACATCTAATAACCCATTCATTAATAATCATTCATTAGTTTAATTATTTCTAGTGTTATTTTCCTTGTTTTCTTTGTCATGTTTTGTATTTATAGATCTAGTTCATAAACATATTATATAAAACAATAATCAATAAAATAATAATCATTATTTATTTTTCATATTCTATTATAAATTATACTTTTTTGACCAATACTAAAATATTGTTATGAGAAATAAAATTTGTCCCAATAATGGATATTATAGGTCTTATATAATCAAGTGTAAATGTTCAATTTTTTATAACTAATTATGGAAATAATTATGTAATATAATATCATTCTATAAAAATAATAATATAATACATATTTTATTATATATATACATATATCATCCACGTGTTATGGTGATTAAATGATAGTGACACTACTTTATAAAGGTAGTAGTCCAAGAGATCACAAACGATGTAATAATCATTAAGCATATAAAAATGTAAGCTAAAATATTATATATTGTAAATAATGAAAGATAAGAATTTCATGAATATAATAATTATTTTATTGATATCACATATAATCAATATTCTTAACCTTAATACAGTCATTTTAAAATATTATAGAATAGGGATAGACATCTCTCCAAGAGGTGGTAATATACCATACACATGAGAAAATATAATATATGTTATCCAATACAATGTGTTAATTTGAAAATATTACGGAATAGGGATAGTTCATTTTAACCTTAATAGATTCATTTTAATGTTTCTTATTCTATCCAATACAATGTGTTAATTTAAAAATATCTTGGTGTTACAATTATATGGAAAATGAGTGAAAATAAACATTCACAGTTTTATGATAATTTCCACATTAGACTCGATAGATATATTTTCCTATTACCTAAGATGTGGAAATAAATTTCCATCCTTTTTTATAATACAATTTTATATACATACCCTATTTATTTTTATAATATGTGAATTATTTTATTGTTATGATGTATATCAATAAATCCCAACATCAAATAATACTACATGAAATGAATATTAATTTTAATGTCTTTATGTATTTAGTATTAGAATTTATTTTTAATAGATAGTATAATCTATAGTGCAATGTAAAATCATTCCACAAATTTCTAGATATTTACCAAAACCAACCTTATTTGAAAATGATAAACTATATTGATAAATAATTATTTACTAAAATAATTAATAAATCTCTACAACCAAAAAAATAATACCCTAAGATAAAATATAAAAACTACATAAACAGTTACCCAAAATACATCTCTAAAATATTTTATACTATAATTAAAATATAATAATTTATAAATTATGTTACTAAATTTAAAAAATAAACATAACATGTATACCCAAATAAAACAATGTATCTCATAATCTCACACATATAACATATGAAAAATATGATCATATATTATTTTAAAACATATTAAACCTTAAAAAATTAGGAAGAAACATTACGAAATTATAATTAAAATATAAGTGTTTCAAAAAATTAATAATAACCATATTCCATAAATAAAATCACAACATATAGAATATTATTTATAAGTCTAAATATATAAATAATTTGATCAAAAAATAAATTGACATTAAATCACTACTTAATTACTAGTTATTAATAAAATCCAATTTACTTTTCAATATATTTAAATCAGGACCTTGGAACCACATCCCAGTTCCCTAATCTAATTAGTTATGTGACCTCAACAATCCCTCGATGTAAACCATAGAATGCCTAATAATATCATATGTATAATAGATAACTTGTATATACTATAATCAATTTATAATGTTTTCACAATAAATTAAAGAAATGAAATGACAATAATAATATCATAATCAATACATACATGTGTCACATGATTTTCTCGGATAAGAATACAATAACCAAAAACAATGTTGTAAATATTTCATGCCAAATAGGTGTCATGTGTCAAATGAAAAACCCAAAATGAAGACACTTAAAAAAATCCCAATTGGTTCCTAACACCATTTCTGGTTCCCTTATGTAATATAGATCCCAACTCAAACATCTTATATAGGAATATTTCCCATATCCTATACTGTAAACAACATTTCTATCCGTGTATCGATTAGGCAACCTAGGATGGGTGTGAGTACTACTCATTAGGACACCACTAATAATATAAAAAAATATCCATTATTTCACAATGTATTAAATTTTAAGAAGTATTAAATAAACTTAAAAAGTAAAATAGTTTCAAATTTTAATTCACACTTAAATTTACCACATTCATCTCTTAATTTCATAGTAACATCCAAACAACTAACACCCTCTTTTTCTCTTTCCATATTATAATGCTTTTATCATAGGGAAAACAATTAAATACATGATGTAATTTAATTAAATCATTTTATTCTATTTCCATATCAAGGATACACGAAACTCTAGTCCAATTAAAATATTTTGGCCTAGTAATTCATTTATGTCACCTAGTGGGTCATTGTAGTATCAATACATATCTCACGCACCATGATTATTTGGAGGATCACTCCCTGGACTATAAAATATTAGTCAAATGTATGAATTTGGTCATAGAAAATCATGTCTACTACTGTGTCAGTATTTTAAGAACCAATCCCTCTCCTACAATCCATGTATCAATCAATCAAAAAAATCTAATATATAACAAATTCATAATAGTTAATCATAATTATCCTTATAATCAATCATTTTTATCTTGTATGGGAACATGCTATGGGAAAACCATGTGACAATAGTACACTACCAAAAACCCTTCATTTCATCTAAATGATAGATAAATGAACCCAAAAAATGACTCAAACAAAGATCAAATAAAGAAAGAAAAAATAATACATAAAAATAGCTCAAAAAAATCAGCGTAAAATATTTTGATATTATAATATCACCTCATTATAATATCTCATCATTGAGTTGTACTACAATAAATCTCTATGATTCTAAGGTAAAAAGGATTTTCCACTAGTCCCTCATATCTGATTCTCTTTCCTATGTTTCTTCTTGAGCATGTCAATGATGCAACAATACTCAATAAATAGGCTTAATAATTCATCAAATCAAAATTCTCACTACAATCCATGGAAAAAATTGGATGATCCTTGAAGGACACATCAGTCTTAAGTTATACATCATCAACATCGATCATATGAGAAGGGATAGTGTGATAACAGTAAATTTTTTACACCAGGAAAAAATATTTCACAGTATCATACCTCTATCCCAGATTGCATCAGTATACCCCAGTCCTGATTCTCTTCTCAATCGAAAAAGTTCTAACAATCATGGGTGAAAACATTCCATATCGTTGAATCCTAAGGTGACCCAATCTATAAGACACCCATAAATAGATATGATCACTTAATATAAAATAATGGGGTCAATGATGTTTATCAGTATATGAATTATACATTCTCTAAGCTATAGAAATATTTTTTTTCCAAATCATCTATACGTATTGTGATGTCTCCAGCATAAGACTCAGGTAAAAAAACTTTGAGTCACTGGACAAAATCCAAAATATATGTGAAAATTCCTAATAACCATAAATATCCTATTACGGTTCCTTATGAATAATATGTAGTAAAATATTGTAATTGGACAACACAATTTTTTCTAAGTGATTCTCCTAAAATCCAAAAATGTAAGGAACATATGCACATAACATGTCTTGAAAAATTGGACTTGTATGTTTTAACATCACATCTGTCTCTCCATGTACATAAATACTCCTAAATACTTGCACACCAAGGTCATTACAAATGTCATATATGAAGGGTGAAGTAAAATGTGAGTCATTGTCTTAAACTATGCTCCATGGTAACATGTTTAGATGAAATATATTTTGAATGTACACGAATACCAAATAATTCACTCAGAATATATAACATATATGTATGAAATGTGCTATATTCATTAATCAATCCTCAATGACACAAATAATGTCATGTTTTTTGGAATCCTTGAGATTCCCGTGGAAAATACTATAGTAATAGCTTCCCACATCCATTTATGAATTGGAAACTATTGTATTTAACCCCTAGGTTATTTATTCATGTACATCACCTAGAAACCACCGTAGCATCATTATACAAAAACAACCTTCACCTTTAACAAGTCTGGCCACCAATACATTTGTTGTAGGTCCGGGTACATTTTTCTCATTCTATGATGCATCACCAATCTAAAGGCACAAAACTCAAACATCAGGTACTATCAAATACTCATAGAAATAAATAATCATGGTTCTATAGATAAATTATCTCATATTAATTAATGGTGTTTTTTAAAAAATAGTCCCCCATTTAAGTATTTCTTTAAAAACGAAAAACTATGAATCATCAGATTTCAACTCTATGGTATTGTATATGATTGTGGATTCCACTGGGTTTAGATAAGATTCTAATCTACTAATTATCCCTTGAATAACTACATACCATTTTGTATATTTGGAAATCCTCTCTCACTCAGTGGTAGCCCCTTGAACAGCCGGAGTTAGAGTTTTCCTAGTCAAAACATATACAACATGGTTTTGTCTCCCGAATATTTGTGCTATCTAAATATTGAATGATTAAATATAATAAACCATCCTCCACTGTTATAGATATATATCTCAATTTAAAAATTTATAATTTAATCTGTTGTGATAGTAATACACTGTATTCATTTTCCCAAAAAAATAATTCCACCAACACATGAATGTGCAAACCACATCAAATAACACTAGGTTGTGTGTAGTGTAGTTATGTTCATATGGCCTTATAATCCATGACCCATACTTCACAACTAGAGCCCCATAAATCAACACTGCTCCATTTCAAGTCCCACATGCAACAAAATGCATGGGCTATTACTCATCGAGATCAGGTGGGATCAAGAATGTTGTGGTAGTCAAAATCTTATTCAACCAATAAAACCATTCTCACATGATCAGAACCATTCAAAATATACACCATTCATGTTCACTCCAAATATATGTGCTACCATATAGGAAAATTCTTAAATTAAACATTAATAATAGACGACCATGGAGAAAACATTGGATCTCAAAAAAAATTTGATGGATTCAACGAGAAACCATTTCATTCACATTATTTAGGTCCACTAACAAACCATCCTCCATGATTCTATGAACAACAAAATGTACATAGTTTATACTGAATTTATATTAATATATCTTGATGAATAGATAGTTATCTCTTAGTGTACTGAGGATGATGTTAAGATGTTGGGAATGATCAACATATGTTATGTACATCACTAATATTTCATCCACAAAACAACCATAAAATAATCTACGTATGGGGTGATGATTTGGTTTATCAAGGCCACACACTATGTTAGGGAGGTTTTTATTATGAAAAAGATCTAGATAAACTCATAAATACCATATATTCTTCATTAAATGGTATGTGGTATATTAAAAGATAAAAAACTCACATGATGATATCGTGAAGTCCCACATGCATCAAAAAGCATGGGCTACTAGTCATCGAGATCATGTGGTATCAAGAATGGTGTGGTAGTCAAAATCGTATTCTACCAATAAAACCATTCTCACATGATCTGAACCATTCAAAATATACACCATTCATGTTCACTCTAAATATATGTGATACCATATATGAAAAGTCCTAAATTAATCATTGATAATAGCCGACCATGGAAAAAAAATTGGATCTCAATAAATTTTGATGGATTCAGTGAGAAACCATTTCATTCACATTATTTAGGTCCACTAACAAACTGAAGTGCCCAGATCATTGTGAATCAATGAGAGGGGGAGGGGGTGAATCAGTGATCCTTTAAAACTTTTTACAAATTGATTCTTAATCAATTAAACCTCTATGGCTGGTTAAAGCCTCGATCCACTCTTCTTGTATCTCTCAGCCTTTCCTCGAATGATGCAGTAAATGTAAAGGCACTGGACACAAGGGTTTACAAGGTTCGACACCAAAGGCCTACGTCCTTGCCATGTTGGTTGTACACCCCAACATGGTTTCTCCATTATAATCAGTTAGTATTACAATGGTCGATACAACATCCCACTGTATCTCTCCTGAGTCCCACAGGAGGGTCTTTATACTGCGTCCCACAGTGTTACCAGAGTCCCACTGGCCTGATCCAGAATCCCACTGAAGACATCTTCTCCCTGAGTCCCACATGGTCTTCTCTTGGCTCCTCGAGTCGCACGAGTAGCTCTTCTTCACTTTATGTTTCTTCAAGTATCTTCAGCAGCCTGGGATAAAGACTGCTGGCCTTGCTCTGTACCTCTGATCACTTGAGTTGATCAGGTCTTCTCATCTTGCTCAGGATTTATCTCCTTCTTCTGAGGATGACCTGGCTTCTCTCCAACTACTGAATACTCAGACAACTGATGTCTTTAACTTCAGTCTGGTCCAGTCTCACTTCAACTCAACTTCATGCACTGAGTGCATGGAATCTCTGCATCCTCATGCACTGATTGCATGGCTTCTCAAAATTCTTCAAGAACTCTTGGTCTTGGACTCCTCAAATTCACATAGCCTGATTTATCTTTGTTCACGTGTGCACGTACATGCATGCATGCATGCACTTCCTTTTCCTTCTTCTTGGTGTGATAAACCCTCAAAGGGTGTATTCTATTTTTGGTGCACACACACCTTCTTCTCAAATTCTTTCACACTTTTTGTTCTTTTTGTTTACACACTTAATGTGTGTTCTACTTTAGTGTGGAGTATCCTTCTTCTTCTAAATGTGTACACACTTTACTTGTGTACACACAAAGGTTCGGCCTTCACTTGTTTATCACACACAATATACTTTGTTGTGGTTACACTTCTTTTGCTTCAAACATTCCCATGGCCTTCTTGTTCTTTTTCACTTAGCATGCACACAAAAAATGTGTGATCTTCAAATTGCACACAAGAGATGCAAGTCCCGACCTTCACATCTTCTTGCACACACAACCCGTAGGGTTTATTACTCCACCGAAGCTCCTGCCTTAGTGAAGGCATGCAAGGCTCTTGGGTGGCTTCGCCGCACAGGGTTCAAAGACCACAAGCGCACAGGGTGCAACTCCACTGTGGGTGTGCAAGTGCAAGGGCACAAGCATCCACGCAATCACCTCCTGCCGCGCAAGTCCGTGGGCAGAGAGGGATGCAACCACGGGCGCGCAAGAATGCGGCCACGGGTCTTCCTGTCGCGCAAGGAAGGCGCACAGGGGACTCCCTTTCTTATTTCGCGCAAGGAGTGCACAAAAGGAACACACGAAGCCTGGAATGGCTTCGGGCTGCTTCGTCGCACAAGTAGGTTGCACGTAACTCTTACTTCGCGAGGCAGAGGATCTCTCGCGGGACTCTCGTTTCTCAAAGGATAAGCAAAGCAATTCAAGCACCTCATCTTCTATTTTTATAGGCAGAGGAGGTCCAAAACTTCCGCGGGAGATATCTTTTAATCTCCCGAAGATTTCGGGATTTCAAGATTTCCTTAAATCTTGTTTTCTTCTCCCTGTTCACGCATGTTCCATTTTTATTTTTCTTCGGTCTTCTTCACGTGCATGCGACTTAGAACGCATGCACGACCTCTTTTCTTCCAATCCATGCAAATCACGAACACACCGAGGCCTCGACACTTCGTTTGCCTTCGGCCTTCATCGAATTTTCTCATTTGTTGTATGCAAGTATATTTTTATGCATGGATGGGTTTGGTTTCGCAAGACGAGCACGAGGGAGCCTTCAGTTTCGAGAGATACAGACGGGAGCTCAAAATCGGTGCTCGGGATGCTCCTGGTTCGACGGAGGCACGCAGGGAGGCTTCGGCTGAGCTCGAGGAAGGAGACGCCTCGGAGCCGTCAGATCAGTTCTTTGGACGGCTGTGATCAGAATGGGCCGCGGCGGATTAGATGTGCGGCCGAGATCTGGCGCGCGATCAATCGTGCGGCCAGGATGCGCTCCCGGTGATTTTTCTGCGTCCCACATCGAAACGGAGCGCGGTTTTTCCGTGGCTTATCACCCAAGCGCTCTCCGCTACTCCTCAGTTGAACTTCTCCCCTCACGGTGCCGCCCCGCACCGTGTTCTCTCTGCGGGCGCGCTCTTGCGCCCACCCATGCCACTCGGGCGCGCCACTGGCGCCCACTATGCATCCTCGAGCGCGCTCCTCGCGCACACGCTGCGCGGGCTTCATCACCGCGTGGCCTCGGGGCTTATACACGGCCCCGACCTTCCTGCCTCATGGATATGCTGCCTTGGCCTGAGGGTTCCCCATGGGCGTGGTGACCTCGAGTCCCACATGAGCCTTGGGTGATGACCCTCGGCTGGCCTTCCTTGGTGGCTTTTTTTTGCTAACTAAAACACTTAGGACTTTGTATAAAAACAAAGTAACCAAGTGAAAATGCCAAATGCCACTTCTTCCTCTAAGCCATTCTTCTTCATTAGAATTCCTCCAATTCTCTTCAACATTTATTCGTCACTTAGGAATGGAATTCCCGAAGGTTCTTCATCAACCGAGCTCCTGAATCAAATAATTCTTCAAAGTTCTTTATTGATCTAATTAGAGATCATGTTGGATCTTCTTCATATTCACATGCACTAAGTGATAGTGCATGGACTTCTTTAGCTCACTTCATCCACTTAGAAGTTGTGGATGGATCTCTTCATCTCCTCATGCATTGTCAGTACAATGCATGGTCTTCAAACAATGTTGTGACTTTGTATCATCAGGATACAAGTTCTATGAACTTAAAGATCAGTTCAACAATCGTCTGATGTCCATAAAGAATGATTCAACCACAACATCCTATATCACTTAGTGAATCTCCTAAGTGACATGCATCTTAGTACCATGGCCATTCTCCTTCATCACCATAACCATCACATCCTTTGTCATTCACATATTGACATGCCTTGACATCCATTCATTCCATGACAACATCATGCCTCATTGACAACAAATGCAACACAGTGCATTTCAATCTCCCCCTTTGTATTTGTTGTCAATACACTTCTTCAGCACATATGAATGGGTCAATATGTGTGCCAATATTTTCTCCCCCTTATTGGAAATCAAATGCAAAGGTGTGGTGTGGTTCTCTTCAAAAAATCACTTCCTCCCATTGAATAGAATCTTCTTGAAAATCACTAAGAGAGGGATGATGTCACATGTTCTCTTTAGCAAAGAGCCTTTAGTAAATCAACTCTAAGTCTACGTGGGCTAACCCGGTGTAGAAAACAAGAGTGATATGACCAAGGAATTCAAAGCTGTCCACAATTCTCTACACATGTGAGATCATGCTTAGGGGATTGAAATTTTTCAGATATAACAATGAATTTGCTAAATCCTGCACAACTTCACAAAACTCATTAGAAAGTTCAGGTGCAAAGATAAATCTCCCCCTTTCAACCATTTTCCTTCAATCAATACTTCCCTTAATTGACATGATGAATACAATTAAGAAACAAGGGATGAAAGTATGATTGGAATACCTTCAGCTTTTCTCAAGATGGTATTAAATCTTAGAATACCATCTTCTTCAGATAGGCTCCCCCTCAAGGGGTGCACTCCATTCTGTCCAAACCATCCTGCAATTGAGAATGATCATCATCTTCAATTCTCTGTAATGTTAGCACATGTACATACAAGTGATTAGGGAATAAGATGGAACCTCCTTGGTTCATTAATATGAACAACAAGGTTGAGAAGATTCTCTCAACCGATATGTCCCATTTTCACCATTCTTCACACTTGCACATTTGATCTTCATTGATGATTGTGCTGGTGTGGTTCTCAAAACATCTTCATGTGAAATATTCTTCTTCCCTTTTGCCTTAGCAATTGCCAAAACTTCATCTTCAACTCTTTGTAGATCTTTGGCAAGTTGCAACTGATTAGGCCATATGACTATTAAGTCGCTTGAAAGTGAGGCCTCAGTTTTGGAAATTCCACATGGTTCTTTTGATGCTGTTAAGATACCTTTCTTAGGCAACTTATTTTAAATCAATCCCTTCTGCTTCTTCTGGATTGATTGTCTTTTTGAGTCCAGTCTGCTTCTATTCAGTTCCATGGCTTGTTCACAAAGATCCATGGTATGACCTATCTTTCCACAGTAGAAGCATGTTTTCGTGGTGGTCCTTATGGATGCATCAACCTTATTGGATTTAGACTCCAAGGACTTATTTTCCTTTTTCATAATCTTCTTGGGAGCATCTTCCAATTTCTTATGCTTGCTTCCCATGGATTCTTTCTGATCCAGGTTCTGTGATCTTTTCTTCTTTCCAGCTTTGGATACAGTTGGAGATTGACATGTATCATTCTTTTGACCACTTTTGCAACCATCCAAGATGTTATCAAGAAATCCAAATCTGTTAGCAGTAAACTGATGTCTCTGGGCCTGTGGATGTTGCTTATTTTCTTTTTGGCTTGCTCCCCCTTGGCATGGGATTCCTATGTGATTTGGCATTCAGTGTATTGTACCAACAATCCTTTGCACAATGCCCATACTTGTTACAACACCAACATTGTCCCACAAATCTTGACTTCTTCAGTCCTTCTGATTTTAGGGTACTTTTCTGGAGCTGCTGTGTTGTTTCAGGAGAGCTCTGCTTCTTCATTTTCTTCATCCATACTGGTTTGGAATTATTTTTCCATCCTGCACTTTTTGTGGAAACACAATTAGAAGCATTATTACAAGATGGTATGGATGGTACCTTCTTTCTAGAAGATGTTTCCCTTTTATTAGAGGATGTCTTTATTTTAGAATCATCCTTATCAAAGCTCACTTGAGTGGAAACATTTCTTCTTTTAGCTGACTGGGAGGATTCAGCATTGGGTGATTGCAGATTTTTCAATATCACCTCTAGTTCTAAGTATTTCATGTTGATGGAGTTCTTCTCATCCTCAACAGTTCTTATCTTTCCTTCCCAATTCTCCACCAGTTGTTTCATCTGGTCTTCATGCACCTTCTTCAATTCTTGCAATGATTTTTCAAGCTCCTTTACCCTGTTTACTTTGTCTTCAAGTTGAGCATCTCTGACATTCATTGAAACTCTGTGCAATGTTTCCAGTGCATGGAAAACTTCTTTGACCATTGTCTTAAAGAATTCTCTCTCAGAAAGGCTTCTTTGCAATTCTTCAACAGTGTCTTCATATCATTCATTACAAAGAGAAACAGTTTCATCTTTAGCCTTCACCAGCTTTCTGAGAGTGTTGGTTATGCTAACCCTTTTTGCCAATTGATATTCCATTGCATTGGCTTCTTCTTCTAGCTATAATTTTTCTTCTTGAAGTTCAAGGATGCCTTTAGCTATACACATTGCCACTTCCTTGGGGACTGCATTTTGAAGATATTCTATTGCACTTTGAAGATCTTTCATTGTTCCAACTTCATCACAGCTAGGACAGGCTTTGTTCATCTTCTTGGCCTATTTCTTCTTTCTATTTTTCTGAGTCTTGGCAGATATCTCCATTTGAGGCTGGTCGCTCATTTCCTCAAATATGCACTTCATAAGGACTCCCTCAGATCTTTTAGAGGTAACCTCGCTCTGATACCAATTGAAGTGCCCAGATCAGTGTGAATCACTGAGAGGGGGAGGGGGTGAATCAGTGATCCTTTAAAACTTTTTAGAAATTGATTCATAATCAATTAAACCTATATGGCTGGTTAAAGCCTCGATCCACTCTTCTTGTATCTTTCATCCTTTCCTCGAATGATGCAGTAAATGTAAAGGCACTGGACACAAGGATTTACAAGGTTCGGCACCAAAAGCCTATGTCCTTTCCATGTTGGTTATACACCCCAACATGGTTTCTCCATTATAATCGGTTAGTATTACAATGGTCGATACAACATCCAACTGTATCTCTCCTGAGTCCCACAGGAGGGTCTTTATACTGCGTCCCACAGTGTTACCAAAGTCCCTCTGGCCTGCTCCAGAATCCCACTGAAGACTTCTTCTCCCTGATTCCCACAGGGTCTTCTCTTGGCTCCTTGAGTCGCACGAGTAGCTCTTCTTCACTTTAAGTTTCTTCAAGTATCTTCAGCAGCCTGGGATAAAGACTGCTGGCCTTGCTATGTACCTCTGATCACTTGAGTTGATCAGGTCTTCTCATCTTGCTCAGGATTTATCTCCTTCTTCTGAGGATGACCTGGCATCTCTCCAACTACTGAATACTCAGACAACTGATGTCTTTAACTTCAGTCTGGTCCAGTCTCACTTCAACTCAACATCATGCACAGAGTGCATGGCATCTCTGCATCCTCATGCACTGATTGCATGGCTTCTCAAAATTCATCAAGAACTATTGGTCTTGGACTCCTCAAATGCACATAGCGTGATTTATCTTTGTTCACGTGTGCACGTGCATGCATGCATGCATGCACTTCCTTTTCCTTCTTCTTGGTGTGATAAACCATCAAAGGGTGTATTCTCTTTTTGGTGCACACACACCTTCTTCTCAAATTCTTTCACACTTTTTGTTCTTTTTTTTACACACTTAATGTGTGTTCTACTTTAGTGTGGAGTATCCTTCTTCTTCTAAATGTGTACACATTTTACTTGTGCACACACAAAGGTTCGGCCTTCACTTGTTTAGCACACACAATCTACTTTGTTGTGGCTACACTCCTTTTTCTTCAAACTTGCCCACGACCTTCTTGTTCTTTTTCAATTAGAATGCACACAAAAAATGTGTGATCTTCACATTGCACACAAGAGATGCAAGTCTCGGCCTTCACTTCTTCTTTCACACACAAACCGTAGGGTTTCTTACTCCACCGAAGCTCCTGCCTTAGTGAAGGCGCGCAAGGCTCTTGGGTGGCTTCGCCGCGCAGGGTTCAAAGACCACAAGCGCACAGGGTGAAACACCACTGTGGGCGTGCAAGTGCAAGGGCACAAGAAGCCACGCAATCACCTCCTGCCGCGCAAGTCTGTGGGCAGAGAGGGATGAAACCACGGGTGCACAAGAATGCGGCCACGGGTCTTCCTGTCGCGCAAGGAAGGCGCACAGGGGACTCCCTTTCTTCTTTCGTGCAAGGAGTGCACAAAAGGAACACACGAAGCCCGGAATGGCTTCGGGCTGCTTCGTCGCGCAAGTAGGTTGCACGTAACTCTTACTTCGTGAGGAAGAGGAGCTCTCGCGGGACTCTCGTTTCTCAAAGGATCAGCAAAGCAATTCAAGAACCTCATCTGCTCTTTTTATAGGCAGAGGAGGTCCGAAACATCCGCGTGAGATATCTTTTAATCTCCTGAAGATTTCGGGATTTCAATATTTCCTTAAATCTTGTTTTCTTCTCTCTGTTCACGCGGGTTCCATTTTTATTTTTATTCGGTCTTCTTCACGTGCATACGACTTAGAACGCATGCACGACCTATTTTCTTCCAATCCATGCAAATCACGAACACACCGAGGCCTCGGCACTTCGTTTGCCTTCGGCCTTCATCGAATTTTCTCATTTGTTGCATGCAAGTATATTTTTTTTCATGTATGGGTTTGGTTTGGCCAAACGAGCACGAGGGAGCCTTCAGTTTCAAGAGATACAGCCGGGAGCTCAAAATCGGTGCTCGGGTTGCTCCTGGTTCGACGGAGGCACACAGGGAGGCTTCGGCTGAGCTCGAGGAAGGAGACGCCTCGGAGCCGTCGGATCATCACTTTGGACGGCTGCGATCAGAATGGGCCGCGACAGATTAGATGTGCGGCCGAGATCTGGCGCGCGATCAATCGTGCGGCCAGGATGCGCTCCCAGTGATTTTTCCGCGTCCCACATCGAAACGGAGCACGGTTTTTCAGCGGCTTATCACCCAAGCGCTCTCCGCTACTCCTCAGTTGAATTTCTCCCCTCACGGTGCCGCCCCGCACTGTGTTCTCTCTGCGGGCGCGCTCTTGCGCCCACCCCTGCCACTCGGGCGCGCCACTGGCACCCACTATGCATCCTCGAGCGCGCTCCTCGCGCTCACGCTGCGCAGGCTTTATCACCGCGTGGCCTCGGGGCTTATACACGGCCCCGGCCTTCCTGCATCAGGGATATGATGCCTTGGCCTGAGGGTTCCCCATGGGCGTGGTGACCTCGAGTCCCACATGAGCCTTGGGTGATGACCCTCGGCTGGCCTTCCTTGGTGGCTATTTTTTGCTAAGTAAAACACTTAGGACATTGTATAAAAACAAAGTAACCAAGTGAAAATGCCAAATTCCACTTCTTACTCTAAGCTATTCTTCTTCATTAGAATTCCCCCATTCTCTTCAACATTTATTCATCACTTAGGAATGGAATTCCCGAAGGTTCTTCATTAACCGAGCTCCTGAATCAAATAATTCTTCAAAGTTCTTTATTGATCTAATTAGAGATCAAGTTGGATCTTCTTCATATTCACATGCACTAAGTGATAGTGCATGGACTTCTTTAGCTCACTTCATCCACATAGATGTTTTGGATGTCTCTCTTCATCTCCTCATGCATTGTCAGTACAATGCATGGTCTTCAAGCAATGTTGTTACTTTGTATCATCAGGATACAAGTTCTATGAACTTAAAGATCAGTTCAACAATCGTCTGATGTCCATATAGAATGATTCAACCACAACATCCTATATCACTTAGTGAATCTCCTAAGTGACATGCATCTTAGTACCATGGCCATTCTCCTTCATCACCATCAACATCACATCCTTTGTCATTCACATCTTGACATGCCTTGACATCCATTCATTCCATGACAACATCATGCCTCGTTGACAACAAATGCAACACAGTGCATTTCACAAACCATCCTCCAAGATTCTATGAACTAGAAAATGTACATAGTTTACAATGAATTTATATTAATATATCTTGATGTATATATTGTTATCTCTCAGTGTACTGAGGATGATGTTAAGATGTTGGGAATGATCAACATATGTCATGTAGATCACTAATATGTCATCCAAAAAACAACCATAAAATATTCTATGCATGGGGTGTTGATTTGGTTTATCAACGCCACAGACTATGTTGGGGAGGTTTTTATTACGAAAAAAATATAGATAAACTCATAAAAACCATATCTTATTCATTAAATGGAATGTGGTATATAAAAAGATAGAAATCTCACATGATGATATCGTGAACTCATGTCGATCATGGAGAAAAAACAACCTCATCTCAACTAGTCAAAGATATTTTCAATACATGTATAATTATATTAGTAATTCACTATTTTCATGATCAAATTTTGACTATGAATTAAATAGCACCACATCCTTCTATCCTTCATAGTCAATAAAATTGGAGAACCACAAGGAGACACACCCGTATAGAAAAATCCATTATCCATTAACACTTCTAGTAGTGTCTTGAGATCAGGATTTATGTTGGTTCCATTTTGTTTGATGGAAATGATATTTTCCTAGTTCTATGTATGAGATCATTTGTAAATTCCACATATCACTCAGGTGATATCCCTATGATTTCCATAAGAAACAAGAACTGAATCCTTTCCACTATATATAGAATGATGTCATGCATAAAATCATCGTCATCTATAAAAATAATTCAAAATTGTGTAGAGATATCCAATAGTTAACGGTGAACATGACCCACACGACTTACCTAGATATCCCACTCGCAACATTGAAAAATATTTTCCTGGCCAGGAGACCTCAAATTCACTTTCATGTGAAAATTATTATTTGGGCTTAGTACTCTACTAAAAATAACATCCCAAAATTATGTCGAAGCCTGAAATGTCATTCATGTTAAGAAGACATAGAAAAAATACAAAAATACCTCTATAGAAATAACCATTAACAAATAAATCATTATCAAACATATTCAAAATGTGGTATCAATTTCCATAACCCACATAAAAACTAGCCCAACAATGTCAATCCATTCAAAAGTTATGATGATATAAAATAATTTGAGGATTCTATATTATATAAGGAAATAGAAATAGTTGATTCTATATGAATAGTTCCACTTATAGTCGAAGTTCCACAAGTGAATGATTGAATACATGATAATATAATTCCCCTCTTCCCAGTTCTATAGTATGAGTCCCAATAGATACACCATTGTGAAGATACAGTAACCCTTGTCCATAAATACGGAATCCATATCTTTGACCACCATGGATATTATTTCATTAACTATAGGTCTGTTAAGGAATATAAGACTCCTTTCTATTATTGGGACTATTTTAGTTTTTCCAATCATTACCAAACTATATTGGTTTCCTAAAAATAAATTTTTGATGTCCCCTCCTATATTAATTTGAGAACTCAACTAGTAGTAGAGAGAACTGTCTATAAAGGTGACCTGGACCACCTCAGTAGTGGAGGATAACTCGATATATGTGATAAGTAAAGAAGAATTCCCCTATTTCAGTACTCTTATTATCTACCATGATGATGTTTTTAATGTCATTCTTGTTACTCTCAGATGATATAACTCCTAGTCATCCACAAGAAACGACATTCATTAAACATGATTTCCCCTTCAGATTCCAATCAGAAAGGATATACTGATTCACCTATTTTTAAAAATACCTCATTCATAAAGATGATAACATTATAACCAATTTCACATTTAATTCAATAATGAAAATGTTCGATATAGTAGCCTCATCCCCATCCAATACTGAATCATGGCATTTAAAATAAGCATAATGTCTAACATAGTTCATCGTAAACATCCTCCCATAGGTTAACCTCGTGAATTATACTACACTCTATGGACACATTATATTAGAGAAAATGTTCGCCAATTTAATCTCTATTATGTACTTCTACTCTATATTATACAATTTTTTACCCTCATTCTTGATATCCCACCTCTTCTTCACCTAATGATGTAATATATAAGCATATATTGTTAATCTCTACTTAATAAGTGTATCATGATGGTCATGGGTAATCTATATAGACTCAATCTAGAATTCAACTACCTTAGGTCCACCCTATATAGAAAATTTTATAGGGTACATAAATTGGGACTCCTGTTTCATTTAAGACACACGTTTCTTCTACTGGCCCAACTTCCTCACGTAGAACAATCACTACCTCTGGTTCAACTACCATATCCCCATCTTCCTACATGTACTCTTATAATTCTATAAAAAAGAATTTTCAGGGAGTTATAACTCTATAATTCCTATCACTCATCTTAAGACACATAATCTACCATTAACACTTTAAAAAGTTGGATTAACATAAATCCTTAAGATGTCATCCCACATAATCTGCCACATGGTCAAAACCATGGAGCTATAACATCCATGAATAATCACTCATATGGGTGATTCTTGAAAATGGTATAACACATTCATTGATTTTTTTCACATTTGAAACCAAATTTTCATTTCAATTTTGAACATTTAGCATCATTTATAATTTCCAATTTCATATTTGGAACCCTCTGCATTTAATATTACCGATGTGAATAAATTATTCTTCAGTCACAGAACTCATCCATAAACATTAATTATTTGTTCATTAAAAAAATGAAACATGTTAGAATAAATCTAAGCAACAATAACATCACACAAATTGTGAATCACAATAGGTTATATAACATCTAATTTTAATAATACATATCAATAACTACACTTCACCATTGGTATATTACTTTTAACCCCATATATGGCTCAGATACTCCTATGAACGAGATATTATCCAAATTCTCAACTCATCATAATATCTACTCAACCTATCCCATGTATTAATAAAAAATTAAACAATAGAAAACATCATATTATTCCACTTTGTGACATCCTAGATTGTGTACCATGTAGCGATAACCCAAACATGTTGGATACAAGACCATATGTGTACCTCACCATATTCCAGAGGCAGAAAACATTCAGTGAGGGGCTAACATATTACAAGAGGATTCTATAATATCGTAATCAATGAATTGTAACAGGTCAAATAAATAAACAATAGAAAAAATATAATAGACAATAAAAAAATTTATAATCATAATTTTTAGATACAAGTATTAAATTATAAACTATAATAGGATTAAAATAACCAAAAACAATGAAATACATAAATAATACCAACTATGTGTCCAGTGTCATATGAAAAAACAAAAAACAAGACACTGAAAATTCACCTTCAACTCTTGACACGTAGTATGGTTCACTAATCCATGCCCCATTCCAACTCATGATCCCACATAGATTTCATTCACTAATATTATCCTAAAAATTAATCCTATTATTGTAAAAATTATGTAGCCTAAGTTGGTTGTGAAGTCATCTACACATGCAACCACATAGATCTTATAAAATAATATCAGGTCTATTAAAATTTAAAATTTTTTATAAAGAATAAAAATATAAAATGAAAATGGAAATATTTTTGACATTTAATACATTATATAATTTAATACATACATTTCATAGTTTCACAATGACAACTGAACCACTAATACCTACATCATCCCATTCTAGAATCTAATCCATTTATCATACAAAAAAATAATTCATTACATCTTCGTATACCAATAAATAGTTCAATTCCATTTTCATATCTGGGTCACATAGATATATAGTCCAATAACTATTTTTTATCAAATAACATCACATCTAGAACCTCGTAGGTATTTGAAACAACATTCCATGTCCCATACCCCATGGGTATTTGGAGAATCATTTTATGACCAAAACAATTTTAATCAGTTGTATTCTTTTTATCCTTAAACATCATTTAATTTACCATGTGCTTATTTAGATCCTCTATCCTTATCCCACAACCCATTTATCTATCAGTCACACATATATCACATATATCATATTCATACAAGATAATTATCATATACCTTTGAAAAAATAATTTCCATCATGTTACACCATTTCAATTTTTAAAAACAATCACGGTTCATTCCAATAGTCACATAGAATATGAACAATTTACAATAAAACCATTTGTAAAAATTTAATATTATAAACCATTAACCATTCATGGTTAAGATTAACATCCATTAATTCTTATTATCAACAAATTCAAAATCAAATTAATCAACCAATTTTATGTTCACAATTACCCATAAATTTCATAATCAAATATCGTCAAATTCTATTTCCCCGTAGTCATTCCATTCCATTATCTCATAGAAATTTAATTCAATCAATTTAAATACCGATTAAATATCCCTATCATTGAAATTTTAATTTCACATTTTAATACACACAAATAAAATAAATACAAAGGGAATTTAAATATAGATCATATACCTCATTGTCATTCACACAACTTCGCCAAATAATAAATTACCAAATCGAAGAATATCATTAAATAATACAGTAATGTAGAAGATCATGAACCATAACCTAAGAACACGATCCATTGGATTATCATCCATAAAAACCAAAATATGAACCTTTTCTAATCGGGGAAATCTCATCCCTATTCCTTAAGAAAGAGAGAAGGGGGATAATTTAAACCAAATGGGAAGATTTTATATACCAAAATAGGTGTATATCCTTCTATCATAACATCAATTTATGTAAAAAATGGTTCTGGGACCATGAAATAAATTTAGGAGCTCTCAAAATTGATGAGTAGTCATTAGGGTTGTGATAGGGAGGATTAGGGTTAATATTAGGGGTAATAAAATTTTAAAATATTTTTTTAGAGGAATAAATCATCTGTGCATTATTTCCATGGATAGAGAATTTTTTTTTTCAAATCATGTTCCTTAACCATTTACGTAAATGTAGGGGTGCACGATTTCTACTAATATGAGGCACAATTTTACAAACAGTGTACCAATAATGGAAGCACCATTGTCCCACAGTTGCATGGTTTTTTGGGTTTGGATAATGGTTTATAAAAACCATTATCACACCATGAACTACCAATCCTCCCACTAAATACATCTAAAATTCACGTGAACACACCCAATGAAAATCATGGCCAATGTAAAACCAAAAATGGGAGAATGTGTGCATGAAAATGAGCTTGATACATCACCTAAAGATGCCACTATCAAACAATATCAACTATCTCATTGTCACATGTATACATTATTGTCTACGCATTTGGAACATATTGTGGATTATATGTCCCACATCCATTTTATATTAAATTATATCTACTAACCAATAAATAATATTTACATTTTATCAGAACAATTAAACATAGATGATAAAATAATTAATGAAAACTGCTACAGAATAATCACCATAAGATTATGATTATTTTAACTAGAATTTCATTCAAATTTAATTGTTTTCATAAAATAGGAATTTCCATGGTCTATTATTTAGCCCATAGAAAATAAAAATGACTATAATACATCCCATGTTCCCATAAATAAGGAATTAGAATATAAATGTTACCTTTTAATGAGAAAATTATTCTTTATCTGAATATCTGTTTACCATGGAATTTAATTTCCTTACTCCCTTAATTTTCACACATAAAACATCTTAAAATACATTTGAGTGATTTTCATATGTTCATATTATCACATAAATTTAATGTAGTAATATAAATATTTTCCCCTCCTTAGAGGTCATGAAATACAATTTTTCTATTATATAGTGCATTCATAATATCTCATTATTTTTTTGTCATATATTGGGATATCTAATTAGTCATAATCTCATGATTTTCCATTTTATCTCCCATTTATACTGTTTTCTTGAATGTAATATCACTTAATGATTTTTCTCATTTAGTGTTAACATTATTCCATCAGTTTTAATCTATTTAATAAAATGAAAAAAAATTATAATTTAAGTATCAATATGAAATATTCATGGATAAAATTCATATATTCACCAAAAAAATTTAAGAATGCCATATATTATGAAACCATCCCATAAAACATTCACTCATTAATTTTTCTCCAAAGAAATCAGTATAATTTATCAAAATAAATCATTGCTAATGGAATATTATGATAATTTTGAATTTACAAATTAATATCCCATCATACTTTGATGCCATATGTGTAGTCATATTATAAAACAACATCCACCAGATATGATCAAGTTAATAACTAATAATCTCCTTCAAAAAGGAATTACCAATATGTGAATCTATTTGATAACGACATCCATGTCCTGGAATCTATAAATTATTGAAATTGTTATAAAAACCGAACAAAATCTATTCAACTAAAAACATAATTAATTTTATATTCAACAAATATAACCATGAAGTAAATAATAAAATAATCTCATGATATAATTAATTTTCTCTACTAAAGTTCCATAACTAGAGGATTGAACTATTTATTTTCCTTTAAATTATCTAAATAAAAATATTATTTTTCTAATCTAGTGAACATTTCATATTAAATTTTATCATCTAATGACTTATTTATATACCTGAAAAGACATATTGATATTTAAAACATTGGTATTGTAAAAGTAATAAAGGGATGATATCCAATTCAAAATTAGGATCAAATAATTGATAAAAATAAATAATTAAATGTGATAATAAAATTACCACATACCTATAATTTAGATTCATAAGAAAAATCAATCCCAACAGAGGATAGATCATAAATAATTGAATATCATGTATCTTGACATATAAAATGAATAAAAATAATCATTAAACATAATTAAAAAAATAATAAATCATGGGCTATTGAAAAAAATATTTCAAGGGGTGCAGTAATAAATATATGATTCTTTATCATTTTAAACCATTATGACCCCAAACTATTTACATATAATATTTCTATTATAGAAAAACATTCTCACTCTACGATTTGTGTACCTAGATATTATTTAACCATTCCACGAAACATTTTTATCTAATAACATACAATTCCTTAAGCATTATATTATACAGTGATATTGGTCTCACTTATTTTATTATCTATACATTATTGTACGAGTTGAAAATAATCACCATATCCTAAAATAACAAATTAAGATATTAAAAAATATCATGGAATTTCTATATAATCATATAATGAAACCATGAGAAAAAGGGTTTTCATCAACCAATATTGATAAACGCATTTATATATAATTAATTTTATATGGTTTCAAAAATGTAAATTATTAATAATTAAATGAATAATGAAAATGTGAGAAACATCTAGAAAATGAATCACAATGTAATGTCATCAAGTTACATTCCTAGTTAATACCATTAATTCAATATATATGTACAGATTGTCGTTACATTGTATAAATATAGGATATATGTTTAAGATAATACATTTTCTAAATCTGTTTTTAATTTTTTCTAGGTGAACATCTTTTATTTAACAGATTCAAGAACTTGTTATTCATAGGGGAAAATATTTAGATTATGGTTATACATCAAAAATGATTATGTTTGAAAAATGATGTAATGAATTATTTCTTCAAATTATATATAAATTACATAGTTTATTAAGAGAATGAATGTGGATGATTAAATTTATTTTTTTGATAAATAATAATACATGTCCATAGATTATGAATTAGACTAAAAATAATATTAATTATCTTTACAATAGTAACATTAGGAATAATAACGACTAACGACCATTTGGAATAATTTTAAAATATATAATCTAAAAATATAAGTGAGAAATAATCATTCATTTAGATACAATGTGTATTTTTATATATGCTATAATATAAATCACTAAGTCTACATATTGATCTTTTCCCATGGAAAATGTTACTAGATATCATTTTTAGTAAAATTTTA
This sequence comes from Viscum album, assembly GCA_963277665.1. Taxonomy (NCBI): domain Eukaryota; kingdom Viridiplantae; phylum Streptophyta; class Magnoliopsida; order Santalales; family Viscaceae; genus Viscum; species Viscum album. Next base: position 1,299,805,683 of record OY728146.1, read on the forward strand.
AAATTATGAAGTAATGAGTAATAAAATAACATAATTTTCAAAAAGGTGAAGTGGAATAAATTGAAATAATTTAACATTTAGATGGAAAAATAAATATCTATTCCCTGAAAAATAATAAATTTTACCAAAAAAATAATTATATGTGGAAAATTTTATGAAACTCAATGTTTGAAAACACATATATTGAATAGAGTATTAGATTTTTCATTTTAAATTTGTAAGAGAAGTATAAAAATCATATAACATAATCCATATTTCTTAAAAAAACCAATTAATGAGAAAATACATTTATTTTAATGTTCGTTAATATTCACTAATAATATTTTTTTATATTTATATTCATTATATAATTATTAATATATGATTTAGTCTAGATAAAATAAGCATTATTTCAAAAAAAAATTGGGTTCTTAATTATATGGTTTACTTTGAGAGATATATTTCAAAAATAATGAATTTTAATTATTTAAATTTTGAATTTTTTTTATAATTCGAAATCATTAAATTCTATTAAGGTGATTTTTTGTCATGTTATTTGTAAAAAATTATTTTTTCATTAAATAGTGAAAAATACATATTTCTATTAGAGAATATATTCTCATTTCAAGTACCCAGATGGAAAAATTATATTTATAATTAGTGTTAAAATATCTTTTTCAATTTAGTGCTTTTTTATAATTGATGACTTTTTTATTAAATATTTCTACATTGAAATAATATATTTATCATAAAAAAAATTCATCCCGTTTTTGTGGTTTTATATTAATATAACATATAAAAAATCCTGAAATCAAAAAATAAAAAATTTATTCCTTATTTTGAATCATGTGTCCAATTATAGTAATTAGGTCCTTTTTAATTTATATCATTTTCATTATTAATCTTTTATAATTTTTGTAATCACAGAGAAAATAAATGGGGTTATTTATTGTTAAACTAGTGTCACATATCATAAAATACATACTAAATAATGAATTTAATTTTTAATCATATCTAATCTCATATATAATCATAAAAATATTAAAAACGGGATCATTCTTACTTTTTTTAATATGATTTATTCCATTATAATGCTTTGGAAAATGTAAATGTAAAAAATGAAATTTTATGCATTTTAATATCAAAAAAATTTGTGATAGGGACATAAATATTGTGTTAAATTAGAAATGAATGTATGAAATATTAATGAAATTTCATATCAATATAATATATTTATTTATAGTGGAGGAATAATTATTTTAAATTTATACACAATGCTAATTTATTGCTTGTGCAAACAACAGAAAAATCATGTATATGAATTTAAATACAATATAATTAATATTTTTTTCGTGGAATATATTCTCAAAATAATTAATTAGATAAATTTTAGTTATTAGGGATATATTATATGATTATATTTTAAATATATTTATTTCAATGTATTTTTTAATTCATATTAAAGGAATAGTTCTAAAAATGAAATTATTATTATCTGTTAATAAATAATTTTATTATTAAATGATATAAAATTCATAAAAATTATATCATTATACAATTAAAATGGATATGGGTGAAAATAACTAACATTGTACATTTATGGTAATTATAACTTTTTTAACATAATTGATAAAGAGGATAATGTAATGATATCATTTTAATTATCAAACGGACTAATTGGGGTCTAAAAATGAGATTAGGGTAAAAAATAATATTAACATGTATAAATTTTATTTTGTGATATAATTTAATCCAAATTGATCCTAAATTAATATTATATAAATTTGGAGTCATTGTTTTGTGAAATTATTTTATAGTTATTTAATTCTTTATGAAATTAAATGAAATCCCCTCTCCTCACTTATAAAATTTCATACCATCTCTATATTCTCACAAACTATTTGATAACAATTTATTTGAAAATTCATATCCACTAAAATTATTAAATCCCTCCAGATATTAAATATGTATTATTTTCTCAACATACAAACAATATTTTACCTAAATTGAAAGTAAAAGAGGTTCTCTTGAGAAGAGTAATACATTTTTACCAAATGTTTTAGTTTTATATCTTATTCAACCTCTATAAAATATTCTTCAATCACTATAATATAATAACTTAATTATCTTCCATAAAAATAAATTTTTATTTAAATTGATACCCCATAATTTGTATCCAATTCAATCAAATGGTTAATGATACCATCAGTTAGGTCTATAAAGTACTTCTATATAATGATCTAATTAAATTTTGTTTCAATTGCAGCCTCTCACTACTAGTTATAATGATTGTTTTGAGACTTTTATTTGTAATTTATTGAATAAATACAATTCTACAAAGATAATACATCAACTGTTTTAATATCATTCCATCAATTAATAAATAGTATCATTATTTTTTCTTAAATATGGACTACAACCTCCAAGAATTGTGGTTTTTAATTTTTCATGATCACATTAAATGTATACAATAAAAAAGATTATATAAAAATTTAGATATTTATGATATAATAATATTTATCTTTTGATAAATTAATACTCACAGTATGTCTATCATGTTCTTTAAAAATTTGAATAAATACTCACGAGTATGCACTACATAACATCACCATGATTGTATCATAGTTCAATTTCCAAAACAATTTTTCATTACTAGTTTTAAATTTATAACTTATGTATAAAAATGATAAATATTTTGGGATAATTATTTTTTATGTTATGGAATAATATCCATTTTTATCATAATAATCCTAACAAATTAATTTTTTACATAATAACCAAATATCAAAAAAAGGACTGTTGTGAAATTAATCAAATTAGAAATTAATAAAACATGATAGTAAATAACATAAAAAGAAATATTAAATATTAAAAAGGTTCTTATGTATATAAATAATTATTATATTTCTATTATTCATGAATATTATAAACATTCATGACTTCTCACACTCATGGTAAATAAATCATAACATTAATATACAATGTTTTATTATTTTATTGATTTATTATTTATATATATTTCAACCATATCCATATCCATATTAATGAAATATTATTATTTATATATTTATTTGGATATGATGGAATTATAGTGGGTTATTTTTCCTTCATTATATGTTTTTAAATATGAATCTTTTTATTGAAATGCAATACTTTCTTTACTAAAGCAGACAATAAATTTTTATTTTAACATGTACATTATCAATGGATTTCCTTACCACCACAACCATAATTAGATATTGATATTTCATTATAATATTCTATGTTTTATTCTTATTAAAACAATATTTTGTTTTTTTTTAGGAATTTTTTTCCCAAATTGGGTTGTATGGGAATGGTTTATATCACGATTCAAATATGAAATAATAACCTGGTTAAAAATGATAATTTTTTGAAATTGGGAAAAAATTTGATTCATTTATATATTTCATTAATAATATTTTCCATGGAAATTATTTATGAATATGGGTAATCCCAATATAGACTATGAAATAAGTTGATCCAGATATATATCATGATGATTTGTGAGTTCGATATAGTTTATTGTGAGAGGTGAGGATAATTTTTCATTATAATGAATTTTGTAATGAATATGTTCACTATATAATTATGGGGGACATTTGATGAATTGGTCCCACAAATTATGAGGGTTATTATATGGTTTCTATGATTATTATTTCTCAATGAACCTACATTAATATTATATTATTCTAAATATGTTTTCAACGAAATAGTTCAATTTCTTAATTTATAGTAAATATATTTTAATGGAATTATTACCCCTTTATACGTTAATAATTTATGTGTTCAATAAAAAATTCTTATGTACTAATGTTTTCTATGAAAACCTTGATGTTATATTTTTTCATTTATGGATTCTATCATATTCATATTGTGAAAATACTATTGAAAATATAATCCAATGTTATTGTAATTTAATTGATTATTATTGAGGGTATAAAATTACATATATGATTTTTGTCTAAATATAGTGTTTGGTAAAAACATACAAAAAATATGTATATTGTCTTCCAAAAACACTTTTCAGTTTGTCACTATGAGTCACGATGGGAAACCCTAATTTTTATGCTAAATGATAATGAATTAATGGTATATATGATTTCCCATGCCGAATGAACATGTGAAGGAAAAATTATTGATTTTGAAAATGCATAACAAGGATGATTCTAAGAGACTCCATCTGAAAACAACATTACAGATACTGTTTTTAACTATGGAAATGTAATTGGATGGGATAAAATAACTAAATCCAAGATGTGAAACTTGTTGTTACAATATCATTGTTCCTCCACACTAAAACGTGAAAACAATATTCATGATGTGAAGATGTCTTGACCAACTAAAGAACAGATGATTTGAAACCCTGCACAATACATTTCATGTTAAAAAATTACACGATGATAATATTTTTGGTACACACAATACACAGACTCATATGACCCATTTCATAAAAAATCCACATTAAATACATTAGGACCTATTTAATGTCTTTTTGACCTATTTAATATGTTATTAATGGAGCCCTAGTTGGATTAAGTGTAATACATAAAATTTTTGGTCAGATGATAAGGGAATAAAATATTGAGGATTACCGTGTGGGTTATGCTATATGGATACTTATAGATTTAGATTTCATTTATTTATATTTATTTTCAATTCCTATAAAAAAGTATCAAATTAACATATTTTTAATTCAATTTTTTCCACATTATTCCTCCTTCCCAACTTCTCTTCCAACAATAATTTCATACACCCTAGATTCCATCATTATTTCATTCTCTCATTTTACATAGTAATGGAATTTGACTAACTCAAGGATTGAAACTGGGAGAGGTTTTACATCTTTCTAAATTATTTCACATTAATTTAAAATTCATTCAATTTAATTTGTGGTGAATGTGAGAGAATTGAACAAGTGTGGAGTGATCCACCATATAATGGATCCCAATTTCATTTTTATTTTCTATCATAGGTAGAAGGATTTTTTTCAAGGGGGGTTATTATTCATGATAAAAATACTACTAATTATAGGAAATATAAATAAAAGCAGGGGTATGGTTTTATTTTTAAATAATAATAAATAATTGAATAACCTATGTGTCCAATCCTAAGATCCAAAAATTTCTTCAATAAATATATTCTGTCTATATCTAAATTTAAGATAAGTATTTTTATTGTATATAATTTATTATATAAAGCCAAATTATATTTTTGGAATATTTAATAAAAACAAAAATAAGTAATTTATTTGAATTTGGATTATTTATTGAACAGACAGTGATGATCCTAAAGTTAGATGAACTATTTTATCCTCTATAGAGCATTATTACAATGAATGTTTTTCTTCACACCTAATGAATGTCATTAATAAAAAGTGAAATTATTTTTAGGGATCTATGTTGTTATTTATATCATTATATAATTTCCCCATATTTTTTTAAAAAAATTTATTGTTTTCTATTAAAGAAAAATAATAATAAAATTCATATGATGTATCCAAACATATACTATTCTTAATCGATTAACTACACAAATGTAAAATTTCACAGGAATGAAGTTGATAACATTGTTCCAAATGATCGGGTGAAAATGATATGTGATACATAATATGATTTGGGGTGAAAATTTGATTGGATAACATTGTATTTCATTATACCCCTCAAGCAACCAGATCATGAACCTGTGGAAAAACCATTTGAATTTCTTAATTGCTATGAATATATCCATGAGGTTCAGTTCACACTTAAATAATTCACATAACCCAACCAAATAGGGATCCATATACAAGAATATCATGAGGATATATAGTGTTATTATGTAGAATTACATAATTAAAGGAATATATCAAAATATTCAGATCTATTTTAGAGTAACTAAGAAGATACAGATATATACGTAGATCTCCCTATATGTTGTATAGAAAAATTTGCACCGAAATAACAATTACATGGAATGGAATAAGAAGAACCCCCCACATGTTGTAATTCATTGAAATACTAGATGATCCAAACTACATAACTCATTCTGGTGAGTATTCAATCAAATAATTGTATTCCAATGATGATTACATTAAATATGAACCAAATCAAGGAGATGATTCATTTTGAAATCAAAATCATATAAATTTATTGAAACTAATTTTAGCACAACTCAAAAAAAAATTCAGTTTTTAGATTCATCCAATTAGTATTATTCAGTAGTGGAAGATATTGAAAATGATTTTCACCTATAAATATACACTCCAACATCCACAAAGACCTTAAAATTTAATTATAGATCTGATAAGAAGAGATTCTAAGGGTACTCATGAAGAGACATGTGACACTTCCCCAAAAAATTAAGAGAGAATATTATAGAAGTAATTCTTAAAATATGAATTATGTTCATATGAAATTAAATTATAAAATTATATATTGTTATTTTATTTATAAATAATAGCTCATGATAAAACTAGACAGATAAGAAAGGGATTCACATATCTCATATAAAGGGAATGATGTTACATACTCTATCCTACCACTGCCACTTATGTTTATCCTCATTATTAATGTGGAGGATTTGGTGTACTTTATACATGGATTACTCAATAAAAAATAAAATAACATGGAAGCTGAGAATAGAAACATTAATTGTTCAAATACATGTATATCCCCCCACCATCAGGTTATAAATAATATTTGGTACTAACCAATACAGGATGTATGAATATTTGGCCTTCATGGTGAATAAAACATTGATTTATCTTTATATTTTCTTCCTATGAATTTATTTTTTATTTTTAAATATTATTTTATGAATAAATTAGGATACAAAAAAATAATCCTATATTATTTTATAATAAATAAAATGGATATTTCTATTATAAGAGTTAATTTATATTTTTTGAAAATTACGATGGAATATTTAATATAAGATAAAATTTAGAATGTTTTCACTTAGAATTCACTATGTGAATCACTATATAATAATACCAAAACCAGAAGAGAATGTGAAACCCAAAATAAACCATAATTTCAATTAGACTATGAGTTTCAATTCATGATTTAATGTTTGATATTATTAATTATATTTTTCATATAATTAGTGAAATTTGATACCACAATTAAAACCTTGTATACTTGTATCATTAAGGGAGGCATAATATTCATTAGATAATCATTATAATAGTTCTAATCATCAGAGAAGAAATTATTATATGAGTGAATTGGAAAAATTAATTAGAATGGATAATCATTTGGTGATGAATTAATCAAATAATGATTTTTGAAGATTATTTTATTTTATAAATGAAATTATTCGTTGATTTAGCATGTTTTAAATACTTAAAATTTATATTGAGTGATTGTTGAAATTTGGGTATTACTATGAATAATTTTTACAAAACATATGTTCTACACCAAATGATACCTTATAAAATTATTTTCACATTACATTAAATAGAAATGTTTTTATGATATTAGAGAATGTATTAATTATGATATTTATTGGAATTATATCACAACTATGACTGAACAGAATAAATTTTAATATGATTTATTAATTTTTTGATGAACCATTTATCAATAGACACACCTTGAAAAAAATAACACGTTTCCACATATAATAACAGAATTACATTATTATGAAATTATTCATGTTACAGTTCTACAATAACCATTAATAACCTACTTAAGGTATGTTTCATGATATTAATAAGAATAAATGTAGGGGAATAGTTTTCAAGGCAGTTGGGGATGTACTAAATTTTTTCTAGGTTTTTATGAGATTTTAAATATGACATATTTTAATTATACATTATAATTAATATTTCTATGTAAAGAAAATTAAATAAAAAATTCATCATGCCTTCTGATGATCAGAAATAACCATTTTTGGACCAATGCTATTTGGATCATATATGGTTAATAAGTGGTTGTGATTTTTCAATTCAGCATATCTATTGTAAAATAAAAATCATTTTGATAAAAAGGAAATAAATAAATATATAATAAGTAAATAGAGAATGATTAATAGACTATGTTAATCTTTATCAGGTTCATACTATGATTTTTGGAAGATAGAAGTTGAAATTGTTTAGATTATACTATCATAATAATCTTTTGATATCATGTAGCATTAATTATAGACAAACATATTTTTTTACTCATCACCTATCTACATTAAGCAGCAGGTACATTTGAACCATAATATAATTCACTCATGGTTAATTTTATTTCCGTCATTACATGATGGTAATGTTAGATTCCTTATGATCCAATGGAATTTAAATGTATTTGATGTATATAAAAAATTACAATTAAATTTTTTACATTTAGAGACAATTAATAATATTTTAATTTTAAAATTTTATATCACATTAATGTGAATAATGAAACATATGTTGAAGGAAGGACGTGATTTATAGTTTTGAATGTTGGAAATTAAAATTCTTTATTGACTTTATTTATTTTAGGAATGGCGAGGTGATGGAACTCATTTGTTTGAAATTTTAATCAGTATTTTCAATTATTAAATGTTTCATTCCATTTCGTTATAAAGATAACAAATTAATATAGTGAAATTCAATTTTTTTTAAGAATAAACTATTGAGGAAATGAATGTTCTAATTGTTAGGAAATTTACAGAGTCATATTTTTCACTTATTTGATAATATAAAATTCATTTTTTATAATTCAGTTTTTTATTAATTCTTTTATTTAATTAATTTATAATTTTTTTTTTGAAGGATTTGGATTTTGATAAAAAATGACAAAATAATATATGAATATAGTGAGCTGGAGACACATTCCTCCATGTATTTAAGAATCATGGTGGGACATTGGATTTTTAAAGTTAAATTATGATGATTTGAGGATATACATGATGGTTCGTGATGAAAGGAGAAGTCAAGGAAAATGTTTGGAGAATAATAATGAAGAATCAGTTTAATTATGATTTAAACTAGATTGAAAAAAACCTTACAAATCATGCAGTGAATTGAAAAGATATAAATTGGACACAACATGCAAATCTAGTATATTAAACACGATATAAGATAATTACTGATGAAAAAGTTTACACTTCATGAATAATATTCATGATGTAAAAATTTATTATTATATAAAAAAATAATTGATTTTATTGAACTATAGAATAGATATAATTTAATATAAAAACCTAATATGAAACATTCAGAAGTACAAAAAAGGACTGATTAGATTCGTTTAATGGAGGAGACCATATTTAAGACCCTGTGACCCCCTCCCCCACACTAGAACAAAATTTTGAACAATTTATGACACCATTTGTGGAACCCATGATGGATTATGTTCCATATGTAAATTCATAGGCTAAATGAGAATTTAATTTGATCTCAAGGCTATACTACTAGGATCCACTATAGTGATGTTTTTTCATTATTATTTCATTCATTCCTTTTTTTTAATTCCATTTCTAATTAAGATTCCTCCAAATAATAATTATATTTTATTAAAAAAAATAATTATGTAAAAACCAAAAATAAAACTGAAAATTATTATTGATAATAGGGGTAGAGGTAATGGAGCCCAAGGTAATCACCTCTAACAATGCTACACCCTTCCATAGGCAACGAGTTGAAACTAGTGTAGAATGTAATGCCAGACCAATGTATATCCATGGAGTTAAAGTAATATGAATCCTTATATTCCACATTCCATGATTGGAGGTTGATATCGTGGTTATGAAAAATGATATTGATCCTAATGAAATTTTAACAAAGTGACCAAGAGATAATGCATGTCCTGATATGAGAATCATATAGAATTGAGGATTTAGTTTCCACATCTACTATACTGATACCTGAGTACTGAAGAATACTGGATCTTATAAAAAATAAAGATACTCCACCTGGAGATATTTCCCATCTCAGATTATTTTAGGGATATAAAATATGACTGACCATCTATGTTCATGAACCAGACCTTCTCCACAGATGACTCCCATATTTCATGATCCATCTGTATTAATATTGTAACCTATGGGATGAGGGATAAATAAAACCCAATAAAAAATAGATCTATTTCGTATAGGGAATACAATTTACATCATATCAGATATTTTTTGAGTGTTGGGAGTTTATTCCAGTGTTGTAAAAATATTAAAAACTCCACTATAGGGTTTCTTGTGAGTGTAACGGGAGCTCACCCCGAGCAGAGGGTGGCTTCAAAGAGTTAGGTGTTTCATTCCTTTAAAATTCCCCAATACCCTAAAAATAAAAAGGGATCTAGAATAATTTTTAGTAACCTTAACACTGTATCCTTGTATCCAAATCTCATAAAAAGAGGACCAGATGACTCCATAATATGATTAACCTGAAAAATAACTAAATAATATCCAGACCATGCTATCCCAGTAAATTATGAGTAATCGGTGAAATGATATTTCATCTCAAACCTATTTGTAGAATAAATAAACAGAGACCAATAGGTTACTTCACATATTATTTTATCATCAGTTGGAAGAGAAATATTTCTAAAACTCTTAGAAAGATAATTATATTTGGTTGAGATATCATTAAAACATAGTAGTTCCACCAAAGGATCCTCTTTACCTGGGATATACATCACCTTGTGATATTACTTTATAGATATGAATCCCATGGATGACCCAATTAAACTCACCTATCAGTCTCTGGATTCATATTAATTATGTAAAAACCCTATCATTATTGAGATGTTAGAAGAACAATAATGATTTCTGAAATCTTATTGGCTGTAATGAACAAGATGTCTTGAACCTGGAATCTAAGAATGATGTTTAGATGATCCAGTAAAAATATAAATTTTCCAACATGATGTACTTTCTCACTATAATGGTAAGTGACTAACATGTGATTTTTCCATGTGGGGTGGATTTCAATGATCATTATATTTTAGATTAAATTTTAAAAAAATGAATGATATGAGATAATTTCACCAGTGTTGTGGAAGTCTACCACATCTTGGATCTCAATGTAATTTATATTTTATACAAATGGTAAGAATATTTCATTTTACAAATTATTTCTTAGCCATTCTATAAAACCAAATAAAATTATGGTATCATAATCCATGTACATAAAGGATTGGATTCTCAAGATAAATTAAATAGTAAAAGAACATACATAACCGAAATATGGGAAAAAATATTATTAATCTACATTCATTAAAAATATTTATTTTGGATAAGTTTATTTATAAATTTAATTATTTTCATAAAATAAATATCCAATTTATTCAATTATTAATAAAAATCGTACTATTTATTTTGGTTAATTAGATTTTGTTATTAAACTAACTGTGATACTAATTAGGTGAGATTGTCGTGGCCGGTCTCCATACTTCATTAAAAAATAGTGTTTTATTTCTTCCATGATTTCTGATAGGATTGTTTCTTTATATTATAAATTATTTTTATGAAAAATAATGAAATTTAATGATGATTTAAAGAGTATTTAAATGATTACTTGTATTAAAATTTATTAAGATAAATTAAAAAACAATTTTATGATCTTGTGGTCTCATATTAGACTAACATGATTTTTTATTGATTCTTTAAGTCCTTTATTGTTTTTTTTTCATTATTCATTTTCAAATATTTATCTTAGTATTTTGAATGAGTAAGAGAAATGAAAAATTCATGTGGAGATCATAAAATATTTCATGAAATTAAAAGTTGTTTTATTTTTAATTTATTAAATTGTATAAAAATGGATACCAAGTGAAACTGTATGACATCTAAAATTTATTTTTCAATATTAACTATAACATAGTTATTGAAAACTCTATACATGAAAAAAACATTAGTAATGTATAAAAATTAATTCCTTACAAAAAATGTAATTTTGGATTGAATTAGGATTTGGTCATTATAGTTGGTGTTAGGGAAATGACATTAATAATTTTAGAGGATTCAATATTGTATATAATTACCATGGTGTGATTCCATATTTTTTATCATGATATATAATTACAATATTAACATTTTGATTTAACTAAATATATCTATTGAAAATGGTTTTCAATAGTGGAAGAAAGAAAATATGAAATAATAAGGCATGATTATGATAATAATATTTGTAATCATTAAACTATAATGGTTGGAATTGGAACATAGTAATTTTTATTTGTGATGGATCAGAATATATTACCTATGACGTTTATTTGTCCGAATGTGATATAGAAACCATGTTAATAACCTTGGAACATTAATATCATAGTGAATTTCATGAAACAACACACTACAACATTCAAAGGATCAATATACTAATTAGTAGCTGATGGTTGGACTAAATCCATGGAAACAAAATTCTTGGTCATGGTTTGTTTGGAGAATGAGAAGTTAACTATAATTATTTATCCTTTTGATGTTGAATATGTCACATAGTGGTCAATGGTTTATAATATAATATAAATAATTTTTATTTATACCATATAATTAGATGAATTTATGATTATATTCCTATATAAATATTTTCATTGATAAATATATTAATGTGTATTTTCGACAATGGTTGTAAATAAAATTCATATGATTTATATATATTAAGAATGATTCAGTGGCCATTAAATAAGAAATAATTTCTTTATTTGAATCAAACACACACAATTTAATATGGGATCATAATTGTAATATTATTATATTTTTCTATATATTGAAGACAAGATATCCAATTGATTTGGTTTCTAATGAATTAATTTAGTGTGATTGAATTTTTTTTATGTGTTGATAAGAATGAAATAATGTTTTTTATGATCATATATTCAATTAAAACAAGTAGAAGAAAAAGGCTAGATTTCAAAAAATAAGGTAATATCTATCAATAAATTCTACTTGTAAGAATGCCACAATAATATCTTGTGATATTTTTTTATAAAAATATCCCTAGATACATTATTAGAATGGATAGAAAATGATTATGTTATTGAATGTTTTGAAATGTGTCTTATTTCAATAAAATATGTTCTATCATATAACAAAAATTCAATGACATTATTATTTATTTTTTATGATAGGGGTGGTTTTACATGTACCTATCCAAATATTATAATGAATGATTTCAATCATATATCATATAATAAAATTTTTTTGAAATTTCTTTTCTACTGTTATGGTTGTTTTTGGGCATCTTATTTTAGTAGTGATATGTATATTTCATGATTATTTGAATTATTCCCCTAACTTTTTTTCTACTCGATATTGAAATTCCTTCATTTATAAAAATAGAAATTTATTATTTTATTATCATGTAATTTTATGAAGATATATATATCATATTGAGAACTATAAAGTTAAATATAATGATAAATTTTTTTTATTGGAATCTTCCTATTGTTTTTTCATGGAAGTTATTTCCCTAAAATCATATTGAACTGTCATTTAATGATAATAATATTAGTTTAGATATGCCTTGGATTTCAGTTTATCATTAAAACATAAATTGAAAACATAATAATAATAAATTAAATGATTTCATATATTTGATAATTTAACATGAAGTGGATAAATTTATAAGAGATGTAAGTTAATGTTACCTAGATAAATATTTTGAAATGATTGAAAATATTAAAATTAGTGACTTTCCGATACTCAAGGAATATATTCATTGGTTTTCTAATTGTCATCCTAGTTTTATTAGTGATATTGTTTTTTATTTACATTGTTTTTTATGCTAAAATGATTTCAGAACCTCATAACAAATATATGAAGAAGATATTCTTGAAATGAAGAAATAGAAATGAGTTTATCCTAATTAGAAATTCATTCATCACAAAAAATCACTATATAGAGCTTAGATTTCATAATTTCTAATGAATAATGTTTTAATTAGTGTTTTAATTGATTATATATTCTTGAATAACACAAATTTTACAAACAAGTATATTTTTCCTCATATTGATGATTTTTTTCTATCACCTCCAAGGGAAGAATTAGTTTTTAAAAATTTATCTTGGGTTTGGGTACCATCATTTTTGTTGAAATTGAGGGATATTATGAATAAATAATTTCATAATGGATATTTTCATTACTTGTTTTTATTAATTAACTTTCAGTTGTATAATTCTACAAGTTATATTCATATGTCTTATAAATTTAATTTTATAATAAAAGTGAGATAATATCATGGTTTTGGTTAATTATGTTGCATTATTATATTATAAAAAGTTAGGGAGAAAATTCATGAAACCTGTTTGTTGTTTTAAAAACCATAAAAGTATATAAAATAGGGGTAATTTTTATTGACATTGAATCATGGTTGCAGCATATTTCATTCCATGGACATATAGTTTTTAATTATGGAATAATTATTTTCCTTTCCAATTTTTTTTTATATAATAGAAAATTCCTAAAAATAACGTATAGGGTAATTGTAATCTTGGAATAGTTGGTTATTACATATAATTATTGGAAAATTATTCTCATTAATATTTCCCATATACTATGCTATCTCAAAACAAATGTAAAATCCATCACAAAAAAATAGTGTCATGATTTTCTCTAAGGGATGTAATTAATATGGGTGAATGAAATAGTGATATAAATATCCATGAAAAAGGGTGAAATTTTTATTTATAGGGATGTTACATTGATGTAAATGGGTTTTCTTTTGATGTATAAGGATCTAGTAATTACTTCATCATCACATAAATTAATAGAATTCATATGATGTAAATTATCTTACTCATGATCGTGAATTGGCTTCTTTGTTTTTTGATTTAAACATATTGGTGTATCATTTATATATAATTAATATTTAAATTTATCTTTATGTTAATGGTTTGAAGTATATTTTCACTAGGAAAGAATTGAACATGAGATAGATAATATTAAAATTAATAATTAAGGATTATGAATTCAGGATTCATTACCATCGTAGAGAAAAAATTTATTTGAATTCATTGATTCAGAATGAAAATTATATATTATCCATTTTATGTTTGGAAGATCATGATTTAGTTTGGGATTTGATGAATTTAGGCATTGGATGTTGGTAGGCATAAACATCCTATATTTTTTTGGGGATAATAGAATAGTATCCTTAAAAATAATAAATAATGCTCATAATGAGTATCAGGTATTATAGAAATGGTAGAATTTATTATAAAGGGTAGTTTTATATATTTTCTTAATGATTAATAATGTTTTAATTAATTTGAAAAAATATTATGTGGGCCTTATCATTCCCATTTGAAGAGAGAATTGATGAGTGTAGATCATAGATCCAAATTTTTCTTTCATCTTATATGTACTAATATTTGTTGATAAATTTATTGATATTGATTATGGGATGGAATGAAAAAGAGATATTTCTAACTTTAACATGATATGATTCACTTGTCAATAGGTTAAATCATATTGAAAATTACCAAAGGGGATGCTTCATCTTCTGAAAATGGTTGATTGTAAATGGTAAAATCTATCTAAATGTTTCAAGGTATGATTAATAATTACATATCAGGTTAATAGTTTGATTTTTGTTTTTTTAATTCATTGAAAAAATATGTTTCATTACATACTATTCAAAATACTATTCATTAGATGAGATCTGTCTAATAATTCTCACAGAGATTATCATATTATAGGGATTTTTTCTATCCATTATATCTAATCACAATAAAATATTTAGTTTTATGTTTTTTAAAAACCATTAGAAGTTGTTTGGAACTAAATTAAATGTTAATAAAACATTTCATAGTCAATATAATGGACAGTCAGAGAGAATGATTCAGATATTAGAAGTCATTCATTTATTTTTTTTAAATATTACTATTAAATTTGGGATCAACATAATTTAGTACTTATTTTTTATTAAAATAACTGTTCTCATTCAATTATACAGTGCACAATTCTTGGCATTATATATAAAATATTTTTAGAATATATATTTTAGGGATGATGTATGTGAGAGAATTTTGTTGGGACTAAAATTTATTAACATTATAGCCGAGAAGGTAAAGATATTTTTTTTTTCATATATGGATGGATTAATATATATCTAAATGTTATACAGATAAATGTTAGAATGAAAATTTATTCATTGTAGGTGGACATTTTTTTCTCAAAATATCACTATGGATGGATTTAATGAGATTTGGTAAAAAGGGGAAGTTATGTCTATGGTTTATTATACCTTTTTAAATATAAGAGAATGATGGATAAACAATTTATTGGTTGTACTAACATAAAATTTAATATTAGATACAAGATTCAATTCTTATTTTGTTGTTAATAAAATATATTCAAAATGAATATCATGTTTTGAGCCCCAATGTATTTTAGATGGAAAAAAATTATTATATAAAACAAGTTGTTAAGATTCATGTTCATATTGAGTACATGTTATAGAATAACTTGATTAAAAATGATTTTTTAAAAACATATTTGAATGAAGATGTAACATGGGAATATTAAAATGTTATAGTGGAAACATATTCGATCATGATGGAGTAATGAATTTAATTGTGATGACAAAATTTTCTAATAGGGGGAAGAATGTAAAAACCAATTTAATGTCAGAATGAATATATTTCATGATTATTATTATTCATGAATCAATTTAATAACCTTATATTTATTATTATTATATTATTTAATTTATTATATAAAATATAATGATTCTTATTAATATCAAATCTGGGGGCTTATAAAATATAATGTTGAATTTAAAGGAACTATTTAAAAAATTGTGATTTTAATTTTAAAAATTGAACAACCATTAAAAGTCATAATTTAAACATTATATTATTATGAAGTTGTGTAAATTTTATTGTAATAAGACTTTTTCAATGAATAATTTAACATACTCGTTCTTTTCAAAAGATAATTTCGTTTCAAATATTTAGACTGTTAAATTAATTTTATTATTATTTAATTGTATCTTATTTGTTAACAAAAATTCAATTACATTCCTTGATATGAATTATATACTTGAATTTATTATAAAAATATTTTTTATATATAAAAAATAAATTTTCATCAAAATTGTTTCTCTTCAAATATTAAATATTTATTTCTATATTAAATTCTATAAGATATAGAAAATTGATCCGAAAAAATAGATTCCATTTTTTAAAATTGGGAAATTAAATTTGATAAATATATCCCTTTTATTTTTTCTCACAAATAATAGTAAAAAATAATTTTTTATCCTGGTAAAAGTGAAATGGGTTGATTTTGGTTAAAACAAAACTGATAAGGCCATGCAATCATTCAATGACATGAATATAATTATTTGTATTAATCTATTTTTTTCATAATCATTAAAAATTCGTAAATATTTACTCTTTTGTAAATTTATATTTTATTTTGATTCAATGATATATAAGTAAGAGAAAATGTTAAAAATATAAATTTTCATTTTTTAAATATCTATTATATTTTCTGATTTAAAAATAAAAATATCTTTAGTTATAAATTTTTATATTATATATTAATAAATTTATATATAATGATCATTTATTTTTAATTTTTTCTTATGAAATTATTAAAATAATTTTCTTAGAAACACTAACTTTGTGCTTGTGAAAGTATTAAAAAAATCAAGTGAAGGATATTCAAAATAATAAATGTAACGTTTTTGGGTTCTATATATTCTCCAATAAAATTTATCAAATATTATAACATATTATTAATATATTGATGTTTTATCTTTTAATTTCTTTTTTTATAATGTTTTTAAATAAATTTTATATTATTAGCTCCAAAATATAATCAGTTATATTTTAAAATAAATATTATTTGATTTTTTGATTTTATAATAATAAAACTTATATATTAATACAAAATAATGTGATATAGTTAAAAATATGAAAAAAAAATCCATTTATTTGTCATTTTTCTTTTTAAAGAACATTCTTTCTCCCCAAATTTTATAAAAAATTTATATCATTGAAATTGTGAAAATGGTTATTGGAGGATAGGATAAAGGGTTAAGGGTAAATATATACAACAAACCTGACCAAATATTATTATATGGGGTTATTTAGAACCTTAATCATCGTATATATGATTTTGATCATTACATTTGGAATTAAATAAAATAAATTATAATTATAATTATTTATTATTTTTTGAAATTCAATGAAACCGTTATCCATCCATGATAATATGAACAATATATCCTACTTTACTCAAACAATTTTATAAAAATCAACAGTCTAATGACTAGTCATTTATCTTCTTAACAACACCTTACATTTCTACAGGTATTATTTTGAGAATAATTCTAACAATAGATGACTTATCGTGTATTGAAATATATGTTAACCCATGAAGAGGTGTAATTTTTTGTCAAAATATTTTTTTATTACTTTATATAATTTCTTCAGAGGTTAATAAAAATTTATGAAATAATGAGAAAATTATATTCCATATAATAATATTTTTTTTATCATTCTCAACTTATATCCATATTATTTTCTATCATGTGGGAATCCAATTTTTCATTCCTGTGCTTTCTATACTACCACCACACGATCCTATGAAATTCATTTTCAATAACATTATCTCACAAAAGGTTATAATGGTTTATTTAATATTTATATAATATAATTAGGAAACAATTATAATTATGAAAATATTATATATTATAAATTTTCAAAACATTCCATCTAACTAAAATCGATACCATCGTTTATGGATACAAGTGGACTACCACCTCCATGTAGCGATGTGATATGTTTTTTGTGATCACATTACTTAGATAATAAACATAATTGTATATAATGAAATAATATTGTATTAATGTTATAATGATTATTTTATAATGGTAAAATTATTGTTACCTTTATTCCATCATTTTTTTGATATTTTAAAACATTAATCATGCATAAATATGACATACCATCTTAATGATTATATTATAGTTTATTTTCACTAACCATCCTTCAATAAAGGTTTTAAAATTATAATTAGTGTATTAAAATTAAATATATTCCATGGTTATTATATTGCAGATTATTAAATAAAAACATATTTTATCAATGTATACCTACGAAAGTCATTTCATAAATTTTAACAATATATCACCAAAACATCTATTATCAACTTAATTGATTATTTAATTAAATATAACATAGTAAAAAAATTAATTAATATCAACAATAAAAAAGAAAATTATTTATAATAAACGTTATTAATAATATTATTTCTTTATTCTTAAACATAATGAATACACATAACTAGTCATAATTGAGATAATAGACACATTACATTAAAAAAATCCATTTTATTATTTTAAATATATATTTTCGAAATCATTTTCATTAATTCCAATAATCCAAAAAAAATCAATTTTTTTTTGTGTTTAAATTAATGAATAATAAATTTCCCTCTTGAAATTATAATAATTATTTTAAAAGTAAAATTTTTACAGATCAAATTGATGTTATTTATATATAGAAACATGAATTTTATTATTTAATATATATATGACATCATTATATTTTTATTCCACAACAACAATATTTCTTATTTTTAATGAATTATAATCATTAATGTTTTTCCATACAAAACCCACCTACCCTTATTTAAGGGAAATTTAGTTTGGAAAATTATCTTTTATAGTAAAGTAATATATAATTATAATAATTTTTTTTCTTGTGGTCATATAAGGGTATTTTTATATACATAATGATAAAAATAAAATATTATTTATATTTTTTCCATTTTTAGTACATTTAAATTTTTTTATCATGAATATTGAGCCTGATATAAAAAAATGATGTATGAGCCTTATATAGTTAATGAGAATGAGTGATTTTGATATATATATATATATATTGGATTTGTTATGGATTATGATCTATAAAAATTTTATAGTAATCTAACATTTTCATTACATAACTATTAATTAATTTTTAAGATACAAATAATAATAGAGATACAATAGAGGATAAAAAGGCTTAATATATATGTAACATTATATCGAATTCAATTTTACATAATAAATATGAAACATTATTTAATTATATAGTATATATATTTCATGTGGATATAATTTTGTTGTTGGTATATGTAATCAATGGTTGATATAAAACAATGAAGGTATTGAGATAAAATCCTTGTAATGGGAGGAATAACTTGGAGTGAATAAATTCCATGAATCGAAATGACATTGGTGGGAATAATTATTTCATAATCTAATTATCACTTTCATGATCATGATGGAAACATTTTACAAATGCAAAGAATGTGAAATATTCATAAAATTAAAAATCATGTCTTATTAGTCAAATATAACGTATTGTTGTGACCATCCATGGAATAGTGTTTGCTCATAACAGTTCTCCATACGTCATTACATTATAATTGTAAACAATTATAGCATCATGTTCATACATTTTTCACATAATCTCATGGGAAATATAATATTAAAATATATATTGGATGTATAAATAATATTGATCTCAACCATTTCATCATGATTTCTCGTAATCATTCATCACACATGAAAAGTATTAAATTCATAATTATGAATTAAAAATAAAGAATGTATTGGGTTCCCTAATGATTTTATAAAACATTATATTATGAATAATTTTTTTGGTTCACAAATAAGTAATTGAATTTATAGTTATATATAAAGAATCATTAAAAATGAGTGGTGAAGAATCATTTCAAAAGGAGTAAAATATGATTTTTTAGAAATTTAAATCAATATCTAAAAAGGTATTGTCATAATTTTTTTTGATATATTAAAAACATGTATATCACAAAATAGATATTCATGTTAATTTATAAGGGAATGATAAGAACATTTGTAATAATTAATAAAAGATAACCCATAGAAAATAATTGGGTTTGAGATTCCTATTACCTTAATAAAGGATTAATTTCATCTCATTTCAACCACATGAATAGAAAACATCAGATTATTAATAAATAATTTCCGAAGTAAATTTGTTCATTGGTTATACTATTTATACATTTTAATTTTTATATTCAATTTTATTATACTTTCTTATAAACATGAATTTATTTCATATCAGTTTTTACTGAATTTCCAATTTGGCCTAGATGTCACTATTTTTTAACAATATCATTAGTTCATAAGTAGAATTATTTCCATAGTAATTGAATACAAGTAATTACATATTTATATATTATATATGATTGATAATTTCATTCCATGAAGGTGGTTATCAAAATTTACCTGGAAATTCCACAATCGGTGGTTAACTGACCTTTGGCAAGATAATGTCGAATGAACATGAAAGAGAATATTGAACTTCGTATTTATAGTAAATATAATATGTAGTGTAAGATAATTTCATTATTATAATGTTAAATTTCGGGATAATTAATCTTAAATGATTTTTTTGAATGGTTAGGAAAAAATAATATGATGAATAAAAAATTACGAGAGTTTTCAAAAAATACATAATTATTAAAGAAGTTTTTCCAGTAAGACAATAAAAATCCCATGATTGTTGGAGTTGGATTAAAGTTGACTTTCAATTAGGATTTAAATGGACTTGAAAATAAGGATTTTGGAACAGAATAGGCTTTAAATTTTTTTTTAATGAGTGGCCTTCCAAGGGTAAGGATTGGAGCTATTTAATCTTAAGGAGAGGAGAATTTAAAAAAATATATTAAAAAAATAATATATTAATGGTAAAACATGCAATAGTGAATTTTTTACCGTATAAATCATACACATATATATAATACAAATTTTTTATTACATTAAACCTCTTTATCATTCTAATCAATAAGGTTATTAAAAATGAATGTTGAAAGAATGAAACATTTTTATTTTAAGGGATCACTTTTGACATTATGTTTTGAAAAATGATTTTTGGGTATGGAATTTATGTTTATTTCATTCTAATTACTCATTAATGAAATTTAATTTATCATGGAAAAAAATCAATATATATTTGTTATTATATAATAAGTTCACAATGAATGATCTAATTAATGATATTTTTCATGTGAAAAGTATATTTTTTCAAGTCACCCAAAAATTAACGTGCTTCCTGAAATTTACACATAATACCTTTGGAATATTTAGAAGTTATGATTCAATATTATGATATTCATTTTATTACAATAAATTTCAAACATTTATTTTTTTAATATTTCTATAAAAAGTAATAATTTTATGAAATACATTAAAATATATTTTATTAAAATTATACTTATATTTTCATTTGGTTTTTAAATCACGATATTTATTTTTTCAATTGTAATTTTGTTTTTAATAAATTAGTAACGATAAATACAATTTATATAAAAATTTATTATTTTTTTGATAAATTACTATTTTAATAGTCTAATTACTAATCCCAATGGTCTGGTTTCTATTCTATATAGTTCGTTTACTATTTGCAATGGACAAGTTACTATTCTAATAGTCCATAACTATTCCAATAATTACATTACCTTGTATATATACCACTTCATTCGTTCACATATTATTCACTAGAATTCCTTATAATGTTATATATATTTATTTTAATTATATTGATGGGTTGAATAAATTCTTCTAAATTTCTATAGTTTTGGGAATGGGTGAGATAATCCTACCAGATTGGAGTGATACATATTTTCCAATAATAGCTTTACTATTTTATATTTTTATCCAATTTTTATGTTTTTAATTTTAATTTTCATCCTAGATTACTCATGTAATGATATTTGATAATGAAATATTGTTGTTTTATGTATATAATATAATATAATATATTAAAATTATATTTATTTCAAAATAATATAATTTTAATAAGCACTGTGTCATTAAATTATTTATTATTTAGTAATAATTTCCTCTTAAAAATTTTCATTCATATTCTATGATAATAATATATGAGGGAAATTTTATTTCATTATTTCATACAGTTCCAAATTATCCCCTTTATATTAGTGGTTTTTTAGAACACTTTGACATGTTGAGGTGTCTTTTAGTTATAAATTTTTCACTATTGTCTAATATATTATCTCACCTATCTACATAATTGATTTTATTCTCCTGTTGTACAACCTGTAGATTCAGTATATAAAAGGGATTAGGTATGTAATTACTTAGGATATATACACGGAACACATCTTGAACATAATCTGTATTCAATGGAAGTTATATATGATATGGAACTACTCTGATGTGATCAATGTTTACAAAGTGAAAAATATACATTAGGATTAGAATTACCTTCATTTCAATCCACATGAATATATTCCATGTTGATAATCATAGGAATAATACCCCCCACATAAAACTCCAAATACCTTAAAATGTTTTCCATGGAAAAATTTCTATCAATCTAATATGTATTTATATGTTGATGGATGGCATGAAACCTCTCAATAATATTTTTCACAAGATTATAAAGATTTATCTTTTGTTCATTAAATTCATCGATATAAGATAGTGTTCTACATCGCTTTCCATATAAGGAATGATGTCGTTCCATTTGAATACTCCACTGAAATATGTTGTTGAATGAGATTTGATCTAAGGGTGGTGTTGATCCTAACCTCCATTAAATTCCATTGATAAGGATATCATAATTTCCTCCAGCTTCTATGTAGTTGTATCAAATATTACATTATTTTGTGTGTGATAGTACGTACAAGATTTCAATTCATTTTTATTTCATGATGGTGACTTTTGTATGATATAGATGTGAAACGTGGATCAATATCAGATGCGAATGAATGAGGAACCCCATAAAAACTCACCAATTATTTAAAATATATCAAAGCAGGTTGTTAAAGTGATAAATATACCCAAATTTTGTTGACATGGGAATTATAGGTGAGTCCACCAGCCATAAACCATTTCAAATTATTTATTATAGACATTGTTGTGAGATCGGTGAAATTTTTTGTGGATACATTCTCCTACTAATATGTGTGTATGGGAATTTCTTGCAACATATCTTGGATTTTTGTCCCTATTATATAATTTATGACATAAAATGTAAATTGAGGGGTACCTAGTGATATCCATGGTCATGTTATCTGACCAAATGATTTTTCGATAATCATGATAGATATTGGGGATTTATGAAGGATAGAGATTGATGAGATATGTGAATTTTTTAATATATCATTCATTATCTCTAATGATATTACCTTGATTGTTCAAGTTGCAAATTTAGATACCCCTTCCTAATCATTGTGAATTTCATTAATATTTCCATCCATTATTCCTTTAACCTTATTTTTATGCTCCAAATATTCCCTTTTCTCCTCTTTGAACATCTAATGGATAGATTATTCTTAAATAATTTGGGAAAAGGTGGACGTATTCTTTTCTATTATGAATTCCAAAGACATCATCTAAATATTCATGAAGATACGGTCTTAAAAAAATCCACATCATGAATACCGTATAATGTTTATTTATGATAACAACATCATCTATATTATTTTCTTTATTAATGTTTTTTTGTAAAAAGAAATCATAGTCTATGATCACCACTAACTGTATTCGTTGAATTGTGTCAGTATCCTTTAATGTGAATATGAAAATAATACTATTATGATTAGTATATATATATATCATACTATTAATTCTAGATTTATTGATTCTAAGTCGTCAAAGTGATTATCAAATGTTCTATCTCAATATCACATGTCAGAGAAAACTACTCAGGTGTGTTAAACACTCATGAGGTACGTGCTACCAGATCATCCTTATTCATGTGAACTCAACCTAAATAGTTCATTGAAGCATCACACTATTTGAGAAAACCTTAACCACTTGTTGGTAATTTCGTTTCATGAATCATTATTGTCCTCTTATTCAGATACATAATTTTGTCCATGAAATAATTCTTCCATTAATACATTACCATCTCAAATATTAACTATATTACAATTATAGAAAATCAGGTGAATTTCCAAGAATTACATCATTTCTAACCAACTATGAAATTAAAACTATATATTTCAATGACATTATTGGGAATGTTCTATTAATTTATTGAATTTTTGTGAAGGTCAACAAAAATTCACTCACATGTGTTCATTATTACATAGAAAGTGAATTCCTTCCAAAAAAAGTTACACTTGTGGAATATAAGGTAACTTTTTTATTTCTATATTTTTGGGAGAATGATCTATAAATTCTCTTTATTTTTTGCATACACCAAGATTATATGATATTATCATTGATAAATAAAGCCACAAATTATTTGAGATAGTATCAAAAGAATCAATTAATCAAATCCAGGAATATTATAGTGGAATTAATATGTCCGAAGGTAAACACTATGAACTCATAATTTCTTCACCCAATATGAAAGGTTGTATTCATAATATCATCTCTAATCACATTTTGTTGAAAATATCTAGAATATAGATCTATCTTTGAGAAATATTGAGCTTCTTAAAGCTGATCGAACATGTTATCTATAATTGGTAGATGTAGTTTTTCATTATAATGACATTGTTGAGATCTCTATTATTGATTCACATTCTTATTGATCCTTCCATATTCACAATAATGAATACTTGACCACAAAAAGGTTATTAACTAGGGATTATGATCAATTTATCTAAATGATCATTCATGTGATTATTTAACTAATCCATTAAAAAAGTGGGTATCTTGTATAAGAATTTGGATATAGGTGTGGAACATGTTGTATGTTCTATTGAGAAACGTACTTCATGATCTGGGGAAAGTATATGTAACTCTATGGAAAATGCATCATTATATTCCATCAGAATTGTAATTTCACCAATGACTGTACATTGTTTCGTCTCTTCAATTTTGTAATGGTGTGCTTCATCTCATGGAATCACCACCCATACTATTTATGGATATTAAAAAAGACATTAGGGGTTTTCATAGCATTTATACATGAATATGGGGTGGTTTGGAAGATAGAAATAGGGTCCTTTTTTCCTTAGAGTGATGTGCAATTAATATAATAATATCCAATAAATGACCATTTTATTGGTAAATACCACCAAATTATAGATTAATGGTTTCGTCAAATCAATCATCCCACAAATGATAACAAGAGAATATTTCAACACATTGGTTTCCTTGATCCATCCACTACATGTTTTTTAAAATATCTATACATAAAGTAATTATTCCTGTGACACAAAAGTTCATGAAGACTTATTGGATATAAAATAATCTATATAAATTGATTAAATTTAATATCATGTAGTTCTTGATTAAATATATTGTGTACTTTGTAAGAATTCATCTTCATGCTCCACCAGAATAGCGATGATTGAATATGGTTTCTTAAACTCTATAGACATTATTGGATGATAAAATTTATTAACCCCTAGGACATGTGTTTTTGTTCAATGGATTAGAATGTACCATTTTTCCTACAATTTATGAATTGAACAGTTAGTGGTTCATTCCATTCCTACATCACACTAGTAATTTTATTCATGAATCCTTTACATTTAGGACAGTGGTGTACATTTCTCACAAATATCTAGAATTTAAATGAACTATTATTGTTGTTATTAAGATGATTCTTCCAACATTTTGACATATAGGTAGTTAATCCTTATTTCATTCTTTTTAATTAGATCCTCTATATTGAAACACCATCTTTCACTTATTATCGTTATAGACTTCGATCCATTCTCAAAAAACCAGATTTCCTATGAGATACCATAAAAAAAAACTTTAAAAAATCCATAATTTCTCTGATAGATAGAGCCTTATGGATTTCAATTATTAATCCAAAGATGATTTTAGCAATTTTTATATCATTGTTGATTATAGAACCTAATCTGATTTTTTCTGGTCTTGTAAAATTTTATTGACAAGAGGTTGTTGATTCTCTACCCTTATACATAAACTATAGAAACTCCATCTCAATCTTTGTTTAATGGTTTATATAGAAATAATTATTAATAAGTAACATCTTATTTTCATCCAACTCTATTTATTCCATTTCATCCTTTATTTGATTATTCATTTTCATCCCCCCACCATTTATTAACCTCTCCAACTATAACATTGACAACAATAGTAATCATTTTCTTCATAGAATAATGGATATTATAAATTATATCATTATGGAGTTACCCCAATATTATTAACTAATTGTATTTTAAAATCCTTTAAGAATTAGTGTTAATTGTTACCTAATTATTTCATATCCATTTACTCCTTCCATGTATAAGGTAGATAATTCAAAGAGTTCGGTTCATTTTTCATATCCTATGATAGATGGGTAAGATTATCCATGAGTTTTAGACTCCACGTACATTTTCATTGGGATTTTAATTCATTAAATTATTTAATTTTCCCTCATATGGGTTTATTTCCCAGTTTCCAATTAATCGAAGCATATCATCCAGAAGTGTCAAACAAGGATTGTAGTATGTCTAAATTTCATTCCCTAGTACCTGATCATGTCTAGATCAATATGTTTTTTGGGCGGTTTAAGCCAATTTAAATTTGAAAAAAATCCACCTACACTTGTAGTATCTAGATAGGGGCTTCATTTATCAGAAACCATTAACTCTTATATGTTTCCAAAAACTAGGATTTTTAGCTACAAAATGACTAACCCATTATCTTTTACACTAATGTTTTCTAATAAAAATTCCCTGATTAACAAAACAGTTTTTTATATTTATTTTATCAACATGTCATCATTATTATATAACTAATACATCATTTATAAGATAAAGAACATAATATTGATAAAATACAAGAAAAAAAGATTATATATCTTTGTTAATTGAGGTTCAAAACTGAAATTGAAATATCAAAACTAAAATATTATAATTTTTTTTCTGAACTACCTTCTTATTGAATCCCATATTATACATAGTATAATTAATCAAATAAGGATATACATTAATGAAATGTGTGAGCTAAAATCTAGTAAGGGAGGTATAATGACCCTGTCAACATTAAACCTTGAGAATGTTTATAATTTTTCTATTTCCATCCTACTACCATATAGTGATTAAAAGGGGAGAACCAATGGGAAGGTTAAAAAGTTGGTTCGGTGGCCAAACATTCATGACATTATATCTTTTTAAAATAGTGGTTAGAGTGTCTAAAATATTAATATAAATCCATAATAAAAGAACGACATTTTATATATTTTTAACTATATGATTAATTAAGAGAAAAAATGGAAAAACTATGATAAATAGAGATAATAAATGATGAATGATAAAAAATCAAGATTAAATTACTAGGGAAAATCTATCATAAAAGATTGATAAGGATTCATATTCATAGATTTGTGAATAATAATGAAACCAATGAAAAAGAATGATTTATCTCTCTCAACAAGTGGAAAACCTGTAAAAATAAATAATATTGGAATTCCCTATACAAATAAATATTCAGCTTGAAAATATATTTGAATACGTCAATATAAACAAGGTCTATGTATGCCCAGATATTTTTCTTGAAATTATTTCATAGGGAATTAACATCCATGATCGAACTCACAAAATTATCATGGAGTTTTATGTTGAGTAAAAATAAAATATTGTAATTGGATGAATTCATAATTAATATCATTTACCACTTATAAAAACATTTAATTGAAATGGAGAAAAGGTAATGTAATGATTCCAAAAAAAAATATTCCACGACCTAAAATTATTTTTCATATGATTATTTTCAAATTAAAAATTGGAAAATTTTAATTAAATGATTAGAAACTAGGAGTAAAAGTGGAACATAGAACAATCTTAATTCCATTTCTCTCCCAAATCTTAGAGACTTTGACACTGAGAGGTCCCCAAGAAGTGTCAGCACTTCACTCGATGAGAATGTCGAGCTGATATGGAATGGCAGTATCTGAGTATGAGAAAAAGGAGGATGAGAATGTCGCAATGTATGAGGCTATCATTACATGGTTAGCGAGGTATGTTGCAGATTATATACGTAACCCAAGAAGTAAGATTGATCATTTCTTATATGGGTTAAAACCATTTCTCCATCGAGCATTAGTATCACAATCTTTCTCATTATATGAATATATTGTCTCGTGTGCAATCAAGACAAAAAAGGAATTATCTAAGGCTTATGATTTTAAATCAATGTAATAGAGGAAGAGTTATGCTGAACACTATGGGAAAGGAAATAAGGAAAAATGGAATAAGGGTAGAATTGAATTTCCACCCTCTGATAAATGTTAAAGGAAGCACCCTGGTGCCGGTCTAAAAGTAACGGGAGTAGGATACAAATGTGGAAAGAAAGGCCATATAACTGGTGATTGTAAAGGAAAGAAAAATGCTACCAATGTTCAATGCTACAATTGCAGGGATATTGAACATTATGCAAATGAATGTCCTAAGCGTCAGAGGAACTTACCTCAGAAAAGGTTAAGGGATCAAGTACAAGATTATGCTATCACTACATCTGAGGTAGATGCTCTGAAATACGTGGTGGAAGGTAATTTATTGGATTCCTCACGTTAAAACAATGCAATATTTGATTCTGGATCATTGCATTGATTCATATCATCCCAGTTTTCTAAAAAAATTATATATTTCCAATTTTATATAACAAGGGTGTTGTTAGTCAATACCCTTAATGGAAGTATCATTGCTACAATGTCTTATCAATCAGTCCCCATTAGGTAACATAAATGCTCTTTATCTTCTGATTTCATCGTCATGCCAATTATTGACTTTGATATAATCCTCGGTATGGATTGGCTTTCGGACCATGATACGAAAATTTATTATAAGAAGAAAGAGATTATGATTCATGATGATGATGGTAAGGAAAACCTTTTCTTTAGAGCATAATCGTCCCCACCTAATTCTTATTTAGATCCACCCCCAGTAGATCAACCAAATTCAATTATTTGGGTGGAATATAATGAAATGACTGAGGGTGAGGAATGGAATGTTCAAATAGAGGACTTACCTATTGTAAAAGAATATATAGATATGTTTCCAGAAGATTTACCTGGACATCCTCCAGAATGAGAAGTTGTGTTTTCCATTGATTTAATCCCTGGATCAAGGCCTATATCAATGAACCCTTATATAATTGCCACAATGGAATTAGTTTAACTAAAGAAACAACTAGAGCAATTGAGTAATAAGGGATTAATTCGCCCTAGTGTTTCTCCATGGGGAGCCCCCGTACTTTTTGTTAAGAAGAAAGATGGATCTATGAGGTTGTGCATTGACTACAGGGAGATCAATGCTCTAAAAATAAAGAACAAGTATCCCCTACCTCGCATTGATGATTTATTTGACCAACTGCATGGATCTCAATACTTTTCAATGATTGACCTTCGATCTAGATACCATCAGTTGGGTGTGAAGAAGGAAGACATTCCGAAGATAGAATTTCAATGAAGGTACGAGCATTACGAGTTTACAGTAATACCTTTTGGATTGACTAATTCACCCTCTATTTTTATGGATCTAATGAACAGAGTTTTCAAGGAATATCTTGATGAATTTTTAGAGGTATTTATTTATGACATCTTGGTATACTCCAAAAACTAGAAAGATCATGAAAATCACTTGCGCACTATATTGAAGACTCTTATAAGACATGAAATATATGGGATGTTTAGAAAGTGTGAATTCTGCCTTCAAGTGATTTCAATTCGTGGTCATATTGTCTATACGAATGGAAATTCTGTTGATCCTTCTATGACCAAGGAAATCCATGAATGTCTAGAACCAACGAGTATAACCGAGGTACACAGTTTTATTGGTTTAGTAGGTTATTATTGACGTTTTGTCCATAACTTTGCCTCATTGGCTAACCCATTAACAAAGCCAACACGTAAAGGGGTTAAATTTGTTTGAAAAACAGAGTGTGAAGAATTTTTTGAAGAACTGAAGAAAAGATTAGTCAATTCTCTTATATTGACTCTACCATCGGGGAATGATGGGTTCGTTATTTATAGTGATGCATCGAAGAAATTACTTGTTTTTTTCCTTATGCATAATGATAGGGTTATTGCCTATGCATCACGACAGTTGAGAATTCATGTGAAAAACTATCCTACTGATGATCTCAAGTTAGCAGCTGTGATCTTTTCTTTGAAGATATAGAGACATTACCTCTATGGTGAAAAATGTGAGATTTATACTGATCACAATAGTTAGAAGTATATTTTCGCATAGAAAGAACTCAACATGAGGCAAAGGAGATTGCTTGAACTACTCAAGGATTATGATTACCTGAGACAATACCACCCAGGTAATTAAAATAAGGTGGCATATGCTTTGAGCGGAATGGATCATGGAGTTTTGAACAATATGATAATTGAAAGAGATCCAATTTTCATGGATCTAGTGAATATGGACATAGGGATAACCATGGAAGGTGAAACATCTTTTATTTTTCAAATGGTTTCCAAACCATCTTTCCTAGAAAGGATTAAGAGTTCTTAGACCGATGATGAAGAATTTCAAAAGAAGATTAAAGCTGTGAAAGAGGGTATTTTGAGAGACATTGTGTACGAAGAAGGAATTATGAAATTCAGGAAGAGACTATGAGTTCCTGATATACCTGATTTAAAAAGGGAATTGTTAGATGATTCTCATAGTCCCAATTTCCCTATACACCTTGTGAGATCCAAAATGCATATAGATTGGAAGGAATTTTTTTTGGGACAACATGAAGAGGGAGATTGCCGATTTTGTGTTAAGATGTATGGTTTGTCAATAAGTGAAATTTGGAAAGAAACTGCTTGGAGGATTATTGCAACCTCTTCCCATACCTGAGTGGAAATGGGATAATATCACGATGGACTTTTTAATTGGACTACCAAATAATGCTATAAGGAACGATGTAATATGGGTCATTGATGATCATCTTACCATTTTAGGACATTTTCGTTCTTTAATGGAGGATTTACCACTTGAAAGTCTAGTAAGACTATATATTAATAAAGTTGTGAGACTTCATGGAGTACCCCTATCGATTGTTTCTGATTTTGATCCCTATTTTACTTCATGATTCTGGAAGAGTCTTCAGAAGGCCTTGGAAACTGATCTTCATTTGATCACTTCCTACCACCCTCAAACAGATGGAAAATTAGCACGAACTATTCAAACTGTAGAAGATACATTGATATCATGATCACTTGACTTTCAGGGTATGTGGGATCAATATTTACCTCTGGTAGAATTTTCCTATAAAAATAGCTTCCATTCGAGTATTCATATGGCACCATATGAAGTGTTATACAGAAAGAGATATCACACACTAACTTGTTGCGATGACGTTGGTGAAAGAAAACTCGTATGTCCAGAACTGGTGGAGGAAATGATGGAAAAAGTAGACGTAATCCAAAACCACATCAAAGCAGCTCAAAGTAGGCAGAAGAGCTATGCCAATAACTGAAAGAAGTATTTAGAATTTCAGGTGGGAGATCATGTTTTATTGAAGGTATCTTTATGAAAGGGAGTTATAAGTTTCGGTGAGAAGGGTAAATTGAGTCCCAAGTACATCAGACCCTTTGAAATTATAGAATAAATTGGGGATGTTGCTTACTGTTTGTAAATGCCGCCAAGTCTCTCCAAAGTTCATGATGTGTTCCACGTATCAATGTTGATAAAATACATGCTTGAGCCAATTCATGTACTCACCTATGAGGAATTAGAACAGGAACCCGATCTGTCTTATTGCGATGTGCCCATCAAGATTCTTGATATGATAGAACAAGTGCTGAGAGACCAGATGACTTGTCTGGTAAAAGTTCTATGGAGAACCATAAAATGTAAGAGGCGACGTGGGAACCCGAGGAACTTATGATTAAGAACCACCCGAGTCATTGTATGCAGTAATATTGTAGAAATTTCAAGGATGAAATTATTTGAAGGAGGATTGAATGTAACACCCTAAACTTCCACGGTACGGTTCTCTTTGAATAATATAGTAGGGTGTGTTATACGCATCTTAGAGTTCTAACAAACAACATAACCAATCAAACTAGTCGTTATGAATAGTAATACATAATTTTTGAAATCATGTAAATTTTATATCTCAAAATGGACTTCATTTATGGATTTAGAGTATCTAATTTAGCCTATGTTAAAATTTTGTACTTTTCAGATAACTTTTATATTTGGATGAATAGTGAAAATTACTAAATTTTAATTACAAAAAACTTTTTGAATCAAAATAAATAATAGTGATAAGCTATGAATTTGAGTGGTTTTAAAGTATATTTTGAATATATTTTTACCATTTAATCCAATTTTTGTCGTTGGACATAATTTCACAATTATACTAGACATAAACAAGTGTCAATCTTTTGATAATTCTTATATCTTAAAAACACACTTTTTGTTTTGACAGCGGGAAATAATTTTAAATTAATTTCTGAAAGATCTGTGTTTTGAATTTGGAAAAATGGATTCCATATTTTGAATCAGGATGTCCAAATTCTATAAAAATGTAACATCAATTTTTATAAATTTTGATGAATTTATTCGGTAAATATTTAATCTACCATGGTTATATGGGAAATCCGGTAAATAAGGGTTAAAAGATAATATTATAATAATAATAAATTACCCTAAAACGTGTCCTAAACTTATTGGTGGATACCTATCCGACCATGGGATTCTTTGACTCGATTTTTGGAACCCCATGGAACCACTTGTAGGTTATAGGGACACTTTAATTAAGTTAAAATAAATAAAAAAATGACATAAGCATATATCTTTTAGAAAAACAAACATTACATAGGGTTATATATGTTGTATTTTCAACTATAAATATTCATTAGAAAGATAAAAATATTTTCTATAGAATCGTATTTTACTTATAATTTTTTGACATTTAATAACTAATATTATTTACGACACAATAATGATGCAGTATTTTCCTTGTTAATGAAGGAATCAAATAATTGGTATTATAAATGTTTAAATTAATATAATTTTAATGTTTTGATGACATAAAAGATATTTATTGCATAATATGACATTATATTTATGCTTAAATGAATTTTTTTCGAATTAATAAAGTTTTTAATACTATATCAAAAATCAATTATTGAATAGTGTCAAAATTGATATAAAAGTGTTTTTAAAACAAATATTATATTTTTAATTGATATTAAATTCCTAAAAATTTATGGATCGTCCAAGAGACTTATATAATGATAGTTTTATCATTAATGGACCAATTGGGGGTCTCTTGTATGTATTTATTAAGTTTTTTAACTATATAATATAAAAACACCAAGTGACTTGGTAAATGTTAAACTAATTAACTAAGAGTTAAAACTAAAAGATAAGGTTAATATAGTGACCCAAACCTATCTAAAACCTATTGGATGAGTGGTTTTAGACCTATACCCACCTTAAATTTTAAATAATCTACATTGGAACCATTATAAACCGAATATAAATTTATTAAAAAATATTATTTCTAGATTTACCAAATGTGCCCCTCACCCCTCTCATAAAAGGGGACTCCCCCTTCTCATTAATTCACACCTTAAAAGCCATTTGGCTTGGCCAATCTCTACACAAATACTCTCCCAACTTCCATAAATTCAAACTAGAGGCCTTTTTTGAATATAATGCCATCCTATGGATCCCTTTTGATCAAATCAAAAGGAAGAACCCGAAGAATAGGTAATGTTTTCACCACCCTCTTTCAAGTTCCTTTTTTCTTCAACATCATGGTTCCTTGTTATTTCCATTATAATATAAAAAATCAAGTATCTTCTATATAAAGTTATGTTATTATAATTATGTAACAAACAAATTCATCATTCTATATATCCCTTGATTGACAGGTCTCCATACGTGCGTACGTACGGCCTACCGTCTCAACGTTGTGGTGTAATTGTAATTCAATATATTATTATTTATATGGGTATAATAATGATGTATAAATCATGTAAATAATAAATATAACATAAAAATGGTTTTTTATATATGATATAACTTTCAGTTATATATTATTTTAATATCAAAAGATTGATATTGTCGCTCGTGCGTACGTAAGGAATTCCGTCTCCACGAACGCAATGAGATTCATTCTCCATCGTATCCATTCATGTAAAATTATAATTTGATGATTAAAAATAATTTTTAAGGACATGATATCATTCTGGATATGAATAATATACAACCTATCCATATTAAACAGTTCGTATGTAACTAAACATATAAAAGAAAACGTGTATGTTAACACCCGAAATGATGATAATACTAAGATTTTATTAAAAGGTAAGGCTCAAAGATCACATATGATATCATATTAATATATATTATTATTGTATAATTTAATAACAATTCTTTCACCATTATACATGAGGTTAACCTACCATCAACCAAGGAAAAGTACAAGGTTAGGATTTATTTCGCAATCTCTTCATTATTTGAGGTTGTTTATACGTAATAATCTGCTGAGAATTCTTTATCATCCACATCCATGTTTCATAAAAATATATATCAAAACATTTTTACTATTTACTAGACAATGGGTTAATGTCATTTATACCCTTATTTTTTGGAAGGAATCTTTCTGTTGTTTTCCAAACATGGTACTTTTTGACATTTTCGACAAATTTAAGGTAATAATGTTTTATAACTTATATTGCGGGTGAGGCTATTTTTGTTGTTATAACATCATAAAACCTTCCCTTACAAGATTATAAGGATATTTTGAAATTTAATGTTTTATTTTATAATTATGTGACCTTTAAATTATTTTAAAAAAGTAGATAATTCTCTCAAAGAGTTTTGATTTCATCTATGCAACATCCTTTCATGGATTTTACATTTATTTGATGTTGACTTATTATGATACAAAACATCCATATTGTAATGAAGTTTTTGTGATATGATTGACTATGGATGTTCTATTTTTATACCATTCATGGTTTATAGTCAATGTATTGACATTTTGTATTCTAGTTTTAATATGAATGATTATGATATGTTTAAAACTTTTCATATGAGGAATGTATTGGTCTTAGTAAGTGACAGGTGGAGCCCACTATAGCTCCTCGTTGCATTGGTAGGTCTCATGAGGAAACTAGATGTGGAATTGGCCGAGGCCCTTTCCCAATTTTATTTGTGGTTTTGGCTAAGGCCTTAATCATTTGAGACATCTTGGACAAGGCCTTGACAAAATATTTCAGAATATCAGGCATTAACATTCCCTCATTATGGAAATAATATTAATAGTTCATGTGGTAATTTGACTAGTAGAATACCCATGATTTTGTTTTATTAGGTCATTATTTACAGAGATCATAATCTTTCCATAAAATTATTCATGTTTATTATTGGAAAATTCATGTGGTTTTCAATTATTTTCGATGCTTATTATTTATGTCATTTTTCACTGTATTACTTACCCTTACTGAGTGTTTGAGATCACACCTTTCTTTTGTTTCATTTTCCCAGGATATGAAGAAGTTAGTTATGAGTGACCTGCATAAATAATCTAGGAGGCTTGGATGCTTCTAATGAAATATATTTTTGTCGTATTTCTCTTCAATCTATAAAGTTGAACATATGTATGGATCTTTTTTCCAATAATACTAAACTGATCGGTTTTTCGAGACATGATCTCTTTGTGATCATGCCAATGTAATGTTATAATTAACCGACTCTACGTAACTGGGGTCAGGGCATTATAAATAAGAGTTTTCACTAATAATATAACATATACTCATTAAGGTAGTGATATGATAACCTTATGAAATTCTTCATATATAATAGAGTTGGTTGAAAAAATGAAATTATATATATTCATTTTATGATTTTATGATATGATTAACTTCCATATATTTGTTCTCATGAACAACATCTTTCGTTAAGATAACATAAACATTCAATTCATATCATGCCTCAAATGATTATTGATCCAAATTAACATTATTTGCCACTAGATTTTGGAAATTTTTCAAATAATACACTTAATCATTGTCATTCTAGTTTTAGAATATGGGTCGTGTATTAAATTGAGCTTCCTCTCCATTCAGTTCATTGTACTTTTACATTACAACTCTTCCAAATTAAATGTCTATATATTCATATATCCTATGAAATAATGATTTACCATTACCTTAGAGAAAATTTAACATATTATTATTTTTCAATAATAATTCATAGAAGAATATTAATTTTCTACACTTTATGGATTTTATTTTTATAATTTAATACAAACACCATAATTAAATTATTAAAAAAATTATATTTAATATATATATAAACATTGGAAATTACAACCTTTATTTTGAGTCAAATTATATTA
The DNA here is from genome assembly GCA_963277665.1 of Viscum album. Lineage (NCBI taxonomy): Eukaryota > Viridiplantae > Streptophyta > Magnoliopsida > Santalales > Viscaceae > Viscum > Viscum album. The sequence continues at coordinate 1,299,842,848 of OY728146.1, forward strand.
TCGTAACTAATGATGTGAATTATCACTGTTTCTTTTTATATTTGGTTTTATTCCATTAATGAACAAACAAATTTTCTTCCCAGATCGATGATAGATCAAAAAAGTTACATTATATGTCTTGTATATTTTTCCATATAGGTACAAAAAAAATCATCATTATTGAACTTACGATCAATAAATTATATTTCCCTTTTTTATGTGATTACTTCATGGAATATTCATAATAATAATTACCATGTAAATATCCTTTAATTCCATTTAGTGTATTACATCCTCTTTCCTTGTATTATAAATTATCTTCACCAACTAGTCAACATATCTTTCCAAACTAGATAATACTAGTAAAACATTCCCATTCTCTATAAACTCATGAATGAGAAATATCATCTTAGTGGTTTTAATAAATTTTTCAAAATCTAATGGACCATAGGACAAACTTATAGAATATAGATGTTGCATCATAAAATATTCAATAGTTAATTGGTCCCTTATCCTCTCATTTGGTATCACATATGTTATCATCTATTAAAAGGATTATTTTACATTAGAAAAGGTATTTTTCACTTTATCGAACATTTTTTTTATGATTAAATGAAGGAAAATAATTTCATTTTCAAAATATATATTTTCCATATAATTCAACTATGATCTAGATATTGTCTATGATCAAAAATAAGTTTGTATATTATAAGATATAATAAATATTTTGAGAACCATTTAATCATGAAATTAATTATTGAGGTGTGCTAAATTATGTCACTTTCTCATAAACCTTTGGAAAATAAAGGATCACTCTATATCACATTAATTTTTTTATAGATTTTATTAATTCCTACACTTGTATTATTTATATCATAATCTCTAAAAAGTGAAACAATCCTATGATACCTATTATAAATAATAAGTCATATCATAATTAAACATTTCATCATTTTAGATAATTCTTAAATTTATTTAACAATAATAAACTCTTGTGGATATTAATTTTTTAATGTATTCATATACATGACCTAGTATAAAATTATCTAATAAGATAATCTAAACACATCCCTCATTTTTTTTTCTATCGTTCTTTTATTATTCATTTCTTACTTACGGTCATTCATCATATTATTTGGAAAATTTTTAAAAAGTGTTATCTTAGAAATATTTTATTGGTAAACAATATCATATAAATAAATGATCAATTGTGAGAATAAAATTTAATTTAGGTTGGAAATATTGATTATAACGTGCATATTTCATACATGATCATTCATAGATCAGAAATCATAATTTATGGATAAATTATATTAAATATTTAAATACATAAGTAAAAATTTTGAGGAATCATCAAAAATCAATAAATATCCATTATATTAAATCATAACTATGAGAACAAGTTAAATGTATTTTTGAAAAATCATAAAAATGTAAAATCATTTTTTCATCATTTGTTCACATATAGCGATATATTTGTGGGAATAGACCAACCGTTTATTGTGTTCACTCTCTATTACACCCTTTTATCAGAAAAGGTTCTCTTGGAAGACAACAATTGTTGATAGTGCCTCATATTAAATTGGGTTACCTTCTATTGAAATCCATATTATGTCAACAAATTTCAATCAATACTCAATGTGTGTGATGTAATTAATCTACTCAACCATCACATAAATGAAGACCATTGATGTATCTATAATTAGAAATAGTTTTCCACAAATTTTTTAAGGTTTTAAATAATTTATTATATTATTTATTTCATTTTTTACCTTGTAAATGTAATTTTCAATATTTATAAATAAATTTATTAATTTATCAATTTTTTTATTTAATTATGTAAAATTATCCTTTAAATTTATTAATTTATTCATACTAATATTTCCACTATAATTATTTTATAGTTAATTTACTAATTTCAATCAGCTTATCTTTTTAATAATTTTATATATTTATTATTTAATAAATGATTAAATTAATTCTCATCTAATAAAATTAGTATTTTTTACTTTTCATCATGTATTCAAGAATAATTAAATTAAAATAATTTAATATATTATATTACTTAGTTAATCATTTATATAAGATAATAATTTATGTTTTAATAAATTGAAGTAATGTTTTCTTAATTTAATAACATATTTTAGTAAAATAATTAATTAATTTAGAATTTTAATTCTTATAAATCATCAATGTTTTTATTTTATGATTATAGTTTAAAATTAATTTAGCCACTGGCATTTTTTATTCAGTCGTTCTCACTAACAGTGGATTGCCCCCACTAATTGGTCCATTCAATAGACTCACTGATTCAGATGAACAAGAAACACAAAACACATCATTCAATTTTATTTTATTTCTGTTATTAAAATATAATTATGTATATTTATAAGTTAAAATTAAATTTATAGCATACCATGAATTTAGGGAGTTTTTCAGGTGTAAAAAATTAAAGATAGTTGATAAATTAATTTTAATTATTCATTCAATAGATAATAAATTATGAATTTATTATTTTTCTTTTTTATTAACTCTATTTATTAAATTATTTTTAATTACTGTTAATTTTTATAAACATTGTATTATTATAATTTTTATTAGTTATCTATTTATTTATTTTTGTTTAAAATTATGAGTTTCTAACACTGCTTATCGGTAGAATACGTCTAACTAATACTAATACACTTTCCTAATTTCTGCATTCAGCGTCGATTGAACATTTTTTAAGTCACCATTACTGGAACACTTCGATGCTACTACTGATGCATACCACCACATCTATCTAAACGACAATGTAAATTTCTCATCACACTGACAAATCCTCATTGCTACTGATACTGATGACCCTTTATCTGTGTCATACAAATATTGTGTCAGTCTCTCATTCTAATATAAATGTGTTACCCATCTCCCATTGGTCTCACTACCTCACAAGTAATAACCAACCCCTTCATTGGTTCATTCCCAACAGAAATTTGGTGTAACTATTTTTTTCCACATTGGCTTGTTCTATTTTTACACTTTACCACACTTATTCCATTGAATTTACACTATATCATTCACTTATATTTTATATGTTTCCCATTAATTTCAGTAAATACAAAATTTTCCGAAATTGTTTCATTAGTACTTTAGAAAAAAATATATAAAAATCTAAAAAGAATGAAAAATTAAAAATAAAATACCCCACTACTGAAAACAGTGGGGTTTGGTTTTCTAAACCCTGAATCACTCACATGCTTTCTCTATGGAACAACATTGAACTATTTTACTAGTGTGGGTCATTAAATATAATTTTGGGGGATGTGAGGACGGCTATAACAAATCAATATTTTACGCCATTTTTGGGGAAGTCACGAGTTGTGGGGTCTAAGGATTTTAGAAAATTTAACTAAAATAAATTAAAATAGAAAAAAAACAAAAAAAACCCATTACAAATTGTGAACATATATTGTTTGGTGTGCTATTTTTAAAAATACAAATCACTGTGAACTATTGTGTGGTTAATATCATTATGCAAAAAATGGTTGTACATGAGGACTGATTTCACTCTGATCTTCAATGTGATTTTTTTAACTTGTACGGGTAAACTGACTTGTAGGGTGTCTATAACCAACCATATAAGGATATTTACATTAATAAAATTAAATTTTTTTGTCTAATCTGGAATCACCATCTAAACTATAATTAGATGAAACCAAATTTGATGCTAGTATTACAATTTTTTACACTTAGTTAATCGAATCACATGAAATAAATGTTAGATATTCTCTAGAGCAATATAAAAAATTTAAATCATTAGAAAAAATGATCATAGAATTATATAATTATTTAAAAGTACAAAAAAATAAATTAATTTAAAAAATAAAAAGTTTATAAAATATTTGAATATGGAGATGAAGAGGATAATGATTCTAAAATGGGGGAAACAATTATTCTGAAGAATATGAATCTAATGAACAAAAATTTCAAATAAAAATATAAATAAATCATGAAAACAACATTGAATATTATATATAGAACACAAAAGATGATGAGTTATATTATTTTGGAAATGAACAAAAAATGATTACAAATTAATGCCCATTTTTCATAATTGTTCCTACTTTTGAAAAAAATCACAATTTTAGAAGTTATGAAAATGAAATCTCTAGTGTTAAAGAGAAACATTAAAATGGGAACATTGATGTCAAAAACACCTCACCAAATTTTTATGAGTTTTTTAGTAATTAATCTATACTAGAAATGAGAAGTATTTTGGAAATAACATTAAAATGGATAACCAAGAATCCAAATTTTTTGAAACTCAAATGATAACCACTCTTCCCTATTTTGAAGTTATAACCCCATTATTGTCAAAAATGTTATTGGATGATGATGATGATGGAATAGTGTTTATGTAAAGGTTTTTTGAGGAACTGTCACTTCCATATTTTAACATTGATGCCATTTCGGAAACCTTTTGTAGAGATATTCTAAACACTTTCGAATTCCTACGGAAAACTATTTAAAATTTAATTTATTGAAGTTGAGTTGGAATTTTCTCCCCCTGGACTGAAATTTCAAGAATTATCAATATCCTTTGATTTTGAAAATTAACTCTTTAAATTTATAGATGAAGTGGATTTCAATAAAATGATAGATAATGAAAGAATTGATTTATCAAACTCAGTTGATGTTGAGTGTAATTTAGTTAATGATGAATTATTTGAAGAGATTTATAAAATTTTAAAACATGAATCTAATGGTGATAAAATAAATTTTCACTCATGGTTTTTCACATCAAATATCAACTATATCATGTGCTAAATCATTCCATGATACTGATTGTAGTTTAGAGGGAGAATTAAAATTGAGTTAAAGTGTTTCTGAAACTAATCACCACACTATTGATCACTTTTTTTAATTTGATAGTCAATACTCACCCACATGCATCCTTGATTTTTAATTAGTTAGTATTGAGGATAAGAGATATAATTTTGTGTATATTTACACACACTTTAAAGAACATAGTTATTTTCATTCCTTGATTAAAAATGTCAATTTTTTTACATTTGAATAGAATTTAGATGTGGGTAGCACTATCCCCATAACTATTAAATGGAATTTCATAGGGGTTATATGAAGTTATTAAAATTTTGTTTTTGTTTTTTTTCTATTCTAGTGCCATAAATTAGAATTTATTTTTTAAAAATAATTGGTCCAAACATATCTGGTGGTTTCTATTAATTAACCAGACCCACATAGACACTATGATTAGTTATATGCGTGTTCGGTTGGAGAAATTATATCAAGCACTGCATGAGGGGAAACTGATGATTTTTCAAAATTAAATAAACAAAAAAATATTCTTAAATTACATATAACTGATGAATATAAATTCATATCTTCATGGGAGTCAACCCATGGTTCATGTATTGTCATTACGTCCCTTTTTTTGTGTTTTGAATAAACTATTGGTTTTTGTTATTCTTGACATCACTATTTTAGCTATTATTGTATTCTAGTATCTTCTGGATAATAACCTTATTTTAATGTCAATTTTGGAGTTGAATTTACCTAAACATTTCTGGTGAAACATACATAGAAATATACATCAACATTTTAATTTTTTTCATATAATCTTTACTTTAGAAAAAATATGTTGTACATTTAATCTATGTTAATAAAATTATGCATGTACTAAAAATTCTACTCCATGACTTCAAAAGATTAGAATTTATCTTCCTTTTTGTTGTACTAGTTGTTTTTGATGTATGTCACTACGACAATTTATAAAATATGCATTTTTATTCTTGCTGAAAATAGAGTTTCGACAGTTTCATATTTTCAATTTTTTAATCTTTGTGTGCTAAGAGTATATACAGTTTAGATGTTTCTATTTTTTACTGAAAATTCATTAATATTTTTCTGATTTAGAATGAATCTTTCAGCTCAAATTGTAAATCTATTTGAATCAAATGTTCTGAAATGCTACACCCTTTTTACTGGGAATATACATGTTTCACAGGATACTGTTTGAATGTAATAAAAAATATTATTACTCACTTAAATGATAATTTATTTCTTTTGATAATAGACCTCCTTTTGAATATCCTATGTGGAAAATAACATTTTTTAACATTAATGTGACCCTTAACCATGTGATCTATCTACTGAATTGAAAATATTTTTTGAAATATAATGGTAAAATTGTTGACCTCTCCATATTTGTAATTCATCATTGAAGAAAAATATGGATTTTAAATATGGGTAGGGGTAAATTCTGAACTATGCTAAACTGTGCATTAATGCATGCAAATCAATTCCCACTTCCACTTTGAATTTTTTTTCCCTAGAATGGGTAAAAAAATTCAAAATTTAATTTCACAATTTCTTATGTTTATTGTATATCAATTGAGTCATTCATAATTACAATGCTTGACTGGTAGTTAAGATCTGATTTGAATCTGAAATTGGATAGGATTTATGACTTCTTGAGGGAACCTGCTAAGTGATTTAATGAAAATTTAATTAGGAACCTCTTTTGGGGGTGACATGGGTAAAATTTTAGTGGAGTTGATATCATAACATTATAAAATAGATGTTTGATCTTGTTCTTAGTAGACACACGATTTTAGTAATTATAAAAAGAAATATTTTTGTGGGACAATGTTAATGGTATTTGTATTAATCTTTTTGAACAGGATTAATTTGGTCCTTTCGGATCCCACATTGAATCTCTAAGACCCTTAATGTTGGGTGAATTTCAGTTGATTGTAATCCCTCTTTATACCTTGAATAAGTTAATTTTCTCAGTGCTTAACACATGATATATCACATGGGAAAAATATAATAATGTTTTTACATTTAATAATGAGTTCATTGAGTTAAGGGGAATGATGAATGCCAGATAAAGAATATGAGTTTCGTTTATACGAGAAGCATTTAGGTTTTTTCGATATGGTTATCCAAAAAAGTTATTTTTTATAACATTTATGATGAGTAAATGTACAATGTTACTTGAGTTATGTTTTTAATTCCACATTTATTTAATTTTATGCCATTATTTTATTTATAATTTATGATCAAATGGAAATAAATCATTATACATATTTATATATGAGACATTAAACCTTATTTGATAGATTATTCTTTGCTCTCTTGGACACCCCTTGAGTATTAGTCATATGTATGAAATTATTTGATCATATTATTTATAGAGCCTATGGAAACTTATTTTGTTCTCTCTTTAAAGTGTTTTACATGGTATATTTTGATCTGAGTAATAAAAATCAATTTTGTTTTTGAAAGATAATAAAACATGAAATTTTTTAGGATAAACAATGCATATTTATGAGAGAATTTGATGTGGATCTAATTTGACACAATTTTCCACATTTTTATTTGGTTTTCAATAATTTAATATATTATTTTTTAACTTTTTACTAAATATATGTAATTTATTATTTTTATAATTACAATTATTAGTTTAACAATTTATTATTTTAGTTATGTAATTTTATTCTTTAAAATAATTAATTTAGACATTCTAATCATTAATGTATAATATTTTACTTGATATTTTAGTAATATTTATCTGGTTAACTATTTAATAATTTGATATGTTTATTATTAAATAAATTAATCATAAAATTTTAATTTAAATTATTATGTTAAATTACTTTTTTATCCATTAATATAAGTTATTAATTTAATTTTCAATTAAATATAATAATTTACTAGTTATTTTAGTAATCTTGATCTCCATGTCACTTCATACATCACAAACCCACACTCTAACCGTAGTTGGTAACTAGATATGGGGAAACTGTACAAGCCACAACTACCCAGTTTCCATGGAGTTGATAGAGCGCTCTTCATCGATCGTGATCTGAGATTCTTCCATACCTAGACACTATTCTCAAACACTTATCATCCCTTGATTACTTCTTACAAACCCTATTTAAAATATCGATGAATAACATAGATCTTATCGTGTGGATTCCCAAGGTAGTGTCGTCGCTGCGGTTTCAAAAACCTACTAGTGCGGGAAAGGCATGTCTTACTCCCGTGGACCACAATCTTTGCAATAGCTGATTAGTAGACAAACCAGACCCGAGCCTGTTGCAGTTGAGGGGATACCATGACGTTTCTTGTTGGAAGAGAACTCGGTGCATGAGTTGGGCCCAGTCCCCATCACACCACATGATGCCACATGAGGAATTTCTAAGGAGGAGAATCCTACTATAATCTGCTCACGCTGCCATCTGCTAGGTGTCCAAATGCCGTTGTACTTGGGGAACCATATCGAGAACCCCAAACCCCCTTTGACATGTTGAAGAGGATGATAGGGGTTGATGAAAAATAATAAATATATTTATATATAATAAAAATATTATAATTATAATAATTATAATAAAAAAATTAAAATGTTACTAAATAAAATTAATAATAAATTAATGCATGAAATTAGTAAATTTAATTGAAATAAAAATAGGAATAAATTATTTAATATAAGAAAATTATTAAACTAAAATAATAAATAATAACTTATAAATAAAACTAAATTGAAGAAATTTTAATAAATTCATTAACTCTTTTTAACCTTGAAAATTAAAATTAATAAATAATAATATAATTATTAAATTAAATTTAATATAATAATGAATTAACTACTTATAATATTAACTAAATTAAATAATCAAATAAATAAATAATATATTTTAATATTAATAATTTAATTGATTATAGACACAATAAGTTCATTAATGAAAATTTATAATATTATTAATATAAAACACTTATTTTAACATAATATAATAATAAACTTTTAATCTTCCATTAATTATATTAAATATATTCTTTTTAGTATAATATCATTATTAAAATCTAAATTAATAATAGATAACTTTTAAAAATATAGATTTTTTTTCTAATTCATTAATTATATTTTTTCACAATATTTTACCTTTTATTTATTTTTTTTATACATTATAAATATTCAATCAATGCAATGAAGTTTTCGAGATACAATCGAACTATCTGAACTAAGTGAGTTATGTGGGATTCGATAAAGTAATTTATGAAAAGCTGAAAAGACCCACGTGTGTTGTGTTGAAGAGAATAGCCTCATGGAGTTGGTAATGTTGGTTGGTGATAGGAAATAGATGAATGATTAGAGAAAATAGAGTAGAAAGAAAAATTTTAAGGAGGACGCTCATTCAAATTGGACGAGCATACCATTCAAGAGTGGATACTCCTAGGGAGACACAAAAAGCAGTACTGGTTACAATGAGTTGTATGAACAAAGCAGCAATTCATAATCATCATTAGTAAAGGAAGGATTCATATTCCTCTTTTTATATATATTATTATATTTTAAATACATTTTATAATTGAAATTATATTAGGTTAATTTCATTTTTGAGTGATTTAAATTTCGACTAGTTCTAATTTTGTTCTACTTCATTCAAATTTCATTCAACAAAAATCAGATTTTTTCAGTGAGATTCATTATGTTTCTCAAAACATTAGATAAATCATCACCTTATTGAACATAATTTCAATTGTATTATCTTTTTGAAATATTTATCATGGAAACAACTCATCAAAGATTAATTATAAAAACTTTAAAAAATTCAGTGAGATTGTGTTTTTTTGACATCGTTTTAATAAATTTTCTAATTGAAATTTCTCGAAGTGGAAAACATCATAAATTTAAAATTAGTGTGTTAATTGTTTTGATGAATAAGACATAACCATCCAAGTTGAGGTGTCAATTCAATAAAATGAATAATCATTCATTTAACTAGAATATTTTAAACATCTCGAGCACATTTTGCGATCAATACTTAGCACTCTGGTTCAACTACATTTTCACTATTTCATTCATTTTTCTTTTTTGTGTTTCTTATTTATATTAGAAGAAAGGAAATTTGTAGAAGTTTTTCTATTAATTCATTATAGTAAATATATAAATAAAATGAAAAGGTAAACAAATAAAAACTAAGTACCCCGACACTAATAACAATGGGTTTCGTTGTTTTGAAACCTGAAACACTCACCTTATTTCCATATGGATCTACCCTACACCATTATAATTATGTAGGATAATAAATGTAATTTTGGGGTCTTTGAAGACCTCTAAACCACATAAACCTAACATATGTATGATGATATATTATAAAAACATTCATCAACCCATCATAGAAACCCCCATAGAAAAGAAACATATTTTACAAAAATTTATTCATCACATAATAAAAATTCATACAGAAAAAAATAATGTTGATATCAATATAACATATCTCTAGTAGAGAAAAAAACATTAAATAATTTAGTAATTAATAAAAATTATCATTAAAAGTGTTTTTTAGATTTCTTATGTAGTATGGGGAAATATATTTATTTCTTTTGTATATTTAAAAAATTTAAATTAATGATGAAAATAATTTTACATAAAAATGTTTCTTTAATATTTTAAAGTAAAAATAAATGTAATGAACATTCATTATAGTTAGAAAATATGCAAAAGTGGTAAATGTAACAATTATAATTATTTATAAAATTTTGGTAATAAAGCCAAAATATTCATATTTGGATTTTAAAAATAAAATTACTTTAAAAAAGTAAAAAACTATTTAAAAATATGTGGAAAATAATTATAAATATTCATGATAATATAAAATAAATTATTTTAAAACATTTATTTAACATGTACATGGATGAAAATGTTTTTTTAATCGAGGATAATTAAGGTGTACTTTTCTTATAAACATTTTTTAAATTGAATTTAGTACCGAATAATGTAAAATGGTAATAATACCTAAAATTAACAAATTAACTGGAGAAAAATAAAATAAAGGGTGCTAAAAATATAAAGATAACATAATACCACTATTATAGATTTCACAATAAATGTTCTTGAATAAAATGATGTTGCAACATAAACCTATAAGTCATCTATTATCTTGAATCATACAAATTCAAATATATTATATAATAAATATTGATTTCATATAAATATATTCCAAAATAATGTGGTATATTATTATATATAATTACATTTTAATTTCAAATTATGCTTTTACTAATAAATCATCATTAAAATGATCATTCGGATAAAAAATAACATACTTTTTATGAATGATTTAGCTTATTTGTTCAATACATTGTCCCTTGCTCATTGTTTCAAAATGAAAGAAATAATAATAATTTTATATGTATCATATTAAAAAATTAAATAATTTTTTGTTTTAACTCAATTAAATTGTTGAGGAAAATTTAATTTCATCACTTTGTGGTGATTGTATTATATATATATATGAACATGTGAGGTTTATACTTCTCTATTAGAGAATAAATATATTAAGAAATAATAAATAAAAATTAAATATATTTAGTATTATCCTAAATATCATATATTTGTTATTTAAATATATCTTTATTACTATACATGTTATGGTAAAATGAAAAATATGTCACATCATTATGTGGAGGTGGTAGTCAACTTTTATAAATGAATAACACTATCAATTACAAAAGGGATGGGAAGGGGATAGAAAATTTGTATTAAATTGAAATATAACAATATAATTATATTAAAGATATCTATTCAATCATGATTATATAGTTATATAATATTTTGATGTGGATAATTTGTAAATATAAATGAATATATCATTAATAACATATATATATATATATTGTTTGAGTGTCTTCATTAAAGAATCGTGATAAGGTTTAATGGATTTTTCATTAGGGAATGATACCACATCATGGTTATGTATTTTTGGATATTATTCTGAAAAATCATTATTATCTAAAATGACTCAAGTTGTGCAGATAAAATAATGGACGAAGATCCTTTTTATATGTTTAGGGAGTTTCAATCATTTAAATATTAATAATATAGAGATATAATAAAGTCACATTCATGGAAATTTTGTTAAAATTAGATCATGATTGAATATAGGATTATATAGGATCAAAATAAGATTATAAATTAGGATTTATTATTGTTTCTAAATCATTTTATCGTATATCTCTTTATGAATTCAAATTAGTAAATATCTGAAACTTTCAAATAATGTTGAATATATATCTTAGTTACTATGAATATTGATCATAAAATAAAGTTTTCTAAAAAAAATTAAAATTACATTTGATAAAATGAAAATCATTTTAAAAAATTCAGTCCCAACAATTTTTTAAAATTAATTTCATGTATCTGTGATGTACTAAAAAGAAAATACTTATAAGAAAATGAATTCTCAATCAAATAATAAAATTTTATCATTACGTATTTACAAAAAAAACAAAATTTTTAATATAAATTTTAAAAATATTTTTTCTTATAATTTCATTGAATTTTTTTTAGGGATGAATAAATTTGTTATGATAAAAAATAATTTGAAATATAAAAATTGATTTCCCAAAAAATATATTTTGAATATAAACTGATTTTATTTTCAATTGCAACCAATTGATATATAATTAATTATTTTTTAAAATTTTTAAAAAATTAATGTACATATTTTACTTGTCATTCTTTATAACAACTAACAAAATAGTTATGTGACAACTGAAACATTTAATAAAAAACATTCAATAGTATATCACAGATTTTTTAAAATGAAATTTGGTATGTAAATAATTTAATCAATGATACAAATATTTGACAAAGATAAATATATCCTAAAATATAATGGTGTTATAAGTGACCCCACACAATTATTTTTTATAATATATATTAAATTTTATTAGTGGTTCCCCCAATTTGGATAGAGGATGCAATTATTTATAACAATGATATTAAAAATACTATTTTCAATCCATAAATTATGAATATAAATCCCTAGTATAATGAATGAATTTTTGTTCATTAAAAGGATATATGTTTAGAAATATTATTTTACATTAATGTCTCTAATAATTCAATTCTCTTCCTGGTAGTCCCCATTCATCAATGCATGCCTCAAATTATTAATTTCATAAATATTGTTGACAATTTTTACTCTATGTTATTTGGATAGAAAGTAATGATGATAATTAAAACTTTCGTACTAATTTTGAACTTGAATTTTGGTTTTTATATTGCTCATCTTCTTAAGGAAATATCTATTACTCCAAATGATACAATCATTGTCTTGAAAATGTACATGGAGAATTTCTTTTGTGTATTTCCATCATTATTTAACAAGTACTACTAATCCTCATTGAGTAATATTTCATGACATAAATCTATGGTTATTTATGAATCTTAGATCTATACGACACAAAATGATCCCATTCAAAGAAAACATTTTAGGATTTAAATTATAGAGAATATAATATCCCTTCATTTATTATAGATATAAAAGATAAGTTAATTCATTATTTAAACCAATTGATTCTTCTATTAAAATTTATTTATTTAATTGAAAATTATTCTTCTAATTTAATCTTAAGAAACAATAACAGTTTTGTTAGTGTACGATATGATTCATTATAGAAATTTACATTCATGTTTTATTTTAGATTATGCACCATTATTTGATCATTATAAAATTTCTACATGGATAACCTGAAATCAAAGACAAATAGTAAAATTAATTTCTTTATAAAGAATCTCAACATGGACTGCGTTCATTTAATGAAAATATGTGGTGGATTAACACATAATTGTAATCTTAGTGACCTATTTTCAAGAATAATGATGTATTTATGAATTATTTTCATATTGATTGTTTACAGATCAATGATCAAATTTTGTCCATAATTTAGTTATTTGATGTCTTCACGTTGAACACCACCACTAATTGAAAATTTTAATTTATTATTGTCTAGTAGAAACAAAATTTCCGTACATAGAGATATTTACATTATTTTATCCTAAATAATTTATTTATATATTTTAATTTTTTTAAACAACATTGTTAATAATTAATTCTACCATCAGTGTTTATCATACCGCATATCATATAGTATGTTCATGGATTGAGAAAGGGTATCTTACTCTCCACTATAAAAAAAGTCACCCTCTTATCATTTACTATGGGAATATAGGTGAAATATTCATCCTTCTTGAATTTCATGGAATTTATATTTCCTTGGGTATACCCATGATATTAATCAACTCAATTTTGCTTCATCATTTAATACTATCACATTGGTAGGAATAGAGAAACCATGGAACTCTAGGGGTGATTTTGTCACTATATGTGACATTCATATATCATCTAACTCAATATTTGTGGTTATTATTAAAGGCATAAAAATTATCATAGATCAGAATATTGGTTAAAGAGTCAAATTGATTATTGACAAAATATATTATTAATCATTGTTTGAGAGGATCAACTATAAAAACTCATCATCATCTCTCATCAAAACAGAGTGTATCATGCTTCATCAGCAATAAATCATTTTTTTACAAAGCTACTGAGGGATTAATCTATTGGAGAAAAAAATTCTTGAATGGGAAATAAAACCACTTTTTTCATATTACTTTTATTTATTTGACATGTTATCTTACATTAATGATAAAATAAACATTGATAAAAATAGATTATATTATTTTTAAAATATAATATATCACATCCTGTATAAAAAATTTAATTTCGTTGATTTATTGTATATTTCAAAACAATTTGATATATTTTCTAAAAAAATCTATAAAAATAAATCACTTTAGTGGTTACTAATTAAATATAAATATAATTTTATTTTATTTCATTATCTACTGCAATATCTTCTTATATTGTAACATTTTTATACATATATAATATTTTGATGTTGACTAAACACTAATGTAAAATCATATATAATATGAATCATATTTTTTTTGATAATTTTTTTAGAGTATTATTTTTTAAATCAGGGTATCATTAAAAATAAATTTTTATGTCATATTTCCTTATAGGTGTATTATTAAAATACTCATTATCATATTGGAAACCAAAATAAATTATTTATATGTATTCCATTGTTAAAAAATTATACATTCATAAATTTTTTTAATTATATTGTTGTTAAAATGGATTTTAAATTAATTAGAATTATAATGTATAATGAAAATATTATAAATAAAAATATTATAAAATATAAATATCATATAATTGTTTTGTCAAATAAAATGATAACTGATATATTTTACGAATATATAGGATAGATTTATTTAAATATTAAAACATATAGAAAGAGATTAGTTAATTAATAAATCTCAAATAGTATCTCATTATTATAGATTTATTTATTTAAAATAACAAGTCTAGTGGGTTTACAAGTTCATTTAACATTTATAAAATATATTCATGATGTTATTTAATTTTACTATGTTGAAACAATATAATGGAATGAAATTTTAGGAATTTATTATTTTGAACATAGTGGAAATCACGAATGAATAAAATTTATATCTTGAAAATGAAAGAATAAGGTTTCACTAATCATTTAATTTTTTGAAAAATGTTCTGTTATTTTTGATATTTTTACTAGAAATTACTTTTTTTATTACTAGTAATATTGTGTGTAAATAAAAACAAAAAATTAGTCATTTATTGATTTAGATTAATTTAAAAAGTATTTCAATATAGTTTTTGTAATAATCCCAAACCATACATCAAAGAAAGGATAATGAAGGACAAGTATTATAATATTAAAATTAAGCAATTCTAACTCATCAAGAAGTACATAAACATGGAATCACACACTAGATGTCTCAAAACCCATGAATCGTTGTGGGAATGTTCATCCGCACCACTACTGCCCCACAAGGGATGTAGATCAAGACTAAAACCATATGAATATTCCAAAAAACCCAAAATTAACCCCCAGGTTAGAAAACCAATGTGTATCACATTAGGAACATTATGAATATGGTATGAAATCCCCTAAAAATGGAAGGATCAAACGAGGAAACAAACTTTTTTGAATTTTTTTGTGTTTCTCCACCAAATATGCCTTCAAAATAGAGTTCCAAGGATGGTTTAAGGTGATTGGGAGGATAACAAGGGTTTTATGGTTTAATGGGAGAAGAATAAGGAAAGTTTGTATAAATCTAGGGAGGGAAAAAAGGGAATTTAATGTAACATCCCGGTTCTAAGAGATGCCCAGGGATGCCCCATACACAGTTGGTAACATGGCCTTATGATCATTTCCCCAAATGATAGAGGATACCAACTAGTAGAGAGATCCTTGGGTGTGATAGTGGGGAAACTATTCCCCCACTGAAAGTGTAATAGAATGGAAGTAAAACAGATATAAAATAGCGGAATCAGTAAATATACCAACAACAGTAAACTTCAGAAGACTGATAAAGAAACAACTAGAGCACAAATATATTATGATACATTATAAATATGTCTAGTAAAGTAGTAAAAAATGTCACAATTCATAACATTATATACTAAACCAAAGTAAAATAAAAACATTAAATAGCTCCACTACATCACTAGCCAAAGCTTTGTCTCATGTACAAGAACTCCAAGAAGTATTGTACAAGAATAATAACGTTGCTTTCATGTATCTATACATACAACAATATAATCTGTTCGGGCCCAATAGCATGACCTAAACAGGGTGTGATTCTAATCCTGGTAGGCAACCACCAAAAGATTTATGCCAAACAGTCAGTGATTATATATGACAGGAAATAAAAAAAAGTAGTAAATAAGGAAGTACTCAAAAGTAAACATTACTACAGTTACAAGGAATTCAAAAATACCACACATCGAGTAAGCAGATAATCAAATAAGGTTACCCTCTTTGATGTACACATAGCATATCTCATCTGGTTCAGTTATAAGGATATAATAATGATTTTCTGAGAAATCACCCATAATCAATTCCCCTTATAGTCAAAAGTTATTTAAGACTCTTTGAGGAAGCTAACATGGTCAATTACCCTTATAGTAAAAAGTGGTTAAAGTATATTTGAGGAAGATCACATAATCAATTGAACATATAGCCAAAATTGGTTAAAGAATATCTGAGGAAGCTCACACGATCAATTCCCCTTATATTCTACTAATCCAGGTTCTCATGGCCCAGTATAAGTCAAAAAAGAAAATCAATGCAATACAGCTATAGTAAACCTCATGAAATCCATGGATAAACATTATACAATTTATCAAGAACATCATATAAAATAATAATTGAATAATACAATACTATGCATGGGAAAACATCAAGGAATCCATATGGGATAAACAGGACAAAACGGTCGTAAATAGAACATTCTTGGAAAACCCATCCAAAGCATAGAAATCTACCTTATTCGCATCCAATTACCGTATACTCATGCATACTAGAATTACAAGAAATTAACTGGTTTTAAATTTTTAACACGCAATACCTCATTTAAGGGTATTGGACAAATTTGTACATATTACTCAAATTCATTCAATAGAATGGTACAACAAACCTACCTCGATATTGGGAGATCTCTATACATGAACCTCAATCCTTGAATCTCCCAGGAACATAATATATCGACAAAAACGTCTAAAAAGATCATATGAGGAGAACTTGATAACATGAGGAATACAGAAACGAAGCTCTAGGAGAAAGAAGATCTTTTCGACACAATCCCAGCACAATCAATGTCGATCGTTTTAGAGAATGGAGAATGACTCAGGGGATCGAAGAAGATTCTTCAGCGTATAGATACTATCAGACAAACCAGACATAGAAGATGGTGTTTCTGTCCAGTAGGCATGTCCTCAGTACGTTTAATGGATGAAAAGAAAATACCCACCATATACTTGTTGTTTCCGTACTCCGCTATAGGCGGTCTCCAGACCTCCACACACGGCCATGTGTGTGGCCGTTAAACGACCAACACATAGAAACCCGCGGTAACCGAGTACATGATATGTACTCATAATGTACATGGGGTGTACTTCAAAAATTTCCTGAAAATCCTCTTTTCAATAAAAAGGCCAGAAAAGAATTACATACCAATAAATATGATCCGCGTTCTTACAAACTTCACCGCATAAAGGAATTCGTCCTCAAATTTCACTAGTAAGGCAGTGTATAAGAGGAACTCTCTAACAGCTCTGGAAACTGTGATTGAACATCGGTCTCCCTCTCCTAGGTCTCGTTCTATACCCGCATGTGTTGTAATATCTCTCATACCAAAGGAACAGAATGGCCACTGTTAACCATCATACTTCGATTGAAAATCCAATAGGAAACCAACCTAAATCTCTCCAACATCTCAAACGACCCGACGTACCTTAGTGATAGCTTACGTAGTCTCATAATCCTTCTATGTCCCTACCTCGATGTGACATATATGAATACCTAATCCCTGGCCTCATACTCTAGAGGCCTTCTCCGCTGATCAGCATAAGACTTCTGTCGAGACTGTGCTGTAGCTATCCTCTTCCAAATCAACTCTATCTGTCCTGTGGTCTTCTAGACAAATGAGGTCCCAACATAGCTGCCTCTCCTACCTCCAGCAAACATAAGGGTGATCAACATGTCCTACAAAAAAATCATCATAAGGTGTCATATTAATATTTTCTTGAATACTATTGTTTTATAAAAACTCCTCAAAAGTAATGTTCTTCTCCCAAGAACCACCGAAATCTAGGATGCATGAAAAAATCATATTCTCAACCACCTGAATTGTATGCTAAGATTGACCATTTGTCTGGGGATGGTATGCTATACTCAGAAGTACCCATGTACCAAAAGACTTCTACAATCCTTTCCAGACCCTAGAAGTAAAACGATCATCCATGTATGAAACAATGGAGTGTGTAACCCCATATAGATGTACTATCTTGTGGATGTACAACCTTCCCAGCAAATCAACAGTGAATGTCTCCTAGATTGGAAAGATGTGAGAAACCATCATGATTCTGTCAATGGCAACCCAAGTAACATCATTTCTCAAGGTGACCTCGGAAAACCTATCATGAAATCCATCACGACATCATTCCATTTCTAATTGATAATGGGTAACTACTAGAAAATCCCTTCTGGTAGCTGATGCCCTGCCATCACCTGCTTAAAGGTGCAACATCACATGAAAAATACTAGCAACATAGCTCTTCATACATGGCCTCCAATAATGACGGTGTAGATCATGATACATCTTGGTGACACTAGGATGTACTGCCCCAACTGGGGAGCGAAATTCCGGTAACGTCTCCTCGTGTAAGACTACTAACACCAATAAATTCCCATTAAAATGCTTGATATCATCCTCACCTTTGGTCAATCCATGAATTGGTCTTATCCTGACATAATTTTTTGTTGGAATAGGCATTCAAAATCTGATAGCTACCTCATTCTCACACGATCAAGAAGATTAGAGGTAACAACTACAGAAGAATGAATAGTTTTCCCCTGTATTTCGTGCACCTCCGAATGTTTCTCATAGAACAGAGCCATAAGATTCCACTAACTAGTGGCCTCCTAAAATTCTTGTATCTGAGTCCTCATTATCAACAAATCTTCTACTATGTTGTCTTTCCCTGGCATGTAGGAAATATCAATGTTAAAAGACTAAAGGTACTCAACCCACCATCGCAGTCAAAAATTCTGGTCATGATGAGTGAAGATATTCATGAGACTTTTTTGGTCTCTGAAAAACCCCAAATTATCTCTCGGAAGATAATTTCTCTAACATCATAAGGAATGAACAACTACAGCTAACTGAATATCCTACACTGGGTAATTTCTCTCATGTGGTCTAAACCACCGAGACCTGTACGCGACAAATTTTTCTCCATGCACAAGAACAACACTAATACCTATACCAGAATCATCATATTACATCGTCTAGATATTTTCAAGATCAACCAATAATAGTATCGGCACTGAATTCAACCTCCCTTTTAGATCCTAAAAGGCTGACTCACAAGAAGCTAACCACAAGAACATCACAACCATCTTATTCAGACACGTCAATGGTGCTACTAGGCATGAAAAGTCTTATATTAAACATCTATACTTTTAAAACAACCCTAGAAAACTCCGCACATCAATGAAGTTCTTCAGTTGATCCTCAGAAACTACTGGTCTCACATTCTGTTGGTCTATTGATACTCCCGTCTCTGAGATAACATGATATAAAAAGTGAATCTGGTCCATCCAAAATTTTCATTTTTAGAGTTTAGCATATAACTATTTCTCTCTCAGTGTACTCAAAATGATCACAAGATGTGTATCATGGTCATGTAGAGTGTGAGAGAACACCAAGATATCGTCTACAAAGAGTACCACTCAAAATCCATGTATGGATGGAACACTCTTTTCATCAGTGCCAGGAAGACTGCAGGCGTGTTCGTGAGACCGAAAGACATAACCACATACTTTTATAGACCATACCTGCTCTAGAAAGCTGTAAGGGGTATATCAGATGATAAAACGTGCAACTAATGTTAACTGGACCACGAGTCAATATTCAATAACACACAAGATCTGAGATGATGATCAAAGAGATCCTAAATCCTTGGAAGGAGATATCGGTTCTGACTCGTCAAATGGTTCAGCTCCTATTAATCAACACAAAGACTGAGAGTACATTTAGGCTTCTTCGAAAACAGGATATGCGAACCCCATGGTGAAGTACATTTTTAGATGAATCCCTTTTCCTACAACTCCTCTAACTGCGTCTAGAGCTCCTGGAACTCTAGGGTAGCCATCCTATAAGATGGAATGGACACCGGGGCCGCTCCTGATAAAAGAATGATAAAAAATTGTACCTCTCACTCTGGAGGAAAACCTATAAATTCCTCTAGGATGACATCCCTAAAACGAACCAACACTGGAAGGAATTATAACTGTGAAGTCCCCTGGTCATATTGATATAGACTAGGAATATAGGTTGTATGTCATGCCAACCCATGATGCTCGGGTCCCGCTCTACTCACCTGGACATCCCATTCACCCTTAGGATGAAACGATCCTCCCTCTGGTGACGTGAAACTCATCGTACATCGATAGCTATCATCAACAGCCTTTAATAGAACTAACTAATCCATTTATAGGATGACATCATATCTTATCGTATCTAGGACATATTAGTCCCATAAGAAGTGATACTCACCTACCACAAGAGGGCAGTCATTGCACTAACGTACACTAGTCATTCTTGTCCTCAATAGTGTGTCCACCGTCAAGGCATTAGCTGAAGTAATGATAAAGAGACCTAGGATATCCACAAAAGAAACAGATATAAAGCATTTAATTGCCCCTTTATCGAAAGAGATGATGATAAACTAAGGAAACTAGGATCACAGCTAAAACTGTAGAGGGTACGGGATCCTACTCCTATTGGGTCTGGATCACTACAAAAGACTGACCAGCACAGTAGCCCTGTAACCCTGCCTGACCACTCTGAGCTAATCCACCCTTTTTTTACGGAATGTCTGGTGACTGAATACCACATCTGCAGGCCCCAACTCGGTCCGAGTGGACGGAAGTA
Source organism: Viscum album (assembly GCA_963277665.1). Lineage (NCBI taxonomy): Eukaryota > Viridiplantae > Streptophyta > Magnoliopsida > Santalales > Viscaceae > Viscum > Viscum album. The sequence continues at coordinate 1,299,864,233 of OY728146.1, forward strand.
CTCGATTTCCTTGACTGAGGAGTAACTGGTGGCGCTTCCCCTAAACACAGAGTCATAAAAGAACCCCTGTTACTGGCTACATGTGAGACGATCTAAAAGAAGTACTAAAGATGTCTGATATTACCTCTAGATCAGAACACCACTAGGTCTATCATTAAATGTGGACTTATATGCCCACTCTTCCCACATTGGAAGCACACCACTTGGATACCAGAAGATGCATCCCGCCTAATCTGATCTCCTCATTCAGTATTCATGTGGAACTTCCTGCTATTGGTAGGAGAACCACTAATCTGGGATGATGATCCTCCCTGGCCCACATCTCCAGAATCCCTTATATTATGCTCTTTGATATGGGACTAGTTGACTATAGAGGATATCAAAATAAACGTTATAATGTTCACCTAGCAACAGATTTCCTTCTAGAGACCATCCTCAAACTTCCGTGAATGGATCAACTCATATTCCCCTATAAAGGGTGTAAAGTGCTGCTTATCAGTGAAGTCAGAAGAATACACCATAATAGAATGAGTACCCTACTCCAAACTCATGAATTCTCAGGCTCGATTGGCCCTCAAGGTCTCTAGATAGAAGTAATCATATAAGGTGCACTGAGACTCATCCCATGTCAGATTATGTTGGCATCATACCTGTGAGATCACATCCCACCACCATCTTGCTATGTCTTGAAGAATTTACATATCAATAATGAACCTCCTCTCTGGAGGAGACTCCAGATGATCGAATATCATCAACACAGATTCTATCTTTTACTCTGTATCCTAGGGTCCTCTTTCCCCTAAAAAATTGGGAGGATGCTATTACTGAAAGACCCACGTCAATTATGCCAATGACGGGGTAGAAGGTGGTGCTCCCTATAAGGTCTGCATCATCCTCAGAAATCTCACCCTGAACTGTGCATCGACACCTATGTCAGGTATAACTTCTGGTGCCGATAATTGAACAACTGGAGGATCTGATGGAATTCCTTGATCAACCATGTACTGTTTCTAATCATTTCCATGTAATTGGACGACAACTAGAGGACGTCTCAATGTCATTCCTCTACAAGGTCAATCTCACACCATAGATCATGATTATCTAGGACTGAATTCTAGAAGCATAAGAAGGGAACATAAGAGTGAATGGTTTCATTTTATACCAAACAATGATATGTGGCGTGTATATCAAAAACACAACATGTACTTTAATCCCATTCCCCTTATCGAGTACTATTACATGGAAAATCCACATGGTTCTCCATAGAGAGAAAATACATGGTGTGTTTTTGACAGACACAACATGTACTAGGCGGACATCACAAACTCATGTTAATAACTAAACGGCTAGTTACAGTGCTGACTATACATGGCGTGTTTCAAACAGACATGGTGTGAACTTGGAGGAGGTCACCGACATGTGTTGTTAGTTACATAACTGTATTTCAGGATAACATTACATGGTATGTTCAAAACTAAGACCGCGTTTATAGATTATGTTTTTATCTATCCATGTTGTTAGTCACATGGGTAGTCAAACATTCCACAAAACATGGTGTGTATAATAGATACATGGCGCGTTCCCAAAAGAATTTACCTATCACGTGTCTCTGCCCACAAAACCTATGACACAAAGAGAGAATACATGGAATGTACATATGGTACACGATGTGTACTTAAAAAATAGTTTCTTCCTGATAATATGAACACAGGGTATGTAGTCCAAAGAACACAGTGTGTATTTGGGTTTATTCTGGATATTTAGCCTTTGAAACTACTCTAGAACCCATAAAAACATCAAAACAGTAACATTGGTGAAAAATTCCAATTCATGAGGTCCCATACTCCCCAAAAATCAAATCATGGAATCTTATACATGTTATAAACAAGTATAACAGTGCACTGATCTGCCAAATTTCGCACCAAGAGGGCTCATAACACCACAGGAACCAACGGTCGGTGTTCATTCAAAAAAACCATATACAAATTAATGCTCTATCAAATAACATGTATAATATCAAGGAATATATCACAAAATCATTCATACCTAGCACAACACATATCATGACAACACGCAATAACTAATGCACACTAAATGGAATGGGAATAATGCATGGAATGTGATTTCTAACAAGTGACTATATGATGAATGAGATGGAATACCCTCATCTCATTGGTTTTCAATAGAAATAGAACCTCAATATTATAAACAATAATATAAAAATACATTTGAGTCATCCAACATTGAAATCAAATCAACCATAAAATTTCAAAACCATAAAAATTGAAATAAACGAGGTATATTGGATTTTCCCTATACACAGGTCAGCTAATCCTGTGAACAACATTTTTCCAAGTACCTATTCCATCCTATACCTGATTGTAGGATCCAAATAATAAGTCATGAAGAAAATAATTCATCTTATACCACATTGTAACGTCCCAGTTCTGGGAGCCTCCTAGAGACACCACATACCCGGTTTGTCACATTGCCTCAAGCGCATTTCCCCAAATGTCAGATCCTGCCGACTAGATATGAGGGCCTTGGGTGTGATATTGCGGAAACTATTCCCTTATTGGAAGAGTAACACTGTAGAAGAAAAATAGATATACAATAGAAGATGCAGTAAACATACCAACAATAGTAAACATCGGAAGATTGATGAAGAATCCACTAGAGAACACATATATAAATGATGCCTGATACAAATGTTAGGTAAAGAATCCAAACACTTCACAGTGTGGAAAATATAGTACTAAACCAAAGGACAATAAAAACAGTACAAAACTCCCCAATACCACAATCCAATGCTTGGTCAAAACCTCCCCAGCTCCAAGCAGTCAAGTACCAGAAGTAGAAGGGCACTTTCCCTTATCTATACCTGTAACAATGTAATCTGTTTGGGCCCAATAGCATGACCCAAACATGGTGTGAGACTAATCATAGTAGGAAACCGTGAATAGATCTATTCCCAACAGTCAATGAATATATATGGAAGGAAATAGTCAAAAGAAGTAGTAAACAAGGAAGTAATCAACAGTAAACATTCCAACAGTTACAAGGCATTCCAAATTTCCACATATCATGTAAGCTACAAATCAAATATATTAACCCTATGGGAAGTAAAAAAATCATATACCCTCTAGATCAGCTATAAGGATATAATAAAGACTCTCTGAGGAATCAACCACAGTCAATTCCCCATATAGTCAAAGGTTATTTAAGACTCTCTGAGGAACCTTGCACAATCAATTCCCCTTATAGTTAATAGTTGTTAAAGACTCTTTTAGGATGATCACATGGTCCATTATCTTTACACTCAAAATTTTATAATGATTCTCTAAGGAATATTATATGGTCAATTCCTCTTATAGTCATCTACACCAGGTTCCTACAGCCTTGTGTAAGTCAAAAGATCATAGAAATGCAACACAACCAATGAAAACCTCATGAACTACATGGATAAATAGTCTACCAAATTTCAAGCAAGTCAGATAAAATAATCATTCCATCCTATTGTACTACGCATGGGAAAATATCAAGTAATCTATACATGCTAAATAGGACCAAATGGTCATAAATAGAACATGCTTGGAAAACACATCCAAAGCATAGAAATCATCCCTATTCACTTCCGATAAACATACAATCATGCATAAAAACATACCTAGCAATTAACATGGTTTAAACAGTAAACATGAAATACCCCGTTCAAGGGTATTGGACAAAATTCCACATATTACTCAAATAATTTCAACGGAGAGGCACAAACCACCTACCACGATGTTGGGTGATCAATATATGTGAACCAGAAGCCTTAAATCGCCCATGAACACCATGGATCTAAAAAAATGTTTAAAATTATCAACCGAGGAGAACATGTGAAAGAATTGAAATCAATAAACGATGCTCTAGAAGAAGGAAGAGCATACTGAGTTGATCAGAACACAATCATCATAGGTTGATTCAAAGAATAGATGGCGACTCAGGTGGTCAAAGAATATTCACCATTGTACTAATGATCTGGGATGAACCAGAACTCGAAGAAGGTGTTTTGGGGGATTAGACGTGACCCCCGTATGTTTAATGAAAAAAATACTCAATGTTTACTTGAAGTAACCCTACTCCACTTTATGCAGTCTCCAAGACACTACACATGGTTGTGTGTTTGGCCATTATAAGGCCAGCACATGGCTACCCATGGTAGCCGAGTACACGACGTATACTCATAAGGTACATGGCATGTACTTTAAAAATATACAGAAATTTATCTTGTCCTAAAAAACGACAAGAAATAAATACCTTAAAAAGTTGATCCGGGTTCTTACATTGGACATCATTTTATGGAGATGGACATGGCTATATGGTTTTTTTGACTTGTTTAGCAAACCATCCACTCATACCATGCATCACCTTTGGCCACTCAAAAAGTCTCCAAAATTCATCAAATTCCAGGGGGATATAGTAATCATAGGGGGGATTTTCGGCATAGAATATAAGAGAATAATGTACCTTCAACGAAGGACATGGGAGTGACAATTCTCCCAACATTGAAAAAATGCTATCTTTAAAAGCCTGCCTGAAGCTTGATTAGAAAACAGGAATGAGTACTCTTCCTCAACCCTTGAATTCTACTCCCATGTCTCATGTGTATCATTCCCATGCTTCCACATTAAACAGACATGTGGAACAGACTTTCCTCAATGGACCTTTTCCTAGAAGTCCACTATTCCCACAGGCCACCAAAAAATAGATAAATCGTGCTCCATATCCAGCTCCTCCCAATTCTGTAAATGGTATGGATACTGGTTGTACTTATTCAATTGGGAGACAATAAAGATGTCATGTATGGATGTAAAATGATATGGAAATTACAACATATATTCCCCCTTTCTATTACGCATGTTGCTCTCAAATGATCTGGCATATTGTAACGTCAGTTCCCCTAGATTTTCATTTGACGATGGACAAGACGAGGGGCTAATTTTGATAATACCATTTCACCAATAAGAAAAATCATTGTCTTGACATCTTTGGTAATAATATTAGTTTTTTGTGGCTCGGAGCTATGAATATGTGATTCCTTATCCACATGATCTTATCAGACATATCTTGCACTGAACATGGCCCCAAAACGGAGATATCACCTACCCCAGACAAACACATGGGGGATGACAAGTCCAACTATACAGTGCCCAAAAAAGAACCATTGGAATCGAGGATGGATAACTGTAATTATAAACAAAATCAGAAAATTCTAAATGGATATCCGAGGAACCTTTATTGTCAAGAACACATGCATGGAGCATATCCTCAAAAATATGACTCACCCACTTTGTCTGACAATATGTTTGGGAAAGGTTTGTCATTTTCATCTTAATATGAGTCCCATGTCCTTTTTCAGGCCTTCCTAAAACTGAGAAGTGAAATAGTGGCCTCTATGAGAGACAAATGCTGACAGAACACCATGGATCATTACCATCACCTGAAGATAAAAATGTCCAAACTCATCAACTATATCTGTATCTCAAATCATAATGAATTAGTATGATTTGGTCAGACGATCAATCACCACCCAAAAAGAATTCATACCTTGAGGTGTATGATGCAAGATAACAATGAAGTCATTCAAAACCTAGTCCCACTTCCAAGTAAGAATGGGTAATGGCTAGAGAAAACATGAGGCACTTTCATTCAATACTTTATATTGATGGCACGTGTAGCATCTCGACACAATTTCCACAATGTATCATATCATACAAAGAAACGAGAAATGCCTATGAAAATCACAATCTATCATAGTGGAACCAGTATGGAAAACCATCTATGACTGGAGGATATCAGGAATCACCAACATTCGCAGATATAACAGAACTACTAAATGACCCTTAATGAAAATAATTCCCGTGGGAGTCATCGACCAATCAGACGACGTGCCCCCACCATGAAGAAACTACCACTACTATTATCATTGATCATCACTAGGATGTTCCCACTGAAATATCTCAACCAGATAAGGAGTAATTTGGCAGATCTCCATGAAAACACTTCCATTTCTCACTGGTCTCTAAATGCATATAATAAATGAGTGCCATCAGAGTCCACTCATCCATGGACTTCCTCAAATCCTACACTAGTACTCTTCTCCTCATGGTGTCAGCCAACACTTTACCTTTTCCTAGGGTATTTACATTTTCATAGTTGATCCCTTTACGGTACTTGATCCAATGACCCTACATACAGTTGAGGCCCTTAAACTTGAAGATATAGAAAAGCATTTGCGACTGGATTATACAACACACTTCTCCCCAATGATGTAGTGACACATATTCTTTAAATCATGCATCCCAGCTTCTAAATCCATGTCATGGGATCAATTAATCTTTTTGTGTGGTCAGAGTTGGTGGGATCCATAAGACCCCATGCGATCATCCTGCATAAGAACATACACAAGGCCTAAACCTGAAGCCTCAAAATATACAACATACCACTTTCTGGCCTCTGGAAATATCAGAATGGGGGAGGTATTTGACCACCTCTTCATCCACTCAATGGATTCATGAAATTATAGGACCCATACTGGCTTCAACCCATTCTAGGTGAGTGAGGTCATTGGTGAAGCAATTTGAGGAATGTCCCGAACAAACCTCTTGTAATAACCATCCAGGCTGAGGAATCTATAGATACTGAACATATTATTCACATGTTTCCATTTCATAACCACACTGCTATTCTCAGGGTCCACCAAATCCCCTTCTCTTATATCACATGCCCAAGAATTGTAACCTCCCTGACCTAGAAATTTCACTTGATAATCTTTTTATTGAGGTGATGCCCTGTCAAAGTGCCTAAAACAATCCGCTAGTGATTCTCTTGTTCCCCCTTGGATATCGAATAAACTAGGATGTTTGGAAAAAATTCAATGAAAAATCAATCGAGATACTAATGAAAAACCATGTTCATGAGTGCCAAAAATTCCTCTACATTATTGGTTAATCCAAAGGGCATGACAAAGTACTCGAAGTGGTTTCACCTACATTATACGGCTATCATTAGACTTTTTTCCTATTTCTCCTTATGTTGATTATAGGTCGAATGCAAGTCTATTTTTGAAAACAACATTTCCTCCTTCAACAGATAGAAAAAGTCATCAATTAGGGGAAATGGATATTTGTTCATGACTGTTTCTTTATTCAGCTTTTGGTAGTCAATACACAACTTTAGGGATCTATTTTCCTTTTTCACAAGCAATAGAGGAGCGGCACAAGGAGATATTCTCGAGGTGAATGAATCCATTAGATTCTAAGTTATACTCCTATATCATGAATTAACGTAGATTCATGGGGGCCATGCGATATGAGGGAAGAGATACCTGTTGTGTTCTCAACTCCAGATCAATCAAAGACTCCACACCATACTCTGGGGGAAAACATGAGAAAAATCTCCATAAATACATCTGAAAACACGTTCACTTCAAAAGTATGTCTATAAACAAGAGTATGAATATCGTACACTATGAAGAGTAACGATAATTGAAAAACAAGATCTCCAAACTCAAGGAGTTGAGGTGCCACACGACTCGACCAAGGATCCCAATCACAATGAAAAAACCTGAAGACTCCCATTAGGTTCTTAGAAACTCACTCACCAAAAATAAATGTCAATGTGTACTAGGATGTGTACTAGAAAACCCAAAGAACATACTATGACAAATGTATTCATATCTAAGACCAACAGTTCTCACTCTATGTCACAACCCAAGACACAGAAAGTGCACATGATGGGAATGTGAGACCCTTCTCCTTTATCATTCCTAGTGGAATCACGAACTCCATTACAAAAGACAACACCTCGGTTATAAAATTCAGTGTGTTCACAAAATGGGCAGAGATAAATGAAACAAATGAACTTGTGTCAAAATGTGAAATATCCATAGAGTATACAACCATGAAGGTACCATTAGGTTCTTAGAAACTCACTCACCAAAAATAAATGTCAATGTGTACTAGGATGTGTACTAGAAAACCCAAAGAACATACTATGACAAATGTATTCATATCTAAGACCAACAGTTCTCACTCTATGTCACAACCCAAGACACAGAAAGTGCACATGATGGGAATGTGAGACCCTTCTCCTTTATCATTCCTAGTGGAATCACGAACTCCATTACAAAAGACAACACCTCGGTTATAAAATTCAGTGTGTTCACAAAATGGGCAGAGATAAATGAAACAAATGAACTTGTGTCAAAATGTGAAATATCCATAGAGTATACAACCATGAAGGTACCATGAATAGTTGACATTCCCACCTCTGATCCTTCTAGTTTCTAATCCCCCGCATTGATATGTATGGTTTCTACCTGAGGAAAAAAGAATGTTTGTGGTTGTGGCCTAAACTAGATTAGCCCATAATATGACCCAACCCTACCACCATAGCTACCAAATCGAGATCTCACTATCCTCAATTTCCCTTATTGAGCATGAAATCCTCTTAAATCCACTGAACCTTCCACACTATAATGTCGAATTTCCAACATGTAAAGGTACTTAAAGTGATCCATAAATCCAAATTGATAACTATGATATGTTGTAAATGAGAATGTTGGTTGGATTTGCCTTGACCTCCCACATTAATATAATATCACAAATAATTCATTAGTAGCCACATATGAAATCAGTTTGGAAGAGTGCCATGAAATACCACCTCCCATTATCCCCTTCTCCTCTCACTTCCTTTTCTTTTCTAATGAGATGTTACTACCCATTAATAACACTATCTTAGAGAAACTAACACTCCATATTCCGTCAATATCCACCATAAACTGCCAATCAACCACTTCATCATAGTTCCTCACCTTAAACATCAAATCATGTGACTATATCTCTACTCGTAAGACTTTTAAAATCCACTCACACATAGAATTCTCATTTGAGAAAATTTCAAGGGCATAACGAACCAGATCCGGGAAATAGTTGGTGAACCCCATCATAAAAGATCCCCCTATATAATATTCATGAACCCTTGAGATCTAGAATATGCCAATACATCAGGGTAGTACCTTTGATGATGTCCATAAAATCTCCCAAACACAGGGTCACATTCATTATAGTTTGAAGTACTAATTACCATCACTTGTGTCTTGGACCGTCTAGTAGAAAAATTTCACACATCACCCAAACCTCCCCAGATGTGTCCAAGAACACGAACATGGACACGATCATTTTAAGAAATTCATTTCCTTCATACGGTTTAATTCTACCTCGAAATGTATAAGGGTAGTTTTATAAGATGTCCTAGGATTTCTCCTACATAGTAATAGTCTAATATTCTCTAAAAGGAGCTATAATAAGAGCTGGTCGATTTCCTAGAGCTTGTAAAGTTATTCCACTACCTCAAAAAGCTTTTGATCATGAAGTGAAGGGGAACTCTCTTTGGAATCCTCCATGGGGTGAATGGGAGCTTTTCAGGGAGGCATGTTGCTACAAAAGAAAATAGTTACAAGAGATACTATTAGTAAAATAGTTCAGAAATATTTCATCAATGACATTAAATATAAATAATCCAAAAAAATTACAACCATAAAATGAACCACTACTTCATTCCTCCTGATGTTCACCTGCAGTTTGCATCCCACATGTCTCACCTATAAGTGATGTAAAACATATAATCCCCATGCCCAATGGTGGATCGAGGTCTATCACAAGGGTCACGGTCCATGCACCCTATTCGATTCAAAAAATCCTTGCCCTGATAGTTCTAGCTCCTGTCTTGGAATACTCATCCCAAAATAATAATATAATGAAAAAACGTTGTCCTGCTCTGATTCTATTTTTTTGTTAACTAAATTAGATCACCATCAAAACCATCACCAAACCTAGCCTGATTCAAGTCCCAATGGAATTCCTTATTTCCATGGGATATAACATGTTCTTGGGTATCATAGATTTGGGTGAGAGAAATATTTACCTGAGTATGGATACATAAAACATAAAAAACAATCGATAAATTGAATCTGAAAATTCATGATAAACAAGATTTACAGAAAATTCAAAACTAAATGCATATGTTTAATCATATAACAAGTATTCCAAATAAATATAAAATTAGCAAAAAATTATCCTCAAGGACTCCACATGACAAGGGGTCAACAACCACATGCCGTCTCTAGAACACCGCACTATGGAAGGGAACTAACAACCCGAACCACGATCACCCATTCCCTTGCCTTTGCTTGTGTCAAAAAAGATCAAGTGTACATACAAAAAATTGCTGTATTTAAGGTTTGATCCTAATCTCAATTTTATTCCTCCTTGTGATTCCAATGATTAAAAAACAAGATAAAAATCATGCCAGTTTGGATAATCAAGTAGTGGAGGAAATAATTTCTAAAGAATTATACTTTTAAATGTAAACAGTTTTCAATGAAAATTTTCCATGACTGGGCACATTTCAATAAAATATGTAAGATACAACATTTTCAATCCATAACCATGTTATCCATTTTATAATTTAAACAAATCAATGGAAACTAATCTCAGGAACACCTCTAGGAACTTGTTAGTCTCGGGCACCATGTACCTTGTTCCTCAGTGTAAAGTAACAATACAAAATCCTTTCTCATGCAGACACCACTAGTATAGAACATTCCCATAACATATTGGTCCTCAAAAATCATCCTTACTATTTTTATAGTGTTGTATTAATGCATTTTTATCAGTGAAACATGAAAAAAATCACTCCACATCTTAAACGTAATAGTACATTTCTGCCCTCCTAGATACTCGGGTTTCACCATTTGTGCTCAATCAATTTTCACATGTTACTAATAGCCATTAGCAGATAAAAAAAATAAGTTATGGTAATAATAACATCAAAACAATATCGTCAAAATATTTTAACCACATACATCAAACAATAAAATCGTTACAATATCAATAGAATGATGTCACAAAAGTTAACAATGTTTTGTACCCAAATTCCATTAAACCCCCCCACTTTGAACACTATATTCATACCCATATTCATCAAAATATAATTTCCAGCAATAATTTTTTTTTATAAATCAATTTCATTAGTCATAAAACAACCCAAAATTTCATAACATTTAATAGACTTTTAAAGCACCGAATTTAAAACAAAATTTGTACCTAAAAATAATTTACATAACCAACATTACAAATACCAAATTTCAATGTAATGATAATTAAGGAGAATTTTTCTAAACGTTTAAATCAATAATAGTTAACTCATCTAATAGATATGACAAAAGTAGTCACCTACCACAACTGTCAAAACCCTTTAATGTTTGCATAAAAATTCAACTGATCCACTATCGCACCACATGGTACATAGATCATGCCTAAAACTAAAAGTATAGATCCGGAAACCTAAGATCAAACCATATGATTAGATCAAAAAAATTAATTAATAACATTAATAATAATAGAATAAAACGCATGAAAATGGAAATAACTAATGAGGAAAATCACTTACTTGAGAATAATGAAGTTTCTCCACCAAACCCCCCTTCAAAATAGAGTTCCAAGGAGGGTTTGATGTGCTTGGGAGGATTCCATGGCCGCTAGGGTGGAATTTGGGATGAAAGGTGATAGTTTGTAAAAATCATGGGATGGCCAAAAAGAATCTGAAAATAATATAATGAGCTATAAAAGGCTGCCAAATATTCTGGAATGTTTTAGAAAATAGTCACCCAATCATTCACCCCCTTTTTTCCACTCAAAATGTGTCCCAAATACTTCAAATTCAATGGGGCCTAGGGGAAACATAGAGGGGATATTAGGATAACAATATAATATAAAAAATTACCATAAATAAACAAAATGGTTGTTATAGTTTTTCTAGTCATAGAATTAGTTATATATTCCACCTTAGATTCTTACTATCATTTTCGAGTAAATAATTAAGGATACTGTTTTAAAGAAGATTTAACTTTTATATAAATATATATATGTATTTTTTAATCAGATAATTTTTCAATTATTTATCATATAATTAATATTATATATTTAATATAATGAAAACTTCATATTATTACCAAATCAATAATATAGTAACAAATTAATTACACAATATAACACCAGATTAAACCATTATTGTTTTAAAACGATTAGTCATGTTAATTTCTGAACAATATTTTATTTTAAAATGAGATTGAAATAATCCTTTTGATTGTCAAACCCCATTGAAAAATTTTAGGTGTATTTATCTTCACTACATTTCCCCACACAAAGAATTAAATTACTAGTTATATCATTTATTAATATATAGTTAATGAAATTCTATGATAATTAAATTTGGCTTCATGTTTAGTGTAAATATTTCCAAAGACATGGGATAATATTGTCTAATATAGTTCATCATAAACTAAATATAATTTTCCACATCCTATGACAAGGATAAAATTTATTAATTTAAATTAGTTTTATTTTATTAGATTTTATATAGGAGGAAGTGTTCTTTACAATATAGGAAAAATGTTTCCTAAAACATAAATAATCATTTGTGATATGGTTAAAACATTCTCCTATAGATTGATGGTTCTTAATTTTTTTTTCAATATATAGATTATATCATTTCCAAATTTTTTAGTTGAAATGTATCATTATTTTTATTATATTTGATTAGTAAATTTAAATTGTTAATTTATTTTAAAAATAATATTAAATTAATAATATATTTTTAAATAAATATCATGCATCAATTATTTTACTTCTAATTAAAAGATTATATTTTGTTAGGTATATTTATAAAACATTACAATAGTTATTATTTGAATATAGAATAAATGTTCTAATATAATATTTATTTTAAATTACCTATATTGTTTAAATTTTTGATATATGTTTTCTACCATTATGATATATTGTAAAAAATATTAAATAACATTGTTTCCAAAATAATTTTTTATATTGATGACTTTATATTTATAAAATATTATGAGTTATGTTTTAATAGATTTATAAATTACTGATAGATAATGTAAAGAAATATTCATATATTGAAGGATATAGTTTATTTTTTAAATTATTCACCTTCATTACTTCAATAATAAAGATATCATATATAAAACATAAATTTGGAACTATATAGATATCATTCTGTATCACACAAATCATTTGTTACTATGTGGATATAATAATACTTGTAACTGAGGAACATTCAATACTATCCTGAAATCCTTACAGATGAATAAGTGAAAAAATAAAATTTTCATATAAATTTTATATCATGATATATTACCAATAAATATAAAAATAACTTCAACAATATTATTATAAAGTCCTCGATATATGAAGTATATATGATGAGTAATCACTATAATTTCAATACTCTATATACATATAAATATTAATGAAATTATAGATGTCTTCTGTAAAAATGATTTAAGTGATCACTTTAAAATAAGGAATATAAAAACTAAAAAATAATTTTTTTTAAATATGTGGGAGAGTGTCCATAATATTTCTATGACCATAGAATTATAAATCTAGATAATAAGTTAGGGGATTAAATTTTTAATTTGGTAATGCAAATTTTAATTTATCAGTGCTTATTTTTAAATAATAATATATTTTGTCGGTTAGAGTACCAATATAATAGGAATATTATATTTCTCCTAGAAAAAGAATATATGTGCCCAAATTTTTTACATGATGTTAAAATAGAAAGAATTATTTGTAGGGCTTCTAAAATAAATTCTATTTTTTGTGGAAATACCCTCTAATTGTAATAAAATGATGTTGTGTGGTGTTTTATCTCTAGATTGGAATCATATAGACACATTATTCAAATATATATAAGTTTTAAAAAATAAAACAATATATAAATTGTATTAAATATATAAAATAGTTTATTTTATATTGTGACTCACCTCTGAGTGTCTCTAAATGGATAATGAAAATAAATGTAAAATCTATGGATTTAAAATTTTATAAATAAGTGTGTTTTATATTTTTTTCTCGTTGTTTTCATAACTTTATTAATTATAAAGATCCCATCACCATTATAAATATTCTTTATATTTTTAAATTTTTTTTAATATAGATCCCTTATAATCATTTCTTATATACACCATTTTGTCTATTGGTAATTTATTCAATCGGAATATAAACATTTTAATAGTAATATAATTGATAAAGTAATAATTTAACTGTTATATTAAATAATTTATACAAATTAAATCAATGTTTTATATAGTTATTATAATATTTAAACATAAGAAAAATTTAAATGTGTATTTTATAAATTAATTAAAATAATCATTATTTGAAAACTAAATAATTTTAAACAAAATATATTTTGGTTTGAAGTATATAATTTTTTATTAAAAATATATGTAACATTTTTTATCATATAATTTCATAGAATTGGATAAATGTTTTAATATTTTTATAGAAGCAATCACTAGGTTATTTTCATTTTAATTTTACAAAATGAGTTGTTTTGAATAGTAAACTATTATGTGTTTGTGTAAAAATATATATGAAAACATTTATCATATAATAAATAATTGTTTACTAAAATGATCTTTTGGATCCAATTTTTTTAATATTTAATATTTGATTACAATATTATTAATTAAACCTAAAAAATAACTATGTGATTACAAATGTTTAAACTTTATGTTATCATATTAAAAATATTTTTTATTAATGAATAAATTTATAAATTTTCAAAGTATTGTAAAATATGAGAGATTGAAATTTTATTCATTACAAATATTAAATAATGAGGTAAATTTTATATCCATTATCATAAAATAATATCTAAATATTGTTAATTATTTATTCCACTACAATATTTTAATGATTATTTTCAGAATAATTGGAACAGTTTAAAAATAATCATATCAAATAACCATCTTTAAATCGTATTTCTCTTCACTTAAATTCTATTATTCTCATTTTAACTATTATTATCTCTCAAATATTAATTCAAGAGCATACAATTTTATAGGTATTTTTTCTAAATTGAATGGTGTTCTACAAAGGTAATATTCTCCCTTCCGTTTCCAAATTTTTTTTATGATTACAATATTCTGTATGAGTTCATATTTAATGTTATAATGAAATTCATATTTTATAATTTCATGCCTCTATATATGTTCACATTTACCTCTATCAAGATATTTATTGAAAATGAATTTTTTTCTTCTTTAGAATACAATGACTGATCAATATGTCCCACCACGTATAATGACCACTTAGTCTAATCCTTGTGTTGTAAATAATTAAAACATTGAACCATTTTATATAATAGTAAAAAAACATTCAGAATATATGGGATTTAGTTCAAGTTGAATTCCAAAAATGATTATCTTATTCATGTTCAATAATTTATATTTTGTATACAACTCAATTTATATCTATCCAAGGATACTCTATTGAACTCATAGTTTTTCTCAATTGTCTGTCCATTAATGTAAAAAATTAAAATATTCAATTTTTTTATAAATTTTTATAATGTATTATTCAATCCACCATGTGATTATTTTAGATTTTAGGCAATAATTTTGATGTTTGTACTCTTATGGTTATGATTATATTATATTAATCATTGATCGTGACATCTTAATATGTTGAAATATTAATACATAAGCCTCATTTTATAATGTAATACCTACTAAGAAAAAACCCATGGTGTAGTGACGTTTACTACAGTGTGGATTATAAAATAAAATACTAGGATAATGTATATATCACCACCCTATGGTTTAGATTTAAAATATATTTCAATAATTTCTAACTTGTACTAAACCCTAATAGACATTTTTTAGATTCTCCTTTTGTTACATCATAAGATTCATCTTTTAAAACCTTATCCAAAACTCCATTTAGATTTTTCAGTGTACCACATTATGAATATATATAATTTATATTTACCATAACTATCATCAAATGAAAACCATCGGAAAATCCATCAAAAACCGATATTTAATTTAATCAAAAACAAATTTTGGAAATCTATAAATGTTTTGTACTAATAGAACATTGGATAATTCTATACACCTCAACTGAACCAAATAATGTGACATAGTAAGTATTCACAATAACATATTAATTTTTGAGTGATATCCATCAAACAATGGTATCCCCAAACCTATGTGTACTTGTTGAAACATATAAATTATTCACAATAACATATTAATTTTTTGAAATCATAGATTCAAGAAATTAAATAGATTATATTATTATTTTTTATAAATAAATACATTCTTGATTCTCAATATATATACTAATTAGATAGATAAACACATCACATGTTGTTCATCATAATCGATGTAAATAACATACACTCCACATTCAAATTGATAATAATATAAAATATATTATATCATGTTATGGCTATAAATATCCACTTTCTATCACAACAAATGTCCTAAATGTAAAAATCCTTATATAAGAGGAAAATTTCACATTTTTTAAACCATAACTAATTTCATTATCATCACTATAATTAACCACCCCAAATTAAATTAGCCTCATAGTAGAAAATAATAATGTATAAATTTAATTTTAAATAAGTTAAACATAACCTCTATAATACATTAATTTAATTCTTTGAGTAATACATATCATAAAAATGACACAACCTAATGACATAATTGGTTTGAATATTAGACAGTACATATGTCAACATCTGATTATAATCCTGAATATCGAAACCCTTTTCTAGAAATATCACTTGAAATAATCATATCTATAACCTATGAATAAAAAACAATATGAGTTGATCGAAATCAGACATTGAATAAATAAATTACTTATCGTAATGTATTAGCTCATATTTTTGTAGGATAACATGAGGAGAGGAAAATATTTTATTATAATATCAACGTAAAATATACAATAATTTTGGAACATTTTAGAACAGTATATTATAATTATAAAATAGATAAATAAGATTAAAATATATTTAATTATTCAAAATAATTTTCATTAATCATAAAATATGTGATCATTACATTATATTTTGTATTATGTCATGAAATTTCATCATAGAATATTGTTAAAATGAAAACCAAATCTTCAAAATATAGAATTTTTTGATAATAAACATGAATATTTGGCTCAGACATAATCATGGAAAATTATTTTTAATAAAATCATTACTCTTAAAACTTAAAAAAATATTTCTATAAGTAATAATGTGAGAAAAAACAATAAAGACATTATTATTCAACCAATCATATTATTTCAATTACTTGGTGTATCAAGAGATACCATAATTACACAATTAAATAGTGGGTGACATAGGAATCCATTTGTTATGAATGCTACATATGTGTGATTATGAAAACAAACTAACATCATAGCATAAATAAACCAATTATAAATAATTAGTCACTTCATGTTTCTAAAAAATTTCATATTTCAAAATTTAATACTTTTATGTTATGAAAAGTCACATTTCAAAAAAAGAATCATATGAGAAAAAAATATAAAGTTTTATCATAACATCACTTCATTTAAGATAAATGTTTGAGAAAAAATATAATATGAACTACAAATGTTTTAAAAAAACAATTAATCATTATTAAAAAAATATGACGTGTGTATTATATTATAAAAACAAATTTGATGGGTAAGAAATTTGTAATACTCTTTATAATGTGATAAAAATAATGAATACTGGGTAATAAATAATAAATCAACATAATAAATATAGGGTACAAATTATTGAAATGAAATAAAATTATTATACTTATTAGAGATTTTAATTGAAAAAACAACAATGAATGTAATAAATATATTAATTCTGAGAAATATAAAAAATAAAAAATAAATAATATAAATAACATATTTAAAATATATTTATTAAGAAACCAATGATTGAAATAATGGAGATTTTAAAGAAAAATAATTATTATTATTATTGAGAGTCAATATAGAACAAATATTCTAATTTTTTAAAATGAATTTCAATAGAGAATGGGGTATTAATGATGAGATGTAAATTAAAAAAATAATAAGTGGAAATATTATATATAATAGAGTAAATTTTAGATAGAAAAATGATTTAAATGTATATTCATCTAATAAAGAATGTTAAACAACGAATCTGAAATTGAGTTTAAACACCCCTAAATTGTTTGAGAATTATTTAAAAACTCAACAAAATACAATGAAAAATTATTAATTCAATTACCAATTTAAGAACCCTATATCCCTTTATATTCATAATACATAACCATTTATGGAAAACATATTTCTTAGTTATGAATTATAATTCTCCTCATGTGTGAGTAATATTATATTATTTCATATGCATTTTAATTAGAAGATACTGATATAAATTACATGATATACATATTATCATTCAAATGTAATTTTTGGAAGTGTAAATTATCATTTAAATACATATATAATTTTAAAATAATATTATATTATAACTTTACAAATGTTATGTGAAACTGAAATCGTATAAATTTTTTTTGGTAATTCCTAACTAACAGAGGGAGGTGTATTAATAATGGGTTAGATAATAATATGGAAATTAAAAGACATAAAATATTTATTTTTTTCATATTTATATAAAATCGTTCCAGAAATAATACCTATAGAAATACATGATAAGGTTTTATTGCATCATTCATGTATGTGGCCAAATTGACTAAAACATTAACATGATATGATTCCATGGGGGAGTATAGTAATGAAATTTGTTATTCAGAAGATAAATAATTTTAAATGGAGAATATTGATATTATGTAAAAAAGATATGTTTTTTAGTTGTTTTTTTATGTATGAATATGGACTAAAATTTAAAGGAATGATGGAAAATTTATTTTATTGAGGTTGTAGTCCACTTTATACACAATCAGCATCGTTTTTATATTCTATATCATTAGGGGGTAATAAATAATGGTTTCCCAATAATCTCACAAAATATTAGTATAAAAATATTACATATTTTATTGTATTAAAATTTATTTTGGTGGTGGTGGGTGAATAAAATATGGATTAAATACAAAGGGGAAGCCAGAACCATATATAGAATAAATTAATAATTTCATAAAAATATCATTGATATGGAATTTGTTTGAGAAATCCTAAGGATCAAATGGAAAAATAAAAAATTTGTGGCATGAAGAGTAGTTTAATTTGAAATAATTAAATAATAAATTATATGTAATAATTGTATCATGAAAAGATTGAATGGTGTCTATTTTTTAAATGAAGAAAAGTGAACATATCTGAATACCAATTATTTTTCATGAATCAATTATCACTATTCGATAATACATGGCTATTTTTTAATGATTACTTATGTGGTGATATAATTTTTATTAATCACTCACGACTAATTATTTAAGAAAATTATATTTTTTGTTGATATTGAATAGTTTATTTTTAAATTTGAATATTTTGGGATTTTAAATTTGTAACTAGTTTTAACTAATTCATATATGTTTAATGAATAAAATAATAAATACACTCATAACATATATGGGTGTTTCATACATTAATTTATTTTCTATATAGTTTAATTCAATTTCATAATATGTTAAATTTCTCAATTAAAATAAAAACTATAATATATAGTGATCCAATTTCCTAGAAAAACATTATTTTCATAATTATGTTTTTGTAATATTAATTAGTATTAAATATTCAATGAATGAGAGTTAATAAAATTTTATATTTGGTAAAAAAATTATTATATTCATTGTTGATAATATTAAAAATAATTTCATTAAATAATAAATATAAAAATGTTAATAAAACAATTCATTCAAAATAAAATATTTTCATTATCACTTAATATTATTGTATAACTAAAAATGAAATTAAAATTATTATATAATTTATATATAATTATTCTAAATATAAATTCCATTTTAAAATTTTAATTTTATATGGTTGTGAAATATTTAGTCTCAGATTAGATCACTTAATGAAGAGGATAATTTTATAAAAAAGTGTATATTTCAAAAATAAAAAGTACATTGTTTTATTTTTCCTTTTATATATTTTTATAATGTGTTTATCCATATTAATACCTTCTAATTTTTTTGATGTAATATATCTATCAAATTAAGTTTTTTTTAATAAATTGTATCTATTTTTATTTTAGTTTGGTTTCTCTTATAAGACAAACTAGTCAATAAGGTTTATTGAAAATTTTTTACTAAAATAATTGGGTGTTATATTCTACAAAACATAAAATTAACTTCATCCTTGAAATATTATTACATAAATTAATAAGAGTGATAAACATTTTCTATCATAAAATCCTCATGTTCAATGGTGGACGCTTTAAACATATTAATCCTTCCTAGAACATTGATCAAATGACTGGTGATATTTCTTTGAACCATACCTTTATGATATAATATCACCACATTATTTTTTAAAATTAATGGTAATTTCTCAACTATATCTCATTTTTTATATATAAAAATTATAAATCTTGTTTTTTGGATCATAAAATTATTTATGGGTAACAAATTATTCCAATGATAGTCGTTTGCAGGGAATTTTATATGATATACTAGGAACCACACATGATCATGGAACTAAAAAACAATGTATCAAGGGCACGATTTCTGATTATTCCAAAATATACTCACAAAATACTATGTAGAAATTTGAAATAACAACTTGATATAAATTTGAAACCCAGGATCAATTAAATGATTATCATTATAAATCATTTTTGCATGTTTCATATATTGTTGATTAATTTAATCATTCTATATCAATTATTCGGCACCCTCATAAAATGTCTGATTTCCTTCTCCATTTTATCCCATTATATTAGATTATTAAATCTCATCCCCTAAATATAGTCATATGGTTGAATCTGAATACATGAATTTAAAAAATTATTAAATTTTAAATATATGATAGGTAGGTGTTTATCCCAACATACATGTATTTACTTGGAGATATACATGAACATTTACAATACAGGTTCAATTGTTCTCTCAAATATATCATATATAAGTTGAACTAAACATTTTATATATACATATTAAATTGTACTTGAAAATTATTATTTTTATAACATAATTATCCATGTGTAAAATGTTTTGGAAAACAATATTTCATAAGAGAGAAGAATAATAATATGTTAATAAAATATCTATATCATAACCCAATAATTTACTCAATACCTTCACCAATCATAGAAATATCACACAAAATTACATTCTTCATAACCTAAGGAAAGGGATTGGAAGAAAAA
The DNA here is from genome assembly GCA_963277665.1 of Viscum album. Classification (NCBI taxonomy): domain Eukaryota; kingdom Viridiplantae; phylum Streptophyta; class Magnoliopsida; order Santalales; family Viscaceae; genus Viscum; species Viscum album. The sequence goes on from OY728146.1 coordinate 1,299,885,449, forward strand.
GGGTGACCAAATATTCTATGTAAGGATATATAAGAAAGTCAACCATGATCAAATAATCATAAAATGATAATATGTTTATAAAAACATGATATTAATTCATGAAAAGTATTCAATACATTATACAAGATCATTAACAAAAGTCATGGAATAAATATTTGTAGTTTATAATACATGAATCATATGAGAATAAATGAATATAAACCATTAAAAAATAATATGCATAAATAATTATTATTATGTTCACATAATAACAAAATATTATTTTATTAGTACTCATGAATCATTTCCAATGCTATCATAGTGTAATTGGTTCACTCCTCAAACCATCATAGTAGTCAATGATCACTCACAAAAATATCTTAGTTGAAAAATTCCCTTACCAAACTATGTTCATTGTCCATTTCTATACCATTTATCTCATGTGATTTAAATCATTACCAAATAATTTATAGGGAGAGATATGTCCTAAATATCACATATTGAAAATATGAAATATTTCTTCTACATGTTCATAATAAATTCATCATTTTAGGACACATGTAATGAAATGGGATTGATATACATTACATTATAATATAAACCATGGAAATGAAATGGGTTTCATCAAGATGTCATTATTTCATCATATCATAACCCATGGAAAATAAACTAATATCATGAACATAATCTATCCATACAAATAACAATGATAATATATTCAGATCATATAAACAATAAATCAGTAGTGAAATAATATTTTTTATTTTATGAACAAAAATTTCTTTCCAATATCATTAAAAAATATTGAGGAAAATAAATATTCTATTTTAATTCACCATTTAATAAAAATTTACAAACCTAAGTGAAAAAAATTATCTCAAAATAAACATATTTAATTTTAATTGAATTTTGAATAAAAAGGTAGTAATAATGGTAGAGAATGTTCTTCATGCTATATATTTTACAAAACATTCCATTCACACTATTGATTAAAAATATAACAAGTAATTTATTATAGAAAATAATTGAATATTCTTTAAAATCCGTTAAATAATAATTCTATCATCGGTAGAAATAATATTAAACAATTTATGGATTAAAATTAAAAATTTATTTAAAACTTTTTAATACACATGGTAATTAAATTAAAGGGTTCTTCATTTTATGAGATAAATAATTTCAATTTTATATAAAAATATATGTTATGTGTCCTTTGTTCATTACATAAATATAATAATTGGATATATTATTTCTTTAGAAATTTCCAAATAAGAAGAATTTTTTTAGATTAATGATCATCATATAAAAAAATTTCAACATTATTACACAATTATAATCAACCCTGATAAATAATAAAATTATGAGTTAAAAACCCTTACCTCATGTTTTCCATTGATGGATTATATTATAACCTATTGTGTAATAAATATTCATTTTTTATAATTAAATACTACATTTGTTTTTTGATTTATAATATACTATATGTTTTCTTTTTAATATATTAAAAAACCATTTTTATCAATAATTGTTTATTAAAATAATAATTTATAAGAGTAAACTTTTTCATTCATCATCGGTATTTAAGCTCTATAGTTCCCATAAATTAAGATTTATCTTCATAAAATTTTATTACTAATATTAATATTGTTATAAATTTCGCTTATATTAATTATAAAAATATTTATATTCATCTGTAAATGTTTGACATGAATAATGAATTACATTATTCCTGATGATGGTAGGTCATAAGTACGCATTAACATTGATTTAATTTTTCAAATGATTGAAATGAAGAATGATGAATATTAATTTACATTTATAAGAACATTTTTATATCATATATATCATATATATTCATAAAATTCTTACTCATTTCCATCTATGAAATATACTAACCGAAAAAAATACATCTTATTCTGGAAGTGGTAGTCGCTATGTATGCACATATAATTGAATAATTTTCCAAATGATTGGATGGTAAGTAGGTAGATGTGATATTATAAATAAAAAATTATAATAAAATCAAAAATACCAATTATATATTAATTAAATACATCATAATACTAATACATATAATAAGGTGATGAAATATGAATTTAATGTCTATATGGTGATGGTATGTTGAACGTACACACCATCGTTTAATTAACATCACAGTTTATAGTAAAAAGTTTTTTGAATGGTCTTTTAATAATCATAATATCCTTAATGTTTTTTGATATATTTTATGTATTAATATATTATAAATGACATAGATTTATTATAAGAATATATTAATAGAAAATATAATTATTGGGAAAGGTGATGTCATCTTCTTTGAAACGACACATTCATATCTCCTATAAAGGGCTCTATTAGTTTATTTAATGGGAGAAAAAATTATATTAAATATTTACATGAAAGAATATAATGGTGATTTTTTATTTTTCTGATCATATAAGGAAAATGTGGTTTTAATAATTTAAGAGTACTTTACATATTGTAGTTGCAGGTGTGGGGCACTTTGGGAATTTCCAAACAAATTGATTAGAGTAAATTTATTCAGGAGAAAAATTCATCAAAATAGCTAGAGAATCCATGATATAGAAGGATAAGATTGAAATCCATGATAAAAAAATTAAATTAGATTGTTTTTTCATTTTAAAGCTTCAAATTATTATTATCATTATGTTGAAAAATATTAATTTCAACAATGTAATGAAAATTTTAAATATTAATGTGATGAAAATTTTAAAATATATGGTAAAAATTAGACCATAAATTTCCATGTAATGAAATTTTTAACACTATATTATCCATATTTACTTATTTAAATATATTTTTTTCAATAATTTAATAACATGTTATGTTGGTAAAACGACATAATATTTTCATTTGAAACGATTCATTTAATTTGATAATAAAGAGAAAACTAAATTTTTTTCTCATATATTATCATTTAAACAAACAAAAATATGTAAAATTTACATTTAAAATTTTTTGAACAAAATAATTTAATCAAATTATATAACTTATAATATTTTTGAAATCAGTAATTTTATTTTATCGTTAATCGAATAAATACTGTAATAGAATTTTGTAAGAATCATTGTTAATTGTATAATTATTATAAATTATAAACTTATTTAAATCTTGAATATTACATCATTATAAAATAACTATTTTTAATATTCGATTAAGAATATTATTTTTTATGTGAACCCATAAGATATATTTAAAATTAATTTATTTATATTTTATATTATTATTTGATTTAAATAATATATAAATCATTACATGGACTTGATTCAATTAAATAGATAATTTTTTAGGATATGGTTAAAATTTTATAATTAACTTCACTTAATAATAATTATGTTGAAAAATAATCGCTTTATTAGTTGTTCAATACTGATTAACCAAATTTACTGTTTACTGAGGTGATAATATTTTTCATTGTTATAATTCTTATTGAAAATCATAATATGGTCCAATTTACCAAATTTTATCCTCATGATTATAAATATGTAATGAATTTTATCTAATTCAATTACTATAAATAAATATAATTAATTTTAATGTATGTTCACAAAATTCAATAAAAACATCTTTTTGGGAAAAATACATTTTAAGCATAAAACTGTATTTATTCTAATATTATCCCTAAAAATATAGATGTTGAATTTTTCAAAAAAATATCAATTAAATAATATATTAGTTTAATTAATATAATAAACCAATATATATTAATTAATAAAATATATACATAAATAATGTTCACTTATAATTTTTTTTTAGAAAAAACATCATGGTTATTTTCAAATATTTTTTTAAAAAATTTTATAAATTTAATATTGATTTGTTGATTTTTTATAAATTTTAAATTTATATTTTTAAGTATAATTATATTTTATTCATAATTACAAATCCAAAAATATGTATATAATAGATTCAAAATATTTTCAAGATTTTACCGGTTTTTTCTCATCCTAATGATACTTGATATGCAAGATATCAATGAAATCAAATTATCTAAAGAGTAATAATTCATATAAATCATGGGTTGTTAAATTCTACCCTACATTAAATTAATATAAATGTAGAAATATTAATACCTTATACAAACATTGGATTATACTTCTTCTTTACCAAAACCATAGGTTCCTACATAGCTTCCTCAAATTGTTGGTTCACCACAAAACACTAACTTGGTGACTGGTTTTGTATCGCAGGGCATTTTATCTATGATAATAAACACAACCCATTTTTCATTATAACTAATATATTCTTCAATTAGTAATAAAAATAATTTCATTACATGTTATGGATCATGTATTTACATTCATAGGATAGAATCATGCAACAAATCATGAACAATAGAGAGATTTGGGGAAAGATCAAATTGATAAGATACTATCTTTATAGGATAACAAAATTCAAAAAGATTAATATACATAGGGATTATGATTCATATCATCCCAAATCCAAACAAAAAATTCAAGGGATATATTTATACGGATCCCTTATGACAAAAATGAAACTGTATATATTTATAATGATTATCAACAAAATTATGTTGTCAACATTATATTTCTTGTTTGTTCTAGTGAATGGATATAACAATTAATACCATTTCTCTAGCTTGATAAGGTAATAATATAATTTTTTATCTAATATTATTCATGTTATTTTTAGATCTACAATTCTTAAAATATTGGTCTTCATATGTTCCATCTGAATGCTAGGATGAAAGTTATTTTTGTAATAACATTCAACCATCACATGGTGTTGATACAAGCAATATTTTAAATTCTTTGACAAATCAGTCAACATATATTTTTAGTTTGAATATTCCTCTCAAACTGACTGTATACCGGAGGATGATATATAGTGATGAACTGAACTCTTTATCATGAGCCCACCAAATACTTCTACCAAACATTAGTGTAAACCTCATATCCTAATCAGATACAATTTATAGTGGTACACCATGAAATGATACGACTTAATTAATGTATAATTGAATATGTTGATCAATATGAAATATTATATAATTGTAATTAAGTGTTGATAATTTGTATTATGATAAACTCTTAACCAAATTCAATTATTGTATTTTAATATTTTGAGGATTCCCCAAAGAAAATCATTAATTGTTTTTTCCTATTACCATTTGTGTATGGGTGATGGATGTCACATCCCATAATAATTTTCATTCTATGACTTACCTTCAAATTATACCTTGATATGTGAATCATACTCTCAAAATTTTACTATTCATTACATACTACTATATTTACTCTTTAAATATTATATAACTTATTATATATTGAGTATAAATAGGGATTGGATATCCATGATTATAATCCAAATATTTCTTAAAATATTATACTAATGGGACAAAATCATGATTTCAGAACCATATTATTCCATCATAATCATTGTGAAACTATATAACATTTCTCACTATATTTTATAGTTATATATCATATTTCAATTTTACAATAACCTTCAAATGGATATATGGTTCAACATGAATTTTTTAAAGATAATATCCCCCCTTCCCCCTTGATTTGAAAATCATAACATTACAGTTACATAAATGTTGGATCTTTTGTGATCATCATCATAGATAATATAGGATCAACCATTAAACTTGTAACATCTTCCTCCTTGTTTTATTTACCATGGATGTATTTAATTGATCTGTTATAGTATTTATTCACATCCAAACATCATTATTGGGGAATATTCATCTCTTCATGAGTAAAAATATAAATAAAAAAATTCTGTGTATTAAATTTTCCACACTGATCATTATATAGGTAACCATAAATATATTTAATAGAATAATTATCACATATATCTCCAAATAAAATGATGGTAATGATTCTAATTGAAATCTCTCTTTAATTATGCATAAGCTATAATCAAATAATATTATATGAGGAAACATTCTAGTCTCTTCATTGATGCATAAATATAGAATATAGACCCTTACACACTATGAAGTAGTATAATAATATGTTTATTGAATATAAGTTGAATATATTCCATAAAAAAATACTTACATCTATCCATAAATGTTAACACGGTTCAATTACTTTTTAGCAGATCAAGTAGATTCATTAGATGAGAATCATTCTAAAAAGAGTAATAAAAATATCCATCCAAACAATAAAAAATATGGATCTTATTCATAATTGTTGGTCTAAGAGAATGTTTAATTACATCTATCATTAAAGGCTCAATTGATTTACCATAACATGAAAATATATGTCACAATAATTAATCTTTTTAATCCACAATTAACACTTGGTAAATTTTCCTTTTTTCTCGCCCTCACTTAGGTTCTTCACCATAATCATAAATTGGACTTGCTTCTATTCATTTATTATTAAATAAATAAAAATAAAAATAATAAATAATTCCAGAAAATGATCATGGTAATATCAAAATAATCTATTCAATAAAAACATGAGGTTATTGGGTGCATTAGTAATACAAAATGGCATTACTATAAATTCATAGTGCCCATTACTTTTATGTAATGTTTCCTTGGATATAACCTATTTTTTAAATCTCATTTTAAGATATGAAGAATAAAATATCATTGAAAAGTATCATGTACCATGAGTTTGATTAGTCATGTATGAAATATTAGGTATATGTCACTTGTTATTGAAAGTGAACTTTTTATCATCTCAATAATCAATGTAAAGTCGCATTGATCCATATTTCTTATTATCAAATAGAATTATTGTAAACAAAATGTGATGAACATGTATTAACAAAAAACGTTTCAATGTTATCCTAAATTTACTCTCCAATTATCGTTGCTCAGTCAGGTCAATTTTAATTGGTGTTTAGGAATCAGTTGTAGCTCCAGGTATGATTTCTATTGAAACATCAACATTAAAATTTGATAGAAGGCCATAAAACACATCCAGAAAGACATCAATATACTTCCTCACAATAGTAATATCATATATGTTTAATTTAACCCCATCTATTTGTGATAAATATTACTTTTTATTCGAAATAATTCACTTTAACTATGATGTTATTGAAATTAGAAGTCAGTTCTTTTCGTCGTACTAAATAGTGATTAATGGTTTGATTGGAATAAAAAAGTTTATATTGCTTCCTTAGAAATTGAGGTGGAATTTATGTACTGAATTCCAAAACATGCAAGAGATAACATAAAATTTCAAAAAAGTAATAATTAAATTATTTTATGGAATCCAATATCAATTAAACTCAATATGAAAAGAATCATACACATTGGATGAGATAATCATTCCATCATGGGTTTTTACAGCTACCAACATAATTAAATTTTTAGGTGGTATAATTATACACATAAAAATTTATTTACATATTAAAACCTTTATTGATCAAAATTTAAATATGGCATTTGATGTTCTAGAGTTTGTGGTATGTGTACCTTTCACCATTCCATTATGAGACACTTTATCATAAGTAGTTATCTCTAGAAATTTTACTTTATCTCATGGAATAATTAGTAGTTATCATGTATCATCCTCATTAACACTTATATTTTGATAGTGGTATGAATAATCCCAATATTCCATGGATTTATGAAATTATATAATGGTGATTTAATCATTGTATCTTTATCTCTATTCACATCTTTAGTTCACAAATACCCATAACTTTGACATTGGATTCCCATTGAACATCTTATACTAAATATAATATTTCACCATATCCCTCAAGAATATTTCTATGAATATTCCTTCAACACATTGAGAATAACGAATGTATCATCTTATTCACTCTATGATTTTATATTTTCTATTTAATTACAATATAATTCTCATATAAAAACCCTGATAATGATGGATAACTCTGATATCCTTCTCCACATTAAGAGCACAACATGAGAGTTAAATATAGATATTGATGTTTCTTTTAGATATATCCATTTAAATGATTATTAATAATATATTTATAAATAAAAAACCATACATTTATGTTATATGATAATAACATAAGTATACCATGGTTGTCTTGAGAAATTTCTTCATTAGTAAGGATAAATTTTTCATAATTCTTCATCAAATCACTATATTATTTCTACCTTTTTATACTATGAATATGAGGAAAGTGCATATTTAAAATAAAATTTTAAATTTATAACATTATAAATTTTTAGTTTCTTTATGTATTGTCATGTTCTTTATATGAGTTTTCCAACAATATTCTTTTCTATCAATGTTATAAACTGATTGAGATACATTTTCCTATTCCATAAAATAAATAATGGAAAATAAAATATCAATATTAACAATCCATTTATCATTGACTAGTGGATAGGTAAACCCATTGAAATACGGTGGATGTATCCATATTAAGGACCCAATAAAATATTTTTCCATAATTTTATCATTTTTATTATCAGTTTATTTCATATATTTAAAATCTTATGTGATCATTGCTATAATAATGTACACTCCAACCCTATAACATTTACTTTACTAGGAGGGTATTAATTTCTTTATCAATCACATTCATCATAATATTTATTAATTTAGGTTACATAATTTTAATAATAACTAATAGATTTGTTTTATAAATAGTAATCAACATGAAAATCATTCAATCGTGAAAAATAATTTATAGGATGTCTAAATCATGAAACATTATTCTTTGAAAAATTATAATTAACCTAGATCATTCATGATCATTAAAAAATTATGATTTTATACTATAATTAAAATTATATCTATGGTTCTAAAAAAGGTTTTATATCCTAAAACAGTTGTAATATAATCATCAATCTGATACCAACTATGGTGGCCCAAAAATTCCAAACCATTATATAACATGTTTGTATATGAATATTGATTATATAAAATAATGGTATATTCCATAATCATATTGGTATAGTATCATTGGAAACATGGAAACATAAAAAAATTTAATGAATGATCTATATCATTATCAACATATTTCATCATATTTTTTAATTTTCAAATAAATATCATTAAAAATATCATTCCTCATAACATATGTAATGAAAACCTAAGAAAAGGGTGATCCCAGATTCTCAGTAAGGGTAATGAATGGAGATATCAATGATCATATATGTTTATAAGAGCATTATATTTACATTTTCAAACCATATCATGCTTATTAATGATCTGATCAAAAGTCCTGGAATAAATCATGGTATATCATAAAACAATAATAATATAGGAATCAAAGTACATGAACCCTAAAAACAAAAAAATATGAATAATTCATTGATTTATTGTGTTCATACATGAATAGATAGTCATTTCATTTAAATTCATTAATCATTATCAAGGTAGTATTAATATAACGGATTCTTTCCCATACTATCATAGTATTTAAGGTTCACTTCCAACACATTCAAAGTACATATATTCCTTTAATAAAGCAGTTTAACTCCTGATTTTAGTCATATTTTCATCATGGTATGTAGTTTTAACCAAATTAATTGGAGGTAGATATAGTCCCCACAATACATATAATGGAAATAATAAATATATGTATTGTATTTTAATTAAATACTCAACATATCAATAAACAATTAAAGTAATGGGTTTTATCAATATTTAATCATAGAATTAACCATATTAATGAAAAGTTATTCATAATAATTTAATTAAATAATTAGAGAGTAAAACATAAAAAATATATGGTTTTCATAAACAAAAAAATTCATATAATGAATATGGATTGTATGATTGGATCATATTTCTAGAAATGCATTAAAGAAACAAATTTTTTTTTTCTTTGATTAATAAAAACCCATAAGAGGTCAAAAAAACATTCTTTTTAAAAATAACATTTCCACTTTGAAATTTCATATTAAAAACCTAAACAAAAAAATGTAACAATTTTGTAAAAAATAATATTGTGAATAAATAATAAATGAATAAATTCATCATGGATGAAAAAAAATATATTCATGTTTTATATGATAAAACAATTCATCTGAAACAATTGAATAAAATATAAAAATTAAATCATTTATAAAATGGAAAGATGATACCTTTCAAACAATTTTCATAAAAAAAAATCAAGAGTAAACATTTCATTACATCATCATTTAATAATATATAAAATATTAAATAAATAATATTTTTTTAATATGGATATAGAATAAAAAGTTTTTTTGATAGAAGAGAGAATGAAAAATTATTTTCCTTAAAACTATATTTTTGGTCTCTCGAGTACATTGGGTTAGTAAAATGAATAGAAAAAAATAAAATATCAGGAAATGAAAAGAGTATTAGAAAGTCCCTGAGTTTCATGACAGTTATATTATATTATTTCATCTATATAATTTTATCATAACTAATCTTGATAAAAAATGTTATTTATACAAAAAACCATTTCTTAAAGTTATCCTTCAAAAGAACTCTAATATATTACATAATATATTTAAATATATTATAATTTAATTAAGGTGCACTTTTAAATGTTAATAATGTCACATATAATCCCATTATAACATCTCATCACCCCTTTTATCAATAATTCATTATTAAAATCAACATATTTAGGTGTTAGCTATTTCTTTTATCATCAATATTTCATCTTGTAGTCTATATCACTGAACATTTATCTTGGTTCCATAACCTATATAATATTAATAATTATATAAATATAGCATATATTAATTAAATAAATATTTTTAGTCGGGTATAATGTTTATAAATAAAAAATGAATTTAACCGTTAAGGGTGATGGTATGTTATACATATGCATGAAAATAGAATTCATTTTTTGATTGATGGAAAAAGGGAAAAATTAATATACATTTTTATGATCAATATTATATCATATATATCATTTATTTTTATAAAAATATATTATTTTCTATCCAAATAAAATATAAATAAAAAAATAATCATATAGCTTCATGGAGGTGGCAGCCCACAAATATTTACAAAACTACTTTATCATTTCCCAATGGATTTGATTGTCTGCAGGTAGATGTGAAATTATAGTTAAAGAAGTATCATTATTTCAAAAATATCATATATTTACATTGAACCCGTCATAGTAACCATCTGAGAATGATTCCGAGGAAAAAATTATTTTATTGTAATGTATAGAAGGTAATCCATATATATGCATAAGGGAAACTCTCACTTCCCATTTAATTAGAAAGAAGTTGTGTAATTGTTATTTAATGATATTAAAAACTTTTATCCATATCGAGGAATCAAAATTTAATACAAAATTATAAACACCATATATTTATTATATGTAATGAATAATATAAATTAATGTGATCGGGTAAGGATATTACAAGTTATTTGAATAGAAAATTTTTGATATCCACTAAAGGTGTCGATATTTTGTATTCTAGGAACCCCCCAATCCTCTATAATATTTTTATCTTATTATAAGGTTTTTAGTGTATTTTTTAGGTATTACTCTCAATGTGGATAAACTAAGTGAGGGCAGATGCACATTTTTATAACAGTGGTTGGGGATCTTCAAGAACATAGAAAAATATTAAATTATAAAAAATTCATTTTCAAGAAAACTACCCCAAATAAAAATTTATCTAAATATAATGTTGGATGGGGTTGTAATCCCATCATCCAATTGAATTTAGTACTGTTTTTGTGTAATTAGAAGATAGTCATTATGATTAAACCATATATAACAACTATTGATTTTAAATATAGTATAAAAATCAATATTAAAGGGTTGTAATTTTTATTTATAAATTCAAAAAGGTGCCATAAATTTTCAACTAATGATATTTTCTACCCTATAATATCCACATTTTTATATTTTTATATTTTTATCATTTTAAATAAATGTAATAACCAATTATTTTTTGATAATATATCATTATTTTTCATTATGATAATATTCATTTAATTTGATATAAAATACATATTGAGCATGGTATAGTTTAAATATAATATTGTAACATAATAAGAATATGTCATAATTTCATATAAAATATATATAAATCTATCACTTACTAAAATTAAACTACTTTTAGTAATTTCAATATCATTTATTTTATTTTTTTTATTATGTGAATTACAATTATTAAATAGTTATTTTTCAATTTAATATAATTATTCAAGAAATAAAACTATTAATAAATTACCAACATTATTATAATTTTACGATATTAAAATTAATTATATTATTTTTCATTACTAGTTTTTTCCTAATTTGAACACAAAATGTATATTTAAAACAAATAGAGTGACATTTTTTTAATTATCATTAATTTAAATAATATATAAATAATGTTCATTAAAATGACTTTTTATACTAATAAATTTCATGGATATGGTAATAATATATTATTTGTCATCATATAGTAAGATTTATGATAATAATTATGTCTTATATGTAATTTTTAATCCACATTAACCTGATTTATCCTTAACTATGGGGATAAGTTGTTTTAACCCTACTATTAATAATATACAGAACTTAAAAGGGAATATTTATGAATTTTGAACCTAATAAATATAATTATAAAATTCATTCTATATAATGTATAAATTATAAATAGATTAAATTATTTTTAAAATAACTATGAAAATAATGAAAAAAAACTATTTCTATAAAAAATTACATTTTTATACTAATATGGAATTTTGTGTTATCTTCCACTAAGGAAATTAGTTTATGAATGATTAAAACATTTGATCAAATTAATAGTAAATAAATTACATTAGAAATATTTTAAAAATAACGAGTGATTTAATTAATTAATAAAAAAATATTTTTCTCGCATAAAAAAAATTCTAAAGAAATAATTTTTTTTAAATAATTTATGTTTTTAAATAATTTAATTTTATACATTTTTAATTATTATTATAAAAATATTTAATTTTTTTGAATTTTTTTTAATACCCTTCAATCCACCAATATTGTGATTACAATCCCATAATATTTTAATAATGATACATGCCTTGTCTAAAGATGATGTTGTGTGTTAAACAAGAAAGTGAAGAAATAAAATTATTTATTGATAAATAATTCATAAAAAATGAAGGTTTCAAAATCTACATAATAATGATAAGTAGTTTTAAATCCCATCAAATTCCCCATTTTTTTATATTTAATTCATCAGATCCCTGAGATAATCCATAGATCCTGATGAGATACAATATAGAGTGAAAATCTATGAAACCATAATAATTTTGATATATATAGTGGTGATATTTTTCATTTTGAAATACTCGTTTATTGACTTAAAATGTGTTTAATTCTTATTTATATCGACTATAAACCAAATATCATTATGGTCGTTAGAGTTTTTTGGGAGTCCTATTTTGAAATTCATGGTGATGTTTTCCAATTTCTGAATATACTTCTTTTTCACATCCATAACTATTTGGCATATAGAAAATCAAGGCTTGTATTAAAAAACATCTCTCATTTTGTTATACCAATATTCTTAAGATCTCAATTAAACATTATACATAATATATTAATAGGGAATGATGATAAATGTCTATTTTCATAAATTTATTCAACAATTATGGTATTTATTGAAAATATATGTGATCCCAAATACTTATAATTCTATCTTAGTCATAATTGATGATATGATATATTATATTATTTATCCTTGTATAAATCATATTTTTATGATTCTTCAACATTCAAACAGATACAATCTTGATGAATGATTAAGAAATATTGGATTTCTATCCTCCATGTATGAAATTAATTTTCATCATCTAAAAATCCATGACTAATGGGTATTTTTATTCCTCATCATGTATAATGTAGAATAATAATTACTCTTAATAGAATCAACCACCTTTTCATCATTATTAGTTTACTAATGTGTTGAGTAGCCGCCATCATTTATGACTAGAAACCAAATTCATTAACAAATAGTATATTAATTTTATGTAAATTTAAATTTCATTCTGTTTTCATTAATATACACAAAATATTTTTTCTATAGAGATAATTCCACAAAAAATTAATGGTTTTATCACCACCACCCATTTCAATATCATGTTTCTGTTAATTTTTATCATTAGACATTATTTTTTGTTAGGAAATTGAAATTACCATATCATTGAACATGGGGATACAACACAGTCTATTTTAGTTGAATAATTATAAATTATAAACCACCTAGAACATTTGGATAATGTATGTAAATTTTTAGTGAACAAAACTTGTATTTCGATTTATATATTCTTAAAGATTCCCCATACAGAGATACATCATTACCATCCATGTATGTCGGGTTAGTTGATTTTATATTAGGGTGAAATTTTCCACAATACATTGTTAATATACTTTTAAGAAAAGGATTCAATGGATTATAGTTAGAGTATTTGTAATGATAAATTTCTCTATAACATACAATATTAATGGATCAATTAATATCAGTATATTGGTGATTACATTTCTGAATACTGATAATTTCTATGTCCATAATTCCAACATTTCAAATAATTATAATCGGTACTCTTTTATAATGTACATTATAATAGTATTCATATTATAGCTGTTTTGTTATATGCACTAGTGAAATATTATAATAACATCTATAATTAAAACAACAAATAGTTCAAGGTAGTCTTTGTACAATCTATTCATAATGTCATTGATTGTCATTTAATCATCTATTTCTCCAATTAAGATTTCTATAAATTCAAAGGTTCCATACCATATAATATATTTTTTCATTGAAATGTTCTACATTCATAAACATATATATTTTTATATATATTGTTTTTCATTCATCAATAATCATATATGTCCTCTTATTTGATAAAATATATCACATATATAGGGTGTATGATACTTTTTATTTATCATTAATTTATTAATCTCATGAAAATCAATTCCATATTTTATTGATCCATTATTATATTTTAAAAAAAATTATTAGTGATTCCAATAGTTAATTAATAAGTCATTTAAAACCCATATGCAAGTCTCTTGTAGATTCTTCAATAATTCCTCAACATCAATTATAAACATTCTATACAGAATATATGTGAAAGGCATGGATCTTTTTATGAGTTCAATTTAAAAGTAATTATCATAATCTAATTAAATACATTTAAGACAATCAAAAAATACATAATTATAATCTCATGAAAAGGGAATGTCATTAATATTAACTTCCTCCATGATTGTTGGAGCCAAGAGTCCCTCATTGCTGGTAATCATAAAAATTATTATAGAAATTTATTTCATGTGGTATTCATAATCATTCAAGCCTTTATAATGTGTAAAATTAGGAGTTAGGATATGAGATGAATTTTCTTATCTAATATGATGATATATTCTCAATATAGAGATATAAAATCTATGCATAATATTAAATATAATTATACCAAGGGAGAAATAACTATAATGACATGGAGTAACATCAAATTAATCATGAATGAATAAGAGTTAAATATCATGGACCCAATCATTGTTCCCCAATAATTCTTCACTAACAATGTAATGTCTAATGTATGATGAGGTGAATCGTAATATATAGTAATCTCATATTGTATAAATTAATGAAAATAAAAAACAAAAATCCTAATTCAGAACACTTGAATATAGTATTTCATTTACCTATCAATAGTTTATTATCACGATCAAAAATAGTAGTAGTGATTGTTTGTGATCTCCCTTAGTCCCCTATTTTAGGGTGTTTCAGCTATTTATTAACATTATTTCTTTTAATATTATGGAAATAATACATTTAATACCAATACTTCTTCTTTGGGATTTATTTTAGTGTGGTTTTAGAATAAGTAGGGGACTTCTTCCCCATTGAAAATGAACTAGAGGCTTTACTTCCATGTATTGTTAAATTATTTTCTAATGTTCCAATAGTATCAACTTCGTTTATCATTAATTAAATTATTTAATATTTTATTTTGGGGTGATGAGTTTGGGGAAAATATTTTGTGAAATATGAATTCATGAAATATTCTAATTATATAAACTCTATTTCATTCATTTCAATACTTTTCATAATGAGAGTCCACCAATAGAGAGCCTCACCTTATAAATTGTAGATGATCAAAATTATGATCCAATTATTTGATCACTAGTAAATGAAAAATAGGGTTTTTATCAGATTGACCCACTACATATTTTCTATTTGGTTTACTATCTAACTAAAATATCATGGATGTTGTCCCATGAGTGACTAGATTGTGATACGTAACTTCTTTTTTCTATTATTGTGATCAACATGTTTTTCTATTTCTAATAACTCATCATAAAAGGTTTATAATTTCTAGGTGGTTCCACATCCCTTTCCAAATCTCATAAGGGTTTCTATTTTGAAAATATCCAGATTTTCTATCTCACCCATTAAAAACATGATTCTTTTAGATTCCTTATGTTACCATAACCAAAAGGAAAATTGGATGTAATATAATAAAATTTGTGAATATAAAAATTGGGAAACTATAAAAATAAAAGTTTTGTTTCATTAATGATTAAAATCCATTAACATATGAATCTATTTGACTCAATAAAGGTTATCAATTATTTTTTTATCTAAACTATATATAGGTTAAAATTATTCATAATGGTTGATAAAGATAATGTGAAATAACAAATGAATATCCATTGGAGTGTTTAACTAGATTTTTTATCATATTTCCACAAATCATGTACTACAGTGATGATTGAGTAGATACACATCCACCCTTTTCAAGGGGATTCCCCCTAGGTGAATCCATGTAACTATCACATCCACAATACTTTATCACGATATGGATATAATTTTTTGGTGAATAAAACAATATTTGATTTCAAAACCCAGAATATGTTACCTTTAATTTATAATTATCAATTATAAATTTGGAAATATGTTTCATTGAAGTATTATCTTAAATATTACAATGAAAACATATTCAATCCCAAAAAATTATTAAACCAATAAATAACACAAAAAAAATTGAACAAACAGAAAATATAAATTAAAAAAATTAATTTCACAATTCAACCCATAAAACTAAGGTTTTACTATATCTGATTTTATCTACAAAAACAATGAATTCATCAATATTTGGGAAAATTTATATATAATTACACCCTTATTGACCATTTTAAAGGAAATTTACATTATATATTAATCTTAATAACCTTCGGAATGGAATCATAAGAATATAGTGAACATGTAGTCTTAGTAAGGGACTAACATATATTAATTTATCAAATAATAAACCTGAAGTAGAATGTTAGGATGAAAAAAATATTTTATTAAAATATCATGTCACTGAAGATGATAATAATAAAAATGTGTGTAAAATATATGGTTATAAAAATATACATAATGGATCATAAAAGTTTTGACAAGGCTCAAAATACATCAACATAATCACAAAACATGAGTACATGACATATGAGTGAAGGATATGTTTTAATAAGTAAATATGTGATCTCATTAAAATAAAACAAATTATTCAAAATGAAGCATAAATTTATAATGAACATTTAAATGTGTTACAAACATAATATTATAGAACAATATTGATACAATAAATAATTCCCTTGATATTGTGAATAAAACAACTACGTACATGCCTTATAATTTTAGAAAACTATTTATGCCCATGTATCTATGAATATTATCATTATTTACACAATATAATATCTCATGAAAAATTAATTTAAATAATTAATTTGAATGTGATATAAGACCCAAGCAATCATCATCCATACATATTTATTCCCCTTAAAATCAACCAAAATCATATGTTAGTGTTCCAATATAATGAATATGGTTCTCTTAATCTTTTCAATATCATCTCATAACATAAACATACGAAATTTTGGGATATTAAATATTTAATTTTATAAAAGTTTTCTCATGATAATGAAATATTCAAGGTGATTAATATATAAACAATTGAGAGATAAACCATGTAGGAAAAGATAAAAAGATAACAAAAAATTATTTACAAATCCATTTGATGAAAGTTATAAATGATAAACTGAAAATAAAATTCATAATCACCATTGAATTTAAATAGAAAAAATTTAAATAGATTATTTTAATGATACCCATAATTTATCATTTTAATGAAATCGATAATCATCTTAATAATTATTTATTGGAAAATAATGAAATC
This sequence comes from Viscum album, assembly GCA_963277665.1. NCBI lineage: Eukaryota > Viridiplantae > Streptophyta > Magnoliopsida > Santalales > Viscaceae > Viscum > Viscum album. Next base: position 1,299,903,511 of record OY728146.1, read on the forward strand.
AAATTCATATATTTAAATTTTAATTATAATTTAATGAAAAACCTAAATGAGAGAAATTTTTAAAGAATTAAAATTCATAATCTAGATAATGAAATCATTAGGAATGTTAAATAGAAAAAAAAATTGTGTTCCTATTAAATAGTACACATTAGATAGTAATATCCTGGAAGTTGAAGAAAAAATCATTAGTAAAAATTTATTTTATTTATTCCAAAGTTATACTTTAAATTAAGAAAAGAACTCCTCAATGATGTTGTTATTTATGGTGAGAAATAGTTTCCAATATAATAATATGAAATAAAATTTAATATATTCTAATATAAAGATATTTAATATATTGAATGATATATTAATGTAATAAAGATTGAAACCTAATGAATTCGATTTGTATTCAATGAAACCCCATCCTTGAATAACTTCTTTGTCTATTCCATAGTAAAGCTTTAAATAAGAAATTGAAAAATCATAATTACTAAATTATGAAAATAATTACAGTGTATGTACATCAATAAATTTTTTTTAGGAAAATATATTATTTAAAAAATAATTATATTTATATTCTATAGTTGGAAATTCATATTTCTTTCAATAATGTTTTATAATTTTGATAAATATTACATTTACTTTAACTTATATTGATAATTTCTGCATAACACAATTTTTTTTAGTAGTCACTTTATAAATATTTATAATTTTTTACTAAAATTATTTGTTTTTTTAGTTAATATATGTGAAAAAATTAGTGAAAATGTTATGTTGGTAATCCCTAATAGATAATGGATGATTTATTAATAATAGATTATCTAGTAATATCAACCCACCAAAACCATAACCCAAACACTGATTATTAATAAATATTTAATAAAATTCATAATTAATTTCCAAATTAAATAATGATATGTTTCTATAACATCATCCTTGTGGGGGTTAAAATGACCCAAACAATAACATGTTATACATTTATGGTGGTTTAGAAGATTGTAATTTGGAAAAAATATTATTATAATACTAGAATTATGATATTACTTTAAAATTTTAAATGTTTTGTAATAAAATCTGACGGGTATTTATAAATAATTAATATTAAGAAGAAAATTGAGAATTTATATTTTTGAGAGTCAATATTTCCAATCTAAACAAAATTGATGTTATTTTTCATTTCTAAATGGATGTGGAGTAAAAAATAATATATATATAATTAATATTAAAATATTTATTCACATTGATAATATTAATTCATAAAATAAAATGTATTCAGGGTGGTAATGGAATAGAATATTCATGAAAAAATAATGATATGTGATACATGAAGGTAGAGGCTATTAATAATCCCATTCAATACTCCTTGATTTTAGAAGAGTATATGAAATATTCAAGACCATTATATCATGAAAATAGGATATATTTCTTTGGAGGGTAAAATTAATATTTAAAAAATGAAATTTTATTTAATTATGGTTGTTTGAAGGAGTGGAAGGTTCCCATTTTATGATTATAATTTGGAATATTTGGGAATAACAATTATTTTTTAATAATGGCATGACACTACACAATGTTCAAAGGATCCAAAAGTTGTAATGATTTAATATGGGTATCATATGGTTAAAAAACCCTCTAAAAATTATTTTCACACAGCATTTAAACAATTTTAAATCCTTTACCACATTTTTTTTACCATTTAATTGCTTTAGAATCAATTTTTTGACATTGTAATTTATATTTCATTAAACAAGAAAGATAAATCCTACAACATATTTTTTGTTTCAGGAAAAAAAAATCCATAAAAAATATTGTTAAATTTCTATAAAATAATAAATATTCTTTTATATTATTCTATTTAGTACATAGAAATACACTTTGGTAGAAAAATGGGGTTTTCACCACTAAATGTTCTCAGTCTTATTTTGTATTGATTAATAATTGAATGAGTGTTACTATATTTATATATTGGAATAAAATTCTTATTATATGCTCTTTATAGTAATGTTTAATTATTTGGTTCAATAGAAATTAAATAATATTATTAAAAATTTCTATGAAAATTATATTTTTACCATTATAGTGGTAATGAAATTTAATCCTATAAATAATATTCCCAAAAATTATGTGGGACTTTTTATATAATTTTTTACTAATAATACCATATATAAAATTCAATTTCCCATATAATATTCATATTGGTTAAAATAACTAATTATTATATTTGTATTGTTAATTTGAAACAATAATTATTTAGAAAAGTATATTCTCTAACCCTCAAATAAACTCATTTATATTATTTATATCTATTTTTTTCATAATGTGATTAATTATATATATATAATGTTATTTTACAACTATAAAATATCATTCATATTGAAAAATTATATTTCTATAAATTTAACTCGGTGAACATTTTATTTTGGTGTTGTGTATATAACAATGATTCAATATGATTTTAGGAAAATTAGTTAATAAAATTAGTAGACATTATAAAAATTATGAATCCTCTCTCATGGTGATTGAATTTTAAAATTCATGAAATGTAAACTCTATACAAAACATTTACCACTAGTACATAACTAACCTACTACCTGAGACTCCACATGGTATACTATATCATTCATCAAGAACATGAAAAAACATTAATACCTCATGAATAAATTCATATATCTATACTGAAAACAACTAATGAAAAATATTTTAATTTCATTGAAACAATAAATACACCATGATGTCTGTATATTAAATATAAATCAATTAATTTTTAGTGGTTATTTTTCATTTAAATTAATGTGATATTAAAAAAAGATTAAGAATATAGGTACTTATATTTATGTAACATTTTATATATTATATTTTTAATCTATATTAATAATATAATAAAATTTATTTATATGTTCATGTCTAATCATATAACATTTGACGTATTACATATAAATAAATTTTTTATTTATAATAATTTTTTAAAATTATTACATTCATATATATATATTTCAGTATATCTATGTGATTGCCTAAAAAATCGTTCCACTTAAACCCATTAATTAGTAAATACTGTTAATATACCATGATTAAATATGAGTGATATTATTATTCATAATGTACATGAATTACTCTATGAACATAATAATGAAACATTATTTTTTGAAAACATTCAAAGTAAAAATGTTAATAAATTTCTGTGTATTAAAAATGTAGATTTATTTCTATGTCTAAAATTTTCATCTTATATAATTTTTGGAAAATTTTTTCATTCAAAAAATTTTGTATAAAATTTAAATGTATCTCTTCTTATTAAGATTAATATTTACCAATATTATATATATTAATTTAGTATAAAAATATTCATTGACTTTAAATAAGATATGGATAATGATTTATTTCCCACACTTTAAACTCTTCCATGTTAAAACATATTCCTACTTAGGACATAGAAATATTATCTTCTCAAAAAAATATAATTTGTAAAATATTTTTTATGAAATACAATAGATTTATTTGTTGGGAATATTTAATATTAAAATTATTATTAAATAAATAATTAGTTATATTATGTGTTAGGATAAATATTTTAAATAGATTATTCACTTATTTATAATATATAACAATTTTTATGTGCAAATAAAATTAAATATACATTATAATTATCATATTAAAACACATTTATCATTGATAAAAAGACTATAATCCTTTACTTGTCCAATTTTTTTATAGAATTAGATCAATAATAAACCACTAGTATCAAAAACATTATATGTTTTTTAAATAACCCTTTCACTATTATCGATATCTTATAAAAAATAGTAATATAAATAGATTGAATTCATTTAATATTTTTTCATCATTTGTAGTAATCTATTTCATCGACTAACATGACATAATACATATACTTATATACTTTTGTAATGCATTCATTAATATATATCACTAATTCAATTTGATAAATTTTTACTTATATCAGAAATACCATACATCAATTCTCCATGTAGATTAATACCATCCATCATGTATTTCATACAATTCGAAATTGTGTTTCAAAGAATATAAAATGAGAAATAGCACCATTCTAACCTAGAAAACTCATATAATATTCAATGACGCAATTATACTTATTGGAAAATAAAATATACAGAGTTAGGTATATAAAATTATCTTTATATAGAATAGGTAACTTATATCATTCTGATTTATCATCTTGAAATTATGGTGATCTTGAAATAATTTATTGATTTATTTAATTTTATCAAAATATTTATCAAAATATTTGTTATATTATTTCTATAAAAATATATGGGCTTATGGGATACACCAAAAAATCATATAAATTAACCTAGATAATAAAATTTAGTACACAAGTGGTGACTGAATCTTCTCTTAGTCGCCTATAAAAATAATAATTATTTTGAAAACATGAAGAAAATTAAATTTGGGTTCTCATAAAATATAGAAATGCATAATGAACAACATCCGCAATAGGTTACTCTAGGTGTGGTATGAATAAATATAATTTCACTCCTTACATAAGAATAAATATTATGGTTCTCCAGTTATATACATTCTATCATCAAATAAATTGATATTTAAGTTTTTTCAATGATGATGATTATATTTTTTAATAGAATAATTTTTTTCAGATGACTAATTTATTTTTCAATAATATAATAATAATAATTTTTTCAGTTTCTACAACCATTTGGGATATACTAAAGTCAACAATGATTTTGAGTTTGACACTAAAATACAACTATCATAATGATTTGGTTTGGAAACTAATACCAGAGATGTTATATCAATCATTAATAAAAGATACTATACTTTATATATGAAAACAACCGAACACAATGGGTGTTATAATAAATTTCCCAATACTAAAACATAATTAATTCATATGATTTAATGTAATAAAATAAATAGTTTCTTTAAAGGGAAAATAAAATTATACCCTTTAAACCATATGAATATTATATAAAATTAAATACATAAAATGTTTCTTTTATATCTATAAATAAGGTCATTCAATACCATCAGTAATTGTATCTAGAAAATATGAAACAATTTATGTAATACAAGAGAAATTTTGAATATATAATAAATTATTTATTACATAGAACTCCCATATATCAATTTGAAAAAAAAAATTATAATATATTAATTATTATATTAAATAAGAAAATAAAAAAAGAATAATCTAAAATATTACTAACCAACCACATCTATATGAAGCAATATCAAGACATTTTATAAACTATATCTCACACACATCATATTATTTCACATAAACACTTATATAGAAACCATCATCATGATCCACATCTCTGAAATCATCCATATATAGGTACAACACTGTAATATCACTTATATAATGCAGTTCTTCACCAATAGGGAACTGAGTGACAAAATATTTATAAAATTAAAATATTTCCACACCTAAGAAACACTTTTAGATACAACAATTCATTTGTTTTTTTCCATTACACCCACTTATACTATCCGTTGTTATAATAGTTTCCACACTCAGGGAATTTCTGAACCACACAATATATTCAATGTGATATTCTCATCCATTGGAACTATCTCTATATTAATAAGATTCCAAAATCATGTGATCTCCTAGCCTTACCTGATTTTATCCTTAAATTACACTAAATATACATTAAGGTGATCCATATCATTCATAAGAATATAATATTATCTTTTTATCCTTTTTCAAATATCACATACCACTATGATATATAAACTTAAAAATCACTTAATCATTCACATATGGGTTTAGTCACCTTATATCCATTTATTAAATCATAAAGATGATCACACATACAATGGCCATAGGAATGAAAAATATAAAATGAAAAAAATATATTGTACCACCAACTATGTCTACTATAATACAAATCATATTGATAATAATTAGTCCACACATATAAATTCAACATATATTAAGAATAAGAAAGCATTAAATAATTTATTTGTAGCTAAAACAATATAAATTTACACAATTAATAAATCCCTATAACTTACTATAACATAATGTCTTTATACCTCGAAATTTCATATATGTGAGGTTATATTGTGGTTTTTAATGGATTCAAGAGTTATCACTATTATTATGACATTGCATTATCATCCTATCTCTAAATAAATGTGTTGTATGAAACCTACTAGAAATGATATAGTTGCATATCATCATGGAAAACCCCTATATTAATCACACCAAAATATGTATCCCAGAAAATTAAAACTATTCAAATTCATGAATCTAGAGTGAACCAATTTCTATATAGTGAATCTATATGTATCTCATTGCTATTACATCATATATACCTCTCAATCCCTGTAACAAAATTTTCCAAAAATATCTATTTCAACCATGCCATGATAGGAAATTTTTATTATAACACATATATTTTCATTTACATTTTCATTATATTTTTGTATTTTCAAGTATTGTAATACAGGGGTTTTTTGGGTCATTTAAAATTGTTTTATAAAGTTGTGGAAGTATTTTATAGGGTGAAATAATTGATCATGGTAAGGTAAGTCCATGAAAAATCACTAAGAATCCATGTAAGATGTTTTTGGAGTAACTGGGCTAGTCAATATTTTAGAGAAATTGAGTGGGTAACTAGTACAAATAATGATAATGGATATACTAGAAAAATACATGGTGGGGGAATTGTTTGAAGAATCATATGATCCAACTATGTTAAATGATAAATCTGAGACATAATGGTTGGGAAATTTTTTAAAAAGACATGAGGTAAAATTTTGTGTCTACCAAGGTGTTTTCCAGTGCCAAGTACATTGTCAGTGGATTTTTTGAAAAATTCATTAGCTTATATGTCCAAAAATATATGAAGCTCTAAAAATTAAATTTCAATTCCAATTTTGTATTCATAAACCATATTTTCTCATTTTATCTCAGGATCTCACAATCATATCATTTCCTAGGATCCCATGTAATTCCCATTATTATCAATCAATATTTTGGAAAATCTATGTTTCGTAGAGATTTACAATCTATGGAAAGTCCATGTTTCCCCTATTTCTATTTAAATCATATAATATAATCTCACATGTATCATAAGATATGTTATTTAGAGAATATATTTATGTTATATGGTGCAGGTGATGATTATGTAATTATGGATATATTAAGTGAAATTATTATATGATGGATCTAGATTTTTAATGTTTTGTTCCCAAATTTATTTGACTATTATGTGGTAGGATGAATCTCCTTCATTCTGGTAACTCTAGTACTTATATTATATGTGCTTAAGAATAATTTTTTCTATTTTTTTTTAATTTTTTTTATCATTAGGACACAAATCCTTCATTTTGGAATGATCCTAAAATAGTGTTTGATAAAAAAATTTATAGAATAGTGTTTTCAAAAAAATCTATATTGATTAATTTTTTATGATTAATAGGTATTCATTTAGGAAGTGTGTTTATATTAATTTGGGGGTAGATAATGATCATAATTTCCACAACCAATAATAAAATATGTGATGGATCTATTTTAGAAATTACACCACAGATAAGATATGATGTGATTAGTCATAGATGGTACATCCACTGTCAAAATGTTCCCTAAGTTATGGATTGGGGAAAGCCTGAAACAAAATTCCTGAGAGTATGGAGGTCCAAAGTTTCATTCATTGTATGTTTGGGTTAATATACAATATGAGTTATAACTCAATGTGGAATAAAATAAAGAGGACAATTAATTGTCTTGGTAAATTAATATGATTAATGTTTTAATACATATTATGTAACATTTTTCATTCTATAGTATTTAAAGTGTTATAAATTGTTCTTATCCAACATGAATTTTTTGGGTAGTATTTTTAGATTACGTAAAATGTTTATACCAACAAAAATCATATTATGTTTGGTTAATTTAAGGATTTCATATATTGGGATATAGAATAAATAATTGTGACATAATTATCATCAAGATAATTATGATTAATTCCTCTTAAAAATATGTTCAGATATTAGAAAACCCACAAATTATAATTATTGTGTTTATATTTAATTGTTACTAAAATATTTATATTTTTTATTGTCCATATTACATGCTATTGATACTCTACTATTTCTTCTTATTTGGTTTCCTTTGGGTTATAGTTTATTATTCAGGCATCATATTTCTGGTTAGGTTTTATTAGAATTTTATAATTTTTTTATGATGGTTCTATAGGGAATATCATATTGAATATTTCAATTATTCCATTGTAAATTATTTCCAATCATTATTTTCTTGTGGATTTCACCAATGTTTATAAACACTGTATATCGTGTCAAGAAAATGAGTTAGGTTGTGATTTTATAAATACTATATGTTTTTTTCATTCTATAAATCCCATATGTTTTTAGGAGCGTGATAAGAATATCGAAACATGAAATGGTTAGTATAAAAACAAATATCTAAACTTTTTATGTTGAGCATCATGTTATTAGTTTGGGATGGTTACAAAAGATTTTAAAGACCCAAATCAGTGTGTTTTCAACACATCATTAAAGTCTTATACAATTATTATTTATTATAATGAATTAATAGTGATAGATCCCACATAGACCACATTAATAATTTTATGTTTGATGATTTATAATAAATTTGTTATAGTGGTGGGATTATTAATAGATTTTTTATATTAAATTTCTCTTATATTGATTAAAGAAATTTAGAAGCCTTTTGTTTCTATTTAGTAATAAAAAAATAGTTCATTTTATTTTTTATTTAAAATTGAACTGGGTATACATCATATAAATCAAAAAGAGTATGAATCAGAATAACATTGTTTAAAATGGGCGCCAAATTTAACCATAACATGCCAATTTCATTATTCAGAGTTTTCAAGATATTTATAGTAGAAATCGTTATGGTTAACGAATGCATCATTGAACCTGGTTTATAAATGGATGTTTTCTCTAAAATAGTCATCATATTCACTATGTGTAATATAGATTTGGATTATAAGGTGATTGTAGAAAAAGTGGAACATTTTTAAAATCATATAAGGGAAACGATTTTTTCTAGTCTATGCTAATATGTGGAAAATCTAGTTTTGTGAATAAATATGAAGATGGAAACATATTCTCAAATAGGAGAATCAACTCCTACTCATAGTAATGAATATATAAAAAAAATTCCTTCACTCATATAGTATGGTATTATACAATATAACCTCCATAATTTCACAATTAAAGTTGGATATGAAATATTAATAGTTATTATCATACCTCTAGAATTACTTATTATAGAGAGGTATCTCATGAATCTTATACATCATGAAAATTTACTTGATGAACAATTTACTATAACTATATTCATCAAAATAGAGTGATATTATTAGATTCAAGGATCACAATGACTCCTCATGTTATGAAATCACAACAAGGAAGCAAGGATCAAGGAAGGATGAGTAATCCACTATATGGTTCTAATCATACAATCCTAGAGGATTAATATGGTTCTCTGATAGTTAAATGTATTATAATACTGAACAATTACATTAGAAATGTATTTTTGTATTGTGGTAGTGTTTTATTCTTTCATTTTCAATCATAAATTTGATCTTTTTTTTATATGTTGAGATGATTCCCTATATCTTGAATCATCAAACACATCTTGGAAAACGATAGGGGTAATAAATTAAGTGTTCATTATAGTATATTATTATTAATAAGGATGAGTTTTTATGTTATTTATTCAATTTTTAGATCGATACATATGATTGAGTTTTGGGAATTGATTGGTTGATTAAATTCAATCCCACATAAACTGTTAAGCATAGTATGGTAGTTTCTCATAAATTTATGGTGTTATCCATATATTTAAAGGTGACCCTAAAATGAATGAGAGTAGATATGGACATTTTAATCTTTTATTTGATATTATTTCATATAATTTTATTATATTTATATATATATATATATTCCTGAAATTAAACATTGAAATATTCCAACCATAACTATTCATTCATTTAATATATTTTCTGAATATGATATAGTTTTACACATGAAACATACGTGGAATTTAAAATGTACATCCTTATAGGGATCATCCTTATGTTACATCAACCTTATATAATGGAACTATTAAAATTAATTAAATTTAATGAAAAACTATAAGAGTAGAAAATACAAGGTTTAATTCAACAAATTATGTCTCATTGTGAATAATCATTTATTTTTTTCATGAACAATGAAGGAACTATTTAAATTTTGATAAATTATGATAAGATCAACCTAGTTATGAAAATTTATTAAAATACAATTCTATGAATTTATGATATATTGTTTTCAAATAATGGGATCATAGTGGTTCATTAATGTTGAGTTATGGTTAGTGTAACACCAACATTGATTTTGTAGAGAGGTAATTCCATTGACAACATTTAGGTTCCATTATAGTCATTTTTGATAGGTGGGTGTTCCATTGGGTCTAAAAATTTCACCTAGAATGTTTTTAGAATATTTGAATATTATATTCAAAATTTTTATTATTTATAGTATATTAGTTTTCATGAATTTTTTTCATTCGAATTATATGAATACATTTGGTTATGAACAAAACATTGTAATTGTTTTTTTATATTTCAAATAATATATTTTTGTTAAATATAAAAATTATTATTTCTATATACAAGAGATATTTTTCCATGGTAATTTCCTATCTAATAGTGGAGTATCTATATATTCACTAATGATATATTTTTTTATCTATAGAAACCACCAGATAATTATTTTGAGATATGAAATATTATTGACATGAATATATATTTCCAACTATATATTCATGATAAATTAAGACATACCTAATATATTCCACCATTGACCTATAATGGTCTTTCTTTCAACTTGTATTGCATGTACCAAAAGAAATTCTAGGCAATTAATTATTGTCATACATAATCAACAATAATTAAAATTATGGACTCATTAGTATGATATTTTTTTCTATTGGGATTCATCTAGTCCTAGTTATAGATGTGTTGATAAATAGGGAAACAATTTTTACCATATGTTTAGAATAATTTGTTGGTGAATGGGAATAATTACCAACTATATGATTTTGAATTTTTTTTGATAGTATATGCCATGAAAATATAGCACCATTTTAGTGATAAAATCAATGATTCCATGGATCATAATATAGTGGGAAAACCAAGTTAGTTATTGGTTTGAAAATTTTTGAAAGCCATCGATGTGATGGGATTTCCTTTAGACCATATCAAAATTTAGTTATTTAACATATTTTGAATCCATATAGAATAACCATATGGGTAAATGGTTTATGTCCACAAACCTTAAAAATATTTGAAAATATATTGGAAAATAGTGTATCATATCCATTCTATTGACAGTTAGTTCATTTAATTTTATTTTTTATTTGGATTATATACATAGACAGGTAATTGTTTAAATTTTATATCTTTTTCATGAAATTATATATTCTACTAGTCCCGTTATAAATTACATTTAATCTAGAAATAACATTTTCATAATTAATGTTTTTGGGATATTCAGAATCATGAATAACTCCCCATTTCATCAATTTACTTTTTGATCCTCACATATTATCTCACCAATTAGTTAGATATATTCATTAATTAGTAGATTTATGATATTTTTTTTGGATAATTATGTGGTAATTTTAATCTATGGAGGGAAATAATATTCAAGGATAGATGTAGATATTCTGTAGGACATGACATTATTTTCTTAATAGTTGCGAGGCATGTTACATTGCCCTTATTCCAGGAATACTAAAACATGAAATATTAGTGTTTAAATTTATTTATTTTTATTTTCTTTATAAGATAATAATGGTTTTTTATCCTAAATCAATGATTTTAAAAATATTACCAAATGGTGTTTGATATCATACTTGAAATTATGTGGTATTATAATATAATTCATTATCTTTAATAGTTCTAGTTGATAATATGGAATATATAGGTGGCTTGCATTTATATGAATTTGGGTATAGATCAAGGAAAATTATTCTACTATCAATATGAAAAAATTAGATAGATCTTGGTGGGATGTTCCCCTAATATTAATAATATATTATATTGATCATGTTTATAAGTTCTATAGTTATAATTCTTACTAGGAGACAACTTGTTAAATTTATGTGTCACCAATTAGTGTAAAGGTACATCCATGGTTGAATATATTGTTTTTGTTTGTGGGTGTGTATATAGATTCATAATTCTATGTTGTATGAAAACGTTCAACTTCAACAATTATATTATTTTTAAAATGAGATAACATATTATTGTACCAATACTAGTTTTTGGATTTCATTGCGGATTTCCTAGTGACTTTATACAAACCACATTATGGAAAATTTTATTTCAATTTGGGAGATGATATATCGATATATTGTAAATGAGATGGAGTTTAATTTTTATTATAGTTAATTATAATTTTATAATCCTCAGTTTATGTTTGGATCATCGAGATCCCACTGGGTATCATTAGATGATTCGATATTGGTGTTACTATGTTAGGTGGCATTTTGGTATCATTAATTTTTCATATTATTTGTTACAAATAATCAATGTGTTTTTATTTATTTGGTATCTATTGAGATGTATTTTTATTAATAAATCATCATTTAATCTGTTTGGATGTTTTTCGTTTTTTATATTTGGTTTTCTGGGTTATTCTGGTAAAATGTTTCCTAAATATTCTACAAATCCCTTCACTATTATTATTGGATCTTATTATCTTCGAAAAACATCAGTTGGGGCTTGAAATTATATATATCAATATATACAATATATATATATATATATTATTTTTTACTATTTATGTTCTTATGTTAAACATTTATATTTAAAAAATGTTTAATATTTATCAGTAAATATTTCTTTTTATTTATTTACAGCCCTTAAAAATAAACAATAACTCACATTTGAATTAAAATAAATATTTAACAAGAAGAATATTAATTGTTATTGAGATCCATAATTCCATTCCTTAAATTTAAATGAAATCATATTATATTCATTGAATTATATTCCCAATGTTTTATATATAATTTAAACTAAAAACAGTTTTAATAATATTCATATTACATAATTATTTATCCATATTAAATAATTTAATTAAAATAATTATTCCTATGTTACCATATTAATCAAAAAAATTATTAATTTTCACATTGATAAATTATTATTTTTTATTTTGATTCATCTATCAAAAAAGCAATATATAAATAATATTTTTTCATTATAAAAATTATAGAAGTGCCAAGGATTCAATTCACCGATTATGATTCCATGACAAATTATATATATATAAATCCGTCAAAAATAAATGTAAAATAAATATATAGAATATAATTCATTTTCCATAATCCCATTCATCTTTCATTAATCTATGAAGAAACCATCAATATGGGTTTCCATCTATTTAAGTGAATCTTTAGGTTCTACAAAATTACATTGACTGGAATTTTTTTTTACCCATTCAATCTCTCCCAAGGAATTTTATGTATAACCACCCATTATAAAATTCATTTAAAATTAATAATCTCTCCCAAATAAATTATCCTTTTTATTATCAATCATGTTTTTATGAAGACATGAAAATAATTCCTCTAGTTTAGAAAAAATTTCAAAATAATTAACAAAAATCATCCATTTGCAATATATTTATATAATTAAATTAATATATATATTTTGTAAATCACATAATTAAATATATAATTATGAAAATAAAGTCAAATTGGACACATCATGTGTAAATTTAATCACCTTATAACATTATCAAACCACTACCTAAGGTTATATTTATTATGTCAAATCTAGTGGGGCACAAAAAAATTAAATTTTTAAACTATAATATTTATATTTTACCCCTCTTTACTAAAATACCCATAAAAATCACAAATATTTGAAAATTTAGATTCTTATTCATTAAATTACTCAAGACATTAAATATTTTCTTCATTAAAATCATATATTATGATAAAATTACATGAAAAAAGAAAAACAAAATACTTATCAAATAATCCTATATTGGAAGAATAATATATAAAAAAATATAAGGAATACTAAATTTTTCATTATAATATACAAATATCTTCCATAACATTTCCAATATAATTGAATATAATTTGAAATACCCCCAATGATCTCACAATAAGTGAAATACGTGTTCCTCTAGGGTTTTTTCATTATGATCCTAAATTTATAATGGATATTAAAAAAAGTTATATAATATTTGATATATAATTTACCTAAAAAATAATGCGAGAAGGTTGATAATAATAAATCCTATAACAGTTCATATGAAACATGTCACAAATATTTATCAACCACTATGGAATCACAATAAAATTAGAAACCTATAAAATCCATTTATATACTATAAAAGACCAATAAATCAATGAAAATAAGTACATATATTAAAAAGTCATTTAAATTTATTATATGGTGGAAATTAAAAGAATATATAATTTAAAATTGAATATAATAATGTTGTCATGCTTCAAATAATATTATATTTTCCCTACATTTAAAAAACCACCAAAACTCCTTAATAAAATACACACACACAGTCAGGTATTGTACTATATCATTCCTATTCATAGTGGTCTTACAATCTACAACAGATCATAATGGATAAATACACATTCATATATCAAAATATTCCTAAGAATGAATACTAATGGAAGAAATAAACTAGTTACTATAATTGAATTTTTCCAATTAAAAAAATTCTACACATGATCCTTCAAAATAAAACTTATATTCTCTCAACATTTCCTCCAATTTCTAAATTTTCAACTTTGATTACCCATTAATCTTTTAGTAAAATCATTTGAAAGAAATTGGTTGATGTCATAGAATAAACACATTAATTTTAATATTTGTAATGTAAACTATAACATCCATTCATTAATTATATTATATGAATATTTTTTATTTTTTTAAAAATATAATGGAATGAATATTTTAATATTTTCGAGGAAAATTTTAAAATTTATATGAAGAAATATTTATTTTGAAAATAATTGGTAAAAATAATCCTTCAATTATGTTTTTTAATTTTCACATAGAATTAAGGTTTCAGTAATAATTGTGATTTTATTTTTTAACTATTCATATTATATTTATAATAATTAATTTTAATATGTTTTTTTAAAAAGGTATTAAATATAAATTTTTTGAACATAATTTTGTTATCATTTTGAGGTTAACATAGTTTATTTTGTAGAAAATATTTTTTTAATAAATAATTTATTATCCCTTTATTTAATTCATGTAATCATTAATGATGAATGATTTAAATGAAATTTGAATATCTTATTTCAAAATATATGTATTAAAATCCATCAAATGAATATTATTAGTAATTAAGTTAATATAATATCATGTTATTGTAGAAAATTATATTTCATTAAATCCCATTTGTCAACTTGTTTTGTGGGATTATTTTATGATTAAATTATTCCAATATTATTAATTACATTTAATAAAATGGATACCAAATTTTGAATCAGTATAATTAATATTAGTTAAATGTAAAATATATTTTGTTTATATATTTAATTTGACATATATTTTATATAATTTACCATTATTATGATTAATATGTGGTTAACATGGTTAATTATAAACAATAAGTGTAAAAAATAATTAAAAAATAACTAAAACTCTTTTAGATGGTTTAATTGAAACCATATTCTTGTCCCTACAGAATATCTACCATTTTGGTTACATATTCCTAAGAATATATGAATTAATTTAAAAAATGAAAAAAATTTAATTATCCCATTAAACTCAATTTTAAAAGGGTGCCTTATCCATTCACTTCTCAAAACCAGTCCATCCAATTATCTGAACTATTTTTACACTGAAACCTATTATCCCAACATCTGTGGATAGTTTGTATCATTTGAATATGATAAAACAAATATAATACCAAACTAATGAATAATTTTTTTGTCTTAGTAAACTTGAAACATACATGATATTATTGTTACCGTAGAAAAAAAATATACACTAATAATTTTCCTTTATAAATCCATTACTCCCCTTAGGGTATCCCTATATATCAATCACAATGTACTACCTCGTATATAATATTAATAAACCATAATAAGTATGTAAGATAAGATAGATAGTAAGTATAAGTGTAAATAAAATGTTAACAATAAATATGGTATAATCATTAAGTAAATGTATTTAATTGAAAAAAATCACTTTAGTTAATAATTTGATCAGATTTTGGTGGGAATAAATCATGATCAAATAATAATATATAAATAATAATATGGCCATTAAACATAACCATAGATATTATTGATAATCTAATAATCACATGAAATAATAATAACGGAATTCATAATGATGGAATCAATAATGCAGTACATTTAAATCATATTGTTGATGGATTATTCCAATACATCAAATAGGGATATGGGCTTATTATAAGAAATATATACAAATAGGTATGGCATCACTCAAAACCAAATCTATTTTATCCCATGTGACCTATAGATTCATTTATGGTCCATATATGACCCCAATTATCACATGTAACATATAATTCATTCCTAATATTAAACTGGTGATGCACAATAAACATAGACATTCATATTTAATGCTATCATAAAAAATTATTACACATACCCCAATCAATAAAAATTATCATATAACATCATGAATAATATGTTGAATGGAAAGAAAATTGAACATATTTATCAAAATAGATCATAATACATTTAATGAAATAATACGAATGAAATCAGTATAATATATCCCATATGGATCATTAGATTAATAAAGGGTTAATGTAGTTTAAGAGTAAAAATACAATGAAATGATCTTTAGAATTTTTTTTGAGAAAAATAACATTTTCACAATAAAAGTATATTTTGTAAACAACTATGTTTCGGAAAAATTTAAAATAAAGTTTTTTGACATTAACCCTTAAGAAAAATGTAAAACTTGATCTCAAATATTTAGTGTTATTTATGGTCGAAAATTTTGTTCATATTGTACTATTTGAATCAAGGATTACTTTTAAATTTTTAGTAAAATACAAATGGGAGTTTTTCTTAAAATGAAGTTAATATTAACAAAACAAATGGGTGAAAATGTCTATTAAAAGGATACATCCATTTTCTAAATCATTTACAGAGAACATGGTTTTTGAGGAAATATTTATTTAAAACTGAAATGAAAAACAAAGATATAATTTGGTAAAAATATACTTCTAAATATTATAAGTAAGAAAAAATAAAAATATATTTATACTACATAAAAGATATCATTAATATATATTTAATCATAAAATTTATTTATCGTAACCCTAAAATGTAATATAATCCAACCAAGGTGGACAAAAACAAAAACAATCTCGAATAATTATCAAATTGTGATATACCCCTTAGAACATCATAACATCATAATCATTAGGAAAATTAAATAAATTAAATTAAATTAAACAATACATAAAAATAATATAAATGAATTCAGGATGAAACATAAAATAGTGGTAGTATATAAACATCCCAAAATAAATAAGTGGTGAATGATTTTATGCCTCACGAAAGAAAAATTGATAAATGAGATCCTTATATTGAGTTTGATTCATAATTCACCTTCATTATCTTCTAGGATAATATACATATATAATTATTTTACTTCATATGATCCTTTTAAATTTTTACTATTTCATTTTATTCAATTATTATCTTTTTATATATAAATACATTATCATTTAATTTTACCTCAATTATTTCATCAATATTTTCTTTATGTGTCAAAAATAATATTTGTAGGATGATTATGGTCAATTATTTTATTAGTTAAACATATGGAGTATAATAATAATGAAATATTTATCATATTTATAAT
Organism: Viscum album; assembly: GCA_963277665.1. Lineage (NCBI taxonomy): Eukaryota > Viridiplantae > Streptophyta > Magnoliopsida > Santalales > Viscaceae > Viscum > Viscum album. Next base: position 1,299,921,384 of record OY728146.1, read on the forward strand.
TAAATTATACTTTTCAAACCCACCATAAAATATTTTTATGAATAATTTACTCTGTCAAAATCATGGAGATAATTGGTCATGTGTATAATGAGTAACGTTTAAATTATTTAATGATAATTATTAGAAGAATTTAGGTATTATAATATCCATTTAAAATGATAAAATCAATATATATTCATATTTATTTCATTTAATATACTTATTTATATTTCATCTAGTAGGTGTGGTGATGACTATAGAGTCAAAACGCACTATGAAGGAGTTAGTCCACACGTATATGAACAATGTTATCATCATAATGTGAGTCAAAATTTACGAAAAATAGATATATTACCATTTAATAATGGATAATTTGTTACAATTATCATAATTATGTCACATAATATCCTTACATTTATCCTTAATATCATCCTTGTAAATCATTTGTGAAAAACGACTCACATCACTTCACACTGTATTAATATGTACTACACATGAATGTCATCATCATTTCCACTTCTGAATAGAAATTGAAAATTTTATATATGATATAATTAATATATATGTATAAATATCTTATAAATATCATATTTATTCTTTATATCTATCATTTTACAGAACTATGAGAGGTCGTGATTGAAAAATGAATGGAATCAGTTAGTGAGGTAGTAGATTGCTGAACAAAAAATGATGATTATTTAACTCATTTAACAGAATTGGGGATTGATTTAGAGAAATCACATTATATAGATACATATTAGTATATGTATGATGATTAGGGTATTAAATTGTGATGTATTATTTTCAAATTATGGATAATGAGAATGAAACAAAAAAATGCTTATTGAATAATTTTTCATCTCCTTCTGGCATCCTCTTTACAATTTCACAAAAATAAATAGTAGGTTGGATTTATTCATAATATAAGGATTATATAATGTTATTTTGTAATATTATAATTTATTTAAATAGGTACATTGAAACCAAAATGGGTTGATGGAGTGATGCATAATGGAATTTAATAGCCTCTTATTGGTGTGGTCATTATCACTCTTATAATTATTAAAAAGTAAACAATATACCCATGTTTTTACATTCCAAAACCATAAAAAATGAAGTATTTCAAATAATTAAACATTATGGGATCAATATATTCTCATAAAATAGTTTTTAAATGATCTTTTAATTCATTTTATCCCTTATACATTTTTTTAACCCCCAATAAATCATTTTTTACCATCACCTTTCTAACTAAATTTTAATATTTTTAAAATTCATTATAGTAGGGAACTTATTTTACCTTATTTAATAATATAATTTAGGATTTTTTATTATATGGAATCAATTATTTGAAAGCATATTCAACTAATTTCAAATTATTCATTTAAAATTAATCATGCAGATGTGATGAAAAACCATGTTTTCAAAGAGAAAATGTTCAAAAGTTTACAATGACTATATTAAAATTAAATATTAAAATCTTCTTAATGGAAAAAATAGATTAAATTATATGAAATTTTACTTATAATTAAAAAACACTAAATATTATTTAAACATTTATATAATTCAATCGAAATAGAATTTTTTTATTAAAATTATGTATTCTCACAATACATCAAAAAATTAGATTTCTTTGATAAATGCCAAAAAATCAACATATTATAGTTGTGATATTCTTATTTTAAAAATAATTTTTATTTTTTGAAATTATATTTCTAAATGTGGTAAAAATTAATTATAAATTAAGTGTCAAAATCATGACGAAAACACCATTTTGAATAATAAGATTATCAGAAGACATTTATTTGTCATTTAAATTGTTCTAATTTTATCTCTAATCAGTAATTATCCATTTTTTCACATGTTTAAACAATATAATTTTAATCTGTTATTTATTATTCTTCATAACTGATAATTTAATGGAATGGTTATTATGGTATGCTATATTATGATTCAATTACTAAAAGGTATCTAATATATTAAATTTACTAAAATATATATTTTTGGATTGTTTATGATCGATTTCTATGTTAAATATGATATATAATGAAATATATATATATTATAATTTCATAATGTCACAACCAACACATAAAAAAATATTTTATGCATCATTAGACACATTATCGAGTCACTTACCTTCCAAGATGTCCAACCCTATGGTCTTTAATAACATATCTATAAAAGGTTCTTATATGAAATAGTAACTATCTTCACAAAGAGATTTCATTTTTAAATAATATTTTATTTCCATAAATTATTTATTTTCACATAAAATATGAGAACTATATTTTATACATTATAGTGATATATTTTCATAATGATGTAATAATATTTTACGATTTCATGCGCTATCAAATGGGAAACAAATCCATTTCTCATCTGTGTGGTGGCTACCACCTTGTTAACTGATGAAATTTTTTTTCATAATAAATTAATATATATAGTCATAAAAATTTTAATAATTAAAATATACAATTCATATTACATTTTATAAATTTGGTAAAACTAATATATCATTATTTTCTTTAATCATTCACTCATTTACAGAATGATGTCATTGCTCATGCATAAGTACTATCTACCATCTTTAAAAAGTGATGTGATTGTTTAACTTATTAAAATTAAATAATTTTTCTTAATATGTATATAATTATTAAATATGACATTTATAACATTAATATAATTTTTATATGATTGGTTTATACCCTATTTTGAAGAACCAGAACATCATTAACAAAACATGCATGAGAAAAAAGAGTAGATAACACCTAATAGATGATAATAATGAAATTTTAATAATGAATCGGTAAAAAGATGTTATCATTAGATCATATAAGTTATTTTATATATGAATATTATTATGTAATTAATTAATTTAATTCCTAAAAAATTATAGAGGAGGTTAAATCACGTTCAACAAATGTGAGTTGTGAGGTAGGGGATTTCATCTCAGTTTTAATTCAATTGAGACATATTTTTTATGATATTATTAAAATTAATTTGTTGTATAAAATTCACCTTTAAACTATGTAAAATTAAAAACTATTTATTCTATAAATTTAATTTTTTTATTTATGTGGGGTTGTTATTTATATAATCCAAAGTAGTCAGAATTTATTTTAAAGCCTCACTTTTGTTCTAAGAGTGATTTTATTTCCACTAAAGGAATCTTACCATAATTATATAGTAAGTTTATATCATTTTATTATCAATTATATATTTATTGTGGTTCCATATTTATATAAAATTATACCACTTTTGGTAACATTATACAATTAAATAATTAATGAAATTAAACACCGATTTTATTTCAATATTGATACAATATATCCTTCGTTCATGTCTATTTTTCAAAATTATTATTTAAAATATCCTATTATTAAAAAAATCATTTATTATATAATTTATTTGTTTCCATAAAAATTTTAGATTCTAGTTAATGAATATTTCATACTTTTTCTAATTGGTTTCTTTTAAATTTCATTATTAAAAGTAAAGTAGAAGAGTTTATTTATATATAGGGATACATTGGACATACCAACTATCATTATGGTTTCAAAAATTTTATATCCATATCAAATTATTAATTAGTTTAAAAATAAACACATTAATGAAATTTTATTATAATGTTAACTTACATTCCCTATATTCTTAAAAATTACTAGATTTTATTACAAAACATATATTACTGATTAAATTATAGTAATATCTTATCTCTTATAAATTTTTGGTCTTTAATTTTATCATGAGAAATTATCTTTTTTCTCATAATTTGTTCATATATTATAGTTAAATATTGATATTTATTATCATGGATATATTTATTTCTTGAATTATATATCATTTTTACATTTAGTGATTTAAATTGAATGTTATTTGATTTACTGGTGTAATATTTACGTTTTTAATTTTTTTTACTTAATATAAAACTTTATTAATAAGAAATATATTTTATGAATGGAATTTATCAATCAATATATAATAAATAACTTGGGAATGTCTGATTGGTGGGTCCCTTTTATATATATCACATTAATAAATCAATAGGTCTCACGAGAAAAATCCTTTTTTAAATTTTTTTTGGCTTTTCTCATTATATAAACCTAATGTTATACATTATCATGGTCTGAGATCGTAGAAGTATGTATAAAATTATTTATTTAATCATGCCATCAAATATTATGAATTTCCTTCCTTGAGAATTCTATTATTATTTTTAATGATATTTTATCTTGGATATAATAAATGTAAACTATTAATGCTGATGTTGTTGATAATATTTAATGTTTTATCAGATTATTACCATTTGATATTGATTATTATTTATAAAATCATTATATATTGTATTTAATATAACCTTTATTAATATTTATAACTCATAATTATTTTTTCTCGTTACCATGGTTATAAATAATATTTCAGGGGATGTGTTCAGGTATAAAGAATATATTCAAATATTATGTTTTATATTTTATCCCCTTAATAAATTTGGTATCATATATGTACCTGGATCTCCAAGAATACTACAATGATCTATCATATTACATTTGAACCCTTATATTTATTCTAATGTAAAAAAACAACCAGAATAATATTATTTTATTTTTGGTTGTTATTAAAGTACATTTAGTAGAAACATTGAGAACAAGATTTAGGGAACCATGGATTATGAAAAATAACCATATAAAGGGATTTCATTATATGTTTATAACAATATCATATTTTTAGTAAGGATGTTAGTATGTATTTTTTCCATTAAATTATACCCATATCAGGATACACCATGCAGATGTGGATTTGGAATAGATATACATATGTGTAAAACAACTGAAAAAGGTAATTTGGTAATTTTCTTGTTGGTCAAAAATTGATTGAAAGTGGTCCTTCCCTAAAACGTGGCATCACACTCAATGGAACATGATTTGGTAAATTAGTTTTTTATATACAAATAATCATGATAGAGTTAAATATAATTTTAATATATATATCTATATATAAAAAAACAATGTTACTTATTTATATATTAAAATGTGTAAATTTTATATTTATGTAAAAAAAATTATACCATAAATATTATTCTATATTATGATTTAAAAATAATAAATTTATGACCATTTATATTATTTAAAATTTTTAGAAATTGAATTTATAAGAAATAATGATATCCTCAATCATGGATAATATAGGGAATTCCCAACTAGGAAAGACAATAATAATGGTATTGTATCAAATTTGATAATGTATATTTTAGTATATTATACTTAGGTTATAATGAATAACCATTCTTCAATAAATTAACATATTGTTCAATAGCGTCACTAAGACACACTATGTTCTTAAAATATGAAAATAGTGTTTTATATTATAAAAGAAACAAAAACTTGAAATTAGATGATTATGTAACTCCCTCATACATTACAATAAACACATTTTTAAATAAATATAATCATTTCCATAACTTTTGGTTTATTCAACACCAATATATTTTTGTTTTATAAAGTATTCATCACAAAACACCGAGAAAAAAAACCTATGATATATATAACTTTTACAATATAGCCATTAAATTCAAATGAATGAATTGTTTTAGAAACTATATATATATATATTTGACTCCTTGTAAATTATTGAAAAAAATTATGGTATATAATAAATAAATTTTTTGTAAAGTGTTATTAATTTTAAAAAATGTATTATCATTAAATGTTATTTTTTTATCGTGAAAAGAATATTCTATTAAATTTAATTATACATTATAAAATTTCAATGATAAAAATAAATTCAATATTTATTTCTGAATATCTACATATTCGTTGGGGAAATTATGAAAATATTAAAAAAAAATTATTTTCAGTTAATATGCAAAACAACCATTTTCCTATAAAATTATCAATTATTATTAATATATTAAATAATTTAAATTTCCAACTGTAATGGCTTGGAATTTACCGGTACTTTTTTTAATTAAATTTTAATTTTAAATTTCTACAAAATCTGACGGCGTGCGATTCTGAGGCCCGGAGTGCCCGAAATGATCGGTCGATGTTTTTTTTAATCTTATGTTAACACACATAAACAGTTTTCCTGAAAAAGTAGAATAAATCTTAAAAGGTAACACAGATCAGAAATCTAAGAGCATCGTTGCGCTCAAGATGGCGGGTTTACCCTATACGCTACTTAAGATTAGTCAGCACGAGCCTCTAGTGAGAAAAAAACCTAATTTTGGCATAATTGTAAATAAAATACGTAAATAAATTATTTTATTTTTCATATTCTTATATCTCACAAATGCTAGGTCGGATTAAAAATATGATACCTCCACTGAACAACTGAGGGAATTCTTTATTTAAGCATATACTAACATTGGATGGCACGGGTAACCAAAAAATGATAGTTTTTGGCCGCAAATATAATAATAAAGTGACAATTAATTTTTTATAAAATTCATAACTTCTAAACGGTAACTCGTATTTAAAATTTGAGTGTACCTTTGGGTTTTTTGGGGGCGTATTTCACCTAGGCAGAGCCTAACCTCAACCGACACGGGTCAAGGCTGATAGATAATAATTTTCCAAACTTTTTTCTAAAATGTTCGGTTAATGCGCAAGCAGCGTTTAATAACATTTGAACCGGTGCTTGGAATTGAAATATGAGGGCTCCGTTGAACTCCCATCGCCAGAATTATCATTAGGAGACCTTAACCAAAGTTGGATTCTAATGAGAATGAAAGTTAAATTTCAGGATTTTTAATTAAGTTGAATAAAAATAAAGTGTTTACTTTATTATTATTGCTGGTGGTTAAGGCTCCAAGAGGAGGTTAGTGGTAGGGGCCACCACACCATAACCTCAATTAAAAGGTTATGTATTTGGGGCCCACCCGCACGTAACCTCCATTGGGAGGATTTCCTCTAATGTGGACCACCAAGTTGATGAAAAACTTGGAACCCCCTCTTATCTGTGAAACCTTTGAAATTCCCCACCATTTATTTTCGATAAATCTCCACCCATTAATTAAGGGAATGTTTTCTTTGCATTCAAATCCCTTTGAATTCAATATGAAAAAAATTTAATAAGGTCTGATGTTTTTTTTATTCTTTTTGGGATGGCATAATCATTTGGGAGTTCTTGGGAAAGAGATTTGAGTGGGAGAAGATCTCACCATAAAAGAACGTGAGGAACGCCTCTTCATCGCCAACGAAGGATGATAAACACCTTTCTCGATCATCGTCCGAACCTAAGGAGAAGGAGCCAACCATGAAGAATTCCAACAACGCTTCTTCCTTTGCCTCCTACCCTAGATGCTTTATGACGTCAATGAGACGATGCCACCATTTCACGCGACTTCGTCAATACATAATAGTCAAACAAGGTAGGGATATTTTACGATTTGAATATTACTCTCCGTACCCTATAATATGATGTGTTCTCGGAGAACCAAATGATATCACCGTAACAAGGAGGTTTCAGAACACATGAACATGGACCAACCATCAACTATGATTGATCTTGATTGTTGACTACGGAGGAACATACCGCGGCGTACAAAGCCGGTCGGCGACGACCTGATTGCAAAAGAATCCGGAAGCGCAATGGTTGTCGGGTCTCCAAGAGGGAACGACACCGCCTCGCTACATGGAGGAGATCTGCAACCACAACGTGCCGCGAAAGAGGTGTGAGGTTCCATCGTGCCGTGTGAAGGGCAGCAGGAGGATGTGACCAGGGCAGGCCGTGGCAGAGGGGCGGAACGCCGTTAGGCCGAGGCAGAGCGGTGTGGCACCGTCGCACCACACCGGTGGTGGAGGACTATGCCCAGGGTGAGATGTAGTGGGAGAGCAGGGTCATAGTGCCGTCGTTCCATGCTAGAGAAGACTCGTGGCCTAAGGCTACAGTGGAAAGGGGAGGGCGGCAGACCGAGCCAGCCGCCGGTGTGTGCTACACAAGCGGGTCCCTTTAGGTCTCATGGTTACAGGGCCCGACACCATGCGTTGTCTGTTACAAAAAAGGGGGGCGCCCCCCCCCCCCCCCCCCCCCCCGGAGTGGAAAGCCGGGCCACACTGTGTGGCCAGCCATCCAGGCCGCACGACCAGCCGTCGGGCCACGCCGCTGTCTGGGCCAGGCCGCACGGCCAGCCATGCCAGGCCCCACAGCCAGCGGCTGGGCCACACGGCCAGTAGGGCCAGGACACCTGACCAGCCAGGCAGGGCCACACACCTAGCCGGGATAGGCCCTGTGGGCCGCTAGGCCGGGCTGACCACTCGGGTCGGGCCGACCACTTGGGCCGGTATGACCAATTGGGTCGGGCCAACACCTTGGACCGGGTTGGACCCGCAGACTAAGTCAAACCGAGGTGTGAGCCGGGTCAGGCCGGGTCAGTCCGATAGGCTCGGACCGGACCCAGACCTGCTATGGCCCGATTACACCTTTTATCCCACTTTTTGGGATATGAGTGTCTGAACAATGAACCGTATATAGAGACGGAAGTATTATAGCAGGACGATTCTTTTGGCATACCCCACTTGAGGTTTGGACACAGTTGGGGTACAACCGGGTCTATTTGAACCTAAAAACAATTCGGGCCACTGGAACAGAAAAGCCAATAACTCACAGATCGGGTGTCCGATTGATGCGTAGTCTTTTGGGTTGGGTTCTTTATGATAGTATGGAACAATGAGATACATTAACTAGAGAATCTGTGCTATTTTATGTAACAAAAATTGGCTCGAGGAGCGGACCCTCCCGGAAATGAGACTGGACCTGGATACTCTGTGCGTTCGACAGTGACGAGACCAGACCTGGATCCTATGTCGGTTCGACTATGATGAGAGTAGACCTAGATCCTCTATGGGTTCGATAGTGATGAGTCTGGACCTAGATCCGATTTGGGTTCGACAGTGACGTGACTAGACCTGGATCCTCTGTGGGTTCGACAGTGACGAGACTGGACCTAGATCCTCTGTGGGTTCGACAGGGATGAGACTGCACCTGGATCCTCCATGGTTTCGACAGGGAAGAAACTGGACCTAGATCCCCTGTGGGTTTGATAGTGATGAGACTGGTCCTAGATCCTCTAGGGGTTCAACAACGATGAATTTGGTACCAAGATCCCACATATGATCGACAACTTCGACAGACTACTGATTTATGTTTCTACATATATCTTTCGTTTGACAGTGAAAGATGATTCAGAGGCTACAATTAATCATCTATTACTCTCTTTTAAGTTGTGTATAACTGGTGTGAGTTGATTCATTACCTTCATGTTTACCTCATGTTTGAGAGGTGTACATTTGAGGACTTTTGTATATGTATGGTCATATACCTATGAAAGGGTGGATGATTCTTTGTGGATGCTTCTTCGTGGATGTGTTGTGGTGATGCACACATGTATTTATTTTGTAATCTATACCTATAGGATACACCTTGTGTTGTACATTCATTGTGTAGTGTTTATACACTTGTGGAATAGAATTTGTTTAGTCTCAAGCATTGGAGTTAGTTTTTGATGGATAAATTTGGTATATGTATGGGCATATACCTAAGTAAGGAAGCTTGATACTTTGTGATTGTATCATTATAATATGGTTTATCCTTAGTGGATTCTGGGAGACCGTCGGTGGTCTCGGAGTCCCATACTGACTATTTTAATACTCACCCCTACACGGTATTCACCCGCACCTTATTGTGTTATGTGAAAATGATGGTTAGCAGCGATAAATGCTGAGGGTGAGAGACGGGAGGCTTTTTGGAGATGGATTAGACGAGATGTACCTCAAGGATGAGTTTTTTGAGATTTGTACCTACCCTTTAGGTACGATTCCCCGGTGGACGTTCCAGGAGCTGTTTTATTTTTTTTACATGTACTTCTTCTTGTTGTTCAGTTGGGTTTGTATGTTGGCCCACTAACATTCAAAACTACCATTGTATTCATTTTTACTTAGTTTTTTTATTCCATTTGTCTACTCTGATTGTGTGTAACTACTTATTATAAAGAAAATTCCTTTCTAGATGAGGGATTTACACATTTGGTGCTAGTCTCCAGCCTATGGCCTATGAAAGAAGGGCATGGGGTAGTCATGGCACGAGTCCTGAGGATAGGTCGTGACAAATTGGTATTAGAGTAGTCAGATCTACTGCATAACCTAGGACTCTGATATTTATTTTATGTGAATCAATATTGTTAAGGGTACCGAGTGTGGTTATCAGTTGAGGGAAGCTGGTGTTGGTGCAGTGTTCGATGTATCCATACACAAGGACTCTGATTTCTGATTTCCACCTCAGTGCATGAAAACACTGATTGCGTGTGTGTTTCCTTTGAAAAAATTTCTTCATGATTACATTGTTTCAGATCCCCAGGTACATTGTTTTGACTGTGGCACACATTTTTCATTCCACGATGTCTTTACTAAGTCATTCAGTATGGGTTCTGAGTAGAGAGCATGATAGTAGCCCATCAAGAAACAAGGCCTCAGTGTAGGGCCCCATCACAGCGTATGCTCCAGCGGTACCACTAACCACTGGGATACTGTAGCTACCAGCCCCATAAGTAGAGGGTGAGCACCGCTTGAGCTCGCTTCACAGGTTCCTGCGATAAAGGCCTACAAGGTTTCAAGGTGAGACAAATTTTCAAATGGATGGGTACTATATGGTGTTTGTAGCATGAGTTTTACACACAGTTGGGACACCCACTGAATTGATGGTGCACCTAGCTATTAATCTTTTTCAGGGAGCAGTTGAGAGGTGGGGGAGCCTTATGATCCAGTTTTACGATGAGGTGACCATCACCTGAGGGAACTTCGAGGGTTTTTTCAGGGAGGAGTTTATACCATAGAATCTACGCTCTGTGCATGCTCAAGAGCTGTTGCACTTTCCACAGGGCATTCCAACAGTAGAAGAGTCATCTGTAGTAGGCAGTTTGTAGATGACACAGTGGCACAAGTGGGTTAGGTCTACTGTTAGATGACCCCAATATGTGGAATCATGGATGTGGGGAACCCGAGGCCGAGGGAACATTGAACAGAGGATGGTCTGTTATTCCTATAGGGAACATGCTCACATAGTGTTTGACTGTCTGACACCTCGTACAATTGATCAAAAAGAGTTAGAGGAGCCACTGAGATAGAGGTAGCGGCAGGATCTTGAGCATCCGTTGAGTGGTGGATGAGGCAGTGGAGAATGTCCTTCAGTGGATGGTGTTTAGAGTCATCAGGCACTACCACCACCACCCATAGACGGTTCTCCTCGAGCTTCGGGAGTAGGTGGACAAGAGCGAGACATTTTCCATGCATAGAGAACATTGTTCATGATACTTATAGCTTCGTTGAGGACATTGTTTGTGGTTTCTTTGTTTCTTTCTATTTTGAGATGCAATAATAAAATACACTTGTACTTGTGATGTTTGTTTTCATTTTTTTTGTGGTTGATACTGAGAGGATCCGGTAAAAACCATTGACTTGACCCTCAAATTTGATATTCCAACTAGAAGAGACTCAGTAATCATACACTCATGCCGACAATGTGACTCATCCAATGGAGGCGAGGGTAACGGTTGGATCTCTTGGTAGTAACCTCGAGGCCTTACGATTTCTTCCATGGCATGAATTAGTACCGTTCAAGTCAGGATTGTCTTTATTAGGATAAGGACGTGGTTCATCAAGGGGATGAGACCAGATTTCACTTCTCGTCAAACTAGAAATCTTATCAGCTCTAGTAGGACATAGGAAAAGTAGGGTGCACTCGAGTTTTTTAGAATTGTATAGTCTAACCCAAAGATTGTTGATAGAATGGTTTTGGTTTATTCTAATCACAAGAGTCTCAGGTATATCATCTCTCATAAGGACATGAACCAAAGACAGCGGCGATACCTCGAGTTTCTCTAGGACTATGACTTCGTGATAGTCTATACTCTTGGGATGGGGAATGTTGTTGTTGATGCTCTCAGTAGGAGATGAGGCATTCAGCTACTAGGATAGGGGACATAGTAGATGGACACATTACATATATCCTTTCTAGATAGGGATGGAGAAACCTAACTACAGTCTCTTATAGTCACTCCTCCACTTCTTCCGCGAGTCAGGGAGGCGCAGCATGGGGACATTGACTGTGAGACCCAATGTGCTCAGATATCCATAGGGCAGGCACCTGATGGATTTTCAGAAGGTGGGGAGTACATCATCCTCTTCAGAGGACGTACCATGGTAATATTTTCACATCATGAGGAAGTGTTCAGGTAGTTACACACTTCCCCTCTTGAGGTACATCTAGGTTTGAATGAAGATTGTGCAGAGAACACAAAAGTCATATGCTGAAAGGAGACAGAGACATCTAGTATTCGAGGATGGAAATCAAGTCTTTCTACGGGTCTCACCTCGACGAGGTGTATGAAGATTTGGCCAAGGAAGAAAGTTATCTCCATGATTCGACAGACCATTCCAAGCCCTCAATAGAGTCGGTGAGGAGGCTTACCATTTCTATCTTCCACCTCAGTTCCACCGGGTGGACGATGTCTTCCATGTATCTCAGTTGAGGAGATGCGTGAATGACCCTTATCACATCATCGACCATGGAGAGTTGGACATCGATGAAATGATGACATTCATAGTGGTTCCAGTGGAGATTGAGGATCGACAGGAGAGGGTTATTCGTGGATAGTCGATACCTCTATTGCACGTTCGCTGGTATCATGAGAACCTCCAGGAGAGCATATAGGAACAGGGGGCTCAGATGCGTGCTCAGTACTCCACTTGTTCCCTTAGCTGTGAGTTGTGGCTTAAGGGGACGTAGATCCCAGAGGTGGGGAGAATATAATGACCCGAAATTTTTCTGTAATTTTTTTTAATTAAATGGGAATTTTACAGGTCCAAGAAATCTGACGGTGTGTGATTTCGAGGCTCGGAGTGCACAGAATGATCCATCAATGTTTTTTTAATCTTATGTTAACACGCGTAAGAAGTTTTCTTGAAAATGAAGAATAAATATAAATTGGTAACTCGGATCAAAAATCCAAGGGCACTATTTTCCTCATGATGGCAGGTTTACCTTATGCACGACTTAAGATTAATCGGTGCGGTCCTCCTATGAGAAAACTCATTTTTTGGAATACCTCTAAATAAAATAATTAAATAAATTATCTTATTTTTCATATGCTTATAACTCACAAAAGGTAGCTCGGATTAAAAATTTGAGACCAGTTTTGAACTCATGAGGGAAAACTTTATTTAAGAAGCTACTAACTTTGACTGGCATGAGTCACCAGAAAAAGTTAGCATTTGGCCGCAAATAAAATAATTATTTGAAAATTATTTTATTGTAAAATTCATAACAACTAAAAAGTAACTCAGAATGAAAATATGAGAGTACTGTTGGGATCATTGTGGCATATTTCACCTAGGTAGATCCTAACCTCGACCGGCACGGGTCGAGGGTGACAGATAATAATTCTCTAATCATTTTTTCAGGTACATTTAGTGAACGTGCAAGAAACATTTTATTAATTTTGAATCTGTGAATGGAAATTAAATCTGAGGGCACCATTAAACTCATAGAGCTAGAATTATATTAATGAGACCTTCACCGATTTTGCGTTCTAACAAGAATGGATGTTAGATTTCGGGGTTTTTAATTAAGTTGAATAAAAATAACGTGTTAACATTATTTATATTGGTGGTGGTTAATGATCCAAAAAGAGGTTAGTCATGGGGGCCACCACACCATAACCTCCCATGAGAGGTAATGGAGGTGGGTCCCACCCGCACGTATCCTCCCTTGGGAGGTTATCCTCTGGTGGGGACCACCCAGGTGATGAAACCCTTGGAACCCCCACTAAAGTGTGAAACCCTTGAACTTCACCACCATTTTTTTGGATAACATTCCACCCATTAATTAAGTGAATATTTTCATATAATTCAAATCCTTTTGAATTCATTATGCCAACAATTTAATAATATGTGATGCTTTATTATTCTTTTTGGGTTGGCATAATCTTTTTGGAGGGCATGGAAATAGAGATTTGAGGAGGAGAAGAGATCACCACTGAAGAACACGAGGAATGCCTTTTCATCGCTAATGAAGGACGATGAACACCTTTCGTGATCTTCGACTGAACCTAAGGAGAAGGAGCCGACTTTGAAGAATGAAAATAACGCTTCATCCTCAGTCTCTAATCCCGAACGCTTCCTGACATCAATGAGATGACGCTGACTTTTCCCGCGACTTCGTCAATAGAAGAATTATCTTGAAACATGTGGTCATTTTTGGATTGAATATTACCCTCTGTAACTCATTGTATGATGTTTTCTCTGAGAACCGAAAGATATCACTATAACAATGAGGGTTATGACCGCACAAACATGGCCTGAACCACCCCTTTGATTTATCTTATTTGTTGACGATGGAGGAACAAACTGCGATGAACACTGGAGGCCGTCGATGGGCCGACTGTGAATGAAACCGGCAGCGCATAGGCCATTGGCTCACCAAGAGGGGGTGGCGCCGCCTCATACACGGATGACAGAAACAGCCCTGACAGGTCGTGATGGTGGCGCATGGAGCTGCCGCTCCACGCGGAGGGCAACAGGTTGCCACGACCAAGGCGGTTCACAGTGGAGGGGTGCCTCACTATCGCTCCATGCCGGTGGTGTAAAACTGCAGCAAGGGTGGGCCACAGCAGGAGAGCAGGGGCGCAGTTCCGTTGCACCGTGCCAGAGAAGACTCGTGGCCTAAGGCCGCAGTGGACATAGGAGGGTGGCCGGTTGAGCCATCCGCTGGTTCACGATACAATAGCCGGACACTTCGGGTCCCACAGTTACATGTGTCGATGCCATGTGCCATCCGTTACGAACAAAGCCCCCCACCCCCACGGCGTGGCTCGCCAGGCCACGCGGCTCGCCGTCCTGGCCGCACGACCAGTCGCCGGGCCCCGCAGCTGGCCCGCCGCGGCCCGCTAGCCAGGATACACAGCACGCCGTTGGGCCACTCGGCCTGTCAGGCCAGTCCCCAGGGCCAGACCACACAGCCCACCACTGGGCCACGCGACCATATGGGCTGGGCCCCACGACCAGTCGGGCCTGGCCGCAAGGCAAGCCGGGCCGGGCCATACAAGCCACCTTTCCGGGCCACCCCTTCGGGTCAGGGAACCCTTCAGGCCAAGCTGCCTTCAGGACGGGCCACCCACTCAGGCCGGGCTGACCGCTCAGGTTGGGCCGCCCTCTTGGACACCACCCAGACCTGCTATGGGCCGGTTACACCTTTTAGCCTGCATTTTGGGCTACTAGTGTCCGAACGAAGAACCGTCTGTGGCGATGAAAGGATTAGAGTAGGACAGTTCTTTTGGCATACCCCACTTGAGGTTTGGACACAGTTAGTGTATGACTAGGTAGGTTTTAACCTAAAACCTAATAGGACCCTGGAACGGAGAAGAAAATAACTCACAGACCGAGCGTACGATTGACGCGACGTATGTCACATTGGGTTTATTATGATGAGACAGAACTACAGGATACATCATCTCGAGACTTCGTGGAAGTTTATGTATCAAACATGGATCAATGAGATGCCCCTCTTGAAAAGGAGACTAGACCTGGATCATCTGTGGGTTTGACAGTGACGAGACTGGACCTGGAACCTCTGTGGGTTCCACAATGACGAGACTAGACCTGAATCATCTGTGGGTTTGACAGTGACAAGACTGGACCATGATAATCTGTGGGTTCGATAGTGACGAGACTAGACCTGGTTCCCTCGTGGGTTCGACATGGATGAGACTGGACATGGATCCTTCGTGGGTTCGACAGTGATGAGACTCGACCTGGATCCTTTGCGGGTTCAACACTGATGATACTGGACCTAGATCCTCTATTGGCTCTACAACGATGACTTTTGTACCGAGATCCCATGAAGGGTCGACAACTTCGACAGACTTCTATTTTTGGTTTCTACAGATATCCTCCACTCGATAGTGAAAGATGATTCAGTGGCTACAACTAATCATCTCTTACTCTCTATTAAGTTGTGTATACCTGGTGCGAGTTAATTCATTACCTTCGTGGTTACCTCATGTATGAGATTTGTACTCTTGCTGACTTAGGTATATATATGGGCATATACCTATGTAAGGGTGGATGTTTCTTTGTGGATGTGTTGTGGTGAAGCCCACGTGGATTTCTTCTGTAAGCTGTACCTATAGGATACACCTTGTGTTGTTCATTCTTTGAGGAGTGTTTATACACTTGTGGAATGGAATGTGGTTGGTCTCAAGAGTTAGAGCTGGATTGTTATTGGTAACATTGTTATATGTATGGTCATATACCTAAGTAATGATGGTTCATACATTTTTATTGTATCATTCTGCTATTTTTTATCCTTAGTGGATTCTGGGAGACCTTCGGGGGTCTCAAAGTAACCTGCTATGAATTTTTATACTCACCCCTACATGGAATTCACACGAAACCTATTGTGTTATGTACAGACGATGGTCAGCAGTGATCGAGGCTAAGGGTGACGGACTAGAGGCATCTCGAGCTGGGCTGGACAGGACATACCTGAGGGACGAGTTGTTAGAGATTTGTACCTACCCTTAATGTAGGATTCCCCAGAGGACGATTGCTTTCTTTTTTTACTTATACTTGTTCTTGTTGTTTAGTTGGGTTTGTATACTGTCCAACTTACTTTCAGCACTACCTTTGTATTATGTTTTACATAGTGTTTTGCATCCAATTTTGTACTCAGATTATGTGTGACTACTTTTTAAAAAGGAAATGCCTTCCCAGCTTAGGGATTTACACCTTTGGTGCTAGTCACAAACCCCTGGCATATGGAAGGCAGGCATGGGGTAGTCACGACACGGGTCTCGACGACGGGTCGTGACACCAATTACATTTTAACGTAACATAATTATTATATATTAATATTTAACATTTTAAAAAATAATTATATTTTATATTGGTGTTTTTATGTGTTATTTTTTGTGATTAAAAATAGGATTTTTTCTCAAAACTATTTTAATGTGCATAACATTTTTCCATTTTTAATAATTATAAAAGTTAAAAATAAGGATTTTTTTAAATTAAATATATATATTATATATAAATAAATTTTAATAGAGATCTATACATTTTTTATTTTTTAGATATAGTTAATATAAAATCATGTTTTTCTATATATAAATACACTTCATAAAAACACAAAATTTTATCACTTTTATGGGGTTTGTTTCAAATTAAATTATTTAAAATTATATAATTTTTTTTTAAAAAATAAACTTTATTTTTTAATTAACATTTCAATGTTGTATTTTATTGAATATTTGATTATTTTCTAAAAATTATTTCTTTTTTTAATGATTTGAAATAATAAATTTTAATTGAAAACAAAATGTTTTTTTATAATGGAATTTATATTTTAAACTGGTTTCAAGTAAAATTAATTAATTATTATATAAAAAATCCAATTTATATCATTTTAATATATTTCATAGTTAATGTTTATATAAAACATCCAAATCATTGGAATATTTTCCCTTTAAAACATGTGTTCCCACCAAATATGTGGGATAAATATTAAATTAAAAAACCACAATTATATTATTTTACTTTTGAAAATTGAATTCAAAAATTTGAATCATAAGTAAATATAATTTATAATATGGTAAACAGTGATTCCCCAAAGTGGGAGCCAATGAACGGTGGCCATTGATGGTTGTCCAAATTCCCTTATGTGTGCCTGCCCATACAATAAATAGTGCCAACTAGTAGTGAGGGTCTGGTATGTCAGTCATATAGAGACTATACACTCTTTTATTAGAATAAAACAACAATTGAAGAAGATAAAAATAACCAAGTACAAATGCATATAAATAAACATAATAAATTGATGTCATATGATAATAAAAACCTGAACATCCAATACTCAACTAAAAGTTAAAACATCCTATGAGAATTTAATATCATGTTTCTATAATGCAACTCAAAGTAAAGACCAAAAGTCTCCCAAATGTGTCCTGAACCAAGTCTGGTTCCCTCTACCGTGCTCTAATCCCAAACTATATCATATCCCAAGGAGTTTCACTTATCCTGTCATGCAACAACAATGTCTACTCGGGTTCTAATAAATCTCCCCGAATAGGGGGTCAGTACACCTTAGTATTCCACCAACAACAGTGTCAACAATAAGATCATTTGTATGATAGTTCATTCATAATTATGAATCAATAAATACAATTCATAATTTAAAAAGTTATCACAATATCATTTAATCATTAATCATCTCATTATGCCAAGATACATATCATTTGTGACATCTGATCCATCATTCATTATCATTAATCCTTCAGTATATGTAATCATTACTTTCACCCCAAATCCCAATTGAATCAACATTTATTATTATCATTCATTTAGTGGGGGTCATAAATCCCAGCACTATAATATTTTTTAGTGTATTTCATAATTATTAACACTTATTTTCTCATATAGTGTAGGTCTTCATGCCAAGAACCCCATAATCTCTATCTTGGAAAACTATGGGGGATGAATTACATGTCCTTTTCCAAACATATAATTAGTATAGACGCCATGAATAAAACCAAAAATATCATATCAATTTAATCATTCTTTATTTCTCACAAATATTCTACATCATTACATTACTAATCCAACAATTAGATAAATCGGACAAAGACCATTAATTAACTCAACAATTAACTATAAACATAACCCCTTAACTAATTTATTAATTACTGAAGAGATAAAACTAACTCTCATTCCATAATTATTTATTCAAAATTAATTAACCATATCAAATATCAACATGTCATAATTACATATCATAATTAATTATCTATGATTAAAATTATGAAAAATAATTTACTCTCCCAATTAAAAACCTTTGGTTTACATCATGAGACATAATTAATTATCCCAATTAATTATCATTCACAACAAAACATTATTTCAGTATTAATTCCCCTTAATAAATTATCTCTGAACCAACTATTTAGTTTCTCAAAGAAAATATCTTAACACTTACTCAATATTATAAAAAATTATCAGTTTGGGAAAAACCCATTTTTTGTTCCATTATTTAATTATTAATTATTTATCCAGGAAAACAGAATTAAATTACACCTTTGTAACTACTCCAATTTTTGAAATTAATCATCATGTGAATCTAAAAAATAATAAAATTATAAGAATATCAAAATCATGACTATAGGAGTTTGATTTAGATCACCGAATTCAGTTTATTGATGGATGTTTTCACAACAAAAATTCCCACAATCTCAGCGGCACAACATCAATGATCATGCTCATATCTAAATCCCTAATTCAAAATTAAGATCAATGGAAATAATGATCATGAAAATATAGATCTATATCCACAAGCATAGACCTAGATCACAACACATAGGATTAGATCAATGAAAACTGGGGAGATATTTCACTAAAGGATCTATAATAGATAAGAGAAATAATGAGAGAAGAATTAAGAGGAAATCCAACTATGGGATGGATAAATAATCTTCAATTTGGTCTTTTGATACCAATGAATAGTGTTTGCATTGTTTTGGAATCCATATTAAATTATTTAAGAACACCAATAAATTTTAAAACCCAGTCCTAGGTCAAATTGAAGTGGTTTCGGGTGTTCGAGTGGTTTTAAAAAAAAAATTCTGAAAAAAAACCTTCGGATGCGAGGTTTCACATAGGAGGCTACATGGTTAGGAAAAATAGTGTTCCAAGGATATGGTATTCTACTACCCACACTACTTCATGGAAAATGGATAGGAAAATAGTTCAGCAACCTTGACGACTTCCACTGCCTACATAGATAGCATGTGCACAGTTCAACCAAATTGTGGGTGACCCATGAAGAACCCCCATATCTTCCCATGTTTTTTAAAACATCACCCAAACCCACCCCATGTCACTAATTCAAATCAATGGTACGTAAAAGTTACAAAATTACCTAAAAATGTTCCTATGTTGACTATTAAAAAGGTTTGGATCGTACGTATACCTAATTTTTGACCATCATGAATATTAAATATATTAAAATTTATTTACCAAAAATAATTTAAATAATCATTTTACCATGAGTAAACTAAAAAAATGACTAAAATGACCAATATATTGGCCTAAAAACAATGTGATAGACATATATTGACCTTAACTCAAAAATTATTACATTTTTTCCTTTATGGAAACTTTTTACATATGGGAAATTTTTGAACTCAAATTTCTATTCAAAAATACCATGTCATTCGTCTCCAAAACTTTTAAAAATACTCACCTCTAATGTCTTCTAAATAAATTCTTAACTCTTGGATTAAGAAATTATTTTCAAATATCACTTCTTATATCCCATCATCACTTCCTATAAGCCTTATATTTGGTATAAATCCATCCTATGAATTAATATGGTTGAAAACTAAAATTAACACAAGAAGAAGTTCTAACGTTCTTCAACAAGAGTTTTTATTTTATTTCAATCCCAAATACATATATTACCCCAAAAGCAATATAATATTATATCCACAATGCATTCCATATAATGTGATGTTATTTTAATGACTTAATGACCTTAAAACATCTCTAAAACCATTAAATGAGTTACAAAATATTCGGTCATGTTCACAATGAACTTCTTCTTTGTGAACTGGTGTCATTATTTACCATTCCCAACACTAAATGTTGGTTATTAATATTGATTGAAATTATATATATATCATTTTAATACCATAAAAGTATCTATTGAGTCACTATTTCAAAAATAAAATTTCAAATTTACATTTTGTATAGAATAAGATAACAACACTCATGTGTTCATCATACTAATACCTCATGAGGGGATGTGATTCTTTTTTCAATAACTCATTACATTGAATGTTATAATTTTAAAAAAATGAATACATGTTATATAAATGAAACTATTGTTGTATCCAAAAAAAATATTTATCATTATTAAAATATAGTATACCTTTTGATTATTATTATAATAAAATTTATGATAACATCATTCGTGTACGTGTGGACTACCGCCTCCACGAAGCGAGGTAAATATATTTTCATAAAAAATTAATGGTTGATATATATAAGTATATATAATGATATCATATGGTATATATTATAATATTTTAATTATTTTATGATAAAATAATAGGTAATTGATTCATATAATAATCATTGAAAATTTGAAATATTAAGAATGTGAGCGTACGACCAACCATATCAGAGATCATAACAAACATTATTATACATTAAAATAATTAATGATTGGTTTAAAAGTATAATTGATGTATAAATATTAATGTTATTATATTATTATTATTATGGAGATTATATTACTATATCATTATCACATGATCCTGGACATTTATAAGGAAGCACGCCTGACAAAACAAGGCAATTAAAAGCTGAACGAATGAAAATACTGAAATATCACTAAGTAATAGATTATAAGAAGACAAAAAAAGAACATATATTATATTATAAATATTAATATTGATATATTATATGTTAATAACCCATTTTTGTCAATTATATAAGATGATAAAATCATGTTTTTACATAAAGGATCATGAGGTAAGGGGTTTTTTCATATCACATTTACTTCTATATGATATAAACCATATTGAAAAATTTATTTATTGTTGTGTATATATTTACCCTTATTTTATTTTATGATTCATGTAATTTAACTAATATTCAATTACAAATAAATTTATTGATATCTCATTAATGGGATTTACAATTTTAATCTTACCAAAGTGGTAAGGTATTTTTTTCTCAATTTTTCTTCTTTCAGATATATGTTTTATTATACATAAATATTATTTTATGATTTATATATGATATCCATTTTACATTTAATATTATGAATCGTCTTATATTCATGCTTTTATTTATTTAATTAATAGGATTTTTTTTCAATGTCACCAAATACTTAAGAGTCTTATTTTACAATCTAATTATTTATCGATATAGTTATTAATAATGATTATAATGATGATATATTATGATCGACCTATCAAAAAACTCATTGTTTTTCTTATCATCATGTGATTAATGATATTTTAATGTAATAATAACAATTTTTTATATTTTTATGTCATATAAATGGGAAATTGTTTTAGGGGAAAATCGGTATTTCTCCCATTGGTTGAAAATCCATATTCATCTCACACCATTTCTTCTAAAAATTTTAATTTTTTTTATCACTCATAAAATGAATTTCATTGATTTTATAAAAAACTATAATGGTTATTTTCCATAAAAATAAATTTCAAAATGTTTGAATATTATTATTTTTAGAATTCAAATGAATTTTTACACAGAAATATCATAAAATATTTATAAACGACATCCTTTATATATATATCAATTATTTATTCAAATAAGTAGAATTTGAATATATTATATAAATTTTATTGTTTTTAACTATTATTAAAATATAAAATGATTATTTTCATTAAATAAAATTTAATGATATTATAGTTTATTTTAAATTCATCAATAATAATATCAATTATTTTACTTATTCTCTATTTGATATATTTTGTCACGATACCATTGATATTAGATCTATAAAAAGATTAATATTGATTTAAATATATTTTTATGGGAGCTATTTTATTTTATATGTGTTAATAATGTTTTATGGATATTATTATTGAACCCATTTCATTTTAATGTTTTAATAATGTTTCCTTGTGATTAAAATTAATCCAATTAATTTTCCATGTGGCAGTCAAGTTATAGAACAATAAACATTGTTTCTATGATTATTTTGATATATTCTCAATTGTATTTAATCAATGTGTGGTTATTGGATATTACATATGATGGGATAATCATGAATGTTCTAGGTGAGAGCACTATATATTATACAAGTGTTGTGGCCAAATAGATATCCAATGCTTTTTTAAATGATTATGTTTTCTGAAATTTATTTTGGAATTTGGTCATATAGTTATTATAGTAGTACTTGTTTAGTTAGGTTTCCAAATTAGTAATATGATGAATATTTATAAATATATAATCAATTTTTTTTCTATTATTCTCATGAATTAATAATTTTTTCTTTAAACACGATTAATATTACCTGGAACACGATTCTTAATTATTTTTACTATTTAAATTTTTGTTGCCAGATTCTAGGTTCCAGGATTGATGATTCAATGTTTAATTGGTATAATTAATTTTATGATTCAGTAATGCATTATGATTATGTTTTCATACCCTTATGTACATATTGTGTTAATTAATGAAATTTAGTTGTTAATTTTTTTAAAGGTGATGCTTTGGTCAAAGACCAAAGCATAATTTACTGATAAGCAGAAACAGATTACAAAATGTGAAAGGAAGGGATTTTTTAACAGTCTCTATCAAAAAGATATAAGATGTCAGAAGGGATAGCTTCCATCCATGACATGCTTTAATGGCCTCCATTGTTGTCTAGAGCATCATCAACAGAATTGGATTCACAGTAGGCATGGGTAGCTATGTAATCAATCCCATGGAGCAAATTAAGGCAGTTCATCCGTCTCGCAGTGAGAGGCCAGGCTAGGTGGATGTTTCCATTCCGGATGGCATGAATAATAGTGGTTGAATCCATTTCAATCCATAACTTTCTCCAACCTCTCTGAATAGAAAATTCAACAGCATGAATGACACTAAGCATTTCAGCCTCCAGAGAAGAAGATTGACCACAACCAACAAAGAAACATCCCTGACTTTGACCAGTTGAGTCCCTGAAGATATCACCACAACTGGCAGGTCCAGGATTGCCTTTGTAAGCACCATCAACGTTCACTTTTATCCATCCTAGCATTGGTGCTTTCCAGAACACCTCATAGGAGCATTTAGTCTTTGGGAAAATGCTAGGTACATTGAGATGACAGAGGATCATAAAATCACCAACCGAGTTGTTGCAACAGTCCTTTTGAATTGAATATGATTCATGAATCAAAAGAAGAATTCGGGACATTCCTACATTAATATTGAGAGAATGATTATTGTGAAAGAGATCATTTCTAACATACCAGAGTTCAAACAGGAGCTCCGCCACTGCCACAAGAAACAGATTTTTGACCTGCAGGGAAGCTTCATGTCTAGTGAAATTATTAGAAACAAATTAATTGAGTCATTAATGAGCTTTTTGCAATTGAAAAGATCAAATATGTAATTCCAAAGAGCAGAGGCCATCACACAAGAGAGAAAAATATGATTAGCATCTTCCCTATGTTGATTACACAATGGAAACTTAGAACAAAGAGAAATGCCAAAGGCTTGCAGATTAGTTTCAAAAGGTAATCTATTGTGCGCAATGCGCCAAATAAGAGTAATCCTAGAAGGTTTAATCCAGGGTTTGTTAAATTTATTCACCAAGGAGAAAATAGATTCATGATCATATATATTATGATTATAAAAGCTTTTAGAATATAGAATACCATTAGAAGAAGGTTCCCAAATAAGAAAGTCACTAATAGAAGAGAAGGTATAATTCTAAATAGTTTGCAAAATACAATCAGGGTGCTCAAAATCAGGAGATTGTAAGACCTATTTAATAGATTTATTAGTAACTTCAGGAGGATTACTAGGGGCAATAAAGAAAATAGAGGACTACCACACCATTTGACACAATAAAAGTTAATGGTAGAATCAGCACTGACAATCCACCTAGAATTTTGCATTATTTTTTTGTAAGAGTCACGGATGGACGGCCACATGGAAGAGTTAATGAAATTAAGCTTACTTTTTAAAAGATTAGAAAAAAACCTATGCTTAAGGAAATCAGTAGCTTTAGTAGAAGAGTTAATGATGCGCCATGTAAGGAAAGCCTGAAGAGCGTCATTGAACAACTTTAAATTTTTAATTCCAATTACACCATTAGCAATGGGTTTACAACAAGAATTCCAAGGAAATGTGACAAGATTCCTTTCAAAGATGTTTCCAGACCAAATGAAGTTTTTAATGTAAATAGAAATTTCTCTACGGATACCAACAGGAAATTTATAAACCATGATGTAATAGACCATTTTAGAATCAATGGCCGATTTAACCAAACAGATTCTTCCAGCCATGGAGAGAGACTTCCCTTTCCAATTAAAAAGATGATTTGTGATATGAGAGATAATATTGGAAAAATAGGTAGATTTGGGACGTCCCAAAAATAGAGGAAAACCCAAATAATTGAAAGGTACAAGGACTTCTTTAATACCCAGTTGATTTATGATACCAGATTTCCTTCTTGCAGGAAAATTCATTCCAAAATAGATATAAGATTTGTTCCAGGAAATAGCATGACCAGAGACATCCTCATAATGAGATATAGTTTTCTTCAGGGCTTAAAGATTTATATGATCCCCTTTTATGAATAAAATAATATCATTAGCATATAAAAGATGGGTGGGGGCATTTAAGTTCCTAGCCACCTGAATAGGTTTAATCAAATTTTGTTCAACCTGGTGGTTTATGAGTCGGCTAAGGTAATCTTTATAAATAACAAAGAGGATGGAAGAAAGAGGGTCTCCTTGCCTGACACATTTAGTGAATTTAAAGAATCCATGAGGAGTACCATTAATCAGGATGGAGACATGAGCAGAGTGAAAAATAGTCTTGATTCTACCATTGAAGGAGTCATTAAAACCAATGTTACTAAGAACTTTGTAATTAATGTTCCAATCCTTGGTATCAAAAGCCTTCCTAATATCTAGTTTGATGTCCACACAACCAACTTTAGTTTTTTTTTCATAAAGCATTCGTACATTCAGAAGAAAGGCATATGCAGTCATGAATGGATCTTCCTTTGATAAAACCAAATTGTTTCCAAGTGACAATTCTATTGCAGATAGGCGCAAGTCTATTTGAAATAATTTTTGTAATGATTTTATAAATAGTGTTAATCAAAGATATAGGTCTGAATTGGTGTATCTCACCAGCATTCTCAACCTTAGGAATTAATGTTAGAAATTGGGCATTGATTCCTTGAGGCAGAGAACCATAAGTAAAGAAGATCCTAACAAGGTTACAAAAATCATGATGAATAATATCCCAATGAGTTTGGAAAACCCCATTATTGAATCCATCCAGACCAGGATCATTGTATGGGTTTAACCCAAAAACAATGTCTTTAATTTCATGTTCAAGAGGAGTGCTTAATAGAGATTTATTATCTCTTTCATCCACAAGCAAAGGAATGATGTCAGGTTTAAGATCAACATTTCTGTCAGGACCGTTAAGAGTGTTATAAAATAAGAAATAACATGATCCGTAATGGCTTCTTCAGAATCAATGACCAAGTCATTATGAATGAGCATAGTAAGGGGACGACTGGTTTTTCTGATTCTTTGATGACAATTATAAATTTAGTATTGCAATCACCATCTGTAACCCATTTATTTCGAAACATCTATTTACGAATATTTTCCTTAAAAGTAATTAGGGAATTAATTTTAGAAGAGATTTTAGCTTCCAACTGAGGATCCAAAATAAAATCAAAATTAGTGTTCTCAATTTGGAAGCGACTGAGCTCATCTTCAAGGTAGGAGACGTCAAGGTCTATTTGAGAGATTGAGTTTTTACACCAACCTTTGAGAGCTTCCTTATGAACTATCAATTTATTAGAACAAGCATAATAATCTTTAAGATGCTTCATTTAATTCCAAGTGTTAGAAATAAAAGTGACACAATCAGGATTTTAAGACCAAGCATTGTTAAACTTGAAAGGGAAGATAGGTGTTCGATCATTCATAAGGAGATTGACAAGAATGGGATGATGATCTGAATTAATTCTAGGAAGATTGACACTAGATACTTTTTCCCAGATATCAAGAGCCTTCATATTGACAAAGGCTCTGTCAAGTTTACGAGCAACATTATTTTTATAATGTTTTATGTACCATGACTATTTTGCACCAATAAGGTTGATCTAAAATAGGCTACAGTCATCAATAGTATATTTAAACTCTTGAGAAGATATGGAATGATGAGAGGGACACATTTTTTCAGATGAAGTAAGGATGGCATTGAAATCTCCCAAATCAATCCAAGAGTCCTGAATAAGACTCGCAATATCAAGGAGTTCAAGCCATAAAACTCTCCAATCCCGGTACCTATTTTTGGCATAAACCATAGTACAATAGATGTGCTGACCATTCCATAAGAAGTCACATGTAAGCTGCTGATCAGAAAGTTGAAATATGTTAATAATATTTAAAGTATTGTGGAAAAAAATCCACATAGAGTCAACATGAGAACTGTTATTACAAGAACCCAAAAACTATAATTTAAGGATCCAAATATCATAAAGGTCATTTCAAAATTGACATTAGGTTAAGCAATAGCAAAAAGGTGTGGTTTATGAGTGTTTAAAAACCTCCTAAGAGTAGTGGAGGTGTCATTATTGCCCACCCCTTGACAGTTCCAAAAGAGAAAATTCATTTCCAATTATGTCTTAGGTTATAACCCTTCTTCTTTTTTGATTTACCAGAACCCTTCTTTTTTTGGGATCTCGTAACTGTTGAGGTAGAAGATAAATTATGTTGACTCCCCTCTGGTTCAGAACTGTGAGAGAGATAAGCATTCAGATCAGCATTAGGCATAGAAGCAGGATCTGAGGAAGACATTGGAGCAGAACTGTCCAGTTTTTGGGTTTGTTCAGCCTTATGAGTAGAGACCTTTTCAAGAGGCAGAATAGAAATGTTCAGATTGGTGTCAGGAATAACATCATGAGCAGGGGATTGATTAGTTTGAGATTCAGTCTCATTCTGGAGAGTTTCAAGATTAGGAGGTTTAGAACATTTAGAATCAGGAAGAGGGTTATGGTCCAAAATCTGGTTAATAGTAGAAGAAATAGAAACCTTTCTGTTAACCAACCAGTGAGAAGGATTCTGAATAGATTCAAGAGTAGACAGTGATGTGTGTTTATTGATGCAATCCAATTGAGGATTATCAGGATTAGCATTACCAGCATGTGTGTCTGAACTAAAAGATATACTATCAGAATTTTCAATAATAACAACACTGGAAATGTCAAACTGTTTCTGCAATGGAGCAGAAATATACATGTCAGTCAGAGAATGAGACTCAACCTTCTGAAAAGAGAGAGAAACAGTATGTACATTAAGGGTAGGATCAAAATTGTGTGATAAAGAGGGATCAAAATAAATTACAGAAGTTCCATTATCAGATTGAGACTTAAGTAAAGGAACTGCAGTATTAATAGGATCATTATTAACTCCAGTATTAGACAACACAGTGTTACCTGGGTCAGCAGAGGCAACATTATTACAGTGTATCATGTTGGAGGCAACATCATTATCTTTGGAAGAAGTTATTGAGCCTTCCAAATCCCTACACAGATTCACATTCAAACAATATGTACCAGAGGAATTGGCAATATTAAAAGAACTGGGAATAGGATTAGGGAGGCTCTTATTAGGACAAGTTTTTTTATAGTTATAAACAGATCCTTTTAAATCAACATGTTTATCATTATTTTGAGAATCATCCTCCTCTTCTACCAAAACAGCCCAAGATTTTCCATCAATGTTTGATGGAGAAATGGATTTGTTGACCCAAATATCATTCTTTTTTGTAGGGGGGTCAGGTTTGCCCATAGTATTTTTCCCTTTTTTGGTATTCTTCACCTCTTGCCAATCATTTTTAGCTAGAGGATCCAGTTGCATCCTAGCAACTCTACAGTGGAAAAATTATGCCCAATTAATTTGCAAACCTCACAGAAAGGTGGTTTCTTTTCATACTCAATACTGAGCTCCACTTTATGATCAGGGGCATTAAAAACTATTTAAGATGGTAATTCACTATCTAAGTTGACCTCCACCATAATTCTATCATATAAGCCAAGATCCCCATTTAAGGTTCTATGATCAATTTTAATAGGGGAAACTAGACAGGAAGCAATATCATTTAAAATTTTTTGATGCCAAAAGAACCTGTTAAGCCTATGAATTCTAACCCAAACATGTGCCAAGTGATTTTTGTGAGTGTATGAATTAAAAGTAGGATCCTAATCTGAGATTCTAAAAAACCAGGCTTAAGATGTAAATTTCCAGTCTTTCATACCTGCTCATGTTCACTTTAGAGCTGAAGAGAATGTGATAATACCCTTTACCTAAGGGAACCATCATCCATTTTGGAGAGCTCCAGCAATATGCAATCCTATTATTTAATTCAAGGATAGACCAAGGCTTATCACCTGTGTTATAAGAGATTCGACCAAGAACCGAATACCTGAATAGTTGTTCCCTCTGCTTCAGAGCTTCCAGATCAGCATCAACCGAGAAACCACCATCATCCAATTTTCTGAAAAGAGGTTGCTTGTAATATTTCTCGCTACTGAGATCAGTACTTTTTAACGCGTCTTGGAAGGAAACAAGAGCATTGCGAATTGGGATTTGAAAATCACCTACTTCGATATTTGGAGATGCAGGCTCAATAGATACAAGAACCGAAGGGGAAGAAACTTCCCACTCTGGATCGAAACCAGCCATCAGAGAGAGCAAGAATCAGTGACAAGGGTTAGACAAAGTTATAGAAATTATATTTTTGTTAAATGAGAAATTTTTATGTAGGTTTTTATTATAATTCTATATAACTATTATCTTCAAAGCTGTTCGAGAAAGTAAGTGATAATTTTTTTCAATTTCTATGTTGTAAAATTTTGTTAAAAAAAGACTAGGTCAAAATTATTGACATCAGATCTGGAAATGTAATGATTACGATTTCAACACTAGATCCAAGAGTTCAGGTATTGCGATGTTATAGTTTGTAGCAGAGGTCAATTTATAAAACTACATGTATTTGGATATTTTAGTTGAGTTTATATTATAATTTATGGAAAACATCATTTTTCTATATGATTAATGTTTATGATGATTTAAATTTATTATAAAACACATTTAGGGTTATAATTAAATATATTTTTATGTTATTAATGTCATTTTTGGAGTTTTTTTATTGTGTTGTTATATTATTATCCCTATGTATC
Source organism: Viscum album (assembly GCA_963277665.1). Classification (NCBI taxonomy): domain Eukaryota; kingdom Viridiplantae; phylum Streptophyta; class Magnoliopsida; order Santalales; family Viscaceae; genus Viscum; species Viscum album. The sequence continues at coordinate 1,299,951,369 of OY728146.1, forward strand.
AACAAAAAGTTCTATATAGTGAGGAATTATTTTTTCATGTTTAAAAAAAAAACCCGAAATGACTTGTGAAAACAGTTCACATCTGGAAAGGCTATGGGAATTTAAACCACAACTGAAGGGTGATAGTGTGGTAGCACATTCAACTTCCTTACATGGCTTCCTATTTAGTATAGAACTATTATAGGTAAATATTATGTCGATTCTCAAAACATATGTGGCATTATTTTTTGAATAAAAGTTGATTTTTCGTGGATGAATATATGTTCAAATCCCTATAGTCAGTAGGTTTTGTACATTGAAATGAAATGTTCGATGAATTTTAAGCATATATATTTATAGAATAATTTATTCTAAAATATGGGTATTTGTCAAGACCCCCTCCCACCAAAGATGCCCCTCCTAAGCTGGAAATGGTTAAAGGGAGATAATGACCCCCATGTCCCGCCTCCAGTATTCCCCAGAGTGGCGACAAGCACCAAGGGTATGAGTTTTTCACAAATATGGGAGGAATTACCCTTTTTATTATTTATGATCGGGATATAGGACAAGTAAACCACCAAAAAAGAAAAGAACAAGTGTATAGAAATAAACCCAAACCAATCCCACATGCATGTTTCAATAGTTCTGAAACAAGGTACAAGTACAAGAAAGCTCAAAAAGTAAAATACTAAAAGAAAAAATTACATAAAACAGCAGCAACTACAACTTTCCCAACTAGTAGGGTCCCGCACGGCCCTAGCAATTTTTATGGAAACTTGAAAGTAAAATTAGGGTGAGCATACATGTATACTCAGTTGGGAAACATAAAGCTATTTTACACATGTGGGGAGACATCCTAATGTCCCATGATAATGACAGAAGAAACCAAAACCTAACAAGGAATTCTATCCACCCAACCTCACTAGCCACACTCATCGAAAACACAGTCACAACATTTAGTAGTATATAAGAACAAGAGTGTTGGGTACCCCAAACCATTTTCCCCCACTAGCTAGCTTCTCTTCCTAACGGTGAATGTCCTAACACTACCATACTATTCCTACCCGCACACACTTGGGCCTCACAACCACGTATCCCACCCGCACACACCTGGCCCTCAAAACCACGTATCACGCCCGCACACACTTGGGCCTCATCCCAATGGTTCTTGGGAAATAGTAAATCATGCCCGAAGAGTCTTAGGCTTAACCACCCCAATCGAAACCTACCTGAAGACTCTAGGGTGTAAGGTCTCCTTAAGCCATCACAGCCTAGGGAAGAAGGAGCAGGACGGAGCTTGTAACTTAGGGGGAAACACCCTCTCCCATGAAATGGGAGTGTTTGGAACTAAGATCTGAACATGGGTGGGGTACGATAAAACAAAAAGATATAGATATATATATATATATACCAAACACTCAGCCCAACCTATGGATTCTAATCCGAGAACTGAGCACGTGCCTCGGCACTACTACTACGAAGCATGCATACAACAGACAACCCCAACCCCATATAGGTTTTCATGTTACAACACAATTAGTTTGTCAGTTTCTTAACTACTGGTAAACTATCCACAACCAACCACATCGATCATTCGTAAAACATATCCCTCCCATCCACAGATCAAGTTAGGAAAACACAAGACACCCAACCAAGTCCTTCTCATTAACCAACCAACCCCATTAACTATTATTCCCATTCCACTCTAATTCCCCACCATTCATTAACATTTCCACTTTTATTTATTAATCACAACCCATAGTCTGTTCACATTCTAACCCAACCCTACTACCCCGCTTCCAACCACCACAACCTCAAACACAAATAAACCCATACATCATCATCCCTTTGATACCATTTATCGTAGCCCCACTTCCCATCATCAAAATAACATTCACACCAACCCACAACCATGCCAAACGCAGCCTTACTGCTCACCCGATCCACAACAACCCACAAAACAGCCCTTTACATAAATAAACCCTTACCAGAACCCACATGTTTATTATTGTAGTTTTTTCAACCGGGGAGATCACACAAGGCTTCAAGGTATTCAATCAGTCAACTTTACGTGATTAACCAATTTCCACATTCAATAAAATTTTCATCCATAAGAAACTCCAGAAGGAGAGGGAAACATTTAATTGCGTAAGCAAATGCCCACAACGACCATGATTTTCAGTATGCAGAAGCTCATTCAATTCACAACATAATACCACATGATATAAATAATGTAACTACATTTACAAACATACCATCCCTATTATATAAGCCAGTTATTATCATTATTAAACCAGTTCAAATGTGTTTCACATAAACAAGAGGACACCCACCTCGCATGATGAACAATTTAGAGAGATGAAGGTAAGATCCCTACCTCAATAGATTCTGATAACAATGCTCCCCCCGGATCAACATTAGAAGACATCTGTCGGGGTTCATCGCTTCTGGAAAAACCCATAAATACCTTCTTGGGTGGTAGCATGGAAGGAAAGTCTGAAGGATCCAAGCTCAGATGTTCCTCCTCATCGTTATGAACTCATGGCCACTGACGGATCGTAAATCGGAGCTCGGATGAAAAAGTTATAGAAGAAAAAGAGCCTTCGAGTCTCTTGGGAGAGCTCTGCTTAGTGGAATGGGGAGGAGAGGGGTGAGTTGAAAAGGAGGAGGGGACCCCTCCTTTTATAGGCATGAAAAAAAAATTACACGGCGTGTACTTTATGTTACACGACGTGTACTTGGCCATTTCACATGGTCACCACACATCTTCCAACACGGCCTTCAATGCAGAACGCGGCCATTGACTGGTCAATACACGGTTTGAAGTTAACGCATACGCGGGGAGGGACTACACGACATGTAGTATTGGGTACACAACATGTACCCATTTATTTCACACGTCAAGGAAACGGCTCCAACACAGCACACGGCTGTTTACTGGTCAACACAAGGTTTGAGGGTAACGCGTACGCGGGGAGGGACTACACGACATGTAGTATTGGGTACATGGAATGTACCCATTTATTTCACATGGCAAGTACACGGCCTTCAACACGGGGTATAGCCGGCGAGGGGGTACATGGCGTGTACTCACACTACATGGCGTTTACTTACAAAATTTTGAAATGTGTGGGAAATGTCCATTTTACCCTCTGGAACACTTCGTGACCTTATTTTTGACAAAGAATGGGCCGGAGAGGTCCAAACCATTACATCAGATACCTCTTAAAAAATTGTCATTCCTGAGAATTCAAAATCCAACCTAGAGGAACCCAACAGGATACCTCTTAGGGCCCTTCATATAACAGGAACGCAACCAGCAACCCTAATTATAGGTGTTAGGAATTCCTTCACCTATGTCGATATATTATCCGCTTTAGGCGGAACTGACTGACATGCACGGGTTCAATAACATCCTCATTAATGCTTCTCGATTATGAATCGGTTCTTCCCACTTCCATACATTATGATTTTCAACTCGCACTAACCCCAACACCACACAACCAACACACTGCCCGAACAAGTGGTTTGGCGAAATTACTTCTCCTATGTCGAGATATTATCCGCATTAGGCAGCACTGACTCACCCGCACGGGTTCAATCGCATTCGCATTAATGCGTCTCGATTAAGGATCGGGTGTTTCCCTCTTTCCCACACATCTGGACATGATACACACTTCTAGAGAACAAGGAAACAAAAGGTCTCATAACCGACCAGAAGAGAATTCCATATATCAAAGTTATAGAGTATAAAATAAAAAAATCTCATAAGAACAAAGAAAACACAAGACAAAACAACTCCGGGTATTGAGCGTGCATCTGGTTCTCTCTCTCCCAAGAGCCCTCCTTGAGGACGCCATGCCTCCACAACACATGAACCAAGGGAATGGTTCTTCCATGGAGCAAATTCTATTTAAAATCTTCGATTCTAACTGGTCGTTCCTCGAAGGTTGCGTCATCTCCCATATCCAAATCTCCCCAGTTGATAATGTGAGAATCGTCGTGTAAGTACCGACGATGCTGGGATATGTGGAAGGCGTCATGAACCTTCTCCAACTGAGGTGACAAGGCCAGCTGATATTCCACCATTCCTACTCGCATCAGAACCTCGAAAGGTCTGATGAAACTAGGGGATACCTTAATCCCCTTCCCAAAACTCATATTCCCCCATTGAGTGGAAAACTTCAAGAACACATGATCTCCCACCTCGATCTCCAAGGGCCTCCTCCGACGATCAACATAAGACTTATGTCGGTCTTGAGATGCCTTCATCCTCTCACGTACAAAGTGGACTTTTTCTATGGTGCTCTACACTACCTCTGGCCCAAGAACACCTATCCCACCAACCACTTCCCAACAAATGGGTGAACGACATGGTCTTCTATACAAAGCCTCAAACGGTTCCATGCCAATAGTAGAGTGGAAGCTGTTTTTGTAGGAAAAATATACTAAAGGCAAGCGGCGTACCCATGATCCTCTGAAATCCAGAACACATGCTCGCAACATTTCCTCCAATGTCTGGATAGTCTGCTCTGTCTACCAATCGGTCTGGGGGTCGAAAGTAGTGCTAAAGCATAGATGGGTTCCAAAAGCATATTGTAACCCCCTTGACACTCGTGAGGTAAAACGAGTATCCCGGTTTGAGACGATAGTCTTCGGAACTCCATGAAAATTCACCACCTCATATACGTACCTATATGCTAAGGTACTCAATGGGACAGACTCCTTAATTGCTAAGAAGTTTACTGATTTCCTCAGACAATCCCCCACTACCCAGATAACATCATAACCTCCCTAAGATTTGGGCAGTCCTGTGACGATGTCCATCGAGATGTCATCCCAATTCCACTCGGGGACATCTAAAGGATGCAACAAACCACTGGGAACACGGTGTTCAGCCTTCACTTGTTGACACACTAGGAATTTAGCCACAAACTCCACCACTTCCAATTTCAACCCGGTCCACCAAAACTATTCCCTCAGGCCTCGGTACATTTTTGAAGCTCCCGGATATACTTCCAAGGCTGAGCTATGGAACTCACAGAGAACTCACTCATGAATCACCTCTGGAACAAATAACCTTCCATGGAAAAGCATCCAATGTCTGCTGTCCTCTGACCATCCTTCTGGAGCGTTTCCTTGATCGACACGATCTCGCATCACTTCTGCCTCGGAGTCCCTCCACTGAGACTCTTCCACCTGTTGTGACAAGGAGTATTGCACCGTCATCTGAAACAAACATCCTCTAACACCCTCTACCCTTGCATCCAAGTGAAAGGCATCCAACTCTCCCATCTCTTTCCATTCATCAGTGGATTCCCGAAATACTTCCTTATGTGACTTCCTACTCAGGGATCAGCCACAACGTTTCCCTTACCTTCAGTGTAAGAGATCAGTAAGTCATAGTCTTAGAGGAACTCGACCCATCTCTGATGCCATATGTTCAGGTCACGTTGCGTGAAGATATAACGTAAGCTCTTTTGATCTGAAAAGACCACAAAGTGCTCCCCATAGAGGTAATCTCTCCAATACATCATTGCGAACACTACTTCTGCATGTTCCAGGTCATGGGCGGCATAGTTATTCTTTTGAGGGAACAAATTCCTAGACCCTTAACAGATCACACCCTTCTTCTGCATCAGTACGCACCCCAAACCACGGACCGAAGGATCACAATACACCTCATACAACAACCCTTAATCTGGCATCCTATGTACGGGAGCACAGAACAACCTCTCCTTCAGGTAGTGAAAATCTTTCTGGCAATGCACGCTCCATAGGAAGACCTGGTTCTTCCTAGTAAAAGTTTTCAATGGAGCAGAAACTCGAGATAAGTCTGAAATGAACCTATGATAGTAAGAAGATAACCCCAAGAAACTACAAACTTCTGCCACGCTCTTGGGTGCTGCCCATGAAACAACTTCCTCCACCTTCAACGGTTCCACTTACACTCCATGTTGAGACACCACGTTCCCAAGTATGTGTACTTCATCTGTCAAAAACATATATTTCGTCAATTTACCATAATGCTGGTGGTGTTGATGTACTTCCAATACTTCCCTAAGATTCTCAATGTGCTCCTCCTCTGATGTTGAGTAGATCAATATGTCATCGATAAACACAACGTCGAACCGATCCAGAAACTCTCGGAAGACAAAGTTCATAAGTCTCATGAACACAGCTGGTGCATTCGTAACTCCAAACGGCATCACAAAAACTCGAAGTGCCCATAACTTCACCTAAATGACCTCTTTGAGATGTCACTGTAATTCAACCTCATCTGATGATATCCCAATCATAGATCAATCATAGAAAACCAATCTGTTCCCCTCAGCTAGTCGAAGAGATCATATATCCTTGGAAGGGGGTAATGGTTCTTGACCGTTACCTGGTTCAACCTTCGGTAGTCTATGTATAGCCTGAGACCACCATCTTCCATCTTTACGAAAAAAACCGGAGCACCCCATGGTGACACACTGGGTCAAAAAAAAACCATTCTCCATCATATCATCTATTTGCATCTGCAACTTTCGCAGCGCCGAATGTGCCATCCAATAAGGGGCCATCAAAATCAGACAGGCACTACGCTATAAGTTTATCTGAAACTCAACATCACATCGGGGGGGGGGGGGGGCGTGGAGTCACAACCGCCTTGGAAAAAACATCAAGGAACTCCCCAACATCCTCTGTGACATCCAAAATATTTTATTCAGCTGAAACCACTGATAACTCGCCTAACAAGGAGAAGAGAGGCTTCACATTCCGACTTCCTTCTTGATATCTCCTCTCGCCAATAAAAGATACATGCTACCCATCCACATCGGAGAACATGAATATTCTTCGGGAGAAGTTGATAACGGAAATAACCGAAAACAACCAGTCGATGCCTAGGATGACATCGTACGAGTGCATTTGTAACAAAAGAATATCCCTACTAGATCAATGCGGTCCCAACGTCGTCCCAAACCCCCAGAAAACACAAGACACACTGGTCTGGCCTCCAACTGGTGTACTCCGCACCAGTGGTACGGGAAGTCTCTCTACGTCTAGACCCATTGCATGTGCTAGACTGGGTGAAACAAAGGAGTGTTAATCTCCTGAATTGAACAATGCAGAAACGAGAGTGCTGAACAAAAAAATTGTACCTTGCACCACCTAGGGTCCTACTAGAGATGATAACTCTGCTGCGTGAAATGATCCACACCCATCTACTCTGCCTCTCTGATGTCATACACCTCCCTGACCACGTCCTGGTCCAGGTCCCTGAGGATCACCCTGAGGTTGGCCTCCTCCCGTGAAGTCTTCCCTCAGAGGAGCATGGTCCTGCTGCTGCTGGAAGGGCCTCGCCAGAAAGTGGTGCAGCTGAGGAGGGCGCTGAACCTGCTCACCTCCACCGTACTGAGCTTGGGTCGGGAAACGACTCTAAATGTGCCCAAATACTTCACAAGAAAAACACTTCAGTCCTGGGCTCGTGGAAAAGGGACGAGGACTTGAAGATCTGAACTGGAACTGCTGTGGCCTGCTCCACACTGGGCTGAACCTAGAAGGTCCCATCACAGGAGGCCTACTGCTGACAACCTTCCCCTTCAACGAACCCGAAGGAAACCCCTCACATGATGCACCTCCCAGCAAGTGAATCCTCTCTACAACCTCTGCCTTCTTCTATACTGCCTTGTACATTATAAGGGTAAAGGGGGTGACAACATATTAGAGCGAAGGACGAAGCACCTCCTCCAAACGTCTCGCCCGAGACTCCTCATCCAGAAAGAGATCCAGAGTAATGTGTAGGATATCATTGAACTTGATCACCAACTCTTGTACTGACATATTGCCCTGCTAGTGGGAGAGTAACTCATGCTGCTTCTCTGCATTGATCATGGAATAAAAGAATTCCTCTTGGAATTCCTTCTCAATGTGAGCCCACAGAACCTCTACCTCTATCCTCTCTCTGAGGTAGAGCGTCCACCACTGTCGCTCCATACCTCTCAGCTGACTGAATGCTAGGGGAACCCAGTACTCCCTCAGAGCACGAATCAAGGTAAAAGCGATCCCTAGCTCCTCATGCCACCCAGCCATCTCTGTATCCTAAGTACTACCCTCGTACTTCTTGAGGTTTTCCCACTGGAAAGAACGGAGAGTATTCTGCCACTGGCTATCCTCCTCCTCTCGGTCAATCCTCAACTGATCGACCGCCTGAATCTGTTGGGCCTCAGTAGTCTGAGTCACCAGAAAATGACATCTAGGTGCCATAGTTGTACAGTAAACAAGGATATCCTATGCCAAAGTAGTAAAGAAAATTCTCAAGGTTTTATTTTATCACATTATTCTAATTTCTTTCCCAGAATGCATAAATCAAGTAAAACACAACCATGATGATGCATGTACCTTCACTAGGGTCACTACCCTATAATCAATGTGGTCTCACTTAGTCATTCGGTAGGCTCAGAGTCCTTGCATCAGATCACGGGGACCCTAAAATCTCGTGTCCTAGCCGATCTTCCCTAGATTATGTCACACACCAAGATTAGCCAACATTATTTCCCTACAATCCCTTGCAATTATCACTTTTCCTAACACTAGACTCCATACTATCTCTCAACCATCACCTCTGTTCTCATTCTGTCACGACCCCCTCCCACCAAAGATGCCCCTCCTGAGCTGGCAATGGTGAAATGGAGATAATGACCCCCATGTACAGCCTCCAGTAGGACTCGGAGTGGCGACTAGCACCACGAGTATGAGTCTTTCACAAATATGGGAGGCATTAACCTTCTTATTATTTAAGATTGGAAGATAGGACGAGTCAGCCACCAAAAAGGAAAAGAATAAGTTTATAGAAATAAATCCCAACCAATCCCACATGCATGTTTAAATAGTTCTGAAACAAGGTATAAGTACACGAAATCTCAAAGAGTACAGTTACAAAAGAAACAAGTACAACAAACTGCAACAACTCTAGTTTTCCTGACTAGTAGGGTCCCGCATGGCCTTAGTAGTCCTCCTGGATACCTGAAAGTAAACATAGGGTGAGCATATAAGTATACTGAGTAGGGAATCCTAAAGCTCTTGTGCACAAGTGGGGAGACATCCTAGTGTCCCATGAGAACAACAGAAGAAACCAAAACCTAACAAGGAATTATATGCACCCAACCTCACCAGCCACACTCACCGAAAACACAATAACAATAGGTAGTAGTATATAATAACATGATTATTGGGTATCGCGCACCATTTTCCCCACTAGCTAGCTGCTCTTCCTAACGGAGAACGTCCTGGCGCTACCACACTCTTCCTGCCCACACACACATGGGCCTCATAACCAATTATCCCGCCCGCACACACCTGGGCCTCACAACCACGTATGCCGCCCGAACACACCTCGGCCTCATACCGAAGGTTCTTGGGAAATAGTTAAACCAACCCGAAGAGTCTTTGGCTAAACCACCCCAATCAAAACCTACCCGAAGAGTATTGGGTGGAAGGTCGCCTCAAGCCATCGCTTCCTAGGGAAGAAGGAGCAGGATGGAGCTTGTAACTAAGGGGAAAACTCACTCTCCGATGAAATGGGAGTGTTCGAAACTAAGTGCTCAACATGGTTGGGGTACGATAAAACACACTGATATATATATATATATATATATATATACCAAGCACTCAGCCCAACCTATGGCTTCTAATCAGTAAACTGAGAATGTGCCTCGGCAATGCTACTATGAAGCATGCATACAACAAACAACCCCAACCCCTTTAGGTTTTCATGTTTCAACAGAATCAGTTTTCCAGTTCCTTAACTATTGAGAAACTATCCACAACAAACCACATCAATCATTCATAAAACATATCCCTGCCATCCACAGATCATGTTAGGAAAACACAAGAAACGCAACCAAGTAGTTCTTATTAACCAACCAACCCCATTAACTATTATTCCCATTGCACTATCATGCCCCACCTTTCATTAACTTTTCCACATTTATTAATTAATCACAACCCATAGTTCGTTCACATTCAAACCCAACCCTGCAGCCCCACTGCCAACCACCACAACCACAAACACACCGAAACACGTACATCATCATCCCTTTGATTCCATTTATCATAGCCCCACATCCCATCACCACCATAGCATTCACACCAACCCACAACCAAGCCAATCGCAGCCCCACTTCTCACCCGATCCACAACAACCCACAAAACACCCCTTCACATAAATAAACCCTAACCGGCACCCACATGTTTATTAATGCAGTTTGTTCAACAGGGGTGATCACACAAGGGTTCCTGGTATATAATCATCAAACTTTATGTGATTAACCAATTTCCACATTCAATAAAATTTTCATCCATAAGAAAATCCAGAAGGAGAGGGAAAAATTTAATTACATAAGAAAAGGCCCCCAACGACCATGATTTTCAGTAAGTAGAAGCTCATTAAACTCACAACATAATATCACATGATATAAATAATATAACTACATTCACAAACTTCCCATCCCCATTATATAAGACAATTATTATCTTTATTAAACCGGTTCAAATGTGTTTCATGTAAACAAGAGGACACCCACCCCACATGATGCACAATTTAGAGAGATGAAGGTAAGATCCCTACCTCAACAGGTTCTGATAACAAATCTCCCCCCCCCCCCCCGAATCAACATTAGAAGATATCCGTTGACGTCCGTCTCTTCTGGAAAAACCTGGAAAAACCTCCTTGGGAGGAATCTAGGAAGAATTCCCGATGGATCAAAGCTCGAAAGTTCCACCTCGTCGTTACTATCCCGTTGCTGCTGACAGATCGTAAATCGTATCTCGGACGGAGAAGTTATGGAAGAAAAATAGCATTCTAGTCTCTTAGGAGAGCTCTTCTCAATGAATGGGGGAGGAGAGGGGTGAGTTGAAAAGGAGGGGGGACCCCTCCTTTTATAGGCGTGAAAAAAATGTACACTGCGTGTACTTTATGGTATACGGTGTGTACTTGGCCCCTTCACACGGTCACCACATGACTTCCAACACGACCTTCAAAGCGGAACATGACCGTTGACTGGTCAACACACAGTTTGAAGGTAACACATACGCGGGGAGGGACTACCTGACATGTATTATTAGGTACATGGTGTGTACCCATTTATTTCACACGTCAAGGAGACGACTCCAACACAACACACGACTGTTGACTGGTCAACACACAGTTTGAGGGTAACGCATACGCGGGGAGGGACTACAAGACATGTAGTATTGGGTACATGGTGTGTACCCATTTATTTCACAAGGCAAGGAGACGACCTTCCACACGGGTTATACCCCGGCGAGGGGGTACACGGCGTGTACATACAAAATTCTGAAAAGTGTGGAAAACATCAATTTTACCCTCCAGAACACTTCATAACATTATTTTTGACAAAGGAATGGTCCAGAGAGGTCCGTTCCATTAGAGTATTACTATTGAATTTAGATGAATAATTCATCGTATGATGGTTTACTAATTTTGAGAATTATAATACCATGTTATTGAATTTATTTAAATTTCTCAATATTTTTGGAATAGTTTCAGAATACATGTTATTGTTATATGGTCCTTCTATTTTTATTTTATTGAATTAAGAGTTAAATATTCATCATGAATATGCAACATTTGGATAAAATTATGAGATCATCATTAAAATTGATTAATGATATGAAATTATATGAATCAAGTATGCATATTTCATTTTTTATTCTATATGGTAATAAAATTCCTCAACTCTATGAAAATGATATTGAAGAAAAAATTTCTTCCATGTACCTTCACTTTTGATGAACTGTTTTTTATCATTATAGATATATGGTTTTACGATCATGATGTTTTATTGATCAGTCATTTTTTGTGATAAATTACTTCTATCACCCTCTATAAATATTTACGATTTTCATTCTGTCCATATTTTCATATTCAAAATATGTTCTCCTACTTTGAATGAATGTTACATGTTGTTCTAAAAGAACCTCTCTATTCACTTTCATACTTATTAAGTGTATTTTTTTTAAATATTTTTATCAGATTGCTTTATGATATATTTATTCTCAAATATACAACCTTTCATTATATATAAAATGTATAAATTTTGTGGTTTCATTATACATATGGTGAGAGGATGTAACAAACCTATATTTTAAAAGATAGAAATTATGTTGGACTATTTAAACAACAAATAATAATGAAATAATATGAGAATTTAGCACCTAAAATATTTATTATAAAACAATTTTGATATAAATTTATTGACTTTGATAGCTTTTGGTATACACAAAGCCTATGTTTTTAAGTCTGATTTTGTATTCAATATGTAACACCCAACTTAAACGACAAACAATATATATCTATTAAAACTAAAAAGTTGTGTTTGTGGGTATTAATAGTGTTAACACATTCTGATATATATATATATATATATATATTTCATTCTATATATAAATTATTGAAAAATGTTTATAAAATAATCTATCACATTTTACAAATGTGATTTAAAATTTTACAAATACCATTTCTTCAAAAATAATATTTATTTATTTTCAAGAAAATAATATTAAAATAAAATTATCGAAAATTTAGATAATATAAATGATAAAATGAAAATTATTTTTCGGCATTTAACACCAAATTTATCATGATTGAAATTTTGGAACATTTATAGAAATTTTGATTTGATAATCAAATGTAAAAAACATATTTTGGTAAAACTATCATTTAATTTCAATATATTATATAATATTAATACCCCATTATTTTTTAAACTAAAAAACTTTATCTATAGTTATATTAAATACATGTCACTTATATGGAATCAACAATATATTGTATATTAGTATAAGTTTATTTTCTATTTATGAAAATGCGTTTTTTGGTTCATTATTTTAAGGTGCGTAATGTTTCTCCATAACAATTAATTAAAATTGTCCATATTAAGGAACTATTTAAATAAAAATCAAAGACTATATATCCATTTATTTTAATTTATATTCCTATAATTATTATTCCAATAAATAGAGTAAATAGAAAATCATATTGTTCTTGAAAAAATGAGTGTTCATCACTTCTTCTAGTTGTGCTTTTAAAAAAATCTCATTTTTTAGAAAATTTATTTGAAAAAAACAAATTATTTATTTTAATAATCATCTAAAAAAATATTTTAAATTATTGAAAATTCTTAAAAAAAATATTTAATTAATTATAAATACTAAATAATGCAGAATTTTAATTGAAAAATGCATTTTCATTCAATTTATTTATATGGTGAAATATTATTTTTAATTGGATATAAAAATTATTTCAATATTTTTCTAATTAATAAAATTTAGCTCATTTTAATACATTTTATATTAAAATTTTATATAAAAACATTGTATGGTTTTGAACATTTTCCCATTGAAAACTCGTTTTCCCATCAAGTGTGTGGGATTATTATAAAATGAAAAATTGAAAAAATTATGAAACGTTAATTTATAAAAAACGATTCCAATTTTTTAATAAGAATATATTATAATGTATAAAATGTTAAAAATAATTACGTGGTAAAAATAATATTTATAATATATAAAATTATTTAAATATTTATGGTAAAATTGGATTTTAAGGTAGGTTAAACAAAAAAGATATTGTTAAAATGACCTTTACTAATTTATAAATACAATTTTAATTAAATATTTTAACCATTAATCATATAATATTATATAATGGTCCATTTTTGTCCCTATTTAAATATGATTAATTTGGTACCAATCATTTAATTTCAATAATACCTCGTGCATCCTATCAAACACTCTTAAAAGGCCACCCCATATTCTCTCTTATTCAATTCGCAAATCCCCATGTAATCATCAATTACCTAACCAAATAAATTACTAAATTATATACCATTATCCAAAATAATTTATAATAGGAATAAATCCATCATTTAAATGACTGTAGTTGAATCTTATATAGGATACCCAAAGAAGAGGTAACATTGATCAACCATCATTTTTATTTTATTTATTTTTACTCTACCATAAATTATTTTTAAATCATTATAATATAATACAATAATTATATAATATATATTGGGATATTATAATAATATTTTAATTACATAATAAAATATAAACATTATGACAATGTGCTACAAATTCATATTTCATGGGTACGGCAGACCCCAAGCTTTCAAACCGCTGTTGTTATTTTTCCATTTTAGCCTATCAAAATTGGGTATGATGACTGATATAGTATATATATATATATATTAAATTTAAAACATAATTATACCTATTGACTAATTATATAATATATAACCTTTTATTTTTCATTTTGTAGGAGATACGATAACGCCACTCGTGTGTACGACAGACTACAGCCTCAGGAAGCAAATTGAATCATTTTTCACAAGATCATTACATGGAAATTGAAAAGTGTAAATATAATGAATATAATTAATATTAAATAAATAAATATTAAATAAATGAAATAAATATCATTATTATAATAACATATTCTATTCTTTTACACTAAAATGAATATAACATTGGACATGTATGTGTGGGGTACTTCCTTCACAATGTGATGTGACTTTCTTTTCTTCACCCCACCACATGGATATTGTATATATGTATATTTAATGAAAAAATATTTCGTATATAATACTATTATAATTATTTAAAAATAATATATTACAAAAAAATTTTCAATAATGGATAGTAAAAAAATAGAAATCTTATTCATGCCTACGTACGACCAACCATCTACTTGATTGTAACATAGGTCGTTTTTTTATAAACATATACCAGGATTGGTTTTAAATGTATAATTGATATATATATATATATATATATTATAATAATATTTTTATTAATATTATTTACATGATAGAAATATATAATATGCCCAATATTGAGGATATACCAAATGAAGCATCATGATAATACATGTTAATTAACACTAGAAATAAAATAAAATAATACAGGGTCATTAACTAACAATTATTATGTTATCATAAATCGATATTATATGATTATATATATATATATATATTATTTTTCAAAAAAATAAAAACCACAATACATGGTGTTAAATTAGTTTTATCAAACATTATCATGAAGTAAGGGTTTTTATCTGTCTTTTATTTAAATTTGATATACATCATACCCATCAATTATTTTTTATTTATTCTGTAAATAAAAAACATTAACTTATTAAATGAATATTATTATTAAGTTTTTATGTATTTTAATAACTATTTGTGGATCAATCATTAATGTTGTTTATGGTTTCACTAATGCAAAAGAAGTAAGGGGTTTTGTTTAAATTTTCTTTTTTTGGAGATGTGCATTATACTATACCCTAATATTATTTTATTAACATTATATAATTTCCCATTTACATGATACAACACACATATCATTACTTTTATTATTTTAATTTATCTCATTTCTGGTAATTATATTTCAATGATAAAAAATTTTTAGAGGATTTTGTTATAATCTCGAACATTTTTGGTAATGTTCAAAATTATGCTTCCAATGATGTGATATTATGATCCATCTCTTAAGAAACTAATAAAAAAATTTATTCAATCGTTATTAATGATATTTTCAACCAACCATAATTTTCATCAACACTTTTTTTAATAAAATAAATTAAAATTTTTTTTATAGAAAATATTATTTATTTCCTTCTTTAGATGATTTGTTTTTCAAAACCATTTCTTTTAAAAATAATTTCATAATTAAATTTATAAATATTAAATTTATTCTTAAATTTACCTCTATTATTCGTAGGTTGTATTCAAATTAAATTATATTTATATTGATTAATAATGTTTTTTTAATTGAAAAGAATATTTTCCTCAAGATCTAATTTAAATAATTTTTAAAAAACAAAATTTATATGTTTCAATTGTTTTTTTCAATGAAAATTAATTTTATAACATATAATGATTATTTTTTTAAATTTTATTTCTAAAGAAATTTTTTTTTCTTTGAAAATGTTTATAATCATATTTTAATTATATTTTTATTCATAAACATCAAAAACCCTTTTTTCTACTTATTCTTTATTGGGAATGATTTATAATGATACCATCCTCATTCTTTCACCAGATGGATTTTGAGTTTTTGAAATAGATTTTTTTAACAATTTCATTCCAAGTTATTAATGAATTTTTTCATAGATATTTATGTATCTCATTATTTATCATGGTTTTCATTAAAATTCAAGGATATATAAATTAACCCCATTTTAGTTTCCTGTGTCAATCATCTTATATTATAATAATGATTTTCCTATGAATTTTAAATGAAATATCTATATAATTTATTCATGTTTTCATTCATGGACATTATATATGATGGGTCCTCCTAAATTTCACTTCAATGTATTGAGTATTTCATATGCATTCAATATAATTATATTAGATGTTTTTCCTTCAGTTATTCAAATTGATAGGGTTTTGCAAGGATTCTATAATTGTTATATGACCACGATTCTCCAAGATACCTACACATTTTATCTGTTATTCACATGTGTTTATAATGATACGTTTATAAAAAAACTTTATTAGGATCATTATTATTGATTCTTATGATAGTTTCCATATTGAAATTATATTCCATGTATCATAATTGATGATTAGGTATTTTTGGGTTTGAATTATTTTATTATTCTACGATTCACTATGATTATATCATCATAACCTAATGAACATACTAATTTCATTGATGAAATGAATTTATTAACGCTTATCTTTTCGAATAATAATAATTTTATATCATAATTATTTTATTTCCTCTACTAAAAGTTATAAAGGAAGTGGAAAATTAAATTATTTCTACAAGGGAGTTCATATGGATGATCATGATAACTTAATGTTAAATAATAAAATATTGGTTAATTGGGATAAATTATCTTTTGATTAATGTGTATTTTATATGAAAAAATAGTTTTCTAAATATATAAATCTCTAAACATAATAGGTCCTCAAGAATTTACATTACCTGATTTTTTTTTATATTGTATGTTTTGGATGGAAGAAATTTGATCACAATTTTTTCCATCAATGGAATAAATGAAACAATTATGATTTAAAACCTGAATCTAAGAGTGTGGTATTGATATATTATCTTGATCCTCAGAATATTGATAAATTCATTTTATAAAATCTAGCATTTATTAGTTGGGATACTAATCCAGTTATATATGATCAATCGATTAAGCCCCCAGAAAATGTATCTTTCCTTAGTATGTGATGAAACAGAAAAGTATATACTATAATTGTGAAATATCGAAGGTGATACTAATAAATTGTGTCCATTAAAACATATTACTAGGTATAGAGATTAAATA
Organism: Viscum album; assembly: GCA_963277665.1. NCBI lineage: Eukaryota > Viridiplantae > Streptophyta > Magnoliopsida > Santalales > Viscaceae > Viscum > Viscum album. Next base: position 1,299,968,701 of record OY728146.1, read on the forward strand.
GAAAATATTTTAGGGATATCATTTAAAGAATCATTTATCGACACGTATTTCCATTCTAATAAATGGACAAAAATAAAGGGAATCATACATATCACAAATAAACATAAAGAATAACATTTAGTGGAGTTTGAGGAAACCAATAAATGACTAGATTGATCTTATATGGATTACATTCATCATATGGAATTAATTATTGTACATTTCTAAAAATGTATCCAGATATATCTCAGAAGGCAACTAGAATCATAATCAATTTTATCACATAATTAAATATTTTTATAAACCATAAAAATACTGAAGTAGTTTTATATATTATATATATATTCAATGTGGATCATGAGAAGAAGCTTTCTTATAAAAAATAAAAAAATGTAACATGTCGAGTTAGAATAAGAAAATCGTGTAATTTACGTCAATTAAAAACATTTGAAAGAAACATCCTTGAATGGTGCTAAAGGTTATGTGAGGGTGTTACAAGTGAGGTGGAAAATTTCATCTAGATAATTAATTCTAGGGAAATAAATCGATGACTACTTTCAAATGATTCATCTATAAATAAATTGGATGTTAACAAAAAAAATCTTCAAATTCAAGGGAATTTTCCACAAAAGAGTCCAACAAAATAAGGCTAAGATTATATGATTATTATAAATTTTTTTGACATCCCAATGATATGAGAGTATGTACAATCGCCATATCATAAAAATTAATCTAATTTTTTTTCTGACTACATTTATTCACAGTCTTTAATTTCATTTATATTTTCCACGAAAATTATAATTTTTCCTACTTAATTGGTAAAGGAGTTATCAATAAAAACCCAAGTAGAAATCTTTTATTGAAAATGATATATTAGGTTTCTCAAATAACATATTTAAATTCCCAATTTTCAAATTTTCTAATTATATGAATTATTTATTTTTATAAAATCATTGGTGTTGAATGGATTTCAAAAATGTATGCACGAATTTATCGATATTTGAAGAAATTTGTGATTTGGAAAATTATATTGCATTCTTTATCATCAAAGTGAAGAATTAACTAAATGAGTCATGTCTAGATCAACCCCTAGTAGAACTTTTGAATGTTACTCTTTGGGTAGAGGAGAAAAAAATCTATTAATGTAAAATTTAATCAATATATTTAGTATTAAACTATTTTAAATGAATACATTGGATTATTTCTTTATAAATTACATAAATATCCACCAAATCATAAAGATGAGTTATCAATTTATTAAATATCAAATGAAATAACTATATAAAAAGATCCATATAAAATCTTTACTCTGGAATAAGAAAATGTGAATAGAAAAAAATAAAGGAGTCATCTGATAAGTTCATTATTAACTCTTTTATTACTCCATGATGTGTCTATATTATATTAATTAAAATAAAATTTTTATACATGAGTATATGGATTTATTATTTGGAAATCAATGTTATTATGATAAAGACAAAATATCTTTTACATATTATTTATTATGTACTTGATCAACTTCAAAAAACTAAATATCAATGAGTATCATATATTACTAGTAAATAAGGATAAAATTATTAAGGAATCACTCTGAATGAGTTATAAAAATTTAGAATTTAATGTAATGAAATATTTATTGAAAATTATAAAATCAATTTTATACATCTTATTGATAGATTATTCATGGAATATCATGATAATCCCAATATACTATTCATTATTTATATATTGGTGTATTCTAAGATATTTTGGGACTAATGAAATCACTTGTTGATAATTATTAAGCGTCTTAGAATAAAATAGTTATATGTGAAATATAGAAAGTGTGAATTATAGATTCATTTGGATTGTTTTAATGTAAATATTATCCCCATGGATAGAATCATAATTGATTTAGTGGATAAAAATTTTGTTAGATAATAGCATGAAAAAATGAACACAATTGGACAACATTGTTTCATTTGATTAAATGTTTTATAAAAATATTCATATATAATTTTTAATGATTTATAACCTATTAATAAATTTTAACTAAAATGTTTTTAAGATCACTTGGAAAATATAATTTTGTGGACGTTTATAGGAATTCAAGTTGAGATTGGTCAATTCTTGGATTTTGACTCTATCATATAAAAATGATATATTTTTAATATATTGTTATTCATAGAATAATGGATTCATTAGCGTTATTAGGAATAATGAAAAAATTATTGAATATGTGTCAAGGTTGTTAATACCTCATGAACAAAACAACCCATTCCATTATATTGAGTAGAAAATTGTAATTTTTTTAGGATTTCGTTACATTAACATTATACTGATTGATATGAGATATATAAATACCATAAGATATTATAACTAATATTTTAAAATAAAAATATAAACTTTCGGAAAAGTTAATGACTCGATCCAAATAAATATTTTTATCTATTAATATAATACCACTTGAGAATCAAAAATAATGTATAGAATTCATTTACTATGAAATATGCAGGAGTCGTGAACCATATAATTACTAAGTGGAATGATATGTTCATGGATCATGAAACTAAAGATATTTTAGTTATTTTATAATTGGATAAGTCACTAAATTAATAATTTATTGTGAAAAAATATTTATTATAAATGAAAAAAAATCATCAACTAATGATCATAATTTTCAGAAGAAAATTAATTCCATAAATGATGCGAAATTAGAAGTTATAATTTGTGGGGAATTATTTATAAAATTAAAAAATATGTGTGTGTTCCAATAATGAATAAACAAAAAAATATTTTTTTTATTATTTTCATATCTAACAAGTATTTATTCATCCTAGTATCACCCATATATATATGAATTTGATTTAATTTAATTTTCGAGCTAACATGATGGAAAAAATTAATGTTTATGTATTAATATGCATGCAATTAAAATAGTTGAATGTTGAGAGATACATTCATATAGGTGTAATTAAGTCTCTACATATTACTATGTGGAAATTTCATTATATTATAATGTACTTTTTCATAGGATTACCAATGAATCCTTTAGATGATGATGCAATATAGGTTATTATTGATTTCCTCGCCATATATTCTCATTTCTTAGCAATAAGAAAAAATTTACCTCTTGAGTGAATTCCAAGGAATTATATAAATAATTTCATAAAAATTCATGTTTCACCTCTTTATATTGGGTATAATCCGTATCAAAGAATTACATACAAATTCAAGAATAGTATTAAGAATGATTTTGATACCCAACATAAACTCAACACAACCTACTACCCTCAAATTGATCTATATTATGAATGGATAATTTAAATATTTAATGATATTTAATGGGGAATCTTTACTTTAATTTCAATGTATGTCGGGATAATATTTAAATTTTTGACTATTTTTCTATTATATTATTTTCCATTTATGTACAAAAATGTTAGCTTATGAAGAATTATATAGAAATATATGATATACTCAAACATGTTTGGAAGGATTTTGTGATGTAAAAATGATGTACTATAATATATTTGTGATAAATTTAGAAATTTAATTAATATTTTAACTCAATAAAATGTTTCTTAATTTAGGAAAATGTGTTATGTTTATAATCAGAGGAATTATTTTTTATATCACATGGGAAATCACAGTTTCATGAATGTATCTCCAAGGAAGGGTGTCTTATTGTGTATTAAAAAGTGAAAAATTATACTTATGTAGGTTAAATCATTTTTATTTTTTTAATTTATTGGATTTGTATCATACAAATTTAAAATTCCACCATGACTCTATAATGTACATGATGTGTTTCATATATAATTTTAAAATAAGAACATGCATCAATCAACACATGTTCTCACCTCTAATGAAATTTAATTGGAACTAGAACTATCATACATTGTGTAAATTCACCTGATTATTGAATCTAGAGAGAATAAATTTACATATGTAATAACATGACATATAATTTTACTCTAGGGGAATTTTAAAATGATGGATATAAGGTGGTAACCTGGGGATGTTATAAATAAAAACCCCCCTCATTTTTAATGTATTATCCTGGACTATTTCATGGTTGAAATTTCTACAAATATGAATAATATAACTCCAAATATTAAATTATAGTATATGAACATTATATTTTAATTAATCAATAAAAAAACATATTAATAATTCATGGACTAAAAATTATAATTTGATAGGATGAAAAATAATTTTGAACATTCTTTTAAGAATATTTCTTTAATGATTTTTTGAATTTTACCCTTGAAAATAAGATTTTATTTATAATTAAAAATTTGGTATTTAATGATTAGTACATTTATTTATAATGTTTTTATAATATTTTGAATTTACTTTTTTTCTATTAGTTTTATAGAAATAAAATAATATCTTTTGGTGGTAACCATTTTTTAAGATGGATTTATTCAGGCATAATGTCATCAAATTATAATTAAATAATTTAATATTTGTTTATTATTCATTTAAAATAAATTTATTGTTCATATATACAATGATATTAATTTAAATAAATATAAGCATGATCACTAATTATATAGATAACATATGATCATCTTCTGCTTGAAAAATATATTTTTTTCAAAATCCTTTCTGGACACATTCTGTCAGTTTATTTTTTAATTAAATACTTCCAATTCAAGGAATTTATGTTCACAAATTGTTTTAAATATTTAAAATAATCATAATTAACGTTATTTAATATTTTAAAAATACATTTTTAATAATGGATAGAAATAATAGAAGACATTTATTACCAAATATAATGTTAAAATAGTTTTTCAACAGTTAATCTAAAATTATAATTGTAAAAATGACCTAAGATAATTATAAAAACATATTGTTTTGTTTTATTCTGTAATTTCACTTTCAACATTTAAATTAAATTCTTTTTTTCTAGAAATAGTTCTATGAACATGAACTGAAATAATTGACAAACATTATAACATTAAATGTCTTCCCCTCACGTTAATTATAAATGGGAACATCATGTCATTAATTATTCAGGCCTATCAGGATATTTATCTAGACCAAAACCAAAAAAGTATTTTCCAATAATCATTATCAAATTTCTAGATCATAAATTCATATCAAAAGACAAACCATATGGTCTTTAGTATGATATCCAAATAAGGTTCTTCTATGATAACTAATTTTCCTAACGAAACTATTTAATTTTTTACTTCTTATTTTAACACATTATTTTATTTATTTTTAATTAAGATATAATATCACTAGTTAAAAAAATTATATTTTATTATTATTATGGAATTAAACTTATTTGTTTCCTTTTATATTAATTGGGGACCAAGACCATCACTGTGTTTGCAGGACAACCACCTCACATAGTGATGTGTTTTTTACATTAGTATCTTACATGGATATACATAATGATGTGAATAATTCATACATATGATAAATGTGAAATTATTATAAGTCTTTATAATTAATATATAACTCAATTACATTCCCTTTCACCAATTAATGGAATGACATCATTGCACTTTCTTTATTATGACCTAGCATCTCCACATAGTAATGCAATTCATTTTCCTTGTTCAACATTACATAACGATTTGAAAAAGAGTATAATGAAAAAATTAAACATTAGAAGCATTAATAAAAATTAGGAGATGATGTATCTATATCATAATCCTAATATCTAAAACATCAATTACAATATTCATTGGAAATAAATCATTTAATGTTCTATAAAATGTTAATTTTGAAATATTCATAACAATTGGGGGGATATCACTTTAGAAGATATTATATGGTATTATAAATTAGAATAAGGTTCTATATTAAATTAATAACCTTCATCAAACCATTATACATGAGGTTAAATAAAATTAAACTAAATGAAAGTATGATGTAAACGATATGATCACAATTTTATTCTATTGTAACATATTGTTTGTTATACACATATTCACTAATATGTGGAGTAGTTAATGAAAAATTAATATAAATTAAATGAATACAATTTTTCCATGAATTATCATGATTCAATTTAATTTATTCCATTTAAGTGATTATAATATAAATGACTATGAGAATTTAATAACTTACATTATAGTATTTCATTATTTTGGAATTTAATTTATTTTCATTGAAGTAATATTATTGTTTTTAAATTATAATAACGACAAATATTTTTATAAATTTTATTTTTATCGTGTTTCCATATTTTATTCCAAATTTTCTTCTATTATCAAAATTAATTATATAATTTAATTTGTATAACTAAACTAATTTAATCATTCATTTTATCTAATATATTTATATTTCTTTTCCATATTTTTTAATTTTTTTATAAATGTATATTTAAGTAATTAAATTATTTATAATTTAGTAGTTATATTATCCTTGACATTCTAAAATTTGCAGACAATTTTTTTTCAGAAATATTTTCTTTATTATCATCATTTTTTGAAAAATAACCAGAATGATCTTTACAATATACAATGATGATGGAATTATACAATATCCAAACCATTTTACTAAATAAGATTCACATATTTTTTTAAATGGTCTTAAAATGAAATCCCTTTTAGGAAATAATTATTTTATTTTTTAGTTACAATCCCTTTATTCATATAAAGAACATTATTTTATTTAAAAAACTTATATTATTAAAAAATATATTTTCAATTATTATCCCATATTAATTTTTTTTCTATTCAACAATATATTTAAATGATCAATTTTGGATAATTTTACATTATAGTAACCATAAAAATCTATATTCATTCCAACGAATATGATCATTTCATAAAATATAAATCATTTATAAATATTAAGCTTTAATTTGAATGTTATTTTATTAGTTGTTAAATAATTGTTATTCTTTATTCTTTATTCAATACTGTCAGTTACTGATAAGGAATATTTTTCATGAATTGATTTTTCAATCAACTATATGAGTAATGAAATGGAAATTTTGTGAAATGGGGGAAATGCTATAGATAGCTTTTTGATGCATTGATTGGAATCATGACACAAATTAGTTATCCAAATTAAAGGTGTTTGGGTTTGCAAATACCCATAGTTTTAATCATTATTGGTGAATGTGATCAATGATACATGTATAATGATGTAAGAGATTATGATGTCCAATATTATGAATCAATTTCATTAATAGTTCAATTATTATTATCCATGAGTTCCATTACATGAAATTATCCCTTGATTAATTTCATGCATAATTTATTGTTCAGATTTCATGTCTATAAAATTATTGACTATAGACTGTTTATTATTAAATATCTATTAATGATATATTCTTCTATATGTGACCCATAATGGGAGTTTTAACATACACTAATTTTGATTCATTTCCAAATAATATGATTCATAATTTGTTGAATGATTTCAAGGATGCATAATGTTTCCCATTACATTTTATATTTTCATCCCCGATGTAAACTATATAAAAAGTGTGTTATTATCTCACAGGGATAACCCAATTGATCAGAACTTTGGGATTGACCCCTTCTATCTATACCAATATATAAAATTAACCACTGGAACAATTTAATATAATTTGTATTACTACATATTCTATTTAGAATAATTATAAAAAATATCTATTTAATTTCTAGTAATCTTGACCACTATTGACATTAAAATAAGTATTGAACTACTCACTAAATATAGATATATAATTAGAATCAAATGAAATATAATTGTAGATATATATATATAACAAACCAATTCTCTTAAACCATATTAATTATTTTAGTCAATCTTATAATAACATTTATAAAATTTTCATACCACTTATATTGAAGAATTTGTAATGGGTAAAAATATCCTTTGAGAATAGGATATTTGATTTTCCCTTTATACCCTATATAGAATTGAGAAACAAACAGGGATATCTAATTACTCAGTACAAGCCCCATTTTTTTTTTTATTTAGTCCATATGTATCAATAAAATTCATATATTCAAGACCAAAGATAAATTAGATATTAGTAATGAAATGTTAATATATATAATGATTATTGGAGAAAAATATATGAAACAACACCATATTTCATTCCTCATTATACCAACCATTTATTCCAACACCATTTTCAATTTGGTCGATAAAAATATTCACCATAAGTCTTCTTCACTATATATCCCCTACCAATTTCATTAATGAATATTCTTATATAATTTAATAATAAAATTATCTATCACCATTACATTTATAACCAAACTAATGTGAATCCATAAATTACATGTCATTCTACTTATATTTTTCTACTATGAATCCTCAATATATTTATTCTGAGTAAATCAACTAGTATACAGATTTCATATTTTATTAGTACACGGTATTTAAAAATGAAAATCAATGTGAAATTTAACCCCTTATCTAACATTAATTAATTAACTTATAAAGAAAGATATATCTCAAACTCTATCAATAGAATAATAAAAGTCATTCATAAATTAAATAATCCTTTCAAATCATTATTATACCCCTATTCGATTAAATATCCAAATCATGGGTTGTTTAGTTAACTTCGTTGATATGTATCTATATCAATACATATGTAATTAATTATATATTTTTCATGAAGGTACATGTGGAATTCTTATGAAGGGCACCGCAATAGTACTCATTTGTAAATCTAACCAAAAAAATTGAATAAATAGTGAACTAAACAATGTTTACATTGAAATTTAAAAAGTAGATTTATAACACTATAACAAAACCTACAAAAAAATTACTCAACTATATGAATTTAATATTATTGGACTTCCACTAGTTCAATATTATATGATTATGTATTTATAGTTTAAATACCATGATACAATAGAAAAAACGTCAATCTATGAATTAAATGGTAAATTCATAAGATATTATAGGAATTAATCCACATAATCCATCACAATTTAATGAAATTTATCCATATCAATATTTTATTAATCAGGAAAAAAAATCCATAACTTAAATGAAAAGATTTATGGATCAATTAGGTTCTTCCCAAATCAGAAATCCACTAACCTAAAAGAAACTACATGAACACCATCAGAAAAAAAATCCACATATTAAACATGAATAAATATTGTGTAGAATAAAACCAATACATCATCATTATAATATAATTGGTTTGTGTCCATTAAAATTTTATGATATATGAATATATATATATATTCCCAAAAAAAACTCCTAACAACAAACAACATAAAAAACATTCATCCACCTAACTGAGTAATAAAATCCAATGTTATAGAATCATTAAAAAGAGGAAAAACTCATTAACTATCGATACATTAATTAAAGAAATTTTTCCACATAATCTTTCCAATCATAAAAAATAGAACCGTAAATGAAAATTGTTCCTCAGCTATCATATAGACCATAGAATTTATTAAATATAATATCATATATTTATCATATAAAAACTCATCATTCACACATTCAATTTTTTATTTATGTTCCACTTCGCTGGTTAGTTCTTTATAGAGCCCATTATGATTTCTTCTGTCCCATACAACCTTATACTATTGATCCCAAAGGATATCTATCCAACTATATCTATAGTGAAAACTTTTTCTATGGATAATAAAAACATTATTTATCAACATTAATAATATTATCGTTCTCCCTCCACACATAATTAAAATTTTAGAATACTCAATTCTTATTTCATATATCATCATAATTTTACCATCAAAACCATTTGGTCCCACCATATGGTTGTGTATTTACCACACCAAATAAAGGATATTGTTACAATAATTGATATATATTATCTAACTTAAACTACTATTTCATAAAAAATTTAGAGCATACACCTATATATCTATTAAAATATATATCCTAAAAGGTACCAATGATAAAATATCCCATCCTTGAAAAAATAATTTATATCATATATTGTTGATATTAGATGATAAATATTAGTGAAATTGTATTTGAATGACTCTAGATATGACTATTTTAATCCTATCAAACAAATCATCACTCAACATTGATATCAAAATAATATATATAAAATATCAAATCATGATGGTAAAACACACACTAGAGATCATTTTAATGTTGTATAATAGATATCTACCACTTCCTTTCCATCCGAATAGAATTTATTATTAAATTTTTTTTTAAAAAATATTTAATGGATTCTATCAAATGGTATAAAATTCATGATCTCCCTTGAAAAACTAATAATCCATATCAACAAAATATTTCCAATGTTTGGACTCATTCTTGTAAATATTAACCACATAAATTGAAATTTTATTTTGATGGGATTCATTCATGATTATATTTTATGACTTTCCATCTTTTGGTTCTATTCTATGAAGCATAACTTCATGTTTCATCTATATCTATTCTTAATGAACCTAATAATTATTTACTAAATTCAATATATATATATAATCCATCATCATCCCAAATATATATATATATCAAAAAAATTAACCACATAAGTATATCGACCACATTTATAACTATATGTTCATATACATAACCCATACATATACAATCCACACAAAGGTAGAATAAATGAAATCGTCACATCCAAGAACTACATGATTCATATCCACATAAAATTCAGTACCTATAAGATATCATAATTTCATTTTGATAAGGGAAATATATTACTACAGTCCATACATAGGATTATCATTATAAATAAAATCATTTATTTGAATAGCGTATCTAAGATATACCTTATGTTGATATAAAATATTAACATACCAATAACAATAAAAAATATCAGTTCCAACCAAATTTTTTTTCAAAGAAACACTATCTTAGATTCCATGTAGTTATAACTAAGCATTTCAATAACTCCACCTAAAACAATACTTCGTTGTACTAAGGGACCTAAATCTAATATTCAAAAGTCCATGTGTATATGAATAGAACAATTGGTATAATATCTCATATTAATGGAAGGTGAGACCCATTATAAAATAATCCCTTACAATTAAATTTATTATATAATACATTTCATAATAATTATACATAGACAATTCATATAAATTCATGGAATATAATTCCTAAAAAACAATAAAAGTTAAAACTACTACAAGACTATCATTAAATATTTACCCTGTGTAGGGTATATGTAACTTCCTCAATCGATACATCTACTATATATAAATCAACTGTGGACTAAAATATCCATTTAAATCATCTATAAAAATAGTTTTTATAAATATAGTATGAGGACATATATATATATATATATATATTCTCAATAGCTTCCTCAACAAAACAAGCATGTTCACATGAGAATAAATCATGATAATATATTTTTTGAGTGAATAAAAACACAAAACAATAAAAAAATATGAAATTATATAATGATAACTATCAATACACATTAATTCCATCCCACATAATCATATGTTATGACCCATATAGCATAAAACACACATAATATTACATAACCCCCTCTATAAGTACCATTATCACCAAACATATCCAAGTAGTTGTCTTATTGTAGAGACCAAACATTAATTTAAAATTCTCCCAGATGTTATACATCCACATGGATATCGATCACAAACCATTAAGACAACCATAATGTTATCCACCATATTTAAAATAAAAAATATTTCACCCTTTGTTGTTTGGGTCACTATCTACAGGCATTGAAAATAACTGTTTTATTGGTTTCCATAGTATTTTTTTATCCCTATAAATTCCAATAGTCAATTCGATGATATTGACCCTTGAGTACACTCATATAAATTATGTGTGTTCAACATGGGGGACACTCCGCTCCTATACCTTCATTCTCAATACCACAAATTATAAATATATCATGGATAAAGATATCATCAATTCAAATATCATTTTATCCTAAAATTAATTATCATATACTTTGAAAAACAATAAAAGATGTCATAAATTATATCCAAACATCACTAATAGATATTATCCTCCACAATAAAATTATTTAAACATACAGATTATCAAATAAAAAAATTACCCCATGGAAATATGTGATTTCATTTCTGAATAAATCGTTCCAAAAAAATTATATCATAATAAAATTTAAAGAGATTACAACCACACCAAATTAAAATATTACTTATTTACTAAGAACATGCTATAATTAAAACCACATTATATAGAAAAAAACATGTCAAATATCCCCATTCGATCAAACCTTTTCACATATTACACAATTGTGGATTTACACATAAATCCATTCATGTTAGAGTGGTCATATACGGTTTTATTACTAAATAGTTTTCAACAAGAATTAAAATTTCTTCCATTAATAATCATATGTAAAATGAAATATATTTCATTAAACTATGAATGTTGTACCATTATATAGATAGGGTATCGCTATGAATAAATTAGACCACTCTATATAACTCCATGTTTTCTATGACCTATGACTTTATAAAAATTTTCAACCTTATTCATATATAAAACAAACCCATGTATATCCCTTATATTTTCTCTCGACTACCCCATTCAAAAACTATAATTAATTTCCAAGTAGTGTTACATCCATCATGATGAATTTTCACATCATGTTCCTTGTTATGTATCATAATCATTCTATATCACAATAAAATTTTCATAATTTTATATTATTTTAGAAAATATGTTTAATATACATATCTAATATTTTTTTAATAAATATTCATAAAATACTATTGAATTTAAGTTTACAATATATAAAATGGTAATTAATTAATATATATATTAATATCAATATTCAGCTACAATTTTGTCAATTTTCATTCCCCACATATCATTTAATAGTTAAATCTCTATATATTCATATTTTTCACATAAAATTTAATTTTGGATATTATTAAATTTTTATTTCCTACAATAACCAATTTAAATATTAACATATTAGTTGTATTATCTATATTAATTCAATTAATCAATAATATGTATTATTCCACCAAATCCATATTTAAAAAAAATTAAGATTTAACTTTAATGGATACTTATTCATATATATTATTATAATTTTTCTTTCAAAAAATCAAAATCTTAAATGTGATTGGTTTAAAAGGATTTTATAATAAATTAAAAATTGATTCACCTACCATGGTTCTAGGATGAATGAAAAATCATTATCCTCCAATTATCATAATAGATCATTCATATGTAATACCATTTCTCATTAGAAATTCATTTTACTTCAAAAACCTATTATATAAATGTCACTAAGGGCTTACATAAATTTTTCATATTAGATATGATATAGATAAAAGAATTAGTTTGAAAAAAAATCATTTTTCAATTTCTTCTAACTCCATAATTTTAATCTATAAATTACTTATATAACCACCCATTACAACCTCCATTGTCCTTCAATTAAATATACCCATATAATTATTCTTTTCCAAATCTACAATTATCCATGTCACAACCAAAATATCCGGTCAACAATTCCTCAATCATTTCCACAAAATATCTAAAAAATAACTCATATTTCCTAATATTTGATTATTAATGACAAAAAAAATATATTTATAAAAAAAATATATATGTACTAATTAAATTATGAAAAACATAATCATATGAAGTATATTTTTAGACCCAAAATTATATGATACACCTCATTTTAAATGTAATATATTGAATATCTTACATATCACACTACACCTAGATTAAATGACCAGTGAAATATTAATATGCGATAATTATAACCAAGATTCCAAATTGGATGAAATAAATACTATTAGGAATCATATTAAATATATAACTTTATAACTTTTTTATGGCCGTAATTTGTTATTTTTTAGAAATCACTAATTTTTTTTTAAAAAATTATCCTTTAAAAATTATGTTATCCTAAAAAATGGGGTTCTTTCTATTTATGAGTTAGTATTACAGTAATATTATGGGTATTTTATATATTTTATTTTATAAAACTAATATAATTTATGAAATCATCATTTTATAAATATCCACTAGTGATATTTTCTAAATTTTCTAAGAAGAATTATTTTCTAGTGAATAGAAATTGATGTTCTAGTTTTTTATAAATATGTAAATATCATTATGTTAAAAGTCAATATAGGATATTAATATGATTTCGATGTAACATAAGTAATTTTTCATTATAAATAATATAATAATATTTTTCCAATAAACCATATAACCTCTTCTCATATAAGTACACTTTTTGGGTTTAAAATTATATTTTTCAAGGAAAATGTTTTTAAATGTGTTTTAAGGGATAAATTTTGAATTAAATTATGAAAATTATGTGATTTTAATTTAAAAATTTGAATGAAATTTTTTTATTCTTAATTTACCAATATATTAATTAATTAATTTTTATTTTTTCTCTATATGAATGGTAATCATTTTTTTAATATGGTAAAGTGTAAGATGATTAATATATGTCCAAAATTAAATAATATGGACTATAAAGTGATCCACAAACATGATCCTATTATATTAGATAATAATATTATCCCATAATCAGTAAATGCTTTATATATGGACATCTTTTTCAACAAATAAGTGATTTTTAACTTCATAATATTTTATTTTAAAAGATGTAAAATAAGACACTTTCGTGATATTTATAAATATAAAACAATTAATATAGAGTTATCAAGATGATATATTATACTTGAAATGGTAAATAAAAAAATAATGTATTTATATTCATCATGGTAGTTTATATTTAGTATTTTGGGATTAAATAATTACATTTCAGGATTGCACAACCCTAGTGTAGTAATTATTCTTTTAATGTAAAATTAAAATAAATTATTTTTAAATTATAATAAAATTTATTTTAATAAAAACATTCTAATAAAATTATTTTATATAAGAACATGACATGATTGGGATATATTTACAAGGTTTATTTTAATAAATAGTGGTTTATTTATTTTATTAATGTCAGTGGGATGAATTGTTCTAAAACTAGTATTATGATTAATTTATAGTGACTAAATTTATAATAAATTATATAAAATTTGTAAAAATATTATGTTGATCCAACTAGTTTATATAACATCTAAAATAGTATCCATTATCAATTTATTAATCTTTTTATCTGGTATATTTGTAATGTTAACCCTCAACAAGATAAAATAAATGTTGTCCTAGTATGAGTTAAAGATGTTAAATAAGGGATAAAACCAAAAACTAATGGCATAAATTTAGTCAAAATATATCTTTGTTTTGTTGGATTATTGTATTTTAATAAATAATAATATTATATTAAATATTATTGGTTGATTTGCTATTTAGAAATAGAAAATAATTTTTAATAAATTAATATTTTAATGTATTACCATACTACCCCTCACATCAATTAAAAAGGGAACATGTTTCCTCACTTCATACACCACCTTGAGCCATAAATCTCATCCACATACAATCCATTTCTTTTAAAAACTTCATTATTAATTTTTTGAATGATTTATTTTTCTTCAAACTACCATTCCTAATTCCCTTGTGTGGCGATAAAAAGGATGATTTCTAAAGAAGAGATAATCGTCTCTACCAACTTTTTTATGTTTATATGTTATTATATGGATCTTCTTGAGTTGTTTAATAAATAAATTAATAAATATATTATATTCTATATAAATATGTTTTATTATTTATATATAACTACTATATTATACCTTTTAGATATCCTATGTAAAATGAAATCTCCACGGGTTAATATATATATGCATAACATCTCCCCATAGAGATGTCATTCCTTTTACATCACCACATTACAAGGCATCTTCTAATGATAAAAATAATTTATATATATGTAAAATAATGAATTATATTAAATATTTCAAATTATTATATAACCCAATTTCTTATCATTTAACACATTAATGAAATGATATCATCCCTCGTGCATACGTACAACCTACTGTCTACACTACATGTTGTGATTCATCTTCCATGTTAAAAATTTAAAATTATATATATATATATATATATATATATTAAAAATTACATATATTAACATAATAAAACTATATATTTTATGGAACTATTCACTATACACAAGAATTAGGACATATGGGTAAAAAATAAAAAAATGTATAGTTAACATCACAAACAAGGGTGATAAAAAATATTATAAAAAAATGAGTGGGAAGATATTATAAATGAATCGTATATTATTATATAAATATAAATAAGTTTATTTTATAAATTAATGTCATCTTTATATCTATTATAAATGAGTTTTGAATAAAATTTAATGATGTCTAACCAGAGGTATGGTTTTTCTTTACTCAATTTTCATTAATTGGGTTGATGTTTTGCAACATTTATTATCTCATTCTAACATTATGTGAGAAATTAAATTTTATTATCATTTTTATAGATCAACAGTTTTTTTATGTGTATTTATATTTAATACAAAAATACCAATTGATCTTATTAATGCTCACTACACTGATATGATATTTATAAGGTATTTTAATCTCAATTTAATTTTTATGGGACATTAGTTGTATTCACCAATTTTTTTTTATTTGTTACTAATTATATTTTATATTTTATAATTTATTTATTTATTTTCAATCTATTTATAGTTTTTTTAATTTTATTCTCTAATGGGGAATATTATTCGACTTATTTAAAACTTGTTAGGGGTTTTATACTTCAATTTACAAACATATTGTTAAAATTCTACTTCATTGTTTTGGTCATGAAAAGATTATGGGTGAAATGAATTTTATTATTTTAAGATTCATTTCCAATTTTATTACGTGGATTTATATATTATTCAAATTATTTTTTAATTTGAATATATCTAAAAACATATAAAATTTTTATATACATTGTTTTTCATGAATTTTATTCGATTAACTTGGAAAATAATTTTAAATATCTATTTTTTACTAAATAGAAATAGTTATTTAAAAGGATTAATTGTTATTAATTAAACTGATTATTTCGATATATTATTAATTCTATTGATGTTTAATAATGGGTGGGTAGAATATATTGAAAATACCTTCAACGCATTTTTAGTATATTGAGATGACCATATTGAAAAAATTAAAGTTGATTTCACATATAATGATAATGTTTTTTGTTAATTTTCATGAAAGTAATATTATTATGTTCTTAGGAAACATGATGTCTGATTGTTAATAAATTTCTTCATTAAGAATTCAATTATAATTATGAATTATATTTTCACAGTGCTGTTATACATGGATTATGTTTCTTATTATGTTAACAACTAAATGGAATTTATTTACAATTCCAAATTTATTATCCGTTCTCATTACTTTATAAATAATTATTAATTAAATGGAAGTTTTTTTTATATATGTGTTGTTTAATATTTATTAGTTTTTATTTGTTATTGAATAATGATAAATTTTGTTGTATGTAACCCTTATTTTTCATCTTCTCTCAGCAATATTCCCCCCCAGATTATGAATAAGGACTTATTAAATGATTTCAATGATGAATAATGTTTATAGACACTATCTTTTATCTTATGTTATATATTATAATACATGAATTAAATACGTATCTATTTAACTAAGAATACTAACCTATTCATTCTATTTGGGCATGATTATTTTTATCTTATGTAATTGTAATGAAGAATACACTAGCACGAGGATACTGAAGTATAGGTATTTACAGTTGGTTACATAGAAAATTTATCAGAAAGCATGAGAAATAGATTTATGAAAACATATATTATGTAATAAAACACTATGACTACCTCTGAGGATTTTTATATGAATATGATGACAACCTAAATAATTTTTAATGACCATGAAAAACTTATGAAAGATATATGTTACCATACACATCAAATAATATATCTTGATATATAAATCTCATGAATAATATTTCGTTTTTAATAGACAACTCTGAGAAATTTAGTTTTTTGCTTAAACAATATTTTTTTCTTTTTAGTCAATACCTAGGACATTATAAATTGGGTTAATGATAAATAAATAAAAATTTGTTAATGAGAAACCAAATGGGATAATGAAAAGAGTAATGTGTATTATGAAAATTCACAATAAAATCCTTATGATATATGTATAAAAACATTCACCTTAAAAAACTCTCAGAGCCACCAATGAAGATAAGGATAGAGTAATCTGTTACATATTATGGAGGATATCTTGGATGGAAAAAAATATAATTTTATATATGTTTAGAATCTGATACGAAACAAAAAATTTAATATCTTATAGTAATGAGAATAAATTTTGTATATAAAATAACTATATAATGTAAATTATCATGAATATAAATGAAATGTTTTTAATAATGTAATACTTAAGATAATATAATTGTATGATGGTTTTAAATGTGAAAAATATTTTAATTATAAAAATATATTTCCTAGGGGGAGGACACATGAAGAGAATCAGTGTTCTTATATATGTGATGATTATACTTATGCTAGTGCAGACACTACACATGATATATGATGTAGATGATATATTAACGAATAATATGATGGTCTGTAGTTACTGGTATAAAACTAAATTTGAATTATTAAATTGAAATGGTATTTCTATTCAATATTTATTATATAAATAATGATTTGGTTATAATAATCATGATGTATATATAGGTCATACTACTATACATATTTATTTTGTATGTGAAAGCATGTGTGGTATTGTATCAGTTACCAAGATGGGTTATTTTGTTTCAAGATGATCTTTTTGAAACCAAATTATTTGGGGAAGAATACCCTAAATATGTTCCCATGGGTAAGGAAAAGATTGTGGGATAAAGTAGGTGACTTTGGAATTTGTTGGTAATTTAATGGTTTATATATTTTTTATATATATTTGGATTTAATTAATATATTCAACAACATGAGATTTTATTTTAGAAGCATTCTTGTTTTACTTGTGGTTTTTAGTTATAAAGGTATAAATATCTCTTATATGTGAAAATAATATATACAGTATATTTTTCTAGGTATTAATGCTAACTTGATTTATGAAATTTATTAACCTTCCATGTATAGTTTTAGATGTTTAAATAGGATTGATTTATTTTGGATAATTCTTAAGATTAACCCCTTATAAAAAATATTATGTTGAACTATGGATATTATTATTTTTTATTAACATTTTATATCAATTTTGGATTCATTTAATATTTTAAGGTTGAATGAATAAATTTTCGATCATATGATTCACTAATAGTGATTCATGCGTGGATAAATCATCATGAATATCTATTTCCTACTGTATGATATGAAGTGGAAATATATTTTAACACAACCAATATATTATATTATTGTTTTGACATGAAAATAAACCATTTATGTTTTATTATTTAAATATTAATAAATATATTAAATTAATCCTTCATCTTTAAGAAAGTTCTTTTTGAAGAAAAATATTGTCTTATAAATTTCATTATTATAAATCAATGATCATTTAATCGATCACAAATTTATATTTTTCTATTGTTAACTTTATAATGACCATGGTTTCTATAAATCTCCACTAGAACATTATAGTTATATTTCATTTACATGCACATATGGTCACTTCCGACTAATAATCAAATATATGGAATTATAGTTTTGTTATGACATTCAACTTTTAATTTTCATATTTTTTAGAGGATGATTTATTAAACTTATTTATGTGTGGGTTTTAGAAACATGAATTTTCAAATATATTCCATTGAATTTAATATTTCCATCCATCCAATGGCCCAAAGGCCATAATCTTTTTTTCGTATGATAAATCCCTCTTTTACGGGATGAAGTTGGTGAAAACCCAATGATATCATAGACCATGGACAATCACAATGAAAGGTAGAAAGAGTGAGGCCAAAATGAGACCATTGAACAACTCATCCCTAAAATTTGAGCTTAAAGAAACTCTCCACCTTTTCAAGGATAATTGGAAAGTAAGTGTCATGTGTCAAAGCATAGGCCAGATTTGATGGATATTGCCATACCATCTCAAAAAAACAAATAAAAGAAAACTCTACAGAGATGAAAATCCAACTCTTAAACCTCCCATAATCAGTTCATTAAGTCGCATCTAGTATATATCATTTTAAAATTAAAATATTTTATAACTTAGAATGAATTAAACACTCATGTTTAATGAACTATGAAATGTTATTCTGTGATCATTATAACAAACATGTTAAAAATGACATAATGAATAAAATTAAACATATTATGATTTATATAATTTGGAAACTCATTTTTAATTTAATAATTAATTCTTGGTGTATTAGAACTGAATTTTTGTTAAAATCATTTTATGCATCCTCCAACTGCCTCGATGTTATCAATGATCCTTTCCCAACTGGCTCTAGTTCATATTTATTCTCGTGAGCTGTTGTCACTAATTAAATCTCACCAACATTAAAATTTCCAATATCATAAATTTATTAATCAATGGCATAGACTAAAAAACCTTCCTGAAAATGTAACCGTGCATCATGGTAATCTTGATCAGTTTGGGATGTAGGTGGAACTACATTTATGGATTTTCTCCCAACATCCTTCAAAAGATAATCTCAATTAACAACCAATTTCGACTTCCTCTTTAGATTTTTCTTTTCTTTTTTCTTGATGAGTATCAAAATAATATGATTTCAAGGCCTTCTCCTCATTAGGTTCAATTTTTATTTGAGGTTCTCCTCGTTTCCACTCTTCATTATCATACATTAATTCAGAATAAAGATCATCCGAGATATTATTATGATTCTTTTATTTATTTAATGGGGAATATTCTTCAATTACATTTTACTTTTTCGTAGACTTAAATTTTTAATCATCCAACATATAGTATAAAGGTACCTATTATATCATAAATTGTAATATTACACAGCTTTATTTGTCTAACCAACAGTAGTTCTCTTTGACTCTCTTTTATTTTGAATTATATATATTATCTTTATAACATGGATGTCATCATCCAAACCATTATCACTAATAAATAGTAAAATATTTATAATATTCATCAATCTATGGTGAATCTTGGTGATATATTCTCCATGAATAAAATTAAATTCGTGATACCCAAATCGTAAAATAGATCATCATATTTCTACAAACATTGAATATCGAAATTTGTTACTCCATTATTTTTAAATATATTATTATTGTTTTGAAAGTATTATATTTTATTCTACATACATATTTTCTTTGGGTAAATTAAAGTATTAATTTCCCTAAATTTCAATTAATATTACTGATTCCTTATATTTGTAAAGGCGAAAACTTTCTTATAATGAATTTTATATTTTCCTGTTAACATGAAGAAAATATCCAAACCTATGATGAATACTAAGGTCTTCATTCCTTTCCTCCATTATTAATAATAAAAAACATCAAAAATTTGTGTTCTATTGGGATTATTTTAGTCTATAGATCTAACATATAAACCTTCAACCATTAAAAAAAATTCAAAATACACATTCCACATGTCAAGGTTTTTGAAAAAATGTCAATAAATTACAATTCTATATGGAAACATTTAAAAAAATGATATAATGTAGATAATAAAATCATAGAAAGTATTCAAGTATTTGAATCCTTAGCTGATATTAATTTATGGAATGGTTTTTTATAACTAATATTGATTAGGATCATAAGGGTTTACATATAGTAGATTTCATAAATTAGGGTCTGAATTAAATTCAAAAAATATAGATTAAATGTATTAAAAAAAACAAACCCAAATCATAATTAAGTATTAATAGTGGACATGGACCTTAGTATGATTTACCGAATCATTTTCAGATATAATACGATTAAAATACAGTATAAATTAAAATCACGATGAATTTTATTTATGAAATTTAATAGATTTGATTCATGATGTATCAAATTATCAAATTACGATTTTCATAACCAACATATAAATGATAATGAAAAATTAATAGAAATATGAATTCAATGATAAAAATCTATTATATAAGGAATGGAATAATAATATAATTAATAATTAATGAAATAGAATAGAGAAGAAATAATGAATTTTGAGATATTAAAAATAGTAATATTTTTAAATATAATTTTTATCTAGTCCCAATCATAGATTAATAACATCCTATATTTTATACATACATGAATACATTATTCTCTTAACAAAGAATACCTTAATATGATGATCATAATGTCTCTGCGTTGCTATCCCAATAATCCATCAATGTTATGATCATATTATCTATATATATAACCCTAGTATCACTAGATATAATATATTTAATTATTCGATGACCTATCATTAGAATCCCTAAATCATAACAATTATCAGATGCCATAGTAATTAAAAAAGAACTCTCAATGAGACAACCAGAAAAATATTTCTTGAGAAAAATATATCTAATGATTTACAAGAGACATGGAATAAACTATTCATACTATGTATACTATAGAAAAATAAAGATCGAATATAGTCAACAATCTCCGTACTCTTAAAATGACCTTGTATTTATGGGGAACCATCCGAAAAACCACATTGATTTCCACACATTTATATTTATCCGAATTTTTTGAAACAAATAGGCACCTATAACTCAATGGATCTAGTAAAATAGAATAAATGATGCCATTTTGGTTTACACCATTAAATAGTAAAATATTTTCCACTATGATAGAATTTTTTTTACCATATTTAGATTATAAACATAGTTACTTTTTTGAACTAACTTATCATTGTTTGTACAATAATATTGATGTGTTTGAATACGACCACGGTTGGTACACGTATAAATATGATTTTTTATACCGTTTTATTAATATAGGGAATAAAAAAATTTGATCATTTGATTTTGATAAAGGTTAGTATGATGTTTATCATACTCAAACTCATTAGGATATTTGTAATGAATAATTTATTGTTTTATCTCGAATAAAATAAGAGTTATTTTATGTATTGTAATATTTAATGATTAAAAAACACTCTAAAACACTTGGAATGTTATAAAAATAGAAAACATGTTTTATGAAATAGATGTTTTTTCCAAAACGAATAGAATAAAAAAATTGAAATAAAATTTTCTGTCAACAATATCCCATTTTTTGTAAATCAAAAACACATAACTCAAATGAAAAAATAACTACAATAACTTACATCCCATTTCTTTTACATACTTCATATTTATAGTTATACATTAATAATTTACTCCCATATGATTATAAATCTTATGAATGAAATTAAGTATAATAAGTTATTATTTATAATTTTTCTCACGATAAGGATAATATTATCTTACATAAATAATAATATCCATCAAAAATATTTTTAGGTTTATAAAAAAATCACTTCATTTAATAATTTATTCCATATATATTGATTCCTCCCCCTTTGCGATTTAAAAACTGAATGGGAAAGAATGTAGTTTTCTAAATTGTTAAGGAATTTAAAAAATTATGAATCAATATAATTATTTATTTATACATCCATAAAATTATTAAATAACATTTAGACAATAAGATTTTGGAAGACAATACAAAATTTATTTTGATAAAAAATTCCTTCATTCATAAATATATATTCAAATTTTTTGCAGAGATATTTACAACAGGACAAGAAAATAGTCTTTATTAATTATGTAATTTATTTAATAAATTATCTTCTTGAATTCCCTTAATTTAATTCCCATCTTATCCAATAATTCATATAGAGTCTCAGACCTTGTCGTAAAATTATTTTTTCTCATTCCACAAAACATTCATTTTCACTTCATAGAATTTTTTTCTAGTTATCTCCAACATCTTGTATCAGATCTACCCATTAATATACTTTATCATGTCATACTGACTATGAGTTGTATATCTGATGCACTCCAAAACCATCACCCTATCTGCCACATATTTGGATATAATATAAATATTTTTAGAGTATTTTTTCAACATATGATTGAAATCATCATCATTATGATCACATATTTTTATAATGAGATTGAAATTATGTGGCTACATTACTATTTGTTTACATTAGTTACATGGAGTTTGTGATGTTTCTTGATGAACATTCAATTATGCCTCAAATTGAATAACATTTTTATTATAACCATGATTGATTCTAAATTTTTTTCCATACATTATTAAATCAACTGACATAGAGTCTAAAGGTATGGGAAATAAGGAATTTATCCTGATAAATATTTCAAAGATTGATTAATATAATCAAATCATTCATAATATGTTTATTTGACTGATTTTTATTAGTCTAGTTACACCATAGTTAGTAAGATTCCCCATGATCCCACATTTACTTATTTTTCATTAGTATTTTCATTATTTGAAACTGATTTCTAATATTTCTTATGTATTTTCCACTCTTTCTTATCATTGAAAATTTCTATGATATCCTGATCATCGGTCTTAACAATTACATATTCTATTATAATTAAAATCTAATCATGTTCTTACTTATAAAATAACAAACGAGATTATTCTTATGATGATTATTTTTAAAAACATCCCTAGTTTTTCTAATTTATAGTCTATACAATGGAAAATTTAATGGGGATGGTTCATATAATTTTTGATATTGAGCTTTATAATTTTTATCTTCTTCCTCCTTCTCCTCATGTATATCACCTCCCTGATTCATGACATCTTTCTCATCCATTAATTAAAAAAATTTACCAAGTTTATTATATTCACTTCTGTATTATTCTTCATGATTTTATTAGTTTTCTACCATATCTATTCCTTAAACATCATTATCAAAAACCATAATAATCTCATCCTCGAGAGGAATTGATGTTCTAAAATATCATTTTCTACCTAGCTCTGATTATAATTCATTCTATTTAATTTTTCGTATCAATTCATGTTCAATAGACATCATTTTCCCAATATAATTGAGGGATGGAACATCATCATGGAATAAAAAAGTTTCTTTTCAATGGAGACCTATATTTAGGTTAAATTGCTCTATATGAGAAATAGGCGTAAATACATTCCTAGAATCTCTCTTTACTCACATTCAATTATTTCCACTTTTAATGACATCTTTCAAATCCTTTTAAATTTTGTTTCTTTATTTTTTCTTCAGGAGTATGGAATTATGATTTCTCATGGCATTTCCCTTAGAAGGAATAATGAAAATTTTCAGTTCTCAATATTAATTTACTACCTTCTCCATTAGCTATTCACCATAAACATCATTAAGGGATTTCATTAGTTTCATTTCATTATTTTGTGGGGAATTGTATTCTTTCATTTTATTCCTCACCAAATACTTCTATTTTTAGTCACCCTTTATACTGTATAAGGGTTCCTATAATATCTTCAGAAATAAGGTTACTAATCTTTTTTTCATAAGAACCACCGTTCTCATTGAATTTCATTCATTGGGAATTCTATCATTAGTATTCCCAAAAAGGAGTTGATCATCCAAACCTTTCTGACCAATAAATTGTATATTGTTTATAATATTTATAAATCTATATGAAATCATGGGAAAGTATTTTCCTGTTAGAATATAAAAGTCATGATACTAATCTATAAATATTACTAATCTGGTTTCTATATCCATTGGTGTTCTAAAATGTTTTACTTCAATATTTCTTCAAACAATGTTAACATCTTTTCATGAATATATATTACATTTTCCACTTATTTTCATTGAACATAATAGTAAATTTCATACATTTTAGTTCAACATTTATTCTTCTTATTCATCATTTGTGATGGTAGTATCATCATTATTATGAAATTTATAATATCTCATTAATATTGGAAAACGTTCAAAACCTTTTTTAATTACAGTGATCTTTATTCTATAAAAATAATGGTCACAGTTAACACTATAAAAATTGGTGGTATCCTTTGATTTATCATGTCTATTGAACCAAAATTTAATCCTTATATATTTAAAATAAATAAAATATAATCATTCAAAATGTACAGATTATTATAATAAAATATACTGAAAAATATATTTTTTATTAATATATTTATTAATCATTCAATAGTTCCGAATTTAAAAACATAACAAATTTGTGGGTAGGTGAATCATACTCTACATAAATTTTTGGATCAGTATTATAGCACTAATACTTATTAGGATCATTAGAGAATACTTTTAATAGTTATCTAACAATATGGGAGGAATTGAATTTAAAAAACTGTTTATTAGTATTAATCTAAACAAACCCAAATCCTTATCATGTTTCAATACTAGACATTTCCTTGATTCTGATTAATAGAATTATACCTAGAAAAAATGAAATTAAAATAGATTATAAATCGTAATCACAATGGATCTGATTTTTCATAAATAATTTATTAGATTAAATATGGATATGTTTATCATTTTAAAATTATTATTTCTCGAGTGAATACGATTATAATAATATAGAAATAAGAATACAATGTTTTATTTTCTATTAAATGTGTACTGGAATAGAACATATATGATTCAAGTAATATAATGGCATATAAAATAATAACTGAAAT
Source organism: Viscum album (assembly GCA_963277665.1). NCBI lineage: Eukaryota > Viridiplantae > Streptophyta > Magnoliopsida > Santalales > Viscaceae > Viscum > Viscum album. Next base: position 1,299,995,042 of record OY728146.1, read on the forward strand.
TATTTATTTTAAAAAAATTGAAACTATTACCCTTAAGAGTAAGTTAGTCTCAAACGAAGACTAAAGAAATCCCATGTTTTATACATAAAAGTATTAATATCTACACTTACTAGGGAGTCAATTAATATAATGATAGGAATGTCACTATCTTCCTATCTTAAGAACCCCTTTATACAGTGATCATACTCACAGTCTACCTATCTCTGGTATCCTTGGATATAATGTTGACGATTATCTATCTTTCTATCACTGTAAAACATTGATCTTAACAAAAACATGAGGAAGTAAATCTTAAAAAATAATTCTCCAAGAGAAAACAGCACATGGTTTTATGAACAATACTCTCTCTATATAATTAATAGATATTATGAACAAGATGTGTATGCTATGTAAACATTAAACAAATTCATTTAAAATGTAATTAAAAATCTATAAATCCTCTAAATAATGAGGTTTTTATTTGAAAACATCCTATTATTCATATTGGATAACCAAAATTCGTATTTCTATAAGTTGTTTTCAATTAATTGGACACATATAAGTCAATGTATCTACATAAATAGAATGGTCGATGTCAATTTTGATTACTCCATTATAGTTTAAATAATGATCCATTATGAATGAAATAATTTTATTATATTCAAAAAATAATCATATTCTACATAATAGACTACCTTAGTATATTTATTGTGATAATATTAATGATTTTGAATCCGATGATTATCAGTACCAATATCAATTCTATGTTTTCATAATTTTTTTTACTATATAGAAGACCAAAATTCTGACACCTAATTTCTGATATTCTTGAGCCCTATGTTTATCATTCAAATACTCATTATGATTATTTTATTGAATAATGTATATTTTATATCCTTAATTATAAATTAATTATTCTTTGTATGGTAAAACTAATGTTTTATACCAAAACAATTACAAATCACATTCGATCCAAGAATAAGAGTAAACATGTTTTAAGAATGAGTTTCTGATTTGCAAAAATAAGGGAATGGAAAAACATTAAATAACTATCCTGGATAAAAAAATTCCCCATTTTATGAATGAAAAAAATAAATTAAAAAAATAACTAAAAACACACACATCACATTTCATTTAAGTAAATTATATTATAAATTATTCATTAATCCACGACTCCCCCTGATTTTATTAATAGTCTATATTTAATTAATGATAATAATGCATTATATAAAAAAAAATTCCCTCTAAGGATCATTTTCCCCTACTAAAAAAAGATCCCTCAAAATTTTGTATCACATTATAAAAATGTCATGTTTTTTATGAATTCCATCCCCATATAATGAATTCATTCCCAATGTGATATAAAAATAGAATGGGAAATATCTTGAGATTTTGAAATGTTATAGAATATAAAACTATTTGATGCAATATGACGAATTAACTAAGTATATATCAAAAAAAGGAATGAAAATTAAACCAATATGAATTTGGAAAGATTTAAATCAATCAAAATTGGTTATAAACTCCATTTATTAATAAATATATATTCAAATGTTTTGAAACAAAAATTAGAAAAATCGTTCAAAAGAAAAAAAAATATTCTTTCATGTTAAGAATATTTATATAATACATTATCTTTTTGAATTATGTTTGGTCATTCTCCAAATTCTAAATTAATTTTTCTTGACAAAAAATCATCAAAAACAATTCTTTGTTCTCATTACTCAAAACATGGGTTTTAAATTCATGTGATTTTATTCTTGTTATATTAAATTGAATGTATCGGATCATACCATTACAATATTTTACCTCTACATCACGAAAATCTGTTGTACCTCATAATATGCAATTACTCAACATATTTTTATATTTTATTAAATGATTCAATGGATTCATTTATATGATTAGTAACATCTTCAATATACTCATTATAAAATTTTAAATTCGAATCAACTTGATGAGTTAACTTTAATATTTTTTTACCATACATCCTATGAGTATGTGAGGTTTCATGATGAACATTCAATCGAGCCTCACATCATGGAAATATGCCTATTGAATCCTTCATCGATTAATATTTTTTGTCCAGAAATTAGGGAATCCACAAACACTAAGATTCATGGTTACCAAAATAATGAATTTTTCCCACCAGCCATTTCAATGTTTGAAAAAAATAATCAACTCCTTTATAGGTTATTGTTCATATTGAGTTTTATTATTATGGTTGCAACTCCTAGGATTTATTCATCATGAAATAACATCCATTTATTTTCTTATTTTCTTTTCTTTCTCTAAAATTGGTTTCAAAAATTATATAGATCCTTTGTTATTAAAATATTTATCATAAGAAATTTCCATGATATCCTAATATTTGGAGTTAGGTATATCTTCAACCATTTAATTTAACTAGGATCATATTTATTCTTCATAAATAATGACTTCTCTTCATCTTCTAAATATTTTTTATGAAAATCAAAAATTTTCATCACTATCAGTATTGGATGGTAATTATAATGATTATGCTTCAAATTATTTATCACATTGAGTTTTATCGTTTTAATATTCATTCTTATTCTCATCATGTTAATCATCTACTTAATTATCATATTTTAATCATTATTTTCATCACAAAATTATTCAATTTATAAATATTCACCTACTTCTACTACTTCTTGAAAAGATTATTTTCTTACCATATCTATTCCTTCAATAACATCATCAATAGAGTTAATAAAATAATCATTGAACTGCATTAATGGTCTCAAATATCCATTACTAAAAGGATATAATTGGAATTTATTCTATTGAAAAATTTGGAACCCATTCAGGCCCACCAACCATAAATTTGCCATTATCATTTATTGACAGAACATCTACATTGACTAAATATGTTTTTTGGAAAAGGTATCCTTACATCCATAATGTCATCATCAGTATGGTATGTACGTGGAACTATATTCCCGAATTCTCTATCAACTCAATTTAAATAATATTCACAATGAAAAAACATTATCATATTATTCTTTATCTTCTTTCGTTATATATTTTTTGAGAGTGTCAGAAATATGAGTTTCCAAGGTCATGGCCTCAGTAAGTTCAATTCTGATTTGAGTATCTCACAAATTCATTTATAGATTATTAGTCACCCATTCATCATAATGTTCATTTGGTCATTCTTTTTCTTTATTTCCATTCATTTATAAGGAATTTTAATCATTCATTTTATTCTTATTCATGTCCTTCTGTATTTAATATTCACTCTTAATATATAAGGACTCCAATAAGATCACCAACAACATAATAATAGGTATTTTTTAAAATTATCAACATATATTGTTTTTGACATTCATTCATTAACCATGATATCTATTATCATATCAAGAATAATTTAATAATCAATACCATACTCACTAAAATTTTTTAAATAATTAATAATATTAAATAATTTCTGGTTAATCATAAGAACATATTCTTTACATATTGAATCATATATGTGACACTCACATCTCAAAATAGCTCTTACAGTTTTTATAAACATTGATTATAAAAAAATCAGTTATGTCGTGATTTTTTCAAATACTCATAGAATAATCCCAGGATGATATATTATTATATATAATTATATTTTTTGAGCATATCAAAGTTTGAATTAGTCTATAGTTTAGTTGATATATTTATATCTCATCATTCATAAAGTTTGTAACATCATTATTTGGATTTATATAATTCCATATTAACTAGAAAAAAATGTAGAAAAATATATTATTACAGAGTTATTCATTCTATCAATCCAGTATTCATAGTTGTCACAATTGTAAATTGGTGGTTTTTTGGAATTTATATCTCTTATTGAGCCAACATTTTAACCATCCAACTATAAAAATAATGAAAAGTACTCATTACACTACTTCATGTTAGTGAAAAGAAATTTTTATAAACCAAGGGGTTTTATTAAATAAAATAATAAACATTCAATAGTATAGTGATTAAACCATCAAAAATTATATAAGAAATTGAATCCTTCTATGATAAAATTTTTGGATTAATAATATAAAACTAATAAGATTATGATTGTAATAATATACTATTAAAGGTGATAATAAAATAGTGGTTGTGATTTATACTATTAAAAACATAGTTTAAATGTATTAAACTAAGCAACCCAAAAACAATATTATGTATTAATATTGAACTTATACATTATTCCATTTAACATAACAATAATTAAAAAAATAAGATTAAAACCTAGTGTAAATGATTTTTATAAAGGATCAGATTTATCAATGTTAAAAGATCACATTCCTGATGTATTGGACTATCAGATTATAATTATCATAACCCAATTAATTAATATTATAGAAACTAAATTGAAATAGGAATATATTATTTCACATTATATTAGATGTGGAGTAGAAAATAACTTGTATGAAAAAAGTAATATAATCACATATAAAATAATTAATTGATTTATAGCTATTAAAAATATAACATATTTTAATCATAGGATTAATGTAGTATCTATAACAATTTAACGGTATCCTATGTTTTATAAATACAATTATGTATCTATTCCCTTACAATGAAGTCGTCGATAAAATATTAGATTGGATATATCTTCATATCCCTAGAACCACTTGATATGGTGATTAGATTATATGTCTACCAATCCCTCATATCCTTAATACCCTGATTTGGATTCCCAATATTTATATCCCTAGATTCTCTTGATCATAACAATTATCATTTTCTATTAAAATTACAAAACCATTCTCAATTACAAAATCAGATATGGTTTCCTTATTAAGAACCTCTCTGAAAAATTATAGGAGACTAGGAAGAAGCTACTTCTTCTATGTATGCTCTATTAAAACAACGACTGAATGTAATAAACCTTCTCCAAACACATCAAATGAATTTTTATTTATATGAAACCATGATAATGGTTATCTTGATCTTCTAACGTTCATATATCTCTATTTTTTAAAAATGATGGGGACACTTGACACTCAATGACCCTATTTAAACATAATGTATATGGACATTTTGGTTTGTACCATTATAGTATAAAAGATATTCCATGATGATATATATACATATAAAATACTAATATTATAAATATAGTCATTTTTATGGAATACCTTAGTGTTGTAATTGTGGTAATCTGATTGAGTGTGAATTCATTGTTAATCAATACTGGTGTCAATCAGATATTAGAGGTCATTATTAGAAATATGGATAAGATAAAAAGTTTAACATCTAATGTTGATAATGTATAGTACAATTATTATCTTAAATATACTCATTATTATAATCATAATGAATAATTGAATGTTTATATCATTAATACATTATGATTTATTCTAAATATGGTAAAAAATAATGTTTTCTATAAAAAAATATTAAACCCATGGGATTTAAACACATTATTAAAAATGTATTAACAATATGATTGGGATTTCCAATACTAAATGAATAGAAAAATAAGAATTAAAATTTATGATTCCACAATAGTGAAATCAATTTATTCTATATAATAACTTGAAATATATGTACTAATATTTTTGGATTTATGTTCTCAAATGATGAGCCATTTTGATACTAGGTGTGCATAGAATTGATATTTAAAAAATATGAAAAATATTAATATAAATAACTCATTGTTTTCATCAAAAATTTTAATAAATCATTACATAATTCCTTAATTAGAAATATGAAACCACTATAGGTCCTGAAATGTGGGGTTTTTACAATTTGTGATATAATTGTTTTTGGTTTCATCCATTTGGGAAAAGTGTTTTCTTGGGAATGAATAATAATATAAATAAATTTACAAATAATGTTAATTTATATTATTATTGTTTAAAACCTATCATTAAACACTTATATTTTAATCATTTTATAGAAACATTTCTAGGTTAGCCACATAATAATGAGAATTTAGATGAGATCTTGGAGGTTGAATGTTGAGGATGAGATACTGAATCCTTGATCACAGTACCAAAATGATCACCATTGATAAATAAATTTGTGGATCCAACCAAAAATGATGATGAAATTTAATTATTCATCATTTAGAATTTCAAAAATGAGGATGTATTATATTTTATGTTGATTTAATCTCCATTTTCACACAATAAACATAAATAAAATAAAATAAAAAGTTAATTTTTAGAATAAACGTATAACGAGTAAGAGTTTATTTATATGAGTCTGGAAATTATTATATTGTTTATTAATGGCATAATAATTTATAATTATAATGGAAAATTGAAAATGGTAGATTTAATCAATTTCTTTTCCTCGCACGTAATTTTTTGTAAATTTTTCCCACCATTCGTCATGAATTAATTATCTAGTTTTGATTTGGATAGTGGTTCAATAAATATGTTGTAATAAATGGTTGTGTAACCATTATTCAGTGTAATAGAATGATAAAATTAATTAGGAATGATATTTGGTAATGAAATAAATCTACGAAAACAAAGAAAATGGATTAAGGAAATATTAGAGTCAGTTTTATCATGGTTGGTTGTCATGATGGAATAATGATGCTACATGGACATTTCACGAGCACACATGATGAGATGAATATGGAGACCAATGAAGGTAGGGAACAATGACCATATATATTTGAATACCAATCATATGACATGTTATAATTGATTTTTGTATTTGTAAAATTGAAAACCATGTACAATACCATTATTTATTGATAATCCTGTATTAGAGGGATTGTTATTAGGAGATACACATTATGTGATGATCATGATAATGTATCAAAAATATGAAATTTTGACACACCATGTGACACATGTATAACATAATAAAATCTTAACTGATGATTCACCATGTAACATTGGATATATGGGCATGACCATAGGTTACAAAATAATCTATGTGCTTGTACATTGCTGAGTACACGGACATGTCATGTTGTACATAGTCTTAACTTGAATTTAATGAGCACGACCAGGTTAAAACTAGAAAGCGGTAGGGGACCTATAGATTAATTTTACCACTGTGAGAAACTATATGTACATAAAGGAACATGTTTTGTTGGAAAAAAAGACATGAGTAGACCCTGGGGAAGTAAGACACACTATATTCCCCCAAGAACATTTCCCATTATACCTCAAAGGAGTTGTGAGGAACCTTTTATCAATAATATGGATTAGTTTCATTAAATTTCATTCCCCTATACCATCCCTATGATTATATAATTCTAAAATATTTCCTAAAAATTATATTATATTCCCCTACAATAGACTATTTATAAATTGAGGTAATAAAATCCTTCCATGTGGACCATGGTGGAACCTTTATCCTCGTATGTCCAATGTTGGGATCCAATAATTTATGTGACTAACATATTTGGGCTTTGGTCCCGTAAATTGTGAGTTTATATAGATTGTGTTTTTGATATTACCCATGTCTCTAGTAGTGATCCTCTATTTGTTTATTTATATCACCTAACATCTTATGTGTACTTCTTTATAGAAGGACCCTATGAGGATAATGTCTCATAAAAATTCTATCAGGGTTACCATATTTGAACTGTGTATTCTCAAGGATGATTATTTCAATGAACTCTAAAGATGAATCATGCGATGAAAATTCAGTTGTGACCATACCTTATGATATAGTTTCCACCATTATTAAATCTAGATGTGTATTTTTATGTGACACATAATCATGGATTGATATTCAATAGTGATGAGATAACTGATATCTTGATGCTTTATGTTTATTTTTTTGTTTTACAAAATATATATGTTATTTCCACTCCTGCATGGTCACTACCTAAACATTCCATGTCCAATGTAGATTAAAACCAATCATAAAATGTTCTAATTAGACCAAGAATAAAATGAAAATATATTGATCTAAAATAAATTCCATTCATTCAAGGACTCACATGTTAGTTTTTTCCTCTCATCCTATTAATTTGGACTTATTTAAATGTTCTATGGGATTGTATTTTTCCTCAATCTCTTTCAATATTTTTTCATACTATAATTTGGGATAAGTATTATTCATCAATTTGTATCTCGGAGGTTATTTTATATTTTAGCATTATTTTTTATTAAATATGTCTATGTGTGTATATGTATAATATGTTATTATCTCACATGTGTGTGATGTGAAAACTCAACATTAGTTGGCAACCAATAGAAAAATAGATATGGTTTTGTGTGTAGTTAGACTAGACTTATTTCTATCTTATTAGGTCCTAGAAGGTTTGGTTCTGACACAGTGGTATCAGAGATCTGTATCATCATAGGAAAATATTATTGAGATTTATCTAACTGGGAGATAGGATTGGGTTCTAAAAAACCAAATATATTTTTTCTGAATCATTATTTTGGTCAAGGGAATACTGTTTTAGTGTTGTGACTGACATGTCTATTCAATACGACTATTATTATTTTAGTGTTTTCTCATAACATGTAATCACCATAATAATAAAAATCATTGGGGGAATAAACCATATAATAATGTCTTCTGGAACCAATTTTTTTCTTGATTAGTCTCTCCTGACATACTCAATTACTATAATGAAAAATGATTTTGTTACATGGATATATCATATTTTTATGTTAATATTAATTAAATTATATAAATACATTCATATGTAAAATATTAGTTTAGTTTATTTCAAATCATGGAAAAAATTCATCAAATTTGGTTAAATATATTCAACATATACCATTACGATCTTCTCATTCATTAATGTTACATAAAATCATTCTTTTATCAATGTGGAAATAAATCGTAAGAAAGTGTGAGCTCATATACTCAGTATTGTTAAACATGGAAGATATTAATTAATTTTATCCTATATTTATTAGATAAGGATATGGGTATATGAACATTAGAATTATTTAAAAACTTTATACCCAACATTTCATGTAATATAATCATGTGTTGTGGAATAAAATAATATCATATCAAAAGCTTTGATGTCTAAAAATGAAAATTAAGCATAATAGAATAATATAACATAATTTGATTTAATAAATTTATGTTGAATAATTATATTAATTGAAAACCAATTTATTTGTGAAGGTTAACAACCAAGACTCCCAGATCATGCACAATGTGTTTTCATCCATTACAGATCAATCACGTCAACTTGTTTCCCCTAACACATCAAGAACATCGACATGTTTCCCACAATAGATCAAGAAGATCCACTCATTTTTCATATTTATATCCTGAGATTTAATTCATTACCCAAATAATTTCATGGATATAAAGGGCCCCATATCACATAATGAAAATTATACAAAATTCTCCCAATGTACTATAAACCATTCATTACATGAGAACCCATGAAATGAAATGATTTTCATAAACAGAGAGTCATGAAATAACTCATGGGATTGTAATAGGTTTAATTAAAATCATGAAAAAATAGACATAAAACATTTAGAGAATAGATAAAAATGGTATCCTTGATTAATTTCCCTTATAATGGATAATTAACATTTAATAATTTAATATTAGATGAAAAATAAATTTTGAATGATCATGAGAAATAATTCTAGAGGGAAATACCCTTTCCATTAAGAAATAATTTTTTAATCACTCTCTAAATTATAAATGAAAAATTATTCATTCCAGAGACCATTGTAATATTGTTAAGGACTCTTTAAATAATAATGGCCTCATGAGGATATAATATTCCTTTTAAACCCAATATGTAATGAAATATCATTTCAATTTCATTAGGAAAATTCATAAAGAACCTTGTTATGAAAATGGAAATAAATTCTTTTAAAATTTCTTACTAAAAAGTAATAAATGGGTAAAAATATTAATATTCTTATTAGAATATTGAAAAACATTTAGAAATTATTTTTATAAAAAATTAATATGGAAGTTAAATATTCCAAAACAGAGACATCAAAAGAAATAATAATGGATATTGATGAGATTGTGAAATTAACCATTACCACATTATAATCAACTGAATCATATTCCCCATGAGAGAAATAAAAACATATGTATAAGAAAATACAATAACATTTAGGATAATAATCATAAAATAATTACATTGTATGTATATACACAGCATAGAAGAAACATGAATTGTATCAGGCATGTGTCCCATAGAAATAAATGTGAAGAAAAAATCCCTTACCTCATGATGCATATTTCCATATCTGTGTTTAAATTTCTTGTATAACTCATATGGATTTATTAAAAAAGTTATTAATAAACATATATCAATAATACCACGTCATATTTGTTTATAACATATTATTATACAATTATTAATAATTTAAAATAACTATTTTTGTGATATACAATTCATTTTCAAAGCATGTTTCAGTTCATTAGTCATTATCCCTGTTCAATGATCTTGGTACCACAAATTATTGAAATATTATTATGTTATATAGTTATATCATATATATTATTGTAAGTAATCATTATGGAAAACCATTTTAAATATTGGCGATGAACAAATCACATTGTATCATGGATCTGGTAAGTTATACGTAAGTACATGAAAAGTAATCATTTCCTAAAAGATTAGGTGGTAAAAATATATATGTGAAAGTATATTTACATAAGTATTATACATTTATATATATTATATATAAACATTAAGACCACAATAATTCTTATTCAAATAATATGGTTATGTAAAAATAATTATAACAATACATAGAGACTATTAGGTGTTTGTATGCGTAATAAAAACATTCACTTCTTTTTGAATGAGAAAAAAAGTTTTATAATGGTGTGTTCATAATAATTATAAATATTAAGAATATTTAGGATGTATAATTTATTATTTTTATGTATATATCATTTATTTATTTAAGTTACATAAGTTTAGAATAATATGATTGATTGGATTGAGTGATTACCCATTCATCGAAACAGCTTATTTAGTTCTCATCTAAAGGACTCATTAGTTTGTCATCTGGGGGGACCACCACCTCTAAAATGTGGATTGAAATGTGTAGAATTGAATATGGAAAAGTTTGGTCACTCTCTATGGATAAATGTGGTTGATTGAGATAAGGCTGAAAATGACCTTTTAAAATAATGATGAGGGGAACTTTTAGCATTTTCAAAACATTAATATATAATATAGAAAATATCAATTAATGTACCACCAAATGGATTTTTATTCTACGATAATGTTGTATTTAGTGATAACTACATCATCTATTATAATTTATACATGTATTGGGTAATTTTAAATGTTATCATTTTAAATACACCTTAGTTAACCTTTTATAATTTGGACCATATAAAAAAATTCAACATTAAAAGGTGGATATATTATAATATATGGAGCCTATTGAATATTAAATTGAAAATTTATGATATTTTAGAACATAATATATACTATTTTATTTATTATGTATTTTTATTATTTTTATCTAATTTAATGAAATATTATTTCCATCAAATATCATTTGTGTCAATTTAGACATTATTAATTACATTAACATTATAAAACTACACAGACCAACATATGTTCTAGGAAATTTATTTAATATAACTATAATATGAAATTTTAAAATATAAAATTATTTTATGACATTAATTTATTAAAATTATATTACTTAAAATATTTTTATTATGATTAATATAGTTTTTAATTAATTAAATAATTACTTCACCATTATTGTTTAATTATTTATAATAAATATTTCTTCTGAAAAAAGTAAAAATAAATTTTCACAACGTATATATGGTATTTTTATTTAATTAGAATAAATAAAGTCAATAATATATCCTATTTATCATATATTAATAATATTAGTCTTATTAATATTATGTGACGTTTTATCAACTTCTTTATGATTAATTATATCCTAGTCATTTTCATGTAAAAGAGACTATTAGATTATTGAATTTTAAAAATAATATTTTAATGGTATAATTAACTTTATCCAATAATGTTTTTTCAATTTTAAGGGGGATTTTATATTATTTATAATATATTTTTTATCCTAAATTACCCAATTTACCCTTAACTATGATAATAATAATTAATAATATCAGTTTACATATTTTCCAATGATTTAAATGGGCATATTTAATAAATTTTAACCATCACAATCCAAATATTAAATCCACAATTTAAAAAAAAGAATTTATTATTGGGAAAAAATATTTCAAAATAACTCTAGTTTATGGAAATAGAAAAATAGTTTTTAATGTCAGAATATTCAAAAGATTTTAATGTTTTAACATCCCAATTCAATGTAATATTGATGAAAATCAAAAAAAGTATATTAAATGATATAATTTTTTTATAATTATAATTTAAAACAAAAAAATTATAATATTTAACACTAAAAAATATTTAGATGAAATATATTTTTCCAATTAAAATTCTGTATTTTTAACTATTCATTATAAACCTAACTGATAAAAAATGATAAAAAATTTAAAACATATCTAATTTTTGTATCGTTATTTAAAATAAAATTTTATTATTTAAACCATAATTTATTAAAGTTTCAATGTTTAGTTTTATAAAAACATAACCGTTTAAATGTTATAAAACTAATTCTACAAGAAAATATAGGTTATAAATATTTAACTGGATTTATTTTTAATTTTTTTAAAAAATAAAATATCATGAATACTAAAAATTATGTTGAGTATATTTGATTAAATTATTCCAATAAGGGATATTTTTTTATTACAATTAAACAACATATTATACATTTAAATAGTCTTTTAGAAAAACAATTTAAATTATTATTTAATTGAATTTATATTAATTTATAATTTATTTTTCACAACAGATTTAATTTTATAAAAATTTTTAAACCATATTTTAAAATTTTAATTAATCTTTTTGGAACCCACCATTAGGTTATCTATGTTGTAATTTTCTACTATAAATATTTACAATAATAAAAAATATGTATCATTGAAACTCAGTGTTGGTTGTAACATAAGATAAGCTTCTATTGTGTATAGTTATAGATTAAAATGTTGTATAGTGAAATTAAATATATCAAAGAAATAATATTATTTAAAAATAAATTTTATAAAAATCAATATGTGTAACTTTATACCACCCATAAAATTAAATTCTCCCTAAAAATTTGTTGGGTTCATCAATGACTTTCTACATCACAATTAATTTTATTAAAACCCATAATGTAAAAGGCGAATAAAAAACATCAATTTGAAAAAACAAGGTTACGTAAATAATGGTTACCAAATTTAACTCATATCAATGATTCAACATATAAAATCATATGTGGAAGGTGAAAACATATAAGTATAAAAGAAAACTGACTTTCATGTTTTGAGTGAGAGTGAGGGAGAACATGTTTATGAAAAAGATAATGACCACAAAACAATAGACAAAAGTCATCTTGAAAATGTCATCGATGTCCTAAAAATGATTATAATAGGATAATATTTTATATAAAAGACATCTTAATAGATATATATATTTTATTTTGTCACATAAGTTCAATATCACTCTATAGTTGTGCCTTAGTCAGTTTCTTCTCCATCTCTCACTCCACGAGAAGATGACATTGAAATTTTAATTCTTGATGAAATAGTGTATTATAAGATCAGAAATGTAATTATAAGTCATTCATTCAATATATTGTTATAATTACTATAAAATTGTAGCACATGTTATTCAATTATATAAATCAACATAATACAAAACATTAATCTCTAAATCCTCACCCAAATTTCCTGGAAAAAATAGGATAACTATTCACCCTTATAAAAAATCCAATATATAATAATCTAATATTTTTTAAATAATGTCACTAAACATACCATTTATCCCTTAAAACATGACGTAGAACATAATTTTTACATGTCAAATATATTGATTCAATTACCATATATTCTCTTTAAACTTGTTTGTAAACAGAATTATCATAAAACCATAGTGAAAACATGCTTTCTTTGAATAATTAACAATTTCATCACACCAAAAATTAAAAAATTATATAAATATAATCCATGAAATCATAAACCAACATTTCATATTATTAGTCTCACGGTCATCAATAATTTCCAAAATTTTTAACAATAAAATTGTATTTCATTATTGGAATAACATGCCCCTATTAAGGGCTTCCCTAACCTAAATCATATGTTATCAAAAAAAGTATCATCTTAACCCCTCAAAAAATCATGCTTACTTGTACCATTAATCATGATAACTAAAATTTGTAAAGAAAAAAAATATTTTACATATCCCTTGATGTTTAATTATTCCGTAAAACCACAAAATCACATGAATAAAATTATTATTGAATTTCAATACAAAAACACAATCATTCAACTACTTAATTGTTTTTCAAAACATCTATACCACTTATCACAATATATATCTCTTTCATTTATGTCAAGAAGATACTAACATCAACCATCATCATTTACCTTCAAATTTGTAAACCGGTTGGCATAATGCCTATTTTCATTACACATAATTCACTAATATGTCGGTGGTGAATAAGTTGTCATAATCTATTCCACTATTTCTATTACCATTATGTTAATTACATTTTGAAATTCTAGATCCTTGTTTATAACCCTTACACAATAAAATAATCATATATCTCTATTCAATCACTTACCATGATGTTTATTCACACATTTATGTCTTCAACATGGTTGGAATTTCCTTCCATGATGATATTTATTAATGTTTTCATATTATTCGATCTTTATTTTCCTATAAAATCCTTGGGAATTTTGTGTCTCTCTAATTTCTATTTCTTAGACATAATAACATCAAATTATTTCTTCAAATATACTAAATTTTCATTGGGATAACTACCATTTTAAAGTTTCATTTAATAAAATAATGCAATGTTCCATATTAATTTAAGGATTGTTACAATTATAATAAGTGTACCTTGAACCTATTGCAAATTTTTTTTCCAAGGTACATATAATTCATCATCTTTTTTCATTATCTCAATGAACTAACTCTCTATATTTATATGAATAACATTATTAAAGTGCATATTGAAAAATATTTTCTTTAATTCTTCCCATTTCATTGTGTCAATTTTAACTCTTTGATATGTATTCATTATAATATTCCACTTTTTATCTACATTACCTTCATAAAAGTAGAAAAATAAAATGAACATCTCATATTTTGAACATTGGATAATTGAAATTATCATTTTAGTGGTATTGATATATTGAATAGAAACTATTAGATTAGAGGACCCAATGAATGATTATGGATGCTACCTCATGAAGTAATCAAAATAGTTTTTTACATCCTTTGACCATTTTAAATTATATTATGATTCGTAGATTGAAATATTTTTGTGACTATAACATCAATATTTAACATTACTTCTCTAATATAATTCAGTTTCTCTTGAGGAAAATCATTTCATTTACCATCACATTAATTATTAATGTGATTCCAATTTCTTTCATCCATTGAATAGAAATTGAAATCATAGTGTAAAAAACACAAGTCATTGTTATATGTACACATAATCATGATAAATTTCATATAATATTTCAGTCGATGAAATGTTTGCGTTAATCTTATGTTATTCAATATCATTAAGAAAACATAAGGATTGTAACCTATAATCGGACGTATCCTTTTGGAACAGAAAATGGTCTTCTCATCCTAGTTTCCGAATGATGAGTATACCATTAAAATGATTCCATCAATAACCACCTATGATCTTCGTAGAAGAATATTATATCATTTAAGATGACTATTCATTATATCTCACAAACACATGCCTAATGATCATAATAGTTTAATTCATTCGTAATCATGTAACACATTGTAAAGAAAACATAAGGATTATAACCTAATATATTATGTTTCATATACAATTCATCATAACATAACTCATTGTAATGAAATCTATTTCAAAAATATCATGACATCATAAAAATAAATCATTTTATGAATTTATAATTATATCCTCTTTGATTTATTCCCCTATTAATGTATATATAATAACAATTAAATTTATATTATACGAAAAACGATTTTTGATAGAATAAATGAAATAATTTATGATGAAAATATCCTTTCATTTAATAAATAATTTTTAAATAGTATATCATTTATAAATAATTTCTTTTTAAAAAAATAACCTTGTATTCTTGAAAATTAATCTTCATGTCATTAAGGAATAATTATTCTGTATATTTTCCTCAATTCCATAAAAGATACAAAATCATTCCTTAGTTTTTTTTTCAAAAAGGCGCATAGATATTTGTATTGAGAACAAAAAAAAATTACATTGAAACAAAATAAAAAAAATTAAAATTTGTTCAAAATAACTTTTTTTATTCATTAGAATATATTAAATATAATTTGAAAAACATTATAAAAAATTTACTTGGAAGAAAAGTATTCCACATTAGAGACTAAAAATGAAACAAAACTTAATATTGATGAGACTTTGAAATAGAACATTACCACTTTATAATCAATTAAATTTTAAAACCCATGAAACAATGAAAATTATAAGGATATGAAAATACCATAATAATAATTATAATAATAATAAAATACATTCATCGGTATTATATACTCCACGTAGAAGAAACAAGTAGTGTATATGGAATGTGGTAACATAAATTAATGTGAAGAATATCCCTTACTCTATGTCTCTCCATTCCCTATTAACATTTTAAAAAATAGTATAGTAAATATAGATATATTAATAATTTATTTGAAAAGAGTTATAGCATCCATACTATTTATTATTTGTTTACAACTTATTATCATCAGTTTGTTAATAATTTGACATCGCTATTTTGTGTGATATCTACTTAATTTCCCCTGCATGTTTTAGTTTGACTATTTTGAAATCCCTTATTTGATCATTGTCCCATAATTTCTCAAGCCATTATTATGTTATATATATCATATATATTCTTATAATTCGTAATTATTAAAATACCTGGGAAATTAAAATGTAAAACGAATCACATCACATCATGGAGATAAGATGTCATACGTACGCATGAGCAATGATTTCATTTCCCAAAAATATAGCTGGTAAATATGTAGATATAAAATAATCATTAATTAAGTATAATGATTTTATAAATATTATATATAAAAATTAAAAAAAATAAAAATGTTTATTTATAAATATGTTTTTCAAAAATTATTTATAACGTAGTGTGTTGACGGTAAGTCATATATATGCATTATCACTACTTTTAGTTCTTGTTCATTGGAATTGTGTTTTTATATTGGTGTGCTCATTATCCTAAAATAAATTTAATTATATTTATAATTATAATTTAATTATTATTTATATATGTAATATATTTATATGAGGTATATTAGAACGATTACAACTTCTTCGAAATAGATTATTTAGATCTCCCCAAAATGACTCTATAGTTGGGTCATTGGAACAACCAACAACTCTAGAATTTGAATTGTAATTTTATAAAAGAATTTGTATGATTTTACTCAAGTGATAAGATTCAATGTGGTGTAATGAGATGAGTTAACATGTGTCCTTTTATAAATAATTTGATGGAATCTTTTGAAGTATCACAAAAGATTAATGTATTGCAAATTACATATCAGTAAAATTACCTCTAAATTGGAAATGGGTTAGAATAAAATGTGGGACATGGTGTTAATATAGTAAGAAAGTATAAATTAGAGATGTTATTGTGTAATTTTAATCCTTAACATATTTATTTACCTTTATTTAACCTACATTTATATTAACTACTGTATCATCATTATCAATATTAAAAGGTAATTTTTTTACAAAAAAGGCATAAATTCAACCACAAACTGTCAATTTATGATATTTTTTAAAATAATTTATCTTATTTTTAATAATTTTGATATTTTATTATTTTTAACTGACTTAATAAATTATTATTTTCATTAAATATCATTACTGTAAATTTTAACACTATTAATTGGATTAACATTATGAAAATTCATACAGTACGATTAAAGGAAATAAAATTAACTTAATAAACTAAAAATATGCCATATTAAGAATGAAAATTCATGTAAAAAATAAATCAATTAAAAATATACTTCTTTTAATATTTATAAAATAACTCAATATAGTTTTTCATTAATAGAATAATTACCACATCATCACGGTGTAATAATTTATAATATTAATTACTCCATAAAAAATTAAAAATAACTTTCCATGATGTATGTAAACATTATATATTTAATAATATTACATGTAGTTGATACTATGTCCTATTTATATCCATATTCATAATATTATACAGATTAAAAATAAGAGTGTGACATATTTTTAGTCTCTCTAATTTTAATAATATACAACACGTTTTTATGTAAATGTGTTCATTAAATTATTATATTTAGAAAATATCGTTTTATTCAATTTATTGTGTTCAACCAATAACATTTGGGAAATTTAAAAGGTAATTTTATAATGTTTTTAATATTATTTTATACCTTAAATGCCTTATTTACCCTTAACCGTGATTATACTAATTACTAATGTAACCATAGATATTTTCATGAAATAAAAGGGAACAATTTGATAAATTTTAAAATATAATTATAAATATTTAAGAAACTATATAAAATTGAAAATAGATAATTGGATAAAATTAATTTAACTTTAATCTCGATGACGAAATAATAAAACTAGTGTTTAAAGAAAAAACGATCAAAATATTGAAATGATTCCAAAACCAAATTCAATGTGAAAGTGATTAAATTAATTAAATTGGATTCCATTATATAAAATTGTTTTAATTATACTCTAAAAACATTAAAAAAATAAAATTTAACACTATAAATTGTTTTAGATGAAACAATTGTTATCAATTAAAATTTATTATTTATCATTTTTCATAAAAACCTGATACATATCAGGAAAATAAAAAATAATCATCCAAAATTAATTTTATATCCTAATATAAATGTATAAGTTTATTTCTTCAAATATAATTTATAAAATTTTTATAAATTTCCTTTAAAACTAGATCCCCATTAAAATAATATAAAATAAAATTTTTAAAAAAATACATTTTTTCAAAAATAAATTTGAAATAATTTTTATATTTTTTCTATAAAATACATAGGATATATGTTAAACATTATATTGAATATATTTCAATAATATAAAAAAACTAGTGTATTGTTTTGATTATTTAAAGTATAAATAAATTCGATTCACATCATTTTCAAATAACATTTCCATTTACATAAAAAATGGATTTACTTTCATTTATTTAAAATTTATTAGAAAATATAATAGTAAATATACAATTATAACCCATATTTTCATATCACATGTAATCATTTTTATACACAACATTATAAATATAAGGATATTATTACCTTATTTATATAATTACAACAATAAAATAATGTTCAATAGAAAGTCAGTTTTTCATTTATCTCACGCTAAGTAGGTGTTATGTGTAATGCCTAAAAAATGGTGTAGTGTGGAATGTGAGGAATTAATTAAATATTATTCATTAATAATATATTATATAAAAATTACACTATGTTACATTTTCCATGGATGATATTTTCTTTTTTTTTTGGTTTCCACCATGATAATTGAAAACATGGATTCATTAGCAAGATCTTGTGGATGATACCTTCTGCGAAGATATTTATATATAGAGACCTTTTTCCAATGTTGTATATATGGGATGTTTTCCAGTAATACATATACCAATAGACCAAAATAGTTTAATATAACTATCAACAAATTTGGTATGTAATTTGAGCAAACTTCATGAGTTTCATCATTTGTGTCCCCTTAGGATTCAGTGTAATCAAGACCCCCATAAGCTAAGGATTGACTCGATGCTGGTATATGTTTCTTTTTCATCATCATGAATCCAATATCTTGTATAGTGTTCTTATCCCTAGTACTTAAGTAGGTATCCATAGGGTAATGGTTTAGGCAAATTTAATTTGTCACATTATGTGATAACTCCTTCATATAGATAGTTTTAGTTCCAAACCATAGATAAGTTTCTCCTAATATTTCACGATTCATGTGTATATAAGAGCATATAAAACATTAGTAGGGAATGAGGAAAATGAATGAGTACTTTTTAAGGATTTTGAATATATCATGATACTCTTTGTATATGGTTCAATATCCATTCTTATAATCACGTACATTCTAGTAAGGCATATAGAGAGAGATATGGGGTAGTGTGGTACCTATATGCATCTCTACCAATGATGGGATACTGTAAAAATTACTATTAGTATGGATCTTTATATCCATGAATACACAAATAATGGGAGTTTTTGGTGGGAGCATAAGACATCAGACATTGGTTAAAGGTACTGGGACACATAGATCGGGATGTGAAAGATGATTTAGATTGTGATCATTGGAAAAAGGGTATGTGGTTCAGGGATCTGACTATGGTTCTAGTCATCCTATGGAGACAAATTGTTACTCTTGTGATAGACAAGGATATATTATGTGACATTTCCAGACCCACCACACAACTAATAGAGCGATATTGGATAGTCTTCCTAGGAATAGGTAGTTGCACATGGTGGAGGTACATAGAGTAGTGGACATGGTAAAATTTCATGAGCAGTAGCTAGAAGAGGCATTATATTTGTAATGCTTCCAAACCACTCATAGGTAGAAATCATTGGGCTCAAGAATCTAGTGGATATGATCAAATATAGTTGAAGGAAGAAGATCCATATGATCTAGAGTGTAACATACTAACCTGGGTTTACCCCGAACACGTAACCCAACCCAATTCAACACATGACGAAGGGCATTCCCTGTCAAAATTGGCTGACGAAAAGCACCCATGCAATGAACTAAAAACTATTTAGAAAAATTTCTACCATTCTAAAAAAATATTCCTAGAATATAGATATAAGAATAAATAATAAAAATGCGTATTTAAAATTATATATGCAATAACTTTATGAAATAAATAGAAAATAAACAACTATAAATATAACCAAAACACTAAGAGACAAGACTGACTAAAAAGGACAAATACCTAACAGATACTCCCTATTATGGGGTGGATGAACACCAACCATCTCCTGGCCATCTTTCCAAATCATATGACATGAACCCTCGCCACATAACTATGGTGCCTTGACCTTCCATGCATTGGAATACCTATAAAAGTCTAAAATCCACCAAAAAGTACATAGGGTGTGAACTAACATGATTAATAAGATCCCACCCAGTTTTTCCATAGAATTTCTCTATATAATAATTTTTTTATTCACATTTTAAATATAACATGGCCTATAATGTAGAAATATGGTTTTATGGAAAATATTATAAACATTTCCTTTTTTATCTCAGTTCTAATACAAAATTACGTATATCAATTTCAATGAAATTTTTTTCATATACAATTTCACATGCACCAAAAACATTATCATGGTTAAAAAATAAAATAAAAGAAATAAAAAATGTAGAAACACATCCATCATAATGAAAATAATATACAAATATTATGGAAACAGACTACTCGTACCCAATAATCTAAAAATAGTGAAATGTGATACCAGATGCCAATTATCTATTCGTGAAGGCCAGGGAGACACCACATAATGTGAAACCCCGATATCATATAATTTTTTTATATCGAATAATATATATTATAGAACAATATGAACACCCCATAATTTGATCCCCCATAAGGTATGATGGCCTCATATTAAACCTTCTCCATATTTCCCCCATTTTAACCCATGTGCTCATTTTCACAATTAGTTCAATGTATTGAAAATCATTTCAAAATCATTTCACAAGACCCATTTCATTGATTTGAAAAGACACATTTTCTCTCAATTTATCTAAAACCAATTTAAACCACTATTATTCAATAATTACAACACACGCACAAAATTATGCCAATTTCAAAGACATTAATTTTATAACAATTTATAATAAAGGAAAAATATGTTTTAAGAAACACAAGATAGAGAAAGAACCACTTACCTCAATTGTTGGTCAAAGACACCCACAACATAATACACCATAAATGAAAACCCGAAAAACATCAATTGAGGCCATATAATCCAATCCAGATGTCTTAATACTAATTCAATTAAAGATGATGGCCAGAGAATAAGATACAATATGACATACCTCAACATAGAACTCATGTCGCACCATGATCGACAATGGAACAACCACTAGAATGAGATAAATCAATAGATATTAAAAGGAGATAAGAAGAAACACAATTTTAGACTAACATATTCAATGGGGAAACCAAATGGTGTTACCAAATTCTATGGCAATAAAGCAGCACAAATATCACATTCCATGAGAGATAAACTATAATAAAAATGAAAATTGGATGATTAAAAGATGGTTCTAGAATGAAAGGAGTCTCTAAAAATCCTTTCGGGATATCTATTGGTTGAGAGAGAGTAAAAAAATTAAACAAAAAAACAGTCACATCCCTATTTTAAAAGTTATATGTGGGCTGTTACATGATGTTTAACTACCAAATTTATACATACAACTAAAAACCCATCTCTTCAAATTAATAATACATTATTTAAAACTTTCACAATTCAAAACACCTAATCACATCATGTATCATTTCACAGTATGAATCCATTTATGATATGTATTATGAAACCCTTACATGACATGTAACCTAGAAAAATGGTATGAAATCCTTTAGAAAACTGTAGAAAAATAAAGATAATGATTAAAGTATAACAAATATGTGACTTCCTCATTTTAGGTATCATCTCAACTAATTTGAAGACCTATAAATACATTGAAAAATTTTATATCACATCAAGGATAATGACATACAAGATAGACTTGTAACATTATGAGAAAAACTCACCACCAAAATACATTACATCCGCGAGAATTCATGTGGAAGATGTAATTTGTAGAAAAAAATGAGGTTATTGCTCCCCCGTCGATACCATCATTCCATGTTATCATGAGTATATGATCTTTGATTTCATTGTACTATGATAACCTAAAACAACATCCCTCACAATAATTTCACTTGATAGTGAAAAATCACATTAGGCTTCTCTAAAATAGAATCATCTATCTCCAAATCAATATCATCCGAATGAAGAACATGAGACTAATTAGGATGGAAAATTTTGAGATGGTATTTTTTGATAACAACATGAATACCTACCAATGAAACTGATGATGTTAATATATAAGGAACATGACTGAGATTCTCAGTGACTTAAAATGGCCCAACATATCTCATATCCATCTTTCCCAATTTTCCAAACTGGAAGTGACCCTACCAAGGGGAAAAATTCAAGAAAACCTAGTCACCAATGGAAAAATCTAGAGAAAAATACATTTGAACCACATAAAATTTATGATTACTCTGGGATATAAAAATGTGATGCTATAAATCCAAAATCATAGTCGAATTCTCTTAGATGAAACATGTTATAACTAAAGATACATCACCTACCACCTTCCAACTAATATGTGAAATACATTGGTGACCATACAATTCATCAAATAGAAAAATTCTAATTAATAACTGATAAATATTGTTATAAAATATAAAATAGACCCATATTTATAACTCATGATCTGCTTAAATCAACAAAACATGCATGAAGCACATCTTCTAGGATCTAAATAACACAATCTATTTCACCATCTGTTTATGGTTGGTAATTTGTGATTAACATGACATGAGTTCAAATATCTTTTTGGAGACTACTTCAAAACCACTAGGAAATCCTAGAATCACTATTTGAAGTAATAGAAGAATGACTCCCATGTATACTCACAATCTCCTGCACATATATCTTACCATGATCTTTAATCTTAGTGGTATATATGATAAGAACAAAATGAGATGACCTGGCCAAAAAATCAATAATTAAGAAGATAACTTTTTTTCCATGGGGATTCTATGGTAATAAAATTATAAATTTCAGGGATACCACGTCAAAATTTTATATAGGCACTAAAATTTCATGAATTAAAAATATAGGTATTCTTGTTCTCTACCTTTATATGTAGGTAGATTTATCATCATGACACATATTATTTAATTTAATCCTTTAGACTCGGCCACAAGAATCATCATATCAGTTTTTAGTACATCTTGTTAGTTCCTATATAAAGGGACCATGATGATCTGTTACTTTTAAAAAATAATAAACCCCTAATATATATTGGTAAAAAAACCTCATTCTAAATGTAGGGAACACAATATGAATAAATGGAGAAATAAGAACCAATATCCCCAACATATAGATGATCTAAAACATTACTCAACTCATAATACTACTGTTGACATTGAAAAACAAACTCCAATATATAAAATTATAATAGAATGTTGGTCAGAACCGTACATGAAACATCATTCTGAGCATCCCAGTAAAACTGGGAATAAATCCCCATAAGTATTCACTCTTACTTAAAATCTCATGCAAAATTTGATGGTAATTTACTACTATGTGAATTTGAAACGAAATTTCCCATACCCATGGTATAGGAGACAATAAATTAATTGATATGAATGTAATCAACCTATCATGTGTATCTAATATTTATGTATTTCATAGAAAATACAAAACTAAAACATTCATGATCATAGAATAATGAAAGCATCTCCTGCAAAAGATAGTGTCCCAAATAATTATGCACATTAAAAAATATAGAAAGCTATAAATCATGTGTGGGGTAACTCTTCTTATATGTACAATGATATCATGACATATAAGTTATAAAATTGTAATATTTCATAAAAAAGAATCCCAAACCATCACTAGATGTAAAAAAACACAATTCACCCCTAACCAAGATCATGTAATATCATTATAGGACCAGGAAAAAAATTCATTTCAGTTCATTGAATGAAGACTAACACTTCACATCCAATGTGAATTTCATGGAATTTTTTTTAAGAGTAGTCAATGGTGAAAAAAGCATATAGAAGTCTATAAAAACCCATCACTAGTATAAAAAATACCCTATATGCTTCATATATCTAAGAATTTATATGGTTCCTTCAATAACAAGACATATTTCACCTCCATAAGATGAACTACAAATCCATTTTTAGAAAACATTTACCACTTCATACTCATTTCTTAAATCTATAAATGACATTTTGAGATATTTCCAAACTAACTATGACTTTTAAAAATATATAGAACCAATAATAGATGGTGTGTGTTCTCATGCTCAAACTCCAAATAAATCAGAATATCATCTATGAAAACTAACACAGTGGTATCATGATATTAATGGAATATATGGTTCATTAGACCAATAAAAATAGAATATTTCTAGTTAGAAAATATGGCATCCTATGATATTCATAACAGAATTACCTTCTATTAGAATATTTCATTGGTTTATATGTGTCCAAAACTGGGAGTTGATGATAAAGAAACCAAACATCAATCTTGGAAAAAATGACTTTCCCCAATTAACTGATCAAACTAATCATCCACAAAAGGAAAAGGATATTAATTTTTAACTACTTATTGATTCAAATTATGATAGACCACACCCAACTGAAGTGATCCATTTGATTTCATTGAAAAGAGTACATCAGATACCCAAAGTGACACTCAAGGGTGAATGGAACCCTTTTACAAAATGTCATGTAACTAAATATTGATCACATTCTGCTTTGACGGTGCCATACGAAAACAATGTATCGATATAGGTTGCATATAGTGCACTAGAAAAATCATAATGTCTATCTCTCTTTATTGAGATAGTACAATGAATTCATCTGGGAAATCATCAGAAAATACATCATAAAAAATGGGAAGATCAACAAAAAAACAATTGTAATCTAGATCCATTGAAACAACAGACAAAAACTCATGATACAGTGGATGGATAGTCCTACACAACCAAACGTCAGATCCCACACCCCCTAAAACATATGATATCATACATTGAGAAAATTATATGAAACACATCAATGATAAAAATCGAAATCATTTAAAATAGTGACAAGAAAAACCATATTGATAATGACTTCAAATAGATCTAGATAATGAACAAGAATATCCTCGACTTACTCCATATCTTCTACCATTTGTGAACAAGAAGGAAAATGAAACCCTTGATATTTCTTCTTTACAAGAGGCATCACTATCATCATTATAATGGAAATATGTTCCACAAAAATTCTAATCACAAAAAAATCATGAAGATATAAATGATTCTGTGAAGCTATATCAAATAATGTAATTTCTACAAACGATGAAACAAGGATATTACCTCTCACTATCATCAGACCTACATCGACTTTCATAGGATACTCATCTTCTTCATGAATTTTATTAAATCCTAATGCATGTTTCTAGATCGTTATATAATTTTTTTCTTCTCACTACACCATTGTATCCTTTTATATGATTAACCCAAACCATCGAAAGGCATAGTCATAACCTGACAAAAGTCATGTATACGAAAAACCCATCCACAATTATTACATGTCTTTATAGGAATAGGACAAAAAATGTCTTCTGTGTCTGACCATGACAAACTTATTTCACTTTTGACAGAAACTAACTGCTATAGTATACACTGTATAGGAGGCTCACTATTGAGAACCCCTACTCTATCAATGATCCTTCCACTTCCTCTTATTCCATTGAATTCCAAAGAAACTAGCACTAAATAGAAGACAAGGGATATGAAAACCAATCCTGCCTCCCAAATCCATCTATTCAATCATAGCTCTATCTATCATCTCAACATAGGTATAATGATTTAACATAAACCCTTATGATCGGGTTTGTGGTCAGAAACCCTATAGGTACTTCCGAGCGATCTATTATTCATTATTCACCTTATTTGGAGAAAAAAGAATAAGACCATAAAACAAATTGGACTATATTGACCTTGAATGCTATCCTAACATTTGTATATAAACTGACGAGATTTATCCAACATCATAGGCTTTGTAATTAAAAATGGAAGATCATGGTCTCAAAACCCTTTCAATCCATGTCTACACGTCTGTCTTTCTATATCATTTAATCCCACCATTTTCCCGAACCATAGATCCTAAACACTGCAAAATTTTCCAGGATTTCTCTCCTGTTTCTTGGATGTCTATGATCTGAACATTCATATCCTTCCAGTTCTCCACTTGTTGAAATTAATTCATTCCATAAAAGGATGGTGGATTCATTCATAGGAATTCATGTGATTGATCTCTCTCTCATCCATATCCTATTGTACCTCAACAATCATATTCTAAATTCATGGTGTATATTGATAAATATCAAAAAAATGAAATGGTAACATTTTAAATGAAAATATAACCTACAAGACGATTTCCTTGAGGGGTATCAGCTACATCCCTTGAACAACACAAGGAAAAAATCATGGAGGTATACAACTATATACAAAAACTAAAGAACGGCCATAAAAAAAATAATATCAGTTTAAACATGAAAAAACATTAGAATAAACTAATATTTAAAACCAAACCCAACATTGGATACATATATCCCAAATTCCCATGGAATATCTAGTCTCATTGAAACAAGTTATGGCCTGGAACATATAATAACATACCTCTCAAGTCTTGAAAATTTTCACCCCATTCTAATAGATGTCCCATTATTAGGAATGTTGTGGACAAACCACCTTTAATGACACATTGTATCAAAGTGACCAGGTTCCCAAAAAACCTAGAACCTGACCTAATT
This sequence comes from Viscum album, assembly GCA_963277665.1. Classification (NCBI taxonomy): domain Eukaryota; kingdom Viridiplantae; phylum Streptophyta; class Magnoliopsida; order Santalales; family Viscaceae; genus Viscum; species Viscum album. The sequence goes on from OY728146.1 coordinate 1,300,022,670, forward strand.
CATCACATACACGAAGGGTGATCCCAATCCCCATGGGCTGGAAACATATAATCAGGCATCATAAAAATAACCAGAGAGAACAATTATTAACAACCATAAAAAAACATATGGAATATATATACACGAATGTTGAAAAAACAGAAGATTTCTAAAAAATATATTCCACAACAACAAGAGAGAAATTGAAACAATACAACTGTAAAAGTAATAAAAAAACCAAGACACAAGTCCAATTAAAAAGGGATAAAACTAAATATCTACTTTATGTAATAGAATGGACGAACTCCCACCATCTCACCACCAGCTACCCAATAGAACTGATATTAATCATAGCTTCCTCATATTAATAATTTTTTTCCCTACACTAGATGAAATAGAATAGTCTACAAAGCATGAAAGTATAGATTAAGGAGTTATCTAAGATTCTAAATTGGACAAACCTAGGAGTTCTATAGAATGTCTTTTTATTCCAATTCTTGAATTCTAAATTTAAATAATTCATGGATTGAGAAGTATTGAATAAATATTATAGAAAAAATGGTAATCATTTATTCTTTATCAATGTTTTAAAAAAAGAATGTATATAAAATTAAAATATATTTTTTTCATATCATAATACACAAGATTAAACATGCATATCATTATGAAAACAAAAAACCATATCAATATAATAAATCGTATCAACACATGCATCACAATACTAATGGAATTCGACAGGTCATGAAACTGACTAATCATACCCAATAATCTATAAATAGAACATTTTGGTAACTAAAACCAATTATCTATGTAGTAGGAAAAGGTAAACAGCCCTGAATGTGAAACCCCACATCCTATACATACAATTATGTAATAATGAACCCTCTAGGACAAGAGTAACATCCAAAAAAGTGAGTCCCTACAATGGGTGATATGCTAAAGTTATTCCATACACCTTGTACCCAAGGGTACCAAGGTGACCATTTTCATAATCATTTATATGTTTCTAAATTCATATCAAAACCATCTCGCAAGACCCTATTCAATGATTTGAAAATACCCATATTCTATCCATTTATTAAAAACCAGGGAAACCGACTTTTATTCAATAATTAAAACACACATAATTAATCAAACCAATTTATTAATAATCTAGATTATAATAGAAGAACAATAAGGTTTATCAATCAAATTCTAGAGAAAGTACCCCAACCTAAAACATGTGTTCATTCCCACAATTGAATCCACCAACATCCAAATCCCAAGGACATCAATGAAGGCCCTATAATCCAGTCCACACATCATAGGATTGATTCAATTTCGAAAGGGTTCCCATGAAGAAGTTACCAAATACCTTGAGAACAAACACCCTCCACAGCATGAAAATCAATGGAATAAAATCCATAATGATATCTCACAAATGATCATTAGGGGGAGCATTAGAACCTTGAATTTATATCAACAAATCTGATGAAGTGACACAAGGGACCTACAATGATGTATGAAAATGAAGAAAAAAAATATCACATTCCCGAGCAATGCACAGTCAAAACATTGAAGATATAAGGCTTAATGGATCCATCTAGATTGAATTGTGTCTCCCAAAATAACATAGGAAAATACCCTAGAATGATATCATTAGAGTTTTTTGAAAATAATCATACTAAATATTACCCCAATTATAATTAATGTATGTTGGTCATTACATGATGTGTAACCCAGTTACACATTGTCTAACAACCAAAGTCCCACATAAACTGAGAAAACACATCTCCCAAAATTAGAAATAATTTATTTAAAACATTCATGGAATCAAAACCTCTCTTCATGTCATGTAAACTTTCATATTGTGAAACATTTCATTAGTAGTATCTTGAAACACATACACGACATGTAACCTAGTTACACGGTGTGAAATACTATTGAAACCTGTATAAAATATGGTTAAAGATAAGAGTCCAATAAAATATGATTTCACCATTATATGTATCCTTTCAATTCATTTTCATCCTTATATTGAAAATGAGAAATGGAAACCAACAACATGTAAAAATATTTATCTAACATATTGGTAAACTAATTTTACATGTAGGATCCATGGACGGTTAGAGGTTTGATCAATGAAATTTATACCGTAGATTTAGTAATATTAGACACTGGACTGAGCCACTATTTTTATTATATATCCATATTTCAATATAGAGTGATTGCAGTAAATTGATTTTCTTATCCATTATACATGGACTCCCTTACCAGATATTGAATTGTGATCACACATTTTTTTACAACCAAGTGATGTAATGCTTGGAGGATATATTTTCTAATGGAATATCATTATAGTAGTAATTAGTCATTTTGTAGGAACTTATGTAAGAAATGTATAGGGATTGTTCAATTCATGATAGAATTATTTACGATGTTGGTATGGGGTATCCATAGTGATGTAATTTGTTTCATTTAATATATGATAAGGAACCATAGGTTGAGAAAGATAGTCTAATTCAGAGGGGAGTACGTATGATTACTCACAAGTTAGAAATAATGACTCTTAGAGTTGTGGATTTTAGGGGATACGAGTTTCATTATGGAGTGACATAGTATGAGAATGTATTAATTTGAGGCATTCCTGTTATACCTCCTCATCTATAGATAGACATCAATATTTACTTAATTATAATGGTTCCCTTGATATATGTGTTGACATATCAAATATATCCCTTTTAGATTTTTGAGATCAAGGTCAAGTTTCAAGAATTATAAAGAAATATTATTTTATGACCCATTGTATCCACTAGGTAATCCCCAATATAGATTTACCATAAATTATATGGGAGATTGAGGTTGTGTGGATTTTCTATGCATGTACTGGTTGACTGAATTGAACATGAATCCAGTACCGAGGATTATAGAACAAATATATCATTATATAAGAGCATGATGCATATCGAAGAACTAACTGAAATCAAGCAATCTACATCACCAATTAGACTATGAGGATATATTGTATAAGAAATTAATTTGAATCATTTTTTTCATTGATTACATTTTAGTTCATTTTAGCTAGATTAATTTATCAGTAATGTTTATAGGACTATTTAATTGGGTCTTTCATCATTTAATAAATTGGTTTTCTATAGTATTAATTGAATATATCCTATTTTACATATAATCTAAGGAGTTGAAGTTGTGAAACATGTGGATTATTCCAGAATTACACATTGTACACCCTAAATATTGGAAGAACATAAAATTTTATTTTGGGATTTGATGGGTCCACATTTTGGGGAATTCCATATCATAAGAGGTGGTTGTAGTGGACTAATAATGTTTGAGGTATTGTTATATTAGTAGAAACCTACGTGTGTGATGAATTATTATTCATGCTATAGGTTGGGAGGCCATTATAGTAGATTAGTCCATGATTTCTATAGGATATTTTATACATTGACTACTTTAACCTTGAAGGTGAATCCTTTAGATTAGAAGAAAAGGTTATAATAGGCTACTCAGTAGTGGAATTAGTTATTTATGAGGGCCCAATCATGTTATTTTTAGTCAAGGTAGTTGATTATATAGTATTCTTTGATTCCTCCATGAACAAACAATGTAGTTTTTGGAGGTAGAGGATGGTTTTGATTACCAATGCATCTATGAAGTTGAGTCCATAAGATAATAACTACACATCACATGATCTAGAACCCATATTGGTGTATTCACCCTAAAAATGTTAGACATTATTATATGATTGAGTGTTTTATCTTTTTATCTAACGAGAAGAGTCTCAATTATATCTTATATTATAAAGAAATTAACTTCAAATAGTGGTTTTTGTTGTAGTTATTATAGTGTTATGATTTTTCAATATTATATACACTGGTAAAGTGGGACATGGTGGAGAATGAAATTAGTATGAGATCATATTATGAGTTACTAAATGAGTCATTGAATAAATTATCCTCATTTTAATTATCCTTTTTACAATGAATATGGTCCATATTACCTCCAATATTTCATTGATAAATCACTTATTCAAAATCATGTTAGATGCCTTGTAGTGAGATACTGACTCTTAGAATATATGTTCACAGATATTCACTAGAAATGATCTTTATAAATCTTATAAATGTATGTACCACACATCCATTTTTAAAGGACTTGTGTTTGTACAAGATTCATTGTGGTAATATCATATGTGGGAGTTTTAAAATCCCTCTTAGTGGAATATCATGGTTATTTTAGACGTACCAAAACCATTGATCACATTATATTTTCTAGGTATCTTGAATGGTATATTGTGTTAGTCTCTGTATGCCTACCCTATTAGTCGGTGAAGGATAAATAATAGGTTCTAGTAGTTTTAGATCAACCCATTTAGGATACATAGTTGGAGTAGGATGACATAAGTATAGATGTCATGATGGGGATTCAACAGATGTATAGAGGACATAATTGCCTCTATGTGTCTATAAACAAACTAACCATGTCAAAACTATTCCACACTATCTGAGATTAGTGTTTAGTGGAGTGATCAGAATGCATTATTTCTTGGAGATTGTCTGTATCCATGTTGTTACATCAATTATCATTCCATACCATGAATCTCGTATCATGTATTGATTATAAAGAGGTGTTACCGAGTCCATTTGGATTCAATAGTGATTTTCTATAGAATTTAAACCACAAATATATTTCTATAGAGATAAGAAAATTTAGGTTCTATAGTATAAGTCATAAGAATTAAAATTAGCATTTATACACAGTTTGGATGATCAAATAATTTTGGTGGAGTTTTATTTCAAAAAAAAATATTATTCCACCATTGTAATGGTATCATTTGATTAATTGTATGGAGACAATGCATGGAACAATAATATTGGATTGATCTCTGAGTGTCGAAACTAATCACCCCATTATTGGTGTGAGATGGTAAAGTGATGGATTGAGTTATTTTAGTGAAGATAAAGACTATATTGAGAGGTTATATATATTGATGAAATGATGATGGAAGTATTTGGAGTTTGGAGAAGGACACTAAATGTTCTTGACGGAATCACATCGACATGGATACTAGAGATTCTGGTGGTGAGACATGATATATCTATGATTAATTGGACCATTCCAGATACTACACAGAGTCAGTGAGGTGGTGTACTACTTGGCTCTTCTATCGTTGTTATACTGAGTAGATGAATGATTCCATGTTTCATAGATAAATATGTATGTGAATGACCGATATCAGGTTATCATCTTATGTGAATAGGAAAACGAGGATGGATACACTATTTTGGAGTACCAGGTGAATATCAAGGATTATCTAGAGAAGATCCTCCAAGGATGACGAATTCCCATGGTGTAGGTATGGTGGAAGTATATGAATCATAAAGAGAGAATCTGGGAGGTGGATTTCCACTTATGGGCTCAATAATTGTTTCTTTTTTAAAGCCAATATCACTATTTGTGATGAAAATAAGTAAATGTGGAAAAATTTTCATTTTTTTCTAAATATTGATTTTTAAAATATTTTGAAATATTATCCTATATAAGAATTGTATCAGTGAGTGATTCCAATTTTCAATGCTCCCATGAATGATATTTTTATTGTTTTTAATTTATTAATAGTATGTGTTCACTGTATTCATGAGATTGAGGGATAATGTATAAAAGGATTATTGTATTTGAAATATGAGGGCACGCTTGATAAAAAAATATGGGTTCTACCTGATGTGTGATAAAACCATTGTCGATGTCATGAAATTGTGTAATGTTCTATCAGAACTGAAAATAATGAATGAAATTAAATAATAATTAAAATTTATTAATTTTGTTTTTTTGAAATATAGAACATACCCTATACTATTTAAACCATTTTTATCCAATTAATTATTTTATCTACATAACCCTAGTAATTAATAAGTTATCGTATGTGATAAATGGTGATGCTAGGATTGTGAATCAAAGATCAGAGTACTATAAGGAACATGAATGATAACGTAGCTTCTGGAACTTGAAAATTATGGTAATTAAAATTTTTTATCATCATAGATCTATATAATTCCATCATAGGATGTTATTTTATTTTATCTATTAACCATTTTTAATGAACATGGGGTCATTCCCAGAAGATAAATACTATATATTAGAAAAAAAATCCAAATTACTATAGTATAAAGATATGAAATTTATAATTGTCCCCGTGAATAAGAGGAAGAAGATCATTAGGAATATTATATGACTTAGCCATATCAATTCCATTAGAAACATTGTTGTAAATTTAATCTGTGAGTGATTTATCCACTCAATAAAAATGATTAGAAATATAATCAATCGATGAGAGATTAATTAAGAAAATGATCCATCAAGAAGTAAGCATCAAAGAGATATACGTAGAGCCTTCTACAATTTTTTGAAAATTGAATGAATGATAAAATTCCTGCCACATATTTTTCCAACCAATGTTTCTAGAATTCTTGATGTCATGGATGGAACCCAAACATTTAACATCAAGGTAAGAGGAAACCTCACATAAGACATAAAGACAACCCAAATCACTTCTATGGTGGTCTTTAATTATAGCTCCATCACATGAAGGACCAGTATTACCACTAAATGAAAAATTTGTATTTATTTTTATCCTTATAACAAAATTGGATTTCAAAAATACTTAAAAAAAGTTTTTAGTGAGGATAGATGTTAACATAACATTCAAAGTGCATGAAGACAAACTTTTCATGTACTGAATAGTGAAAAATAGAAATTTGTAGGGAATTTTTTTCTTCAATAACTACATATAATTAGGTCAATTATATTTGATGAGAAACATAACTTGTTCAATATTCCATTTATTGCATGAATAATATATAATGAAAATTAATGCATCATTTTTTTTAAGGAATTAGATTTAAAAGATGAGGGGAAATGGAAAAACATGAGCCACTATTTACAATTTCTCATATGGATGATATTTGAGGCATTCGAGTTTCATAGAAGTCAAACAAAGTAAGACACATTAATGAAGTCATGGAACAACTCAGAAAAAAATATTTTGGAGTTCGTGCCTATGTTAATGAGATAGAGAGCATGAATAATATAGAAAAATCCCTAATGTCTTAAAATTTGATCAATTGTGAGTTTATTATGAGTCAATAAACAATCTATTATAGAACAATATTAGAGGATTAATCTCCTATTAAAATTATAGAGCCATGATATGTTAGGATTCGAGTTAGCAATTTTGGAATAAAACTATTTGGAGGTGAGAACGCCACTAGCAGAAAGTTCCCAAACCCAATAGTTCAATCTGGGGAGGAAATAGTGTTTGTTCATAGAATCATTAATGTACATTTGTAAATATTTCTGAATATTTATGAACTAAAAAATTAAAATAAATAATCCTTGATTAATTTCCTCATTCAATAGGGAGTCCATCAATGGTGTTCGATCAAATTGATTGAACAAAAATCAAGGGAGGAGTCTTAAAAGACCAAAAATATAAATTGGAGTTAAATAGAGGAGTAGAATGATTTAAAATCATGCTATAAAAAGGAGATCATGGGTAACATGATTCCATTTTTTAGATTGGGTTGAAATCATTCCAAAAGAGAATCAAAAGAATCTATTTTAATAATAATAAGCTTCCACACAATTTTTTATGCAAGGACCAATAAAATGAACAAGGGGTTTTAATGCTCAATCCTTTAGAGTTATAATGTCCACATCTTGTAGTCCATGATATGGATGCTAATATAATTTATAGAATACATTGAATCAAAAAAATATATATATGGAATTACTAATATCCTTGATAAGATAAATGGAAGAATAATATACCATGATGTAATACGCAAACATTTATGTGATAACATATTTAACCAAGAAAATACAAAAGGCTGTGGATATAGATTTACCTTTCCATGAAGTAAGTCCACTTCAATATAAATAACAATACCAGAAAAATATTATTAATTTGGACTTCTAAAAAACATAAAAAAACATGGTAGATAAATTTAAATCCACCGACTGTAATTCTCACATATCTGATAATGACAATTTTCCTAACAACTGAAACACACCTACGGATGTTGACAATATTTTTTATCTAACTAACAACTTTTCATGAATAATCATTACAATTAAAATTGTATTTATTAATATTTTTTATATATTACTTATCCCCTTGAGTAAATAAGATAATAAAATATGTATAAATGAGATGGGATGGTGATGAAAGACCCCTATCGGAACTGATGGATTTTAAATTCCAATTACCATCCATAAGGGAATGCAGCCTATTAATGTAATCATCAGCAATAAAGAAGAGGATAGTCGATATGGGGTTACCATTTATAACACCAATGGAGAATAAATAACCATAATGATATCCATTAATGTGAAAAGAAATATGTGAATATCTCCAAATGGTTTTAACTGAGACGTTGAAGACAACATCGAAGCCAAAATAAAAATGGAACATGCAGATAATGTTCCAATACATGGTATCAAAATACAACTTAATATTTGTTTTTTGAGTAATTTTCCCCATATAATGTTATTATTTCGAATATTAATACATTATAAAGATGTACTATGAAAATATTTTGTAGTTCCACATTAATGAAGCATAACATATATTGAGAAAAAATATTATTTAAAATAAAATCCATCATTTTTGTAATAAACTTTTTGAGAATTTTGTAAACCAGTTTGACAATGAAAACTAGCCTAAAGATCTTAATTTACATACCATTATCCACTTTAGGAATAAGAGTAATAAATTTGACATTTAATTCACAAGGCAGGATTCCCTATTTATTGGAATGAAACACAATCTTAAAAACATACATCTAAATAATATACCAATATGATTTAAATAAGAAGTAATCAAAGCCATCAAGGATAGGTGTGATTCTATATGAAGGCTAAAAAACAATTCATTAATTTCTGAGTCTTTGATAATTGAGGTGAGATTATAATTTTCCTTGTAATTTTCATTGTTTGGGATGATACCATCACATGTACATAGATATTATAATATTATTTTAAAATATACTTATAATATGAGACAACATTTCCAAAAAGATCATGTCCGTTATCTTAGATAGATCTCCATTTTCTATCATGCATAAAGGCGTATATTTCTTTATTTACTTATGCATGGAATTAAATAATTTAAATTTTCTATCACTATCATTTAACAATTTGGATTTGAATGATTCAATGTGCACATAATCAGTTATATTAATAGTACTATTGAAACTAAATAAAACGTCTTCTCCCTTAATAATTCCATCAGAGAAATTTTTTCATGTACTTTTTTCATGAATATTTTGTATTGGGGGTTCAAGATATGAAATTTGTTTATGAGGATGTGCTATCACAATATTTTCTCTTTTATATAAATCCTATCTTCGATAATTTCATTTTTAGATTATAGAAAAATAATAATTTCCACTATTAACAGAATTCCAGGAATCCTGATCAATATTTCCACCATCTAGAGGAGTTACCCATGCATTTATAAACCGAAATGGATAAAAGGTTTTTATGTCCATGATTTTAAAATCAACCATAATTGTATTATTATCATATTTGATCTTTGAAAAAGCTGTGTAGGAGATATAATCCAAATGATATAGTTCCATCTCATTAATAAAAGTCTTGTTAACCTTACTAGAAACCATTCAATTCAGTTGTTTCATATACAAGGTGTTTTTGGATACAACAAAATTAAAATCAGTGACACCATTCAAATAAACACATGATCTAAACTCACTATATGCATTTGGATTAGTCATTCCACCCAATTCCTCACCAGTAATATAAATTGAGTTTAAATCACCAGAAATAAACAAATGAAAAAAATAATTACTTTAATAGATCAACTCTCCAAACAAAGAAACTTTTGATCCTGATATATATTATGAGAAGAAATAAAAGAGAAATATTATTTAATATCATTAATACTGAATTAGAAGGTGAAATGATGTTCACATGAGGCAATAATATAGGGATCAACCAAAGAGAAATACACCAAGACCCAAAATTTATTTCCATAAAACAAAAATCCATTAGTGTATGATAATTTAAACCCCATATTCTTTAGAAATTCCATTTTGGAGGTGATAAGTCATTTATGTTATTCCAAAAAAATAAGGAAGTGTTTTTCATTTATAATCTGATTCCTAAAAGATATAGTTGACTGATTCATAGATAACCCTTTAAAATTCTAAAAAATATCTTCATTTGGGATTAATCCGCTATAATTTTTCATCTAATACATTCACATTAAATTACATGGGGTTATGAATAACTTCTTTTCTCGAACGGAGGAATTTTAATTAAATATGTGACTTAAGAACTAACTACAAAACAATCCACATTTTTTTCAATTGATTCATGATCAATTTCATTTTCTAGTGATAAAGTGGGATTGACCGAATCCAAGTTAGTGGTCAATGTTTTCTATTCAAGATGAGAGGCTTTAGATATGTCAGGATCCACATTTATGAATACATTCCAAGACAAATCACTATCCACGTGTTCTTCTAATGATGAGGGAACAATTTTTCCCTTATCAGTGTCAATAGTAGGCTCTTTCTGAGGTATCTCAATTCCATATTTTCTGAAATGACAACATCATTGAAAAACTGGATAATATCATTGGCCACAGTATACTATTGATGGGTTCTTCGTATATTTTAATAATGTTCAATTATTTAATAATATATATCCTATGGTATTCACTCCAAATAGGTATATTTTCCGTAAAGGATGTTATTATCTATTATCATGGATGAAATGGGGTTAATATGGTATGAATCATCATCCTCTTCATTTTCAACCCAATATTGGTTCAATTGGGTAGATGGTATATACAGTCTATTTTTCGTGGTATCAAAAAAAGGATTTGAATCATCACCTTTCTCAATAAAAAAAATCTTTTTATATAATGGTATTGGTGGCTTCTTTCCACTAAATAGGTTAAGGATCCACATTGATTTTCCATTGAACAAAATTGAAATTTTTAATCGAGTTCCCCTCCATCATATGATCATCATAAATTGGAAGGACTTGTTCATATTTAATCTTGACCTCAATATTGCAGTCATTGTTAAGAAAAGAAATAGTGTCAGGATTCCCGTATTAAAAATTATCATACAAAATAATCAAATTAATGAAGCCATGTTCCCCATTTATTATGTGCTTATATATCTTGATATGTGTTCCAATGCAGGAGGCTAATTCATTGAGATATTTTGGATTCCAATAGACATGGGACAAACCATGAAATATGATCCAAATTTGGGAAATAGATTTTTTTAGGGTAATGGATTAAAATTATAGCCCCATTAATCAATTCCATATATTCACGGTTTGATCAAGAGGTTTCTAATTATTTGATTTTCATTAATTTCATAACATTTCTAAAAGATGAAATGAAAGAACCTTCTTCCAATGGGGGTGAGATTCCATGAATGATTGGACCAACAATATGAGATCTCAATCTTGAGTTTGGGATATTTCCTTGATAGATCTCACATTGAGTAAATAATATGACTTAGATTTGTAAATTTTAACAGATTTGACCTTTTTTTGGATAGACTTAGGCTCCTATAAAAAATATAAGAAACTATCACCATGATGATTGATAATAGAGGATATAGAAGTATGAATTTTTTTACATTAGGGTCCTAGATAATGAATCTATGAAGGCGACACCCTCCTTTTATATGATAGGGAATCAAATTGAATGTATGATTTGAGAAGAGTATCGAGAATCATTGAATGCAAATTCCTATTATAGTTGGAATGAACACATGATCGCAAACCCAAGAAATTCATGTCTTTATCACCAAGGATAGAAACCCTATAAGCATAGATCACTATCCAAATTTTTATTCCCCATTGAATATACCATGAATAACTAAAACAAAATCAAACAAACAATTTGATTTTTGAATCGATTATCTTATGGTTCTAAGATTAATTCTAAGAATTGATAAATTATAATATGATTTTTTAGAAAATATTTTCATTCATTCTAATGGAATTTAGTCGAGGCCAATCCAAACAATTTCCAATGTCCATTCTATATGTGTATGTTTTTTGAAATTCTCCCACAATACTCATTTCATTCATCATTGGAATTCAATTTGGACTTAGGTTTGAAAATTTTACATCAATAAATCATTTTTCAAACATTCATTATTTTAGTAGATTAATACCATTATTCAGTTCCTATATTAAGAAAATCAATCATGATATGACTGTAATGAATATAGATCTTGATGGGATCATAGACATTCAGATGTGGTTCAATGTCCTGATGATTCAATGACTCTACCAGACTATTTCCTAAATTGACCGGATGGTCGAAATCTAACCAACTATGATATAAGGTCTTAAATTCCATAAATTCAAGAATACTGGAGGGAATTGTGGAGGAAATAGTGGGTAGTAGCAGATGAATTGGAATCTATTTGAATAAATATGGTTTTTGAAATATCCTAAATTACACGGCTTGATGTCAATGATACATTCCTTATGAGGACCTCGATATAAATATAGGGTTTCTATAAATAAATAAATGTCACACACAAGGTGAAACATGTCACCCAATGTGTGACCTGACCATATAACTCTCTATTTACCCTTTGATACATGGGCATTACCAATGGACACGAGGTAAGCTATGTATATGGAGCTAATTGAGAAAAAGAGAATGGTCAGGTGTACCTCTGAATAACCAAAAGCACATTGCCACAACGAGGTGTACCTAATCATGATATGAATGATATTTAAAGATTCTGTACTCCCATGGAACACGTTTTGTATATAACACCCAGAGAATTTGTGAAAGAATTTTTTTTAAAAAAATAATGTTTTTTGTTATTTTTCATTATACACAACACCTATTTTATGTTGAATTATGTAGAACACATAGTTTATACCACTTTAAATATGAAATTAATTTTTTCTTATTCGACACCCAATACTGTGTTAATCATATGTTACGTGCAAGACAATGTTTATACAAATGATGACATACTATTAAAATATTATTATTTAGTATGAAATTAATTACCTAGTTATTGGAATGTCAGGTATGAATAAGAATAACTAAATTATAATAAAATTAGGTTCTAACATGTATATATAATGAATTCATTCATGTTAAACTAAATATAAAATAAATACTATCTGAAAAAACATCTTATTAATAATATTCGAAAATAATTTGAATATTTTCTAAAAAAAACTATTTAAATGCATCAAAATAAGTTTTACATAAATAAATATAAAAAAAATTCTTGAAGATTTATTTTAATGAAATTTATAGTTGAAATATTTATTCGAATATTTTATATATCTGACATTTTTTTGTACATAATATATAATAATAAACCCAATTTTATGCATAAAAATGTATTTTTCTAAAAAGTAATTTTATTGTTTTCTTACAAATATTTTAAAATTAAACATTGACATTGTAAAATAATTAATTTCCAAATTAAAATATATATTATAAATTAAAATATCAATATAACCATGTAATTAATATTTGAAAAATTTCTTAAAAGGGAAATATTTTATGAATTTTTAGAAGACGGGTTTTCATTAAGAATTTTCCCTTGGTTTAAAGAATTAAGAAAATCCAAAATTATATAAATATGGTTCTTAAATTTAATATAGTTCAATGATATATTTATTAATCCAATTTTTTCATTACAATAAATTTAAAATTGAATTTTATTATAAAAACATATAACATTATTAAAAATCTATTTGGGAACCCAATTTTTTTCACCTCTATGGGATTTATTTTAATGTAAATTCATCCACATCAGTAAGTGGAATTTAAAATATTGTATTACATATTTTTTATCATCATAATTTATAATATATTTTAATAATAACTTAATTTTTTAAAAAATTAGATGTTACTATTATAATATTAATTAATATAGATACGTTGGGCATTGGTTTAATGGGGTAAAATTAGAATAATAATGTTTCAAATTACCTCAATACAATTCCATAAAACATTTACATTAAATATTTATATCATATAACCTCTATGGTATAATAATTGACCATATTTTTTTTGATGAACCATTACCAAATTACACATAATGGTGCCCCAATCCTAGTTGTCTATATATCATCAATTGAATATACCCTAATGGAAAGATGATTCTAACTTGGAGTGAGGACCTAGGGTGTGTATATGTGGATAATATGACCAATTACCATAGTGTAACATATTGATACAAATCATATAAATAAAAGCATTTATTTAGAAGATTTAATATGCACTATCAAATGAAACTATAACCACTGGACTAGTAACCCACCATAGTGAAATCCCAATAATAATGGAACATTATATAAACATAAAAAAATATAGATACATAAAACAATTCCATTATTAATATCATGTACAAAATAATATGTCATTTCATGGGTCGGCAAAGCTCCCAAAATAGGTGTACATACATTTGTAAAATACATTTATTTAAATTTATAAAAATACAATAAATCCCAATCTCTAAATACCATCATGAGCCATAGCTAAAAAACGAATTTTCCTACTCCAATTCATGGGACATGTTCAAGAACAAAATTTTGGTAACTCACCACATTCTTACTTTCATCCATATAGTATTTTACGGGACCCAACGGTGGCTCAAAACATGGTTTAAGATAAAATCTCAGTAGGCCACCACCAAAAGTGTCTATAACAAATCAATGTTGTGAAATACATCCTAAAAATGTTTTACATGTATATAACATGTTTAAATAATATTTAAATTACTCCCATGTAATTTTTAAAGATATATAGTGGATCAATCTAGTGAATGTAGGCTCCTTACAATATAAGGGTTAAGTTCCTCTTATACGGAAATAGCAAAAGAAACAGTAGTAAACACCACATCCATTCTACATATAGTCTAAATCATGTCACCTATTTACACACCATATAACATGTATATCATATTTTCCACTAAGTTTCCTTATAAAAAATCATGTCATATTTACCTTTCCTAAGTCATATAATCAGAAGTGTTCAAACTCGTAGGGGTGTGTCCAAGTTGTAGAGAACTACGGAATCCTCGTCGAGTCGCAGAAGCATCCTGATAGAAACTCAGTTTGACATGGAATGGGTTCCAATGATTATTTAAATAGACTATGTCTAGTATAATCCCAAACCACCTAAATCTAAGAGGTAGAAAGGGACATGGATTCCCATCAAATCAATACCCAAGGAGCAATGTTATCTAAGGAATCCACTACTACAATCAAGATCTAGGAAAGTAGCATCCATGAAATCTAATGGAGATAAGCTCCTGGGTATATCCACCAAGTAATCCACAACCAAATATATTAACATCATTCCTTCACCAATACACATTTCATAACATTCATTAACCATTATATTAACAACTCAAACAAAAATTCCATATATATCATTAAATAAAAAGCATTACATTTTATTGGAGGAAATGTACATATCTTAGCATCCAATAAAATCTAGGTCATATATAACGTGGTATCCTGTATCTAGGTATGTTCTAACACACACCCCTTGGTTTTTTTAACAATATTCTAAGTTAAGGGAACAACCCAGGGGTGTCCAGGGATGGGGAATCAACATATAATGTACACAAAATGACTAGTGGACATCCATAAGAAGTTCAACATCATTTATTTCAATTTTTATTTTCATTTTATAGGAACCAACATAAAGTCCAAATAGTTTAATAATGAAGAGTGCCTCATTAATGTAACAAACGATGTCTGAAAATTATATACCACCTATCATAAATCAATAGTATAGTTCTCATCTAGTATCATGATATGATTTGGTCCATATTAGAATAAAAATAAATATTTGGGAAATATGATTATATGAACGGAATATTATCTCACATATAAATATCACATCCTACATAAGAAATATTATAAATGGAATAAAAAAATACATCATAAACTAGAATGAATCTTACAAGAATATCAATCTTTGATTAAATAATCATAGATTGAAATGATAGCTAATCCAAGGAATTTTATTCAATGAAAACTCCAAAATCAAGGGGTGTTACAACATGAGTGAATAAAATTATAAATATATTAAATAAATTTTAATGGAAATATTCAAATTTTTCTTCAATATACTATGCTACACTGAGTTTTTTTACGGTTTTCCAAATCATCCACAAGACACGTTGTCACGTACCAGATCTGGTCGCCACCATTAATGGCACCAAACCCGGCCCATGACAAGGCCCGAAGGGCATTCCCTATCCCCACGGGCTGGCACAAGTTCCCGGGTATAAAACAATATGATTTGGGAACGATTTACCCGAGTATGAAAGCATAAAACAAATAAAACAATCAATAATAAGAATCTGAAATTTCCATGCTAAACCATTCTTAACAAAACCAGATCTGAATACATATGTTTAAAGACACTACAAGTGGTCCAAATACAAATAATGACAACATCAAGACATCCCCAATCACTTCACACAACAAGGGTGTCATCACCCGCAAGCCTTCTCCACAACTCTGCCCCAACGATGGGGACAACACCCTGAAGCGCCATCACCCTTAGCCTTCCCTTTAACTGAGTCAAGCATAAGAAGTTATACTAACACCCAAGGGGTGTAAGTAGGGTGTGAGCCTAAGCCCAATAGGATACCACCGGAAGATTCCAAAGAGGATTCAATACAATGGGAGCAAAACTAGCAATTTTAACACACAAGGTGAAACAATGTTAAAAATTTCAAGAAAAGCAACTTTCAAATGAAAACAGTTTTCAATCCAAGAATTTCAGAATGATAACACATTAAATAAACATGTGAGCTACTGTAAAGTACTGCCAAAAGATCCCACAACAAGGGTAAATACTACAATTCTAGTTAGCACAAAAATTGGGAACACCCCTAGGCAACTAGATAGTCTCGGGCCCTATGTACCACGTACCTCGGTGTAAAGTATCCAAGTCACAATCCTTTCCCGTGCATGAGCCACTAGTAGGGAACAAACTCATAACCTAGTGGTCCCCAAATAACATCCACATAGTTCAGTTAGTGTTGTCGTTATCCATTTTCTCAGTGAAACAGGGACACAACCCATCCGGTCCACTAGCCGTACTAGTACATATCCGCCCACCTAAGTACACGGGATTCCCCTTTTTGTGCTCAAACAATTTCAGCAAACAACACACATACTTTTTCATGTAAATTATCACTACTGGTCACAAACAAATAGTACAGTAGCTACACACATTCTATATCATTTGAAACAGTCAATAAAATATTTTGATCTTCAATAAAACAACCTCTCAAAACATCACATTGTTTTTCACCCAAAAATCTTTAAAATATCCACTTTTCACAGTATGAGAATACTTGTAAGTCATAAAAACAAAATTTCAGTTCAACACAATTTAATAAAACCAAAAATTCAGTTATGGGGCAGCCCAATGTTAACCAAGAAATTATATATTTTAAAAACCACCATTTTCACACCAACATGGCACTTAATGCCCATTTGCTTCTCAAACACAATTTAAACAAACTTTTTCAGCCACAAACAGAAAGAATAAATATTTAAAACATTATTTTAATTCCTAATACAGTTCAACAAAATCAACTATGTAATTAGAGTTCATCCCAAAATGAACCAATAAAAGACTTGCATGAAAAACCCTCAATTCCACCAAAAATTGTAACATAAAATCCATTTGCATTGTAAATGAAACTAAAACAAATTTTTACAGAAACATTAAAATTCAATAAGAATTAATTCACCCTCAACACAGCAATCAAATTCCCAAAAATTGCACACACAATGGAATCACCTACCAAAAGATTCAAGAACCGCAAATCCAAGTGCGGAACTTCAACCGCACGACCACCGCGCCACAAGGAAGTGATATCAAACCTAAAACCAGAGGATTGAACCATGAAACCCAAAATGAAACCCTAGGCACGAAGCCCTAGCTTCTGGAAATTTGGGGATTCAAGAAAAAAAAAGATAAATCTCAAGGAAAAGGAGAGAACTAGAAGGATAGTCACTTACTTGAGAAAACTGGACGTTTTTAGAAACCAGAGAATTTAGGCCCTAATTCACGACATATGCGAACTCCAAAGAGGGGGAAACGAAGCTGGGGGTGCGGCCAGGTACATTGGGAGAAGGTGAGAGGTGGAATCACCGAAAAAGAATAAAAATTGAATATTTTATCAAATAATTACAAAACAATTTTAAAACTGGAAATGGGCTTTCGGGTTGGCCCAATACCTAACTTGATCACCCAAATCCAAGATTCAAATGAATTTTACGGGGGAAAAAATTCATTGGTGGTTTTAATAGTTAAATTAAGGTCATTTTGGAAGTTGAATGAGTTAAAAATGTTGAAAACCGAGGGAGTTATTAATCAAACAAAATTTATTGTCAAAACTGGAAATGGGCTCTCGAGTTGACCCAAATTATGGAAACCCACCATTTCCTTCAAAAATGCATTGAAAACCCCCAAAAAAATCAATAATGTAAATTAAATAATAAAAAAATACCTTTAAAAAAATGTCATGTATGTGACAATTCTCCCCACCATGAAAGACTTTCCGCCCCGGAATGTCAACATGATTCTTGGTTGGTAAACAAGAATTGGTACTCTTCCTCGACCCATGACTTTTGCTCCCAAGTCTCATGTGTATCATTCCCATGCCGCCATAGAACCCGAACTAATGTAATAGACATCCCTCGAAGTATCTTCTCTTGGGAGTCCATAATTTTTACTGGCCTCTCAACAACAGACAAGTCAGGCTCTATCTCCAATTCTTCCCAATTCAACACATGGGACGGATCCGGGTTGTATTTCTTCAATTGAGAGACGTGGAAAACATCATGGATGGACGTCAGCTGAGAAGGTAAGGCCAACCTGTATGCCACATTTCCAATACGCTCGGTGATCTCAAAGGGCCCGACATACCGTGGAATTAACTTACCTTGCATCCCCAATCGACGATGGCCCAAACGAGGGGCCACTTTTAAGAATACCCTATCACCCTTAGTAAACTCTAGGTCTCGACGCCTCCGATCAGCATAAGATTTATGACGACTCTGAGCTGTCAATAAGCGCTTCCTGATCAATTTGACCTTCTCAGAAGTCTCCTGCACAAGGCTCGGCCCCAATAGTGAAGTCTCTCCTACCTCAGCCCAACATAGGGGGGACCGACATGGCCGACCATAGAGCGCATCAAAAGGGGCCATTCGAATTGAGGATTGGTAACTATTATTATAATCAAACTCAACCAATCCCAAATGGCTATCCCAAGAACCTCCAAAGTCCAAGACACATGCACGAAGCATGTCCTCCAAAATCTGATTCGCCCGCTCTGTCTGACCATCCTTCTGAGGGTGGTACGACGTGATCATCTTAATCTGAGAGCCCAAGGCCTTTTGAAGGCCTTCCCAAAATCGAGAAGTGAAGTGGGGGTCTCTATCCGAGAAAACAGCTGATGGTACACCATGGAGTCTCACCACCTCTTGAAGATGCAAATGGCCCAACTCATCCACTTTAGATGTATCTCTGATCGGAATGAAGTGGGCTGATTTGGTCAGACGATCAATCACCACCCAAATGGAATTCTTACCCCGAGGTGTACGAGGTAAGCTAACAATGAAGTCCATGGCAACCTCGTCCCACTTCCAGGTAGGAATGGGTAATGGCTGGAGCAAACCAGAGGGCCTTTGGTGCTCTGCTTTCACCTGCTGGCATGTGTAGCATCTCGAAACAACGTCTGCTATGTCTCGTCTCATACCAGGCCACCAAAAATGCCGATTGACATCATAATACATCTTAGTGGCACCTGGATGGAGAGCCCACTGAGACTGGTGGCTATCATGCATCACTGCCTTCCATAGAGATAACGGTACTACTGAACGGCCCTTGAAGCACAAGATGCCCTCGGGAGACGACGACCAATCAGAGGATGTCTCCCCACCATGAAGAAACTTCCTAGATCGCTGACAAAGCTCATCACTAGGTTGTTCCTGCTGAATCAACTCCAACAGAGATGGAGTCAACTGGATGCTCTCCAAGAATGCCCCTCCACTATGTTCCTTGGTCTCCACATGCATCTGAGAAAATATCCCCATCAATGTCCACTCATCACTAGACTTCCTCAAAGCCTGCACTGGAACCCTTCTGCTCAAGGCGTCGACCACTACATTACCCTTCCCTGGGGTATAGACAATGTCAAAATCAAACCCCTGCAAGTACTCGATCCAGCGACGCTGCCTCATGTTGAGGTCCTTTTGTGAGAAGATATAAGCCAAGCTTTTGTGATCAGAATAGACCACAAACTTCTCCCCAATGAGGTAGTGACGCCATGTCTTCAAAGCATGCATCACCGCTGCCAACTCCAAGTCATGGGTAGGGTAGTTCTTTTCATGTGGTCGGAGTTGATGAGAGCCATAAGCCACCACGTGATCATCCTGCATAAGCACGCACCCAAGACCCATACCTGAAGCATCACAATAAACCACATAACCCTTCCCGGCCTCAGGCAAAATCAGCACAGGGGCGGTAGTCAACCGTCTCTTCAGCTCCTCGAATGATGCTTGACATTCTGGGCCCCATAAAAACTTCACCCCTTTCCGGGTGAGCGCAGTCATTGGTGATGCAAGCCGAGAGAAATCCCGAACGAATTGCCTGTAGTAACCAGCCAGGCCAAGGAAACTCCTGATCTCGAACACATTCTTCGGCTGCTCCCATGACATAACCGCACTAATTTTCTCAGGGTCCACTGAAACTCCATGCTCTGAGATCACATGCCCCAGAAATCTCACCTCTCTGATCCAGAAGGTGCACTTTGACAACTTTGCATAGAGGCGGTGATCCCATAATGTACCTAAAACGATCCTCAAGTGATGTTCGTGTTCCTCCTCAGAGCTAGAGTATACCATAATATCATCCACGAACACCACAATAAATTAATCGAGATACTAATGAAACACCCTATTCATGAGTTCCATAAAGACTGCTGGAGCATTGGTCAATCCGAAGGGCATGACCAAATACTCAAAGTGGTCGTACCTGCACCGAAAGGCTGTCTTTGGGATATCTGACTCCTTCACCCTGAGTTGATGATACCCTGAACGCAGGTCTATCTTTGAGAACCAATTTGCTCCCTTCAACTGGTCAAACAAATCATCTATTCTAGGCAAAGGGTATTTGTTTTTAATTGTTACCTTATTCAGCTTCCGGTAGTCAATGCACAGACGAAGGGATCCATCAGCCTTTTTTGCGAACAACACAGGAGCGGCCCAAGGAGAGATGCTCAGGCGAATGAATCCTTTGGATTCTAAGTCGTCCAGCTGCATCTTGAATTCCCTCAACTAGGTGGGGTCCATGCGATAAGAGGGTAGAGATATCGGCTGTGTTCCCGGCGCCAGATTAATCGAAAACTCCACATCCCGCTCTGGGGGCAAACCCGAAAAATCATCCGGGAATACCTCTGGAATCTCATTCACTACATGAGGTAGTGAACCATTAGAAGAAATACCATCTTGTAGCATGAGCGAAGATAACTAGAAGATAATACTTCCCAACTCTGGGAGTGGAGGCCCTGCGCGACCTGACCGAGGATCCCATTCACCATGAAAAACCTGACGACTCCCGTCAGGTGCCGTGAAACTCACACGCCTTCTGTAGCAGTCGATGTGTGCCTGGAAGTGAACTAGCCAATCCATCCCGAGTATGACATCAAAAAGGTCCATATCTAAGACCATAAGGTCCCACTCCACCTCGACCCCTGATACAGAAAGATCACATGAGGGGCACCTAAGGCCCTGCTCCTTCTTCTTTCCCAGCGGTGTCACCAACTCCATCGCGAAAGACATCAACTCAGTTGGAAAATTCAGAATGTCCACAAAATGGGAAGAAATGAATGAAATAGAGGCACCAGTATCAAAAAGAGCAGTAGAAATAGAAGATGCAATCAGAATGGTACCTCGAATTGTCGACGGTCCCGCCTCTTATCCTAATGGTGTCTGATCCACTGCATGGAGGTGTCCAGTATCTGTCTGAGCACGACCGCTAGCCTGAGGTTGTGCCCTGAACTAGCTCTGCCCAGAAGATGATCCAACCCTTCCACCACGACTTCCAAATCGAGATCCCCCAGTACTCGATGGCTCAGACTGTGCTGACACTCCTTTTGAAGCCACTGAACCAACCCCACTCGGAAGTGGACGTGCCACACCACAAAAACGCTGCAAATGCCCCATACCTCCACACTGGAAGCAAGGCTTCGGAGGAAGTGGACATGCTGGTCGGATATGCCCAGGCCTCCCACATTGGTGGCACACGACCGATCTTGCATCAGAAGCAGCAGAAGAAAACTTCCTGGAAGAGTGGCCTGAACTGCCACCTCCTTTCTTCACATGATCCTCCCGCTTCCTTTTCTTCTCTGAGGAGCTACCACTTCCCACTACTGATACTGAACCATAGAAACAAGCCCTGCCTTTCATATCAATCTCCACCACGCACACTCGATCAACTACCTCAACATAGGTCCTCAGCTTAAACAAGAACACCTGGGAGTATATCTCTGTTCGCAAGCCTTTCTCAAACCTCTGGGCCTTCGCCTGCTCATTAGAGACAATTTCTGGAGCATATCGAACCAACTCAGCGAAACGGTTGGCATACTCCATCACAGATAGATTCCCCTGAACAAGCTCCATGAACTCTCTAGACCTGGCATAAGCCAAGACCTCAGGGCAATACTGTTCATTGAAGACAGCCTTGAAATCTCCCCAGCGCATCTGCTCATTCTTCCCAGCCTGAAGCACTGACTCCCACCATTTACGGCTGGGACCCTCCAACAGAAAGGAGGCACACTTCACCCTGAGCTCCTCGGGTGTTTCCAAGAACTCAAACATATGCTCGATCTTCTCGAGCCATTCCTATGCTTCTTGGGGTTCTGAGATGTCTCGGAAGGTTGGAGGCTTATTTTTCAGGAACTCCTGGGCCTTGTCCTTTCTAGGACCAGTCTCATCCTCTCTAATAGGAGCTGGAACTGGAGCTGGTCCATATCCTAGAGCCTGGACAGCCCGTACCACCACCTCGACTAGCCTCTGATCAATTGGTGTGGGAGAACTCTCTACGGCTTCCTCCCGTGGGTGCGTGAGAGCTTTCCGGGGAGGCATGTTGCTAAAAAATGTAACAGTCACAAAATAATAATCAATACCACAATTCTGAAAATTTTAATCAAATGCCTCAAATATAGATAATCAAAGCACATTTCAGTAATAAAATAAACAACTACAACACATCCGCATGATGTCCACATGTGGTCTGCAGCCCACACGTCTCACCTGGAAGTGAAGTCAATCTTTAAATTCCAACATCCCCTGGTGACTCAGGGTATGCCATGAGAGGTGTGGGACAGAAACCCTACTCACAACCAAAACCCCGAGCCCCGACAGTCCTAGCTCCTGTCTATCCTGACTCATCCCAAAATAACAATATAACCCAAAAACATTAACCTCCTCTGATACCATTTTGTCACGTACCAGATCTGGTCGCCACCATTAATGGCACCAAACCCGGCCCATGACAAGGCCCGAAGGGCAATCCCTATCCCCACGGGCTGGCACAAGTGCCTGGGTATAAAACAATATGATTTGGGAATGATTTACCCGAGTATGAAAGCATAAAACAAATAAAACAATCAATAATAAGAATCTGAAATTTCCATGCTAAACCATTCTTAACAAAACCATATCTGAATACATATGTTTAAAGACACTACAAGTGGTCCAAATACAAATAATGACAACATCAAGACATCCCCAATCACTTCACACAACAAGGGTTTCATCACCCGCAAGCCTTCTCCACAACTCTTCCCCAACGATGGGGACTAACACCCTGAAGCGCCATCACCCTTAGCCTTCCCTTTACCTGAGTCAAGCATAAGAAGTTATACTTACACCCAAGGGGTGTAAGTAGGGTGTGAGCCTAAGCCCAATAGGATACCACCAGAAGATTCCAAAGAGGATGCAATACAATGGGAACAAAACTAGAAATTTTAACACACAAGGTGAAACAATGTTAAAAATTTCAAGAAAAGAAACTTTCAAATGAAAACAGTTTTCAATCCAAGAATTTCAGAATGATAACACATTAAATAAACATGTGATCTACTGTAATGTACTACCAAAAGATCCCACAACAAGGGTAAATACTACAATTCTAGTGAGCACAAAAATTGGGAACACCCCTAGGCAACTAGATAGTCTCGGGCCCTATGTACCTCGTACCTCGGTGTAAAGTATCCAAGTCACAATCCTTTCCCGTGCACGAGCCACTAGTAGGGAACAAAACCATAACCTAGTGGTCCCCAAATAACATCCACATAGTTCAGTTAGTGTTTTCGTTATCCATTTGCTCAGTGAAACAGGGACACAACCCATCCGGTCCACTAGCCGTACTAGTACATATCCGCCCACCTAAGTACCCGGGATTCCCCTTTTTGTTCTCAAACAATTTCAGCAAAAAACACACATACTTTTTCATGTAAAATATCACTACTGGTCACAAACAAATAGTACAGTAGCTACACACATTCTATATCATTTGAAACAGTCAATAAAATATTTTGATCTTCAATAAAACAACATCTCAAAACATCACATTGTTTTGCACCCAAAACTCTTTAAAATATCCACTTTTCACAGTATGAGAACACTTGTAAGTCATCAAAACAAAATTTCAGTTCAACACAATTTAATAAAACCAAAAATTCAGTTATGGGGCAGCCCAATGTTAACCAAGAAATTATATATTTTAAAAACCACCATTTTCACACCAACATGGCACTTAATGCCCATTTGTTTCTCAAACACAATTTAAACAAACTTTTTCAGCCACAAACAAAAAGAATAAATATTTAAAACATTATTTTAATTCCTAATACAGTTCAACAAAATCAACTATGTAACTAGAGTTCATCCCAAAATGAACCAATAAAAGACTTGCATGAAAAACCCTCAATTCCACCAAAAATTGTAACATAAAATTCATTTGCATTGTAAATGCAACTAAAACAAATTTTTACAGAAACATTAAAATTCAATAAGCATTAATTCACCCTCAACACAGAAAGAAAATTCCCAAAAATTGCGCACACAATGGAATCACCTACCAAAAGATTCATGAACCGCAAATCCTAGTGCGGAACTTCAACCGCACGACCACCGCGCCACAAAGAAGTGATATCAAACCTAAAACCAGAGGATTGAACCATGAAACCCAAAATCAAACCCTAGGCACGAATCCCTAGCTTCTGGAAATTTGGGGATTCAAGAAAAAAAAAGATAAATCTCAAGGAAAAGGAGAGAACTAGAAAGATAGTCACTTACTTGAGAAAACTGGACGTTTTTAGAAACCAGGGAAGTTAGGCCCTAATTCATGACAGATGCGATCTCCAAAGAGGGAGAAACGAAGCTGGGGGTGCGTCCAGGTACAGTGGGAGAAGGTGAGAGGTGGAATAACCGAAAAATAATAAAAATTGAATATTTTATGAAATAATTACAAAACAATTTTAAAACTGGAAATGGGCTTTCGGGTTGGCCCAATACCTAACTTGATCACCCAAATACAAGATGCAAATGAATTTTTAAGGGGGCCAAAATTCATTGGTGGTTTTAATAGTTAAATTAAGGTCATTTTAAAAGTTGAATTAGTTAAAAATGTTGAAAAACGAGGGAGTTATTAAATAAACAAAATTTATTGTCAAAACTGGAAATGGGCTCTCGAGTTGACCCAAATTATGGAAACCCACCATTTCCTTCAAAAATGCATTGAAAACCCCCCAAAAAAGCAATAATTTAAATTAAATAATAATAATAAATACCTTTAAAAAATGTCATGTATGTGACACACGTGAACATCACTATGTGGAGGGGCACCTTGAATGTTTAGTGATGATGATATGGATAATAATTTTAAATATATGTATCAACCTAAGATAAAAAACTATAGAGGAGATCACAATAGGTGGAATATCCTTCAACACATTTTTCTAGAACATGTTAGATTTTATTCCAACTACATAGTCTAGCATGGTTGTTATAACCATTAGTCTTATCCTGTACTATTTCCAGTAACCATGTGACCTATCTATTTTTCAAATAAGATGGAGTTTGTCTATAAAAAATACCCACACACCCATAATAACACCCATGAACTAATAGGGTACTCAAATTTGGCCTTATAAAATAATATTAATTGAAATTCAATTGATTTTCACCACATTTATAATCTCGGGATATTATAATTTCCCCTGTAAACTAATTCATCACCATATTTCCCATCTAAAAGAGGTTAAGAATTTCATGGGAATAACTTATGCCACTATTCATTTATGTAATCCTCATAATAAAAAGAACCATACCATTACATGGTTGTTCTTCTGTAGCACATTTTTTAGAGTAAATCCCATGCCTTGTAGAACCATCATACTCCCATCACTAATACAAATCACATAGTCTTCAAGAGACACATTTGTCCATAACTCGGCCTCCTCAGGGTAAAATGAAGGATATTAGTCTACATTATAACATTTCAGTTCACACATATGGATTACATTATACAAGGTTGGGTACCTTAAAGTTAACTACAACCAATAGTATATTGGCCCAACTATAAAAAATTCTCAAATAACCGAACATATCGCATTCAAAGCACATCTTGATTCCTCACATGTCATCATAATATACATAGTCATATTGGTAAAAATAACTGATCCCAAACCAATAACTCTATAGATCTTTGATGGATATTTTCATAATTTTTATGTATACACTATGAAATATCCATCCATTTTGTGATCAAATCTACCTACTCAAATGTTTCATATACAATATTCAGTTCATATAATGCCACCACACATAACACTATCAATGATTGTGTCTTTTTTTATTTACTACAATACATAGAATCATGAGTTTCCATTTTTAATGTCCACTAAAACTATTGTTGTTGGAGAACTCAATATGTTGAATATTCCTCTCACAAGATCCCCTAAAATCTACGGTGCACTATAACATAATGTACTCAAAAACAATTATTTTAAAATCTAGTTGGATATCAGTTTGTGGGAGGTTTATATTTCCCATATGTAATTGTGTACCTATGGAAATCTATAATATCTTACAAAAATGATACAAAAATGTGTGTCCCTATCAGAATGATTTTATTAGGTACCCCATTAAGCTACATTATCTCTTATATATACTTCCTCCAAATCTAATAAAAATATAAGGTCTCTTTAATTAGTTGGAATTGAGTATCCATTATGACCCTTTCAAAAAGTACCCACACAACTTCACTATCATGAGGTTACATCAGAAAACAAGTCATCATATCCATCACCACATCATAAATTTTCCACTATTCAATGTGAAGCTACTATAAAAGCCTGGAGAGTCACTAATCTTATGTCCTCGCCTACTACCAGGTGAAAAACTCATAACAACTCTATCCACCCCATGTTTCATACCTGACCACCAGTACTGATGACCCATGTCACAATACATCATTGTGAAATCATGATATACTATTTAAAATGAGGCATGATGTTCTGAAATTTTCTCCTTTCATATGTACACTAGAACACATATGTGACCATGAATACTCAGGATCTCATACTCAGCCATATTCAAGCCTAGAGTTCATTCGTCATCAGCCGCGTTGTACCATAGAAATAGGCCCTCAAATTATGAAAGATGTATCATTATCTCTATAAAAATAAGAGTAGAGGTTACAACCAAACAATAAATAATGATATGACATTGACCCTGCTATACATCCAACTGAATTTCTGAAATAGAAATCCTATATGCTAATGCTCGCTACTAAACATATGATCTTCCAATATTTGAGTTCCCATACTCAGTTCATCTGCCACAACATTTCCTTTTCCCGTAATATAGGAATGATATATGTCAAAAATATTGTTAGTTTTCAACCTGACTTTGCTACCATATATTTATGTCACACTATGTAAATATGTACATGTTGATTCTGTGGTCATAGACACTATTAAATTATATACAATTATATAGTGTCTCCAATAAGACTATAAGTGAAAAACTCAATAACACTCTACATCATTAATTTGGAAAATTCTATCTTGTGGTCTCAATTACTAAGGTCTGTATGCCATGACTAGATTCCATTATAGTAGAACTGATCTTAGAACCATATTTGATTCATCAAAAAAACACATCTTTTACTCAAATTTAGAATAATCAAGGCTATCACTAAAGTAAAATATACATTCCACTACTAATATGAATTATTGTAGGTATATAACAATACATACTTCACACCCATCATTGTCATTCCTATCAACAATGGTGCAATGAATTATTTTAATTTTAAATTTTTTTGGTAATATACACATATCCATAAAAAACTATATATATAAATTACATTTTCTGGATTCTCCTATAATACTACATCTCTCACCTTATTGGGGTAAATTGATACTCTTATCCCTTAAAAAATATAACCCTTAATGTGATTACTATTCATAAAGAAGTAGCACTTTGGGTTCATATAATATAATTGATGATGTTTAGTGTATCAAAGAAATATCTTGATATTTGTTATAGTCGTGTCGATTTTGAAAATATATAAAGATACCATTCATAAAAACTACCAAGAAAATCTAGATACGAATGGTAGACTCAGTTAATTACTACCATGAAAACTGGTGGTGTGCTTGTGAGACTAAATGGAATAACCTAAAATGAAATATATCATACATTCTATTAAATGATGTATTAGTTATGTCTTCATGTTAGACTTTTACCAAGTTATATCTTCAAATCAAATCCATTTTCATGAAAAAACATAATAATTTATGATAATATAAAAGGTCATCAATCCATGAAATATGATATGAGTTCATAACCATCAACAGGTTCAATTTCATATTAGGCACTGATATACTGAGATTATAATTCACACATTCCTCAAAAAAGAATTTATGAAACCCATAAGGAAATACATGGTCATATAATCCAATTTTCCTCTAAGTCCTCTAGCTTCATCTAGAGCACTTTAAACTCCATAGTAGATATCCTATAAGGATGAATGTATATCAGTTCATCTCCTTGATCAATCATGTTAGTGAACTACACCTCAATCTCTTTTTGATAACTATAAATTTAATTTGGGAAAACTTCCCTAAAATGATCCATTCCTGGAACGAAGTATTCCTAATGATCTCCATGATCATCTATATATAAACTATAAATATGGTTAGTCATGCCACCTAATACACAATGGTCTCATCCATCTCATATTTCATGTGCATCCCATTAACCAATGAATAGAAAATATCTTCCCAATGGTGAAGTGAAGGTAAAACTATATTTATATCTCTTATCAAAGGGTTGATATGAAAATAACCAGTATATCGAGAGTACGACATCAAACTCAGTAATCCATAGAAAAAAACTTCCATATGAATTGACACCTACTAATATCAAGTAGAACTACACACACTGGTTTATATCCTCTATTCTGATCCCCAATGATGTTATAATCATCATAATTCACTCATAATATTGAACAAAAATCCCAAAAATTTCTACCTTAGTTAAATTAAAATTACTATGTGATAATCCTATATTAAAAAGAGTATATGGAAGTGTAGATTCCAATATTATAATACCACTCACCATATATGTCTTAGGACTCAGATCCCTAGGGGTATGCTATAAAGAATACATCAATCTGGAAAAAATAGCCCTATGAAAGAACCTCACTACAAAGATAAATCCCACACTATTTCATAGGTAAGGTTGGTACCATTATGCATCAGAGACATCCACCACCACATTATCCTAACTGATCAGAATTACTATACCTCCCATCCTAACATAGAGTTGTGAAAATTGCTCCCAAACATCGTGTAACAGTTGAAACGCTTCCCCTTACATCTAGAGAGATGTTCCAACAATAAAATTTCATGTGGACCATGATTCTTCAAGGTCGACCACAAAATAGATGTAGATAAAACTATTTTATCACATGTACTAGTCTTCCAAAAAAATTATAGAAAACTAAACTACTAGCACAAACAACCTAGCCAATACTCATGTCACTTGAATCAATAGAAATTTTATACCCAACACTAGATGGAAATATTCTATGTAGAGATACTATTCTAACCTTCGATGAACCCCCATATTCCCTCCAGTATCTATGATTAATCATCACCTTATCATCAATTTAAAAAAAAACTTCAACCTGAAGACATTGAACAATGATCAAATAGCATGTCATATAAATTCTTTGAAGTATCTCACTCTCGATAATAAATTAAAAAGGTATATCCTTTCAGATGATGTATCATTTTAAAAAATGAAAAATATTCCATAACTGTCCTATCTCAATTATCAAGATACATGAACTCGCTATCCAGTGTTTATCATACAGTCTCAAAGAAAAAGTTTTCATAAAATCTATTTTTGAATCCATTGTAGAACATTCCATACCATGATTCATCCTGGTTCAGAACATCCCACCAATTATTTACTACTATCAAAATCATTAATGGTGTGAGATTCACTTCTTTTTAGAGCTATGTATATATTCTAGAATATTAACAACACAGACTCAAGCAATAGATCAACATCATCTATATTGTTATCCATAAAAAATGTGCTAGAATACTGATGCGGGAAGCCATGTTTCTACTCTTCTATAGATGATTAACTATATGATGATCCATAAATATTATACAAAAAGAGTGTAAAAATCTCACCAAACTATAACTCAGCACCAGGGTCTAAATTAAATAATTGTGACATAGTATAACAATAAGTTGATCCACTGGTATGCCTTTCCCCCCACATCTAGAGCTTGTTCATCACTACCCTCCTGGTGTAAGACAAAAGGTTTCCATTTTTTAACGTAGCTACAATGTCAGTAACATGCCATTGAATATATTAATATTAAAATTTCATAGCACAAAGTGTAATAATGGTTACAAACTTCTTATAAATAGTTCGTACAAAAGAACCAAATATTAAAACTAATATAATGTAAAATCAATATCCATAAATGTCACTAGGGAAACTGCCTAAATCCCACTCAAAATTTGGGTTGTAGTCATGTTTTTTGTTCACAATTTCAATTTTTCTATTCCATTTGATATCATATTCATTTTATATTTATCATTAAATGTTTGATTTCAATGGATTGCCAATTATTATTCCTAAATGACTATACACCACATGAACCAAATTATTGAAGTCATCCAATTCCCACACTAACATATTACATAACATGCGACCCAAGATCTATGACCCAACATGCCCTAATTGGATTCTTAGGGTGTGTATTATAGACAAATCAAGATAACAATTATTTGGTTACAATATGCAGTCTATGTACCAATAATGTTTATTAACTTCACATCAAAATCAGTTATCAGACAATAATTATATCATAGAAGGCACCTATCACAGCATCATGTAGTCAAGAATTGCTTCCTATATGGAATTGAATAATTCATGTAATGGGAAACCTCTAATGTGAATAATATGATTCATGATGTGAGTACCCTAATATTCATATATAACTGTAAAAAAAATCATCAATAATATCAATAATTACATGAAAATTCATGTGCATTAACCAATGTTGGAATCAAATAAACTATAAGAATAAAAATCTATAAAAAAAATCCTTTTGATGAAATTTTTCTTTTTTCCCCTTATGTAGGTTATGTACACCATGGAACAACTGATTATCAAAATCCAATTCATCCAAATGCAATTATTATTATCTGAATAAAATATCTTAATTATAATTACTTTGATACCACTTTATGATGTGCCAGATATGGATTCCAATGAACAGTACCCTTAGCCCGGTTGGCACATGGCCTCAAAATCATATACCCAAATGTA
Organism: Viscum album; assembly: GCA_963277665.1. Lineage (NCBI taxonomy): Eukaryota > Viridiplantae > Streptophyta > Magnoliopsida > Santalales > Viscaceae > Viscum > Viscum album. Next base: position 1,300,054,650 of record OY728146.1, read on the forward strand.
AGAGCCTTATTACTAGTATTAAGTGAATTGGGTGTTCCCTTGGGAGATTATTACAACATAATATACTGTAACAATTTGTGAAAATCATACATATTTATATAATAAGAATTATTAAAATGAATAAGATTCATGAAATTACACAATGATCGTTGCTCGATTAACTCACCATAGTGGAATGAAAAATATGATCTGAATAAGAGATAAAAAATCAAAATATATGATAAAAAATTCTACAAGTGATCATATGTACACAATGATAGGTTATTTCATTTGACCATGATATAGAAAAAACACGTTTTCATGGATCATTACAATAAATGTATCAAATAAAGAAAAATACCAAAAAATCAGTATCTCTAGATTGCATCCTGATCCTCATCTCAGTTCTGTTATCCCCTTCTCCTAAGAGAGTAAAAAAATCATGCATTGAACTATGGTTGGTTTCCCCGACCCACAACTAGATTTATGTAGTCTAATTGGGTCCCACCATCATACTATAATAGGGGTGAGATAAAATCATAGTAGGCCACCATCAACAATTTCTATATTAAATACCGATTATTAAATACTAAATATTGTAGGGTGAAATGATTATCAAAATTATAAATGAAATGAAATTTGTTTTGTTTAAAATGTATCATAATTAAGATAAATCACTCTAGAATAACATTTATCCCTATAAAATAAAGTTCAAGCTCCTCTAAAAAGGAAACCATAATTAAATCAGAATTAAAAACCACCACCATTCTGTTTTGATAGAATATCCCAACAACCACTACCACACTAGATTTTCTATATATATATATATCATATGAACCATATATGATCCTTATAATCTATAATAACACATCTTTAAATATTGATACATATTATCAAATGTGCCAAACCCTACATGGTAAGATCCAAGGTGATGAAAACAAAGGCATTCGTGTCAAGATCAGCGAGAAAATCGATGGAAACCAGATTAGTCATGGAGTATGGTCAATGAATTATATTAAAATATGATGTCCACTATGAGTCCAAACAATTAAGACCAATGGGGATTCAAGTCACATGTCATCCCACAGAATCAATACCCATATAGCAGACTCATCGAAGCCATATAGTACAGCTTTCAAGATCCCCAAATATAGTGTCCATGTTACTTGACGAATTAATGTTCCAAGGATCATGTGCGATGGAATAAACTACCATATAAATTAATCAAATTCATTCATCAATTAAAATGTTATAAAAATCACAATATATGATTTTATCCACATTTATAACAATTCCATATATCTATTTAATAAAAATAATCAATAGGTAATGGAGAAAATATTCATATCCTAATAATCAATTCAAAGATATTAATTTCTAAATGGGCTTCATCTAAAATTGATTTCTCAAAAATCTCATTGGTTGGTTCAATAATAATAAAATGCTTGTGCATATCCAATGGGTGGCCTAGGTTGTGGATCTACCACTAATAAAGGGAAAGGAACTACTAGGCATCCCAAATAAGTTCAAATTCATTGAAATCAATTAGTTTATTTATTTTTGGGGAAAATTTGAATGTATAGATAGATTAAAATTTAAACCATATCTTAAAATCACCAAAGGACATTGGAAATGTATATATCATCATCCATGAGTATGTTGTAGAGTAATTATCCAGTATCAAACTCTGATTTATTATGGATTATAATAAAAACATAGAATACGAGACAACCCTATAAATAATGAATATTATCAGACATCTAAAATGTGAAACTGATACAGAGGAATATTAAAAACATAACATTTAAATTTTACTACATACTATTATGATTCCAAATATACCAATGGTGTTCAATTATGATATTTTATAGAGAAATAGTAGTGAATCCTAGGAATTGAAAAAAATAGAGCTCCAATACTCTAGTGGATATCCCACATGATAGAATGAAATTACATTTTAGGATTAAAAGTTTTTAGGATGTTTTATCATTTTTTATTCAAAATAATTGGTTTCATGGTTTTCCAAAAAAATCCCCAACTGTGCACCCATCTCTTTATGTAGGGGCACCTCTCTCAGTTATCACACATGATTTTCTTAATTTTATGAAAATCATGTCTCATACCATAGTGTAAAAATGAATATTCCCTCACTCAAATGAATGAATAAATCTACAAGGTATCTTAAACAATGCATGGAAATTTTTTCTCTTCTTATATATTTCATGGTTTGGGTAACTATGCATCCTATCCGACACTGTTTCCCCTAACCCTCCTGCTTATATTTCATTCCTATAAGATAGATTATTATCTCTGATAAATCCCCAAACTCCCCTGATACCCCCATGATGTAAAAGGGTACTAACATTAATCCATAAAAAATAATTTAAACTTAGAAAAAATAAATTCATAAAACTTATGAGAATTCATTATCATAAATTTTTATAATTGGGGCATCTGAAAAATGTTTGATCACATTATTAATTTTTAAAATTCATAACCTGTCACTATAATCACATATAAAATGCCACCCTCTATCTTCTTCTCATCATACATGAAAATAAATTTATCTCGGTGAATCCCTTCCAAAATATATGTTTTATATTAACCATTATTTATTTCATTATTCTAAAAAACGATTTTTTTGGTAATAAATAAAAAAATTTCTAGATTGGAGGTAATGTACCTTAACAAGCATTTAATTTTATTTCCCCCACCACCTCATTCAAATCATATTTAACCATAGAGATAAATATTCATAGTATGAAACATGTAATTATATTTATTTATGTTATGTTCATGACCTATAATTACTTCCTCCTCCCCCAAAATAGAAATGAAGCTCTTAATTTTGTGTACAAAAAACTACAATCATGTGAAACAATGTAATTCATTTTGAATCACCACTAACTATTTAGTGAATTATCTAATTTTTATGAAAAATATTTATTTTATTATTAACTTATTTAATTATTATTGTACATATAACTTTATACATTTTATTATGTGGGAATATAATAATAACATTCATATGCATGGTGAACTACCGCCTCACAATGTTATGTTATTCATTTAGGATTTAACTGATGATAATAAGGAAGTTTTAATGAATATATATATATATATATATATATGAAATATTAGTAAAATTATAATTGTAATTTATTATTTTCAAATGAATCTTTAAATCTATCAAGAAAATTGAAACAATAATAATGTACATACAACATACCCTCTCAATGAATGTTGTATTTCATTCTCTTACCCTATATTTCATGTATTACACATAATACAAAAAAAAATATTTATTATATTGAATTTTTTTTTAAATTTTTGGTGATTATGTTCCTATGATCATTGTGAGAGGAACAAAAATAAAAAATCAAAACATATACAAAAAAAGAGTAGTTATTCCCTAAATGATTACAATAACAATAAATTCATTATAAATGGAAAATTGAACTTCATAAGTAAATTATATATGGAATTATATATTTATTTTTGTTTCTTAAATAAATTTATAATAAATTTATATTTATTATACAAGATGATTTAACATCTATTTTGTTAGTCGATATTAGGTTAAGGATTTATATTCTATATTTGACTTATTCGTTAAATATGTTATCTTATAATCTTATATTATTCAATGAGATTTATATAATCCCTATTTTACATGTTATATAATTAATATTCTTAATTTAATGATATTTAATTATCCGTTAGAATTTATTATCTAATTGGTTCAATGATTGAAATGATAACAATGTTGTAATGGGTTGATGTTACAATATCATTATTTATTGAAATTATTTATGATTATGACTTCGTTTATGAATTATTATTATCTATATATAAATAAAATCAATTAATTTAAAATACTATGGTTATCACTTGATAGTAAATTGTGTCCCCACATTTTCAAATATTTATGTACTCAGGATTCCAAATGAATGTTTTTAAATAAAAAATAATTTATTTATTTATTTAGATTAAATCTGTTTTTCTTTTGTATACATCGTTTCTAAAAATTCTTTATTAATTGAATATATTTTCCTCTATTACTTTTAAATTCAATTTTACCAATTTATTTAATTTTATTTGAAATAAAAGTAATCCTGTTTTTGTCATAAAAAATAAGGCCCATTTGGTTTTTTATGAAAATATGAAATGAATTTATGTTATAATTTTATGGCATGAACAATATTTCCCAAAATCATGAGATTTATTTTCTATGAACTATACTTATTTTTTTTCTACTTATATTTTTCTATAAAAATAATTTTTAAAATTTTTATTTTATAAAATGAATTTTTTTATGTGAAATTTTAATTTTCCACAAGAAACATTTTAATTGAAATATAATGATTTTATAATATGTATCATAAGTTATTTTGATTGAAATTTTTTTTAAAAAAATGTAAATATTAAAAATAAAAATTAATTTGAAAAGTTTATATTTCTTGAGAAATAGTTGATGTGTTTTTTATTGAATCATTTATAATTTATCTTTTATATATGGAAAAAATAATATTTAGAAAATATTTTTCATTGTAAAAATGTTTTTCTGAACCATAAAGTCTGTAATTTACATGATGCATTAAATTTATAATTATATAAAATTTTCCAAATAAATTATATATTTTTTTGATATATATGGTTTACTCGGTATGTTGTCCAACTATACCATTCATAGAATCTCTCTAAAAGGATTATGTTTTTGATGGAAATGTGTTTATGAAGTAAATTTCTCTTTCATAGGTAATACCATGATAATATTCTTATGTGAACCACTTAAATTTTTATAGATTACGGTATAATCAAGTGACGAGATGATTAAGAAACCCGTTTTTTTGACATAGGATATGTTATTATGAAATTTTTATGAAACCAATTTACATTAAAGGGAACTAATATAGTAAATGTGTTATTATATTATGGCACATATATATATGATCGTCATTATGTGATAGGAGGGTCCTAAATCTCAATATTATAAATTAGGTAAATATTGATATATCTTGAGAAAAACATGGATAAAATTCAATGTAAGCCCAATTTAGTATGGGACTCTTTCATCTACAATATTCTTCAGAGGGTAACTTGGATACAATGATGGTTTGTGGAGTGGAAATATTCTAGTAGGATAGGCATTGTATGGTGCCTTGAACTACTAAGGAAATTATTTTAAATTATAATGTTTATGCAAAAAATATTTTAATTTTTTAAACTTTTATGTTCCCATGGTTAATGTTCATTGAATCCATTGTGATTTATTTTTTATGAACTGTGAAGATTTTGAGCATGTCTCACGGTTTTGATCTATGAAATGCATTGTACGGCTTTCAAATTATGTAATAATGTGCCTATACTCTTGTTCCAAATATATATTGATATATCCCTTGGTTAACATTAATGAGAAAATGTACTCCCACTTTTTTATGTTTCTTATTCCTATGTCATGAAGATTGAATTTTGTATGATATGTTTCAGATGAGTTCTAGGAAGAAACAACCTAGTGGGAGATAATGTATCTCAGTTATGGACCAGTCATTTATGTGACCATGTTTCCCAAGGCACAAAAACTAAATAATTATAAAATGGATCATTATATCAGAGAATAATTATTCATCAATTAAAATGATATAATTATCTACAAGTGGGTTGGGACATTATAGTTGGTATTTGACCATGCATTAGTTATTATTTTGAAATTAATATTTTAAAAAACAATAGTGAAATTATAAGATTTAAGTATGTAAATAGGATAAGATCATAATGTTTGATAAGAAATATATTGTGTTTTTTCCAAGAAATATATCCATGAATGTATTATAAAATTGTATATGGATCTTCCAATGAATTACCTAGGGGTAATAACTGCATAATATGTGCATTGAGCTAGACATTATCCACACCTGAAAAAAACATGCCTTATTACACACCAAATATCACACCCTCATGTTATATACATTTGTTAATCTCAATTATCATTATAAAATATTATGAAGGATTTAAATAGATGATGATCATTATTGACCTACTTTAAATGAAATGTGTTAAATATTAAAAATAAGGTGTTGCGATTCAGAAATATTATAAATTATTTCCATTGATTTTGTGAGTTTATAATATAATTTTAGTTTCTCACACTATAAATTTTGATTTTATATAACGGTGGGAACCAGATGGAATTGGGTATGCATGGAATGTGATATAAAATGAGTTTATTATAAACCAAATTATGTGATGACTGCAGTTTAAGTTATTGTAATCGTTCCTAATAAACAATCTTGATATATGATTAAAAATATACACCTAAACAAACTCTTAGAATCCCCAAATAATATATTGATATATTTTACTGAGACCACTGATAGTAGAAACCATCTGTGAGTATTTATTTAGTTTCCTAAATGTTAATAATGTGTAATGATGCACTGAAAAGAATTTTTCAATAGAACATGGAAATATTTTGATTGTGAAAAACAAGGGAAATTATATTTTTTCAGGAAAAATGAAAAGTCCAGTTAATGAAATTGATTAGAATAATGGTCACCATAAGTTATCATTGACGATTGTATTTTTTAAAGGATTAAATTGAAGAAATTATAAAACCGATTTCCTAAGGATATATTCAGGATGCAAATCTGAATGTTTTTTGAGTAATGATTGTACTTTTATTGAAGACGATTATACCAATGCTTAATAAATTTATTATTTTTTGTATAATATTATTTATGCTAAATTTAATAATCTATATTATATTTGTCTGGAAAAATTTTAGGAAATTATTCTAATTTTATAGTGTATGAAAAACAAATTAGGGATTAAGATGATAATGTCTAATTAATTATTTAAAAATGAATTTTATTTATACATATTTTAGTGAAAGTGAATTATAGAATCATGTTATATGAATCATAAAATATATAAGGATTATTCTGTATAATTTTTTTATTAAGGAGTTGAAAAAATATTATCAAGGGTACTAATGAAAAATAAGAATTATTTAATTTGATGCTGATATTTTATGAAAATATATAATAATTGGATGATAAACCATAAAATCATTCTAATTTAGAGAAAATGGTTCTTGGTTTCATTATGGATATTATTGATACTGGTAATTTAAATTGGATAGTATTGAAGACCTAATAAATGATTAATGAATTATTTATAATGTTTTTACTTTATCATTAATGGAATTTTAAGTGTTTTAGAAATAATTAATATATTCAGTATTCAATTTTTTAATATATCTAATTATTAAGAATTCTTGTTTTCATTTATTTTTTATAGTATTTAATCTTATTAACATGATTCAAGACAATATAATTCTAATTTATTCTTTGTAATGTCCAAATTATGGGCCACATAATAATATTTTTGTGATTATTTTTATATTTATCTTCCTATATATAGTGACATTATATATAAAAAACAATTTATAAGGTTTGGAAGGTTTACCACTTATGGATTAGTTTAACTAGAAAATAGGATGTGGTTTTATGGATTATTTTTTTCATAATTTTATGAAGATTAATACAGATTGGATAACATTTTCTAACCATTATTTATGATTATTACTAGAGATATAGGTAATGTATTGTCATTATATTATTGATCGTTTCATCATTTAATTATTCAATAATAAAATATATATTTTCATTTCATGGAGTAATATATGAAGTGGATGATTATAAATGAATAACAAATGGATGATATTGTTCTTATAAAACCCACAAAAGATAATCATTATGTATTTTTTTCTCTTTGAAACTCTTTATAGTATCAGGACCATAGATTATCGATTGGTGATTAAACCGAACCAGTCATTATTTCATGGTTTTTTCATATTTGTATCATAATATAGTACATATACGATCCATCACAAATACATTATATTTAGATAATAGAGCTAAATCATTATATTTCTTATGGGGAACAACTGGTGGAGATTATCTATCATATAATGTTCTATTAAACAACAAAACAGATCTAGTTAATGTTATATTGTAAATAAAAAATCATGAGGAAATTATGTGATAACTATATTATATAATGAGGTATAATAATATCCAATATTTTTACTAATATAATTAATTTCAATGGAGAAATTATTTTTATGGTCACTAGAATGTAACACCATGATAATTTGTGAAATAATTTTTAATATTTTTTTTTCTGAAATTACTCATTATATAAAACAATAAATTATTATTGAACTACAAAAACAATATATTTTATCCTTTCTTATATAATACTCATATATTTACTTGTGTTAAACCCATCAATGAATTTAGCTTTCATTATATGCAAAACTGAGTTTAAACTAAACATGTCACACTTTTAAAATATTATTATTTAATATGACATTCATCACCTAGAATATAGAATGGTTTGTACGAATAATATAAAATAAATTATGAAAATATATTATTTAAAAATGAATATAAAATTAATTCTTTGATGAAAAATTAATTATAAATAAAAATAAAATACTATTTGAAAATAAATAATTTTTTTTAAAAAATTATTATTTTCTTATTCACATATGCTTTTAAATATAATTAATAAAAAAATGAATTTTGGTGAATTAATTTAAAATAATTAATATATTATATATTCAATACAATTATTATCATTCATCGTATGTGGTTTTTAGAAAATAGATATGAAAAAAATATAATTTTACAATTGAATTTTTTTCAGTAAAATGAAATTTTGTTCCCATTTTTACGATTATTTTAAATTTATTTTTAGTATTTGGGAATATATTTCAAACTAAATAGAATTTTAGATATTGTAATTTCAATTTTATGTTTCAGTTAGTTTTTTGATAATTTTCTAAAAATATATATTTTTTGATAAATAGTATCAAATGATGGTTTATATTAATAATTATCATTTCTATTTATAAATTCAAAGTCATAAATATTATTTTAAAGATTAATTAAAATAGAGGGTTTCAAATATATATATAATAACTCAATTTATGTCATTTTTATAAAATTAATCTTGAATATTAATATTTAAGCATTTGAATATTTTAAAACATTTAAGAATGGAAAATCGATTTTTTATCACATCTCATTGAGTATTTTTAAAATAAATATTTCAACGTATATGATTGTAATGTGAAAAATTGAATTATATAGTTGGAATAATAGATACTAATATTATTTTTTATGTTCATTTATACATTCTACTATAATTAATAGAAAAAATAATATAAATTATTTGATGTGGTTAAGGTGAAAATGGGTTTACTAAGGCATTTAATTATAACTATAAGAGAATCAAATAAACTAAAAAAATATTAAAACTCCATTTTATTGACATATTTAGTCTATAATACCTATACTGTTAGATAATGTACCACCTTTTATAATTTTAGAATGTGAAAATTACAGTTAGTCCTTTTTGTTTTAAATTTTATGTGTCTTCCCCTCACCTGTCTTATATTGGGCCACCACGTACCCTCTTATCTTCACACTTATTAAGAACTTTTCTTTAGAAAATAACTCCCCATTTAGCATAATTAGTAAACTACTATAATCCTTTAATTTTAGTTTTGGTTATAAATCAAACCTAATAAGGCCTTTTGTGGAAACCAATATAAGTTTTTCGAAGAAGATGTTACCCAAATTGATTATTTTGTTTTATTTAATAAATTTACTCCTACAATAATTAACACAAAATGGTGATATAATAATGACAATATTATAAATTTATTTATATTTTTTTCATGTTATGTTAATTATATATGACTACCTTCACCTCCGTCAATTTGGAAACTAAGCCATTGATCCTATGTAAAAAATATAACCTCCTTGCTAAATAATGTAATAATATTTCCATCACCACTTCTCATTGATAGATAAAATGAATTATATAATGTTTTTATATTATATTTATGATATTATTATAACATTTTAACTATTATATCACATATAGTATTTTACATTCTATCATATTTTTATATATTAACTTTTATTCTTTCTACAATGAAAAACCACCACATGAAGTGATGTGATCCATTCCCGCATTGTATCAAAGGTAATAAAGATGGGTTAAACTAAATTATATTATTTAAATGAAATAATAATTACTATGTATTGATAATATATAATTTATATTTATTTCATTTAATCCATTATGAAAATGGAAACGACATTCATGTGTGAGTAACACCTACAATCTATGTGAACAATGTTTCTCATTTTCTATCTAAAAAATTTATAGTTTACTCTAAATAAGTATTTAAATAATGTAGATGATATCTAAATCTCGGTTATCATAATATATATTATGTATCCCAAATAAAATTAATAGTGTTAAAAATAACATATCAAAACAAACAAATAAAAAACAAATCAATTATTTCCCAAAACATGACAATAATAAAGAATTTAAATTAAAAAAAATAAAAGTTTATATGTAAATAATATATTGTATGATAAAAATATTTAGTGACATTAATTTTTAGTATAATCAAATTATATTTATTATAAACGAGGTTACATCATCATATTAGAAAGTCAATCATGATGGTAAGGGATTTTAGTCTCTGATTGGCTTCTTTGGGGAAAAAGTAATGTTATGAACATATCTTCTTTAATGAGGTTTATAGACTGACCCTATTACATATTATATCAGTAATATAATTATTTTCATGAAATTAAATTATAAATTAAACTTTATTCGTTATTTTTTTTATGATACAAAATACAAAAGTATTTAATGTATGATGTTACAAATTTATTTTTTAATGGGATTGGTGATGAATAGGTTTTTGGTAATGAAATATTATAATATATGTCATTATAATCCCATGAAGTTTCATATCATATAGTTATGTCATTAGAATATGTATTTTCACTTTTTATAATCATGATTAAAAAATAATATTTCTATGGAAAACATAATTTGTTTCTATTTTATGTCAAAAATTCTTTCTAGTCCGTATATATGATATATAAAATATTATTTAATAGGGATTCAATGATCATATATTTAATTTTTATTTCAATATTATGAATACTTAAATAAAAAAATATTAAAATGAATCATCATGTTGTTTTCAAAATCATGGACATTTTTGATTTTATAAAAAATATTAGTGGAATCAATGTTTTAATGTGTAGAAAATGAATTTAATTTCGAATCATTATTTCTATTATGCTTATATAAAATTTATAATTTTACAATTTTATTTTAAATGAATTTTATTTAAAAAAATTTATTTTTTAAAAAAATCAACATGAAAATATTTCTTTTGAAGAAATATTTTGAATGATATTTAATGAATACTTTATAATTTCAAAAATGATATCATCCAATTAAATTATTATTTAAAATGTTATATTTTTTAAAATTCATTTTTTTCAAATTGAATGGTTATTTTTATAAAGAATCATATAATTGATCTTTAAATATTGCTTTATATTTTTTGAGGTTAATTTACAAATGAATGGATTTGGAAATGTTTTATTTATAAAAAACTATTCTCCCTTGTAGAAAGAAAAATTTTCCAAAAGAAATGTTCCATGTGATCCTTCAAACTAACTTTCCCTCTAAGATGATATCCTATGATGTTATATTTACATTATATGGGATATGATCCAAAGATACTTTTGTCAATGCGTATTTTAATGTATTATGGTTATTAATAAAAATTTGTTTATGAAACAAGCTTCTCATATATGTGTTATACCATGGAAAATTATTTTTAAATATTCTTTTTATTCCACATTTTATTCCTTTCATAATTGTTGAAATGATTATAAACCCTGTTTCTTGGTATAAGATAAGTTTTGATGAACTCTTAATGAAAACCATTTATATTCTTGGGTTCTGATATGATTATTGTTTTGTGATCTTGTGTCACACATGTGAATAAATATTATTATGTTATGGTGGGAACTATATCACCCAGTATTTAATTTTGTAATGATTTATATTTTATGAGATAACGAGGACAATATTATTGAGTGAACATAGTTATATATGGGACATAGTCTAATATGAAAGACTTTTGAGTGAACATTGAATACATTATGGTTTTGGAGATCAAACCCATTCTAGTATGATTTTATTGTAAATGAGATTGATGTACTATGTTACTGATTTTATATGAAGATTTGAATGACAAAAATCTATTATTTATGAATATTAAAATTCACATGGTTTATGTTCTTTGACACTACTATGATTCAAATGTTGTGAAATTACATAATTTATTCCATGGGACGCGTTTATGAAATATGATATACAAGGTATATATTTTAAATATTATTATCATGTTCTCATACACTTATGATCAAATTTTTTCTCTCTTTGATTCCCTTACTAAGAATCAGGTCTCAAATATTGTTTTTATTCCATTTAGTAGATAATGATCAAATTTTTTATGTATAATATGTATATGAATACTTCTTGTTTTGAATAACCTATTGGTATATGATGTAACTCATGAATGGACATGTGGTTTATGTTTCCATGTGACCAAATTCACTTGAACTAAAATATTCTAGAAAAAATTATTATGTTATGCAATTAATATTCACCAATGAAGATGTAATATTTACGTATGAAAAGTTTTAGTTATATAGTTTACTTCGTGAAACATGTTGAGTGAGACATCCATGTTCTAGAAGAACCTAGGTATTTAAGCCCCACTTTGTACCCCTTGTAGGGATGTCTCAATACCATGTTATTTTAATTATGGACCCCTTAAATTAGTTTTCATAACCCTTGTCCATCTTTATTATTTTTCAGTATGGAATTATATCCTAAATAAATAATAATTATCCCCTTTAAAAGAAAATATTCTCATATATTCTCCAAAATTCCTCATCTATGTCGGTGTGAATTATTTATTATCCATATATATATTTGGTTTTCCATTAGTCAAATCCCCATCATACAAGATCATCAATCCGCTTCATAGTGGTTTAATCAATATTGAATTGTTTCTATACACCATTGAACTATGTGTGATCTTCAATCTTTGTATCCAACTCATAATACCAATGGAATGGTATTATATCTATATATACCCAATGAAAATGAAATTTAGAAGAACTACATCATTATTATAAAATTCGAGGTGTGATTTCCCTAAAGGGAGTGATTCTATAAACTCTCAGGCAAAATCATTGGCTGTAAATGAGGATGTTACCTAAACTGGAGAATTTGTCTCTATTGTGAGTCTATATGGATGTTTATTTATTATATATATCTTATTATTTCATTTAAATTACCTTTTTATGTGATTACTACTACCTTGTTGACATATTATTAGTTATTTTTTGGTGTCCTTATGGATATTGTTATACTCACTACATCATGGGATTTTCCCAAACTGGGCATGTCATATACAGATGACATGGTTTTCGACATGATTCAGGGAGAAAATTAAGTTGAAAGATAAAATATTTGGATACAAAAACCTAGTTCATACAAGTAATCCCATTATATAGTAGTCCACTAATTCTATAAGGATTTACTTATTCACAATTTTTAAGGGGTTACATTTTGACAATATTTCATTTCATACGTTTTCATAAATTGAATTTGGGATATATGTTATTCATGAATTAGTACAAATTGTTTTATTTGAAATTTCCTCTTTGTATGGATTTTTATATTTTTATGAGTCTGTGTATTGGTATATTAGGATAATTCATCCCTTGGGTGTTATACACAATCCCAGCTGTCGTCTCTAGCTCCTAGTATATTATAGTATTTTTTTAGGGTATTCATACCTAGAATATGGGCACCCAGGCTTTCCACGATGTCTTATTCCATTGGAAGGATAATTTTTTATTTGAAATATGTTTTGTTATAGGAAAATTATCATAAACGATGTTATTTTTCATAAAAAATGATCGTGATTCTATAAATCATATTTTCTATGAAATATTAAAAAATTGAATAAATCCATCGAAATGATATTGAAGTGCCTAAAATGAAACATAAAGGATATTATCTCATTCCAAAAATGTACTTTTATAGCTTCAAATTTTGAATACCTTTCAATTATCTTTAATTACACAACTCTTTAGTTTATGAAAATATTTGCATCAACAATGATGGTCTTGGGTGAAGAGACATACTTTTATGAATGTTCAAGTGTAATATTCATTATGAGTTACATAACTATATTATCATTTCACTTATACCACCAATTAGTGTTAGTGATTTAGCTCTTGTTTAAATTAAGAAAAATGTTAACAAAAAAATATACATAATATATATCCATTTGTATGTATTTTGTAAATATAAATGAAGAATGTAACGTTGACTTATTTTAATTTTTCTCATAATATTTTTAAAATATATTTATAATGATCCTATAATGTAAATATTATACATCTTATGATCTTAATAATTTGGGATATATTAATATTACCATAATATTTAAGAATTTTCATCTTGTTGCATTGTACAAGATCTACTGTCTACTGGGTTGCAAAAAGGTAGATTCCATGGTATTTTTTAAAAAAACTATATATTTGATTCAAACTATTCAAATTTCATTAGTATCTAACCACATGTTATAACCACCCATGTAAAATCAATATAATTAAAAAACATTGTCATAAATTTACCCAGTAATTAAATTCTTAATAAAAATATAAATTGTTATATGTCATAATAACTTATCAATGAATCATTTCATTGATTGTGTATTATATCAAAAATAATATAGAGGTAAAAAATAAAATGAATAATTTAATATTTTAATTTAACCATTTAAAATAGAATATTATATTGAATAATTAAACAATTAATATTCTCATATAATTTATATTAATCCATGAAAAAATCTATTGTATTGTGACCATGTCTATATCATGTATTATTGTATAATAAACCATGATTTTGAATATTCCAAATGGGTTTTTTATAATGAGTATATATTTAATTCAAATTTTTCATAATATGGACCATTGTATAAAAAATTTACATGTTAGAAATTAGAATTTTTTTTGTTTTCCTATGAACGGATAAATAAAATAATTATTTTAATACCCCAACATCTTCAACCCCACTACCCTGAGTGAGTCTTCTAAACATATTTTAATTTTATAGTATTTAATGTATGTGATAGTCATTATACCTCGTAATGAAATGGATAATAATAGTAAACTATTGTTATTACACATTTTAAAAAAACATTAAACTCTAAATATTGATATAATTTTTACTTAGTCTATGATAAAACCAAATATACATAGAAATACTACAAATAATTTTATTTTCCATACAAAAATATGATCGCAACAAATAAAAAAATTGTGATCATGTGTCACTTCTTCCCATATAATTATTATCACGTGACCACTATAAATAATTAATGTTAAATAATAATAATCATTAATCTGACCAAATAAATCACATGGGTCCATAAAATATAAATTGAGGAATCAAATTTGGTGTAACTGTTTAAAATAAAAAAACAATACCATATTACATCATATACTAATGCACCTATTTAGAATAAATAGAAAAATGATGCAAATTAATATATTAACAATTGGTACACCCCTAAAGAAATAATAAGAGTAATCTGAAAATTATTTTTCACTCAATGGAAATGTATTGAGATTGATAGGGTAAACATCTATAATAAAAATAAACCATCATTTAAATGGAATTTCATTCGTGATCCCTATAAGTAAATTGATAATATATTTTCCAATAAATAAAATTTAAAAAATTTCAAACATGGACTATTGAACACTCGGGTTTTTTATTTCTTCTCAAAATTAAATATACTATTCACAAAAAATATATATAGTCAAACAACTATCAAGATGATAAATAAAAATTCACACATAAATACATTAATAAATAATAGTAGTTTTGATCAAATAGAATGTTACTATAAATATAATTAAATATCAATGTATTAATTTTAAAAAATCCATGGTTATTCAACTGTCATATAAATATATCAATTCAATAAAAAAAAATTCATGAAAAATATACATAACTCATGAAATACCACTATAAAAAAAATTTGTAATCATTCCAAAACAAATATTCCGAAATAACTTTATAGAGGAGTAAATCACCATCATATAAATGAATTTAACCATAATAAAATCTTATAAATACTCATGAATACCTAAAACACACCATCATAATTTTAGGTATCAATTTGAAAAAATTAAAAGGATTTATGGATAAGTTTTATAATATGAAAATAATGAATTAAATCTATTTAATTCACTATTTAATCAATCATAATTACAATTTAAGTAAAATTATTAATTCAAAACAATGTATGAATAATTATTTCATCTAACAACTCCTATTGATTAAAAAGAATCATAATTTATTTTTTAAATTCATATTATTTCATTAAAACAACTCAATATGTTGATGACATGAAATATTTTAAAATTATAATGGTATGATATATTATTTATAAAGAAATACCATCTCAAACCCAAATTAAATGTCTCAATTCCCAATTATAATCCATCACAACCCTAAATTACCAACATCACACATATTGTAACCATTACTACTAACCTCGAAATCTTAATTCATAACCACAAAACCCTATAAACATTAATTAAAACATGGGATACCAAAGAACTATGTCTTTTAAAATCTGTGTATGATTAATAAAATAAATCTAAATAACTAAATGTAGGTCCAACCTACATGGAACTAAATACATTACATTATAATAAATAATACCAATTTCATATCACATGTAATCCCAAATAGATAAATATAAATTTATAAAATACTCCACATTCCATATTTAGTTCTAATGATAAAACATTATATAAATTCTCCTGAAAAATAATCTCTGTTCAATTAGCTTTGGAAATTTAATTTTAAATAACATTAAAAATCTTTCACATTTTTTAAAATCCATTAATCAATTATAATAATAAATACATCTCACTCATAAAATTTATAAAATCATTACATTAAAAAATTTTATAATTAAAAAAATTAATCTATTCACAATAAATCTCCTAACACAAAAGTAATGAAAAAAATCCCTGCAAAGAATAGATCTTCATAAACATGTTGAAAACTATTAATAAAATATTTCACACACATTTATTATAGGAATAAAGATAATATGAATTATAATAATTTTTACACTACTCCTTGTATGTATCTAATAATTATCTAACTAATTAAAATTTTCCATTATGAACAATTTAATAAAAATTATATGTTTAATCTATGAATTTTAACCTAACCATTTTTATTTCACATTATGTTAATCTTATATAATATAAAAAAAAGAAAAAAACTATACAAAAATAAATATTTGTTTTCAAAAATTCTATTCCTATACACATTTGTCAAAAAAACTCAACAATCTTAATGTGAAATATTGTAGATAGACTCAATAATTAAATCCACTGTCATAATGAAAATAGTTATCATTATAAAAAATCTTTTATTAAAATACCTAAAATACATTGACATAATTTCAAAAATATTATTCATTTAGGCTCAAATTAATGAATGCTCACCTTGTGGTGGGGTAATCCTAAAAAAACATCCAATGTTTTATGATAAAATATAATAAAACACCCTTATATATCCCAATAAAATATAAACATTACGGTTGGGTTTGGATGTGAGCTATTGGACAACACATTATAAAATACATTATTTCAGAAATCATAAAAAATGAAAAACTGGATAGAAAATATAATTCAATTACAACTAACACCTATAAATATTCAAAATGATCAATATTAGGCATTTCATGTATATTTCAGAAAGTGGAAGTGATAGGAAACCATTTATGGACATGTCAATGGAATTATTGGGAGAAATAAGTGATTTAAGGGGATAAGACCGAAAATAATGCATCATATTAATGACAAAACACTTATATTGTACAACTTGAAAATAATGAATCATAAATGTGAATGGATATTATCTCTCACAGTCTAACTTATATAGTTTATTTAATATTTATTCTACCCGTGAATATAACAAATCTATTAGTTTCCCACATCTTATTATACTAATAAAAAATCACATGTAAACAATATTAGTTATGATCATTATAGTATGTTCAAAAGAAATTATAATTATATTGAAACAAAAATTTGAAAAAAATATTATTATCTAATCATTTTCAAAGTTATGTTTTCTTATTTAAAAAATCATGATGTTATTATTTTTTCTTAAATGGTTTGTTATAATCTCTCAATAATATATAAATTTTCCCTCAAAATTAAACAAACATGGTTTATGAGTTTAATCACCCAACACTTCTTTGTTCTAATTATAAAATTCTATATCTAACCTAATTCATATACATCATCGTTTATAGAAAAATAAATCAACATTATATTACATTAACAATTCTAAAATAATTTAAATAATACATGAACTGTGGTCCCCACAATAAGAACATAATTTTTTTGAAGATAATAATCCCTAGTGAGTCAAAAATTTTAAATTTCCAATGATTTATAGATATACCTTTAGTTCATATCTATATCATTACCAATATATCTATAATTATATATACTTCCCATAAGTAAACTCGTCGGTTATGTTTAGGTATCACAATGGATATGATATCTAAACATATACATTGAGTTGCCCCCAAATTCTATAATCATATCTTCACAGCTAGCTAACTAATCCCAAATATTAAATTACTAATATATGAAAATTTATTTTTATCGAGATATTATGAATCCCATATTAGATCATCTCAAACCTAATACATAACATTATTTACATGAATGAGATATGATAAGAAGTAAGAGATGGAACATAATTATTAGAGATATTGAATCTGTATTAAATAAAAAGATAATCACTATAGTATTTTCATAAAATATTACTTGACCCATTGATTTAATGATAATGAAATCACTTTTTAAATTTATAATTTGACCCCATATTATGTGAACATTTGTATTTATAATAAATTTAATTATATAATAAATCATTTGTATGTAATGATTGAAGTCTTATAAATAATGACTAAAAACGATCAATATATAATTCAATGAACATGAACTCATAAAAAATATATAATTTAATTATAATAATGGAATTATTCCCAAACTAAAAAAAACTTATTAATCCCAAAAAACATTGTGCCATCACACTCTATAATCCATTATACCTTTACATGGGTCACTACCTGAACATTCAGGTTAGTTGATTCAATTTATACCAAACCATAAATCATACTGTATGAATGGCTTGGGGTGGATATTAATAAATTTTAAGGATTTCTTAAATTTCCTCAAATCACATGGGTGAGAGATTTTGTTTATATTTATACGTATCTATATTTGGTGAGTAACCCACAAGAAACCAATAAATGAAAGTGACAATAATATAAACATATAAAACAATTATAGAAAAATTGAATAGACAATATTATAAAATTTATTTCCATGTACATAAGAAGATCCTAATACACATGCACACATACCCTCAATCACAACGAATACAACAATACTAAATTGTTTACCCAAATATACACATAATGCTCCTAGATCTTGTTTTACTATATCAGAAAAAAAAATTACCATAGTAAATATTATAGTCTTCAAAATCATATAAAAGTATAAAAATTGAGAAACTAATAATTTGATAACCAAAAAAAATATCATGAGTGAGAAAAAATATTTTAAACCCATCATAAATTAAACAAAAATAATTATTTATTAATCATTTTATTATTCTAAATTGGAGGGAGATCATATAAAAACTTACCCAATTACTTAAAAATATTACTCACATTCTGTAATGGACAATAAATTACCATCCCATATGTTAGATTTTAATTTGTATGTAATGATCAATGAAAGCTGAAAAAAATTCAAAAAAATATAACATTTACATTTCCTTATTTTAGTGAATGTTCCTAAAAATGAAATATTTTTTAGGATTAATATTCTAATGAAATATTGAATTCTTCTAGGATCACTAATTTTATCCAATAATAACTCTCAACAACCACATTTTTAAATCATCTAAATTATATAGTGTATGGACCCACTAATGTTTGGATAAAAATTAATTTTAACTAAAAAATAAACAATATTATATTCAATCAAAATTTATTTTAAATTGAAGGAAGTAAATTTATTATTCATTATCCATCAAGAATACAGTTATCCTCGAAACCATGAATGTGAAATTAGTGTTATTCATAAAAATTACATGGTATTAGAATCAGATAAAAATAAATTTTATCACCTCCCAATACATTTTTAGTGTTTTAACATGTATCATTTCATGATGTGGTCCATGGAAGATAAATTATTTAATCAAAATTCATTTTGTTCATCATTAATTTTATATATTATCAAAGTCAATATAATTTATTTAATTACAAACAAAATATCAGGATTTTGTACATATATTCTTCATTATTCTTTATTTCATCACTAATCTGTTTAGCATAATATATTAGAGGTTTTAGATAATAAAATATTCTATGTATTAAATCAAATTACTTATGGATTTTAGGATTCAACCTCATTTAATCGATATGATATTCTTTTCTGTGTATTAAATGATATGAATCTAAATTATTCAAGGATGTATGATAATTTCAATGTTATTTCTTATAGAGACCCAATTTGTTCCGTGTATTAATTTTCAATATTTAAAAATATAGTATCAGAAACATGTGCGATGATATTATACAATTCCGAGTCCTGGTGTGTCCATTATAAATTTTATGAAGGATTAAATTTAATTTTTATTACATATCCGCATTGACATAAAACAAAATTAGATAAATCTTAATAAGAATCTCATATTAGAAACCTGATTCCATGGTTGATTATAAACATGATATTTTCCATAGGAATTATTTAAAATGGGTTAGCATGGGATGTTCAGCTAAAATAGTCATTAGAAGTATATTTAATGAATTAATTAATTCGTAATACTAATAAAATGATTAATTTAACCCAAAATGAATTAAACAATTAATACATAATTATTGAAGGATATCTAAGGAAAACAACATACAATTAGATCGTTTAGTAGACTCCCTTATAGCCCTCTATTGGAGACTCAAGAATAGACAATGAAAAACATATGGATCTTCGAAGATCTAGGCATATTGAATGCAATTATTCCAATTTTTGGAAAGTGAATTATTCATTTGAATATGATAAAATTTTTATGTTGGAATCATCAGTTTTGTGATTCACCCCTGTTGTTTTATCTATTTGACCAAGATAGAATCTATTTATTGGTCTACATCAATTGAAAAACATTGCATGCAACATTGTTCTCGTAATATTTATTTACAATGTTTTATATCACCCCTGGAAATACCAACCAATATTCGTTACCCAGTAATTATGGGATAATGAATTTTAAAATGTGTTTATACTTTTCCACCAACAATTATTCACATTCTTAGTCATTGTTAAATGATGTCATGGGTTGACATTACCATGTGGGATTAAACCCAATCAGACCCCTGTAATTGATGATGATTCATTTGAAATATGAGACATGGAAATTCAAATATGAATGGGTACGAATCATGGGATATGGATGATCAATTCACAGATCCATGATTTAATACAAGAATGGAATGACATAAGAGATGTACTGGGTGTGTGGGGCATACGGAAAACCCCCAGGGATGAAATAGAATTCAATTTCCTTCCATAATATGGTTTTCAATGATGAATAGATTCCCTTTCTTAAATTTTTAGGATAATAGTTTAAATGAAATGACATAAAAAGTTCATCTCTAGAATTCTATAATTGTATCTATTTTTCTACAAAAATTATGGTTAAACATTTATTAATTTGAGTAAGACATGTCATGGACTGGACATTTGGATGTGGTTCTTGGATTTCAGTACCATTAAGGATAGAACACCATATGTGGTGTCCATTTTCAATTTATCCCTTATTTAGTATAATATCCATATAGTAGAGCACAAAGTCATGGCCCTATGGGGAATGACATGATATTTACCAAAGTACATAGACGCAACCTTGCATATATGGACACTACCCTGAGCATAGGTAGGAAACCGGGTGGTAGATGAATGATGTGTCATCCTAATAAATTCCATGTATTAATACATTTTTGGTTTCATTTGTGAAATATCATATAAGAGAAGTCTAACCACCTGTTATGTGTGTCTGATTACCCGACATGTACATTTTGATCCATTTTAAGGAACCATAAATCTTTAATATCACTTCATATTGGACTCAGATTTTGGTTTGTGAGTGCCTTGTCCACAGTGTTTTTTACGTAGTTGTTTCTTAGATATGATGCTACATGTTCAAGGACTAATTAATAACTATGACATTCTCAACAATGAAATTTATCAAGTAGAATCATCCAAGAGATTATAGAGGAAGCCTATTCTTGGATAGGCCATGTGTCCATGATCGACTATTAGAATGCCACTCTCCATCTCGGCTTGGCATGATTCCACCACACAAAAATAGAGTGGAACCACATTTTTGCGATAGAGAATGTCTCCTCTAACTCTCCATTGTATGAAAACCTCCCGTGGGGTAATAGAATGTGTTATAGCACACTTTATTGGAACCATTCTGTCGGGTTGGGAATGGACCATCAATCATATATTTTAGTGGAACCCTCATATTGTATCAGGGAATTGGTACTTGAATACAAGAGTGGTGACTGCCACTGTGATGGGCACAAACCATATACTGACTACTAGAGTGTGACCCTCTTTTGTGGTGGGTTATAATCCAATATAACCATTGATTGGAACACTCCTTCCTTGATAGTTAAGGGATCATATATATACCTATAGAGTGGATCCCTCATCTAGATTCATGGAATGGGTCCATGACCATATAATTGGAACCCTCCAATTGATTTATGGAATGGGTCCTCTAGCATGATATTTTGGTACCTCAATTGTTTAGTATGATGGCCCAATGTTTATTTACATGGATGATTCATTTTGGAATATGCATAATAAGTTGAGAATCATTGATATAATATTAGATATAATAGAACTCATTTTAATGGTTTGGATGTGTGGTAGATAACCCCTTTCTTTATCTTTTGGTATTTTTTATTTCGATCATATTGATATTAGATTCCATGTCATTGGATTTTTACTATCTTTATTTATTATTATTTTTCTATTATGTATAAATATAATTTCTCATAATACCCCCCTTTGGATTTAGTATTTCCTTATTAGTATGTATATTATAACCCCTACATGTTATTTTCCGACATGTGTCCTGTCATATGAAAACGATGGATAGGTTGGCAATGATTATAGTAGATCATAGAGAAACCATGTGCATTAGACTACATAATTTGGTCTCTGTTGAAATATAAGGAGCTGGTATCTCTTATAATTATACTTACCAATTTATTTATGTTGGGAATATTTGTATATGGTTGTTTATTTTTTCAGTTTACGATTAATTATAATAATCAATACTTATTAAATTCCTCAAAGGTACATTATTCATGGTTATAACTCAAGATGGTTCATCTATATATTTTATTCTTTTAAAATTATACATTGATATGGTTTTGTGTGTGTCTGTAGACACTTTTGGAAAAGGAATTAAATTATATATATGGATTTTAGTGCTGGTCACCATCCCCTGGCCAATGGAGTCCTACATGGGGTGGTTACAGCTCAATCCCTATGGGGGTTTTCTATAAGATATTGGTATCAAATTAGAATATTCCTAGAGATATTAATTGGAGTATCCCCCTTATGATTATTAGTTTGGTGTGTATGAAAATATTTTGATTGTTTATTAGTTATGGATTTCATTTTTGGGAACCTAGTTTTAGTGAAATAGATAACATATCCATTCACTTGGACCTTGGATACCTTATTGTGGACTCCATATACCGAGAAATTCGTTGCAGGGATCAACAATAAAAAATGGAATTAGATTGATTACATTGAATAACCTTATTTGATATCATCCCGTTATATTAATATATATATATATATATGATCATTTGACAGTGGTGTGTTTGGATTTATTCATTAGGATTCCTCTGTGACTACAACAAGTAAGGTTACTAGACACAGATGATGACCATGATCTGATGAGTGATGATACACTAGTTCACCATCCATATCATGATATTCCTCCACCATGTGAACACATATCATCACTCCCACCAATCAATAATCACATTATACAAAATAATGAAGAATGTAGATTCACGTAATATTAGATCACTCTATGAGTTCCTAGGAATGAGACTGCTGACGTTCCTAGGAGAGCGAGATCCCAAAGAAGTAGAGTATTGTATATAGTCAACGATTAAGGTCATTATCCTTATCCAAATAGTTATTTAAAACAATTTCACACTAAATATACATTTTTCCAAATTCCATATTTGAAATGGTGGAGTCTAGTTACACAGATGAATGATGTTTTGACACTCTCATTGCCTGATTATCTAGATATATTTATGTGGTGAGTATAACCCATCATACATTTTAATTTTTCAAAATTAGAAGCATCTGGAACAATATCAGTGTAAGATGATATTATTAGTGTATTATGTTCGGTTCATTAACCATATGTTTTACTCCCATGATATTATCCTAATTGGAAACTTTTTATCATTGAATATTGAGCAGACACCCCTCAGATTTATCCATTTTAGATTAGTATCCTAATGAATCCCCACCTATTATGGGGTGTTGGAGTAGGTGCTAGGGAATTTTAAATTCCTATCATAAGGATTATAGGAAGCTAGAGATGAAACAAATAATTATATAGCAGAATCATCTACAATAGTTGGAAAAAGTCATTCTATGAGATATCAATAGTGGATATCAATAGAGAATCAGGCGTAGGAATGTGGTTATGGGTATCATATATGACTTGGGAATCCAAGGGAGTTGTGGTGCAATTAATTTTTCAGTTTAAGTAACATGGAGTATAATTATCTGACCATGGATGTTGAGGTTCACAAAATGATAGTGGACAGACCGCCCTCGAAGAGGCAACATGATGATTTTGGATCTCTCATGCTTGGGAAGGTGACTCTGTGGGTGGAAAAATAGGAAGAGGAGAATTTAGTTCCCTATGCGGTTGAGATATAGGTGTTGGATGTCTTTGGGATATCCTTACACCACTACAAAAAGAAATGCCACATTTGGTCCTAGAGATAGATTCCAAGGAGATTTACAACCACTGTCCATGGATCCATATGACACACAATCACATAGTGTGAAGATATGTATTATCATTGTTTGTTATACTCATTAATTTATATTAGTAGAGAAATATGTGATTAATTATTTGATATCACATCTCATGGTGTGGGTACTGGATCTCCATATGGAGGCATCACCCAACATCATAGTCATAATGATCCTACATGTACCTCATGTTCTATATAATTTATCGTTTGTTAGTGAGATCTATCACATATTGGAGAGAGGTTATCATGGAATTATTTTCCATTTTTATGTGACCATATGTAATAATATTTGTTATAATTTTTTATCCATTGTTTGATACAATATCTAGTGTGATTATAGATGTTTCAATTGCCTTCACACCGTTTAGACAAAATTATCCTTTATGGGTATAAGATATATCATGAAGGGAGGAGTTGGTATTTTTTGTAGAAACCAACATACCATAACAAATAAAGTATCCATTTAATGAATTTTTTGAGAAAGATCCTAATCTATATAGATTATCTTACTCCCAGAAAATATTCTATACATCTTAACTGAGGATGATTTATGACTACCTCTGATGTGAGAGATGATGGTTTGAAAAATATTCAACTTGGGACTTCTCTGATATCTGCAATAGAATAAAATATTGTCCCTATTGAGTTACTTTTATTATAAATTATATTTTAGGTCCTTTGGGAGAAATAGTTAATCATTCCCTATGTGTCCCCTTGGGCAGCACTAGTGATGCTCATGAAAAAGGATGATGATAGCATGTGGTTTTGAGTAGATTATCGCCGCCACCACCAAGATTATATAATAAAAAAACAACCATTAATGAATGATTGAAAACATCATTTATTGTTTTATAGGTTCTATAGGATTCTCAAATAACGATATCTAGTCCATATAGAACTATTTGAGTGTTTTTATGCATATATTTATAATCTAGAAATCCAAGTAACTATATAAAATATGATTTCTTTGTTATTTCCATTGATGTGATGAATTCCACATCCATTGTATTACTTTAATGGACAAGATAATGTAGATTTTAATTTTATTAATTGATTATATACTTATATACTCTGTAATAGAGAAGGAGCTTGTTGAGTACTTCTTGATGGTCCAATAATAACTTCAAGAGAACCATCATTATAGTATGTTATAAATGTTCTAGTTCTAGATTGACGAGGATAATAATGTTGGGAATGTAATTTATAAACAAAGATTATATATGGATCTGGTGGTGATCAATGTAATGAGTTATACGAAGCCACCCAAGACCATGTTAGTATTCAGAACTATTCATGGATTTTCAGGGAACTATCGGAGGTTGATGTAAGAATTATCTATAATTTTAGAACATTTAAATTTCTGGAAATAGTGATGTTTGTTATTTAAAAAAACATATAAGTTATATTGAAACATCCTGGAGTTGAGGATGAGGCTGAAGATTGATCCTTTTTTTGAGACTAACGTAGGTGGGTTTGGAGTACATTGTGTATTGAGTTTCCTAAAGAGTTAGTTTGGACATTGTGTTGATGCAGAGATATGTATTTATCACATATAGGTCGAGGAAGTTGATACCCAATGACCAGAATTATTAGAATCAAAATTTAGATCACGCAGTAGTACCCTTCACTCTAAGGATTTAGTGGAACTATATTTTTCCAGGAAAATTTTTGGTATACTCAGATCATACAAGTTTTCTATAAAACAAAAAACAATAATAAACGATCCATAGATATAAGTGCTTGTTGGAGTACCAAAATGACGATGACACTGATATATTTTATTCTCTAGGGAATGGAATCATTTTAGAATATTCTAGTACTGGGAATTCGTTGGCTTGTTTGGTGTGGTAAGCATATGAGTAGATGGATTCCTTATAGCTTACCCAGTTTAACCAATATAGTGATACTTTTCTTCACTAAATGTTGTTGAATCCAATTCAACATTATCATATGAGAGATTCATAGTTTGGAGACACTGACTACGCAGCCTTGTGTGACCATATACCCTCTTGACATTCACCATATGGATCTTTTAATGGAGGTGATACCAAAATCAATTTCCATGGTCAAATAGTGGTCTAAGTGACAATGTGGGAGTGGTTGTTGATAGGGTGTCACACATATTATATGATTGTAAATTCTAATGTGGGAAACATGTACATAAATATTTTATGGATGTTTTGGTGGGACTTTATGAGATGGATTGTAGCTAAGATCAATTAATGGTTCCCAACCTATAAGAAACAAAATCATATGAACCATGTTATGACCTGTTTGTTGAATCAACAAGAAATCCAGAAGTGGAAATGGGATTGAATATATATATACCATGTGAGAGGTCATCCATATATAGCTAAAGGACATGATGTAATTTGGGATTTTTTAAATCTCTTGACGTCAGATCATATCCTTAATCTTATGAAGAATAGTTACATGTAGATTTTGGTGCATTTCTACATGTGGATGATTGTTAACTGTCAGGGGGTAACCTTTACTATTTTTTATGAATGTGATTTGCAGTTTACATCACAGTTGTGGGGAGTTATGCAGGAGGCATTTGAGTCCTAACTAAGGATGAGTATCCATTCACCCATATAAATCTCGGTTGACTGAGTTAGCTATCATAGTGATGGAGGATATGCTATGGGATATCATTTTAAAATTTGTAAAGAGTTAATAGGAATACTATAAACTTTTATATTTTGGGTACAAAAATTTATAATACTCTACTATTAGCATGAAACCTTTTGAGGAATTGTATTTGACACCCTACAGCTCACCCTTGTCCTATATAGAGATTTTTGAAGAATCTCTTCTGGTCTTATATATAGTCTATGTGATGATGGTGATTGTCCAGGTCATCATTGAGTATATTCTGATAGCTAATATTAGACATAAATATTTCATAGATCGATTTCATAATCCTTTGATGTTCAAGCGTGGAGACCATAATATTCTGAGAGTCTTCCCAAGAATATTATTATAGAGATTTGACCAATGTGGCATATTATTTCAATGTTTATTTATGCCATTTCTGATATTAGAGAAGGCTATTAAGGTTACGTACCCCACCACCCTACCCCCACTGTTGGAATGAGTTCACAACATCTCACAATTGTCGTAGATGATGATATATGTGCATGAACCTATGAATGATATTGATTATGGTGATATAGATATCTCTGATGGATTCATGTTTATGGATCACCCGGTGATGATTGTGTATCAAAAGTGGAGGAATCTATATGGATGGACCACCCCCTAATATCAAATTCAATGAAAGCATGATACCTTGCATGAGAGCTCCTAAGTTAATATAAAAATGATGAAGGCTAGGTATGCCATTATTTTTTTGGTTTTTTATTTTCTAGGAAGAAAATATTAATAGAGGTAATAATTTATAAAAACTATATTTTCTAGTATGTATTTGAAATATTTCTAGATTCATTTTTCAGGCCTAGTACTGAGAAAATATATTATTATAAGGCCTAGTGTTCCTAGAATTATTTTTATAAAAATAATAAATATATTTTTTATTACATGAATTTATTTTATTAAATATTATTAGATAACATACAAAAATAGAAATTAGAAATATAAAAACATTATTTTGTATAGATTCAATGGTTTACCCAAGGCATTATGTAAAATAGGTCCAAATGGGGAGTTCAGATAATGTGGTCATTATAAGTAGTATCACATGATTAATTAAAAAACATAATTGATTAATTTATTAATTTATACTAGAAATATTTCTATTATTAATACATAGTTATAGAAACATTTCTTGGGTTAGCCTCACATGACTGGGATTAATGAGTGGTTTTCTTTCTACCCCTCTATTGCAAATTCAGGATCTGATGACAACAAACCTCTGTATCTAGGTCGATCGAGGGAAAAAAATGAAATTACTCTTATTTTTTATTGGTGATAATAGTAATTTTCAATGAATGACCAAATTTCTAGGAAGGAATAATCAATTTTTAGTTTCTACCATATTAATTAAACTATTTTAGAATGATCAAATTTGTCTCTTTTTTATGTTAATTGATAAACATTTTATGTACCTTTATAGTAGTTTTAATTTATACTCAACTGTTTCTCACCTATAGATATCCCAATTTAAATTCATCTGAAAATTACTCTTATCGAAATAAGGTTTCTCGTTGATTTTCACTCTTTTCCTACAACATTTCATCATGTTCTTCCCAATTGAGATATGTGGACATTGATCAATGTTCCTTGGTGGGATCAAACCCAATGAGACCCTAAGAACCACATTGTATTCAAATGAGATAAGATACATAATGAATCTAATATTAATGTGTATAGATCACATGATGTGGCTGATTTCATTTTGGTTTTGAGTTCGAAGGCAATGATGGTGTAATATGACAGATGAGTGAGGCACACAAGGTATTTGATAAACCTCTATGGATGATTTAGAATTCAATTTACGTCATTCTATGTTACGAAAACATGGAACGAATTCTTGTTTGATATATTTTGGGGGGAATAGAGGTGAGATACTATAAGGCCCAAACCTTAAACCTTACTTAATCTTGAGTTATTACAAGATTACACATTTAGGATCTTTTCAGGTTTATAATTTTAGTGAATTAGATCATAAAACTTTCATTACATTCCACATTTAAACAAAGTGGTTACATAAAAGATAGTATTAATTTTTCCCATCAACAGAAACATATTTAAAATAAAACATGGATTATTTCTTGACACTTCCTTGACACTATCATTATATCATGTACCCTACCCTTGACCTGTGAAAAACATTTCAAAAAAAACTTGGGATGAGCATAAAAAGCTCAGTAAGGGATATAAAAATACGGAAAGGAAACATGAGTACAAGTATACATAATAATGAAATCATACTTTACCCATAAAACATAAGCAATTTAACATTCCTCATAAAATCATTAATAAATCATAGAAATCATAAGACATAAAGGTAACATGAGGAATTCATAACATTCTTACGTAGGGAGTAACCCTCTTGGTTACATTTGGAATACCCATCAAAGTATATTCCCTAAATCTATTTGGATAAACCTTAATGTTTAACCCCTTCCCGTTACCCAATGCATTGGAGAGCTATATCGGGATCACCCACCCTTATTTTGTCACGGAACCACCCGTCTCCATAATAATGCCCAATAACCATAACATAATCGTATCACATAAAACATACATAAAGTAAACATAACATTTTATCTTTTCAATCACAAGATATCAATACAACACATTGATATAAAAAAATTATGAAAAACATTTTCAATACCAAAATAAAAGAAAATTAAAACATGTTATTTAATTTTCATTTATAAAAATGGTATGGCTTGTAGAGGAATCTGAAACTCAAATAATGGTCACAGCAGCGGAGAAGTCGTTGTCACCGCATACATGCGACAAAAACATTCCCTTTTTTCGTTTAGTAAAACGCTTTGTATAAAAAATATTCTTTTTGGATAAACGTAAAATTTAAAGGGGTTTATACACCATATAAAAGGAGGTTGTGCATAAAACAAAATATTCCTCAATGAAAGGAGATTGAGACGATGTCCCATACATAGACGGTATCCATGGATTAAGGATAAACCAATTACATAATTATGTGTGACAAACTAATACACCAAATATAAGTGGATATTAAGTGTAAAACAATCATAGGTTATTCACACATATTCATATAATGACATATTCAAGGAGTAAAAGCTTATCCCAAAGAATCAAAATTGGGTTAAGAAGTTCCCTTGAAAAAATTTGACAGCCTAACTGCGTGACTACAAAATTAAGAAAATGAGTTGATGAGAGATAAAAAGGGTATATCAACATTTCGACATAAAATTTAAATCACTAAGGATATATAAGAACATATCCCAACATAATGTTATGTAAATTAAAATACATAACAAAAGATGTCTTTTAAAAAGAGGAGGGTGAAAGGTTCCCTTACCGACATGGGTATCATTCGAAACATACATCCCGTGAAAGAAGGAAAATAAAAAATTGATGTAAATACTCATAAATGAAATTATATTACAAAATTAGTAAAATAATGGGAATTACATACACCACTCAAACGAAATTGTGGAAAATATTTCATAAATCTCACGGGAATAAAAGTTAGATGAAAAATCCCTTACGAAAACTTGACAACCTAAGGAATCCACTTAAAACATACAAAAATGGATTGATGAGATCAAATAGGGTCTCACATAATATTAAAATAATGTTTTAAGAAAGAGTAATATAAAAGAACATACCCAACATAACAAAGAGGATCTTAAAATAAGTGACATAAAGGATGGTACTTAAAAACAAAGAGAGAGGTTAGATCTCTTACGAAAATTTGGCAGCCTAACGGCGCCACTCAAAACATGAAAAATGGATTGTTGAGAGAGAATATAGTCTCTCATCATATGAACATAAAAATTACATTAATAGTAATATAAAAGAACATACCAATCAAAAGTAATTTGAGATTAAAAGGAATGACATAAAAGAGTGTACTTAAAAAGAAAGAGAGGAGTAGGATCCCTTACCTCGGGTTTGAATTGACTCGATCGTTCTTTAACGTCCTAAATAAAAAACATGAGTTAATTTATACTTTATTAAGAACCATTTTCAAGTTCATTATTCCTTTTATATCACTTATTTCCATGTTATAAACATTATGTAATCATTTAAGTTAATAATGTTTGTTTTGTCGATATTTGGTTCTTAAGTCGAAAGTGGACTTCTTACAATTACATGTTGTTCGTGTGGTAAAAGGTTCATTATATCCATAACGATATTCATTATTTGGATATCATATATATAATATATATCCAGAATATACGTGTATTTATAATATTAAATAATCATTTAGAGGTAAGAAATTAAATTCACCGTTCATGAAGACGGTAAGCCGTACGTACCCATGAACACTACTTTCATTTCAATGTCATAATAATGGAATTAAAACTAAATGAGAGGTATGTATATTTTAACTAAAGAATTATATTCATAATTTATATGTAAAATACATCATATATAATAACTTTAAATACATCCTTTATATATCCCACATATGGCATTAACGAATCAAATCACTTTGAGGGGGCGGTAGTCTGCAATTCCTAAAATGAAATTATTGTGTTTACCCACAATGGAAACCATAAAGTTATGCCACAAAAGAAAAATACAGAAGATTAATTAAAACATAAACATATTATATATCATATATAAATATAGTTACATCTTAATGGCCACCTTTTACGGTGTTATATGAGTGTTGAACATTCATCGTTTCGTGAGGCAGAAATTCACCATCCACAGAAACAGTATATTCATTATCCATTTGATATAGGTGTGTGTAAGTGTAGCTAGAATTATTCTTATAAAAACATCTTAGTATATTTAAGATACTATAGTTGTTACAAAAGAAATGAATAAAACGAGTTTAAGGGGTTGGATAAGCAAAATAAAACAAAAGAACAAAAGTGAAGACATTACCTTAAAATCGGGTAACTCTTTTTGATTTGAGCTCAAAGGCTTCCTTGGGAAGACATCTGCCCAATGTGAGGCTTCTAGGAGTAATAGATGGATTTTGAGAGGCAAAATGAGTAGGGGTTGGCTGAGCCAAAGGCTTTGGAAGTTTGTGAAATGTGTTATAGGTGGGGGCCTTTTATAAGAGGAGAGTAGGGGCACTCTTGGAATGTAAAGAAATGATACTTTATTTGAAAATGTGTTTCGGATTTAAAAGGTCCCACATTGATATAATTCAAGGATAATGTGATATGGTTTCAAAATACACCAATCCAATAGTTTTTGAACATTTTTAGGTCATATATTTTACATTATATTTTTATTTTATTTAAATCCTTTATTAATGAGGTAATCACTGCATCATTATGATGTCATAAATAATTTTATTTATATATTGTCTAAAATTTATAAAAAAACTATGATGATGTATTAAATCTTTTTTTCTTTCCAATGACTATTTATAGTCAAAAATCTAACTTGTATAACCCCATGTAAAATTTTTTTTACTAAAACTACTCATTTTTGTGTGATTTTTACTTTTACATTAAATAAAAAGTTATTTATGTCATTTCCCAGCCAAAGTGGCTCCATGGGGTCCCCAAGTTTACCCATGGATTTTATTAGTCGTCCATGACACATCAAATAATGGTAGGACATGTGTCAAGCTCATCTCTTATTATTAAAACATTATTTTTACCTTAAACTACACTAATTACCTCTAATCGCGATTAAAAACATAAAAGTTACTTTTCATCAAAAACTTATTTTGATTCCATTGAACAACATTTCACTTCTTAATGACAACCATGGATGTCGGATTTTTGAAATTCAAAACATGGAGGTGGAAAAGTTTCATTTAAACGAAAAATCAGTTTCTTTAACTACCACTTAGTGGTTTCACTATTCATCAAAAATTTATGTTTTTCAGAAAAATACCAAAAATTAACCCTAAGATATATTTGATATTACGAGTTAAAAAAAAATAAGTATTGGATTAATTTCGGCTATCAAAACAAATACTGTGTTTTTAAGAAACAATAAGTATCAAAAGATTGACTCTAGTCTAAGTACAATTTCAAGATGAAATTATTTCCAACGACCACTATTGGATTAAATGGTAAAAATATATTCTAATTGAACATTAAAACCAATTCAAAAGATAATATAATAATATAAATAAAATAGATTAAAAAGTGGTTTTGAATTAAAATACAACATTTTTTACTATTGATTAAAAAAATGAACTTTATCGGAAAAATACAAAAAATTTATAGAAAGTAAATTTTGATGTTCTGAATCTAAAGAATAATTTTATTTTGTTAAATACAACACATAAAATTGTTAAAATGTGGATTTAAAAAAGGATCGCCATCGAAAGGCGGTTAATCGACCTTTTAAAGAATATTAGAATGTTTATTCTTAAAAATTAGATTCATTCGCATTTTTAATCCTCTAACATTTATTGTAAGGAGTAAAAATATTTGACGATCATATATAATCATATTTTAGTTAGTTCTGTTCATTCCTGCCATTACAATGGCTAGGCGTTATCTACAATTTAAAATAATATTATTTTATTACTAAAGTGCAATGTAAGATTCCCAAGAAACTCATTGTTGTGTATTGGGTACTCCATCGAGCATAGCGTCCCCTTTTAAGTAACATTAATATTTTATTCACAAATATGGATAAATATAAAAATTTCATATTCTTTATTTACCTGGGGTGTTACATTCTTCCCCACTTTTGGGAATTGCGTCCTCGCAATTTCAAAATTGGGCTCGGAAACATCCTTGAATGTCCCACATCGGAACAAGAGTCGGTAAAACAATCACTTTAAAAGAATGGGAGAGAAGTGCAAATGTCACCCAAGTTAACCCACACTAGGATTCCAAGTATGAAAATATGGATATGGAGGAGAAAACAAAGGTTGATGGAGAGTTATAGTAAACATGTCTAGGAGAAAGTTAACCATAAGAAAATCACAAACTTGTGATGGGTAAAACGGTATTGGATTCCCTAGTAAGAAAAGATAATGGAAAGCATTTTTTTCAGTTACATTTCATTATGGAATTTATTTTTGAGCTTAACTAAAACATAAGGAAACATACTTACTTGTCATGTTGACTTTCAAATTCTACTATATTTCTTACACGAACTCATATTTTCTCCAAAATATGAGTATTTAGGATGACTTGTTTACATTAAGAGAGTTATAATCAACTTCTATAGAATCACCTAACCCAATAAAGAGAACTATATACTTCCCATGTCTTTAGACATTAACCAAAACCAAAACCAAAAAGGTTAGTACAAGATCAGATAATCCGGAAAAGTATAACCCTTTATAAAAAGAAAATCTATTCTTAATCTCCAAAATTTGTCCAACAAAACCCAATGTTCAACGAGGACCACTTGATAAACAATTTGTCCATAAAATTATTCAAATTAAACCAAAATAATATTGAAACAAAAATATTTGAATGATTTAGTCACATAGTCTTCCAAGGTACAAATTAACTTTTATCTCCAAATAACATTAGTTGCTCATAAATTCTCATATTGAAAAGTAATTAACCTAATCACATATCCTCGATGATAGGTTAATCATTTCCATAGATAACCCCAAATAAACTTACTCTTGGTTCCTAAAATCATCTAACTAAAATTAATTAGTCAAACTAACTAGGGACTTCACGTAGTCCAGTGGTAGGCGATAAATACTAGTCGCACTTTGGTTTTGGGTTCGATTCCCGCAGCTTTGTCCGATGCGACGGGTTGTCACACGTTCTGCGTGTTGTCCTTTTTCCAAAACCATATAATTCTTAAAACATTCCCCAAAAAGATATAAAATCTTCAAAAATGATCATAACATATTTTAACCTCAATTTTATCTCATGCCTTTTTTTTCCATCATAACATATAATGACCAATAATTACCTCAAAAGTAAGGATCATATAAACTCTAATGGTCACCTTTATAATTATTACCTGAACTTCCACATAGATTGGTCATCTCGTACATGGTGCATTACAGATCATACCAAGGTTCAAGTGGATGATCATGACTCCTTGATAGTTGGTTTAGAACAACCACGAGTATCCTCATTGATTCCCCCATTTTATCTAGTATCCTAATCAGAGAACCACCACAATTTCCTTCAAACCTGTTTTCTCTTTGGTGCCTGCTAGATCCATCCATTCACTAAAAATAGAAATGTCAGTGTGAGTATATCAACAAAACCATCATGTACTAATGAGGAAGGTAAACACTAAGATATACTTACTCATTCACTTTATCTAAAACTAGGAATCTTTCTGAAATACTAACCATTATGGTAATGTCACTTATGCTTAGAAAATACCCTAACCTCTAAAGTTATCTAAACCGACCTCTGATACCAACTATAAGGCCCCAGCCTTAAACCTTACTTAATCTTGAGTTATTACAATATTACACATTGAGGATATTTTCAGGTTTAGAGTTTTAGAGAATTAGATCATAAAACATTCATTACATTCCATATTTAAACAAAGTGGTAACATAAAAGATAGTATTCATTTATCCCATCAATGGAAACATATTTAAAATAAAACATGGATTCTTTCTTGACACTTCCTTGACACTATCATCATATCATTTACCCGTCCCTTGACCTGTGAAAAACATTTCAAAAAAAATCTTGGGATGAGCATAAAAAGCTCAGTAAGGCTTATAAAAATATGGAAAGGAAACATGAGTACATGTATACATAAGAATGAAATCATACTTTACCCATAAAACATATGCACTTTAACATAACTCATAAAATCATGAATAACTCATAGAAATCATAAGACATAAAGGTAACTTGAGGCATTCATAACATTCTTATGTGGGGAGTAACCCTCTTGGTTATGTTTGGAATACCCATCACAATATATTCCCTAAATCTCTTCGGAGAAAACTTAAATTTTAACCCCTTCGTGTTACCCAATGCATGGAGAGCTATATCAGGCTCACCCTCCCTTAGTTTATCACGGAACCACCCGTCTTCATAATAATTCCCAAGAACCATAACATAATTGTATCACATAAAACATGCATAAAGGAAACATAACATTTCCACTTTTCAATCACAAGATATCAATACAACACATTGATATAAAAACATTATGAAAACCATTTTCAATACCTAAATAAATGAAATGTAAAACATGGTATTTATATTTCTTTTAAAAAAAGATATGGCTTGTTGAGGAAGATGAAACTCAACTAATGGTCACAGCGGCGGAGAAGTCGTTGTCGCCGCATACATATGACAAAAACATTCCCTTTTGTCGTTTAGTAAAGCACTTTTTATAAAAAAGATTCATTTCGAATAAACGTAAAATTCAAAGGGGTTTATACACCATATAAAATGAGTTTGTGCATAAAACAAAATATGCCTCAATGAAAGGAGATTGAGACGATGTCCTATACAAAGCCAGTATCCTTGGATTAAGGATAAATCAATTACATAATTATGTGTGAAAAACTAATACACCAAATATAAGTGGATATTATGTGTAAAACAATCATAGGTTATTCACACATTTTCATAGAACGACATATTCAAGGTGTAAAATCTTATCCCAAAGAATCAAAATTGGGTTAAGAATTTCCCTTGCAAAAAATTTACAGCCCAACGGCATCACTACAAAATTTAGAAAATGAGTTGATGAGAGATAAAAAGGGTATATCATCACTTCGACGTGAAATTTAAATCACTATGTATATAGAAGAACATATCCCAACATAATTTTATGTGAATTAAAATACATAACAAAATAAGTCTTTTAAAAATAGGAGGGTGAAAGGTTCCCTTACCGACCTGGGTATCTTTCGAAACATACTTCCCGTAAAAAAGGACAATACAACATTGATGTAAATAATCATAAATGAAAGTATATTACACAATGAGTAAAATAATGGGCAGTACATACACCACTCAAAGGAAAGTGTGGAAAATGTAGCATAAATCTCACGGGAATAAAAGTGAGATGAAAAATCCCTTACGAAAACTTGACAGCCTAACGGCGCCACATAAAACATACAAAAATGGATTGATGAAAAAAAATAGGGTCACTCATAATATTAACATAAAGTTTTAAGCAAGAGGAATATAAAATAACATCCCCCAACATAACAAATAGGATCTTAAAAAAAGTTACATAAAGTAGAGTACTTAAAAATAAAGAGAAAGGTTAGATCTCTTACGAAAATTCGGCAGCCTAACGGCGCCACTCAAAACTTCAAAAATTGATTGATGAGAGAGAATAGGGTCTCTCGTCATATGAACATAAAAATTAAATTAAGATTAATATAAAATAACATCCCAATCATAAGTAATATTAGCTTAAAAGGAATGACATAAAAGAGTGTACTTAAAAAGAATGAGAGGAGTAGGATCCCTTACCTCGGGTCCGAATTGACTAGATCATTATTTAACATCCTTAATAATAAACTTGAGTTAATTTAAAATTTATTAAGAACCTTTTTCAAGTT
This sequence comes from Viscum album, assembly GCA_963277665.1. Taxonomy (NCBI): domain Eukaryota; kingdom Viridiplantae; phylum Streptophyta; class Magnoliopsida; order Santalales; family Viscaceae; genus Viscum; species Viscum album. The sequence goes on from OY728146.1 coordinate 1,300,092,896, forward strand.
CATTATTCATTTTATATCACTTATTTCCATGTTATAAACATTATGTAATCATTTAAGTTAATAATGTTTGTTTTGTCGATATTTGGTTCTTAAGTCGAAAGTGGACTTCTTACAATTACATGTTGTTTGTGTGGTCAAAGTTTCATTATATCCAGAATGATATTAATGATTTGAATATCATATATAACATATATATCCATAATATACATGTATTTATAATATTACATAATCATTTAGAGGTAAGAAATGAAATACACCGTTCATGGAGACGGTAAGCTGTACATACACATGAACGCTACTTTCTTTTCTATGTCATATTAATGGAATTAAAACTAAATTAGAGGTATGTATATTTTAATTCCAGAATTATATTCATCATTTATATGTAACAATAATCATATATAATAACTTTAAATACATCTTTTATACATCCCACATATGGCATTAACGAATCAAATCACTTTGAAGGGGCGGTAGTCCGCACTTCCTAAAATGAAATTATCATGTTTACCCATAATGGAAACCATAAAGGTATGGCACAAAAGAAAAATACAGAAGCTTAAGTAAAACATAAACATATTATATATCATATATAAATATAGTGACATCTTAATGGCCACATTTTGATGTGTTATATGAGTGTTGAACAATCATCGTTTCGTGAGGCAGAAATTCACCATCCACAGAAACAGTATGTTATTTAACCATTTGATGTAGGTGTGTGTAAGTGTAGCTCGAATTATTAATATAAATACATCCTAGTATATTGATTATACTGGATTTGTTACAAAATAAATGAATAAAATGACTTTAGGGGGTCGGAGAAGAAAAATAAAACAAAAGAACACAAGTGAAGACATTACCTTATAACCGGGTAACTCTTTTTGATTTGAGATCCAAGGCTTACTTGGGTAGACTTCTTACCAATGTGAGGCTTCTAGGAGTAAGAGAGGGATGTGGAGAGGCAAAATGAGCAGGTTTTGGCCGTTCCAATGGCTTTGGAAGTTTGGGTAAGGAGGTAGAGATGGGGGCCTTTTATAAGAGGAGAGGAGGGGCACTCATGGATAGTAAAGAAATGTTACTTTATTTGAAAATGAGTTTCGGATTTAAAAGGTCCCAGATTGATATAATTCGAGGATAAGGTGATAATGTTTCGAAATACACCAATCCAATAGGTTTTGGACATGTTTAGGTCATATATTTTACATTATCTTTCCATTTTATTTAAATCCATTATTAATGAGGTAATCGCTGTATCATTATAATGTCATAAATAATATTATTTATTTAATGCCCAAAAATTATAAAAAAAATATCATGATGTAGGAAATAATTTTTTTTCCAATGACTATTTATAGTCCAAAATATAACTTTTATAACCCCATTTAAATATTGTTTTAGTAAAACAATTCATGTTTGTGTCATTTTTACTTTTACATTAAATAAAAGGTTATTTATGTCATTTTACAACCAAAGTGGATCCATGGGGTCCCCAAGTTGACCCATTGTTTTTCTGGGTCGTCCATGACAAATACAATAAAGGTAGGACATGTTTCAAGCTCATATAATATTATTAAAACATTATTGTTACCTTAAACTACACAAATTACCTCTAATCGCGATTAAAAACATAAAAGTTACTAATCTACAAAAAATTATTTTTATTCCATTGAACCACATTTTACTTCTTAATGACAACCATGGATGTTTTATTTTTGAAATTAAAAACACGTAGGTGGAAAAGTTTCATTTAAACAAAAAATCGGTTTCTTTAACTACCACTTAGTGGTTTCACTATTCATCAAAAATTGAAGTTTTTCAGAAAAATACAAAAAATTCACCCTAAGATATATTTGATATTAAAAATTCAAAAATGAAGTCTATTTTACAAAATTCAAAACATATAAGTTGCATTAATTAATTTAATAATTAATTCCCAATGTCAAAACAAATAGCTTGTTTTTAAGAAACATTAAGTATCAAAAGATTGACTCTAATTTAAGTCCAATTTCAAGATGAAATTAACTCCAAAGACCACTATTGGATTAAATGTTAAAAATATATTCTAATTTAACTTTAAAACCAATTCAAAAGATAATATAATCATATAAATAAATTATATTAAAAAGTGGTTTTGAATTAAAATACAACATTTTTGACTATTCATTAAAAAATGAACTTTATCGGAAAAATAACAAAAATTTACACAATGTAAATTTTGATGTCCCGATTCTAAAGAAGAATTTTATTTTGTCAAATACAACACATAAAATTGTTAAAAAGTGGATTTAAAAGAGGTTCTCCATCGAAAGGCGGTTAATCGGCCTTTTAATGAATATTAGAATGTTTATGCTTATAAATTGGATTCATTCGCATTTTTAATCCTCTAAAATTTATTGTAAGGAGTAAACATATTTTACAAACATATATAATCTTTTTTTAGTTAGTTCTATTAATTCCTGCCATTTCAACGGCTAGGCGTTAACTACCATTTAAAATAATATTATATTATTATTAGAGTGCAATGTAAGATTCCCAAGAAACTTGTTGTTGCGTATTGGGTATGCCATCGAGCATAGTGTACCCTTTAATGTAACATTAATATTTTATCCACAAATATGGATAAATATAAAAATGTCATATTCTTTATTTACCCGGGGTGTTACAGATCCAAGGTAGTGAGACCAGATTAGGAATTTCAGAACTGGATCACTATTTCTAAAAAAAATATCAGACTACACATCATGGAGTTCAAGGACCATAAGTGGTGTAGTGAATTTTGGATTGCAGCGTTATGATTTTAATTAAATATAAGGATGAAATACCAAGTGTATGGTCCACATTCCATGTATCCCTTCTTGATTAGTTAAGACGTGTTGTAGAGAACATGGGTAGAACCCCATACCGAAGGATAAATAGTGTACTTATGTTCAAAAACAAAAGATTACTTACATAGACACAACCCGAAGTATGGGTGTATCCCCATTTGTTTCAGTCATTTTGTATTAGTCCAACTAAATGTCATGTAGTGATACATGGATATTTTCATACATGTTTTTTCTGATAACCAATCAATAATAGAAGTGAAAAAACTCATTTTGAGGGTCCCTATACACTATGTGTAACCCTAGTTCATTTTTTGGGAACAATCAATCTCTTAAATATCTATTGACCGTACTTGGTTTTTTTACAACAAGTAACCTATACTATGTTTATTTTCTTGTAGAACATAATAGTTTCATATGAATTGAATTTTGAGATATTTCTTGTTATTTCCCATGTCTGGCAGTCATTTAGGTGATGCTCGATAATTATAGTGATGGAGCATGGTCATTACAGAGATCATAGTGGTACCCTCCTTCTAGGTAAGGAATTTGTTGTCAATTTAATGTTCGAGTGAAATTATCTAGATGTAATAGGCATGTTTCTTCTAATGACTATTAGGCGGAACCATCCTATTGCTATAGTGCATGGTTCCTCTACCTATCCACTAAGGGGAACCCTTTTGTAGAGTCATAGAACATGTCCTCGACCACTAGAGTGGAACCCTCAAACTCAGATAGACATGTGTCCTCTATATTATATCTATGTGGAACACTTATTATTTATCATGTAATTAGTCCTTCACCACTATAGTGGCATTATAAATATAGGAAGGTCAGGAGTCCTATACCACCTTGAAGTGTTCCATCCTTTAGTTGGGCTGGTCATAGGTCTACTATTGATCATTATATGGAACCCTCCTACTGAGATGGGTCATGGGTCCTCTATTGATTTATTGAGTGTGACCCCTATAGAGATTCAGGGAATGGGTCATTTCCTTTATAAGTGGAACCAACCAATTTTACCAGGGAATGGGTCCACAAACAATAGATTATGGCCCCTCAACTCTGTTGCACATTGGTGAGGTCTGGTACCACATGATTGTTTCTTTTGGGATGATTTTCATGATTTGTGCATCATTTATGGAATTGTTGAACTTATGGAACTCTATTACTCGGATATGATATGAGATAGAGATCATTTTTCTCTCATGATTGGGAATCTTTTTTTATCAAATTTATATATTGGTACCAATGTTTTTTTATTTAATAATCTCTTTAATTGTGTTGATATATCTAATGTATATTATTATCGTGTCTCTAATTGACCCCCCTAAGAATTCATGGAATCTAACTATATATTTATACATACCCTTACTATGCTTTTTATGCATGTGTCATATCTTATTTAGATGATGGACTGGTCTTGAGTGACTTTAGATGATCGTTTGTATACCTAGGGCATGGGACCACACATAGTGGTCTGATCATGGAGATCAAAATCATGGATCTCTCATCATTTTACATTTTATTTTTTAAGGTTTTGTCATATTTTTTGTTGGATATGTATTTTTTCCATGTACCATATAGTTTACACGTATCTAATATTTGTATTACATAGATTAAAAACATGCATGGACATTAACCTAGATGTTTCATATTATTATTTTGTTCTTATTAACATATATATTGAGATATTCGGGTGTGTGAAAACATTTACATTAAGAAAAAGGCGCCTATTTTAGATATTACTTTTGAAACTGGTCTCTAATCCCTAGTAGATGGTGGTGGAAATGAGGAAGCTACAGATAAAACTTTTCTGGGTTGTATCATGACATGAAAACCATTAATAAATAGATAATTTGATTCATTTTTAGTGTTAGAGTATATGGAATTTTTTGATTAAAAACTTTCTATATTAGAAATATAGGATACTTTATTACATGAAAACTCATTTATATATTGATAAAATGAAAAAGGATTTGGAAAATTATTTAATTATTAAACCTATGTGAAGTTAGAGTACTCAATAGTTTATATCTACATAGTTTATTTTTATTAATGTATGTTTTAATTCTTTTGAAATGTTTTTTGTACCTTTATTTTTACGATTTATTAAAATATGTCTATTTATATAGAACTATGTGGATTCATTTACTCTTAAAATTGATATTTCTCTCCAAAAAAGGATATAGAGACAATATTATGAGTGATGATTGGTTTAGTGGTTTTTTTCTTGATTGGTAAGTCTATTTTCCTTGAATTTGTTCTCATGTAAGTGTTGGTCATTTTGGTATATTGGTATAAATAATGTAAATAATGTGTTCCTACATTATATTATATAGGATTGTTCTTATATACTTATATTATTTTGACATATATTTAATCACCAAGTATGGAATATATTTTTATAAAACTATTACATGGTTATTTAATGGATTAAAAAAAATATATGGAAGGAATGGTTATTGACTAAATTATTTATAATGATATTGTTTCCAATGTTTGATGGATCACAATTTTCATGGCCTATGAATGGGTATCAGTTGGATGATAATTATGTGAGTGTATCCCACCCAATTAACATCAATGTTGAATCTATTTACTCATAATACTTATAATTAATCAAATGAAAACTATACATGGATTATTAATCGGAATAGAATCTGATAATGGTTTATAAAATGTAAATATTTTTTCATAAATCATATTGAAAGGGAAAATTATTTTGATTTATATATATTCATTGCTAATATTTCATGTAATGATGGTTTTATCAAATACTGTTTAATGATTATTGGTTTTCATTATTCATGAATTTTTTTACTTCTAAAAACAAATTTATATATGTTTTATGCATGCGCCAATTTGATTTATAATTATTGTTATCAATATACCCTACATTATCATTTTTAAAAGAATTATCATTCACTATATTTTTAATTATATGTTGATGATAATTGGTAATTTTTTTAGTTAGTTTAATGATTATATATTTTATTAAGGAATCTGGTGGGATGTACATTTTTTTAGTTAATAATTGTTGTTTCGTTCACACTATATACACATCAAATTCGTTTTTATCACATTTATAAATTTTCAATCTAATTAGGGTATTAAATTTTCCATATTTCATCCATATTTATTATCAAGTGTACGTTGAGAATCAATGATATTTGTCATGAAATTTCATTAATGACATAACAGTTTCATCTTCCCTATTTTTTTTAATTTTTCGTAATTTCTATCATTTTTATTGAAAAAAAAATTAATAAATAATAATATCAACGATTTTTTCAAAATAAATAATAAGAAGAAATCAATTACATAATATTCTAAATCATGACCCTAGTCATATAGATCCATACTAACATTGAATAATTCATCTATTAAAACAACATAAAACTAGTATTAGGGGATAACACAATTGATATAGGAAAACTTGTTTAAAAGTATTCATGCGTAATATAATGATCAAAAATTTTATATATGTTATTTTCCTATTTAAATATATGTATTTCATTTTTAATTATAATATATAGTATATAACACGTGATGTAGATACTATGTTAAGGACCGGAAATTATTTATTAATATAATAACTCAAGTTTAAGAATAACAATATTTATATTATAAGTGTATATAACTGAATAAATGTTAAATTTCATGGGCACATTGCACATCATTAAGAATATTTTATAAAATAAAAATGAATAATTCATTGTGATAATTACTAAGTAATAGTGAAAACCCTAATGTGATCTCTATAATCTCAAACACTTTTATAATGTTCACACCTACCATAACGACTATAAAAAGAAATTGAATCATTTGGAATATGATGTCACTTATCAAAGTATGTATATAACAATTGAAATAAAATCAATTAATAATGAGGAATGTAAATGGTGTAATATGTTTATGATGTCAAGGAAAATGTGACCAATCAAGTATTATTGTCACATAAAAGATACAAATCTATTTAAATGTAACCATTATTGGATAATTGGAATAATAATAATACCAAATAAAATTGTAAAATAAATATTAAAAAGTACATTCATATATATTTTACAAAATAACTTAATATTAGAAATGTTATTTATATATCAATTTTTATGATTTTATAACATCATTAATTATTTAAAGTTAATAATTTATGAGTTTTCCTTTAAAAATTTTATTTTACACAAATCATGTGTTTTTTATAGGAAATATCATTCATACATTAGAATTTATTTTTATTAAATAAATAGTACATTTTTAATTGAAATGATGAAATTATGTCTACATCAAATATTAATAATTTTTCGAAATTCATGTTTAAGTGATTATTAAAAAAAATTGTTGTCTTTTTTATCTTTATATATATGTTATAATGATTTAATGATTAATATAAGAAATTAAATAAAAATAAATAAAGTATGTTTTATTATATATTATTTTAATTAATTTAAATGGTTTTCTAAAACTATAAATAACATTTGATATTCTGAAATGAAAATTAATTAATTTTCAATATTTTTTATTTAGAATAATATCTCTCCCTTTCCAAAATAAATATTTAGAATATCAGTTTTAATTAAGGACTATTAAAAGTAAAAACTCATTAAATCCATGTATAAAACTTGAGTTAATTCCATTGTTATGGAAATGGAATTTCATTTTAAACAATCTTGATTTACAAGGCCTGTATTTAGGAATAAATAAATTGTTCTCCTCATATTTCAATAAATATCCACCTCTCCACTCATTCCATTCACTGTAATTCCATTATTCACGTCCCAATATAACTTAATCTCTCATATTATTCTTTTTTATACTAAAAAATATAAATTAATCACCCATATATGCTTAAGTACCATTGTTTAAGGAAAGTGAGTCTCTTACACTTCTGTTTCCATTAAATTTCTACCTTGGTAGTAAGAAAAAAAATATCTACATTGAAATGTTTTCATATATTTATAATAATTACAGTAATATATAATTGATTTATTTTTAAATATATATCTCCATTATCGCTCATTAACCCCTTTTATCCACCATTTTTTACCTATTATGCTTCAAAAATCATTCTTCGATATTTTAAGCAACACATTATCTTGTAGAAAACCAAATAATATTTTCTTTTAATTGTATTCATATAAATTAAATTCTTCATCAACAATTATATATTTAAATTTAAAAATTTAACATTCCATCAACGTGGGTCAAAATGGATTAAATATTATTCCCTTTAATCTACATGGAAAAAACCATTATTATATGAATCCCATTCTCATTCATTAAATTTTAGGGATGAAATGATTTATAATATTATATAATCAATGTGTAATATGTACAATAAAAATTTTGAATGGAGTTCAATGATATAAATCCAATGAATTGTGTTATGTTTTTATCACATGATATACCACATATTTTTCTTCGGGGGTTAACCTAAACACACCATTCAATGATTAATTAGTGTCTATCACCAGTGAATACTTATAATGTTTTGTTTATGTGGTTCTAATAATCATATTATTCCTTGATATTATTATATCATAATCACATTTCATTCATAAATTTTTATTTATATGATTTTCATCTTTTTATGTTATCATTTTATGCCACTTTATTCAAATATAATTTTTTTCTTTTTATGCTTTACTTTTCACATGATATGAGTTATATCTCACCCAATTTATTTTTTGTGTCCCCTTTATATCCAATGGAATATTAATTCCTAAAAATAAATTAGTTCCACATTATTTGTATTTAATTTAATATTGGAGTTTTTATTTAATGTCATTGGTTCATGATTATAATCATATAAACATAATATACAACTATATTAATAAGCTATGTTTTGTGATTATAATGTAGTAAACCCTATTACAATATTTTAGATGGGGTATATTTTATTAGAGAAAATCCAATTTATTTAATGGATAAGGATTGGGAAAAAAATGTGAAAACTTTTGGAATATGTCTAAATATTTTAAAATATCAAAAAATAATTCATATCATTTTGGGGTTTTCTAGAAACTTCACCATTTCTACATATTATAATGATGATGAATCAATGGAATATATTAACCTAAAAGTAATTATCATAAACAATACTTAGTGATAATTATTTCAATATTTACTCAGACTAAGATGAGTATACCTAAGAGAATAGACATTGATAAAAAACCATGGAGGATATACATTGCATAATTTGTATTCTCATTAAAAACAATAATGAAATATTTTATTATATTTTTATGTTATGGTTAATAATAGGAAACAAACATGGATAAATAATATTGAATCATAGAAATTCACTAATATGGTTATATATGATATTCCTTATATGATTGGATGATTACCATTTTATATGATTATTGAATCATGTATCATAACCACATACATCTATTTTTTCTTTAATATTACGATAATTAGAAGGAATCATGTAAAAACATATGTGATAGGAAATAATATTATTTCCCAAATGAAATTTATAATATGATGGGAAGGGGAGTCATGAAATTAGTTAAAGTTCTATTATTTAATACACAATTTATAAGTAATAACATAAATAATGTAAAATACATTTTCCATGCCTCGAGATAACAATTTATAGTAATGTCTTTTATGAGATAGTGGAATAATGTGTTTAACGGATCATATAATCCAATAATTGAGGAGAAATTCATTATCTCTATTTAGAGAATACTCTCTACCCTATATTTCTCAATGAAATATAATGTTATGTTCATCATATATTTACTAGAGGGATAAGAAGATAACTAATCGGCATTGATCAATAATACAAAGCCGATGGAATACATTGTAACAATAGAATATGTCAGATTCAAAAATATGCTTTTCAATAATTATTTTTCATGTAATTTCCATCATAAATTGGAGAGAAAATTACATTGACCCAATCATAAGAGGGAATAGTATTTTAGTTATTTTGAATAAAACATCACAACAATTTAATAGAACCTCTATTTATTTTTAATGGATACAAATTGTGTGGTTAACCGCTTAATTTGTGTACTAATGTGGATTGTTCAAAGAAATTGATATTCAAGAAAATGGTATAAATTATTAAATTTTATTTTGTTCACTAAAGGACCATGTATAGATTTGTAATTTTCAATTTCCATGTGGATTTAAGAAATGAATTAGATAATATTGAAAAATTGTATTTGACGATCAGATATTCCTTATTTCACATAGAGAATCCACCTACCCAAATTTTATTATTGTAGGATTAATCATCCTGGTAAATGAATCAAGGGGTCGTGTAAGTGTTTTATGCGTGTAATCAATGGAAATAAACCTAATGTGTGAGGTAATACATCCACTAATTTAATGGGGGGAATGTACATTTGCAATATACCCTCATTTAAAGTTCCAATGCCTTCTGTATAAATTTTATATACACTATATAAACCATTTATTGATGAAAATGTTGGTAAATGATAACTAATGACAACATGTATCAAAGAAAATGGAGAAAGAGTGAGAATATACCATAAAAAGTGATGATATGGATCCTATAATGAAATGGTAATAGTTAACCTAGTTATTCATTCAAGAGAAAATTTATAATATTATTTCTTCTCTATTAATTCATTATTATAATAAAATCATTTTAAAGATAAAAAACTCCAAATCAGGCCATAGTTTCCAGGTTATTGGAAAAACTGAAAAGGGAAATCTATTACACTTTTTGAATACAATTCTTATTCAACTAATATGTTTGATTTTAATCTCAAAACAATTATCATACTTTTATTAGTGGAATTATATTCCAAATTGGGCTTATATTGTTTACCCTTATATATAACCCATATCAACATTTTTGACAAGGAAATCACATTCAATGTCTTGAATAATTCAATAATTAAATAAAATTTTAATGATGATGATAAGTGTCCCATTGAATTATCTTTACATGCATTGAAATTAACTCTTTTTGAAATTGAATATCATGATCAAAATATTGAGAGAAATGAACGGATAAGTCTTGAAGGATTCCCCACTATACGGGAATATACTAATTTCATCCATTATATATTTTGTTGGCCTTCCATGTAGCAATGAAGATGAGTTATTAATTGATCCCAATCCAATTTTCATGTTTATATCCATGAAACTTAATATAGTATCCAATAATAAGATAAAATAAATGAATAATTATCCGCAATAGAATCCAGAATATTGTTTCATACATATATGTTCCTCAACTTGGGATAAACAGTCTGATTTTTCAAGAAGCAGGATTATTTTAATAATCTCTACAGTTATTATCATGAAAATAAGAAAGATAGTGATAATGAATATTTATGTTCAGTCAAGATGTAAGTGATGAAGACAAAGAAACAAGTGTGGGCTGAATTAATTACTTAAAAAAACATTGATAATTCAAAACAACACTTCTGTTTTTCATTGATTATTTCTTTTATTCTTAATGATGAATTTGTAGAAGAAATTAATTACAAAAAATAACACTCTGATGTATAGTGGTTCAGGGGAAAATGATACCCTAGTCTACTACACTATTGATCCAGCTCATTAGTATGGCTATTTTTAATATACGTTCTACATATCCAATGTCTTTTTGATAATAAACGAATTATAGATGTCAACAATATTATAATCATTTACAAAAATATATTATTTTTTTAGAGTAATCTATAAATCCAAAAACCAATAATATAATCTTACACTTAACCACAACTGAGTATGAGAAGTCAAAACTCCAACCGATCAAATGAGTTTGATCATATTAACAATGTGAGTTATAATTCATAGTTGTAGTAGTGACTGACATATGAAATCGATATTCAATAGGATGGGATAACAAATGGATCCTCAATATTACTAATTATTTATAGAAAAAATAAGACACCCTAAAAATGATTAAATATTACATTCTATGATGTGAATTTTTTCATATGTTTCATCTTTATTTTATAAGAATATGTAACAAGAAGATGTAGTTGATGAAAAAACAATAGTAGTTATTCAAGTTGATAAATCAAAACATGTATGTCACCAAAGCACATATCTGAAATAAATGAAACACTTCATATATTTCATACACAGTTAACCTTGTATATATCCATTCGTTTGTATATTCTGATGAATTTAATATCGATATTGATACCAAATTTCAAACTACTCTTGGTTTAGCCAAATTCAAAAATATATCATAATAAATTTGGAAAAAATGAATTTATAATAAATAAAGAGATTTGTAACTTCCCTAAAGAATATTAATGAATTAAACCATTGAATAAAATCCTTCAAAAAAATCATTATGAGATTTTAAGATGGTCATAAAATAGATTTGATGATATATATATTCTTAAATCACGATCATAGCATAAATCATGGATATTAATATAAATTTAAGACACTGTTGTTGATTAGTCAAACATATGGTTCCTTCATGTGACGATAAAACGCCAAAATTATGGTTGAAAAAACACAATTGATTTCGAAAATTTTTTTTGGGGAACCATAAATTCATTTCCACCAACATAAGGTTCCTTACAGATTTAGAGATATTTTTCATTATTTTTTCAATAGTTTATAGTAGAAGATTAATATGTGCTGATTAAAATGTAGGATTTCACATTTTATATATCCATACAGACTTAGTGTTTGAATAATGTTTCTGGAATATGCTTAAACTGATCTATAATAAATCAAATATATTTCTTATGGAACAATTAATTGAATAAAATTCTAGAGTAAATATTTACATAATAAATAATTTCATGAAACTCTCCCAAAATTAAATTTATTATTAACAAGAATGTGTCTGTTTGTGGGCACCAAGACAAAAAAAGATATTATGGAAATTATTGAATGGGCACATTATCAAAAATATTCTTCTTTCTAATGGTCACAAAACCCATGACAAATCATCTAAAACTAAAACCAATGTTTTAGAAAAAAACAAAAAAAAATGTTCCCCTTATTCTCATTCTAATATTTGATCAATATAATTGAAAATTATCCATAGTATTCTGTTATATAATTTTTCATTACATAAAAAAATTCTATAATCAAAATATGTACCCCATGTTATGTTATCCAATATTATAACACTATTATCACATTATAACTACATATATCACCAATTTTTTGACGTCAAAAAATAGGAGTAACAAAAAAACTACCCCAAAATTATTTATTTCTTTAAAACATATAAATTTTCAAAATAAAGTCCATAGTAAAATATATTATGAATAATACTATTACAAGTTAAAAAATTACTCTATTTCATTGAATAAAATATATTCAATTAATTAAATTACTTAAGGAAATTATATTTAATATGATTTATTTAAATCAAAAACTATTATTATTTTTCTTTGTTTGCTATACTAACATAAATAAAAATATTATCGAGATATTTAAATATTTTATCAGTGTTAATAAATGTTTAAAAATAAATTATGAAGCCACTTATAACATAATTTTCACTAAACAAAATATATTTAAAATAGTAACTATAAAATTTATATTAAATAAAAATAAAATAAAATTGAAGGGTTTGAAAGGAATATACTATCCAAATAATAATTTAAAAAACCGTACTTTTCCATTATATGGATGATAAATATCATAATAATTCATCTGAATAATTTTGATCATATAGTGTTCTATGATATAAAGAAGACATCCATTGTTTATGATGAAATAACTCCATAATATCAATATCTAGAATTATAGCTTCTTCCCTCTTATGGAACTCCATTTGACATAGCATTTCTATCTTGAACACATCAATGTATACTATTGACATTTAATTATACATTATAATTTGATATTAATTTTTTAATGGATAGAAAATATTATCAGTGCATATGTTTCAATAGATATTCATACGACACTCTAGATGCATCCAAAAATACTAGTAGCTTTAATTTTTCATCATTTAATGTGTTGAATTTAAAATAAAGATGTTCATGAGTCACATGATAAGAATAAACATATTGTTCCTTAAAAACATGAATTAACTTATTTATATTAGTATATTTATGAAAATATTCTTTAGTATAATAAACTGATAACTATTTTTGAAATCAATAAGATTACCTTTATTATTTTTTAATGTAATATTTTATTCTCAATATAAATGTGTATTTAAGTTAATCCTTTTGTCACTAGATTTCCAAAATATTTTGAACATTAAATTTTTAATAAGTTATAGATAAATAATATGTTTTATAATAATATGATACATTCAATTTTGACAGTTTTTAGATGATGTTTCATACTCTTGAACCGAAAGATGAAGAATAATAATTATTGATTTTTTATTTTAATAACACATGATATGTAAAAAAAGGTTTTCTAATTTTGTAAACAAATGAAATTTTAATAATTTCCTTAAAAATATTTTAATACAACGTAAATAACACATATATATTTTCTCCAAATTTTAAAAAAATTTAGTATTTTCTAATAGTCATAAAAATAGATATATTTGAAATTTTTTACAAATCAGTTTATAATCATAATAGATTAAGTCATGATTTAAAGAGTAATGATAATTATTTATTAAATTATATGATATATCACTCTCTCAATTTATAAAATTTTTAATGAACCTCAAGCATATATAAATATATGTAATACTTCATGGATGAGCGACATTAGTACTAGTGATTATTTAAAAAAAACTAATTCAGAGTTCTTCACTCCTTTTGTATAGATTTTAAGATAACCTTCAATAAACCACTCAAATAATTATTGATAAATATTAGTGTTGTAATATAGAGAAATACTCAATTCATGTTCTTTTAGGTTCCCATATTCCTTTGGGAAATGTAGTTGTTCAAATTATGTTTTTTCATGACCATACTTGTATATTTTTAGTACGGATTATACTATTTAATTTAAACAATAATTTTTAGCCAAATTTTTTTTATCACTGTAACATTGAATATTCCTAAACCAACAATAATTTTTCTTTATGAACATTAATTCTATAATAATAAAATTTGATTATACACCCATTTTCCTTTTAATCAAGGAAAAAAATAATTATTATATAGTTTTAGTCCTTCACCATTACATCATGTTTTATATTTTTTGGTATTATTTTTTTACATGTATTTTATTTAATTATATATATCCATTTATTAACATACAATAATTTTGTCAAAATTATATAATTTATCCAATAAATCAGTAATCATAGTATTAGGTAAATCAAGATAATTTCGAGAATAATTAGAATTTGTTTATATATTATTTTTTGAAACATTTTCTTTATCAAATAAAACAATATAATAATATTTATTAATATATATATTTTATTTATTAAAGGATTCATATTTATCCTATAGCATAAATAAATAAATATTTAATTCATCATGAGAAATTTTTTTCATAACTAATGTTTTGAGAGTAATTGAATTGTACCTCATTAGTATAAGAACTAAGAAATTATATTTTCTTTTTGAGTCTCAGTCCTAGAATCTATAGATGATTCATCATGTGGACCAAAATAATTACTCTATGTATCTTTTACAATAATAATTCCTTTAATATTCTAATTTTTTTTCCGTTGAGATTTCCGTAAATAAAATTTAAACATTTCATGACCTTCAACATTACATTCAAAATACATTTTTTTATTAAGTATCATTATTTTTTTCTACATTTTTTTAACAAAAATCATATATATTTGATAATTAATTATCTTAATTTTAATGCATTAAATAAGATGATTCACATATTTTAGTCTTGGTAGATGATTTTTGTATATATTTTTTTGATTTTCAGCTTCATTTTGCATCTCATTTTCATACATTATTAATGTCTTAATCAATTCTATGATAACAAAAATTTTCACTACTGTTGATTGACTTATGAATGCAAGTATTCCATTCCAATTAGAGGGTATTACTCTCATATTAACACTTGACATGACATTAAAATTAGATCTCCAAAATTAGTAATATTATTTAGAATATATGTAAATCAACCATTCATTTGAGTGACAGCTTCATCCTGACATGTTCTAAAATTAAAAAACATCAATTTCAATGTAGTGTACATTAATATTATAATATTTTAAACTCATACATAGGATACTACAATATTATTCCACATATAATATGTAGAAGATCATTGAGTTACTCAATGTAATTCATCACTTCATAAACCACGTAACATTCATGGATTTTGAATTAATATCATATTATCTTTCTTGATTATTATTTAAATCATCCAAATATTTAATATTAATAGTATAAGTCTAAAAATAATTAAGTAAATCAATATTCAATTATTTCTCAAATAAATAATAATTTGGAATTTACAAATTTCATAATTATCACTATTTTGGAACGAATCATAGAACATAGGCATATATTCTATAGAATCAGCTATATAAAGATTTTTCAATCTGAATTTTTATCTTAGGCTGGTTAGATCATTTAAATATTCTTGATTTATCCGTTCGATAAAAAATAGTATAGCCTATCAAATTTTTTATACCAATTGATATGTATCTGATAGAATCAATAGATTATAGTAATAGTGCACTTCCTTTGAAATATCTTTTTTGGTATCTAGTTGAACCGTATTTTCAGAAAGGGAAAAATCTTTTTTATATTACAACCATTGATACCAATTGTTTGTAAGGATGGATATGATGAAGACAAAGAAACTAGATTGGTAGAATTGTATATATCACAAAAATTGATAATTCAGAACACCGCTCTTGTTATACAATTAACAACTCATTTTCTCTCAATGAATAATGAGTTGTGGAAATAAATAAAGTAAAATAACACATGATCGTTTGGTGGATCGGTAAAAAAAGACCAAATATTCCTCACAATGAACTCTCAACTATATAATATTTGTGATTTTCTCCACCAATTGCTCTAACCATAATGCCTTTATTTAACAACTTAGTACATCAATATGAAACATTACATGGATTTTATAGGGTCATTTATTTCTTTTATAAGGAACAGTAAATCCAAAATGTACAGTAAGAATTTGATACTTAATGATGACCATGTAAGACTAGTTGATTATAGATAAAATAAGAAATGATTTATTTGATTTAGAATACATGTTTCACTTCACAATTATTATAGAAACTGACTGATGTAATGTTTTTTCAACAACACAAAGCTGCAATGTGGTCTTCAAGGTTTGGCAGGATTTACAGATGCAAAGATATATATAGACATATGTTTAAACATATATGTATCCAAATTGTATCATCCCCTTATGACTCATCATTTATATAGAATAATATGTAAAAAAGCATATGTATTATAAATTAATAAAATATTAGTGATCCAATTTGATAGATCAAAAAATTTTGGTCATATATTGTAGGTCTGAATGTAATGAGATAATTGTTATATTTCAAACTGATCATTTCCAAGTATATCTCCTATTTTCTATAAATTTTTGTTATGGTCATATCTATATCAATAATTATATTCTAATACCACTAGTTCAATCAACCTATATAGTTATCACAAAATAAATCTTGTATATTTGAATATAAATACCATTAAATATAGTTGTAACATAAAAAAATAATTGCATTGATTTACTATATTGAATACCTGCCATTTAAAACCATAATAAACATATTAATTATTCATAAAATATCTTTGAAAAATATTTAGATCAATCAACATCATTGAATAAGTCTCACAAAATATCGTATATTAAAAAACCATCCTTTAATAATTAAATTTATGGTTCCTTCATGAGACAAAAAATTCCAAACGTAGGGTTTAAAACAAATAGTTGACTAAAAAAGTATAGTTGATGTACCATGAAATTGTTTCCTCAAACGTGGGGTTCCATTCAAATATATTATTACTTATACAAATATTTTTAAAATTTTAGGTTACATGATCCATAACTACTGAGTCAAACATAGGGTTTCATCCATACATTATACTTACTAATGTATGGTGTAAAACTTGTTTCCATAATACACATTAACACATCAAAAAGACTTCATCAAATACATCTTATTGATCAATGACTAGTATATAAATCCATAATGAATATTTCTATAAATATTTTTTAAAAATTCAAAAAAAGTAAATTTATTTGTAACATAAATTTGTAAAATTGTGAGCATCACAATAGAAATAAAATTATCAAAAATTTTTTGTCAACACATAATAAAAAATTTACTCCTTTCCATCCATTAATTACAACATCAATTACATTCATTGAAACTAATATTAATCTAATTCCATGATTCGGTCAAAAAATCCTCCAATAAAGGTGAAAAATAAGATAAACCAATGAATAATTTTTTATAAGCCACATACAGTATGAGTTCATTATAATTTCTTTTAGAAATACCAATAATGAATTAATATTCCTCTACATGATGAATATATTCTATATATATTACATTAAAAATTATATTGTAGTATTTTTAGATAGTATTAACATTTAATATTAATTAATGGAGGAATATGACATGAATTTGAGTACTGTTGTAAATACCTGAAAAAATATAAATTTCATTCCATGTTTAGCATCTATAATTGTTCGATATGAAAAATAATCCATCAGGGGTCAGGTAATAACTATTAATGATATAAATATGGATCTACTAAATGAATAGTCAATACATAATTATTCTTGAGCAAATAGGTATTATATTTCTATAGTTTTCTCGTATTAGATTTGAAAATATCTTCAATATATGGGAAGTATGTTTTTTTTTTCAAACTCGCAACTAGATTGTATTTTCAGTGTTAATTCCACGGGAATATAAATACTATAATAAAATAATACCAAAACTCTACTCAATGCTTCCTACAACAAGTTTTATCTTGTAAATAAGTATATATAATTTATATAAAAACTACATGCTACTCTATATTGCAGTACATATCATGTAAACCGTTTCCTACCATATACTCTATGTGAATAACATTCCTATACAATTTCCATAACAACTAATGTATTTGATCACACAATGTCTTGATCCAATATGTCATGAACCATGGAATCCTCATTATTTCCATGGGGGCATCTTGATGGAATCTCAATTATGTATGTAGTTAGAGTCCCAGGAGCATGTCATACCATAAAAGTCCTATTGGAGTCCATGAAAGTTAGATCCAAGGGTTAGTAATTCGCAAAGAATCCCACTAAATCAAGACACATGGTGGATACACTACCCATTTTGTCCACTACCATGTTTCATATCAATATAGATACATCTATGGAATATATACAATCATTACTTCATTCATACCATTAAAATATTAAATACCATATTATTCAACCCACTCATATAATCACATTCATTAAATTTTGAATAATGAGTATACCCACCCCTTTAATACATCCCATTACATAAAACATCAAATGAGTATTCCCACACTTGTATTCCATTTCAATTAATTCATGTAAAATGTGTATTCCCACCAATTTATTATTAATTTCAATTAGACATGTCAGATGGGTATGACGATCGATTTATCATTATTCACAATTTATCATATCCCATGTATATAACCCCTAATATATCACCATCAACAGATTTAAAAATTCAATTGGTGCAAAAATGTATTCATTTGAATCTATTTTATCCATATAACAAATCAGGTCTAACATAACATATTTTTTCCATTCAATATTTATCCATTTCACATTCACTGTAGTATATTATAGTGGGGGAATAAAACTATCTCTAAATAAACCCAGTCGACTGATTCAATTTTTAATTTTCATCCTATAATTGGGAAACCTTAAAACACACCCATTGGGTTAATTAACATGGAATATATAGTATTATTTCAAATGGATCACCCCACGGGTGACCTTTGTTTGGGGAACTTGTATCAATTCATCACTACATATCTTATTTTAATCCATAAAAGGACAAATTACTTCTATTTCATGTGACCCATTAATAATCATAGTCGCATCGGATATTCTATGTGGTGACGTAATGACTAAGAGCTCTAAATAGCAACAAATAGTGAAATAAAATTATATAATTCTGGATTTATATCATTAGTGGAGTGTGCATCTAGTACTGAGTCCTAATTTACCTCTATTTATGAGAAATTTTAAGAAAGGATGAGGAATAAGGAAATATATTATATAATACTAAATCCAAATAGTGAATATATTTTTTAGAAGAATATATAAATGATAAAAAAAAATATAGATCATTCCATTGTGGATCTGATGAAGAAATAAACAGTTGAATCGAAGATGATATGAAAAACCAAGACAAAATCCTGGGTTAAATCTTCAACAGGTCACAAAAGGATGATTTTCACTCCATTGAATGAAAACATAAATTATGTTTTATAAAATATTTAATTTTAAAGATAAAATAAAAAAATACAGGGGCTTCACAGTTTACCCACACACTCTGTCAATCCGTGTACGAACCATGAGTGGTTTCCAATAGGCAATGGGGCACACATACGATTTCCTCACACTATTTGACTAACCATTTGAATATAGAGATCCAAGCCTCTATTAATGTATTCAAACACATAATACATGGAAACACTTCCATGAAACCCATTCTATATGATTCAGACTAACATTGTGGTTTTCCCTGCATGGTATGCACTAACCATGCGCCGGTAAATTTTCCGCCCAAAACATGGTTTCAAGATCCAAGAAAGACCCAGTATCCTCCCAAACTGCTGTGATCTGGGTGAACACTGGAAAAATTCCATATTAAGAATTTAAAACATAAAAATAATGTATATTTTACTAATAAGAAAATAGGGTTCTTATAATGTGCATGAGAATCATAAATTACGGAACCAAATCCAAAACTACTAATGTGATTTCTCAACCATCCATCAATGAGAAGGTTACAAAATCACAATGGAATTGTGTAGATATATTAAATAACAAGGATTATATAATGATATAAAAATTCATATATTTCAACATTGATGAAATTTTTTTTGTGAAATTTGGTTCATGTCTTCGTGTACCATTACAAAATAAGACAACTAAGAAATTATCTAATACTCATATTTCAACATTTTCTCTACACTATTGGATAAAAATGTTAAATAAATATCAAATAGATCACTACATTTTTGTTTTGGTGTCTATGAACCCATAATTTTTGTTTTATATTTCATTTGTATAGGAATAATTTAATATTTTTCCAAATATATTCTTACATATTTTACAAATTTCATCAAGGAATTAGTTTAATATTATTCTGTAGAATTTTTTATGATGAAAACAGAATCCAAGTTCCCTACTATAATTAGATATTTTAAATTCCATGATAATATTCCTAATCTTTATTCTACAATCGTGTACAATTTCCTGATGAGGAACATAGTATATTGGATTTCATGTGTGAATACTTGTAAAAAAATGATAAATCATCTCGTGATATTCTCACATGATAATATCCATAATGAGAGATTGTGAGAATAGTCTCACCTGTATGAATTCAACATGATTATTTTTCATCACGTATTTCATTATAGAAGTTTGTGAAATAATACTGAGTAATTAATAATATTATTAATGAATTTTATGACTCGTAAACTTTAATTTATTGTCCTAAAACATGATAAAATATGATTTTGGTGTTGTTGGGTATGTTAGATACATTAATAATGAAATTTTATTAATTAAAAATACTAGGAATTATTTTACCATTCGATATTTATTCAAGTAGAAATATCACTTCATTAATTTTGACAGAAGCATCAAAATAAATTCCATTTCTATGTTGATGTATACATGTTCATTTTAGATACTCAAAAAAAATATTTCATGATTTATTATTAATGAAACAATTATTACACTTACATTATTAAATATAAAGTCAATTTAACTATACTAAATAGTGTGCATTCATATGTGGGTTTTTCCTTGCATCATATATACATCAAATGTGGGTGCTGAACCAATAGGGAGAAAATAAACATGGACTATATACATCCTCATATAATGTCATAGAGGAATAATCGTTGAGGATCATATATAAATTATTTACTTTTATCTGAATAAAATATTATTTATATTGAATAATTAGAATAAATATATGTATAAAAAATCATAATTGATATTTACTAATGATTTATTTTTTTATATCAAAAATGTAAAATAAGTATTTATTCATAAAAAATTATTTAACAAAAAATATAATATTTATTTATCTAATATTTTTCATAAATAATATATAAATATTAATTTACCAATTAAATAATTTATTTATATATGTGATTACAAAATAATAAATATATTCTATAGTGAAAATACATTTTATTTTTTAAAAAATGAATAAATATTTATTGACAATATTAATTCATGTATTCGATAAATACAATTGTTTACAAGAAGGATGACCTATTTTCCATATATAAATATCATTTTTCTAGGCCATAAATTAATATTTTTCATTATACAAGTCAGAACACGACATGGAATAAGGTAATATTATTATTTTATTACATATCATGGGGTTTCAATGGATTTCATATTTTATTAAATGTCCCTTTATAAAAAAATTTAATATTAAAGACTCACACTAGATAATGAATATGCTATTAACACATTTTTTTAATTGTTAATCGATGTTCAATGGATTATTCCTAGTGTATTCTTCCTCGCATTGTATCAAGACCCAAAAGATAAAAAGTTATCAATTGAATTATAGTGAAACCATAAGTGATAAAAGGAAAATTATTCAAGATGATATATCCAACATGTTATCACCCTAGGGATTCATTTCAATTATTCAAATATTGGATCACATTTGTATCAATTCTTATTTGGATTATATTTTGGTCCCCATAATTTAAAACATCTACATTTATCGGGTTAAGTTAATCAAAATCATTATTGAAGAAATATCATAGGATTCTGGTTGACATTCTTCATGTTATTAATTTAATTTTAAATTTATGTGATATTCTCATCCATCTAGTTACATCCTTTATTTATATTGTTAGTAAATTATTCTTTTTTCATAATTTTTATGACTTCTATATTATATTAATGATACATAAAATACAACAAAAGAAAAAATATTTATTGGATAGACATATACATATGTTGTTCTTAGAACACTCACATGGCATCAAAGAAGTCGCATTAAAATAGATAATTATTTCATTGATTATTGATAATTGTATCTATAAATATTAAATTTCATTTTATGTTGTATTCATCCTAAATCAATTAATAAATTCCTATTCATAAACTGCATTTATTCTTATATACATAACCAATAATTGTTATTAAGAAATAATAATATCTTATAAATTAACCTTTGTTTAGTGTTATGATATCTTACTAGATAAAATAGTGTTTCATGTTGTGTAATATATTTGTATATGTCTTGAATAATTTTAAATTTAATAAGGAATCAAATTTGTATTCTAGTTCATTATGTAATGAATAAATTCACAATTTATTAAATTAACCACATATTCAAAAGCTAGGGTGGCACTTGACTTTACAAAAATACACACCTAATAGATTGTTTATATGCCATTTAGCCTTGATTTTTTTGTGTTCGAAAAATGTGTTCATGTTTGGTAATGTAATTAATAAACCATGTATATTTAACACAATTCGCATACATGATTTCAATTATAAAACATTATGTGCATGTTTTTTATCCTTCCATCGGGCTATATACCTCATTACTATTTGAGATAAATACATGATAAACAATAGACATGTACTGCGTATATCTGATGCAGAATCGTACACGTCATGTGGATGGAATGCAAACACTCTGTCCTTTTTCTATTATCAAAAAAATATTTCATTTCATTAATTACACTATTAGAACAAAATTAAACATAGTATATTTATTAATTAAATTAACTCTACATTTAGTCATTAGGTTTCATATTGTATTAAATTTTTATATATATTTCTGTAGTATTCAAAATAATAATATAGGTACACTCATTTCATACTAAATTATTGATACATTAAATCATACATACATGGTATTTTCATTTTTTTTGTGCATCATTAATTTGACTACACCTAATGTGAAATTACAACTTAATCCATGAATTTATTTTTTTCAGCGCATTGTATAAAATAATGACCGTATATAGTAGTTTAAATACTTTCCATTCATGTTTCATCCAAGTACAATGTTGTTAACAAGTTAATTAAATTTTTAAAAAACATAAAAAATTAATTTCATTGTAGATTAATATATCCAATAAAATTTCACTAAAAAAGTTATTTTACTGATATGATAACTATTTTGATCAATTCATGATTTCTTTATCAAAATTAAGAATGAATTGAAATATATAATTTCATGATATTTGAAATTAGTAGTTATTTCATGATTATGACTAATCAAGATCATTTATAAAACCAATGTATGTTTGGGATGATTTTATTTTAATTTATTTCAATTGAAATATTATTATATATTATTAAATTAAATTTCAGGGTATGTATTTCACCAACCCTCCTTTTATTGTAAAGGACATTCTGGCGCTTGGATTCTTTATGTAATCATACATAACTAATCATTTAGTTCCCAAAAATTATGTTAGACATATAAATAATATGTGACTAAAAGTGTATACGAGGACCCATTGAGTCAGTTCAAAGTGGAGATAAAGAAGAGTTGGGTCTACACAGAATAGAAATGAATCCAACATAGGAGGAAAATATTTGTATATTTATAATGAATCATATCTTACCATGATTAAAACGTGTAATTTCCCCTAATGACCTGGGTTGTTTTATTTTCCTATTAATAAATAAACTATTAGTTAATCTCGTGATTTCATTATTAATTTATTTTAATTCTGTTATATTATAGATTTATATTATGTATGTAAGAATAATATAACCTATGTAAATGGTTTAGTTTGAAATGATTGTATCAAAATAAAAGGTTTATTCATAAATGTTTCAATGATACATAGTTAATTACTTAAGTAAAATCCACATAATGATAATGATACATTTAAATGTCAAAAATAATTAAATTTTTGAATTATAATAAAACCCCACAATTTAATTGTATTACATTATTACATTCATTATCTAGATAAATATAATCCACAAATAATTTGTTAGTTTAGGCCAAAGTTAAGGAAATTGAAATATAGGGGAGTCTTCACCATGATGATTCATCAATTTAATAGAATATGTATTTAATTAATTGTACATAATCTATTCACAAAAAAATTAGGATATTGATGTTATGGAATACAAATTTAGGATTTAAGAATCGTGTATACCACTTAATAGAACAAGAAGCTAGAAGACCATAGTTTGCATTACCTCATATCTAGAAAAACATTTATGGTATTCATGGACATATTCTAGATCATAAAGAAAAAACATATGACTATTTTAATCTTGAATGTTTCTAGTGATGGGTAATTCAACATTCAATGGTGAGAATTGTGGAGACTTGATATAAAATTATGAGTCATAATAGAATTATATTTATTATTATTATATATCACTGAAATAATAATCACAAATTGATCTAATAATATACTATTTAAATATAGAATAACAGAAAATGCACCCACTTTGTTTTACCTATATTCAATTTGGGATAATGTACATCACTTAACAAGAATTAAATTATTATAATAATTTAGAAACCTTTGGGTTATGTTTTTCCTTAGATGGGAATCCTACGTGCTTGACTATGTAATCACTTATCCACCATATAAATAGACATTTAATGATGAAATTGAGGTATATATGAATCTTTTTATTTATGTATGATAAGAATAGTATTTTATTATATAATATATGATTAGGGAACACAAGTAACCACATGAGAACCTGGATGCAAATAAAACCCTCATGAATCTCCATAAGCATAATCTCTGTTGATCGTGATGGGAATGTATTGAGATCTCAATGGTTCTCATAAAAAAATCATTCATAATGTGTTAATATGAGACAAACATATTTAAAATTATTGGATGTTTGTGCACCTCAATTTTCTAGTGTCTCATCATCATAATAACCTATGTATAGTTCTCATTCATTCATCACTCTATTTTAAATTATCTTTGTTTATCATTTATTTAAATATGAAGAACATAGACAGGTCATTACATGATTTTATATCAGTACTTATCCCAATTAATAAAGTTATGAAGATAAAAAACATCATGTCCTTATGTTTAAAAATAGGATAGGTATGAAAAAAAGATGCATGAATAATTCGATTTTTAAATATTATTCCCTATGATCTTACTAGAATATTATGATCAAGGGTACATAATGAGAATATAATAATTTTATTTTATGTATATGGAAGGTCCGGCAGTTGAGAAATTTCACCCATATTGAAAAGAAATGGAATTATCTTTTTGTGTTCATTATCATGTGTAAAATATCCATTTTAAAAAATTCATTAATTTATACAGAATGTGGTTCCCACATTTATATTAAATTATATGAACTAGGTAGATACCAAAATATATTATTAGGTGAACCATAACAAGGATCATATATAAAATCTATAAATTATTTTTTGACCATTGGATACTATCACATCATCCTATTGATTAGTGTTATCTTGGTTATAAAGTATTTTTATAAGTATCGGCAGGATATAGAAAAATTATTTATATTTATAGAATTGATGTAGATGGATTTTTTTTTCAAATTTGAAAATGTCTCTTTATTCTGTTAAATTGAACAATTTTTTATTGTACGAAATATTTATATAACAGAGTTTACATGTTCGATTAAAAAATCAAACTATAGATAATCACTATGTTGATAATCCACATTACTCATTCTACACCAAAATATAGAATCCATGGCTATGTCATGTAAATTATTGTCTTTTTCCCAAATGTAACCAATATGAATATATGGATTCATTTGGAAAAAGTCCACATGATTAATATCGTGTTTTTTAAATGAAAAAATGTAAATTTTCAATTTATTTAAAATTATGAAAGGTTCGCTATGGTTTATTAGTTGGATTATACAATAGTGTGTGGACCATTTCCTGCTGAATCCATGGGTGGGTCCTCAAACATAATAATGTTTAAATCTTATTTTTATTGAAATTCATATATCTACTTAATGAGAAAAATATCATATTCATAGGAATGATTCATAAAATATAAGAATGTTGATAAGATCATGATTTGAAAAAATATTAAAAAAAATATATGATGAATATGATGTGTAATATAATGATCAAGACAATAGGGATTAGTTATTGTAATTTTGGATTTATCCTATCTCACTCCTCCATAAACACCAAAATGGACTAGATTAATATAATGGAGTAACCAAACCCTATTAGATAAGGTGAAAAAGATTTTGAGTAATGAAGGACCCCCCTTTTCCATTTAGGGCTATACATTTCACAAACCAACATTTGTATTGACATATGTATTAACAAGACTATAAAATAGGATTCTATGTCCTCATTAGATTTTATATAAACCCATTATTTCAAATATACAGGTGTAGTGTTTGAAATACTATGTTAATGATATTGATGAAAGAAAACATACACATCATGGCGCTATGTTTTTATTTATTGGGTATTATTAGGAAATAAATGGATACCCCCTATATGATTATTCTGATAAAACAGTTTCTGTTAACATACATCCACCTTTGATGAAATGTATTATATCTATAATGGAGATAGTTGGAGAGAGATAGTACTTGATGATGTTAGAGATTAAGATATAAAAGTGATTGTATAGAAAAATATTCAGGAAAACACTATATAATATTCAATTCTAGGAAAAAAGTATTACATATGAGTATGGGAGAGGATTGTGAACAAGAATTAAATGGTTTCCCTACCAATGAGGATTTTGAGACATTAATTGATCATAATAATGATACTATAAGCTATAAATAAGATATAAGTGTCACTGAATCATCCAAATTTAATGAATTTATGAATTCTAAAAAATATTCAATGAAACTAACAATTTTTTTGTGCTGGTGTATCCTCTAGTGGATGTAATAACCAATTATTGTAATTATGTAGTAAATAAAATCATATTCATGGATGGACAATTAAGTACCTAATTTTAATTATTTGATTAAAATTGAATCAACTAAAATCAACGAATAATATATGATGAATCCTTCCTGTACATTCTATTATAAAATAAATATGTATTCTACCTAAAATTTTAGTTTACCCTTACTATAAGATTTAGAATATTGATATAAAAATGAATTTAAAAATTGTGGACATTAAGAAAAATTTATATATGACACAAAATGATGGTTTTTTGACTCTAAAGGATGCCAAAACAAATATTCAAGTTACATAGATCCCTAAATCTATTAAAAAAATCATTTTCATGGAATATTTGGGTTTATAAATTAATAATACAATTCAAATTATTAAATTATTGATATGATACTTTTCTATATGTTATTTATATTGGGAGATTAGTTATTTTAATTAAAAAATTATGAATTACATAGTATATAAAAGAATCAAATTAATAGACTTATAATATTTTAATTATAGGATAAATACATTATTCTTCATGAATAAAATAGTTGAAATGGAATATAATGAAATAATCAATATCCATTATGATAGGTACCAGATAATGTTCAGACTGATTCTATTTAGATACATTTACATGAAACCGAATACATTTGGTATGCTTCATTCCAAGTAGTATTGTATCTACTATGACATGGTATTCATAATTCCATTAAATGTGTCCTTACAAACAGAGGGGTAGTTATACGATGTTGAGGAATCCATATGATTCACTTATCTGGTTGTTCTAGTATTTTAGGTTGGGTATAATGATTAATGTCACATATGACTTAATCATGATATAATGATATCAATATGAGAAAGTTGATCAACATTGTATGGTAGTATGGACAACCGTATTGTATATATAGAATACAAAGGATAAGTTACTGGTCCATGGATGTGATTTGGATCTATTCATCATGGGATATACATATTCCTACCCCCATATTATATAGATGATTTGAAGTCATAGTTGGGATATTTATTCATTTTCACTGGATGTTTTATGACCAGGAAGTTATCAAATAATAAGTGGTCACATATTATATTATAGAGTTTGAGTATATAATAACATCTATGGAATTAAATGATACAAAATGTGTATAAAAAATAATCAGATATATTGAAATGGTTCCGACTGATAAATAGATTTTCACAAAATATTTTGATAATAGTAAATTAGTTTCCCATTAGATATATTCGAGAAAATATCAATATATGAAGCACATATTTTAGCAGTATCAACTCTTAAGTTATTTTACACAGATATGTGAGATCTGTGGATGATTTCATTCAATGAGGGAATATATTGCACACCCCATAACATAATACAAAACTCATTAGAGTCCTGATTATCATGGGAATGATATAGAACTAGAATCCATTGGTATTTGGATATAAACCAGGTCTATTAGACTTGGTGTCCCTGAAAAAAAATTTACTATAGATTTCATGTATATTAAAATAATTAAATATAAATAAAAATATATTTGAATATATTTTTCATATTTATCTATGAGATTATTTAAAAAATTACATAGACAATATATGACATAGAGAAGGTAATAATAGTTACTTATTGAGATGTGTACCATGACATTCCATGATATTGTTGTAAAAAAATCTATGGTAAAATAACAGTCTATTATGGATAAAATATAATATTGAATGTTTTGTCTGACCACACATAATGATATATAAATTTAACTCATTATGATTTATCCTATTAGTATTCATATAGATATATTATAGGAACAAACCTGCCTATATGAATTCTCCAGGCTTAATTTTCATTGAATATTCTTATCTATGAGAATCTATTGTTATTATTTCAAATTAATATTTTTCATAATGAATTCTATTAATCATGACCAATGATATTTTGATTTATAATAAGAGAAAATATATTTGTAACAAACCATGATTTTATGAGGATTATTCCGATTAATTTCATTGATGTATTGTGTTGTATGTTACACCAAGATTGTCTTGCGCTATACACAACACCATATTAGCTTGCAGTAAACGCAACTCTATTCTTGGATTGTGTTACACACAATTTCAAGTTCATTTGATAGTAGTTATTCTACGAAATATTGATTGTATATATATATATATTAAAAATATAAATGAAATGTGGTTGGATTATGTTATATGGAATGACAAAGTAGTCTTTCACTACATGCAACCGTGACTTGGCTTGCATTACACGCAATCGTGACATTCCTCGATAGCGTGTGTAGTTTGCAATACCAGGTTTTACTAAACAATGACATATGGTTATAATATTATTATGGACTAGCCGTTATGAATATTATTAACTAAATTTTTAATTTTATAAAATTATTATTATTCTTATACATTTTCTAGAACATGGTATGAGAAAAAAATTATTTTTTCGAGTAAAAAATGTATTTTTCAAAAATTGAAGTTTTACCGCTTTTTGATTGCACAACCACATTAAATCTAGTTTTTGATGGGTTTATATGTTAAATTTGACAAAATAAAATTCTTCTTTGGAATCAGGATATAAAAATTTACTTGGGATAAATTTTTCATATTATTCTGATAACATTCATATTTTAATGAATAGTAAAAACTTGTTATATTTTAATTAAAAACAAATTTTTTCATCACAAAAATTTATATGGTTAGAATATTTTTTAATTTGTTTTAAAGAGAAATTAGAATATATTTTTACCATTTAATCCAATGTTGGTCATTAGAATTAATTTCAATTTGAAACTGGACATAAACAAGTGTTGATCGTTTGATAGTTATTGTTTCTTAAAAACACGCTATTTGTTTTGATAACAGGAATTACATTTAAAATTAATTATATCCAATTCAATGTTTTGAATATGGTAAAATAGACATGATATTTGAATTTGGAATATCAAATGTAGGTTAGGGTGAATTTTTTGTATTTTTCAAAAAAACATCAAATTTTGATTAATAGTGAAACCACTTAGTGGTAGTTAAAAAATGACTCTTTCATTTAAATAAAATTTTTCCATTTATGTGAATTGAATTTAAAAAATATGACATACATGGTTTTTATCAATTAGTTAAATGTGGTTCAATAATATTGAAATAATATTTGGTGAATAGTAACTTTTTAATTTTATTTACCACGATTAAAGGTAAAAAGAGTAATTCAAGGTTAAAATAATATTATAATAATTCAAAATTTCCTTAAAACTTGTCCTAACCTTATTGGATGAGTAGTGGCCAACCATGGTCATCTTTGGGTCGATTTTCGGACTTCATTGAGCCACTTGGTTGTGATAATGACAATTGGGATTAATGAATTTAAAGTAATGACAAAATTGACATTAACAAATATCTTTTAGTAATTAATTAATATAAGGGGTTATATAAATTATCTTTTCAACTATAAATATTCATTGGAATGATAATAATATATAATACATGTTGGTATTTTTTTATAATTTTTAGACATCAAATAAATTAATTTAATTACAACCCAATAATGATGCAGTATTTAACTCATTAATAAATGTTTTAAATAAAAATGAGTATAATGATTCAAATATTATCTAAAACATGTACAATTAAGATTGGATGATTTTAGTTCGACCATGAGTCACCTTATGTTCATATTTAATGATTTTAGGACCTCTTGAGACGAATATATGTTTATAATAAAATAATATTTTCACACATTCCAAAAGAGCCCCTCCTCCCTCTTATAAAAATAGACCATTTCTATCCAATCTCTCACACCTCTCAAGCAATTTTCCTCATCCATCCTTTGACTACTTAACCTCCCTACATCCCTCTCCTCCACCTAGATGCTTTAACTTAGGCAGAAAGCACTTCATGAAGTCCTTTTGGTTCAAACCAAAGGAAGTTACCCAAATTAAAGGTAATGGTTTCTCTTAAATTGTTTTATTTTATTCTACTTATCCAACCCCTAAACTCTTTTTAATACATTATTTTGTAACAAAACTAGTATAATAAATATACTAGGATGTTTTTTTAAGAATTATTAGAACTACACTTACACACACCTCCATCTAATGGATAAAGAGCATAATGTTTCTTTGGATAGAAAACTAACGCCTCACGAAACGATGATTGTGCGATTTTCTCCTACCACCTCTCATGGTGGCCATTATGATAGAACTGTATTTATATATGATATATATTATTTTTATGATTTCCTCATGATTCTTTCCATACCAATTATATAAAGACATTATGGTTTATATAGTTGGTAAATACGATAATCTCATTTGAGGAAGTGCGGACTACCTCCCCCTTAATGTGATGTGATTCGTTAATGCCTATTTGGGATGTCTAATGGATGGAGTTAATGATATTATATATGATATTAGAATGTAATTATAATATACCTATGTATCATTATGTTTTAATTCCATTAAAATAATAAATACAAATGAAAGTTGTGTTTATGTGTACGTACGACTTACCGTCTCCATGAATGGTGCATTTCATTTCTTACCTCTATATGTTATGTACTATTATAAATACATGTATATGATGGATATATATGATATATATGATATATAAATCATGAATATCATTCTGGATATAATGAACCTTTGACTACATGAACAACATGTAATTATATGAAGTCCATTTTTGACTCAAGTACCAAATATCGACATAACAAATGTTATTAACATAAATGGTTACATAATATTTATAAATGGTAATAAGTTATATAAAAGGAATAATAAACTTGAAAAAGGTTCTTAATCAAGTATAAATTAAATTTTGTTTATTATTCAGGAGAATAACGAATGATCGTGTCAAGTGGGACATGAGGTAAGGGAACTTCTTAACCGAATTTCTATTCTTTGGGTTAATATTCTCTTTCCTGTTTATATCGTTCTTGGATTATGTGAGAAATGAGTATTTATATCTTATCATGTACTTATACATCCTTTATGTGACCTTATAGTGAATACACATAAGTGATATATTTTATTTACAAAAAGATCTACGTAAGGGATAATTATTCCAATCTCATTCTTATCCAAGATTATTTATTCGTATGTATTTACTGGGGTTATGTTTATCATCCATGTCCATGTTTTCTAAAAATGTTTTCATAAAATGATTAGTATTCTTCCATGTATGTTTAAATTCATTTTTACCCTTTTATGACTTTTACCAAAAGGTTTGGAATGATTCTTTCCTTTGTTTACCATATGAGGTACTTTTTGACTTTTCCGACAAAAGTATGAGTAGACTATTTTTTTAACTTATACGAAATGAATGAATTTTTATAGTTTCATAACCCCTTGTTATCATGAAGCTTCCTATACAATATTTCATGACTATTTTCAGAAAAAAATTCCTTTCCTTTTAAAATTTCATGGCTTTTTGTGAACATAAAATGATTTTTAAAAAGAAATGACATTTTCCTCAATAATTCATTTCAAGTGTTTTATCAACCACATTTTCCATATAAGATGGAATTATATCATATTTGTATGTATAAAGTATAATCTATCTAGGATTTAAATAGTTTCACTTTTATTACAATGAAATTATATCCATTTTTTGTATGGATTATGTTATGATGGGATGATGTTTATGTAACCCATTTTATACTTTGGGTAATGATGAATGATTTATATTCATGTTGTGGCACAAGTAAGAATGATTTCATTATGAAATGGGTGGGACCTATATCTCCCTTTAATTCATTGTGTAATTATTTATATCTAATGAGATAGACATGGATGGAATGGTATGTTAAACTAGTTCAGTGATACAGGAATAGAACGAGGAGTGAACTATATTCAGAAAGGGACATTACCCACATAGATGGTATTGGCAGCAATACCTTTTCTACTATGGAAATCATGTCATGTGTTGAATGGTTTCCAAAATTACATGTTTTATTCCCCTGCTAGTTTATCATGATTTATGTTCCCTTATGATATATGCCTAACGTACTTCCATGATTCATGTCTTTGCTCAATATTTTGATGTATAGATTTTATGTTCATGTTTTTGAATTCAAATGTTTATGAATTGTTTTATGTTCTCTATGAATACCATTACTGGGCATTTGATCTCACCACTTTTAAGGTTTTCTTTTCCCCTATATTTAATAAAAGGTTTTAGGTATGAAAATAAAAGTGGATGACCTTTATGGGAGATTTTCATGATCTTTCACCAAGATTAGATGATTATATTCCGAGTTTCCAAATACACTAAACTATTAAGGTCCTTCGGTGTTTGTTTTTGTTATGTATTAATTATTACGCCAAAGTAACTTAATGTCCATGAACATCATGATTTGGGTATCTATATTTGGTATCAGAGGAATGGTTTAGATAACCTTTGTAAGGTAGGATGCGAAAAGTTTAGTGAGATCTCTAGATATATTTTAATGTATGTCTAGGGTTGTCCCTAAGGGTAAGTATAAGTATAGTTTATATTCCTAGAATTATGGTAATGATATTATAATTAAACATAGGATGTTAGATATGGAAGGTACTCCCCCTTTATTATGTTTTTTTCCGTATGATGATGTTTTCATTACGCTATTCTTTTTGGGTTTTAGACGATAGCTGGAACTGAAGGAACCGTGTTGATCAATGTAATCGACGATGCAGTAATAGTCCTCCTGATCAAACCAATGTTATGGGAGATGGAGTGAAAAATCTTATTTCAATACTTACACAAGCTATGAATCATTCTAGACTTCCAAATGTGCAAAGAATGGAGAAACATTCTGTTGAATCCTTCATTAGGCAGCATCCACCTTCATTCAGCGGGTATTCTAATCCATTAGTGGCTGAACAATGGATCCATAACACTGACAAGATATTTTTAGTTCTACAATGTTCTGAGCCTGATAAAGTCATCTTAGAAGTATATCATTTGGAAGGTGATGTTGATCAATCATGGAATCTTATCAAGAATATGAGGCAAATAGATGAAATTGAGTCCATGGAATGGGATGAGTTCAAGAACGTATTTTTCAATAAGTACTTCCCTCATATTCATCGAGGAAAGGTGGAGAAGGAGTTTCTGTAACTTAAGAAAAAGGATAATGAATCTTTTGGTATATAAGAGGCAAATTTTACAAGGCTTTCAAGGTATGCATATGGATTTATCATTCAACCAGAAAGTAAAGTTGATCGATTCTTTAGTGGATTAAAACCAAGTCTTCGAAGGGAATTAGCTAAAATAGACATCATTAGATATGAAGAAATAGTGTATTGTGATATCAAGGTAGAAATGGATGTTGGGGTTACATATCCATCTCATGGTTTTGACATGAAACAAAAGATGGAGTTCAAGGAGAAATCTCAGAATAATGGTGAAAAGAAGATAAATTTTTCTTTTTGCTCAAATTTTGGAAAGAGGCATGTTAGAGATTGTCTTAATGGGACAACAAAATGTTTTTAGTGTGGAAAGAAGGTCATAAAGCAGTTGAGTGCTGAAGTAATGGAAAATGGTTTGCTAATGATATGAATAATGAAAATACTGCAGAGAACGTATCACAAACAATTCAATGTTTCAAGTGAAATAAAATGGGGAATTATTCTAATCAATGGCCTAATCCAAGGGTTAATGATGATCAACGTCAGAAACCACATATGGTAATGGATAAAGGGAAGTCACATGCGATCACTGTTATATATTTTTAGAATGAAAACGATGTAGTGGAATGATTATGTGTTTATGTAAAAAGATTCCAAAATAATGTTGAGGAATATAATTTTAGTACTGTGGAATATTGGAATATCAATGTATTGGTTTATTATGTTTTTCAATAATTACATGGTACTGGTAACCATGGAAGTTGATTGAGATATTTTTGGAAAGAAGATGATATGCCAATAATGAAGGGATAAGGAGAAAATGAAATGTTTGACAGTATTCATGAGCTCATGATTGATATAAGGAAAATGTTATTTCATGGTTTGAGTATATAGAATTTTTGGATTTTGGTATGCGGAAGAGTAAACTTTTAACAGAATTATTTTTTTCACTATGATTCAATGGGTATTAATTTTTCAAGTGAATATATGATTAAGGTATTAACATGTTTGGAATGTGACCAACACGATATATCTTATATGGGGGATAAATGATGGTATTCACATGCTCAGTAGATGACATTTCTAGTGATAATTTTATTTATATATAAGATTGGACAAAAGTATTTTGGATAAGGCTAAAGATTTGAATGGATTATGTTGGAAATAAGTTAGTATTGATTAAGGCTATAACTTTTTCGATATTATTTTTGGGATGTTATAATAGTATAGATCTAGAAAAAGGACAACCTGCAGGACGGGCGACAACCCGTTGCGTCGGACAGGGCTGTGGGAATCGAACCCACAACCAAAGTGTGACATGCCTTTATCACCTGCCACTGGCCAACAGAAAGTCCCTGGTTATTATAAACTTGTTATATTATATTAAACGATATGATATATGAAGTATAAGTCCATTTTTGGAATCATATTAGATTAACCTCACCATATAAGGACTTATGTATATTTGATAAATTTTGATAACATTTTGTTTGAGACAGATGGAATGACCCATCATTCTATCACATCATCTGATAAAACCTCACAAATGAAAAATTCAACTTAATTTCTTTAGGAGATGAAGTGTAAATTTTTCAAGACAAGAACAACAGTGAGATTATACCGAAATAAAGTAAGTATTTCTTATAATTCAAATTCTTCAACTTCTGGGGAAATGATCTTGAAAACCAAAAATGTTGTCCTAGTTCCCTTATATATGATGAATTAGATGATACCTTAGATCATCCCAAATTTATGGCTTTGTGTTTTTTGCCTTTTTCATATACATGTTCTCTACCACTCACCATCAGAACATGATGGTTATATTTCTCTTCCATATCTATATTTTTACATATATTCTCCTATGTGGAAACTTAGTGATTAGTTAATTTGTGTAACCGTTATGTTTCATACATTAGTTTTTAAAGATAATTATTTGTATTCCTTTTTACGATGTGGGTTTCTATTAATGAATCTTTCGAGTAGTATAACATTTATAACCCCGACGAATTTCGAGGGCGAAATTTATTTTAAGGGGGTAGAATGTAAAAACCCAATATTTTATGAGTATTTTTCTTTTTAATTTAATTGATGTCTTGGGTTGTACTCTACACCAAGATTATCTTTCACTATACGCAACATCGTATTAGCTTGTGGTATACACAACACTATTTTTGGATTGTGTTACACACAATTTCAAGTTCGATTGATAATAGTTATTCTATGAAACAATGAGTGTGTGTATATATATATATATATATTCGATATATAAATGAAATTTGGTTGGATTATATTATATGCAATGATATTGGAGTCTTTCACTACACACAAACCTGACTTGGCTTGCATTTCACACAATCGCGACATTCCTCGATAGCGTGTGCAGTACGCAATAACAGGTTTCACTAAACAATGAAATATGGTTCTAATATTATTATGGACTAGTCTTTATGAATATTACTAACTACATTTTTAATTTTATAAATTTATTATTATTCTTACACATTTTCTAGAACATGGTATGAGAACAAATTAATTTTTTCAGGTAAAATACGTATTTTTTAAAAATTGCAGTTTTGCTGCCTTTTGATTTTGAAACCACATTCAATCATCTTTTTGATGGGTTTATAAGTTCAATTTGACAAAATAAATTTCATCTTTTCAATCAGGATATTAAAATTTACTTTGGATAAATTTTTCATATTATTCAAATAACTTTCATATTTAAATGAATAGTAAAAACACGCTATATTTTAATTAAAAACAACTTTTTTCATCGCAATAATTTATATGGTTATATTATATTTTCAATTTTATTTAAAGTGTAATTAGAATATATTTTTACCATTTAATCCTATGTTGGTCATTGGAATTAATTTTATTTTGAAATTGGACATAAACAAGTGTCGATCTTTTGGTAGTTATTGTTTCTTAAAAACATGCTATTTGTTTTGATAACGGGAATAAATGTAAAATTAATTAATGCCACTTCTATGTTTTGAATATGGAAAAATATAAATCATTTTTGAATTCATAATATCAAATATATATTAGGCTGAATTTTTGGTATTTTAAAAAAAACATCAATTTTTGATGAATAGTGAAACCACTTAGTGGTAGTTAAAAAAACTGTCTCTTTCATTTAAATGAACTTTTACCACTTCTGTGAATTGAATTTCAAAAAACCGACATAAATCGTTGTTATAAATAGGTAAAATTTGGATCAATAACATAATTTTTTTTGGTGAGTAGTAATATTTGAATTTTATTTACCATGGTTAAAGGTAAAGAGGGTAATTCAAGGTTAAAAGAATATTATATTAATTTAAAATTACCTTAACACTTGTCCTAACATTATCGGATGAGTAGTGGCCGACCATGGACATCCATGGGTCGATTTTGGGAACCCATCGAGCCACTTGTTAGTGATAATAACAATTGGGAATAATTAATTTAATGTAAAGACAAAATTGAGATTAAAAAATATCTTTTACTAATTAATTTTTATAAGGGGTTATATAAATTATCATTTCAACTATAAATATTCATTGGAAAGATAAAAATATTTCTTATATGATGGTAGTTTTTTTATAATTTTTATACATAATCTAAATGAATTTATTTATGACACAATAATGATGCAGTATTTACTTCATTAATAAATGAATAACATAAAAATGATTATAATGATTCAAATATTATCCAAAAGATGCCCAATTCTGATTGGATGATTTTATATACACAATTAGTCACCTTATCTTAATATTTAATGTTTTTTTGAATTTTTTAAACCGAAGATAAGTTTATAATAAAATAATATTTTCACACCTTCCAAAAGAGCCCCATCTCCCCCTTATAAAAGGAGATCATTTCTATCCAATTCCTCACACCTCTCAAGCAATTTTTCTCTTCCCACCTCTGCCCAATAAACATCTCTACATCCCTTTCCTCACCCTATAATCCTTAGCTTAGGCAGAAGGTACTTCAAGAAGTCATTTTCGTTCAATCCAAAGAAAGTTACCCAAATTAAAGGTAACAATTTCTCTTAAATTGTTTTCTTTTATTCTACTTCTCTAACCCCAAAACTCTTTTTAATCAATTATTTTGTAACAAAAACAGTATCCTCAATATAATAGGATGTTTTTATAATATTTAATGAACTACACTTACCCACACCTCAATCTAATGGACGAACAACATTATGTTTTTGTGGATGGAAAACTAACATCTCACGAAATGATGATTGTTCCATTTTCTCCAACCGCCTATCATGGGGGCCATTATGATGGAACTGTATTTATATATGATAAATATTATGTTTATGATTTCCTTATTCTTCTTTACTTCCCAATTATATCAATCCTTTATGGTTTCCATAGTGGGAAAATACGATAATCTCATTTGAGGAAGTGCTGACTACCGCCCCCTCAAAGTGATGTGATTCGTTAATGCCTTATGTGGGATGTATAAAAGATGGATTTAATGATATTATATTAGATATTATAATGAAAATATAATATTCCTATGTATCAATATGTTTTAATTCCATTAAAATAAGAAATATAAATGAAAGTAGCGTTGAAGTGTACGTACAGCTTAACGTCTCCACGAACGGTGTATTTCATTTCTTACCTCCATATGTTATGTACTATTATAAATACTTGTATATTATGGATATATATGATATATAGGATATTAAAATCATTAATATAATTCTTTATATAATTAACCATTGACTGCATGAACAACATGTAATTATAAGATGTCCATTTTCAACTCAAGTACCAAATATCGACAAAACCAACGTTATTAACTTAAATTGTTACATAATGTATATAACATGGTAATAAGTTATAAAAAAGGAATAATATACTTTAAAACGGTTTTTACTAAATTATAAATTATCTTTGGTTAATTATTCATGAGATTAAAGAACAATCGAGTCAAGTGGGACATGATGTAAGGGAACTACTTAACCCAATTTCCGTTCGTTGGGTTGATCTTCCCTTTCTTTTTTATGGCGTTCTTTGATTATGTGAGAAATGAGTTTTTATATATTCTAATTTATTATACATTATTTATGTGACCTTATAGTGAATACACATAAGTGATCTATTTTATTTACAAAATGATCATTGTAAGGGATAATTATTCCAAACTCATTCTTATCCGAGATTGTTTATTCGTAAGTATTTATTGGGGTTATGTTTATCATCCATGTCCATGTTTTCTAAAAGTGTTTTCATAAAATGTATAGTATTCGTCGATGTTTTTTAAATTCATTTCTAACCATTTATGACTTTTACCACAAGTATTGGAATGAATCATTTGTTTGTTTACCATACGAGGTACTTTTTGACTTTTCCGACAAAAGTACAAGTAGAATGTTCTTTTTAACTTATACAGAATGAACAGATTTTTATGGTTTCATAACACCTTATTTTCATGAATATTAGTCTATAATATTTCATGACAATTTTAAAAAAAACATTTTATTTTATAATTTCAAGGAATTTTGTGAAAATAAAATGATTTTTAAGGAGAAAAGATATTTTCCTCAAGAATTTATTTCAAGTGTTTTATCAAAACCATTCTATATATAAGATGGAATTATTTCATATGTGTATGTTTCAAGTATAATTTCTCTATGATTTACATGGAATCACTTTTCTTATGATTAAATGATATCCATTTTTTATGGATTATGTTATGATGGGATTA
Organism: Viscum album; assembly: GCA_963277665.1. Classification (NCBI taxonomy): domain Eukaryota; kingdom Viridiplantae; phylum Streptophyta; class Magnoliopsida; order Santalales; family Viscaceae; genus Viscum; species Viscum album. Next base: position 1,300,133,509 of record OY728146.1, read on the forward strand.
TTTTATGGAAACCCATTTTATACATTGGGTAATGATGAATTATTTATGTTCATGTTGTGGAACAAGTAAGAATGATTTCATTGTGAGATGGGTGGGACCTATATCTCCCTCCATTTCATTGGGTAATTATTTATATATCATGATATAGACATGGTTAGAATGGTAAGTTAATCTTGTTCAGTGATATAGGACTTGAACGAGGAGTGAACTTGATTCAGAAAGGGACTTTTTCCACTAAAATGGTATTGGCAGAAATGCCTTGGATACTATGGAAATCATATCATGTTCTTAATTGTTGACATAATTACATGTTTTATTACCATTATATTTTATCATGGTTGATGTTCCCTTATGAGATATTCCTTACGTAGTTCCACGATTCATGTGTTTGCTCAAGATTTTGATGTTTATATTTTATGTTCAAATTTTTGCATTCAAATGTTTATGGATTTGTTTTATGTTCTCTATGTTTACAATTACTGGGCATTTGAGCTCACACCTTATAATGTTTTCTATTCCCCAGGATTTAAAGAACGGTTTTAGGTATTAAAATAAATTTGGAAGATATGTATGGGAGTTTTTGAACATCTTTCACCAAGATTAGAAGATTATATTCTAAGTTTCCAAAGATACTAAACTAATACGGTCCTTCGGTGTTTTTTTGTTATGTATTAATTATTCTGAAAAAGTAATGTAATTTCCATGTACATAAATATTTGGGTCTCTAATGTATTCCTAGTAAATATGGGAACCTTTTTCGCATCAATAATGATATGTTTTAAATGAATTCATATAGGAATTATGTTCCCATTCCAATTTTATATATGTTTACATCTTAGACCATTACTAAATAGAATCGTCAAAATAAATTTCATGTCCACTTTTAGGTAGATATGTTTACTCTAGATAATCAATAATATATGTGTATAACATTTAACATGAAGACACATGTATCCAAACCGCATAATGAGATATCGAGAATATGGATTATATTACACAATGAGTATTGATATGTGGTTTATCATTGCGACATATCTTCTTCTTATGTGGGTAACATCACCAATTTCTATATAGTAATCTTATACTCTAGTAATGATGCATATTGCTGATGAGGAAGAATCCTAGAGAGTTAAACACTTTGTGATTTATTTGAACTCAATTAAATTATATTTTTATTTGATATGTGAAATAAATATTATTCTTCGTAATGAGTAATACTATCAATTATAGATTTATTAAATGATGAAAGTGTTAAATAAATATTTATTCCTCATGAAATAATTCAATTACATGAATTTATAATATATCATTCTGATTTTTTCTTCACCCCATAATAAATAATAAATTATTTATTAAAAAATATTAATATAGTTATTTTAATATGATATAAATATTTATTCAAAATTTATGAATTTAATATTAATTTATTTTTTAATGTAAAAATATTTATGAAATATATTTATTTGGGTATTCAACAAATAGTGAGTGGCAAGCATACCAATATGATGTCCAAAGTTAAAGACTAATATTCAAAAATGTTACATAATATTTATCATCTTGTTAATAATCATACACCATGGATTAAAATTATATATTTATTTTATTATATGGTATGTGTTTTGTAAGGAATAAATATTTTATTAATGGGACCTTGTGAAATTAATTAAACATTCAATTTTGTCCCTTAGTATATAAATAGACTATTATCACATTCTTGATATTGAGAATCCTTTTTTATAATGAATTTAAATAATGATTCACTCTCATCATATACTATCATGAATGAGATGATAATATTGAGATCCCATAATACTCAAAGAAAAGTGAGGGAATAAATGGTGAATAATAAAAGTCAATATATAATTGGCACTACCACATGAAGATTCCTCTGAAGTGTTTAGAGATTGTTGGAGAACATGTGGATAACTACTAAAGGGGAACTATAAAGGGTAGTTATAACACAATGATTTTACATTGACTGGGTTATAACAATCAACATCGTTAACAAAAAAATTTCTCAAGACCAAGGAAATCATTTTTTTTGTTCTTAAATTAATTTAAATTTACTATGAAGACATATTCTCATGGTACCAGAAAACTTATTTCTCAATATTCATTGAAAAAATATAACATGTTATAATTTTTATATCATGTAATTATTTATTAATATTTTATATTACATCTATCTGTTGATCATCATGAATTCATGAAAATAAAAATAGTAAAAATAGATTTTTTTCTGTATATTGATGAAATGATTGATAAAAAAATGGATAATTGTAATATTTTTTCAATATATTATATCTGAGTACCATCTAATATAGTTTGGGAAAGGAAATATACCCATTATTAATGTTTATAGAAGGTTTGGACACTAAAAATTCATAATAATTTGATCAGGACTCACTAATTCTCAACTATTATTCATGAAAATTATAAATTGATACAATATAGATTATATTAAAATTTTAATGTCAGTATTTATAGATGATATTATAATATAATAAAAAATAATACAGGTACATAAAGATCATTTTACTACATTTATAATGAAATTCAGAAATGATAAATTTTTCCCACATTCATCAATTGTAAATTTTGGTTACAAAAACTATCATTCAATGGTCATGTAAATTAAAATAGGTTATAACCATTAGTATTTTAAAAAAAGGTAATTAAATATTGGAACAATAGAGATATATAATAGGGATCTGTAATTTCAATATTTAATCTATATAATATTATATATTTTGAAAAAAAATCATTGTATTAAAACAGGATAACCAAGATAATTCATAAGGGTGTAACTTTTATCCAGAAAGGTTCATATGAAGAGAGAGTTATGTAGATAATGAAGTGGATATTCATTGAAACATTTCTCACAGAACCCATATGTTTTAAAAAAATATTTGATCTATATTAATAATAAAAAAATTCTCTTAGGATATTTAATTAAAAAAATAATAAATGATAGAATATGCATCTTGATATTTAATTTTTAAGGAAGAGTGTTATATAAAACATGATGTGGAGTTAGATTTTGTTATTTTAACAAGAATTTTTTTACCCATATATATTTTTGTAAATGTTTAATTTATATATGCATCATAAAATAACCATGTATATATTCAAAAATAATTTGAACAACATGCACCAATGATGATAGTATCATGTAAAAAAAGGGTTATTATTTTCCTTCCACTACCATTATATGAAGGAGAATAATGATGAGGATTAAATAAATAGAAATAATTTGATATTCATGTAATTGATTAAAATTTATAAGTATCCAATCATTATTTAAATTAAATTATAAATCTTGGATACATAAAGGGTGAAACAAAATCCTACCTTTGTCAAATGATTGATCAACCATCAATTCATGAGAAAACAATGGAAACCTTGGGTAATGGTTGTGAGATATAGGAAAATTTTTATTTTATATGTATAGGGATATCATTAGAGTTAATCATTTAAGAAAATATAATTGTTATATTTGGTTCAATATGTTGTGTACCATCATACACTAATATAATGGAGTTATTGGGAAATGCTCACATCTCAATGTTCTCTATCCACAAATGGGAAAAAATAATTTATAATGATATTACATAGTACAATTAGTGGGATAATTGGAATAAAAAAATATTATAATTTACATCTATGACCTTATAATATCAATAGGTGAATGAAGAAAATGTAATATTGCAAGGGTATGATGTAAAAATTTCACATACCTCCATGGAAATACAAGAACATATCAAAGGATTTATACTGAGATATTTTAAATTAAACCAATGGGAACTATTCCTGAATAGTTGTAGTAGACCATCATATAAGAACTATTGATTTCATTTCTATTTGGAAGGACTTATTACACCGTCATAATTTATGAGTATAATATATTAATATATTTAGGTTTCATGGAACACCACTTTGTATTTTATTTAATAAAGATATTATATTCACCTCAATATTATTGAAAATTCACCCACTTGGTTTTAAAATTGAGTTGAACATCACTATAGCATCTCACACAATTAATATTTGGAACTATGAGTTGATAATTTAGAAACATGAGGGAATGTTGAGAGATTTTTCAATAGGAATCAATGGATTTTGGGAGAAATATATTATTTTGTTTTGGTTCTCAATAAATGATTAGATTCCCATTAGATTTTTGAAGGCTTTTTTTCAATACGTCAGTTGAAGTAAATTTCAAAATATTAAAAACTAGGATTATTTATCGGTATTATAGGCCTATTAGACCTAACCAAAAGGAATATAATATATATAAGTCCATGAATTTTTAGAAATACAAATGAGAATCCCAAATTAAATGGAACAACTATGTTATGAACCATTAATGAAACATGGGGATTGAGTTTGATGATATATATTTCCTTTGTATATCTCCTTAGAAAAGATTCATGTCACATTGGATGAAGGGAAATATATATTGGTATTATGTTGGATCCTATTTTATTCTTTAGAGAATTGATTCTAAGGACTAGCGACCAGAGCATTACGAAAAAAATGTATAATGTATATGTAGTGTTTGATGGATCCCTCATGAGAAATTGAATATTAGAATCGAATATTATATTAAATACATTGTATGTAAATAAAAAAAATGATTATTCATAGTAGCAGAAGATGATGAAGATCCTTAACCATAAATAAAATTTTTCAGGAGACATGAAAACTCACATACTGAATGTTTATTTACGGAACCAAAAGAATACGAAATAAACATAGGGATTATAATATAAGATGAAACAGATGAACCCTTAGTTTCATTCAGATTAGTGTATGAAATTTTAAGGGTAAAATATATTAAGGGTAGAAGAATGTAAAAACATAACTTTAATATAGAAAACAAATTCATTTTTAATAAAATTTTCAACATATTTTATGCTATTTTATTGTATAAAACACAACTATTTGATATAGGAAAATCCTTAAGAAGTATTTATTATTAAAATACCTCATTATTTTCAATGAATATTTTAGTTTTTGGTAATGCCACATAGAAATATTATATTTTTTTGTAATAATAAATATGTTAATCTAATACATTCTACACTATCAAAGAATAATATTTTGAGATAAGCACGAATGAATATTAGTAACACTACATCAAACTCCATAGGTTGGAGTTATACCTTGATGATAAATCCTAAAATAAATACTATAAAAAGAAAGAGGAATATTACATATATGATAGTAACTATCAAGGGGAGTTTAAAACATTTGTAATAATATTATTGAATGATGATATATGATAATGATGGTGTATATTTTTTGTGTGCAGGGCAATATGACCATCATGATATGACTACTACATGACCATTACCTAGTTATTTTAATTTGAATATTATGTGGACATGGAAATTGTAATAGTACCTAATAAAATAGTAATATGTGAGATTAAAATTAAATTAATATGAATTTTAAAAAATATTTATATGTTATATATATTATATTTAATAAATTTTTATTTAATTTTCATCAAATTTATAAATCATTAATGTTAATATAAAAATTATTTTAATAAAAAATATATTTTATAAAAAATTTAATATTTTTATATATTATAATTTTTTTTATTTCATATGATATAATTTTGATTTAACAAAAATTATATTTGAATTCAATGAATCATTATTAATTAAGAGTGATATTTTATGAATTTTATGAAATACATTATTTCAAATGAATCGTAAAAGATATTGTTTTTTTTATTTTTTGGATTTTTTAGTCATTAAAAATATGACATAAATATCTAATATTTGATATAATATTATCTATGACTAAAATATTTACATTAATATAAATTATTTTAATGGATTTAAATTTTATTTAAAAACCTATATAAAATTAATATTATAAATTAAATTGACTTATTTTTAATGAAATTAATTTTCTTATTAATTAATTCATCATTCACAATGTAATATATAAAATGTGGATTCTTTTTCATTGGGATAAAATTAAATAACCTTGCATTAAATTTACAAAAATATTATCTACAAAAATTAGTAATCCAAAAATTTTCTTCTTCCACAATAAAGATTTACACAACCTGTATTTTGAAATTAGTAAACAAAATGTAATTATTTTTCATTGTTTTAACTCCCTATTATATAGTTTCGTTCACAATATGATATATAGTTCTATTCAATATTTTATATTTATTAATATTTTTCTTAATACTATTATTATTTCTTGGTTTTAGATATAAATTTTTATAATGAATAATTTTTTTCTCAAAATCCTTCAATTTACATTAAATCATTGGAATCATATGTCTCAATTTATGAGATCATGAATCATCTATTTTGGGTTCCTGTTCACTAGATTTGATTTATTTATGATATAGTGATTCACATTATGTCATTCTTTCTACATCATTCATTTCTTATTGTGTTTTATTATGAGTATGTGGTGTCTAAAGTGTCTATGTGATATTCTATATCATGTATTATAGAGGTTTTAAATTTATAGATATTTTTTTTGGAAATTTCTTACAACACATGTTGTATTATATATATTCATATATATATATATATGATTAAATAATGATTTTGTGGACTATTCTAAACCTTAATAACTCATAGTGATAATTGTTGTTATAGAGTCACTTCCATAAGAGTTGTATTTTTTGATTTTATTTTACATACCTTTTATTTTTTATGAAATATAATAGTATTTTCAGATTACTGTAAAATAATTTTTTATGTGGTGTTATTGAATTGTGATAATTTCATAAATTTAAGGGATTATAATGGAAATGCCTCCAATGTTAATATTTCTATAAAAATGTTAATATTTCCCAACCTATGCTTGATTAGATGTTAAATTTGGCGGTTATAATCCTTTTTGTTTCAATTATAGGTGGGATTATAATAGGTATTGGTCATGAAAATTTAGTATTGTTGTTTTTTATTCTAGTTTGGAATGAGATTGGAGTTAGGGATAGTTGGGGACATTAGAGGACTTGCAGTTCAAATGTAAAAAAACCAACATATAATGTGATTTGTAAATTATGATTGTACAAGTGACACCGTTTTATCATCCAATCTTGTTTTATAAAAGGATCCTATGATAATTTTAAAACATAAATTATATTATATTGATTTTATTGTTTAATCCTAGGAGTGTTACATGCATAATTAATGACTTTTATTTGATTTGATTAAGATGATTATATAAAGAAACCATAATGAATTAATATAGTTTATCATAATTAAATACAATTTTATTTAATATATAGATAGAATCCGAGTAACATACGTGAGTTTTATAATTGGGAGAGTGGGAACAATATTTTTTACTAATTTTTGAATGCTTAATCATATATAGAATGATTATTTAATGAAATAGATATAGAAGGAGTCATAATATTAAATATTGTTGAATTATAAATATAATATATGTAATCATGATATAGAGTAGTGGCTATTAGAAGAATATGTTATATATATTATTATTTGTTCATGAATGGTCCAGTGGATCCCATTACCCATCAGTTTATTGAGGCGTGATTCTTTTCCATAGAGGATGTGTTCTTGGGTGGGCATGGTGACTAGTTATATTTATATGATTATTTGAAAAAGGTGTTTCATTCCCCATATTTATTTTTAACTATTTTGAAGTATTTGGATTCCATTTAAAAGGTGTTATGATGGTCAGATATATTTTAGATTATTTTTACAGTTTTCAATATTTTAGTCTGGATCATCAACATAATGTGAACTCCATGGAATGAGATTTTTGGGATGCATTTCATCTATAGATATAATTGATTTTTTAACCCATTCAATAAATATATCAATATTTTCATTCTAAGGAAAATATTATATATAACATCCATGTATTAACAAACACATATTGAGAGGGTTTTCATAAGATGAACATTAGGATTCATTTATCATATAGAGGTTATTGGTTCTCTTGGTTTTTAATATTTCATCTATAGTGGAATGAATATAATATTTTTCTTTATATCATCTCACGATATATTTTTTATTTACCCGATATCTAGGACTTCTGAGGTCTTATTCATTATTTTTTTCATTTCTAGAAGATCTCTAGTGGTCAATACTGGTTATGTTATCTATTTTCATATGGATTTTCAATAAAGTGTAATTATAATACTTTATTAACAAAAATAGTATTAAGGTTATCAGTCCTATATATATTAGAGAGTATATAACTTTGGTAGAGGATATCCTTAAGATTTTCAACATCATAATGGATATAGAGAATAATTATGTTAAAAAAATGGATGACATTTATGGTTATTTTGGTAGAGGATCATGTAAGGGTAAAAACATTCTTGGGTAAATAAATAATTATGAGGATTAGAGATCAATCATTATACAATTTAGTTATCTTATACAATGACAAATTCAAAAAAAATTCCTTCGTACTAAATCATATTTAGTTCACCTATTGTGATCTATGATCTATGAATGATGGTAGGTATATTAATATTTCCTATTTTTTAGTATTTTTAAGATGGATGTTAGTCTATCTTTATTGAGGTAAGTCAAGGTTTTATGAAAAAATTTGTGAATGAGGTCAGTAATATGTATATTTCTACATCAAATTGATAATGCAATATTTTTCCATTAATGTATTAATTTTTTTGAATTTCATATATAAAATATTTTATTTCCATTGATGGAAGTTCATTTTAATTGATGTTTGTGGTGAGAGAATGATATTAATTTCCAACAGGGATCATTAGATATCTCACCAACATATGGTGACCATATCATCTCACATAATAATATTATTAATGATAATTTAATTTTAGTCATTGAAAATTTTAAGTTATTTCACATGTTTTTTCCTAATTATAGTTTGAGGCTTCCCACTATGTGTTATATCATGTTGAAGTGGTAGTTACAAATATGTGTCTCTTACATTATGATGCATCCAAATTATGTATCATGTTTTGAGTTAAAATTGTTTCTAGTTTAAATTGATATTTTAATTTATAATGGTTTTATATACAAATATATATAACCTTGGGGTGCTCTAGTGTTGTTTCCTAATTATGAATATGGTATATTATTGTTTTTTATAGGATTTTAAAGAATATACAATTTAAAATCACTTATAAATTTAATTTACTTAAATAAGAGAAATGAAAAAAAATGGATTGATATTTACCCATTAAAGTTTTTTATTACTAGATTTTCATTTCACTCAATTATATTATTCTTATTATTATTATTATCTAATATTGGAAAAATGGTTTTAATGTTTTCCTAAATTAATTAAATAAAAAAATTAAATTACATATAAAAAATTTGTTATTGGAAATTTTCATTGTCCTATGATAGGTTTCATGGGTTCCATCATTGCATATATAAATTTGTAACCTCAATATAATATCTCAGCTAATTATACTTGAGCATAAGCCCTAAAAATTGATTGTGGTACTCATCATTCAATGGGGACTACATTGAAATATAATTCCTCACCTCTACATGGTTTGGAATGTTGATCATGCCAATATAGAAAAAATTTAAAAAACTATCACCTATCATAAAAATATTTTATTCTTTTATTGGACATCCCAATGAAATAGTATGATAAAAAATGAAGATATAATGGAATAAAGTTTGATTTGGTATGGAATAAAATGAATTTTACTATTTGGAATGAAAATAATATAAAATCTCTACACCATTCAACAAATATTCATCTTACCAATTAATAATGAAATAAAATACATCATAAAATTGACAAATGGATTCTTAACCTACATGAAGAACCTCCTATTAGGTAATTACTCTATTTAACCATTATACATCATAAGCATTGATTAATGCATGAAGGTAAATAATAGAGAAATGAGGTCATAATAAGTCCACATTAACTATACTGAATTTTTATGAATTTAAATGTTAACACAAACATATAATTTCAATGTAAAATATATTTCCCATGATCCAAATCCTTACCATGTTGGATGGGGAAGGAATATAAGTGTATAACTAAGCATATTTTTTGAAATGTATGAATGCATTGTGGAAACTTGGTCGAGAGGAGTGATCCACATATATGGTTTTTAATATTTGTCATAATCTATAAATTTTCATCTTTTATTATTGTCTTTTTAATTCTATATGTCAAACTTATGGAATGGTCTATAATGAAAAATCCCCAATTTGGGAATACAATGAAATATTGAATTATATTTTTATCGTGTATTTTCAGGAATTGTGGCCATGAATATTCTGATAGAATAAATGAATTCAATAATTATAGATGATTGGGATTGAACAGTGGTGATGTAATTTCACGGACTTTTCCATGTATTATTTTAATATTATATGGGAATTCCTATGAGGCCATGAACTTAGACGGTGTGAAGTCCCAAGGCCCAGTGAGCCTGAAACAAATGATTGAATTTAATTTAATAATTAAATTACGCACTCGTGCAGTTTTCCCGAAATAGAGTAATAACTCCCAAATGGGTGCTCGGATAAGAAATCAGATGGCACCGTTGCGTTCGGAACAACTATTTTACCTTAGGCGAGGCCTAACATCTACCAGTGCAGGTCGGTGGTGGAATCTAGTTTTTTGGACGTAAGAGTAATAAAATATTTATATAAAAATATTTTATTCTGCAGTGAAATATTTTAAATCTTTTGCAACAGATATCCATTACCTTTTTAAGTAAAATGATGTTGCAAGGGTCCAGGGTTACAAACCTCATAACCCCGAAACCCTTGGTGGCTCTAAATGTTCTGGAGGAAACCACTCAACGCAGCGACGATGACACAGCAACCAGATCATCACTGACAAACGCCGCGGAATCCAGGTAGGACTTTTGTTTGTAATTTCATTCTCATTATTGATTTCTACAATGAACGTGGGATAATCCATGAATATATTAGTCCGTGGATCCATCGTTCTTCCGGGATGGGAATTTTCGGGGATTTTTTGGATATTGAATCCATGTAAATCCATTGTTATTGATTTTATGCTCCATTTAATTCCATTAATTGGAGCGGTTTAATGCCGTGACAAATGACGATGGGGTTTTTTCCTCAATTTCATTTCTTTGGATTTGTACCTTTCTTTTCTTCACGTTCTTCACGTTCTTCACAGGGTTATGAACGACAGATGGTTGCGTATCCGTTCTATGACGCAATGATCCAAAACTGCGGATCCAACCCTGGAGCAGTTTCACGGAGGTGTCACGACGATATCGGTGGACGATTCGGAGAGGATTATGCGTTATGAGTTTTCAGGTGTTTTTCTTTGGTTGAATCGTTCGAGGTTTATGATTCATTTTAAAGGTCAAAAACTCATGTTGTGGTGTTCATATGAAGAGTCGAACCAAACCCTGGAGTATGGGGATGAACGGATTAGGGATCACGAATCTCGAAGATCAGCAGAAGCATGAGGAAGAAGACGGTGTTATGGAATTTTCCAGACTACATGCTGTGTAGTACGGGCTACATGGCATGTGTTCATTGGCAGATTTACCTTGTGTGTACTTCCAGAGTACACAGACATGGGTAGGTTACATGGCCAAGGACACGTAGTGTATATTCTTCCCTGGCCAGACCCGGCCAGATACCCGGGATACCTCGTGTACTGGTACACGGGAAGGCGACACGGACACGGGTTGGGTACACGGCCAATGACACGGTGTGTATACCCTTCCCCAGCCAGACCCGGCCAGATAGACGGGTTACCCTGTGTACTGGTACATAGGTAGGCGAGACAATTACGGGAAGAGACCGTGCATGGGCACATGGACAGCATACACGGAGCGAGCCCTGGGTGCTCGGACACAGCGTGTGATCCTTCTACACACCGTGTAGTCACATTCTAACCGACATGTTGAGCGACACCGGCTATTTACACAGTTAGTACCCGGAGTCATGTACACGACGTGTACTTTTTCTACACGTCGTGTAGTTGAGATTTCCACATACCGGGTAGACGACACGAGATATTTACACAGGAAGTACCCGAGGTCAACGAACACGACGTGTAACAAAAATACACTCCGTGTAGTAAATTGTTCATGAAATGAGCTAATTGCCTTCTGTGACTTGGACTAGTTTTCTTAGTGTTCGTACCCTTGTTCCTTTCACTGAAGGTTCTGGTATCATTTCCTTTACAGAGAAGTGTGATCCCTTCAGCAGAACTTCCTGAATAGATTTGTTCGAATCCCCTCTGTTAGACTTAGAGTCAGATCCTCTATTCCTTCCCGGAACCCTAGGTAGAGTTCTTGGTATCGACATGACCAACTTTACCTGAGCACCGATCCTCTGCTTAGAGAAATAGCTCATACTAAGTTGTCGGAATCAACCCATGACTTTTTCGTGATCCTCATATGAGCATCATGTTCTCATAGTACGTGTGGAAAGAGTTCTTCCAGAACGATTACTTCGCGTCTCACTCTTAAGACCTAGGAGTGTGTTCTCCTTGTTTCATGCTAAGTGGAATCGTCGAGCTGGATCCTAGTGGTTGTTTCGCGATGGTCGTTTTTTATGAGTATATCTGGTTATTCTTGTTATATGTTTGGTAGAAATATATTGTGTAGAGCTAACTGTATCTTTCGTTTGTGGTATATTCCCTTGTTGTATTTTATTTGATGTTTTGGGGTGTCCAACTGGGTATTGTTATACTCACCCCAGAACGGGCATTGCCCGCACGTGTCGTGTCTTGAGCAGACGAGCGAGCCTTTGACAGGATTCTATGTGGACTAGGACCAGACAGTTCTCATTGAGATCAGGCGGGCTGAGGTGTGTTCCTACAGCTACAGATTGCAGTCTCATTACCTTTCCTTACAGTTTGGACTTTGTATTAGACATTATTTTGGGGGGCTTGTACTTTTGGCACAACGTTTTACTTTCTTGCACTTTACATTCTTGTCGTACTCTATGGTTGGGTTTTAGTGTATGCATGCATCTTTTTCTTTTAGCAGTTTTTAATTTTTAGCTTTGTGGGCTTAGAGATGCGTGTGTGTGTGTACAGTTTTATAGGCAATGCCTCCCATGTTAGAAGCATGCCTACTCGGTGCTAGTCACCAACCCCTGTTCTATTGGATGCAGTCTTGGGGAGTTGTGGCTCAGGCCCCACAGGGATGGGTCGTCACAGAGTGGTATCAATGGTCATCAATTTTACCTTAGGACTGAGATTCTATGAATTGGTTTGGGGCAACAGTGTTAAGTGTTTCGAGTTCGGCATTCAGGCTAGGGATCCCAGTTTTGGTGCGAGTGACTGACGTATCCATACCCCAGGACTCTGATAGCTTACTTTTTGAATTGAAGCATGAGAACACTAGTTGTATGAGAAAATAATTGTACATGCATCATATAGTAATGAGTTTTGGTTTCCATGTCCTTCTTGAGTCATCTTTCCAGATAGACTCACTGAATGAGATACATCTTGTTTTCTTGACAGGATTCCTCTGTGACGCGTACCCGATAGGATCCAGCATCTCGATCACAAGGATGAACCCCATTATGATGAAGCTTCGATACAAGGACCCGATCCCCCAGATTTACAATCAGCTGGTGTGCCAGTTATTCTACCACCTGTAGAGCAGTGTTTAGTGCCTGCTGTACCAGTGGAGGAGGGGCGATGGCTGAGCGCACTCCACGAGTTTTAGATAAAGATACATCTCAAGTTTCGAGGTGAGCCCGACTCTCAGACATCAGAGGGATGGCTTGAGGCAGTGGCCAAAGACTTCTGTTTGGTCAGGACACCAGCAAACCAGATGGTGATTCTGGTTGTGAGGCTTCTGCAGGGTTTGGTAGGGCGATGGTGGAGTTTGGTTATCCAGACCCTAGAAGAGGTAATATTTTCATGGTCGGAGTTTGAGTGTCTCTTCATCGATGAGTTTTCACTATTTACCCTGATAGTAGTACGCATAAAGGATCTTCTTCAGCTTCAGTAGGGAGCCATGATGGTGGCTGACTATTCATCGTGGTTTACCGATCTTTCACGGTACTCGATGGATATGGTCATAGATCAGTACTTCAATGCTCGAGCTTTCGATCAGGGCTTGCACAGAGATATTCGAGCTAGCATCATCCCTCTGGGCGTTTCCATGTATGCTAGAGTGCTCGAGTGGGCATCAGTGGTCAAGAGATTCTTGGTAGGGCAGAGACAACCAGCAGTTGTCAGTAGTGGGCGAGCTGGAGTAGAGACCTCTGCATCAGGGAGCCTACATTACGCACCTAGGCATGGGAGACGTCTCCAGAAGAGATACCAGGATAGGGAATCTGCCGTACATGGTTTGCAGTGCGCATCCAGCCAGCCTCGAGAGAGGTGATGCTACTCATGTGATGGTATGGGACATCTCGCTCGATATTGTCTTACCCACCGTACTACTGACACGGGAGTACTGGATGGACCACCAAGGAAGAGGCAATGTGTGGAGTAGATAGATCCGCGAGGTGGCAGACGTGGTAGAGGATCTAGGAGAGCAGCTGGAGGTGGTCGACATTTTGACCCTTTATCACCACCACCCCCATGAGGTGAACCCCAGGCTCAGGGAGCCGGTGGACAGAATTAGGAACAGCTTTAAGTGGCAGAGGCTTATGAACTGGGTACTCCCAGAATTATTAGAGGTACAATCTGGGTCTTTTCTACTTTGGATACCTTACTGAAAGAAGCAAGTGCTTGTAATTCCTTTCTGGCTTCTTATCTTCTTCAAGACCTTTAGATTCTCGTAGAGCTATTGACTCGACCCTTACGCTTAGAAACACTAACTGGAGAAGATTCAGAGTCACAAACCTATGTAGACAGTGTGACCTGACCCTTGGAGGAGAGATTTTGGGTCGGAACCTATTGGCGGTAGCGTTGAGGCCTTACGATGTCATTCTTGGTATGGATTGGCTATCCACAGTTCATGCCCAGATCGACTGTTTTAGGCGAAGGGTGCGGTGTGTCCATAGTGATGGAACGAGGTTCCCTTTTATCGGTGAAAGAATGACATAGGTAGTTCATGATGGACTCGTGCATAGTAGGGCACAACCAATTTCACATCAGTTGGCTAGACTAGCCCTTGGTGCATCAGATGTTACGAGTTTCCAGTTTCCAGCAGTAGTGGCTGAGTATGAGGACGTGTTTCCGTAGGATGTCCACGGGCTACCTCCCTGTCAGGAGATAGATTTCTGCATTGAGTTACAACCCGAGACGACACCAATATCAGCAGGATCATATCGGATGGCTCCTGTAGAGATTCGTGAGCTGAGACTGCAGTTGGACGACTTGTAGAAGAAGGGATTTGTGAGACCCAGTGTTTCACCCTGGGCAGAACCAGTGCTGTTTTCCCAGAAGGCAGACAGGAGCATGAGGCTATGTGTGGAATACCGATGCTTGAATTAGGTGACCGTGAAGAAATAATGACCAATACCGAGGATCAATGAACACTTTGACCAGTTGAGAGGGGAACGTTGGTTCTCGAAGGTTGATCTACGATCAGGCTATCACCAGTTGCGAGTACGAGATGACGATATACCGAATATAACTTTCAGATGCCGTTACGGTCACAATGAGTACTCGGTGATGCCCTTCGTTATGACGAATGCCCCGGCAGTGTTCATGGGACTCATGAACCGGATCTTTCAACTCTATCTAGACCGGTTTTTAGTGGTCTTCATCGATGATGTCCTTGTGTACTCTGCGTCCGAGGAGGAGCACCCGGACAGCTAAGGATAGTTCATGACACACTCCGAGAGCACCAGTTGTATGGGAAACTCTCGAAGTGTCAGTTCTTGTTATAGGAGGTCCACTTTCTGGGACACATCATCTCAGAAGATGGGGTAGAAATGGACCCAGCCAAGGTGGAGGAAGTTCTAGCATATGAGCCACCCTGGAGCATGACAGAGGTGTGGATATTCCCTGGGTTGGTAGGCTGATATCGGAGATTCATCCTTGATTACTCCAGAATTGCAGCACCAATGAATTCTTTGATGTGAAAAGGGAAGCCTTTTGTGTGGACTGAGAGATGCCAACATGCTTTCCAGTAGTTGGGACAGATTTTGACGAGAGCCCAGATCTTGAGATTACTGGAAGAGGGTGTCGAGTATGTTGTGTTTTTCGACGCATCAGGAACCGGGCTTGGTTGTGTCCTGATGCAGAGGCAAGCAGTGATTGCCTATATCTTACATCAGTTGAGGCCACACGAGAAGAACTACACGACCCATGATCTTGAATTGGAAGAGGTAGTCTTCGCATTGAAGATGTGGCGACATTACCTGATGGGCGAGCAGTTTACCAACTACTCTGATCACGAGAGTCTAAGATATATCGTTCCTCAAAAGGATCTTAATTTGAGACAGAGGTGATGGATTGAGTTCCTCCAGGATTACAACATTGAGAACGTTTACACACCTGAGAAGGGGAACGTAGTTGCAGATTCTCTCAGCATGAAATCCAGTTTGCAGTTTCTAGATGATGCGACGAGGTAGTAGGCCTCTTTAGAGTTATCCATCGTGGATAGAGATAAGGGATCTTACCTTCAGTCAACATTTTTTAGCCCTCTACTCCTACAACGATTCAGGGAAGCACATTGCATGGATGCTAGCTATGAAACTCTATGTGCCCATATATCCACAGGAGTTGCGGATTATGGATATTCAGAAGGTGGGGAGAACATTGTTCTTTTAGTGGGAGTACAGTAGTACCAGTGACTTTGTGGGATGAGGTTCTAAGGGAGTTCAATACATCTCCCCTTGGCGGTTCATCCAGGTGCGACAAAGATGATTCAGGACCTCTAATATGTGTTCTGGTGGCCACGAATGAAAAGGATTGTGGTATATTTTTTTTCTTGGTTCTATAATTGTCAGCAAGTAAATACTGAGCACCAGGTGCCAGCTGGCTTGACTCAGCCCCTTGAGGTGCCAGAGTTGAAGTGGGATGGGATATCAATGGACTTCGTGATGGGTTTACCACATACATCTAGGGGACACGATTCCATCTGTGTGATCATTGATCAACTCACCATGTCAGCCCACTTTCGAGCCATACAGGAGAAAAATTTAGTAGGGAGATTGGGATGCTTCTACATGTAGAAGATTGATCGACTTCATGGACTTCTATCCACGATCGTCTCAGATCGTGATGCTGGTTTCACATCCCGGTTGTGGAAGGGATTGTAGGACGATTTTTGGACTCAGTTGCGCTTGAGCACATCGTTTCATCCCCAGACTTATGGTCAGAATGAGTGGACCATCCATGTCCTGGAGGATATGCTTCGAGCTTGCATTCTTTACTTCAGTTTAGCTGGGAAGATCACCTACCACTGGTGGAATTTTCATACAACAACATTTATCATTCCATAATTGGTATGACGCCATTCGAGGCTCTGTACGGGTGACCTTGCATGTCACCACTTTGCTGGACTGACATTGGAGAGTCAGCACTTATGGGCCCAGAGATAGAGATAGCTACTACAGAGAAGGTGCATGTCATCTCGGAGTAGATGATGACTGCACAGAGTCATCAATAGACTTATACTGAGAGGATGAGGAGACTCTTGGAGTTCAAGGAAGGAGACCATGAGTTCCTTTGGGTCTCACCTCGACAGGGATTGTAGAGATTTGTTCGAGGCAGAATTCCCTATCCGAGATTCATCTGCCGTTTTTAGATTCTGAGTAGAGTTTTTGAGGTGGAGTAACAATTGGATATACCTCCTTAGAAGGACCGGGTAAAAACGTCTTCCATGTGTCGCAACTACGGATGTACATGCACGATCCATCACAGGTTATCCACTAGGGGGAGCTCGACATCTATGACGGTGAGCCCTTTGCAGAGTACCCAGTGGAGATCGAAGATCGACAGGAGAAGATCCTTCATGGACGAGCTATTCCCTTAGTGCATGTCCGGTGGCAGCACAGGAATATCCAGGAGAGAACATGGAAGCGGGAGGCTCAGATTCACGTTCAATACCCAAATCTTTTTTAGCAGCCTTTTTTTTTGATTTTCAGGGATGTAAAAGCCCTAAAGTGGTTGTGATGTAATGTCCCGTATTTTTCCATGTATTATTTTGATATTATATGGTAATTCATCTGAGACCAGGCTCTAAGACGGCGTGTAGTTCAGAGGCCCAGTGAGCCTGGAAAAAATGTTTGAATTTAATTTAATAATTAAATTATGCGCATGTGCGGTTTTCCTGAAAAAGTGGAATAACTCCCGAATGGGTGCTCAGATCAGAAATACGAGGGCACCATTGCGTACAGAACATTGATTTTACCTTAGGCGAGGCCTAACATCGGTCGGCGCAGGTCGGTGGTGGAATCTAGTTTTTGGGACGTAAGAGTAATAAAATATTTAAATAAAAATATTTTATTCTACAGAAAAATATTTTAAATCAGCTGAAATAGATATCCCTTACCTTTTTAAATAAAAGTATGGCGCAAGGGTACAGGGTTAAAAACCTCATAACCCTAAATCCCATGGCGGCTCTAGAGGTTCTGGAGGAAACCTCCCAACGCGACGATGACGACGCAATGACCGAATCGTCACTGACGAACACCGCGTAATCTAAGTAGGATGTTTGTTTGTGATTTCTTACCCATTGTTGATTTCTTCGATCAACTTGGGCTAATCCATGAACAAATTAGTCTGTGGATCGATCGTTTTTGCAGGATGGGATTTTTGCGGGAATTTTTGGGAGATTGAATCCATGTAAATCTATTGTTGTTGATTTTCTAATCCGTTTAATCTAATTAACGGGTGAAAATCAATGCCATGATGAATGTCGGCGGAGGTTTGTTCCTCAGTTTTGTTTCACTGGGTTTCTCCCTTTATTTTCTTCATGTTCTTTGCGTTCTTCAAAGGGCGGTGAACAACGGATCATTGTGCATCTGTTCTACGACGCAACGTTCCCAAACTGAAGATCCACCCCCGTAGCGGTGTCATAGAGGTGCGACGGCGATATCGGAGGACGATTCACAGAATATCGAGAGTTATGTGTTTTCGTTCTTTTTTCATCATATGAATTATTCAAGGTTTATGATTGATTTTAAAGGCTGAAAACACCCATCATAATGTTCGTATGACGAGCCGAACCAAACCCTGGAGTATCAGGACGAACATAGGAGGTATCGCGGATCCGGATGATCGACCGAAGTGCGAGGAAGAAGACAATGTTCTGGAATTTTCCCCACTACACGCCGTGTTGTATGGGCAACATGGCATGTGTTCATCGGTGGATTTACCTGGTGAGTACTTCAGGAGTACACAGACACGTGCATGGTACACGGCAAAAGACCCGCCATGCATACCCTTCCTTGGCCAGACCCAACCATATACACGGGATACCGCGTTTACTGGTACATAGCCAGGCGACACAGACACGGGTTGGATACACGACCAGGGACACGTCGTGTATACCCTTCCCCAGCCAGAAACACGGGATACCTCATGTACTAGTACACGGGTAGGCGACACGGACACGGGCATTGACCATGTACGAGAAATGTAGAGCATACATGGAGTGATCCCCAGGTGCTCTGACATGGCGTGTGATCCTTCTACATGACGTGTAGTCACTTTCAAACCGACATTTCCAGTGATAAAGTCCGTTTACATGGGTAGTACCCAGATTCAGGAACACGGCGTGTACTTTCTCTACATGCTGTGTAGTTGAGTTTTCCGCAGACTGGACAGACAACACTAGTCGTTTACACGGGCAGTACCCAGGGTTATGAAACACTATGTGTAACCATACTACACACCGTGTAATAAATATTTCAAGGTTTGAGATACTTGCCTTCTCTGAATTGGACTATTTTTCTTATGTTTCGTACCACTGGTCCTTTCCTTGAAGGTTTTGGTATCATTTACTTTACACGGGAGTATGATCCCTTCAGAAGACCTTACTGAATAGAGTTTTTGGAATCCCCTCTATGAGAATTATAGCAGAATCCTCTATTCATTACTGGAACCCTTTGTAGAGTTCTTGGTGTCAACATGACCAACTTTTCTTGGGTGTTGATCCTTTGCTTAGAGGATTAGCTCAGACTGAGTTGTCGGAATCACCCCATGACTTGGATGTGATCCTCATCTGAGCATCATGTTTTCATAGTACTTGTGGAGTGTGTTATCCTAGAATGAGTACATCGTGTGTCTCTCTTCAGACCTATGAGTGTGTTCTCATTGTTGCATTCTTAGTGGAATAATCAAGCTAGATCCTAGTGGTGGTATCACGATGGTCGTTTGTGTATGAGTATATCTGGGTATTCTTGTTATATGTTCTGTAGACATACATTGTATAGAGATGACTGTATCTTTATATTGTGGTATTTTCCCTTGATGTATTTCCTTTTTTATTTTGGGGTGTCCTAATGGGTATTGTTATACCCACCCCTACATGGGCATTGACCGCACATGACATGTCTTGTGCAAATGAGTGTGCTTTTGAGAGGATTTTAGGTGAACCAGGACCGGAAGGTGCTCAGTGAGATCAGGAGGGCTGAGGTGTGTTCCTACAACTACAGATTGCAGTACCAGTACATTTCCTAATAGTTTGGACTTTGTTACAAACTTTCTATTGGTGGGATTGTACTTTTGGCCCAGGGTTATACTTTCTTGCACTTTACATTCGGGTCGTACTATGTTGTTGGGTTTTAGTGTATGCATGCATCTTTTACTTTTAGCAATTTTTACTTTTCATCTTTCTGGGTTTGGAGATGCATGTGTGCGTGTCAGTACATGTTTATAGAAAATGCCTCCCATGTTAGCAGCATGCCTACTCGGTGCAAGTCACCAGCCCCTGACCTATTGGAGGTGGGCTTGGGGAGTTGCGGCTCAGGCCCCATTGGGACGGGTCGTGACAGACGACTCATGAAATTACATAGAATTAACTTTTATTGGTGACATATTATATTATCTATTAATACATAGGATCTCATATATCAAACTTAATCTCATCAATAATAACATTATGTTAAAAACATATGAATTTCACAAGTTAAAATTTTCGAATCAGTATTTCTATTGTGTCAAACTAATGTTTCCTTCAACCAAAATGTTTAATTCAGATTTATTGAATTTAATAGTCAAATGGATCTTATAAAATAGATAATTCATGTGGTATATACATGTTTCCCTACATTTACTGATTTTTATTCATATGTGATTTCAATAAAATCTCTAGAAACATGCATGTGGTAAGATACTGATATTATAGAAATAAAAATTATCCATTGATTTAAAGAGTACCTGAATTATTTCATTATATTAAAATTAAACCTATAAAAAAGGAAAATTATATCTAAAGTATATTTATGAAAAATGAAATCCAAAATAGTAATAATGCATCTATAATAAATATTTTAGTCAATATTTTCATTAATAAAATTAATTTCTCTA
The DNA here is from genome assembly GCA_963277665.1 of Viscum album. Taxonomy (NCBI): domain Eukaryota; kingdom Viridiplantae; phylum Streptophyta; class Magnoliopsida; order Santalales; family Viscaceae; genus Viscum; species Viscum album. The sequence continues at coordinate 1,300,154,878 of OY728146.1, forward strand.
TAAAAAATATAATATTACAATAAAAAAATTTATAGAATATTTAAAAATAATAAAACAAATAAATTTCTAATCAATGAAAAATTTATGGATGAGTATTTGGATCCTTTTATAGGGATTTGTGGTGGCTTATATTTATTCTTTCATTTCATTATAAATATTCATATAATTGATTTTAATTAAAAAATATTAGAAAATGTAAAAATTGATTTCATCCTCCTATGAACATAGTGAAATAGTTTCACTAATATTATGGAATATTTTATGGTTGTGGTAATCTAATAGTGGATATGAGGAATTCGTGTAACGAATTTTGGACATGAAGAATGACTTCAAACCATAAATTCTAAAAGCCGTTAGTGGAAGATAGTTATTTTATCCAATAGTTTCATTTTTTTTAATGATATGTATTTAAGATAAAATATTATACACCAAATTCAATATTTGAATAATAATTTAATTATGATGAAGAAACAGGTCATAAACCTTGCAACCATATAGAAGAAGTGGCCACCAAGAAGGTGGCCAATTTTCAATTAGAGCTTCAGGATCCTAGTGTTATTTTAGAATGACCACAATAATATTTTATATTATAAATATGGAAGGAAACCATAGAGATCGACAAGGAACACATTTTCTTAATATGTACCCTATTCATAATTCATTATTATTCCTTTTTAATGTTTTGGATGATTTGTTTTTCATTTCTTATCATTCTACATGATTATTTTCTACTCAATTACATAGGGAAAAATAATATTTGTGGTTCATGTGATAGAAATCAAAAACACCTTTATATTGGGGACAATAAATAAACTAACTAATTATATTAAACATTTTACACATTTATATGGAATAAAACAATACATTATTTCTCTAAATATTTAACTTTTTTTTATTTTAAATAATTTTATTTTGTTTTATTCTATATGTTTTATTGGTCAAATAGGGAACCACTTTGGAGCTTAAATATTCCTACCTATGAATTAACCAAAATTACCTCAGCATCACAATATATTTCAATATCCTATTTATATTATAATTATTGTCATAATGGTAGAAATATTCATCTTTTGTGTGTTTTTTCAATATAATAATGATTTTTTGAATTTTATTAATTTAATTTATTTATTATTGAGTGATATATTCTCAAATTGATATATCATATCATTGAGGATTCTTTAATAAATAATTCAAATTTAGTCAAAATGTATTTTATTATTTTAATGATAATGTTTTTTAGATTATGTAATGGACATATATGAACATCAAATTAACATTTACAAACTGGATGAAGGAAAATGAATTTGGGTAAATTCACTTTTATTAAAAAATAACAACTCATATTGTTTCATAATATAAAAAATGTATTGGTCATGAAAACATGATCAATATTAATAACTACGATCCAAGTAATGACCCACAAATTCTCATTGGCTTGAGAGTGCAACGAGTCATTACTAGTTGTTAAGATATATCCCTAGGACACCAAAGGGTGGCAATAAATGATGAAGGGTTTCAAATAAATGTGGGGGATGATTTACCCTTTTAAGAAATAAACCAATAAACCAACCAAACAACATTCATTATATGATGCATGAACAAAAGAAAGACAGCTAAATAACGTCATTTATATCAAACCACATCATGAACCCAGCAGTGGAAGAACAAACCCAACATCAAGGTACACAGTGTAAGAACAACTCAAGACTCTCAAAAGACACCAAAACCCCATGCTCCACAAGCACAAAGCTCCACATTCACCGAACAGCCCCAATCATCACAATGTAGTACTAAAAACATGGGAAGTGGTACCTTTTCCCCTATCCCAGAAAATAGTATCTGCAAAAGCACCAAAGTGCAAAATCAGGGGTGAGTATCAAACATAGTAGGTTTCCACAATGACTTCCCTACTCATGCTACTAGGATAAAAGAGTTAGAAACATTTATATATAAATAGTTTAAATAAAAAAATTTCTCAATAGAAGTTTATAGCTAAATATAACCATGTTTTCTGAAACAATTGATAACCAAAAGAATTAAAATGGAAAGGAAACCAATTTTCCAATTTGTAATATTTCTAGAAAAATAACTAAACAATATTTAGAACCATTTTACAAACATCACTTTTTCCCATACCCATCCATTTCCCAACCCATGCAACCAACCATGCATTTTTCGTTATGAAAATTCCATACTCATGAGTTGTTTCTCATTGATCTACTTTGTCATCATAACATAATTGTTTCCCATGTTCCATTAAAACATTGGAATAGAGCACCAGGTCATATTTCACCATGACTCTTACATATAGTTACCTCTCTCTATTACACCTTTGTCACTGAGCACAAGGTCATATTTTAAAAAACCCTCATACTTATAGTTACCGTGTGCCATTACACTATTGGCACTAATCACAAGGTCATATTCAAACCAAGCCTCATACAAGTAATATGAAAAGACACCACATATTCCCATAAATCATACCAAAACACCCTTTCAATAAAAAGACATTTTTATTGAAAAACATTTCCATCAAAACCATTTCAATGCCAAACCATTTCATTTCCAAACCATTTCTATAAGACTCTCCTTTTATTGAAAGGCAATTCCATAAAAATCATTTCATTCTCCAACCATTTCAATAAAATGACATTTTTATTTAAAACCCATTTTTCATCAAACCACATACAATTTCAACAAATCCATAATTTAAAATCAACATTTTCAATTCAAGATGCTAAAACACTTTCACAATAATTCTCCAAGATTTCACAATTTCACTAAAACCATAAATCACCACTAAAGAAGAATTATTCTATGATTTTCAAAATCAATTACATTCAAATAACACAACTTGAAACTAAGACAATCAATTCTAACAAGCGGAGTCGAGAGTGAAGCCTCCTACCTTTGGGGTTTTGACGAAAACCATAATGAACGAAGAACGCACAAGAAAACTGGGTTTCTTATTCAAAAACCCACTTTAGATCTCTTCTCCTAGAAAACCCAATACCAAATATAATCATATTTAGCATCCATAGACTATTATGTTCCCATAATTGGCGTAGATCTGAGAAACCTAGAGAATAGGAGAAGTAGATCTAAGTAAATCGGAGAAACCAAACATGAACGATAAAGAATGATCACATACCACAAGAATCTGTCTTCGATTCACCAAGAGAAACCTTCGGATCACCTCCAGAACGATGAAAGAACACTATTTGACCTTAGGAGAACAAAACTCCCAAGTTTGAAACACATAGGGGAAAAACGAACCACAAAGAATAAAAAAAGTGTGAGATCCACATTTATAGGATCTCATTTAAGTGGCCGCATGGTTTGCTCACACGGTTAGTCAAACTGTGCACTAACTGTGCATTAGACAATGCATTGGCAGAAAATCCACACAATGTTTTTCCACACAGTTAGAGAAACCGTGTTCCACCCTTGCGGAGGATACTTCCTCCAAGACCAACTACGCACGGTTTTGCTGCATGGTTTAGACAAAACGTGCTCCATCCGTGCGACTTCCCCTTTGTCTCAAAACACCCTTCACTATTCTCCCAAATCTCCCAGTCAACAACCTATACATTAAAACCATGAAATCCATGAATTAAGGGTTACATACTAGAAACTAGGGTCACTACATTCTCCCCACCTTTGGTCCTTCTATCCTAGAAATGTAGAAAACTCTCAAACAACTAAAAGAGTTCTGGCCACTACACATTCATTTCATTTTCATGTTTCCAAGTATCTTCATGTATCTGACCATGATGCTATAAAACCCGCACTAGACCAATTATTTGTTCCTTGAAAGAAATTCTCTTGCATATCAACAATTTATACAGGGATATGTATCCACAAAGCATCCATCTCTAGGTCAACGTTTTCCCATATGATCACTTGTTCAAGATCCGGATGATACTTTTGCAACAGAGATACATGGAACACATTATGCACCGAACTAAACAATGTTGGTAATTCCAACCAATACACCACCTCTCCAACCCGTTCCAGTATCTCAAAAGGGCCTATGTACCTTGGAGATAAATTTCCCTCCTTTCATGAACTGACGATGTCCAAGCCTTGTAGAGATCATCAATAAAACATGATCACCCACAAGAAATGACAACAGCCTTTGACGGTGACCGTCATAAGATTTATGATGACTCTGAGCTGTCTCTATTCTTTTTCTAATCAACTCGATCTTCTATATCGTTTCTTGGACAAGGCTTGGCCCAACTATTTATGTTTCACCTATTTCTATCCAGAATAGTGGATAATGACAAGGATGCCCATACAATGCTTCAAATAGAGCCATGCGCATTGAGGCCTGATAGCTGTTATTGTATTATAACTCCACTAAGGATATATGTTCCTCCCATGAGCCTCCAAAGTCCATTATAAAAGACTTCAATATTTCTTCCAATGTTTGTATCGTGCACTCTTATTTCCCAGCTATCTGAGGATGATACTTCATTCTCATAGTCAACTGAGTTCCAAGGCCTTGTTATAATGATTTCTTGAAACAAGTTGTGAACCTCAAATCTCTATCTGAGACTATAGATTCAAGTAAACCATGAATCTTTTCCACTTATCAGATATAAAATTTTGAAAGATCCTTCATTATATGAGTTTCACTAATAGGGATGAAATGGGATGACTTGGTTAGACAATCCTCTATCACCCAAATGGCATCATGTTTCCGAACTATTCCTGGAAGACCTGTAACAAAATCCATTTCTATCTGATCCCATTTATACACTGGGATGGACAATGATGGTAACATACAATCTAGTGTCTGATTCTCTACTTTATCCTTCTATCATGTTAAGCACCGCGAGAAAAACTCATCCACATGCCTTTTCATTCCGCTGCACCAAAACTGCACCTTCAATGCCTTATTTGTCTTCTGTGTACCTGGATTTACAACCCATATTGAATGGTGGTATTCATGAAGGAGTTGTTACTGAAAAAAAATAGGTACAACCATCTGATCTCTGAAACACAAAACTGAACCCCCATCAATCTTCCTTCCATCAATAGTCTCCCCACCATTGAGTTTTGAACTTACAACCAAAAATTCTTCATTAGAAGTTTGTGCTTCTATGATCATTTTTACTAGATCAGGATCAAGCGTAGCTGAAAATAAAACTGCATCATCACATCGGTCTTCACATTCCGCATGCATGTCAGCTATGACCGACAACAACTACCATTCATCTAAATCTTCTTTCACCAATGGAGCTTATGACTTTATACTCAATGCATCCGCCACTAGATTTTCTTTTCTCGGTGTGTAAATCAAGACAAAGTCAAACATTAGAAGATACTCCATCCATATCCATTGCCTCAGATTTAGTTCTCACTGTGAGAAAATGTTTTTCATGCTTTTGTGATCTATAAACACAGTAAATTTCACACCAAAAAGATAATGTCTCCATGTTTTCAAAGAATGGACGAATGCAACTAACATTAAATCAAGTGTTGGGTAATTATTCTCATGAACCCTAAACTGACTTAAACCATAAGCAAACGCATGGTCTCATTGCATGAGAACACAACCCAACCCTGATCATGAAACATCACAATACACCACATACCCATATCATGATTTTGGTAAAATCAATATAGGTGCTGATGTAAGCTGAACTTTCAGTTCCTGGATAAACTTCTGAAATTATTCTCTCCATAGGAATGGAGCATTCTTCTATTTCAGAGATTTCATCGGTGATGCTAGTCATGAAAAATCACAGGCAAAGCGTGAATAGTTACCAGATATACCAAGAAAACTTCATATCTGGAACACATTCTTCAGTGTTTACCAAGAGAAAATGGCTTCTATATTTTCTAGATCAACATAAATTCCTTTTTCTGTAATGATATAGCCAAGGAAACGTACTTCCTGTATCCAAAAATCACACTTTGATAATTATTCATACAAGCGATGATCTCTCATGATTTGTAACACTATTTACAAGTTCACCTCAAGATCAACCCTGGTATTTGAATAGGCAAAAATGTCATCCACAAACACCATAACAAATGAATCCAGATATTGTTGAAATATCCAATTAATCAATGCTATGAACACTACTGACACATTCGTTAGACCAAAGGGAATAATGAAATATTCATAATGGTCATATCAACATCTAAAATCTATTTTAGGAATTTCATCCTTCCTCAAACCCAATTGATGATATCCCAATATTAGTTCAATCTTGATGAACCACTAGGCTCCCATCTACTGGTCTAATAAATAATCAATTTGTGGAAGTGGATATTCATTATTTATCGTAACTTGGTTACATCTATGTTAATCAACAAAGAGCCTCAAAGATCCATCCACCTTTTTCACAATGACTCTATTGCTTCCAACGAAGACGTGCTGGGCTGGATAAACCCTTTGTTTTCTAATTCTTCCAATTGGGATTCCAATTACCACAATGCAGTAGGTGCCATCTGGTAAGACGGAAGTGATATAAGATTGGTTCATAGAAGGAGATCATTCGTAAACACCACTTCCCTTATGTGAGGTAACCCAAAGAATTCTTCTGAAAAATATTTCATGAACTGATCCACCACTACCTGAAGAAAACTTATCTCAACACCCTCTTCCAATTCCAAAGACAACACCACCAACTGATATTATAACATTCCCACTTATGGTGGCATCAAACCCATTGCACCCTGCCATTCATGCCTCTCTCCATTAAAGAGAAGTCGTATGCCATGGTGTGTCGTAAAATCCTATGTTCACGCAGTAAAGTTGATGTGGGCCTTAAACACCACCAGCCAATCCATTCCATGGATTACATCATACCTATCTATCATAATCACTGAGAAACTCCACATTAGCTCAACCTCACCCACAATGATAGACATGCTCTACACACAAGGGTTCAACACTCACTTCAACCCATATGATGTGATGTTTCAAAACTGAATTCATCATTTCTACATTTAAACAAAATAACTCAACCACACGTGCAACAATAGAAGAGTGTGAAGAAACAATATTCCCCATGGAGACCACCATGATTCCTCCACCTAGAGATCCCAATAGATCTGACATATCTATTAATGCTCGATTCACCATCTCTGTGTAATCCCTGATACACGACACTGATATACAATTTTTTGAACGAATATCTTACCTTAACCCCGCTCTGAAGATCCTTGACTTCAATGACGTTATACATGCTACCTCGGGTGCCAACCGCACTATGCTCATAAACATAGTAGCATACTCTGTCCCAGACATATACTCTTGGTTCGGACTGAAGAAATTAGTTGTGCGCTGAATTATTAATGTATGTGGGTAGAGTTGTTTATTAAAAAATTCCGCAAACCCTTCCCATGTCGTACAATGGTTTGTTCCCGCGTGGACTACCAACTTCCACAATTGAAGATCAAGATCCTATAGCTTATACGTTTCTAGAGTTACTTTCAGATCTATCGGTATCCCCTAGAATTCGAAAATTCTATTCATTCCGTACAGCCACACCTCTTCCCTTTCCGGGTCTGAATGACCCCTAAAGACGGGTGGATCATGCATTTGAAACTGGGCCACATAATCATAATACTTTGGCTCTTCCACTCTATTCACACTTCCCACCGCCTGAAAAGTTTTTACTATTCTCTGGAATAACTTCCGATTCACCCTGGGCTCAGGTGCAACCAATTTCTCATAGGCAACTTCTGGTTGGTCTATACGATGCATACCAGTTCCATTTATAAATAAATAACAACTTTCGTCAATCTCAATCTCTACCTACTGATGGCATAGAATTTAAAATTATATCACATCATCTATCAAAACATTGTTTTCCAAAACTACCTTTTTCCATGTTCAACCATTTTTTAAAAATTCAACATGCTTTTTGAATGCCAAACTATTTACAATATACACCAAATATCCTATTTTCAAAATCGTTCACTTAAAACAATTTCTGCATTTTTTCTTTTCATAAATTCACACCTTGCAAAAAAATCATAATTCATTCCTTTTATTGAGATATGAAATCCTAGTGGGAATTTATTACTTTACAATTAATTCAATTCTCATCTCATTGGCCAAACCAATGACAATATTATTTCAAACATTCTAGAAGTGTATCCAAAATACTTATGTACCCAACACCCTGGTAACATGAAGTAAAACATAAATGGTTCAACTATGTAATTTTATGCGATAGATTTCAAGTTTAACCAATCCTACCCTTATCTATGATTTCGACCCAATGAATTGATAAGAATAAATTTCAACTCCAAGACTTGGAACACCGATGACAACTTATTAGTTAGGGAACGAACAATCTGATACCATTTGTAACACCCCGCCCCTACCTCATTGACTTGAGGAGGCGGTGAGGGTTACATGGACTTAAGAGACAACCCCAAGATGCCAAAGGATGGAAATAAATATTGAAGGGTTTCAAATACAATTGTTGGATGATTTACCCTTTTTAGAAATAAATTAATAAACCAACCAACAAAGATTCACTATATGATGCATGATCAAAAGAAATACAGTTAAACAACTTCATCCATGTCAAACCACATCATGTACACAATAGCGGAAGAAAAAACCAAACATCAAAGCACACCGTGGATGATTAACTCTAGAATATAAAAAAACACCAAAAATATATGCTCCATAAGCTCAAAGCTCCATAATCACTGAACAACCCCAATCATCACAAGGTTGTTCTAAAAACATGGGAAGAGTTACCTTTTCACATGACCCAGAAAGTAGCATCTGGAAAATCACCAATGGGCCAAAGAAGGGTTGAGTAGAAAACTCAGTAGATATCCTCAATGACGTTCCTACTCATACCACTTGATAGAAGAGTTATCAACATTTATATAAACACATTTCATATAAACCATTTTCTCAAAAGCAGTTTATAACTAAATATATTCAAGTTTCCCAAAACCTCATATAACCAAAATCACTCAAATGAAAAAGAAACAAATTTTACAATGTGTTATTTTTTCAAAAAAAAATAACTAAACAAGCTTTAGAACCATTTTACAAACATCCCTTTTTGTAATACACAACCATTTTCCCACCCATGCAACTAACCATGCATGCTTCATTATGACAGTTCCATACTCATGAGTAGTTTCTCGCCGATCTACCAAGTCATCATAAGGTAATTTTTTCCCATGTGACATTACACCTTTGGCACTGATCATAGGGTCATATTTCATACATGTCTCATACATATAGTTACCATTTTACATTACACCATTGGCACCGAGCACAAGGTCATATTTCAAACTAGCCTCATACAAATAGTTACCATGTGCCATTACACCTTTGGAACTGAGCACAAGGTCATATTTCAACCAAGCCCCATACATGAAATTTCTACACTCAACACATTTGTCCATCAATCATGCCAAATCACCATTTCAATAAAAACACTTTTTTACTGAAAAACATTTCTATCAAAACAATTTCAATGCCAAACAATTTAAATTCCAAACCATTTTAATAAAACACCATTTTTATTGAAAACCAATTCCATCAAAGTCATTTCAATCTCAAACAATTACTATAAAATACCCTTTTTATTGAAAACCAAATTTTCATCAAAGAACTTACAATTAAATAAAATCCATTATTTAAAATTAACATTATAAATTCAAGATGCCAAATCACTTTCTTAACAATTCACCGAGATTTCACAATTTCATTAAAACCATAAATCAACACTAAAGAAGATTTATTATATACTTTAAACAATAAATTACATTAAAATAACCCAATTTGAAACTAATATAACCAATTCTAATAAGAGGAGTCGATAGTAAAGCCTCCAACCTTTAGGGTTTTTATTAAAACCAAAATGAATGAAGAATGAACAAGAAAAACATGTTGCTTCTTCAAAAACTCATCTCCAATCTATTTTACTAGTAAGACCAAGAACATATCTCATCATATTTAGCATAGACACAGTTATATCTACCCATTATAGGCGTAGATCTATGAAATCTAGAAAAGAGGAGAAGTAGATCTATGTAGATCTATTAAACTGAACGAGAACGATGAAGAACAATTACATACCTCAAGAATCCAGCTTTGATTCTCCCAGATATGCCTTAAGATTGCCTCAGGAATAATGGGAAAAACCTATTTGACCATAGGAGAAGAAAAATTCCAATTTAGGGCCACTTAGGAGTAAAAACGAGCCACTTAGATGAAAACGCATGAGATCCACATTTATAGGATCTCATTTATGTGGTCGTATGGTTAGAATAATTATGCTCTAACCGTGCATTAGACACTACCTCAATAGACTCTCTACACACAGTTTGGCCATCCAGTTAGACAAACTGGGTGCTGCCCGTGCGGAAACTACTACCTCCATGAAAAACTACTCACGGTTTTGCCACACGGTTTAGACAAATTGTGCGTCGTCTGTGTGACTTCCACATTGCCTCAAAATTTCATTCAATGTTATCCCAACACACCCATTCATCACCCTTAACATTAAAACAATTAAAATAATGATGTAAGGGTTACATACCAGAAACGGTTGTACTACAATCCAACCCGAATTTTCTATATTTTTTCAAATGAAAAATGTCTGTTAGTGTTAATGAATAAATAAAATAAATTATAAATTGAATAAATTATATGATAAATGTTTTAATTAGACTGTTAATTTTTATATGTACATGGTTATTTAGTTGAATGAAAGTGATGGAAAATGTAGAACACAAATGGAAAGGATGAAAATTAAACTTAAAAGGTTCACTTAACATGTATAAAAATTTTTAAAATTGGGAAGTGGTTAAAGAACCTGATTTAGATGAAATTGATTTGTTGATTTTGTTTTATTTTTGGAATTTAAAAAAATTCATACTAACAAATCATTAATTACATGAGTTTTGATAATGTGGTAAAATTTATGCTTAGTAGATAATATATTTTAGATACATTCTTTGTGAATATAGAATAATTAATGTTTAGATGAGCTATCTTCCCCATCATTGAATGTGGTAATTAGTTTTTCTATGTGACGTATTTAGTACACCAAAACCCATGACCCCCATGGGTTTGGAATAATATCATAACATTACCATATATTTGATTTCACATTACACCATAAAATAATATATTTTCTTCATGTATTGACCTCCCCAAATCCAGTGTATTAAAAATTGGATCTTTGGTAAGGGGGAATTGTAATTTTATGGTGAATAAAAAAATACATAAATTTTAAATGAAGAAACAATAATATTGTGACATTATTACATTAATAATATTGTTCCCAATCCAAAATGGAAAAAAGTAGAGATATTGATATACAGATTATAGATCACTTTGAAGATCGTCTCACACGTAAAATCCTCATGTTTACTACTCTCCAACGATAGCCTTGAGAGTGTTCTGATTATTATCATATTGAATTATGAAAAGATCAACACTATTTATTATGTATTGAAAATTATCAAATGATATTTCATATTGAAATGAATCATCAGAACACATTTTACCATTGGTTGAATTAAAAATCTTTCCTAATGGGATGAGGTATTTATTTTACAAGTAAAATGTGGGATTTGGTGGGTAAGGTATGAATTCCACGTAATAGAATACTCGATCTTATGAATCCATATTTGATGATTCAATATTCATCATTGAATAGTTGTTACTCCATAATGGACATTTAATAATATATTGAAATGACAAGAGAAACATGAATACCTTTTTCACCCATGTCTCAATTTTTTTATTTTTATGATAGAGAATATTACTTTTATTTTAATGTTCCATTCAAGGTGGACATGTTTTATCTAATGGAATTAACGAACATCAGTTTTTAGATGATTTTAATTGATCGATAATTCCATGATATGACATATATATTTCAATCAATATTGTGTCTTATTATTTCACTAATACCAACATAGACTATAGTCCATAAGAATTATTCTCACAGTGATCAAAATTATTCTAGAATGGATTTTGGCATAATATCTTTAACATAACATTTATCATGTTTCTATGGGGTTATTTAATGTTTCACATATCCAATTTCTTTAATGTAATTTAGATTGTGTATTTTTTGAAGGAATGTAATGCAGATGGAAATGATTTTGTTTTACTCATGCATATCTACATTCATTGGTTATTATTCATATAGGAGAGTGGTTCAGGTTTCCACAGTGCACCAGACACAATTGTAATATTATAGAACACATTTAATTTTCCTATTATAACTATAAAAATCACTTCCATGTAACATATTAACTCTAACAAAAGAAAACAATACAAAATATTTTTCATTGTATTTCTATGAACACTTACATGAGAAAATAATAGAAAATTCAATAAAATCAGTATTTTTGATATATTTTCATTAAACTCGTTATTTTCACAGTAAAAATAAAATACATATGTTTAAAATATTTTAATATAAATAAAATATTATAAATAAAGAAAATCATCAAAATTAAAAAAATTATTTTGAATCAATGAACATCATTATAAAAAATGATACTGATTAACTATTATCACATGTTATGGATAGAACATAATTTTGATATATTGAAGAGTGATAATTGATTATCAATGGTTAACTGAGGAATTAGGTTCCATCATACAACTATGGAAGAGGAATTTATCTTGAAACAATTTTTAATTTTCAATATGGGAAAAATTGTTTAATTATAATTTCATTCAATATTATGAAATAATATTTTAAGTGCCTATATAATTTTTTTCCATGGTTATAGAAGTTACCCTATGGAAATATTCTTTGATGAAATCCTAATGTATTTGAGTGTAATGTAAGATTATTTAGGGATTATATGTTCAATAATGGAGCTTAATTGATGAAATATCTTCATTAGGATTGTATCATAAATAATACTTTCATCTAATTAGGTTCATTTCTATAAACATGTTATTTATTAAAATAGAGTACCTATGGAACATTTAAATTCTAAGTTGATTGATTCTTGGATTCCTCACGTTAATATTTTATATATTCACTACATCCATGATCATGTGAGAAATTACATAATATATTTTATAAATTATTTTTGAATATTATCCCCATTGAAATCCATGACAATAATAGGATACATATTTTTATTGAATAATTATAATTATTCATATATCATGTACCAATATAAGATATTGATATGTCCCCCAATACATCAATTTCCACTCAAAGGATTCATGTTTTAGGTAATATGTGATACTTCTCATCAATGATTATATATATTCTTATTACAATAGAAGTTAATGTTCTCATATGGATCCAAATATTAACATCCTCTTTAGTGTATCTACACAATATATTATATTGAGTTGCTCGAAGTGGTGATTTCTATATAGTTTAACTAACAATACATTATCATAGTGTTCTCTTCGATCATCAATAATAGAAATAATATAGTAATGTATATTCTCTATTTATTATGTTTGAAAATACCTTAGTTGTAGTGGATTGTTTTTTAATATTTTTATTAATTTTTTAACTCTTATAATATTTGAAAAGGGATTTCTATTATTGATTCACTGGGAATGAAAAATTATGATGTAGTTGTTTATGGTTCTAGAATTCCATGGAGGGTGATAGATGAAGATTAATCATTAATTCATGATCAAATAATTTTTATAGAGTTAAATTTATATATCATATGATGTTATATTCTATCTTAACATACCATGCTATGTAATTTTAGTATGGGGACCGTGAGGTGGGGGATTGGTGTGATTGTTTCATATATGGAGTTGTATCTGAGGGATTGATAAAGGATGGTCATCAAGTGGACATGTTATATAAAAATTTATTTTCTTACTCAATATTTCATGATGTGGATATTAATTTATTTCATAGAACACTAGTAGTAGTGTATCATTTTTTTTCTATAATTTAATGTGAACATTAATGTTGTATCAGTCATGGATGAAGAGGTTGGAGGCTATGTTAATGACTTGGTGTGTGGGTTTTCTAGGCCTTAAGATAGAGAACCATGTTCCTAATGGATTGTTTCAATCATTTTAGTTTCACATGTTTTTCATTGGAGGACATATCAATTATCTAAATCAATTGATTACAGAAATCATAGAGACTATGTGATACCTTGCTATGTGATTATAGATTATTTGATGTATTTTTAGCATTCATTCGTGATTAAGTATTACATAATTATAGAGACCTTATTGAGTCTATATATGTTAGATTAATATGATTCTGAGTTTTACGAAGAGGATAATTTCAAAATTTTAAATTCATATTTCCCCATGAGGGTGGAAGGTTAATTTGTGTGATTTTGGGTCTCAAAAATTATTTATAGTTAATTGATATCCATATAAATGTGTTTAAAAATATGATCTATTGAGAAAATTGACCTCATCTTTCTTTCATATGATTTAGATTTTTTATGTTCATTAGTGAACCACTAACCCTCGGTTGTTTTTTATAATTGTATCTATCATTAAACAATTGGAATTGAAATTTATGATGAACTATTTTAAAATACCTGAAAATACTATTGTGCTAGATCAATGTGTAAAAATTAGAAATTTAGGTGTTATAATCTCTATAGATAATATATAAGAGGTTTTATTTATTCAAGATTAGATGAAGGCATCTAATTACTGTAATAAATATATTTTATATTATAATACGTTACCAATATTGTTTGATATTTGAAATTATGACTTACAATAGGTATCACATTTTTATCGGTTGTATAGGATTATTCTAGGCTATAAGTTGTAACTTAAAATTATTACAATTATTAAGGAGGTAGATCAGATTATGGAGGTTGTGTATTAATTAGAAATTAATATATATATATATATATATATATTAGATATATTATTAAATCTAATTATTTCATATTTATTTAAAAATTAATAATGAATCCTATATCATTTATTATATTGATATTTTATTGATAATGTTGTGATTTTTATGAATAAATAGTAAAAATTCATGGCCATAAAGAGAAGTTGATGTGTGATAATGTAATTATCAGAAACAAATTCTTATGGAATCATGGTTTCATCAAAGAGTTTACATGGAATCTTGCAACACATTTTGATGATCAGTTTATTATATTATTTTCAATTCCTGTTTTTTAATTTATTTGGTTTATTTTATGCAATTGTTGTCAATTTTTATACATATTATGATATTCATTAATCATTTATTAGGGGTGAATTAATTATATAATAGGAATATTCAATTTGTGTTTATGTTTTTTTTTAAATATTCATTATTTAAATTTGTATTAGTTTGTAATTTTTGATGATCCGAATCATTTTACAGGTATGTAATGTAATGATAAAAATCTATGAAGAAAAATAAATTTGGTTTTATGTATTTGGGGATATTTAGAAGAATATTTTTGTGTGAAAATAGATATAGTTAGGAATATATCACTAATATTTTATATGGACTCTTGAGTCATGTGGTGAAAATTTGTAACTCAATATGGGTTTTTCTAGAGAAGGTTAATTTCATGAGTTTTTTTTAATGAACAATTGTGAGTACGATTGCAATGTGAGGATACATTTGGAAGAATGGTTCTAGGGATATATGATTTCATTTTTCTTCTAGTTGGATTAGATTTGTTAATAGTGTGGTTATTTATCATGTTGAAACAAGTAAACTATCAAGCTGTTTTTTTATTTAACATTTCATCGGGTCCAATATTTTTCATGATAAGTCTTACATCATGGAATCCTAACATAAAAAATATAATGGTTCTATATTTTTGGGATCAATTTAACAATGTGGTTTTATAATTCCATGGATTCAGTGTTGGGGGTAATCAAGTTTCTGAATAATAACGGGGGTCAAAAAATGATCATTGAACATTTAATAATTATGGTGTGAAGGTCCGCTTTTATGATATCACCATCCTTGGTTATATAAAAATTAAATATCTTCATATCCAAATTATTTTTCAAGGATCATGACATAATTTATTGATGAAGATAAAAAATTTTCCTAACTAATACCAAAATGCTGTGATTGTATTTTTTCTTATTTTTTTATATAAATCAAGGATTCCATTTTTTTAATAATCAATTATCTTGATTTTATTCAAAGAAAAAGTGTCATGTGTCTCATTACGGGTCATATTAGTACATGAATAATTGTTTCTTCATCAATGGAATCATGGGATTAAGATCCAGGAATGTATGTTGTGTTACAATTAATACATTTTTCATTTCTTCTTGTTATTTTTTATTAATGTAGTTTATATATATATATGACTTTTTGGCCATTTTTTGGATGGCTAATAGAGATTTGGTATTTAATAGTGTTATGGAGGATTATACATATTATATTTATAGGCTTAAACTAATATATATTTTTACATGGGTGTATATTTTTATTTTAATAAGATTAATGAGGGAGTTGGTGATCCTGCTAGACCATACTAGATTGATTCGGTTGCTGTTTTTCCTAATGACACTACCAATTTTTTTTCATATTGAAATTTTATTCTTATCATACATAGGATATTTATATTAATTTTGGAATTATTTTTAATCAGTAATTAAGAAATGTGTATTATTGTTGGTTATTTCTTATATTCCAAAGATATATGAATGTAAATCCCCCACGTGTTTGTGTTTATTCTATTAGCATCTGTTTCCAACCATTTACATATTGGAGATAGGGTTCTATGGTCTCTATAACATCACTAGTTGACCTCGAAGGTTACCCAAGGGGTTGGGTCATAAAAATCATATAGTTATCATAAAAACTATTATCAAACATCAATAATCTTGATTCATTCCTCCATAACCTAATATAATGAACATTTGTTCAGGTTTATCCATTAAATATCAAAATCCAAATAAATATAAACAAATATATTTGATAAAAATTGATATATCGATAATGATTAGTGAAAATAGAATAATAGTGTGAAAGATAGATTTTACAACACATGAGATCCTTAAAATAAAACCACATATGTGGTTTGTATCTGATTAATAAAAATTAAAATTGTTTCATTTGATAATGGTAAAATTTTAATTCCACTTCTTAGTATCCCAATATTTTTACCATGTCACGTTACAGAGCTTATTGAGGCATAAAATATTCTAATAGGGTTTTGGATATAAATATTAATGATATAAAGTTTATTAAAGAATCCTGAGAAAAAGAAATTACGAACCATGCACTAGCCTTGTGGGAACCTATATTTAAAAACCCAGTGTTATATAGTTTAGTTTCATGTTCAATCAGGACGATTAACTGACCATGATTTATCAACAAGCACTCAATGTGACCAATGAAATATTCTTCTATGGTCCCTAATATTATTCACCATTATCATACAGTTTTCATTGGATTCCCTAAAACTAAAACATAAATGAAAAAATAACTATAAATAGAAATGAGGAAATCCAATCATATATGTGGTGTAAATTTATTTATATAAATATAACTTCTAATTAACCTATATTATATATCCTTTGATAGTTACAACCATTGATAATGTATATCATCGTATCCCTACCACAACACTTATTTAATTAGGACATGATTCAATAACATACTCAACAATGGAATAATTCAACTTCATAATTATAACACATTAATATTTGGGAAGCTTAAATACATTTTACCAAAGTTCGTAACATGATCAAGTTCGAATATTTCATAAGAAATTATAAGTGATGTGTTTAGTTGGTACATCCCCAGTTATGAGACAATTTTTTTTGGAAATAGATCATATATTGGTTTCATATGAAATAAATATTATGTATCTCTAATTATCATTACATTCATAAATGAACCCCCCAAATTGTGTTATGAACTGTACTTACATACAATGCTATATGTGTTCAAGCTACATTGATTCATGAATGAAGAATCATTATCCAAATTCAATCCCTTAGAGTCTTCCCAAAAATTAAATATATGACTTATGTAAGGTATGTTTTATCGCTAATAACTTCTATATTTGATAAAAATTACCCATTGTCCCCTACACTATGTTATTAATGAAATGGGATATTTGTAACACACCTAGATTTTTTTAGAATTATTCTCTTTCAATTTTATTTATCTATTCAATATATTTTAAATATTCACATGGAACTAGAAATATATATATATATATATATATATATTAAAACAATAATTCAATCATTTCATTCGCATGCAATACAAACTTGGCTTTCACTACAAGCGTCACCGACTTAGCGTTTGATGAAAACAACACTTTGTTTCTACAAATCAACACTTTTTATTATTTTAATAATTTAAATAACATAATTATAACCTATTGGTTAAAATAATAAATAACCAATTTTGAAATACATTTTTTTATATAAATAATACTTGTTGTTAATAAAATATAAATATTTTTGTAATGTCCATTTATGTTAAATTTGTTTTTTCATGAATTGATTTGTTTTAATATTAAACGTCATATTTTTGACAC
Organism: Viscum album; assembly: GCA_963277665.1. NCBI lineage: Eukaryota > Viridiplantae > Streptophyta > Magnoliopsida > Santalales > Viscaceae > Viscum > Viscum album. Next base: position 1,300,173,328 of record OY728146.1, read on the forward strand.
ATTTTTAAATTTAATTTTATAAAATAAAATTTATTTTTGTATTCTAAATGTCAAAATTAGATTTGGGTAAATGTTTTGGATTTTTCTCAATGACTACAATTTTGAAGAATAGTAAAAAAAATATATTTTATTATTTAAAAAATACATTTTTTTAAATTTAATTTTTAATGATAAGTGAAATCATAAATATTTTTTAAGATCATATTATAAAAATATTACATATAATAATACAATTATATTAATTAGTGTCAACCTCACTTTGAAACTGAATAAAAAATCACAACAATCTTTTAAACGTTTCCTACATTAAAACTTCGTTATTTCGTCTCGTCTATAGGATTAGCACTAATAACTATTTTACTGGTTCTATGAAAGGAATTTCAATATTATATATATATATATAAACCATTGTATTTATTCAAATATTTATATTCTAATGATATCTTTATAAATTTTTACTAAAAATATTAGTAAAAGTGATAAAAATTAATCACTATATGTAAAGCCCAATTAATATTAATTATGGACTAAATCATATAACTAATGGCCCAAATGGACTTGACACTTATCCGATGCCAATTTGTTATCTATATATAGGCCAAAAAACTTCCATTATCATGTTTAGTTAGTTTGGTAGGAGTTTTTATGAGTAATAACATGTGCACACATCATTTGTTTCAAAAAATTCCTCGTGAGTCATTTTTATTCCCAATAAATGCCACCACATCTACACATTCCAAACAAATCTCAAACCTTTTATGTTCAACCAAGATCTACCCATGTAGACTATAAAATTTCCTTCATTTTACTTTGACACCACTTTTTAGTCAGAATACTTCCAAGGAATCCTTTTGGCATAATCCCAAATGACTTACCAAAATTATGTGATGATTTTATGAGAACAGAAAGAGTCAAGAGACAAGGTAAGGAGATTTCATATAACTTTTAATTTCAATGAGATACAATATATGTTCCACACAATTTTATTTTGTGTTGTTTATGTACTACATGTGATTTTATACTTTCTATCTTGTACATAAATTTATGGGTATTCACATTCTAAATTTAGGATCCATCATTCTTGGGTTTATGTTTTACAAGTTTCCAAATTGTTATAATTTTTTCCTCATTATTAATTCTTTGAGGCTCATGTTTTGTTATTCTCATAAATTCATATTTGAGGTGCAAATAAATCCATTTTACATTCCATATCATGAATATAAATACTTTAATTATATTATATTCTTCATGCAATTTCCATTCCGTACATATAGAGCATGGTCCAAATATACCAAGTTATAAGAGTTTTTGAGACAATATCATTTCTTTTTTAGATTGTTATTGTTTATGAATAATTTGATGAAATATTATTATCCTTGTCTAAATAATATTCATGTGTTTTCATATCATGTATTGGATCATGATACACTAATGTATTGGTACCATTCATTACTCTTTGGTACGTAAGATTGTTATGAAATGGTTTTTTGGAAATCCCAACCTTACCCTCTCTTCTTTCAAAAATCTATGTTTTCTAAAAATAGTAACCTTGAATATTATACCATTACCCTATAATATCTAAAAGACTTTTCTACCATTTTTTTATTTAACAATATCTTCAAGAAAATCCTCTTGCTGCTTTCCAAAAAGGAACTTTTCTATCTTTTTTACCATGAAAAAGGAATATTTTATTGACCTTGTACGACATGTAAAAATTAACCCTTGATCATTTCTTTGATGCTCCCTTTTCATTGTTAAAAAATTTAATATTTATGGAAATGTTATTAAATAGAAATTATCAAGGAAAATCATTTTCAAAATGGATTCAAACATCATTTCAATGTTTTTAAAAAGTTTTCATGTCTTATTTACATGTTTTCAATGTGCATTCAAAGAAATGATTTTAAAAAAAATTACACATTTAAAATCCATTTTCAAATATGATTGGACAAATTCATCACGAAAAAAATTTTATGATAGATTAAAATTATTTTCTATATAATATTAAATATATTGATTTTACTCATAACATCACAGAGATGATCAAATGTTTCCATTCATGTACTTTCTATGAATAATTTTTGATTAATTTCATGGTCATTATGAATCTTGATTCTTGTTTCATGGGATATATGTATATGAATTCGATTTCTTTTTTACAAGTTATTATTTTGATGAAATGATTTTTGAAAAATCTACCATTACTTAGGATATGAAATGTTTACATGTTTATAATACGCACTTAATTTTATGGGTTCTGATATGATCATTTATTATCATGTAGCACATGTATGTATAATTTCATTATGTTATGGGTGGGAGATATATATTTTTTAAATATTTCTATCACATGAGATAGACATGACATTTGGTTCAGTAATACAGGTTTAGGGAAAGGGTTTAATTGAGTCAATAATATAGGACTGGAACATGGGTTTGATGGGTTCAATAATACATTGCTAGATGGAGGGTTTACTCAGTTCAGTAATATAGTTCTTGAATGAAGGTTTACTTGGTTCAGTAGTACATATCTAGAATGGGGTTTTAATCAGTTTAGTAATATGTGGATAGAACAAGGTTTTACATAGTTCTGTAATACATGTCTAAAATGAGGGTTTACTCAGTTCAGTAACACATGGTTGGAATAAGGGTTTTCACAGTTTAGTAAGATAAGAAAGGAATGACTCTTTACTCAGTTAAGTAATAAAGGGATGGAATTAGTTTTTACATGGATCCGTAATACAATTCTCGAAATAGGGATAACTAGGTTTATTAATATTGGGCTCGAATGATCGTACACTCAGTTCATTAATACAAGGACTAAACAGGGGTTCACTCAGTTCCGTAAAGTACTGTCTACAATAATATGTTCATCGAATTATTTCCTTAGCTACTCTAAAAATCATTACATGCTTTTGTGTTTCCAAAATTCCATGTCTTACACCAATGTTATTCTTTCATGGATATGTCCTTTACTTCCTTTTGATTCATGTATTTTGAACTACCATGTTTTTCCAGGATTCATGTGTATGATCATAGATATGTAGGGTATGATCTTATATTATCATCATTATTTTCTTGTACTATTATCTCATGTTTGTTCTAAAATGTCTCCCATTTTACCATTACCGAGAATTTAAGATCACCCATTATTATGATTCCTTCCCCAGTTTAGGATATTATGTACTATAATTGATATGTATAAGAAGGGTGTTAGTCATGTTAAAAATTGTGGGATATGTTTTAGATCACATATATACTAGCATTCTTGTTTCCATGTTTCAAAAGGCACTATATCTACTATGGTATTTGGGTGTCATTTTGTAAAATGTTTATTTATTCCTAAAAATATATATAATGTCAGTTTTTTTAAAGAGAGGGTCGCTGCTGTTGGTATCAGAGAAAAGGTATAGTTTACCATTAAAAACCAGGATGAGAATATCTTAGCGTGATTCCTAGGTTTTTTTTCTAAGGATATGTCTAGCGTTGTATATATGTATAAGTATAAGGATGAGTTAATGTTTAGGAAAATGCCCTGGAATTTTGGTAAATGAAAGCATCAGTTGTTTCCTAGTAATATATACATGTATAGATTCTACAAGTAGACATGGATCAAGCAGAAAAGTACCATGGAGTAACAAATCTGACCAGATGTTCCAAGCTTGGCTCGGTGTAACCATGTACAAGACAATGGGCCATACTATACACCCAGTTTGACACTCCCTAGAGATATTATTTTTGGAATTCACTAACACTTCACGAACCATTATGATGGATTTAAACCTACTTTGACAATGAATAACCTACGATAAACCTAAGGTGTCATATATCTTGGATTGTGTCATGATATAAACATCCTATAAGTAATTCCTTTCTTTAATATGTGGTTTTCTACAATGTTATGTAATACTCACACTATGATTATTGTTTTAGAAAATAGATGGAACTGGAAGGAACTGCATAAATGTTGAATGTGATGGAAGATCATCTAATGGGATGTCAAGGTGGATGACCGCTAGATTGAAGGATGTCGTGATCATGAATAACTAGCTTTTATAGAACCTGATTAAAAATGTTTACCTTGAATAACTATAGGACTATCCATGGAAGATAAATAAGGTGTTTGATGAGCATTTGGGTAATGTCTACCTTGTAGGGAAGAAGATTCATCCTCCATTGTGTCATGAATTTGGAAAGAATGACCAGTGTAAATACCGTATAGAAACATGAAGGTATTTTTAGTGTGTAAAATAAAGACACAAATAATGTTATTGTAATGGAAATGTAATGATTTTGGTTAAGAAAATAGTTAGGAATTTTAGCCTCCCAAACAAATCAGTGATGGTTAAGTGTTTTAAGTGTAGAATAAATGGTCATTATGAAACCAATGTCCTAAGAGTAATGATCCTGAAGATAATAAACAAACTAGTGTAAGTAATTGTTACATTAAAATTGATGAATATTATATGGATGAAATATAAAGGAAAAAATATATTTTGTAATAGGATGATGTGTGATTTTTAATGGATTATGGATGATGTAATTTCAGTATTTATGTATTTTGATTCTTGAATTTAAAATGGTTAATTGTGTATGGATTGTTTAATTTATATTTTTTCAAATATGGAATATAATATTTATAATGGTCATGATGAACTAGAAAGGTTATCTCATGAAATTTAACATTTTTACCAAGGTAATGTAACCCTTAACAAGTTATTTATGTTATAATAATGTTTTCTAGATAATGATATATGGTATATGAATATCTAAATCAGATAGAACTTAATAACATTGAACTAACGAAGGACCTTTTTATATGTGGATTATTCGACCACTAAGGAATTTTATGAAATTTTAGAATTTATTGAATAAATCCAAAAATCTATGGAATGAATAAGAATTCATGTTTTCAAAAATGATTTATGTTAATTCAGGTTGTCCCCGTGTTTCGAGGGAATTCAAAATATAGGTAATCACTTGTTTGGAATGTTACAACCAATATATAGATTATGATACAGGGGAATCAATTTTAATCTGATTTCATGACACCTATTCTATGTATTGATGTTTTTATCTTTCTAAATGGTGGTAGGGTTATCCAATCATAAAACGATTAAGTTAAACATCATAGGAAGAGTTTTGGCACTGAGTTTGTGTTGAAAACCATATTAAAAATTCTAATCAATTATTTAACTTATTACATTTATTTCCATCATATATATAATATTATTTTCGTTATAAAATGATATCACCTATGTTGGGTGACAACCAATCATGTACATAAATTTTGTCTGTCTTGAAACCATGAATGGATGACGATATGGGTTTCACGCCTACCGCTGGCCTAGGAGATGAGCTGGTTAATATATATTTATTTTTAATGAATAAATATATAGTTTGAACTGTTGGTTTTGCTTTTAATTTTTATAGATTAATGAAATATATTTTTTTAATTCTTTAATTGCCTTAAGATCCATTAAAAGCATATTTTAGTTCTTTAATTATAAATGTTAATTTATGTACATTCATTCCAAGAGGTAATAGATGTATTATAATATTTTAGAATCAAATTCGAAGAATTAAATTTTATTTGTGGACATTTATAAATAATTAACCTACGTTCTGAAAGTGATCAAATACATTTTTTACCTAAAACATAATTTTTTTTGAACTGTAAGCCTTTTAAATCATCATAGATTTTTAAAATTGAATGCAACATTCCATTGATCATTCAGTTATCTTTGATTTTCTATCTAAATTATTCCCTATCAATATTTATGCTTCTCTTCCATGTCTTATATTTTCTCCCAACCTATGTTATCCTATGTGGATACCAAATAATATGTTACATTGGGTAACCATTATGGTTCAAAATTTCTTTTTTAATGGTACATATAATATTCAATTATTTGATGTGGGATTATATAAAAGAAACTATTAATTAATAATCATTTGATATCCCAAATGAATTATATGGGGGATATTTATTTTTAATAGGGTATAATATAACCTCCCAATATTTTGAGAATTTTTATTTATTAATTAATTTTTCTTTTCAATATTATTTTCATTTCATATGAAATTTTAAATTGATCTATTTATATACATTTATATATATTTATAAATTAACTCAAACAATTAATTGACACACAATACCAACTTTTCTTCCATTATAAGCTACACAGACATGGTGTACGATGCAATCAACACTGAGTATCTACAAGACATCTATTTTTACATTTTTATTTATTTAAATAATATAACTATAAAATATTTTTTGAACATTATAATAATTAATATTCAAATATTTTTGTTTTATATAAATAATAAATTTTTATAATATAAGATATGTTTATTTGTAATGAACTTTTATGTAAAAAATATTGATTTCCTGAATGAATCACATTTAATAATAAATGTAATTTTGGACACATGTATAAACGTAATTGGTTAAAATAAACTTTTTTTTTTTGGATTTATATGGTATAAATTTCCATTGAAAAATATTTTGGTATTTTTCTGAGAAACTTCATTTTTTTTAATAGTGAAAAATAATAATTCATAGTTAAAAACTGCCTTTTGGTCTATTTATTTATAAATCCTAAATAATATTATAAATATTATTTAATTTAAAATTATATTAATATTAAATCTACTAATATAATTAAATTGATTATGATCAACCTCACATTTAATCAAAATAAAATAACATTGCAATATTTTGTGCTTTTCATACGTTCAAACCCCTTTATTGGGTCACGTCTGTGGGATTAACACAAATCCTAATTTTTCTAATTCTATGAATGGAATTAAAAAAATCTGACCAAAACCATATTATTTAGAATAATATTTAAAATATAAATTGACCATTTTATTTTTTGAGAAAAATGATTAAAAAAGTGATTAAAATTAACTAGAGTTGTTAAGGCCAAATTAAGCTTAATGATGGACTAAACGATAATATTTAGGGCCCAAATAACATAAACATGTTTACAAAATCCATTAGATATCTAAAATTCTGCCATAATCCATAAATTCATGAGTTTTGTTGGATTGGTATGATTTTCTAGTTATGAACATCTACAAACCTAATTGGTTTCTTAAAATTTTATGTGCATCCATTTCCATCTATATAAAAGGGAACCACCTCTAACCATTCCCCACACCTCTCAAACCCTATAAATTTATCCAAAGCCTTACCAAGTAGCCTCATAAAAATCCCTCATTTGACTTTTAATCATCTCTTTGGTATAAACCCCCTCATGGAATCCATTTGACACAAATCAAAAGGAGTTTTCCAATTTAGTGGAATCTTTTATGTGAATTTGTTGAGTCAAGACATAGGGTAAGAGGATTTCATCTCACTTTTATGTTTTATGAGTGAAAAACTATGATATCCACTCATTCCATTTGTGTGGTGTATGTTCTTCCCATGATGGTATTCTATGTATCATGAACATAATTTTATGGGTATTCATATTCCAATATAGTGATATTTATTCCATGGGTTTTATGTGAAAAAAGTAACTTAATTGGTCAAAATATTGTTTTCTCAATTTTCATTCATTTAGAATTATGTTTTATTATGCACCTAAACACCTTTTTGGGTGGACATATATTCATTTTAATTGATATATTTTTAATCTAATTATTTTCATGATATTATTTTCAACAAGTAAATTCCATTTCCTTACATGGAGAGCCTAATCCTAAGACACCGAGTTACGAGAGATTATTGAGAGAATTTCATTACTTTTCATGATTTTTTATGTTTTCGTTTATTTTGATGAAATGGTATGATATGTATCTCAAGAATATTAATTATTATATTTATCAACTATTATTTCATGATACACTAATGTATTGGTACGATTTTATACTCTTTGGTACATAATATAGTTAATAATGTGTTTTTTGGAATGCCTGAATTTTTCCTCTCTTCATTTGGAATTCGATGTTTTCTAAAACAGTTTCCAATAATATAATACCATTACCCTAAAATATATAATATTATTTTTACAATTTTATTTTTTACCAAAATATTTAAGTAAATCATCTTGTGACATTGTGAACTAGTCACTTTTATATCCTTTTTATCATGTAAAAGGGATGTTCCTTTGACCACGCATGATGTCTATGGATTTACCCACTATCACTTATTCGAATCTACATTTTAATTGATAAAAATGATAATCATTATGAAATTCTTTTTCAAAATTAATTTTCACGGAAAACTGTTTTCAAAATGGTTGCAAACATCATTTATAGGTTTTCATCGAAAACTGTTTTCAATATACGTCGTTGTCTTATTTAATGTTTTTCAAATTCTACTCAAAGAAATTATTTTCAAATGAGTATTTTTATTAAAAATAATTTTTCAAACAACAAATGATATTTTCAAAAAGAGACATTTTTAGAGGATATTTAAAAATTATTTTCCATTTAATATAAAATTTATTAATGTTACTAATATCTTCATGGAAATGATATTATGCTTCCGTTCATTTCCTGTTTATAAATGATTTATCATTAATGTCATAGTCTTTATGAAACCCATTTATCCTTCTTGGGTTATATGTATATGAAATCCTCTTCAATTTTACAGGTTAATCTTTTGATGAAATGATTATGAAACCTATATCATTCCACATGTTATTTTATGTTTACATGTTTACGATACCCATTTAATTCCACTTGTTATTATAGGTTCATTTATGATCTTCTTTCACAAATATGTATGATTTCATAATGTTATATGTGAATTCTATATCAAACTAAATAAAATGGGTAATTATTTATATTTAATTACATTGATAGTGCTGGAATGAGGGTTTACTCTATTTTCTAACCCAAATAGGAAATGGGGGTTTACTCGGATCCATAATACAGGGCTGGAATGCAGGATTACTCTATTTATTAATAACGTATAAGAATGAGGGTTTACACTATTCAGTAATAAATGGATGATATAAGGGCTTACATGATTTAGAAATACAATACTGGAATGATGGTTTACTCGGTTTATTAATACATGTATATAATGAGGGTTGATATAGTTTAGCAATATAGAGTGGGAACAAGAGTTTTCTCATTTTAGTAATACAAGGCATCAATGAGGGTTAACTTGGTTTAGTAAAACAGGGATGGAATGAGGTATTACTCGGTTATGTAAGACAGGGCTGGAATGTGAGATTACTCAGGTTAGTAATATTGCACTGGAATAATGGTTTACTTGGTTCATTAATACATGGATGGAGTAATTGTTCACACATTTCAGTAATATAGGGATGGAAGAAGGGTTTTTCGGGGTCGGTAGAGGACATTGTCCACTATGTTTGTCTTGGAATAAATGCATTAGCTTCTATGGAAATAATTATATACTTATATGTTGTCTCAATTCCATGTCTTACTCTTATGTTATACTTTAATGGATTATATTATTTACTTATTTTTTATTCATTTCATATGAACTACCATGTTTTTTCCACAATTCATGGGTATGATCTTTAATATTCATGGTATGATATTCTATATTCATGATTATGTTCTCATTCCCTTATGATATTATTTATTCATACATGTCTCCCTTGATACCAATAATAATAATTTGAGATCACTCGTTTTTATGTTTCCATACTTAGGTTATGATGATATGTACTATTTTTGATAGGTTTAAGAAGGGTTCTAGTCAAGAAGAACCTAGTGGGTGATGATATAGCTCACACATGTACCTATGTTTATGTTTCCAAGTTTCCAAAGGAACTATACCAACTGTGGTCTTTTGGAATATTTTTATATAATGTTTAAGTATTATCCAATTTTATATATTGTTAATGTATTTATAGTTAGGGTCACAATCATATCTCTCCCAATTATTCCCAAAATGATGGTCAACAACAAAACCCATGCAAACATTAAAATGGACTCATATGAGTCTTCCATGATAGTTTATGTTGTAGTCACACTCTATCAATTATATTTCATCCTTCCATAATCACCAAAAATGTATCACACAAGATCTTGAAATTTACTAAAAATAAAGTATAGTGTATTAAGTCTATCTATTAATCCGAGTGCGGGAAAATGTACTCATATTACGATAAGTGGCCACAATATTATAAAATAGCTTCCAAAAGAATAAATTTAATTTAGGATCTCTATCAGAAATTATAGACAAAGTAAATCCATTATAACTTACAATATTAATCAAAAATAACTTATATCGGTACTCAAATTAGAATATATTCAAAATGGAAATAAATTGGGTTGAATTTATACGCAGATCAATAATCAATCATATTTCATAATGTTTCAATAGTGAATTTTGGGAAACTATAGTTGAAATCAACCATGTTATCCTCCAAATTAAATAATTTCCTTAAAAATGTTTTCCGTACAACCTTAATTCGCTAATATTCCTCCATTTTTCATTGTAAATTATTGTAAATATGACTCTCTCAATATCAACCAACCACAATAACAATCTAATTTCATGGTAATTCATTTCTACTCATTTTAAAATATAAATTATGATTATAGTAGAAAATTCATAATATCTTTCCTCAAACGCAAGGGAAAAACCTTAATATCATCGAAATATCATATAATTTCTATCACTAATGACCACTCATTCTTAGAATCTCAACCATTTACGGAATCAATAATCGTTTAATATTCAACATCACTCTCCTATATTTCCTTTTTGTTGTTTAAAAGTAAAAAGTGACATTAAATCCATTTAATATCTTTTTTTTCTACTAATGGTATTCCAAAAAAAATACACATTATTAACCTCATATGTTTCCACAAGATGATTTAGTTCTAAACCATTTGACCATTCATGGTCATGGAATCCTCCCAATATTTTCAGTCACAGGTTTATCAGACTACTAAAAAAATACTCTCCATTATAAACCATCTATATTCACGATACTAATTTAAATCTGACCAAAAAACATAAACCATTGACTTTTATTTCAGAATTAATGTCAAATGTATTATATAATCTGTAATTTATGCAATGTATAAATGCAGAATCAACTTCCAGTGGAACCAAATAAGGCATGAGGATGATCCTATCAATTGGACTTATATTTATCAATCCATACACAAACACCTCATTTTCTGTTTTTATTTTATTTAAATGTCAATTTGAGGTTATGTGGGAATCTACAGATAATTCTCTATAATCATGTCACAACAATAAAAAACAGATAATATAGTTCATTTTTTTTAAAAAAAATAGACATTCACTCTGGCACGAATGGCTTTTTCAAAATTCTAAAGATTCTTTCATCATAGAAAATCTTGCAAATCCTGTTAGTCAGTTGAGGAAATTGTACCGTCCAAGAAACCTACCATTGAGGACCACATCACATCCATCTTCGCATTGCCATAAAATCATAGTTATCGTCAACACGTCATACCATCACTAAAGACCCTTCATTGAATTTATGAATGACTATAACGATTTTTTATTTTACCCTCTTCATAAACTCATAGAAATTTCATTGGGCCATTTCAACCAAATATAACAACAATGCATTCTGATAAAATTCCATCATTAGATATTCTACCTTTTAAATTTACTGATTGTTGAAGCAGTTGAATCTTATAAACCCAAGGGATCTGAAAATCATAAAAACATTCTTGTTCCACTTCCATTACATTTCTACATTATATCTATATTATTCTATTAATAGAAAATTCTTAGAAATAATGCCCAAATATATATTATATTACACAATACGAACAACATTAAATTTTCCTTTAGTATAACATTTTCGTTCACATACTCACATGAATAGACCTAAAATATTTCAAATGATCCACAATAGATATTAAAAAAAATTTCAATAATGAACACCATGAATACTTATTAAGATTATTTAAGAATAAAATAATTTATCATGTATATAATAAAATAGGAAATTAGGTTATCTTACATGGAGTTATCAATAACCTATAATTATTATCTGTTATCATAATTTTACCTTCATAATTTCAATATAAATCATACCCATTTTGTGTTATCATAATGAAAAATATATTTTAAGAATAAATTACAACCATTTAATTGTTAAAATAAAGAATCGGTGCCTGGCAATATATATTTCCTACTCATTCTTTTTTAATTTAATTTCTAATAGTAAATACATCAGAATACATTAAAATCCGCATTCATGGAAATCTTATCATTCACATTATAATTAAAAAAACAACATCAAAAAAAAATTCCATGAAAATTCAGCAACTGGAACTTCTCGTCTTTCATCTATGTATGTTCCATATTATATATAAGTAATTATATCATGATATTATAGAAAAAAAATCAATGATGACCTCTATAACACTCTATATTATAATCCAAAATGTGTATTCAATAAAAATATCAATTAAATAATATTCTTGTAATTATAAGTAACAAGATTCTTTGGACACCCTCGATCCAAAAAGTAACCCAATATGTTGAGAAGTCAACTCTCCAGTTTCATTAATATACATTATAATTGAATATAATTAAATTATTAATACAATTATATTATGATAATGCACCCATTAGGTGACGTAATGGAATCCTTAATTTAGAGACCCCTTTTTCATAATAATAATTTTAAATATTTCGTAATATTATTAAATAGTCGGTCAGTGAGGAGGCATTGAATTCTGTCACCCGGTGCGCTGATATTAATTTTATAAACATATTAAATATGTTTTATATTACTTATGTGAATTTAGATAAATAAAACATGGGAACTCTAAAACATTTTATAAGATCATAAATCTGAGACCTTAGTTGGGTCCTGAATAAAGTGTTCCATTTAAGCACGACATCAAATGAGTTAGTGATAGATGATCGGACCCCAAACTCATTAGTGTCTTGTTAAATGGATGAATTAAGTTATTAATTTAGTCACATAATTGATCAATCCAAAATAAATCATGAATGTGGACATGAATGAGAAATTTGAGACCACCTATTAGCTCAGAATATATTATTTACCCTAGGCTGGGTATAACCATTGACGGAATTGGGAGTTCAATTTATGTGTAATCATGAATGAATAATGAAATAATGAAATATTTATTTATTTAATTATATGAATAAAATACATTTTACCAAATTTATTAAAATAAATATATATTTTTATGGTTTTCCCCATAATTATGTTTTACCAGCGATGACAACTCCTCTCCTCTTCTCCATGTTGGTGAATGATGAATGATGAAAAACAACGGAAGAACATTGTATCCCCGTGTATTGTGGCATAATGAATCAATGGGTCTCCTCCTCCGTTGGCAATATTTTTCTTCATAAAAAAAATATTGCTTGAGATAGGACTCATATTTGGTGTTTTACAACTTTTATTAAACAATTGATCATGATGATTATTAGTTCTTCAATCCACGCCCCATTAAATAATTTCAATAGTTACAAGCATATTGTTTCCTAAATTTTCATCTAACCCGGATTACAAATTCTTGATATGTTTGCTAAGAATTCTTGGAAAATGATCCAAACCTATTGATTTTGTGCTTCCCTGAATCCTTCCTTTAATTCTTCATCATAGAATCCCTACTGATCTTTGTTTGAAAATTTCTCAAAGACATGATCTTGATTAGGTGCTTGGATTAGGGAGAGATTTATGGAATGATGAAAGAATCATGATGGAGAACTAGATATGTGTAGTTCATGACCCGAGCATTTTATATCCACAATCATTGTAGTTATCTATAATTGAAAGAAGTTGAAGTAAACTATGTAAGATGTGGTAGTCTGGAGTGGTTCTGGTGCTGAGAATGTGGTGGGAGGTTGTCAGCACGACTTCCAATGGTGAGGTAGCATGTGCGGTTGACAATGCCTAGGAGGGACAGCAGTTTTCAGTGTAGTGGCAGAGGCTTATTGGCGTGGACGTGACGATGACCGGACTCAAAACTATGTCCTGGTATTTGTTTGTTTTCAATGCGGAGTGGAATTATTATTATTATTATTATTATTATTATTATTATTATTATTATTATTAATGGTGGTGAGTTAATAAAATGAAGTTATTATTTATTATTATAATTATGTAAAATAATAATACTAATAGAGGGATAAAATGTTTGTGTGGTTAATTAATTCAAAGGGATTTAATTTAATTCTAGAATATCCATGAGGAACTAAATTAATGATTTTAAATTTATAATTTTTAAATGAGTGTCTTTATAATTTGATAAAATTGATAAATATATTTGATTGCAAGAAGAGGTTGGGGCGTATCTCCCTGTGCACATGGAAGAGGACATATGGATTGGAGAATTTAATTCACCTTTTATTTATTATTATCATTTAGAAATTTTTTTGTTAAAATTTAAATTGATGTAAAAAGTATGTATCAGGAACTTTTCATGCACAACAATGTGGCGAGGCTATTCACGTAAAACATGGATTTCCGTGATTTAGGGGTTAAATATAAATATAAATATATGTAAAAATAATAATATTTTTATATTTTTATAATTTATTTTGGTTTTCAACCCATAAATTGGTCATAACATATTCATATGAAATTAGATTGATGAACCATTAGTGGAAACAAGATCTTGAAATTGAGATTGTATTTAAACTCTGATTTTGGATATCATTTTCAGACTCGTGATTCGAGTCAATGAAAAATCTAATAATAATATAATTATAATTATCAGAGGATCTTATTTCTAACACATCCCCCACATTCGGTGTCATAATGAAGAACCGTATTTGATGTTGCGACCCTGGAATTAAGATTTTTGTTTCAAGAACAATATAGAGTTTTTAAATCTAGATCGCGGCATGGGCCCCACGAGGTTATGTTTGCATGTGTTTTAGTGAAATGAATCTTTTCTACTTGGTATCCATTTTGGAAAAATAATTAGACCATATCATGTATTTTTTCATATCTATCACATTTTCATGATTTATATAATTTGTTTCTAGACCATGTTGGGGGCCCCACATGACACCATTGATGAAAAATGTGGTGATATACTACTTTCCCATTGGATGTCTTTTCAGGGAAAATGAGAAGTCGGTCTTCTGTGTTTTTTTCACCATGGATCATAATGGTGTGATCATTTAGGTTATCTAGTGCGGTTTGAGGAGGCCTACAAGTAAATGTACATTGTCAGCCTTAAGTATAGTGTTGAGAAATTATCATTTTTTTGCCATTTGGAAAGATATTTCATGTACTCTGGGAGTACACTAGCTGACCTAGGGGTACATGATTTGTAGTTTAGTACAACCTTATTGATAGGTACCAGGATAGTCGATGAGTTGGGGCTATAATACATGTGGAACTAAAACACACTGTGAACCACTTTACAAATATTATATCTCTTTTATATCCTTATTTTTTTACTAGGAACTTGGAATATTAGAAGTCGATCTTTAGTTTTTTTCGCGTAGAATCCTATAGTGCTCTCTATAGTGGCTTTTGAGATATGATGTGATATGTTATAGGGTGACACCTGATGACTATAGAGACATTATTTCAAAGAGTAACAATCTAGTATGAATGTACAATGTTCCTCAGTGGTTTCTAAGAGGTTCCATCAGGAAAGGATGACCAGTGTTCCTTAATGCTTCTTAAAAGGTACCATCTAGTAGGGATGGCCTGTGTAGTTTTGGGCCATCTCTCTTGCTGGGTTGAGTAGTGTATTACTCAAGGAGGTACCAGGCTGTCCTAGAGTGTAGTCCCTGGGGAGATATAGGGCTGAACCATAGCATAGTTTCAGAAGATATATCGGGCTGACCCAAAGTGTAGTCCTTAAAGAGAAATCGAGTTGACCAAGAGAGTAGTCCCCATGGAGATATCAGGATTAGAAATAGTGTAGTCAATGTATAGATAACAATCTGACCCTACCACTAAGACAGTTAGTGTGGTCTTAAATGGATGATATAAGACCCTCAACTATGAGATACAATGACACGTAATGGTTCGATTTACCTAAGGGATCATGAGATATAAGGCACATTCCCCACCAATATGCATTCTTGTCACACAAACTAAAACTGTGTGGGCGAGTATGTGCCTCCAAAATAGGATAGTATCAACGTTCGGTGATTTGAGACCCTTTGACTTGTGACTATTAGTTAGACCCATGAGGTTTTGGGAATTATATATAGAATTTTACATGGAGTAGTTAGCTACTCAATTTATTTTGATGCACAGTGATATGGGGATCCCCTTACTCCCTTATTTGGGATTTTTTGATTGGGAACACACACACACATATAAATATCTTGTTTCTAGTTCCCCCTCATTGGTTTTTGGCTACTCTACTTCCACGAGTGGTGATGATGTGTGAGTTATGCCACATGATCTTCGTGTATAGATTCTCATAGATGGATGTGTCTACTCTCCCAGTATAGGTTGCGAAGAGTTGAAGATAATTTAATCTTCTCATTGTTTATAGATCCTTATATATTGATTACCTAACATAACTAACTTTTTGGGTTGAGCTACACCCCTTTTACTGTACATTGTCATATCTACTACTTTTCTTTTTAGAGTACCACTTTTGGCTCCCCCTTATCCTTTTTGGGGAATCCAACTGTGTATTTTTATACTCACCCCAACATGGTATTTCCTTACACATCTCATACCTTATGGATATGATAGACATATGGATCATGACTTCATAATATCATAGGGATACTAGTGCTTGGACAACATATGGTGGTTGTAGATTAGGTCCAAGTAGTAGGGCACTATCAACTATTGAGTTTCAATTTCTACCAGGTTGTAGAACATTTATGGTTGGTAATTATTTTTTACATTTTTACCCTTTTAGTTTACTCTACTATAATTTTATTGTCTTGTGGTTTTGGCATATTTCATTTATTAATATTAGTGTTTAATATTTTGTTTTTTTCACTCAACACTTTTTCATGGAGTTGATTGTGTGTGTGTAATGGATCATAGGAAAATGCCTCATCGAGTATTTTGTTCCTTTGACATTAGTCGACAGACCCTAGCCTATGAATTTGATATTGGGTTACTTTAGGAAAGAGCCCCGACATGGGTCAGGTTTTGAAACTTATATTCACGATATTCGATGTGCGACTTAAACAACAGTATTAAATTAATTCCAATTCGGACTTCATAGGTGATCATCTCTAGAATAAATAAATCGTATAAAAATCATTATCAATGATAAAAATATAATATTAAAGAAAACTAGTATCTCATTATAATACATGTATGAGAGGAGTATCTATTATCATGGAATAAGTCATTTCAATAAATTTAGGTTTTTTACTCATATAGATATGAATGAATGATATGCTTTATTATTAAAAAAAGTAATACATTAATTGAATCATTAAGTATCCTACCAATCATTTCATAGGTATTCACCACATAAATTATAGAGAATAATTCATAAAAAACTATCATTGATTCCTCTAATACTAAACCCAAAAATGATTAGTAGTAGTTTTCATATCTAAATATTCTCAATATATTAGTGGATACTACAAATACATCCTTGATCCCAGTATCTATTTTGATTCTCCTATAATATAACAATGATTAATAAAATAATAGATCTTTTTTAGAAGACTAATAGTTAAAAAAAATTGTGACATGTGTTTTGTTCATTCGGATAGACTAACTTAATATCTTTTGTACTACCACACTTGTGACACTCACATAGACAACAATGAGTATAACCCAACCTAACTAATTTAATATTATTTATTTCCTACTAAGAAATATGTTAAAATCCTTTTATTAATTTAGAAAAAATATTTGACCCCACGTTCCAAGGAAATATTAGAAAAATTTACATCACATCTATCTTTTATGCATCATACATAAATTATTTATTCATATTAATTTTATAGGTAGAAATATTATGGATAATATCCCTTGACCGGATAATTATTCAAATATTTCACTCATACAAAATTCCATTAGACTATTATTGGTGATTAAATATTATAAATTATTCATCAAATAAATTTTTTGAGATGAATATGTCACACAAACCTTTTCCCCCTACTCCATCGCTAGGAACTCTTGATATCGAATCATATTAATATTTTTAGACAAAAATACGTCTTTAGGTTCCCAAAACATAAAAAATAGAAATTAACATACTCTATTAATTGTTTATTTCCATCACTATGGAGAAACACTCAATAATATATATAAAGAACTAAAAATTTTATTTCATAGAGTTATAATGAAATTATATGTATCAATTGATAATCTCAAATAATTTGTTATACACTGGAATTTTGATAGTATCCCAAATGATAGTAGGACAAATCTTTTGAAACACTAAATAAGTATCAACTTCTCTAGTTCACTATTTGTCTATCCCCCTTCCATGAATTTGGAACTCTTGAACCATCATTTTAAACAATTCAATATGTCTATCAAAATTTTTGGATCCTCTATCACACACGTTATCAACCCCAAAAATATATTTGTTTTATTTCCAATGAACAAGATCTCTATATTGGGGGATCACAACAACACCAACAGTCTAGATAATGAAATTAACAATGAAATATGTAAAAGAACTATTTATTAAATATAATAACCTGAAACACAAGAACCCAGTTCATTATTTATGTCCCTTTCTTCTAAAAATATTGTTATTATTTAATTTTAATATTTCAAACATGTTGTAAAAAGTAATTTAAATGATATTAAATTATAATCAAAATACATTAATACCATTTTTAAATTCATTTTTAAAATTGTATGTGGTTAAGAAAAATATTTCAATAATTATGCTATGAATATATATTCCATAAAATAGCATTCATTATACTAGAACAAACATGAAATTCCACCCTAAATTAGCATACTTTCTTATAGTACAATGTTGTCTGACACAATACTGGTGATGCTTATGATCAATTATCTTACAAAATCACCATGGGAAATCATATCTTCCCAAATAGAGATCAATTATTTTTTATAAGAATATCATGATCATTGACAATAATTACATCCCTTTCTATAGAATACTAAATAATATAAATTTAAAACCCAATCTTACTATTATATTTTGATGACATCATATTAGATACTTAAATCAATGTTCCTTTTTGAGGAATCTATATCTCCTTAGACACATTCCAAAATCTATAAGGGTTTCAATGTAATAATATGGGATAAAAATCATTGGGAGAAGAGTTTCCCTAAACATTATATATTTATATTTGTGACCAAAATATATATTTAATATTTAAAAATAATAATGAAACTCCATTAGGAATAAAAATTTTAATAAATAGAAAAAAATAGGAGTGCCATTATTCAAAAAATAGACTAACATCATAACATGTATTGAAAGAAAATAAATTAACACCAATCCAATGTTAATGGCATATTTCATCACATTATTCATGACTAAAAACATCCATGGACATATTAATCATAATACATACAATTTATCACACATGAACATAAAATTCTTTCCCATACCTACCACAAAACATCATATAACTATAAATAGATATATTAGGGTAGGTGTGAGAAAAACTACACATTTTGGAATATATAAATCATTATCATGAAATATTAGAAAGAACTACTCCCAACAAGGATAAATATTCCTTGGAATGATGTAAGTATATATTATAAAAAACATTTTCCAATTTTTTTTTAATATATAGATATCAAAATATTATATGTAATTATTAATCCAAAATATAAACCCTATCATATTTTATATAATTATTTAACCAGTAATAAATAAATATAATCAATGGAATATTACACAATAAATAATAACAAAATATAATGTATTTCATAATATCATAGTATAGAACATAAATGGATTTTTTACAACCTAATTTGTTTTACTAATAATCATTGAAATCGTTACCCCTCAAAAATATCATTTCATTCATAATATTAAATATAATAAATCTTCAAAACATATTTAGTTACAAAAATAAATCTCCAAAAAATAAGTAATAAAAAACATATATTGAATCTAATAATATATGTTGTCAAATGTTTCACTTTCACAATCACTATATGGACCCATATTCCATAGTTCAAATGCAATAATGACCCATAAAATCTCAAGTGGAATAATCCATGTAACATGAACAATGAATTTTCAAATCCATAAAAACAGATATTATAGATCAATATAAAAAAAATTATTGGTTTCACATGTGGGAAACAATACAAAAAACCAATTAATTGTAAAATATAAATCATAATATCAAAATTATTTAAAAACATACAATATTATTAGATGGTTCACATATGATAACTCAAAAAAATAGGATTCAATTTCAAAAATAATTATCTATCCGCCACACTCAAGTACTACGATCATGGGATAATAATCCATGTATTTATTAATTTAATTATATGACTATATATATATAGATCTAATAAATTTGGAAAAATGAATATAGTAAAACTAATTAGAATGATTGTCCCAAAATTATTTCTGAAAAAATTATATTAATGAGATGAAACATCATTTTTAGTGTTGATGTTGTGAATCCTACATAACTGTATTTCATTTATTGATAGAGATTCCAAAATTATAACCAAATAAAACCTAGGGGTTTCCCATTTTATAATGAGTTGATAAATGAGGATAATAAGACCCTAATAAGGGTCTAATAAGTTAAATTGATAAATAAAAATATGATTTGATCATTATATTTCATGTTTGTATAGTATTTTCTGCAAACCATATGATCACTTAGTATATTAAGTCGTCATTGTAAAGTCCCCATACATGGTCACGTAGGACTATTCATTGTCCATGTTTGTCAAAATGTCCTCCAATGATAACGTCAACAATTATGTGGAAATGTCTCTAGGATTTGTCATTATGACCATGTAATCATTATAACACCTCTAAAAAACCTATGGAAATATCACCAAAAATAAAATATGGTCTTATCTCTACATCCTAGAATATCAAAAGAAACAGAAAAAATCTTAGATCAAACCCTTTCTCTAAGCCTAAAATAAATACCCACCTCTCAATGAAATCAATCTTATCCATAAATACAAATGAGAGCTCAAAATCTATTTTTAATATATTAATCATTGATAGATTAAAATAACAAATCATATAGGATAATATATTATTAGGTAGGTTAGTTTTAAATCCATATATTTATAAACAATATCATATTAATTAAAAATGAATATGTATTTTAATATAATTTGGAATAATACAAATACATAATAGCCATAAAACACATATGGTTACACATTCAAAATTTATCTTCTTACCCATTATAAATTCATAATATGCATCCTTGAAATTTTATGTTTACATAACAAATGAACTTATATTTTTCACTAAAATGACTTACTAATCACATTTCCCATCAAACCCCTGTAGCCACTCTTACTGAAGGATAAATTTAAAAACAAACCACATTGAATAAATCATAAATAATAGTATAATTGAACCCAACCACAATATTTTATGATTTTTTTCATAAAACTAAATTATTTAAATTATTTATAACTAATGAAAAATAAATTGAAAACTTTTGTGTTGTTTAAAACCAAACCAAAATATATAAAAATAAAAATTAAAAAATATATTTATAAATAATCACATTTCCAAATTTAAAATTAATAATAGAATTTAAAATAAATTCACCCAATAACATGCGTTTTGTTAGATTTTATTTTTAACGATGAATATAAAAAGCCTAACAATTTCATTAGTGTATTTACAATTGATGGATAATGTGCCTTAACAAAAAAACGTTATTGTATAGTTATGTTTATATTATATTAAAAATTTTATAATATTAAAACATAAATCCAATAATGAAGAAATATTTTTTCAAATTACTCTATATTTGTATTAATTCCGATGATTTATCTTAAAACCTGTAATGAAATATACCATTTAAATTGATCTTATTATTATAATTAATTATTAATATACTAATATAAACACAAGAATATATAATCATAAATTAATTTTCTTAATTATTAACTCAAAAAATTATTTTCCATTTAACTAATGTTATGTAACATAATGATTTTTTTGAAATATTTTTTTGGAAATAATTTTATATTTTTTATATTTCTCATTTCATTCAACAATGAATATATAATTCTTTATAAGAAAGAACTAGGTTATGCTAGCATAATATCAAACACAAATTTGATATTTTGTGACATGGAACAAATATATTAGATTTGGGTACACACAACACAATTATTTGTTAGAGATACACATAATTCTAATTTTCGTTTATTAATTGGGTGACATGAAAGACCACATTTTACTAAACTACAATGTACCAATAATATAATTATTTGAATACAATTATTGTTTTTACCAAACTATTATAATGTTTGATATGAGTTTAATTAATTAAAATATTTTAATATGGTATACAAAATTATACAATTATAATTTTTTGGTGACCAATTAAGTAGAAATTAACATTATTTACTTTTGATAATTTGGGAAATCTTTTGACCTATCACTATTTATATACAATGATACATGTTTTACATAAATAAATTAGTTATAAAACATTTCTAAATGATTCTTAATGAAATATTTATATTATATTTAGTAAAATTTGTAAAAAAAAATTGATGGTTTTTAGAGGAGATAGAAGCATAAATCCAATTTAACATATTATGTTATTTATTCATTCAAAAGAGTAATTATATTTCCTTTAAAAGGCCCGCTATTTTAAATGTAATTATATAAATTTAAGTAAATTTTATTTTGAAGAATAAAATTAATTTTTTATATATGATAATCAATATTTACATTCAATAATTTTTTTGGAAATTTTCTAAAATGTTTCGTTTTTTAGAAATAGTGAAAAACACTAAATTTTAATATAAAACTACATTTTTATGTAATTTATTTGTATAGTGAAATTTTATTTTAAATTCGATGAATAATATATTTAGATTAATTATACAAATATAAATTTAATTTAGTTCATCATAATTATTTTCAAATATTAATTTGATATAAAAACATTTCAATCTATTAAACATTTTGACTATAAAAACATATTGTCTCATCATGAATTTAAAATTAATTTTAAATTAATTTATTCAACTTTCTTGTTTAAAAATTTAAAATTAGTTAAATATATATAAATATCATAATTTTTAATTCCTATTAACTTCCATATGGTTTTTTTGTTTAAAATAATAGTGATTATAATTAAAATTAATTACAATAATAATGGTAAAAATGAATTTCATTAGAGGGTAAACTATAACATAAAAGACCAAACTACATCGAAACAAGTACAGATTTTTTTTATGACAATATATAAAAAATATATATATTTTTATAAAATATTTAAATGTATTTATGGCATTTTATTTAAGTTATACCTCTCAATAGAGTTTACCTATTTATATTTAATAGAATTACAGTCCTCCACAATAAATGGGTACTCATCCCCTCAATTCATAAAACCTCTCAAGCACTATTTCTGAGACACACATTCCCAAATAAGGTATACTTTCTTTCCTATCATAATATAATACTCACTTTGTGTATAATGTAAAAACTATTAGTCCTTTGGATTAGACCAAATGGAATTACCCAAAGAATATGTGCAACATTCAACAAGAACTTTTTATTTATTTCACTCCCTTCCACCTAAAGTCATCTTGTTACATGATTATATTATATATTTAATATAAAAAATATACTATGTTATTTTTATATTAAGGGATATATATAAACCTATAAACACTTACATCAAATAGCTTATAGAAGCTCGTTATTGTGTGCAAAAAAAACCACCTCATGAATCGATGTCATTCGTTCTTACATTAACAAATATTAATGTTGGGAATTATAATTTTCATATTTTTTATAGTATAAATATGTTATTTATTACTTATTTATGATCTAATAATTATTATATAATACATCCCTTCCTGCCATCCATTTTGATATAATATTGTAACATCATTTATGGATATGTGGACTACAACCTCTTCAATGTGTTGAGATTATTCACACTCTACATGGAATGTATTGAGGATTTTTTTTAAAAGAATATGATATTTATGAAATAATCATTCTAAAATAATGATAATATATTTATTTATTTATATTTATATCACATTTACTATTTTTTCAATATGACAAGAAAACAGAAAACCTTTCATGCATACATATATTGTAATTTCTCAATGAATATTGTAATCTAATTCATATTCAATTAATTTATTTATTATAATAAATAATTAAAAACATAATATATATGATGTTTATAACATGATTTAATTTTTTTAAAAAATAAATAATGATATTTTTTAGAACATTTAGAATAACCTGTCAAAACATATATATGGAAAAAAACTTTAATTACATAAACATAAAATTAATACGAAGTTGATAATAATCACGTAATATACTGTTATAAATATAAAATATATGGAATGATATATAATATTATATATATTTTTTATATTTATAAAAAATATATATTTATTATACAAGAGGTTTGAACATGTATGAATAACCTCAGGACTCAAAGTAGTGATTTTCTCATATCACATTTAATTCCATGAGATATATGATATATTCACCACCTTTTATTATAGGGAAGTTTATATACATCTCTATTATATATTCTATAATTATTTTTATTTATTTAATGATATAAAAATATCCAATTGATTGAATTCATTATCATAACTCATGATTCAAAAGTTACTCATGTAGCTAGGGAATTGATAGTCTCACTCTTATTTCGGCAGGACTTATTACATTTACACAACTCATTTAATTAGTGGGGTGTATACAATTCCAATGAATTTAATATAATATTATTATATCAAAATTTATTTTTTTATAAAAATACATTAGATTATCTCACATTCATAATGTTTTTCAATTCTAAATTTAACAAATCAGTAATGTAATTTTGTCTCAATTTTCATTAATTGATAAACACGCATTGGTATGCCCATACATTCATTTATGCTGTGTATATATTGATTTATTACATATTATATATTGAATATACTTATTTAATAATATTTCATGCATCATGTAATGTTACTCTTTCATGTGTATTTTTATTCATTGATACCAAAAATGTTAAGATTTTATTGCTATAATCACAACATTTACCATGATTTTTAATAATTATACTTCAATTGATGAAATCATATAATCCATATAACAATAATTGTCATTATTTTTCTTTTCATATATTATTCTATTATATAAAAATTTATTTGTTCAATTAATAGAATTTTTGTTATTTAATATAATTAAGAACGTTATTTGTTGAAAATATGACATTATTTATCACATATATTAGAAATTTGATTTAATAAAAATACCACTATTTATAAAAATGTATTAATTTTTTTATGTTATATATTAAAATTATTTTTAGGAAACTGATTTAATTTATTTGATATGTTTTTAATTTGCTTATAAAAATATTCATTATAAATTTTCATGTTTATTTCCAAAGAATAATGTTCTCAAAATGTATTATAATTTAAAATGTTTTTATTTCAAATTAAAATGTATAATTTCCTCATAAAATTTCTTATATGATTTATAAATAATATTTTATAATTTCTATTGTGGTTTTCAATTTATTAGATTTTTAATATTTTTTATGTCTTAAAAATTTATTTTCAATAAAATTTTATTTTACTTGATAACGGATTGGGGATTTCATTCAAAATACGTCTTCACCTATGATTAAGTTCATTGATATTTTTTATGATTTACTATGTATATAATATAAGGAAAAAATTCTCATTTAGTATTTTTATTTTATATATTTATGATTTAATGTGTCTTATGAAACCTCTTTTTTTATCAGCGTGTCATACAATGATAAAACTCTTATAAAAACTTTTTTACTTTAATGTGATATTCTACGATGACATGATTATGAATAAAATATCTTTTATATAGTTGATGATATGATGAAATTTATATTAAACCAATTTCATTTCATTGATTATGATATTATTAATTTTCTGCATATTTTGTAACAAAAAAGCAGGACATAATAATGAGAATTGTGGGACCTATGTCTCCTTCAAATGCATTGGTTATTGTTTTCTATATCAACAGAGAATCATAGTGCTAGAACTAGGAGTTATCATATTTTGTTAATACAATTTTAGGATAAGTTATGACCTCAATTTAAAAATATATATCATGGACTGTGAAATAACATAGTTTAGTAATATAGTGAATAAACGGGGAGTGAACTCAGTCCAATTTTTCAAGGAAAAATTGTTGAATAAATGCAGTTTAGTATGGTTGGGCATGACAATGGAGTAAACCTAGGTCATGATGACATATATGGAATGAGTAGAGATCTTATATTAGTATGATAGGGATGGAATGATGAGTGAGCATTATTAAGTTAAAAAACTATGGAATGGGATGTGGAACCTGTTCGATAATACAGTGCGAGACTTGGGAGCGAAGCCATTTTAGTAAAATAATTTTCCCCCTAATATTTTCTTAGAAGTGAAACATGTATAATAATAGAGTTATTTGGAGTGAAACCATTCAACTAATATGTTCTTGCAAGTAATCCTTGAATTCTGTGGACATAATATTACATGTCTCTATGTCTTACACAATTCTATGTCTAATTCATATGTTAGGCTTCATGGATTATTCTATTGATTCCATTATTATTCATGTCTTATGGACATCCATTTTTTATTCTATTGATTCCATTATTATTCATGTCTTATGAACATCTATAACTTTTCTCAATGTGGGATTATATATTCATAAAGTAGTAACATATTATGAAATCCATATATTCTTGTAAACAATAACAAATATAAATAATAAATAAATCATTTGAGGAAAATTAATGAAGAATTGATATATATACCATTTTTGGGTGATGAATACTCTATATTTGTCATCTCATAGACATTAAAAAATAACTGAATATATGGGACACATTGTGTACCATTCAGTAGATAAAAAGGAATAAATTAATAAAATAATAGAAAAATGTTAAATTCAATAGACTCAATAATGATAGAAATACCAATATATATGGTTAAGAAAATGATATAAGTCCTCAGTTAAACTGTACAATATAAAATAGTCTATTTTTCATACATTAGGTATTTTTACAAAAAAAAATATTCATGGAATTATTCTCCCATTACACATTCGGTTGACTCTGAACATAGGAAAATAAATTCAAATTTCCTATTAAATCATCATTTTAAAATATTATTTTTTTAAATACTCAAAAATCATGTCAGATGTCATTTTATTTTTTATTGATCCATTTTAAAAAAATTCCCCCAATTTTTAATTTTATTTCCATTCATAGATTTAAGGAACATTATTTAATTTATTAAAAAACATTACTAATTATATTTAATATCTTGACACATACAAATGAGATAAAATTATACTCTCTCTAATGTTAATTACTTATTTTTCAGAAACCACTTCAGTTTTCAATAAAGCTCTACTTAACACACATGACATATCATATAATCATATGGTTGAAATAAAAAATTAGAATTTTACCCAATTAATATAATATCAATTCAAAATCAGCCACTGCAATCCCATAACATGTAATTGGTTGAATATAAATTATAACTGATGGTCTACCCATGTTATAACATGACCCCTACATAAACAACTACGCACATGACCACTCTACACTGACTAGTCAATAAGTATTAAGTTTTAAATGGATTACCACAAGGGACCTAATGTATTTTATATAAGATTAAAAATTAATTTCTAATATAAATGCCACGTTTCACCCCCAGTGAATACATTAAACTACCTTCTGCCTAAATAACGTTTTAATGAATCAAGTTTCATGGAATCATAATCAACAAAAAATAATTATTTTTAATGATTTAGGAGGAAGAAATTGTCTAAATTATAGAATAAAATATTGTCAAATAGAATAACCACATCTATTCCCCATATAAAAATACATTTCATGAAAAAAATTATTAATTACATAATATTTATATATAATGAAAAAGAAATAAAGAAATATCATCTCTATAAATGGATCAAGATAAAAAATATATTTAAATAATAAATATAAATTAAAACAATTAAATATAAATGATGGTCTAATTCACATAAGAGTCTAAACGCAATATTTTTTCAATAATTTTAATTTTTTATTCAAATTTATAACATATATTGTATGTACAAATAATATATTCACCAGTATTAGACATAGATTCAACAATAAATCAAAACTATATTAACAATAATTTTAAATAATCTCATAGAATAATAACTGATTCATACAATCCCAAGATTTATGATGGAGTAAGGTATGATCCCTTAATCATATGGGTTTTGATAATAAAAAATGTTTTAAAAAACACATTATTTATTTATTCCAAAATATCAATGAAATAATGAATATATCACATAATATATCTAACTGAAATACAAAAAATATATCCAAAAATTAAATATAAAAAACATTATTAATAATATATCATAAATATATAATTAAAATGATTCAAAAATGTAATAAATAATGAAATCACATCAAAAAAATTATTTCATGTCTTATAATTGTCATATATATATATGAACGTTTTCTCTATTTTGATTGTATACTAAATGATATAATCAAGATATATACAGTCCCAATTTGACAAATAGGGCTTGACCTCATCACTAATCCATACCTCTAATTATTTTATTATTATCCTAACATGTATAATACATTATTGTGCAATTTCATTTTCATTTATCCCTAAATAATATTTAGAAAAAGGAAAGATCATTTTGATTCTTTATTAGGTTAGTATATAATACTCTAAGCTTTCATCGTGATATTGAGAACCCATATATTTTGTATAGATTATTATGTGTTTTATTGTTTGTAAATTATATGCAATATCATATAAAATTTATAATATTTATCAATAAACACTTGTTTTTATAGTTTTAAATAATTGAATATTTATTATATTAATACACTATTCACCAAAAAAATATTTTATATTTAATATGTCTTCCCCATTTATAACTATATTTTTGAAGAATTAATTGGATAAGAATGGAATCATATTTTTTTTATGGTAGGTTAATTAAATGTAATAAATAGTTGACAAAGACTCATAAAAAACATTTGATTGTATGTTACAATTTAATAACATATATTAATTTAAAAATAACATATATAGTTGAATTAATTATATAAATAAAATATTATATTACAATTATCCTGTGAGTTAGTATTTTTGGGTGTTGATAGAGTTGAGGGACATTTTGTTCTAATCTCATGGATGAGGGATGTATTTTTTGAATTCATCCCTTTGAACAAACCCATAAAAGTTATATTCTATTGTGATAGTATGCACCGTTGTGTGAATATTTATTGTATCTTATAGTTATAAGATATATGACATTAGTGAAATTATATTTTTGGTTGTAATGAAATTCAGGGAATCAATATTGATGTCGATAACATAAATAGTATGGAAAAGAATTTTGGAAAGGGGGAACGCTTATGTAATGGTTGTAAAATCCATACTTATTGAAGGGAAAACATTATGTAGGGATTATCATTTATGTGTTTTATTTTTCATTATTCTTATATTTAATTTAGGTATGTCAATAATGAAATGTAGTGTTTGGTATTAAGTCTAGCGCATCTATTTCTCTATGAGTCTTTAAGATAGGGCTTATAATAAATTTTGAGGTTTTTGTCAGTGATGATTGAGGTGAAGATGATGAACTGGAGTCATGTAAAGATTTCATGGTGTTTTGAACATTTTTCTGTGACACCCTTCAACCTATTAAAAACTATTCTATTTCAATAAATAAAATATATATGGTCTGTGAGGAAAATTTTTGTCTTAGTTTTATTATTCTGTGACGACCATCATATATGGAACAATCAGCGGATACATAGTACCTATAACATTCTAACATAATAACATACTTGATTAAAATTATGTTCAAGGATTTTCTAAAACTAATTATACGTACTCTATATTTTCTATAACCATGGATAGATATGGGAATATTTTTGTGTTCTCATAGTCCACTATGATATATCATTTATAATTTTAAAATTAATAATACTACATTTTATCCATGATATTACAGTTTAAAACTTTTTTTTGTTACTATATCATTCATTTTTTCCATCTTATTTTAGTGTTTAATTATATAATTCCTATAAGATTAGTATTTAATATTGATAGTGAATTATTTACGGGATTTCATTTTTAAAACCTTGGTCTCTTCACAAGGTTTCATGTTGGTCTTCTTTTTCTGACATTCCATTATCGTTTTGTGACTATTAAAGCATCAAATTTGATTTGGCGATTCAAACCCACTATTATTTATTTATTGTATATATTGGATTGTCTTGATATATTATCAAAAGGATATACAGTAAAATTATAATAAATAAAATAATAATTTATAAGTAATAAAATTGATAGGAGTATTCATATTATTTCTCAAGTGGTTGTAATTATGTTCATATTATAAAACAATATTATGTAATTTATTTTTGATGGTTTCTTCAATAATTTTATATTTAAATTTGAAATCCCAACATTTGGATAAGATATTGGGAATTATAATAAAATAAAATATATAAATTTACTAAGATGCATAAAGACAGAAATAATAGAAGAATAAATCTACATTCATTAATAGTTTCCAATGACCTTTTTTTTGAATTTCTTAACATATTAGAGGGATACATTAAGAATAACTATTTAGTAAAAATTATTTATATTATATCACATGATAGAAAATAAATTAATTAATCAGTATTGTTTTTCATTATTAGTATTTAATTTAGGATTAATTTCACATAAAAACCTATTCATGTGAAATTAATATAATCAATATGGGAAATAAGGATAAATATTATGGGAACAAATATTATTTTT
The DNA here is from genome assembly GCA_963277665.1 of Viscum album. Classification (NCBI taxonomy): domain Eukaryota; kingdom Viridiplantae; phylum Streptophyta; class Magnoliopsida; order Santalales; family Viscaceae; genus Viscum; species Viscum album. The sequence goes on from OY728146.1 coordinate 1,300,204,233, forward strand.
CTATTACTTTTTTTACTTTATTATAAGATTTATAAAATTTCATGAAGATTTTTTTTATTTATCTTTTATATTTAATACCTCTGTAACTATTTTTTTTGTTTTACATAATTTATTTAGAATATAAGATCAAATTTATTAATTTAAAAAAAGATTGGATTAGTTGGTTGATATGTAGAGTGATCATATAGGATGATGGTATTGTGGTTGAATCTTTGTATTAATGAATGTGGGACAATACCAGTTATGTGAAATAGTAAAGGGAATGGTGTTTTTATTGTAATATTGTGTTCAAATTATTTTATTTAATATTTTTATTTATGTACTAACTTTTAATATGTTTATTTTACTTCAGTTATTTTATTATTATTTTTTGGTATATAAATCCTTGAGATTGGTCAAGTCGATACTTATAATACAAATGATTAAGGAATAATATGGAAATATAATTGTATTATGTGATTGAGTGTTAATTAATTGGATGATACATTTTAATGTGAAGAAGTTATGGACCAGATAAATAATTAGAATATTATATAATTTATATGATTTTTGATTATGTTAATATGGTACATGTGATGGAATAATAATACCTGATTTGTATCTGATTAAATTAAAATTATTAATGGTGATATAGCACATTTTTGTTAATGTTATTTAATAATTTGTGGAATTTATAGTCCATAACAAAAGAATATGGGTGTTCACGAGGGATATTTTATATAGATAAAGTCTTATTTTAGTTTGATTTATATTGACTATTTGTTTTCAATATATTCATAATGGTATATTCAATATTATGCTACACCACATAGTTCAATAAGGGAGTCTATCACACATATTATTCCTTGGGGATCATTTGTTTTTAAATAATCTTGGTTGTAGAGGATGCATATGGTTGACTATTCCAACTAGTTTATATTGTGTCATTTTTTAGTGTTTATGTTGGTATATATAGGATATGTGGATGTTAGTTATAGATTATATTATCACATGAACTATAGTATCTCATTGTTATAAGATTCCTATAATTATTTTCAATGATGGATTAAAGATATAGTTTCTACATATATATAGTATTAAATGGATTGTGATTGTTATATCATTTTTTGAATATATTTTATTATCAGTTATGTTATAGTGTGTATTTATTGAGGTTTTATGTATTTAATACTTATTATATGATTATCTGGAAGAGTTGGTGATGTGGTTATGACATTGTGTCATGAATAAAATGTGATATAATATATATGAATTTTCATTTATGGAGTTTACAGGATCATCATGATGTATTATATTTTCCTTCTTGGTATCTAATATAGAGGGAAACTCTGTGCGAGGAAACATTCCATTTTATAATTAATTACGTACAATTTTTAATTACATTTAAGAAATCCATTGTAAGGATGGTAATAATTTATTCTTTAATTAGGTAATGATTCGATTGGATTATTTATAAATTATTACTCAATAATGATTCCTATATAATTTCATGTAATTTTTACGGAGAATCTAAATTCTTAAACATATATACTCACCCAAATATAAATATATACATATATATATATATATCAATACTATATGTAGAAATTTTTTTATCAAATTTTGATGTAATATCATGAAGATTATTTTAGTGACATGTTAGTGTTTTTGGTCATGTGAATTATAATATTTATGGTATATTCGCATTTCAAAATTGTAATGCATTCCATTACATGTATTATAATTCATTCATGTAATGTTACAATGTTTAATAGGGGATATATTATCGTATTTTTAAAATCATAGTGTATTACATCATGTATGTGTTTTTTATACACCATAGGTACACAATCATATAATATAACCCATTCATTTACATAACATATATAAAAATAACACAATGATAAGTAATTTTTATTATATTTTCACACTAATGTGGGAACCCAATCCTTCATCTGATCTGTTTTTTACAATAGCATATATTTTATCAATATTTAATTTATAAGATTAAAAATGAGTGAATTTTTTTTATAAACTCTATAATGGATACAAGTGATTTGATGTTATCCACAAGTTTCATTGAATAGAAATTTTTCACAGATTAATAGAAAACATTGATGATATTGAAATTGAATGATAGTATTTAACAAATATTCCCATTGATTTTTTGTATTAAAATAATTATTACCACATATCCAGATATCTCTAAGTTATATAATAAGATATTATTCCACAATTTAAGACTTGTATATCTTTAATAAAATCATGACACTAATATAAAATTCATCCTTTTTCCTAGTAATATTACAACACATGATCTATAAAGAAGATATTTAAAACAAACAAAATATTTATTCATTCTCAAATGAAAGGCTATATATGGTCAATTACATATTCTTTTTTCCATGAAACATATGAATAAAAAAATATTCAATAACTTTTCATTATCATTCAATTTTGATTACATTTATGAATAATATTAACTCCGAAAACCAATATAAAAAATATAAAATTTTCATTTGATTTTTTTGTTTTTATATATGTGAGATTTATTAGGAATATAGGTTAACATTAAATTCACTATTAATATCATTCATCAAATACAATTCCTCCTGATATATTATATTCAAAAAAAATCCCCCCAATACCGAGTTTGTTAAATCGCATGAGCAATATTCAAATAATATATCAATTTTTTACATTATACAATAATAAATACATTAACTATAGTCTTTACATGATTACGAAATTTGTTATGGAATTTTATTTTCCACAAAACCATTGGAAGTTAGTTTAATGTATTTTGTATATAATACAGTAATGTTTCATTATTTTTCTATGGATATTCAATCACATCAAAATATTCTCCTAAAAATGTTCTTTAACACGAACAACATCGTGGAATTATTTTCATAGTGTTGTGGTATATTAATTGATAGAATAAGAATTGGCTATTATTTTCCCCAATTAGTATTTTCAAGGTTTTTTATATTATTCATAGCATATAAATACATCATATCCTCTGTATCCACATTTTAGTATTCTGAAATAGCCATATTATGGAAAATGGGTAACCTCACATTTCCAAATACAAAACCATACATAAATCAACATAAAATAAAATACACGAAATGAAAAATGAGGATACTAAAGAGACATCATCATTATTCTAAAGGATATAAATAAATTAAAAGGTATTCATTAATAGATAGTGGTTGATTTTGTTTCGATAAATAAAACAACCCAACCAAAAATTCACTACCCCAATTAACCACTACATGATGGATGATAATAATTTAAAAATAAACTATGAAATACTATTGAAATCCAAAAAAACAGCACAAATTACTATAGCAGATGGTAACTAAACAACATGGGTGTAGTATAAGTAAAAAAACATAACCCAATACTCAAAGGACCTAGAAACATTACTCTTTACATTCTCTATCATCCAATACCACAAAAAAAATTATTACAATGCACCACTAAATAAGTTTTATGATTTAACATTGTCTACGTCATGATGAATGGTATATGAAAAATCATTGAGTGCCAATGTAGGGGGGTAATGAATCTCAGTAGGATATCCTAAAATAAAATCCCTTATCAAATAAATATGATAGAACATGTAATCAAAATTATATAAAACAATACATATAAAAATAATATAATTATTTAAATCAATGCCAAGTAGTTTTACACCAATGTGGTATTCCATACTAAATAATTTTCCAGGGGATGTAACCAAACAATTCATTTTTAAATTTCTAAATTTCTATGTTTTCATAACCATTAAAATTCATTGAACTACACTTTCACACTCTCAACCACAAAATTAATGTGTTTCCATGGAAAATGGAACTTCACATCCATAACTCTTCCCACAGATTTTGGGACACCATGAACATTATCCAACACATTCCAAACAAGATTTTCCATTACATACATCCAAATGACTAGCCCATATTTTCCAAAAAAATAAACCAAAACATCTTTTAATTGAAAACACTTTTTCTTGAATCAAATCCAGAAAAAAAATTAAAATATTCGTTTTAAATTCAGGTTTTAAAATACAATTCATAAAAAATCAAATTTTTTTAACAATTTTATAAACCATCTACAAAGTAGGTTTCCATATTTTAATTACACAAAAGAATAATAATTATTTTCAATAAAAAATGAATATGAATAGATTAATTCATGTTATATTAATAGGAGTCGATAGGGAATCCCCATGCCTCATGAATTTTTAGTAAATGATGAACAACGTGAAAAAGCCCACAAAACCTTGTTGAATTTATAAAAACCCACCTTAGATCTCATCCCATAATAGAATTAATGTAAAATATAACATTTATTGGATTATAAATTCCATGATATATCAACATAGTACTCTATTTATGTAATTGAGTGAGGGATGAATGTGTATCTCAGAAAATTCAAGAAAAATAATCATAAATGATAACTTACAAAGGGTAATATGCTAAAAAACAATATGGCATTCCCCATGATCCATAGTAATTCGATGGTGAAGTGTTTCATAACCATTGGGAGGATTAAATATTATGTTTTTTTTGGAACAAAAATGATGGGTTAAAGCATAGTATCGATCTTGAACAAAATTTTTAGGATCTTGTTTTTAAACCATGAATGGAAAGTCACATAGTTAATTTTCATCAATAACTGTCATCATCATATGAATCAGGGAAAAAAATAAGTAATCATCCTATATGGTTATAAAACCCACGAACCAATAATTATAATGACCACATTCAAAATTTTGATGGTTTCTCCTATGTGGCTGCAAGGTTTGGCAAAACCCTGTGCCTAATTGAACTCCTTCCACTTATCCCCAATCTCACAATGCACAATTTTCTATATGATTTTCACAGTTTCCACCAACCATGTTCAACCCATGAACATATATAAAATCCTCAGAAAACATTTTATAATGTTTCTAAACCCTCCCAAACTTCACCCAAACAATTAATACACTAAAAATGAATAATTATAGGGTTACATACATGACACTAGGGTTGCTAAATTTCCCCAAAATTTTATTTTTCATACCTATATAGTAGAAAATCAACATTGTCTGAAAAGATTTTGTGACATTTCATGATCATTTCAATCACCCATTCCCATGTTTCTTCCAACATCATATAATTAATCAATAAGACAACACTATATCAATTTTTCCAGGATAGAAATTATATTTACTTTCCAAAATCCACATTAGAACTTGAACCAATTAAGCATCCGACCATAGGTCAACATGATCCCCTCGAATAACATGTCCATGATCAAGATGATACTTATCAATTCATATACATGAAACACACTATGCAAAGCACTGAAACATAGTATAAAAGAAATTGTATATTATACCTCACCATCGTGTTCAGATATCTCAAATTGGCCTATGTATGGATGAGATAACATTCCAGGATTCATGAATTAATGAGGTCCAAGCCTTTAAGAGTACATTAAAAACACATGTTCACTCACCACGAACAAAAACATTCATCAATGATGATCTCAATAAAAGTTGTTATGACGTTATGTCGTCAGTATCCATTTATGTATCAATTATATATTCTATTTGGTATAAATTACAAGGCTCATTCCAAATAGTAAAGTCTCACCTATTTCCACCCAAAAGTGTAGGTAATGTAAAAGATTCCTAAACAATGATTTTAAAGGTGAAATATTTGATGAGGCATGACAACTGTTGTAACAAGATGAATTAATTAATAAAACATGATCCTCTAATGTATGAAAAAAATACATTACACAATCTCATATCATGTCTTCTCATATTTTTACCATCCATTAGGATTTTCCATCATTTTTTTGATGATACACTATACACATAGTCAACTTAGTTCCACAATATTTATTTACAGATTTATAGAAATTAGACATCATACTTAAATCTATATCTGATTCTATCAAAACTAGTACATCATTCCTCTTTAAAACATCTGAGATATATTTTTTTGAAAACTCCTCGTCCATATGTTCTTGTTATATATTGATTAAAACATTTTACTTTGTGATTTGATCCACTATCACCCATATGGAATCATTTGTCTAAACTATTCTTGACGGACCTGTCCCATAATACATAGATATATTCTCCCTTTTCCAAATAGGAATAGTATAATTCTAAGACATACCGACTTGTCTATGATTCTCTACCATAATATGCTATCAAGATAAGAATCTAGAAAAAAACTGTTAGCCAGTTTTATTTTCATACCAACCCCTCAATTATATACATTCAACTTATTATGATTGTTTATATATTATAGGATGAAATTACCATCTTGAAAAGTTTTATGTTTGAATAATTTTTTCAGAAGAAGAAATTGTTGTGACAATCCGCACTAAAAACCTCAAAAATTAACTCTCGTCTAACCTTTATCTTATAATGCTCTCCCCACTACTAAGTTTCAACTTCATCGCAGCAAATCATAAATAGGATTCATGTTTCTCTTTGACTATCACCACTAATTCAAGATATATATAACTACGAAATAATCTTGAAACATCTCCTCAGTCATCACATTCATAGAGCATTTTAGTTGAGACTGACATCAACTACAATGGATCTGATGCATCTTTTCAAAACATAGCAAATGAATTTCATCTTAATTTATAAGTCATCATATTACCATTACCCAATGTATAAATTAAGTAAAATTTGTTCATTTTTAGATACACCATCTATATTTTTTGTATTATTTTAAAATATAATTATAATAAAATAAGAATCATGATCTAATAATCTATAAATACAGTGAATTTTCCTCAAAACGTTAGTTGCAGCATGACATTAAATAATGGATTACAGTAGATCACTCCGAATCACATGTCTAGTAATTATTCATAAGAAACTATAAATTTTTATGAGCCATAAGAAAAAACATGGTCTTCAAAGTTGAGAATACATCACATCCTATATCCGGATGTATATCAATAAACCATGTACCATTTTCATTTGTCTATCATGACAACTATTGGTGCTGATGTTAGTCGATTTTTACTATCATGAAAAGAACTCTTACATTCCTTGATGCAATGTAAGGGAAAATTATTCCAGGTCAAAGATGTAATAGGAGAGTCAAATCATGAAAAATCAGGAACAAAAGGTCGATAATAAATATCTAGAAAAAGTATATTACATATCTATAACTAATTATTTACTGATATCCAGGAGATCATACCGTCTATGTATTTTGGATCCATAGAAGACCATTTTTAGTGATTACATTTCCATGGAAGAATACCTATTTTATCATCATGTTACACTTTTATGGTATTGAATATAGACTATGATCCCTCAATATTTCTTACATTGTCTCTAGATGTTTCTGATGCTTAGACCATATCCATAAATACATAAATATTTCATTTATAAACACAACCACCAAATAATCCATATACCTCTAAAATATTTTATTAATTGATTCTATAAAGACCACTAGTTCATTTTTATGAAAAAAATGAATTTTATCATTCCCATAATGGAAAAATCTACACCAGAAATTTGTATTAGGAATAGCCATTTTAATAACAACAACTAGATATATCATTATCATAATTAAACATTTATGAACCTTGGAGCTCCTCTCAATTGTTCATATAGATAATCGATACATGGATGAGGATACTGATTCATTATCATTTCACTTTTTATCGCATGATAATTGACACAAAGGAGAATAGTATTATCTAACTTTTTCATAAATAATATGGGTGCTGCTATAAAGACGTGTTCGTCCAAATGAACCCATTTATTTACAACTTTTCCATCTACACATTCATTTACATTAATTATATTGTTTTCATCTGATAACATGAAAGGTAAATATGACTAGACCAATCAAGGAGATCAATCAGAAACTCGAATCATCTTATGGGTGGAAACCTTAAGATATTACCAGGAAATACATTTATAAAATTATAAAAAACCATAGGAAACTGATTTTCTCAATCTCTTGAATTGATGAAAAAGTCATAACTACTAACATCTGGTATATAAATTCAAATGGGGAATGAAATTTTTCAACCAATCCATACCCTGGATAATATTATATACATCCATCTCAGGAACTGAGAGTTCCCATATCTTATAAGATCAATTATTAGTTATTATACATGTTGTAAACATAATGTCTCAACATTCTATTTGAAGAAGATTATTTTTCAATTTCAAAATAGAATTAATCATATCATCTTTTAAAACTAGTAAATCAACATCAAAATAATCAATAAAGGACAAGGGTAAATCTGTATCATTCAAATAATTGATAATGGTATAATTAATAAGAATCATTCCTCACATATTCGATGATCTAGATTGGGCATCCATAAAAAATTTCTCAGAACCACATAACTACTTACTATGTCCACATTTTTCATCATGTACTTATTTAGATTACCCTTGATGAGGATTCATGGTATTTCTAGAATCACCATGGATAGTTCTTTTCTATGGATGAGATTTATTTTTCAACCCTCACCCCATAGAAACATAAGACATATTTGGTGAATGATAAGTTTCTTGATTACCATACCTCAGAGATTTGCGACAATATTATGGAATATGTCCCATCTAATTCTAATTGTGTCATGATCTAGGTGGTTCAATACAATATCTCTTTGTATGGTCAACATAACAATATAGAGGACATTTGTATGGAACGTTGTCCTAGATGAATATTTACCAATATAGTTTTTTTATTCTTTTATATACTACCACCATGGAAATAGGTGTCCCTATTTTTCTTACTCCAAATATTAGAGTTCCTATTGGTTCCAGTAAGTATGAAGATAATACCTTCACCCATAGTTCCAAATATGTCTCTTTCTAGCACCATCTATCATTTATATGTAATAAAAATAATACAAACCGTTTAGTGGATCTGATACCTTTTTCCCGATTCAAATTTTTGTTCTTTCAAGGATGCTCTACAAGAACGTATAGTGAAATGTGGATAAAATACATAAATAAAACCACATAAACTATTATTGTGTGGATTTCCAAAATCATGCTGAATATGTGATTTGTCATCACAATACTCAATGTAAGAGGATGTAATTATTTATTGAAGAATACTTCAATATAATCCCAACTAATGAAATTGTCTAATTTATCTTTAATATCAAAATCCTACCAATGGAGTGAATGATTCTCCAAAATACACATATACAACATGAAATTATTCACTAGTGGTGTTCCAAGGAAATTTAATATTTGATTAATCCTATTCAGCAACACCTCGACCTTTTCGTGTTCTGAAAAAATGATAAACGAATGGTGGATTCAGCTTCTTACAGTAAACATAATGATCCAATTTCAATTGTTTATCCATCTAGGTCCCTCTATAAACATCCTAAGGGGAATATACTTCACTATGAACCATTTTTTGGTTTACATGTGGTGCTGGTGCAACTATATTCATTGTAAAATCCTCCAATTGATTCCTACAATTCCTATCGGGTACCGTTTTTATATAATAAAAAAATTATATAAGTCTCACAGTCAAGAAACTATATTCCTAATAATTTCCAATTATATCATATCTAAACTATCAAAAGATTTCATTCCAAAATACTCCAATTTTCTTCTTCATACCATTTTATGAAATTACACCATTTTTTTGAACAACAATCAATTTTCAAAATAAGAATTTATTAGATTTTTATGATATCACAATTAAAACAACCTTAATAATTTTTTAAAATCATCACATTTAATTAATATAATATATCATTACTCAAAATGAATAATAAATTCCTATCGGGAAGTCATTTCTAAAATTCATTTCAAGCTCACCATTTGGTTAAACCCATGAGAATGAGATTATAATTCCTATAAGTGTCTCTAATACACTGAATTACCAAACTCCTTGGTTACATGATGTTCAACATAAAAGGGTTAGTGACTTATTATTATCATATACAATTCATTCACTCTCAATCCTATTCCTTTTTTTACCATTCCTGGATAAGAAATGCACCCGAATAAATATCAACACTAAAACTGAAAGAACTAATGGAAACCTATTTTTCAAGTACCAAAAATAATGATACCAATAATAGCATCTTGCACCTTCTCATTATCTTTACTCAAGGTGGAATTTCTTCATTTCATTAAACAAAATCCTAAATATGCTAAATGCAAGTAATAAATGCTAAGGGATTCATTATTATATGGGGGTGAATTTTACAATTGAAAATAAAAAACCCAACTGAACTATCCCTAACAAAATAATCACAACAAAACTAATTATAAAAACACAAAAAATTTAAAATTAATAAAAAAAATCAAAACAAAACTACGCGAAGTACCACAATTGAAGCTTACTAAGTAACAATTACACAATGAAGGACAATACCAAAAAAACCCCAAATACTCCATGGACTTTTCTCAAAAAATAAAAACATTATCCTCGCTCCAAAACCACGGATCATCTGAATTATCTTGATAGACCACTAGAGAAATTTGATACTCTATCATTCAAAGTGTCTAGATGAATGATATCTTGAAAACCAAAAAGTAATAAAAGTTGGGGTCAATAATGAAGCAATGTAGAACTTCATTAAAATGAATTACCTACACATTAAACTAGGATATAATTTGTTAGAAAATTTATATAAAATATTCATATAGAATAATAAATAATAGTTTAAATCAAATACGATCAGTTTCACTCCAAAACAGTTTTTCATATGAAAATAGAATCACTGAAAATCAAACAAAAAACTCATCTAACCATTTTTCAATTCCCATGTTGGAATTTTAAATTCAATTCACATAACCACACAATCAAACTCTCAAACACACATGATTGGATTTACTTTTGATGGTTGAACTTCACATCCATAACCCATCCCTTTAATGGTTGTACTTGATGAACAGTATCCACCCCATTCCACATTATCATAACAATTTAATCCACCCACAGTACGATAACTTATTTTATAGTCCATTTTAATAAAAACATCCATTTTATTGAAATACCTTTTTCAATCATCAAAAAAATAAAAAATTATTTAATCATTATTTTAAAATGATGTTCCTAAATTCACTTATTACTGAAACACCTAATTTTCACAATTACAAAAACATTCAAAAAATAATATTTCAATCAATCATTTTCACAATAAATTCACAATAAATTTGTAGAATGAAATCTATTTTAATAAATTTATTCATGTTATAATAATAAGAGTCGACTTTGAGGGAACCTACCTTATGAATTCTAGTGGAATCATGTAATGTCATTAGAACACCCAAAAACCATGTTTAACCCCATAAAACCAACAATAGATCTCTTCCAATAACATTAATAATGCCAAATAAAATAATATATGACATCAAAAACAATATATATATCCTCATCAGGAAAGATCTATGGAATCGAGTGGGAAGAAAGTATATCTAAGAATATCCCAGAAAAACATCCATACAAAATTAATTACGAAGGGAAACGAGATTCAGTGCTTAATGAAACACCTCAAGTTCTCTTCTGATTTGAATTTTATGGGTTACATAGACATTAGAGGGATGATATATAGTGTTAGGGTCTATTTAGTGAAAATATAAGGGGTAAAAACTAAAAACTAGAATATATCTATTTTTTCATTTTTTAATCATGGAATGGTAATATGCATGGTTATGAAAAATTTTGCAGTAACCTAGTTCCAAATTCTACCGCAAATATGACCTTCCATTATTTTCCCGCTTGATTAGAAAATCAATGTCCCAATTATTTAAAATATTATTGTCCAATTTTTCACATTTTTACTAGGTGGCCACTGGATTTGTAAAAACATTTCTCTTACATGTGTGCCTTCCCTTAGCCCATTTATAATTGTTCATGGTTTCCTCTAGAAGATCCATGGTTTCCTAAAAAATCATGCAAAAAAATTTCACCAATATTAGAGCCCCAAATACATTCCAAAATGATTCAAAATCCACTCATACTTCATAATAGAACATCATAAACATAAAATTTAAAAATAATTGGTTACTTCCTTGTAATAATGGTTTTCACAAATAGCATAAATGATTGATTAATCACTGAAGATTCATGATATGTAATTTTAGAGGGAAATCATAAAATCATCACTATTAAATTTTAGGAGAAATTTTATAAATGGTGACTCTAAAGACATATCTTGATTTATTTATATGGATGTTAAAAAAAATGTATGTGAAATCATAGATTTGAAATCATTTGGATCTTTGATAAATCACATTAAATTTTTTTTGTCACTTTTCAACAAACAAATGATTCATATAAAATTATTAAATTAAAAAAATTATGTCACCTATGAATAGAGAAACGAGTCGAATGATTTTTGAATTTTATTATTAAAAGATAATTGACTCTTGTAAATAGGTAGATTACTATTACAGAATATCCATTGGACTAGAAATTTTTCTTCAAATATTTAGTATTTTCCTTTGGATTTATTATAAAGAATCTTATGCATTCATTCTTCATATTTAGAAACTTTTCTAAATATTTTATTATTTACAATAGTTACACATATGAATATATTATTCCATAGTAAATTGTTATTTTTTTTAACACTTGTATTCCAAAATTCCATAACTATAAACCAAGAACCCTAATCCATATCAATAATGAGAATTCAAACATATGAAAATACATAATATCCCTTAAATCATTAACATGATGTGTTCAAAATAAATTCAATATTCTACATTAATTACATTTGGATCTTGAATCTACTCCATATATTCTATATCAATCCTCAGGTACTCACTCTACAAAACATAAAATAATATACTTTGTAAAAGATATTTTCATGAAAACAGACTAATTTATAACCTAGTACATTTTTATTGAGTTTATTACCACATTGGAAATAATTTTTTTACAATATTACACATATTATCTCCCTACAATATATACATTAATAATTCTCATGATACCAATTTTAAAATAATAATAACTACTGGTTGATAATATAAGAATTAAAGTGTTTCGTATTTCTCTACCATAATAATAGGAGTAACTAAATAAAAGGGGGGGATTTCTAAAATTACAATGATTAATAGGGAAGAGATAAAAATTCATTCTTATACACAAACTATCAACTATTTACATAGGTACAGATTCTGTAATTATATAAAAAAGATAATCACATTTATTAATGATTTTTATCTTTATATCCCCATTGGAATCATTATATTCGATATAGTTGAATTGGATATCTATGTATTTAGATAAAGAGGGAATCACCCTATTTTTTGAGATTATAATATTATAATGGCTGTCATTTAAAATTAATAACATATTCTAAATATTCAGGTTATGTTCCTATTTTCTTTGAATTCATCCTGACCATTTGGTTAATAAAACAAGTATGAAAAATTAACTATAAATTTTGTCTTCTTAATGTCACATAGTAACTCGTATTTTCATTCTATATCTCACATATTATTCCTATATTAAATTTATTTTTAAAGATAACATCAAATCATAAAAATATCCTTGAATATAATGATTAGTACAACATGATAGATTCATAAGGTCACTTGTTTATTACATTATGAAAATATTCAAGGTTATATTAAGGCACTTGAGAAAACATTTGGAATCAGGAAAATATAATTCTATTCAATAACATTTAAATCATTCATATATTTTCAATCAATATGATATATCACGTCTCAGAATAATGATATAATTTTTAAATTAAGTTAATATTTTATTCTTATTATGAGTCACTCTTTTCCTTGTGATCCTTTTATAAGATTCAATTTAATGTATATATGTGTAAACCATTATGAAGACTCTTAAATAACCGAATAATTATATAATTTTTGGGAAAGTGTTTTGTGGGAATGAAAAATTTATACATCTCTATTAAAAAACTAAATCACATAAAATATATAATCTCTCCATATAAGGACATAAAAAATGTATCAACATTTTCATTGAAAACTTACAATATTAAAATTTTCATCATATGTGTTTTTTATAAATTCAAAATAGTAAATTATAATATCAGTATATAATCACATTTTCTTCCTATAAGTATTATGATCCCATTTCCGTTTATAAATATTATTTATTTTAGGTGTATATAAATAACAGAATAAAAGGATCTATCATTATGTTTTAGCCTACAAAAACACTTTTTCAACCTACATAATATTCTCTAATGTCATTCGTGATTATATTTTCTATTGGTATTAAATACTGTAATCCACATATATCTCACCATTCATGAAGGATAAATTACACCTAATTGATTATTTTTATAAAACCTATTTACTACAATATCTAGAAACATTTTAATAGATTTATGATTTCAAAAATGATAAAATTTATCTTAAATTTAATCACATCAAAATATTGAGAAAGAATTTTAAAAAAATATATCCATATTTTTTAGGCATAGACAAGACTATTTTACATATTTCTAAATTCATACTATTAACTATACATTTGTTTCTACAATAAATTCACATTTATTTCTAATTTACTTTCATAATACTAAACATTGACTTTTATTTAAATTATTATTTTATATTGTGTGGATTTAAGCTTATATTTAAATAAATTATTATTCTATTTCTATTAATCATTGTATACCTTTGTTTTCTATTTTTTAGGGAAATATTCTCTTAAAACAATTCATGATATTTTGAATTAATCAACTACCACTATCAAAATTTTATGTTACAAATTGATTTTGGAATCCAACTTAATAATTAGATAACAATTTTTAAGTAGAATATTATTTATAGGAAAATAATTTTTTTATTGAATTTCATGTTTGAGTATCCAATGACATGTATGTTTCCCGATGTTAGAGTAAAAATTTATGTTTTAGAACCATTATTTTGTTAACAAATGTCTCTTTCTAGTATGAAATGATTAGTATGTACGTACCATATGCATCCTCAAATTGGTTTCATACTTCATCTTATTGTAATTGAGAGTTAGTATTATCTAAAAATTCTCAACCAATACTTTTTAATTCTACACATCTAGAGTAACCATACAATGAGAGACATGTCAATGCATTTAAAAAATTAATTTATTTAAAATCATTATCCATTCATATAAATGGATTAAATATCATGATAATAGTGATTCAATGATTTTATCAAAAAATTTACATCAACTGAATAATTTTTTCTTTATTTCATAGGAATGATTTTATTTTTACAGGCTAGTTGAATAAAAATTTTAGATAAATTGATATTTTCAAAATATTGATTTATCTATAGGATATTTTGGATCTAATTGAAAATAATTAAATTAGGATACTTATTAAATTTTTAAATATTTTTTATTATTGATAATTAAACTTTTTAAGGATGATATGTTTTCATAGAATCTTGCTGATCTGAATCTCTTACACAAAATTTATAATAATAATTTATATTTATTGAGGATATTATTCTTTTTGATAAAACTACTATTAATAAAATATTTCATTAGTCTATTTTATTTTGTTATATCCTTTCTAGAATACAATTTGGAGAAAACATGTTATTGTTTTTAATTGTGTGACCTTCATGATATTACAATTGTTTTTCTTAGAAATTATTTTTTATGTGAATATATCTTCTAAATAAATATCATAGATTTTTCATAATTAAATTTCATTGAAGTTATTCATTTATTAATATGAAGATATATTTACATTTTAGTTTCATATTTTTTATCTAAATTTTTTTAAATGAAATATAACTAATCGAATACAATATATTCTTTTTGTAGACATGGGTGTTGAGTGTTTTGTGGGATACTAGTAATCTGATTTTAATGGATCTGAAAATATATATAGATAGTTTCATTATCATTCACATAATTTTAAATATCCATAGAAAATGATCTACTAGTTAATATCAACATATGTATAGAGGGAGTTTTGCAAGAGTGGTCTATGGGAACAATGTGCCTTGATCAACTATATAAATTCACCGGGTTTTTTTCTCTAAATTTATAATTATCATTTTTTCTAAATAAAATGGGTGAAATTGATATCTAATTTATAAAGGGGGAATTATTCTTAGAAATTAATGATTTTTTCAATTGACATGATTCACCCCCTTCTTATGTCATCATAATTATTCCAAATATCAATTAGTTTCAAGGTTATACTCTATTATAAATTTATTCTATTATCTAGAGAATTTTTGTAAATGATCACGATAATGTTATATTTTAATTTATAAAATCAATTATGTTCTATCAATTATCTGGGATCTATATATCAATAATAAAATTTATGTATGTGGGATAGAATTAATGGTTATATTTTTTTAACAATCTTGGTTTTAATGTTAATATGAAAGGTATAAAGATGTATAAAATTATAGATATTGAAAAAGACTAATACGGTGGTGTCAAAGAAGGTGAATATGATCTAAATTCCAAATATATGAATGTTTTCATTTGAATACATGGTCAATATAATTTAAATCAAGACAATAAATGTTTTACTGCATATTAAATATAGTAAAAAGTCATTTTATGTTATCAAGGTACATAGAATTATATGAAATTACTATAAAATAATTATAAAATGATATTTTATACTTTTAGAATTTATTAAGGTGAAATTATTATTTATATGAATTAAATAATCATGCAAATAATCAATTCTGTTAATACCCAATGATCACTTGTTCCTATATGAGATCAATAGTTTAATGATCTTAGAGATTTACCTCACACATGGAATTGTATTTCACCTTTAATTTTATTTTGAACCAATCTTAAAGCATAAAATATGAATAATTTTTTTGGTAAACATATAATGTATGAAGCCGAGATGACTATAGAGTAATATCATCATATATTGATCAACAACAATAAAAATGTGCATAATGTTTCTTTTTAAAAATGTGAATTGGAATCAAAATAAGTCGAAATGTTATATTATTATTAACCTAATTTAAATTCAATGGATTGAAATTATCATTTAGATACATGATTCCAAAAAATATATATGAAAATTTAAAGTGTTTAATGAAATAATAAAATGGTTGAGTTTTGAAATAAATTACTATTTAGGAATTTCAGTTGCTCAATCATATAAAACCCGATTACTCATAGCTAATATAGTGGATAAAATTGCAGAAGAATAAAAATATGTCTCTAATTTAATATATTTTAGGGTCAAAAGGAAATAAATATATGATTTATATGTATAATGTATTTGATGCTTCCAAAAAAATTTCAACATAAGAAACTATGTAGGTAAAATAAAAA
The DNA here is from genome assembly GCA_963277665.1 of Viscum album. Lineage (NCBI taxonomy): Eukaryota > Viridiplantae > Streptophyta > Magnoliopsida > Santalales > Viscaceae > Viscum > Viscum album. Next base: position 1,300,221,491 of record OY728146.1, read on the forward strand.
AGAAATAAAATATATACTTTTCTGGTAATGAATTTACAGTACAAATTTTTTATTATGATTATGTATATAAAAAATAATCTAGTTATAAATGAGTAGAAAATTTTCTTATGAAGGGAACCAATATTAATATCTGATTAATGTCAATAAATATATTAAAAATATTCATCATTTTGTCATAGGTGAGAAAAATATTTTGTAAAATATCACATATAATTGATAGAAAAATTAATCAAATCTCATTCAAGTTATACTGAACATAAAATTAAAATTATATAATTACATGGTAATATTGAATATAGGTAATGTGTTTCTAGTTTATATATAAAATTCGAATATAAATTATCTAAAATTTATGTAAACAATAATTTTTAAAAATAAATCTATTTACTTATATATAACTTTGAAAAAATAAAATTATATAGAAATTAAATTATTATAGTTTAAAAAATCATGGAATTTATAGTGTCACTTTTTCTATTGTGTAATTATTGGTAACTATAAAAATATTTTTTATCAGATGGATCCCAAATATAGTCATGTTAGATAATATTATATTAATATATTTTATCAATAATAAATCTATAGTTTTTCATTAAAATAAAAAGTTCATATTTCCAATATCAATTTTAGTTGACCCAATATGAACCAAATTCATTTCGGCGTAAAATAAATTTTGGAGTGATATTTTTTAGTTGAAATTATTCTAGATAAAAAAATTCCACATGGTATATTGAAACTTTATTTTCAATTAATATCATTGGATACTTTTAAAGCATTGATTTTTTATTTTAAGATGAAATATGTATGGATAACATTAGTGACAATTCCAATGGGATGATCATTGGAGTTAGGTCGGTTTGAGATTCAAAATATACTTAGATCAACAATTTTCCCATTGTTCATTTGTCATAGAATAATTTTATAGGTGTCTCTAATTAATAAGATGGTGGTTTTACGATTAATTTCTATAATAATTCATGTTCTAAGATTGGTTATAAACTGTATATTATATAGATTCACATATAAAAAATTATACTTCTTAGGAACTAATATCTTAATGTGAAAAAATGTGAAATATCTGAATACTAATATAAATTAATCATATATATTTAATTTAATTATTGAAAAATCTAATATATTTTTTCCATATAATTTATCATATAATATTTTTATATTAAATCAACATTATTTTAGGTTAGAAGTGAAACATACTTGATATTCATCCAAAATAGGAAATAAATATAATCCATGTATCAAAAAAATCAATAATGTTTTTACATATAATCTGTTAGAAGTTATAATAATTGATTTTATGTCCTTATTGAGTTGAAATATGTGGTTATATATTATTTTTTCACTGGTATATGGTGTTTTTTTGTTGATTTTAATTGGTTAATTATTTTTAAAAGTGATTATTTATTGTACTATATGTGTTTTTGTATTTTAGATGAAAATGAAAAACAACTTAAAATAATATCAATGGGAATTTACCATGGTGGGGTATATGGGAAACATGAAATCAATTATATTTTATCAAATATTGGTATTAAACATATTATTTATACTCTAATAACACCTCAAAAATGTTTATTCTTAAAATCATAAATATAACTATTCAAGAAGCTACTAGAACAATGTTAGATGAGAATATATTATCTAAATTTTTGTGTACAATATTTTTATACAAGATTTCATATTATTAATACAGATATAAAACATCATCAAAAAAATAAACAATAATAGTTAAGGAATGATAGAAATCATAACGCGGGTACTCAAATATTTTTAGATGAAATTTATGTAGAAATAATACTAATAAAAATCATAATACATTTCACCAAAATAAAATGATGTAATATTTATTGGGTACTCAACTACATCAAATCATTTTTTGTTAATATAATTTCAATGATTGATGAATAATATATTCATGTAAAATGTGATGAAATTGATCCATTTCATCAAAATAATAGAGAAGAATATGAAGCTATTGATTCCTTAAAAAAACAAGGCTTCATTATTTTAATTATCTATATAAAAGTTAGTAAAACAATTATCATGTTAAATCATGTTCTATGAAAATGAAATGAAAAACCTAATGGTGTCTTGACAATACATATTATGAAATCCTAGGGATATAAATTATATAATGTTATAGGATGAGTAAACAATGATGTTAGGATTATGATAAATGTTGTAATCCCAATTTAATTCTCTATCTTTCTATATGAGTTCGATAATATGTCTATATAAGAAATTATATATTATGATTTCTTGATGTTGTAAATTCAAGATGTGCCAATTTATATATAGATACTCAATGTTCAATAATTAGTATATATCCTATTAAACTATCCTGTAATTGGAACTAAATGGGGTTTCAGGAAAAAGAAATATTTTTAGGGTGTAATAACATGGAAAATAGTAATCCATATACCAATCTCATGTGTACTAATATTAAACATGATTTAGATGAATAAATTAAACTTGTAGAAAACATGTTATGTATATGTACAATTGGTACATTATTATATCTTACTATAAGAGAACTAGATTTTATATATTCTATATGTTTTTGAGAAAAATTTCAATCACATCCAAATTATTAACATTAAAATCATTTTAAAAGGATATTCAGATATTTTAAATGGAAATAATTCATTATTATTAAATTATCCAAAATCCATTATTTTATTTTATTTCATATTCAGATGGTGACTTTGATGATATATATTATATAGATATTCCACCTCAAGAACCTAACACTCATTATGAAAATACATACTTTTGTGGTCTTTTAAGAAGAAAAATTTAGTTTAATTGAAACTACTTATATCAAACACATATATACATTAATATTTTAGCACATATTTTCCATATATATCTTCTATGTGAAATTATATAAAACATGATTTTTAGGAATATCGTAAAATTTTAGACAACAATTTATAGAGAAGAATGGGTTTTCTTATATAATATCATATAATTAGAAAACTATATATTATAATATCTATTTTTTGTATGACCATTTTCAATAATATTTAAATGATTCTTATTTAATTTTTCTACTAAAAATAATTTGATTTTTAAATTCTACCATTTCTCTAACAATTATTTACTATAAAAAAATTATTTTTAATTTAGTTTAAAAATAAAATTCTTATTTTGGATATTGTATGTTATATAGGAAAATCTACCAAGGAATATATAAAATTTTTGTGGAATTCATAGTTTCATTGTATAGTGTAATTGAATATTAAATTTTATTTTTAACTTCTGATATTGGTTATATATAAATATTATTTGTTAATGTTCACAAGTGTTGTTGTTAAAATAAACAATTCTAGTATTTTAACATAATTTTTTTCATGTTAATATTTCATGTTATGGTTATAGTGCTATATATATTAAAAAAAATGAATAATATTAGAGGAATTATTAATGAAATATGACCTCACATTATGATGAATTAGATCCCAAAGTTGGAAATATAATTTTAAATTTCTAATATTGAATATCAACGTGTTGATATTTTTTCTAATCCACTTCCTATGGATACATTTCATTTTATTATGTGGGATTAATGTTTTCATATATTAGGTGAATCTTTTTATTATTTTTGTTATTCTACATTTATATTAATATATTATATATATTTTTTAATATCTATTATAAATATTTAATTATTTTATTTTTATTCTTTTTGTTAAAATTTTATTTTCAATATTTTCTTTAAAATAATCCTTTTAATTTTAATATTTATTAATTAATATACTGAATTATAGTCTTGAAAAACAAATATATTCCCTAAAATAATCATATTTATTTTTTCCTTATCTTCCTCGTACCATTGATTCCGATCATTTGATATACCAAACACAAAATCTCTAAAACCTATATTTTCTAAATGATAATCATTTTAATACAACTTATGATATGTAATAATAACATGATAGATTAGGATGAACCCACTGTTGTTATCAATCAAAGAGGTTATATTTTGGATTTCCAAGTGCTATAATGGAATCTATTCAACTTTTATTGGTTGGTTGATAATAATATATTACTGATGAAATTTTTAATCATTAAAGGGATGAAATATATATTTTATAATTATAAATATGATGGGGCCATGTATTTCAAGAATATATCATATTCTATGTTCATCATTTTGTACTCTAAGGATGTTGTTACATCCATGTTGAATGGAAAGGAGTTTTTAGTTTAAACAATGGATATTGCTCATATTTTAATGCATACTTAGGAAGAAAATTTTAATTATCATTTAAGATTTATTAGAGTTGATATTCATTAGACTAATAGAATCATTAATTTTATTTTTGGTAATTTCACTATTCTTAAAGATTAAGGTAAAGCTTTGTAAATTTTAACAAGAGTTATTGTTAATGTTTATTCATATAAAATTTACTCTAATGATTCATAAGATATATATGAATATTTATATTGAAATTTCTATCATGTTACACATTCTGAAAAAAAAATGTGAAATATTATTCATCACATATTGTGATTCATGAACCACTATTAAGAAAAGGATTTTATGATGTCTTTTTAGCCCCATGGTAGGATGCCATATCTAGTTTTTTCAAAATGTGGTATGATTAGTTACATCAATGTTATATTAATATGTTATTACAAAAGTAAATTAGAACTATTTCTAATCTATTTTCATTTGTGGTATATTCTAGGGTAGATTATGAATATTGGTGTAGAGGAGGAGGGCACATTAGTTTCCCATGATGAGGGGGATTATCAATGTTTGAATTATACTAGATCCCCAAGGGTTTCTATTAGATAATTTAAATAAAATTTATTTGAATTCATTTTTGTTAGATAGAATGTTACTACAGGTTTAGAATACTCATATATTTGTGGTAAAATTTTCAATGTAAGAATCAAAATAAAAATTCATATATGATTATATTACATTAATAATTTGGGTAGTTCATTACCATGTATTTTAAAAAACAATTAGATAGGGTATATTGTACTGATTTTCTTGATTAGAAATCTCATATTAGATAATAACATGTTTCTATTGAGAAGGATATCATTGTTTATCAACCTATTCCATGTTTGAAAAAAAAGTAATGTCGGTTGTTGAGTTTTTAATCAATTAAATTTATGAGCATTTTTTTAAAGGGGATTAAGAACTGACATACATTTCTTCTCATTCCACATTGTTGAAATTTATATAGGAAGCACATTTTTTGAGTATGTGAGTTCACATGTTTTAGATTATAATGAATTTGTGAAGGATAAATTAGATTATTTTCATGGAATGTTAATGGAATGGATTGTTAATGATAACATTAAATCTAAAAAATAAATGAAGGGTTGTCCTCTCTATCTAATGATGTTCATGAAGTACAATTTAATCACCTAATGGAGGTTGGAGAACATTATATAATGGTTGAGGTTGTACACATGGAATATGAGGATGTATATTATTATTAATTCCATGTTCAATATTTTTCTAAAATAAATATCTCTAGATTTTATCAAATGAATTAAAATGTCATAAATCATAAAATGGAGAATTTGTGTTCTAGGAAGTATATTCATGATTTATGTAGTTCATCTATTTTTAATATATAATATGGGTCTCTCATGATACACTATATTTTCCTTATGGATGTTATTTTTCTACAGAAGATTTTGATTCTTTTTAGGGGGATATCTATTACTACATATGAAAAAGGATATTGTTTGAATTTTAGAAATAATTTATCTCATGAGTTTTTTTATAAAATCTCTTTGAGTATATAAGATTTTTTAGTACCACTCGGTGATGAATTCGCACATCTAGTGGAGTACTATCTATTAATTTTTTGATAATGATATATATTCACAATAATGCCCTTTTTAAAATAGATGTAATGATTAAAAAAATAGTGTGCTACTGTACAACCACAAAATCCAATGGACATTCAAGGAGAGTTATTTTTAATATTCATTTCTATAAAACCATATGGTAGTTTCATATTCAACTAATTAGGATGAATGTTGATTAAATATGTTTACTATCATTATACATTTCAATATTTCCTAATTGTTAATTTGGTTATATAGTTTGTGGTGAGATATGATTAAGATAAATTTATTAGGGTGTGTGTTTCACTCTTGAAATAAATTTAAAAGAAATAATAGAGGAGATCATGGATTAAAGAGACTAACAGAGATTCCCAAGTCATTTGATATTTTTCTAGAGAATACCTACCCACATACGACTGTAGCACTCAACATGGCCCCTAATTCAATTTACCATGATTAATAATTCAATAAAGTCTGAAATTATTTTAAAAAATGATAAATTGTATTATTAGATTATATTTAAATTATATTATATTTATTTTATTCATTTTTTCTCATACTTGTATCTGCTTTAACTGTTCTCTTATTCTTGAAAATATTGCATTACTCATGGAGAAAAAATTTAATGTTTTATATTCTATAATTATTCATTATTTTTTATCTCAAATAAATAGGGAGAAAATTAGTAATTTTTTTTGAAAATATTATTTTAAATTAAATTAATTAAATATATCAAAAAACCAATAGGTTCTACCCCTATATATTTACTATATATTTTATATGGTCATCTAAAAGGGAGAGACTGAATTTTGATTAAATAAAATTTTTCCCTTGTCATTTCTATAAAAGGACTCATATGGAATTCTTTTCTCTCTTTTCCCACTCTTCATTCATAAAATCTATCCGTTAAATTTTTATAACATCATGGAAAATTGAATTTGGATAAATTATATAGTTACAATATTTCTAGTCATCTCAACAAAAAAATTTATAGTCTTTACATATTCATTATGGTTTTTAAATCTCATTCATATTTTAGTTTAAATTGTTGCATCTTGTTTTATTATTATACATTCTATTTATAAATTTTTTTATATATATTTTTATATTTAGATATCATATTCAAAAAATATATCTTCATCAAATTTCAATGCACTATTAATATTATCAATATGTTATTTATTTAAATTATGTTCTATAGTACACTTCATAGAAAAATAGTTGATGTTATCATTTAAATCATTAAAATATTTATTATTTTTTAATTTATTTTATACATTAATTGTATAAGAAATTTGATAGTAATATTCAATTATAATAGTAATCCACATGGTTAGTATCTTCAATCCTTTTCTGTTGGATATGTATATATGGAATATTCCTTCCTCAACATTTTAAATACACTTATCTATATTTAAATTTTTAATCTTTATTAATAATGTCTTTCTAAAGGATTTTTATAATTTTATAGTTTTATTTTTATTCCATACCATATAAGAATCCATTTTTTTAGTACTTTTTGACCCCAGAATTGATTATACACAACTATGTATATAGTTTCTCTATATAGAGACATAATCAATTAAATTCCATAAGCATTGATCCCAATATTTTACCAGAATTTTATTCAATATTTCACAGAAAACTATTATTATAGGGAGTATAAAAGAAAAATAATGATTTTTGGTCTACATATTATCTATAGATGATTCAAAACATATCACAACTATATTCTATTACCAATTCAATTTTAATAATATAGTCAGAAAATTCTCTATTAGAATTCATTCTGATAATGTTAACAATATCCACTTCTTTTGATTTGTTGTTTACAAAAATGTTGTTCATTATTGTAAATATTTTAATGAATGTTAGGATGATTCATACATATATACTAGATTGATTTACCAATTTAAAATATATACTATAGAGACTTAATTAATGTTTCCATATAGACAATATTTAGACACGTTTATATTTTCTCTTTTAGAAGGCTTCAAAAAAACAACTTTGACACAGCATAATTATGTTATATTTCTCATACCATTTTCTTTAATGATGTTCTTATACATATCTAAATGATATAAACATTTCATCTTTGATAATTATTATCTTATTATTTTTAACTAATTTAATATTAATATAATTGATAAATTCTATGAAATATATTTCCACATTTTATTTCATCGATGTGAATGATTCATCCATATTTTATTTTATTGATTAATAAAATTTTCCCTCTAAAAATGACATCATTTAAATCATCATAGTGATAAAAACTAAATAAAAAAGTTGTATTTTATACCCTAAATAGGCACAACTTCTTCATATTTAATATTTTATGATCAAAACATAATTAGAGTCATTACATGGATTTTCATATAGATTTATTTTCCCAATTTTATAGCCCCATCATTATAATTTTCAAAATTCCATAAAATTTCAACATATTATATTATAAGTGATAAAAATTTATATTCATGAGTACATTTCATACTCCCCTTTATAGATATATAAATTGCATAAAATATAAGTCAATTTTCATTTTTTATTTTCTAAGTCATATTTTTCAAAAACAAGATTATTTTTTCATTAAAAATGGTCATAAATATTTCAGCATAGTGATCTTTTTGGTCAGACTATCCCCATATTTTCTTTAAAAAAAAAATATTTTAACTATGTAATGATGTTATATATATTAACTAAACATTAATCTTTTTATATTTTCATTACATTTATAATAGGAAGATCCTCCTCAATTATTTTATATTATATACCACTAAAAATTTAATTTTATAACATCAATCATAAGATGTATGACCAAGGACTCAACAACACCAATTATAGTATATAAGAACGTTTCTACCATGAGATGGTTGAATTTTTCTTTATAATTCAACATCTTTCCTGGTACATTTTTTTCTGACATTATCATGGTCATTTAGGAAGCATTAATTATCAATTTGTCTTCAATATGCATTGATATAGGAGTAACCAAAAAAACTTTTTCACATTAAACGATATAAATAATTTTTTTTTGAATAAGTAAAATTTAGTTAATATTATTAAACACATTTTAAAATAATAGGGTTAATTTTTACATAATAATGCATACAAAATATCAAAATTTTTTCTGATCAATCTTCCTTTATTTATAAAACCTAATAATATCATTTCCCATTTTACATAGTGTATTCTTATCATTAAAACACATTTGAAATGAAATGTTTTATTCCACATCCATTGTAATAGTATTCTATTAAAACCACTTCAAGATTCTAATATATTCAATATTTTACACGTTGTGTGTTTATTTCTTCACCACAACCATTCTCCTTGTTAAAGTAATCATTTTAGTTATTTACTAACTTCACCAAAACATTATATTTAATTATATCCCCCCTGTGTTGTGTGTTTCGTGTATGGAATATATTATTGTAGAAATCCAACATGTCATACTTATAGTATTATTCAAATTATTCTTCATAAACTATTCGTTCTTTAATTTATATAATATGATCAAAAATAATAATAAATATTTCAGTAGATTATTCATTATACTCACTACTTTCTAGGGAGTACCCATTCACTATATCCCTCAGTATACTTATCCACTTTCTTATATGATCTTTTTAAATGTTCTAATAAGATTTAATTGAATCTATATATTTCATACGACATGTATTTCTCATGTTCTATGAAATATCAATCTCATATTCATTGTTGAAATTTTTATTTCATGGATAGTCTGCAAAAAATTACATATTCTTCCATATTTAAAAAAATGGATGAAATAATCAATTGTACCTATTATTTTAACTTTATATGATTTTTATAATGAGTGAAATTATTTATTTATAATCCACGTATTATATTGATTCACTTGAGGGATCAACATAATACATTAGGGTATCATCATTTCATTTTGAATTTGAATTCCATTTCAACTTTAAAATTTCTCCTGAACTCATGAGTTAGCTTCTTCTTTTGAATTAGTAGTGGGTTAAATAATTCATATCATATATTCCTACCTTTTATCCTAAATCATAAATAATTTGGTTGAAACGTATTTGTAAAATTTATTAGAAATTTTTTGACTATTGTTGAATCATCAAAAGTATCAAATAATATTCTAATGTCTTTGACTCTGTAAATTATTCTATTCTATTATTCAACATTTTTCACATCATCTATAATTATTATATTATAAATCATTATAACACCTTAATATAATATATTAGTTATCCATTAAATGACTAATTGTGTTTGAATATTATCACATTCCAGAAAAAACAAAATCAAAACATAACATGTGAAGAACTATAAAACATTTTATTAGAATATGTATTTCATTATTATAAATATTAGTTATTTAATAAAATATATGATTATGCAAAAAATAAAAATTCCTACTGAAATGATAAAATGAAAATAATTATTTCAGGTTTTTAAGTATACCATAACCAGATGAATCAATGAATCCGTCCTATAATAATATAAATAAATGATATTATGAACAATGTAATTTTACTATTATAGCTAAAAGAACAAGGAGGTGATAAATAAAAATTTTCATTAAAATGATAAGGTTGATGAACTCCTCATCGTGACAAGACAAGATAATTATTGGTTTGTATAAAATTATATAATGAATGAATATAAAATAAAATATTTGAATAATTTTCAGATTAAAAATATGTATATATGTGGTTTCAATTATTTAATTAAAAAATTGACCATAGGTAGTGGTGTTAGTGATTGGGGAAGAATAATATGTAATAATTTTTTATAAATGTAAAATAATTTGAAGTGGTTTTTTTTTAAAAAATTCATACTCATATGTTCTTTATTATATATATTTTTTAAAACATAGAAATATAATAAAAATGAAATATTTATACATGGACTATAAATATTTCAATAAAAAGATGATTTTGAAAAAAAATTTATTTTAAAAAACATAAATTATAATGAATATAAATGATTATAATTACATTTTAATAATAATTTATATATTTAATAATAATCCTAATATCAAGTAGACATGTAATAGATCATTAATGATGTCATATATTAAAATGATTAGGAAAAATTATTAAAATTAATGAATATATAGGAGGATTGTATATACATTTAAATGATTTCAGTATTTTAAGTGTACAACAAGTAAATTATACGTATTTTAACATTTTATAACATAAGATGTCACATCCAAGAATTATTATTAGGATAAGTGAGCCATGGAGGGTTTGGGATAGTGAAATCACAAAGTCAAGTGCACACATTGGCCTATCATTGGTTTTGTAGGTCTCGTATAAGAGTTCATGTGGGTCAACATGGTACCCCATGATCCTGGATGAGACTGTTCGACGTTTAAAGAATAGGGTAGACATAGAAACTGGAAGCATGATAGAATAGTACATTATATGGAAATTTAATTATAAAGAAGCAGATATGTTTATCGTTTTTGAATTCTATTGAACCAATTATTTTTACTCCACTTATTAAAATACATATACAAACAATACTTTCTAGTATAGTTATTGGGAGATTTGTCATCAAAATTCTTGACGACATCACTATCTATCTCTTATGTGAAAATTAAGATGAATCCTTAAATATATATATATATATATATATATAACTAGAGTTAATTAATTTAAGTACTTATTAATTATGGGTTGGATTACGCCATCAAAGAAGTGTGTATAGATATTTGATGATTTCTCCTTCCATCACATGACAATGTTAGGGAATATCGTTAGATGAAAAATATATATATACTCATATATATGAATCCCCTCATGGAAATAGTATTTCTTATGAGAATTTTTTTTTACATTTTTCATATCATTAAGAAAATGTATTTGATATCCTTATCCACATCATGGACTAATCATAAAAAACACTGTAAAAAATTTAGATTAAAAATTAATATTTAATTATGAAAATTTTATCTAATACTGTGAATTAAAATGAATGAAAATGGGTAACCTATTTGTGAAGTATTTATTCTATTAAAATATTTTTTTTAATATTAATGAAATTCATTTTTTTACCAGGTATGACTATTAAGATTATTTACTATTTATAAACAAATTTATTTATAAAAATTTCCTATTTATGGGATTTTATTTTTTTATATTTAGAATAAAATATTAATGATGGAAAATTAAAAATTATAAATATAATTTTTAACACCAATTAAGATTTGAAATGCTTTCTGATAAAATTTATAACATTCATGATTTTAAAATTTCATTTTCTAGTAAACACCATTTTAAAAAATATTTTGTTGTTTTAATTTGAATATATATATATATATTATAATTTTATGTAAAAATATTATATTTTTTGGATAAGTAAAAATTAAATAATTTATTTTGATTAATTTTTGATATTTTTATAGAAAAAATGTTTTTAGGATTAATTTAACAATAATATTTTCTCAAAACATATCTTACTTATGTAATAAAAGAATGAATTAAAATTTAATGAAACCAATTAGTCAAAATATATATATATATGTGTATATATATTATAAGCAAAATTATTCATTAATTATTCATGTTTTAGTTATGAAACACAAGTATTAAATTTTTAAATCTCAAATAACATATCACACTAAAATATAATCTCACTTGCTTATATTTTAATTTTGAAATTATAAATTTTATAAATTCAAAATAAAGAAAATTTATTCCCTATTTTGATTCATATTTTTTAATGTTATCAAATAATTTTATTAACAATTTTTGGTACAGATAATATATTAGTAAGATTAAAATTATTTATTAGGGTACATGTAATACATTTTTTTAATGTACATAGCATTATTAATATTTGGTATATAATATTTAATCAATAAATATTATGTTATTTGAATTTAACAAATACTGTTTTTTAAAATATAAATATATTATTATATTAAAAATCATTGAATTCATAATAAATACAATATATGATTAAAGAACACATAAATTATATATTATTTTTTTTGAAATACTATATAGATATGGAAATATTATATATTTGTATTTTAAATATTCTTATATCATATTTAGATATTAAATTATATTAAGTTGGGTTGAAATTTATTTTATATATTTTTAAAAAAATAATAGGTTTTATGTTTTTATATTTTTTATAAAATATAAATGACTTTTGAAAAAAACTAGTTACCATGATAAAAAATGTTAAAAAATAAAAACATATTTTAAAAAAAATGAATCATGATTAAGTAATAATTCAATTGTATTTTATAGTGATTTATATACCTATGATGACACAATATTATACTATAATGAATTATTTGAGTCATTTTTTTAAGAAACAGCTTTGTGATATCACGGTTGTGTATCTCTTATTCCCAAAAGATCACTTTCATCATTAATAAATAGTGATCACTTCTACAAATCCATGGCTACACATCTAATTATAATTTCTATTAAAAATATAACAACTATAACTATCAAATATTTCCATTTATATTCATTGGTCCCATGTTCAATATATGTTATAATTTATCATATGCCATTCACTTATAAGGAAATCTCTAAGAGAAGATCCAGTCTCCAATGTGTGTGTTATCTTTTTAATAAAATTTTCACCAAAAAAATCTCATGAAATTATATTATGGGAATATAAATATAATGAAATGAGTATAATTATTATATTTATATTTTACTATATTTAGGTAATAATAATTATTTATTCCTCTCCATATGCTAATAAAATTGAAACTGTCGTTAGTGTGTTGTGCAAGATACCAATTCTACTAATAGTCATTTTAATTTTTTTCACTAACTCAATTAAATTATGATTATAAGGAATATAATTGATGAATAAATATTATATCAGTTATATAAATATTATTATAAATTTCCAAGATTATCATTTATCATCTTCAATAATATTTGTTTTCAAATTAAAACATTAATCTTGTGTACATGTGGGATATTGCATTCACAAGTATTGAGTATCATTTATTTTCACCACCCTTCACGTTTCAATTTAAAAATATATTAAATATATAATTTTTTACATAATAGTATTAAAATTATGGTTATTTTGAAACTATTTTACAATACATTATAATATGGACAACAAATTTATGCTATTACGAAAAATATTACTAAACAACCTCACATAACGGATGTGAAAATGAACACAATAATATAACTAAATAAAATATGGTAGATAAATGGACGTGGAATATAAAATTTATTATAATTATGATATTAATTAATTATTTAGTAAATATAATTTCATTTTTCTTAAAATTTTAATGTGGGAAGAATAAATCTGGATCCTTATATAAGGGATCATCCTTACCACCTTCGGGACATTCAATTTTGACAATATAATTCACTTTCCCACATTATATAATAACGGTCACATAAGTTATTTAATATTTATATTTATTTACCTTATAGATATAACTATTTAAATATGAATATCATTTTGGGGTAATATGTGATTTTAATTCCCTTCAAAATTCTAATTTATAAGTATCTTTATTGATGGTAGCATTTTTTATTATTATACCATGTTAATATTGACCACAAAAAAATGTTTTAGATAATAAATATCATATAAAAATGACTATTCATTAAAGAATAATTATTTAAATTAAGTTATGGTTTTATGGAAAAACATATTTTAGTTCTTTCCTTATTTATTTCATTATTTATTTGATAAAATCTCTACCCTTGTTTTATGTTATTATTTTATTATTCCCTAAATACTTCTCATAAATTTTCAATATAAGAGATCAATTTTGAAAAAATTTATTTAATATTAGAAATATCAATTTTTTAATCCATTCATCACATGGTAGGCCTTATTATTAGAAATTTAGTTATTCTATGATTCATAATTATTGAATACCCCACCTATTAAAGGGTATGAAAATTATTTAGATTTATATATGTTTAATTTAACTCATGGTGAACTGATATTTATGTTATTTACTTATTCTAGGGGTATTTTATGAATTATATTGACATAAAATATATTGGGTATTGATTTATATCTCTTAATTTTTTATTCAAGGTATTGTTGAGTGAAACTATTCCACCATGGTAATTAATCCATGTTTCAATGATGGTCTTGGGAGTGAGTCTTTAATTATGTTTATGATATCATGTTTTGTGTTTTATCCACCGGATTTTGAAATTATCAATTAATTTACTTGTTCTATTTCTCTATTTATATGATCATAATTTTATTGATATCATATAATTTCATGTGATTCTCATGATATGATTTATATCCATGTGTTTTTCCATAATAAGCTTGTAGCTCCTCTTTTCCACATATACATCTCCCCAGGATATCAAAAAATGTTTTAGATGATATTTGTGATTTAGGTGTAGAATGTGTAGATTGAAATAAACATTATTTGTTTAGAATTTATTATGATCAATTTTTTTTGTATGATAGAAGAAAGTTCCAATACCTCTAGATGATCATCTTCAAATTTTGGAATAGTCTGATAACAATTTTCACACAATTTATTATGAATTCATGGGTAACTATAGTTTGTATCAAAGGAAGAACTCATTATTTTTAAACATCATGATGATAATACAATTGAGAAAATTCTAGGGATTAATTGATTATATGACCCAACTAATTTGTTATTGTGTAGATTGTTTGGTTTTTTAAGAAATACATCGCTATCTAGATATGTGTTAGTGGATGCAGGATTTGGAATAGTTATATCCTGGTATAATAACCCCAATATGGATAAGATATTTATTAATTGATCTTTAACCTAGAGCATGAATAAGAGTTCTTACTGCACACCTAAATAGAAAATCACATGGGATATTATTTTGATAAATATTTGCACCATACAAAACAAAATTATGGATTAACTTATATGTTACATTAATTGATGAGTTTGATGTGTATAAGATAAAACTATATAATTTATCCAATGTTAAAATTTTATTTAATTTATTTGAATATAAAGTTTTAAAAACTAATGTTATTATGTAAAGGGGTAAAAGTTTTTATGGTGGAAAACTTTTTTATCTTTTATTATGATAATCAACCTTTGATGATAAATGTTCACTATTCCTGAAAACCCATTTTAATAATAGTTAGAACCAGTTGATGTCGTGTAAACCCTTTGTGTGAGGGGAAATATTATGGTTATCTCAATGATAAATCCATTAGAATGGGTGATGGATAGAGAAATATTGTTATTATAAATAACTATATAGAATGAAATATGATTAAATGTATAACTATAGATAAAATCATGTTTACGATTAGGAATATAAGGGTGGAGTCTAAGGAATGTTATTCTCATGAAGTCAATGAGGGAAATAATACATGATCTAATTTATATATAAAATGTAAAAAAAATAATACTGGGATTTACTTAAGGGAATATTAATGTGATTTACCGGATAATGGTGGGGTAATCAAACCTAAATATTGTGTACGTAATTGGAGAGTTAACATCACACAATTGGAAAAAATATAGTTCATCCTAATTCGCCTTTCATAATTAAATTTATAATGTGTAGGGATCCTCGTAATTATCAAATTAAATTCCTTAATACATGGTCCAACAAATGTGAAAAGCATCACCATCATACTATATCTATACAACCGTGGCATTACTGTGAATAAACAACCCCAAAGTGGATCTTCATATTTAATGTATATGTAACCTCTAGTAATTGTTTGTAGATGTCCTATTGGAAATGAATTCATGGAACATTATTATTTCTATGATGTCTTATTTGATCATTAAATCACCATTATGATGATTTTATTAATGAAGAAATCATATATTTGTATTATTATTGTTATATTTGTTTATTAGTATTGGAATGTGGCTTGTGGAAATCTTATTATCCTTCCTTTAGATAATATTAAATTTATTTTTATGACGGATTGATTCCCTTAAATAAGTATGAAATATAATTTGAATAAGGATATCTCATTTTATATCTACCTGTTCTTTCTTAAAAATAGATGAATTTGAAAACCAAATATATGATAATTAGACAAAGTGAGTATTGATAACGAATAATTATGGAATAATTGTTTAAAATGATAAAAATTGAAATATTTTTTATAGGCCGATTCGAATTAAATATATATCTGATCAATGTTTCTATTATTAATATAACTGAATAAACTATATCTCTACTCTTGTCTATAAACAAACTACCCTTATATATTTTCATTATTATGTTCCAATTAAAATTGAGATGTCAAGACTTATGTAATAATGGATAATTTGATGAACTAATATTTTAATATTTGTATTCCTCAAATTAAGGATATTTTTTATATAGCCTACTCCACACGCAACACCAAACATAAATGAAACAATAATATAGTCATATAAAATTTAAATATTTAATAATGTTCATTTAAACCCACCCACTGATTTAACTTTAATGTATATGAGTAACATCTTTAACAAATATTAATATAATGAAGATAAAATATTCTTTTATTATTAATGAAATTCTATTATATTTCTAATAAATACAACTCGGGTCATTTACTATTTAAATGTGTATTTTTTATAATAACTAAGATGTTCATGTCAAATAATATAATATTTCTTGAAAAAACAATATGATTAATGATGGTAAATTATGTTTGATATTAATAATTGTCTAAAAACTATTTACTTTTGGAATGATATGAAATATATATAATGATAGTGAGTTTTCAAAAATTACTATATCAATCAAAATTATTTTATCATTATGTATTATGAATTTATTAAAAAATGGAATTTATATATTTTATAATTTTAATTTCATTTAATGAAAACTATTTTATTAATTTGGAGAACCAATAATATTTTATGATTAGTTATTTATAGTTTCTTAAGACAATAGATTATAAAGTGAAAAGAAAAAATTATGATTTTTTTTAAAAAATTACTTTCATTCTATAATATTGAATTAAAAAATATAGAAACCCCATTCTTATTAAAACTATATATTTAATAGGTATTATAATTGTTACTAATTATATGATGAATTTATAAAATGTATATTTTTAATTTTTTAAAATAATGAAATATTGTGTACTAAATAATGTTTAAAAGAATATATATTAAAAATTAGACATTATCATCACTAGAAATTAAACATGTTATATGTTATTTCCTATTTTTGTTAAACATGAAAAAATAATTCAATAGTTTAATTACTGTTTCATTTATAAATATAATATTTCTAAGATTATAGATAATTATCATGATAATAGTACAAAATATTTTTATATATTTTATTATTTATATAGAGTAACATTAATATAATCATTAGAATTTATAAAAATTAAATTATTAAATAATTTTTATTTATAAAACAATATATATTTATATTAACATTTATTTAATTGATATTCATTAACGAAAAATGATTAGACAACACATAAAAATTAAATTTATTTTTTGTACACAAACATTAAATATAGATGTTATTTTATATAAAAGGTGACTCTATTGTTTTATAAATATAATTAGAGTAATTTTATATTCCAAACTACAAAAAAATTTAGTAATAGTTTCCTTAACCTTTTCATTAAATTATATGTTAATTACATAAAAAATAGTTACCATGGTCAAAATCAAAATACATAAACTAAAATAAATATGTTAAAACACTTTAAATATGTTCAAAACATGTGTAATAATCTCTATATTAGTCATTTTATTATCTATATCACCGCAAAAAACTTATTGAATAGTTTTTTGAGTCATTTTCCAATGATTCATGTATTGATATCAGGGTAGGGTAATGGGGATTCACAAATTTAACATTTTATTAAATTGTATAATGGGATCACATACAACCTTCCATTGATAATCACCCAATTCAAAATTACACAGGATTTTGGATAAAATGTCACATTTGAAATTAATTTTTTAACCATCAATCCCTTGGCTGGTAAAAGTCATCTTACGGACATCACATCAAAGGAAGTCTCTAAGGGATGATCATGTTTCCAACATAGTATTACCATCATTGTAACATTTTGTCCTTAATATTATTATTATGAATATATTATATAAAAAATATATGATTAATTCATTTTCATTGTAATTATAATATTATATTACATTAATGGTGAACCATGACTTATTCATCTATATGTACCAAAAAATTCATCTATATGGAATTTCAAGGACTACAACCTCCCCAAAGTGATGTCAACAATTTATCATCAACATTTTTAATGTGTGTGAAAATAAATGTAATTTATGAATTTATATTATATCTATAATATATAAATGATTATAAAAGATTCATATCATTTATTAAATTTAACTAAAATTCACTGAAATATGTCGTAAAAAATCCTTCACAACAGTATATTAGCACATCCACGATAAATGTATTTCATTTTCTTTCACCACTCATCATTACTGAATATAATGTTATATTTTTTATTTCCAATTAATTAACATTAAAATATAAATATTTTATTTATTATGACCCTATTTTACAATTATTTTTTCCATGGTAAGAATTCTTAGGTGTTCTGAAAAAAATAACACAACATCCTCATCTAACAGACATATCCATGGAAAATATATTATAAAAAATAACAAATGATAATTAAAGGACCTAGGAATATGAATGATTTTTTTAAAAGTTTCTTAATTATGTAGTTAATATAATTTATTTTTCATCCTACAAGATAAGTGTGTTGGAAATTTTTTTTATGGAACCTGAGGATAGGTATCTTCTATACCACATTCAGGACATACTGTTAAGGTATTCTCTATATTTTTCTATTATTTATGGGATACTAATCAAAATAAATTACTTTTTTATATTTACCTTATATATAACTTTGTTAATATAATTTTCAATTTTGGGGTTATATTTTATTCTAATTCAACATTAAAATTTCCTATTTATGTGAACCTAGTGTCAGGGTACATTCCAATGAGTTATCACAACTATAGTGTCTACCCAACATAATTTTTTTTAAAAAATATTAAAATATAAAATAAATAATAGTCTTATGTAGAATCCATTTTTTTATAGTATTTATTTATATTTAGTAATAAGGCCTTCAATTTTTTAATATATCCTTTTATCATTTGAGTAATGCTTCAAAAACAGTCACATTTTTTCCTATATATTAATAGATTCTTCTCCAAGATCATTCTAATCAATTCATTATATTTAAACTCAATGACTGAGATATAAATTTATATTTTTAAATTTTAACATCCCAAATGATTTAGTTTCTTCTTTATCTTGGAATCCTTTTGACTTAGAGTTCAATTATCCATTGAATAAGAAATACGAATCCCAGATCCTTCTGATGGGTGTTATAATTCATATGATATATTTAATGATTATTTTCCTATTAAGGATCACTTATTTATGATTTTCTTTAATGTGATATGTGGTATATTAATTTATATGCCTAAATTAATTAGGAAAACCCTTATATCTTATGATATTATAAGAATGGGATTGTGGGGTGAACCTAATACAACAAGGGACTTTGTCCACATTAAAATTATGATCTTGAGAGTAACACTATAATTATGTTTATAATTTCATGTTATATGATTTCAAAAAATGATTATGATCATTTGAAGTCATTTTATTGTTCTATTTTACAATGATTATGAGTATCCACTTTATGATAGCCTATTATGACTCATGTGTAATGCCTTATAATTATTTTTATTTAAATAACAAAATGTTGGTTCCATTATACTTGAGATACGACTTTTTCTTTAGGTGAATGATGTCATTGAAGTGATATTATGGGATTATGGTGTGTTATGTAATGATTTATTCCAAAACAATTGTGGGTTATGTCAAAGCAGAAATTTTTTCACTATATGATTTGGGTTGTGCAAAAATGGTCATGGTTTCTCTATTAGTGGGCAGTTCTGTATTGTCTATTCAACAGAACTGAAATGATTGGTCAGGGTGATATATCACTCATATTATTATTCCAAAATGTAACACCCAAACCCCATATACATAGATCTAGTGCATTATTTTAATACATTGGCATGATTAAAAGGAATCAAGTCCCGAAGGACCGATCGGTTTAGCATTCCTGGAAAATAGATTACAAACTAGATCATTACATTACAAATTTATACATAAAACACAATATAAATAATCCTTTAAAAATTCCATTATTACCCTAGATTATCCCTCAATACAAATCATAATACACTTCTTGGAATCTTAGGAAAATAAAATATAAGAAAGGTGTGAGCTCAGATTCTCAGTAAGGGTTAATAATTTAGAAAAAGCTATAAACATTTATGGAAATATGTATAATAAAAACAACAGACATTATAACATAAAATTGACCATAATATGGAAAAAATAAATAAATAAATAACCATAAAGAAATGAAAATGAATATTCTACAAGTAGAATAATCCCATGTAATGACTAATTTCATAAAAGGGAATGAAGAATGCTTGACATAAAAACTATTAAGTCAAGGCCTTGTGCTAAGACCATTCAAAAATATTCTGTCGAGGAATTTTTCCAAGACCCTAGTTTGTATCATGAGACATACCGATGCTTCGAGGGTCTATTGAAGTCCCCTCCCATCATTTACTATGTATAATTCATTCATAATATGAAAATAGTAAAACATAACATTAAAATTCGTATTAAAACTAGTACATTAAATGTCAATAATTTAACTGTAAACCAAATCTAGTCTAAAAATAACACATCCATAGTCAATCATATCATAAAATATTTAATATAATATAGAATTTTGTATTATTATAAATGATCCTCAGTAAAAAATAATATCTAGTAATGGATGATGAAATAGTTTAATATGGTCAGTAAAATTGATGGAGGAAAATATCCCTTTTTCTTGAAATCATTAAAAAACTACAAAATTTATAAATAATGAAATTTAATTTTTTTTGGATTAAAAGTGTTCCATACTAATTTGAAACTATTTATATGAATTAATGTTTCAAAACATTCATGTGGACATAAATTAATCCTTATGACTATATTGAAAACATAGACATTAATAACAAATATTTAGAAGAATAAATATTTTAAACATTTTAAATGATTTTTTAGTAAAAGAGTACCATAAAAACATAAATTCCAAAAATTATTCTATGAAAGATGGACATGTATTATAAATATTTACAAGTAAATACTTACACATAAACAATCTATGATATTAATGATATTGTGGAATTAACCCTTACCTTAGATTTGATACTCTCTGTATGAGTCTGAAACTCCTATACAATTTTTTTTAAAAATGTTATTAACTTATATAAAAATCATAATACTATTGATGATGTCATATATTATTCTTTTATGACTTTATATTACATTTTTATTAACAATTACATACTAATTCATCATTTTGGTTAATATGTCTTAGTTTACACGTTTTGACTTTTTATTGTTGACCATATTACTTAGATCATGACTTAGATACTTCAAAAATGTATAATAGTATTTATATATCATATATATTAATTATATATATATATAGTATATAGATATATAAAATAGAAAACCCCATTCATGGAGATGGTAGGCCATACATACACATGAACATTGCTTGCATTTTCTTATCATATTGAATGGAAGTAGGTGAATGACATATATGTACACACACACACATACACACACACCCACCCACACACAAAAATATATATATATATATATCATTACAGTATACTTATTATGTCATATATTTAATAATTATTATTAAAATATATATTTTTATAATTATTCTTAAAATATTAATGTGGATAATGAATCTCATCGCGTCGTGGAGACAGTCATCCCTACGTACACATGAGTGACAATATCATTATATTTATAGTGTATTTGTATTTAATTTCATTGTATATTATATATAAAAAATCATTAACATGTTATATTTATTATTTCCAAAAATAATACTCATTAATATACCCATATGAATAATGTAGTGGTGCCTAAAAAACTACAACACGATGTGTAGATGGTAAGTTGTACGTATGCACGTACAATGAATTTGTCATTAAAAGGATGTATATAATAATTTATAGGGTTGTACAAAATTTATAATCACAAATCAGTATGTATAAGGTACTTTAGTTATTATTTAAGTATGAAAAAAGAAAATAAAAAAGAAGCGGAAGAAGAAAAGGACTTTGAAAGCGGTGATGAAATAATTACTTCTTCTTCAGTTTGTTTCTTTTGATTTGAAAAAAGAGCTCCTGAGGTTGGATTTATGATCAAATAAATACCATTAGGTAAAATTTAGTGTAGATGGAAGGATATCTGGGAAGGGTTTGGAAAATCCAAATGGATTTTGAGGTGTAAATTTAAGAGAAGGGGAAGTATCCTTTTATAAGAGAGGTGAGGGGAACATTAGAAAATGTTTGAAATGTTATTTAATTATTATATTATTTTCAGTTTATAATAGCTAATAAAAGATTTATTAGGGGGATAAGTTGGTTATTGGTCAATATCCTCTAAACCAATAGGTTTTAGACTTGTTTAGTTCACCATATTTACCTTATCATTTAGATTTAACTATTAGTTATATAGTTTAACATTACCATGTCTTCTTGTATTTTTATTCCACAAGGATAATATAGTTACTATTAAATGATAAGAGAACCTATACTGGTTAATTAATGATGTATCTATAATTATATATTTTTACATAATCATAAATTTTTAGAAATATTATATCATTTATTAATATAGTATTTGTTTTAAAAACTCATGTATGTCAATTTTGACATTATTTAGTAATTTTTGGGGTTAAATCCCTAAAAGGTTTTTTCTTTTTAAAAATGAAATTAAATAATCCATAATATGTAAATGTCACCCATAAAATTCTTGGATGACATAATAATTTTCAAATTACATTTTTTTAATATTCATAATTTCATTTATTTGAATCATTCATTAATGATGTAATCACTCCATTATAATTGTTTCTTAAATAAATATAATTATATAATGTCTAAATATTAGAATTAAATACCATGATGTAGGAAATAATTTTAGATTTCTAATGAATATTTATAGTCAATGAAATCAATTATATAACCCCATATAATAATTTTATTTTAAAAGATACATGTTTCGGGTATAATTTATATAACATTATATTAAAAATAATTAAATGACATTTTCACACAGTAGTTGCTCCATGGGGTCCGAGATAGACCAAAGGATGACCATGGTCAGACGTTTCTCATTAAATAGGTTTAGGACATGTGTCATTATAGTTTAATATTATTAGAATATTGTTTATTTCCCTTATAAACCATATTTACCCATTAAAAATTTTAAATAAAATATTTACTAATGTTACTATTCAACAATTTTTAAAAATAAAAGGTAGTTATTAAAACAATTTATAGAATCTGATTCCAAATATTAAATAAATTTTTCAATATTCAAACCACAAAGTTGGAAAGAATTAATTTGAAATTAATTACTGTTGTCAAAACAAAAAAAGTCATTTAAAAAAGAAAAAACTATCAGAAGATTGAAATGTTATTCTGTCCAATTTAAGTGTAAACAAAAATATAATTAAATAACTTATATTTAATGATAAAAATATAATCTATTCATTTTTTAATACCACACAGATTTATAATTGAACAATACAAATTATTTTGATTTAAAAAATTATTTTCCATTAAAATTTATTATTTTCCACAGTTCATCAAAATATAAATGTTATCATAAAAGTACCAAAAATTTATCCATGATAAATTTTTATGTCCCAATTATAAATAATATATTAATTATAACAAATTTAATATATTATTGTTTCCAATATAGGATTTAAAAAGATATCTCAATTAAAAGGCAGAAAAACTACATTTTTGAAAATTACATCCTTTATCTAAAAAATTGAATTTTTCTATATATTATGCCTATGAAACACAAAAAATAAATGTTAAAACAATATGGGATATATAAAATTAAAAAATTTGGTGAATATTATTCATAAATACATTCTTAAACAGCTAGTTTGATAGGTCGTGGTGCGCGTGAACTAAGTGTTGTGTAAATCACATGCTATTGAATTATAAAGAAGGAACATATTGTCGAAACATAGGGTGATAAATTATGTCATATATCAATAAGTTTCATCCTCACAATTTAACCTCATGATTAAAAACTATACGTATGTCATTTCAAAATATTCTAATTGAAATAAAATTTTTTAAAATGAATTAATGAGGCCACTATTTTAAAATGAAAAAAGTTATATATGAAGGTTACAAGAAATTACACATACCATGGTTACAAGTATTCCATAATGGATATGGATGAGAAAATACCCATCAATATCTGATTTAGAGTGAGAGAAAATATTACTAGTATAAAGGTAGAAACCAAAAAAATATAAATCTACGATGATCTAAGGGACCATTTGATTCATCGCAAAATAAAGTACTAAAAACATTTTTGGTTCAATGATACTTTCGCTTGTGTTTTATAATTAATTTAATTCATAGACATAAAAAACATGTAATAATAATTAATTTACATGTTGAGTTTCATACTTTAACTAATTTCTAAAACAACTCATCTTTCTCTTCCATTGATAAATCTCAATAATATTCAATTTATCTAAATCGTATATGGTTCAAAATATAAAATTATCCATTTAAATGAATAAAAAATATTTTATAAAAACTAGTTAATTCATGTTTTCTAGTGGTATGATATAATTATTTGTTCCACCATAGTTGTAGGTTTTATTCCTATAGCTTGGTTTGATATGATGGGTTATCCTCCAACCTGCAGGTTATCCTTTTTCTTAAACTACAGTATTATAAAATTACAAAAAAATTAATACAAAATGGTTTATCCTTAAACATTACTATTAAATGATCCACTTAATCTATTCCGAACAATATACTTATTCAAAATACTTTTGTCCAATCTTTGTGTAAAAGGTCTCCCAATTTCCAAAATTCAACTGTAACATTACATTTCCCCAACAATTTAATGTTGCACTTATTGTCACATAAGGAATATATGATTAACTTAATAATATTAAAACCATAATGAAAACAAAAATTACTTCAGTTAAATCCTTATATATATATATATATATATATCATATTATTCTTATAACCATAATATAACTTTCCAATCTAAAAAAACACAAATATATTAATTATTCTACTTCGACTATAGTAACAGTTTATGTGTGACCTTAACCTATTTGATTTTTCATAGCTATATTTCCTATATGCTTTGTAAAATAGATTTCATAATGTCCAATGTATTTACAATTATAACATTTCAAATCTTCTTTCTTTCCCTTGCAATCATAAGCCTAGTGACATTTTCTCCACATTTTTAACGAACTCCCATTCCTTTTTTGGATGTTCCAGGGTGTTTATTCCCACAATTATAACATAAAGTAAAATCATTATTAACCTTTTTTTCATTATCAATGTATTTCTCCACCACTGTCATCTTATCATACTTTACTTTAATGTCTTATGACTTAGTGAATTCATTTTCTATCAATATAGCACACGAGACAATATATTTATACACTGAGAAATTTTTTGAAATCAAAGTCTGTTAAAAGAATTGTTTTAACCCATTAAAGAATCAATCAATCATACATATTTTGTTAATTATGTAGTCTGTAGCATTCCATACAATCTATGTATCCTTAGCCACATACTTTTAAACATTGTAATGTTTGTTTTTCCTCAAGCATAAAAATTATCATTCAATATCATCTTATTGTTCATTAGGAAATTATTTATCTAATAAATATTATTTAAAATCTATCCAATAAATATTTCCCACTTCTTAATCACCCTTTTTATTTTTAATTATTGATCACCATTGATCCACTTCATTAGAGAGACAATAATCCGCTATGAAAAACTTTTCTTTTTTGGTAGTTCACAATGAATAAATATTTTATTTAAGGATATTATCCTCTACATAACTACAAAATGATTTTTAGTCTCATTTAATGTTTTTTGGTTTTTTCGACATAAATTGGTATATAATTTATCATCCACATAGTGGATTATGGTTCTCAATATAGGTAAAGTTATTATTCATAACATGAGTGAGTTATCTTAGTTTGGTTATAATTTGTGCAACACCTGTTGCATCACCAGCTCAACTATAAATATCTTGAATATGAGAGAAATCAATACATTGATTACATGCATTGATATGATTTTCATTCCTTCTACTAAGCACTATTTCTAAAAATGGAATACACTATATTAGTTTATTAAAAATAATGAATAATTCCAAACTATTAAAATACATAATATAAAATGAAAAAATTATGCACATTTAATCCAAAATCATAAATATGGTTCTTTTCATTATATATTTTCTCATAATACCTCTATGATTGTTTATAATGAAATGATGAATTATTTATAGCATTTCCCCTAAGAGTATCAAAACATGTGTGTAGAAAGGCTCGTTGTCATGTACTAGGTTACCCTAAATCAAGACTATAACACCTTATTAGAGTTTTCACTGTATTGTACAAATGTTCCAGACCACGTCCACATGTATTATCTAGACAAGGATGTACTCATTTTATTATCCAGGTAATCCAAACTTTACCAAAATTCTAGTGGGTTATTCTATACCGATCCTCAAATTCAATCATAGGGTTATGATTCCTAATCAACAATTTCTAAATATATTTACAAGTTTGTTGGTAAACATCATATGATACATACTATAACACCACATCCCTAGTTAACTTGAGCCAGTGCATTATTTTAATACATTGGAATGGCTACAAAGAATCAAGTCCTAAATGACTGATCTGTTAAATAGTCATAGAAAATAGTTTACATACATGAACATCACATTATAATTTCTAACATAAAACAAAACATAACTAATCATTTTAGAACCCCATTATTCGGCAAGTTCAATGATTAATTTCAATCATAATACACTTTTTATCATCCTGGTATAATAAAACATAAGATAGGGGTGATCTCAGATGCTGAGTAAGGGTAAATAATTTAGAAGAGGTTGTAAACTATTATGTAATGATATATAATAAAAACAATAACCTTTTAACCATAAATAAGAACATAATATGAAAGAAATAATTCCATAAATACCCAAAAACCATGATTATAAATATTCTACATGTCGATTAATCAAATGTAATAAAAAATTTTATAAAGAGGGAATGAATGATGTTGGACATAATAACTAATAAGACAAGGCCTTATGCCCAGACAATTCAAAAATATTCTATTGAGGCATTGTGTCATGAAAAAAGTTTGTCTCATGAGACATACTGATTCATGGAGGGTATATAGAAGCTCCCACCAATTACTTACTAAGTCCAATGTATTCCTTATATGAAAAGAGTTAAACATAACATAAACATTCATATTAAAACTAGTATATGAATCTTCAATACATTAACTTTAAACCATAAATAGTATAACATTTTCACATCCATTTAAAAGCGTATCATAACTCATTCAATACAATGTATAATATTTTATTACAACAAATCAACATCAATCGTGAATAATATCTATAAAAGGATGTTTTCATTGTAAAAAATGATCAGAAAAACTCTTTAAGAGAAATATCCATTTTTCATCAAATCATTAGAAAGCCACAACATTTATAAATGAATAAATATAAAATATTTTTTTTGAATAAAATTTACCCATACCTTTTTAAATCATATTAATTTAATTATGAATTTAGAACAATCATGTCCATAAAAATAAATCCTTAAGACCATATTGAAAACATGGAAATTAATAATAATGATTCAGAAGAATAAATATCTAAATCATTTAAAATGATGTTTTAGTTATAGTGTCCCTTAAAAACAATCCTTTTGAAAAATATTTCCTGAAACATGGACATGAATTGTAAATATGTCTTAGAAAATACTTGAACATAAATAATCTCGGATAATAAATAGATTGTGGAATTAACCCTTACCTTAGGTCTGATACTCTTCCTATGAGTCATAAACTCCAATATAATATTTTAAAACATATTACTAACTTATAAAAGAATCATAATAATATTTTTTATATCATATATGATTCTATTAGGACTTTATTTTAACCTTTTATTAACAATTCAATGTTTATGAAACATTTCAGGTAATATCTCTTTGATTACAAGTTTTAACATGTTTTTCTCAATCATATTTAATAGATCAAGATTTAATTACTTTAATAATTTATAATATGATTTATATATCTTGTATAGGCATGATATAAATTTATATAATAGATATATATATATAATGGGATACACTGTTCATGGAGACAGTTAGTCATACGTACACATGAACGTTGTTTCCATTTTCTTATCTTATTGAGTGAATGTAAGTGAATAAAATATATGTATACAAATGTATATATATATCCTTAAAATATAAATATTATTTCATATATTTCATATATATGAATAAAATAATTTTTTTATTAATTATTATTTGATGTTTACTGTTTAGAATAAATTTCATCGCGTTGTGGAGACAGTATGTCGTACGTACACACAAGAGAAATATCATTCTATTAATAGAGAAATAGTATTTAATTAGATGGTATATTATATATAAATAATAATTATAATGTTATATTTATTATTTAAATAAATTCGACTCATTATTATACACATCAAAATATTGCAGTGGTGACTAACAAACGACACCACAACGTGGAGATGGTAAGCCGTACGTACACACATATGGTGACTTTTTCATTCATAAGATGTATAGAATAATGATTTTTGTTGTCACGTATATGTAATATCATATCATTATTTAGAGTGTATTGGATTTATTATTTTATTATAGAAACAACATATAATGAAGAAGTGAGAGATGAAAAGATCTTTGAAATTGGTGATGAAATAATTACATTATCTTCGGGTTCATCCTTTTATTTTGAACTAAAGGTATCCTTTGGGTTGATTTATGATCACTATAAAGCCTCTAAATTGAATTTATGGTATTTGGGAATAGATTTGTGTAGGGTTAGGCTGTTCCTAATTTATTTGGATGCATTAATTTATGATATCGGTAAGTACTCTTTTATAAGAGATGTGAGAGACACTTCAGGAAAGTGCTGAAATACTATTTTATTATGAAATTATTTTTGGATTATAATATCACCAATAAGAATTATTTCGAGGTTAAAGTGAATATTTTTCTAAATCCTCTCAATAAATAGGTTTTAAAAATGTTTAGGTTACCATATCAACCTTATCTTTTAGATTTATCTCATAGTTAAATAGTTTAACATTTTCTATATCTTCATGTATTTTTATACTACATAGTTAATATAGTTACAATAAAATGTCAACATAAACTCAAGAGGTTAATTAATGACATATATAACTTATCTATGTACATTTTATAAATATTATATTTTTTATAAATATTATATCATTTAATAATATAGAATTTGTTTTAAAAACTCATTTATGTAAATTTTGACACAATTTAGTAATAGATTTTTGTTCAAGTCATAAAAAATTTATTCCTTCTAAAAAAGGTCTTAACTTATCCCAAATATGGAAATGGAATACTTAAAATATGTGTGTGACATAAAAATGTTAAAATTACATTTTTTTTAATATTTATAAATTCATTTATATGATTCATTCATTATTTAGATAATCACTGAATAATAATTATATCATAAATAAATATATTTATATAATGTTTAAAAATTATAAATAAAAAAGCATGATTTAGGAAATCATTTTATATGTAGAATTTATATTTATAGTAAAAATATAAATTATATTACCCCATATAAAAAAAAATTTAGTAAAAGAAACATGTTTTTTGGAATATTTTTGTTTACATTTAATTAAAAATAATTAAATATCATTTACCCACAAAAGTGGCTCCATGGGGTACAAAATAGACCCTTGTAGGTCCATGGTCAGAAATTTTTCATCAAATTGTTTGAGGAAATGTGTTTGTGTAGTTTAATTTTATAATAATATTATTTTTTACCCTTTATTACCAGATTTATCCTTTTACCTTGGTAAATAAAATATATACTGAAGTTACTATTCATAATTTAAAAAAATTGGTAAATAATTACATAATTTTGAACTTTTAGTTCCTAATATGGAATAAATTTTTCCAAATTATCATCACATATTTGGATGAAATTAATCTAAAATTAATCCCTGTGGTCAAAACCCAAAAATAGTTTTTAATATGTAAAACATTCAAAAGATTTACATGTATTTATGTCCAATTTATGAGTAAAAATAATTATAATGACCCATATTATATTAAATGATAAATATATATTCTATTTATAATTTAATAATACTCAGATTCATAATAGATCAGTTTAATTTATTTTGATAAAAAATTTGTTTTCTATTATATTTAAGTATTTTTAACTATTCAGAAAAATATGAAAGTTATCAGAAAAGTCACAAAAAATTTAATCAAGGTAAATTTTTATGCAACACATATAAATAATAATTTAATTTCATCAAATTGAATATATGAAAGTGTCATATATTGGATTTAAAAAAGGGTTCTCCATTAAATGGCGGAAAAACTGCATTTTTGAAAAATACTTCTTTTACAAGAAAATTTGAATTTTTTCTTATATAATGTCTTAGAAACAGAAAATATTAATGTTAAAATTATATGAGATATATAAAATTAAAAATTTCCTTAATATTATTCAATAATTCTTTTGAAACAGCTAGATTTATAGGTCTTAGTGTGGCTGAACTCAATGTTGTCAACATCACGCGGTATTGAATTATAAAGAAGTAGCTTACCGTGGAAACATGGGGTGTTATACACAATTTCCACATCAGTGTTGGAAACTATTTGATGTTGTTCAAATGGACATTGAACCATGCCACATTTACTCATTTCAATGTTATATATATATGATATTGGATCTTCAATATTTATCAATTTATCTTCATAATTTTATTGGGACTAAATTAATGTGTGGTTACCTTTTCAAATAAATTGGTTTCAAAATTTAAGAGTAAAATATAAAATCAACGAGGCATTATTGAATGTGGAACGATCCCCTGTATGGATGAAAATACCACCTCCATCCTCCTCATTTGAATTAAAATCTGTCTTACCAAAGGGATATAGAGAGACTCCTCACCAAAATACTCAACTGTATGTCATAATGGGTCATTGTTTAGAGCTTATCCCCACTACAGTACCTAAATTTACACATTGGGTTTTCCTCGATCCTTCCATATGCCCTATGTTTTAAGTCAATAAATATTTCCTTATGAATTTTCCATTCCTTCTTGTTCTGAAAATCACAAACACCCTATACTTACGAAAACATGTACTTTACATCTATAATGAAAATTTACTTCCTTAAGGAAATTTTCCCTAATCTAGATTTCCTTATACATATCATTATTTTTATTAATTGTAAAAATTGGATTCATAACTAAAACCTCATAATCATGTAATACTTATATATGAAGCATTCTGTTTTAGGATCCGAATTGTGGATAAGAACGGTAATGAAGTTCCACTCTGAATTCTGGATATGAACTGTAATTAAGTTCTACTCCGAATTCTGGAAATTATCTCTCATATAGTTCAACACCGAATTCTGGATACGATCTTATACTAGTTCGACTCCGGACTTCTATGAGTTCGACTCCGATCTTTTACTATTTTGACTCAAAACTTCAATAAGTTTGACTCCAAACTTCAATGAGTTCGACTCCGAACTTTTATTATTTTGACTCCGAACATTTATTAGTTCTACTTCGAACATTGTAAGTTCAGATTCTGAATTCTAGTGAAACCAGACTGCAAATATCCTTAGAAATGAAGACTATGGATTTCTACAGAATTCATGTTCTGAATTCCTATAAAACAGAATCTAAATATCTTTTTATTATAATATTCCTAATTCCATTTTGGTTAGACTCCATACTTTTATTTGCTTACATTCCAAAATTTAGTTTTGCTTATACATACACATGATTTTCTATAAAATGATGTCATCCATTCTGTTTCTAACGAACCAATAGTTTAGTGACACATGTACAAGTCCCTATGAAATTTAAGGAAATTATTATTGTTGGAGGAGGGAGCCGACCGTTGGAAATTTTCCTATAAATAGGAGCTCATTTGAACTAGCTCAATACAGAACTTGACACCAGTTCTTACTTACTGTTGAAGTGATTTCTAGAGAGAGAGGCTCTTATCAACTCTCCTGCTTCGTGCAAAAAGTTTGAACTACTTGTTCAAACTTTTATTTGTACAGACGTGCTTTGTGCATCTCCTATTATTGGTGATTACAATCGAGGGCTTTCGGGGATTGGAAGGTAGAGGTGTCGACTTACTTGATGTTCGAGGGCTTCCTTACTAAGAAAGATAGAGGCTCCAACAACCTTGAAGTTGAGGGCTTCCAGGCATATCAAGACAAAGTCTATGATCTACGTATCAAGAGATTACCCTGTTGTGGGTAAGATAAACTTTCTTGAATGTATAAATCAAGGGACCATTATCCAAGGTTGTTGGATACTCGTCTCTTTGGGTTAAAAGATTTATATCTTGTTACTTGTATTTTATATACACATTTTTCAACTACATATTGTATTATAAGGAAAGTATAATCTTCTTATATTTCCTTACACTTTTACTCTAATTAATTTTCATTCTATACGGTTTAAGGTAGAATATCATATTATAAACTTTGGATATGTTTCAATTTCTAGATCCATATTTCCAGAACCTATTTTTGGAATCATTTTCCGGATATCAGCAACTGCATAGAACTATATGTTGGTAACTTCATACTTTGTCCCAATCATTCTTTAGAGATTTTAGGTGTTGTTAATTTTATTAGTTTAAAACTGTTAAACATAGATCATTCCTTGTTTAAGAGAATTTTTTAACTATACAATTCACCCCCCCCCCCTATTGTATATTGAGCATCTACATCATTATTTAGATCCTAAAATTGATATCAGGGGTTAGAAACCTCATACTCTATTCCAATATCATATTTGGTATCAGAGGAGGTCTATGAAATACTTATACTCACATATAATTTATTATTACTATGTTTTTCATTGTTTTATTTTCCTTTAATAGGAATATTATTCTTGAATCCTAACTTTTGTTATTAACATGTTTTTGTGTGGAAATATTTTTTAGATGGTAGGTTTAAATGTTGGCTCCATCGACAACCTAAATCCTACAAGACCACCAATTTTTAATGGAAATGATTATGAGTATTGCAGAGATCAAATTAAGACTTTTTTATCAATACTGGAGTGGATAGCTTTGTTATGCTTACTGGAGGTTATAAAATTCATGATAAGGAAGTTAGTGCTTTTACACACCAAGAGAAGTATGATTAAAAACATAACTATAAGGTATGCAATACACTACTATGTTCAATGACTAAGAGCATATATGACCAAATTTCATCTTGTGATATAGCTAACTGTATATAGTAGAAACTCGAAGTTACTCATTTTCATTCATCTAAAGTGATTGATACTAGAAGAGCTATGTTGAGAGTTGAGTATCATGGTTTCAATTTTCCTTATAGAGAACCTATTTGCAAATTATAGTAATTATTTATGACTATCATGAATAGATTATACTCTATGGGAGAGAAAAGTCTGGATGATGAAGCTCTTGTGTATAAGATTATTGATATTATGCCCAATGAGTGGGAATCAAAGAGAAATAATATTGATGAAAATAGGATGGTTACTCAAATTCCTTAGATAAGCTGTTTGGAAATCTTCTCTAACATGAAACAATAATGAAGAGAGATGCTGACAACATCAAGAAGTATAATGGTAATGGTACAGTTTCTATTACTACAACGAATCACATGAAAGCTAAGACTCCAGAGAGAGTAACTAGATCAAAGTCTAAGAAGGTTACTATCCAATCTGAATCTAGTGAGAGTTAAGTCTCAGAGAATGAGTTTGCTAATCTTTCTCGAAGGATGAATAAGATATCTAGTCATAGAAATTTCCAATCCAAATATAAGAAGAAGGATAGGAAAGATAAGAAAGATGGAGAGGTCAGTTGTTATGAATTCAAGAGAAGTGGACACATTAGAC
Source organism: Viscum album (assembly GCA_963277665.1). Taxonomy (NCBI): domain Eukaryota; kingdom Viridiplantae; phylum Streptophyta; class Magnoliopsida; order Santalales; family Viscaceae; genus Viscum; species Viscum album. Next base: position 1,300,256,434 of record OY728146.1, read on the forward strand.
CTGATTTCCCTATGCTTAAAAAGAAACAAAAAAAGAGAGGCGTTATGAAAGGAATATAAAGAAGTATTACGAGTCCAATGCTAGTAATGTTCTGAAATCTAATGACACCTAGAGTGCCAGTGGGGGAGAGTCTTCAGATTAATCTTCTGAATATGAATCTTATAGACAGTAGAATCTTGGTCTTATAGCCAGATTACCAATTAACAATCATTGTTTTATGGATAAGGTAAAAAATTCGGAATCATTGACCAACATTTCATTGAATTCTAATAATAGTAATATTATAACTCTTCGGATGAAGAATATTCTTCTGATGAAGAAAATACATTACTTACCTATGAAGAAGTTTCTAGGTTTTCTGAAATTCTTGAGGTTTAAAATTCAAAACTAAATAAAAAACATGATAAGGAAAACTCTAGGAATTCTATTCTTACAATAGATATATCAGATCTTTCTAATGATATTTATAAGAAAAATGCTTATTTTGATTGTATTTCAAAAAGTCTTGAGGAAGTAAATTCTAAGAAGAATAAACTTTATAATGATCTAGAAAATGTAATTTCGAAGAAATGTTTTTTCGAACCTAGCTCTAGCTCTAAATATAATGATTTTGAAGATAAAAACATGGTTATACAACTCAAGTCCGAAATATTTTCCTTAGAGAAGTGTTTGTCGAGCTTTACCTTAGGTAAAGAAAATTTTAATAAGATTTATTCACAAATACGACCATTAAGAAACAAATCTGGATTTGTTTATATCCATGAAAAACCAACATTTAGTAACAATTATTTTGTTCCTCAAAGTGGCCCATTTTGTACTAAGTGTCAATGTGGTGGTCACTGTGCAAAGAATTGTTCTTTAAAAAACCCCAGTTTTTAGGTTTTCATAAGGCTTATTTTTCTAAAAAGATGTGGGTACCCAAAATTTTGTTATCTAAACATATCAGAGACAAACAAGTTTGGATTCCGAAAGTCTAATTCTTTCCTTATTTTTTGGAAGATAAAGGATGTACCAACAACAATACTTGGTATATGTATAGTGGATGTTCCCTGCACATGACTGGTAACGAAAGATATTTCGAAAAGATTATCATGATGAAAGGAGGAAAAGTAACTTTTGGAGATAATGCTCGGGGAGAAATTGTTGGTATAGGTAATATTGTTCTTCTTGGTAAAACATTTATTTCAAACATTTTGATTGTTAATGGTCTTAAGAAAAACCTCATTAGCATAAGTAAATAATGGTATTAAGGATACCTTGTGAATTTTAGGAATGATAAGTGCTTTGTACACAATTACAAGGAATATTTTATTCTCTCTGCCCATAGGCAAGAGAATGTTTACACGTTAAACTTAGAAGTCCTTAGGAGCCATGAAATACCTTTCCTAAGTACAGTGGAAGATCATTCATGGTTATGGAATAGATGAATTGGTCACTATAACCTTAAGAACTTATGTAAACTCTCTAAGAAAAAATTATTTAAGGATCTACCAGGGCTTAGATTTGATTCTTATAAAGTTTTTTTATCCTTGTCAACATAGCATGCAACAAAAATCTAGTTTTAAATAAATTGGTGAAGCCTCAACAACTGATGCACTATAGTTAGTGCACATGGATATTTTTGGTCCAACACAGACCAGAAGCATTGGAGGCAAATACTATGTGTTTGTTCTAGTTGATGATTACGCTAGATTTTCAAGGGTCTATTTTCTAGAAAATATGTCTGAAGCTTTTTCTTATTTCAAAAGTATTAGATCCCAAGTTAAAAATGTGAAAAAACATTCCATTGAAAACTATTTATAGTGATCATGGAGGATAATTTCAAAATTTGGATTTTGAAACTTTTTTTAGTATAAAAGGTATTACTCACAAATGTTCAGCACCTAGAACTCCTCAAAAATGGTTTAGTTGATAGAAGAAATAGAATTTTTCAAGAGATAACTAGAACCATGTTGACTGAATATTATATAGCTAGAAATTTCTGGGCTGAAGCTGTTAGTACTGCTTGTTATACTATAAATTGAGTTTTGATTAGACCTTTTCTTAATAAAACTCTTTATGTGTTATGGAAAGGTAGAAAACCTAGTCATTCCTACTTCAAGGTTTTTGGTTGCAAGGTATTCATCCTCTGTAATAAAGATAATCTACACAAATTCGCACCAAAATATGATGAGGGAATTTTTTTAGGTTACTCCACAACCTCTAAGGCCTATTGAGTTTTTAACAAAAAAACTTGTACTGTTGAGGAAACAGTGCATGTAAAATTTGATGAAACTGATCCTTTTGTTTTTAAACCATCCCAACAAACATCCTCAGATGTGTTTTCAAAAACTGATTATCATCCTTTGATAGAGGATCATTATGATAAAGAAAATGATCAAGATGATACTTCTGAAACATTTACCCCATAAGAATATCTACCCTAGGTTTATGAACAGATTTTACAAAACCCATATCAGGTGTTACTAAAGATTATTCCCAGTGATAGTATCATTAGTGAGGTCAATCAACCTATCAGGACTATAAATTCCTTAAGAAATGAAGTAGAACATCTATCATTTCATTCCCAATTGGAACCAAAAACCACTGATGAAGCTTTATGTGATGATGATTGGATTAAATCCATGCATGGCGAACTAAATTAATTTGAATGGAATAATGTATATACCATGGTTGAAAGACCTAAGGTAACTTCTATTATTAGAGTAAAGTGGGTCTTCAGAGACATGTGTGATGAATATGGAGTCATCATTAGAAATAAATATAGACTAGATGCTAAAGGCTATAATCAGCAAGAGGGAATAGACTATGAAGAAACCTATGCTCCAGTATCTAGACATGAATCTATTCGTATCATACTTTCCTTTGCAGCATTCTTCAATTTTAAACATTTTCAAATGGTTGTGAAATGTGATTTTCTTTAGTGGTTATATATAAGTGGATGTTTTTGATGAACAACATCCTGGCTTTGATGATACAAAACATCCTGATCTTGTTTTCAGACTTACCAATGCATTGTATGACCTTAAACAAGCCGCACGAGCTGGGTATGATAGACTTACAAGATTTTATATTCAAAATAACTTTGTTAAGGGAAATTCAGATCCAACTCTTTTTATAAAGAAATATAAGAAAAATGTTTTGATCGTTCAAATATATGTTAATGACATTTTATTTGGTTCAAATAAGCAATATTTAACTGATTCCTTTGTGGGTCTAATGAAATCTGAGTTTGAAATGATTATGATTGGGGAGTTAACATTTTTCCTTGGTTTTCAAATTTCTCAATAACTAGAAATAACTAACATATCCCAACATAAGTATATTAAATATCATCTTAAAAGGTATGGTTATCGCGACACTAAGAGTATAAGTACTCCTATCGGTACCTCAAAAAATATGATCTTGATGAAGCTGTGAAACCAGTAGATCAAACATCCTTTAGCGGTGTGATAGGAAGCCTACATTACTTGAGAGAAAGTCGACCAGACTTGATGTCTTCAGTATGCTTATGTGCAAGATATCAATCCAATCATAAGGAATCTCATTTAAAGGCAGTGAAAATATTTTTTTTCTAATTAATGGGAACCATAGATCTAGGACTATTTTATACTTCTTTAAATGATTTTTTTTAAATGATTTTCAGATGTTGACTTTGGTGGATGTAGAATTGATAGAAAGAGTACATCCAGAACATGTCATTTCTTAGGATATTCATTAGTTTCTTGGTCATGCAAGAAGCAACACTTTGTAGCACTCTCCACTGCTGAAGCTGAATATGTAGCAGCTGGAAGTTGTTGTGATCAAGTTTTGTGGATGCAACACACACTCAAAGATTATGGCTTGAGCTTTAACAAGACTCAAGTTTTGTGTGATAAAACAAGTTACATTGCCCTTAGTAAAACCCCGGCACATCACTCTCATGAAAAATACATAGATATTAGGCATCACATTCTTAGGGATCACACACTAAAAGGAGATATCATTCTTCAGTGTATCAGAATGCAAGACCAACTTGCTTATATTATCACAAAATCATTACCCTATGATAGATTTTAATACATTAAAAAAAGTTAGTAATAATAACTGTAAGGTAATCCTTTTTCATTAACATCTTGTTGAACAATTCTCCTTATAGTAATAAACTCCATTTAAAAGGGGTAGTACATTTTTATATTAGTATAATCAAAATTTTCATAGCAAGACATTCAAACATTTGTAACTAAATTTTTCGTAATGAGTTTTTCAAAATTTCTTGAACTGAAATTTTCGTATTGAAAATTTCTTGAACAGATATTTTTGAAATAGAAATTTTTGGAACAGATATTTTCATAATGAGATTTTCATACTGATAATTTTCTTAATGATATTTTCATACTGAGAATTTTCATAATGAGATTTTCATAATAATAATTTTTGTGATGAGATTTTTGTACTGAGAATTTTCGTAATGATATTTTTTTATGTTTTTTTTACTCATGTTTTTTCATGCTAAGTCTTTAATAGTATGTTTTTTTTTATTTTTCATGAAGATGAAAATAACCAATTACGAACATTCCTCCATGAAAATTCTAAAGGTATGATTTATTTACATACGTTTTCGTAGACATATTTTTCTTACTGTTAGATTCATTACTTTTAAAATCTTTTGGATTCTACTTTTTCATAAATCCGAATGTTTTTCTTATAACCTCAAAAGATTGGTGCCAAATTTTCCTTGCGGGTTTTATCTCAACCGTCAGATCAAAACTCAATTTTTTTCAACCGTTCGATCAACAATAGAAACTGAATAGTCATTTCAATGCCTATATAAAGGGGACCTTGATGGTCGTCCCACATCGGTTTTTCAAAGCATTCATGTCTCAAATCCTTGACTCTCTTCTTAAGGACCGTTCCGATCTTTGAAGCCCGTTCCAAATCTTCTAGAACTCTCTATTCTAAATGTCTGTTGAAGCTAAATCCCAAGATATGTCTACCTCAATGCCAATCTCAAAATTGAAAGCCTACAGAGAAAGATTGGTTCATCCGAACTTCTACATGTACGATTCTATTATCACCAAGAATATCAAGCTGAATGGTTGGGAAGCTGTATGTATATTCAAGAAAGGTGATCAGGATGCTGTCTATCAGGATTTACTAGTAGAATTTTATGAGTCATCATGTTTTTATGAGAAAAATTCAAGAGAAAAGATTTCATTCAAGTCTTATGGAAAGACATCCATTCTTAGAAACACCAAGGTGGGAATCTTGGTGGGGCTAGCATATGAAGGAGAAGAGGAATTTTGTTTACTAAAAATCATAGATTCTCAATGAAGTTTTGTTAAGGTTAAGGCATTACAATGTCTAGGACTTGCTGATGTCAAGACAACAATGATTTCTCACTGTTCTTTTAATAATTAGATTCTTCAGCTTTGGTTACAAGGTTTTTTGGTTCTGAGAAAGGGTGATAAATATACTCTGAAGAAAAGTGACATTTACTTCTTAGAAGTCTTGGTGAATCTAAGATAAATAAATATGATGAGGCATATCCTTTTTATGATCAAAAATATCAATAAGGGAAACTTATGAGCTCAAATAATTATGTAACATGCCTTATAATCAAAACTAATAGTTCAGTGCTTAGATTCATTCATGGTTGCTTGAAAGTCTAATGTTCGGAATTTTAATCTTATTCTTGTCAGTGATGATACGCTAAAAATATTGAATACGGAATTTTTTAAGGAAACTAGTGACTTTTATAGCTTTCCAGAGGAAGAGCCTGAAATCATTCCAAAACATGTGGAGAATGCTGAATCAGTAAAAAATGTCTCTAAGAAGAGGATGCTTAATGAAGTGGTTGGTGATGAAAAATCCCCAAAATCTAATGAAACCCAATCAACAACTCCCAAGTCAAAAAAACAAAAAGTTTATCCAGATGAAGTGGAACCTATGTGGAGGGAAAAAAAGAGAAAAGAAAATAAGGGGATCCACAGTTCGCATTGGACATTACTGAGGCTAAGGTCATGAGGGGAAGAGGTGCTGATGAGTTAGAAAAGAAAAAAAAATAATAAGATGAAGAATAAGATGATTGAATCTGAGCATGTACAATCTCTGTTGAGAGATATAGAAGTATCTTCTGAGTAGATTCACATTCCGGAAAATTTTGATGTTCAAACATTACCTGAGACTCATGGGAAGAAATATCCCACCCCAGATTCATCCAATGGGAAAAAAAATTTTGAAATTACAGAAGAATTAGTAGAATAGGAGGAATAATAAGGAAGTGCTGATCTAGATGACATGATTAAACATGTAGAAGAGTATCAAGAAAAAGATGAATCTATAAAATTAGTCACTCCGGGAAAGGGAGTTGAGAAAGAAGCTCAGAGAGATGATGATAAGTAAGAGGAAGAGGAAGAAAATGTTGTGTAGGATGAGGAAGATTCTTAAGAGAAGAATTTTCTTTAAGAAGGGGACGAAAAAAAGAAACCAGATTAAGAAAAAAATGTTCAACTATCAGAAAGTAAGGAAGAATCTCCAGATGATCAATCCATTAAAAAAACTGATAAAGGAAATAATTTTCTCATGGATACACCCATAAAATATGTCATCATGAATAAAGAGGTTGGTGGTTCTTCCAGATGAATGCTAGTGAAACTTGAGGAAGAGCAATCTCCAAGGAAGTTATCTGATTCGGAGTCATCAGCACATGGTCATGTCTTTGTTGTTGAATCATTGAAAAAGTTGGTGGACACCATTCTGTTTTCTACACTATTGAATCCAGATTCCAGATGATGTAACATAGTTTGAATCAAAAGTCATAATCATTATCTATGGTAATGGATAAATGCATAATGATTTTTTCCGACCATAAAAAATTACTTATCAATTATGATGTGCACTAGAAATCTTACAGAAAAATAACTATGTGGTCTATGAAAGTTGAATAAGACATGGATGCATTTGATAACTTTTATAATTATGTAATGGATGCCTTTGACAATGAGGATTCAATGATTAAGAATCTTCAGGAAGAGATTATTATTGAGAAAAGTTCTCGGAGTCATCAAGTGATAGAACTGAATGATAAGGATAAATCCCTTGCTCAATATATTATAAGGGATAGAGATCTCCAGATTAATCTTGAGAAAAGACTTGTAATGCAAGATGAGTTACTCAAGATGCAGGAAGAGGCTATGAAGGCTCAGGGAGAAGATATGAATGCCCAAGATAAAAGGATAAAGGCTTTGGAGAGGCATGTTGAGGAGGATAAAAGAGACTTGAAGAAACTGAAAACCTTGTTAAAGAAGATGATCCCAAAGGAAAAGGAAGACAAATAAACCCATTCTGATCTTATGTTTCATTTGTCTTTCCATGTAAAATTTTCATAACTCTAATGAAATTTTCTATTGATTTTATATTGTATTATTATATACTAATGTTTCAGGTATCATACTTCTTTTTCATTCCATTAAATTCTTTTTGAAAATCACAAAGGGGGGGTGGGAGGAAAATGAACTACTCAATAAGGGCAAAAGAAAATTTTAAAATGGAGAAGGAAAATTTTCTAAGTGAAATATCCTTATATAAAGGGGGAGTTCCTCATTACAATGTTTTTTATTCCCATGAAAATAAAAACTCCATTCCAAAAATACATAATACAATCCTTAGAGTTTCAATTCTTAAGGGGGAGTTAGTTATATTCATCATTATCCATGAACAAAGGGAGGTAAGTTATAATTTCAAAGTCTAATGAATTTTTTTCAAAGTCCTAATTTTCATATTCATAAGGATGTTTGTGCTTTACAAAAAGGTAGAGATTGTTGAGTCAATAAGGTTTTCCTTATGAATTTTCCATTCCTTCTTGTTTTGAAAATCAAAAACACCCTATACATAAGAAAATATTTACTTTGCTTCTATAAGGAAAATTTACTTCCTTAAGGAAATTTACCCTAATGTAGATTTCCTTATACATATCATTATTTTTCTTAATTATAAAAATAGGATTCATAACTAAAACCTCGAAATCATATAATACTTAGATATGAAGCATTCTATTTTAGGATCCTAATTCTGGATAAGAACTATAATGAAATTCCACTCCGAATTCTGGATATGAACTGTAATTAAGTTCTACTCAGAATTCTTCAAACGAACTCTCATATAGTTCAACTCTGAATTTTGGATACAAACTTTTACTAGTTCGACTCCGAACTTCTATGAGTTCGAATCCGAAATTTAACTACTTTAAATCCAAACATCTATAAGTTCGACTCCAAACTTCTATGAGTTCGACTCCAAACATTTACATGTTCGACTCCAAACTTTTATCAGTTTGACTTCGAACTTTGTAAGATCAGATTATGAATTCTAGTGAAACCAGACTCCGAATTTCCTTAGAAATCTAGACTCCATATTTCTACAGAATTCAAGTTCCAAATTCATATAAAACAGAATCTGAATATCTCTTTATTATATGACTCCGAATTCCATTTTGGTTAGAATCTGAACTTTTATTTTCTTACATTCCAAAATTATTTTTTCTTATACTTACACATGATTTGTTATAAAACAATTTCTTCCATTATGTTTCTAACTAACTGTTGGTTTAGTGACATGTGTATAGGTCCCCCTAAAATTTAAGTAAAATATGGCCATTGGAGGATGGAGCCGACAGTTGGAAATTTTCTTATAAATAGGAGCTCATTTGAACAAGCACAATAAAGAACATTGACACCAGTGCTTACTTGTTGTAGAAGTGATTTTTAGAGAGAGATGATCTTATCAACACTCATGCTTCGTGTAGAATGTTTGAACTACTTGTTAAAACATTTCATTATGAAGAGGTGCTTTGTGCTACTCTGATTGTTGGTGATTACAATCAAGGGCTTCCAGGGATAGGAAGACAGAGGTGCCGACTTCCATGAAGTTTGAGGGCTTCCTTGCTAAGGAAGAAATAGGTTTCAACTACCTTGATGTTGAGGGCATGCAGGGATAGAAAGACATAGACTCCAATATTTGTATCTAGGGCTTACCCTGGTGTGGGTAAAAGAGATTTTCTTGTAAATACAAATCATGAGACCGTTATCTAATGTTGTTGTATACCCTTATCATTGGGTTAAAATATTAATATCTTGTTACTTGTAGTTTTACTAATCATTTTTCCGCTGCATATTGTATTTTAAGGAAAGTATAATCTTATTATATTTCATTATACTTGTACTCTGATTAAATTAGATTCTATACACTTTAAGGTAGAATCTCATATTTTAAAAATTGGTTAAGTTTCAATTTCTGGATCCATATTTCTGGAACCTATTTTCGGAAACATTTTCCAGATATAAGCAAGTGCATAGAACTAGAAGTTTGTAACTTCATAATTTTTCCAAATCATTCTTTGGGGATTATAGGTGTTGTGAATTTGATTAGTTTAAATTTGTTAATCTTATATCTTTTTTTGTTTAAGGAAATTTTTAATGATTACAAATCACCCCCCCCCCCGTTGTATATTGAGCATCTACATCATTATTTCGATCCTACACTATGTTGTGGTTATCTTAAACACCACTGACATGAATTAGGGACATTATCCGATGGTGTTGTGGTGGATTTATGAAACAGTGCATTCTACATACTCTACCATGTACCGTATAGATCCCCTAATTTTTTAGAATCCCTTAGTCCTCCCTTATTTCTTAAATCCTTTAGAATGCCTTTATTATAACATCAAAATTGAGAATAAATAAATTCCACCCATTAGATTCCACCTATTTTTCATACTATAAAACAAATTACATATATATTTATGAATGAATATAATGTCATTATCAATTGATCATGTTCTATTTGGTGTAAACATGGTTATGTAAATGACACCCTCAACAAGGATCGATTTTAGTGTTGACATATTTTTTAAGAAGATCATCACTTATTGAGCTCTTATATATAGATGCTTTAATTGTATGATTTATGAAATGAAATATTTACATTCATAATTCACTGTGGATTGCATGTGGGGGATTCTATATACCACATGATACGTTTTTTTATTTCCTTCTATGAGACATGTTAGAATATCCATTTTTCAAAGTCTAATGATTATTCACATTATGAATTAGGGATATTATTTATCACATGTTTTCATTATATGATTTATCATTCTATTACTAGGTTTGTAGCATTGTTTCTTTTAGAGTTATTTCTCTTAGTACAAGTTTTAGAGGGATAGTAATGGTATGTTTATCTTTTATAGGGGGATAGTTTTATTTATTCAATGATGATTTTTGTGGAACCTGATAGATTTTTAATCATACCTATAATTGATTCTATATAGACATTATAGGAGATGTTATATAGTCAATCCATTGTTGACTTATGAGTTTTAAATTATTACTTGTACAAATATGAGTATGTTGTCGATACATGATGCCTTATTAACTATTGAGTATCATGATCAGTGTCTATATTGATTGTGGATTTATGAATACCCATGACTCAATTACTTATTCATACTGAGTATGATTCCCTCAAGATTCCCAATGGCTTTTGGGAGGCTTGTCGATATCCTTTTGATGAGGTACATTTGATACCACAATTATCTTTCTGGAAGGCTGCTGAAGTAGGTACGATCGATGGTGAGTTGTAGTACGGATAGTGCATGACCACATTGTTTTTTATTGGGAATTTTATATCCCTATAAATTTATTATTTCAATAAAATTTTATAATTATAATTGAAAACACTATTTTTAGGATTCATCAGTGGATTCCTATTGATACTTGTACTCACAACCTACTCAAGAATTTTATTGTTCTTTTAGATTTAATAGCCCATGATTTGGTGAGTGTAAGGGGTCCTGTAGTGAATAGATGAGTATGAGATAATTTACACAATATATACTAGAAATACATAGAGGACCATTCATTGATTATCTAGTTGTTTCTTTATTTTCCTACAGATTATATTTTGGGGTAGTCTTACCACACAATAATCAATGTAATTGATGATAAGTATGTCATATATATTTTTTGTAATTGATTATTAAGATTTTTATTTTTCTTTTATAGTTATATTTTATTTATTTATATAAAATATATTACATGATAAATATGGTATAGTCTCCCCATCGGTGGAATTAGAATATTTATTCTAATCGGAATCCTCTCATGTATTGGGAGTCGTGCATAAGGTTACAAAACACATCAAATCAAACATGAAGGATCTCATCAAGATGTTACAAAAAGGTATCATTGGAATATAAATCACTAACATAAATTCTCTATTTCTATAATTTGGGATAGGTTAGGAATGATATATTACATTTGGGACATATTGAAGGGAACTAGGATAGTTTTTTTGGAAAAACAAAGTGGACCTCCATGTTTACAAAAACTAGGAAATTGGTTTTTTTATCACATTGATTAATTTAACTATAGGTGATGCACGTGATATTGATATGTGATTTATTATATTTTTTATATGATCATGAATCGTGAAAAGGAACATTGGTCTATGTGAAATATATAAACCAATCGTTGTGTTTTGTCTTCAGAAATAAATTGAATAACACGATGTGCGCTATCAATTTTCTGATACTTTTTTGTGTAACTTATCAAATATTTCCATAAGGTATTTATGTATCTATCATGTAATTAAATAGTCATGTTTAACATGCAGTTGTGTATGTAAAAATATGATGACAGTAATTATCATGAAAGTACAGAGCCTATGGTTTGTGTTAGGAAGGATATACCATATTTTGAGATAATACCCCTAAAAATTATTTTTTGATCATAAAGAATGTTTAGAATGTGTTTTTATTCCTACTATTCTACTAGATTTTGTGATTCCACCTCTAATACATTTTCCAGGATTTCCAACAGAGGTAGTCCAAGATTTTCTTGTGATAGTAATTTTAGTACATGAGGAAATATCATTTCAAAGACATATATGAGCACCAATTATCATATCCATAGGGGTCGTTCATCCAATACTCTTATAAAATGTTCCTTTTAAAGATAGAGCAACAAAGAGGACCACGATATACCATTATCAGTTCATTTAGCTCTATCATCCTCAAGCATTCCAATGTATTGGTATACCATAAGATACCGAGGACTAATTGAAATTTATTATGATAATCGTCGAGATATATTAGTCTCGTGAGGAGGGATGTTTGATAATGGTTTCCTTCATTTTTCATGGACCCACTACAAGATGGAGGAATTTGATGAGTTATGTTTAATGATGAGATAATAATATAACGAGTCTTTCTAGGTGTTGTTCCTAGTGAAATATTTGTAAGAAATAGGATGAATTTTTAATATATTTTTTAGAAATTAATTTATCATTTTTGATGTTTTTCATTACATAAAAACTGATTTTATCTTGTGTTAAAAAAATTGAATTTATATTTCATTACAAACAACAATTAGTTTAGCATGTGTTACACATAACACATAGTATAAATATAACATGGATTCATATTAAAAATATATTATTTAATATTATAGTTATCAAATATGCATTAGAATAGTACATTTTAATAGGATAAAATAAAGTATGATGATAAATGGTTTACAAATTTATATATTATTATTTTTCTAAAACCCATTAATTATCAATTAATATTATAACTATTTTAAATTATAGGGAATATTTATCTAAAAAATAATGAAATGAAACATTTTTTACCTCAATGAAATAATAAAATAATATTACTTTAATTATTATCTTGAAATTAACATGTTATATATTTAATAAATTATAAAAAATTAACCAGATTTTTTAGACAATATATAACAATAAAACAGATTTTATGCTTATGAATAATATTTTCTTAAATGAATATTTATTTCATTGTGTTTAGTCATTCTAAAATTAATTATTTCCACATATAGAGAATTTATTTGAATACATAAACTAATTTTTTAAATCATCTTGAAATCCTTATCGTAGAGTAAATTTTTTAGATTTACCTAAATTGATAAATTCTTCGATGAATATGGAAATGTTTCTGTTCTAATTAAGTGTTTTCATTCATTATAACTCTTCTAAAAACATCCATATAATTATAATATTATTTTAAAAGTAAAATCAGTTTAATAATATATTTATTATTAAATTTATGTAATTTTAAACAAAATTTATATTGAATTCTTACATTAAAACATTCTCAAAATATAAAAATCTTCCCTTTGAAAACCTGTTATCTCATTGCATCTGTAGGAATGGTTTTAAGTTTTATTTTACCAACTATATAAATTTAATTCAGAATATTTATTTGATAGTTTGAATCATAATAATTTATATTAACCAATAATTTAAAAACAAAAGTAACTAATTGTAATTTTTTTAATATTATTAACCATGGTAATGGTAAACTTGGGTTTACTAGGGGATAAAATAAAAACATATATGTTAAAAATGACCCTACAAATTGGAAACACTAATTATATGACCATCTGTCAAAAAATTATCTTCTATGATTGATGAAAGGACATTTATTAAGTTATTTAATCAGAAAAATGTTGTTAAAATTTTTTCATTTCATAAATTACAATTGTTCCACTGACTTCACTTATAAAGGAAAACCCAGTATCCTCTCCTATTCACACATTTATAGCAAATTCTATAGGATAATAAATACCCAAAAAACTTCCTTATTTCCACATTCTCATTCTATAATCTTTATTTTAGTTATAAATTAATCATAAAAAGGAACTTTATACAATCTAAATGGACTTTTTTGAAAAGGTGATAATATCCACAACAATGCATTTTATTTAATTATTCATCCCCTAAAAAATTAATATTAAATGATGATTATAATATAACAATAGATTAATCCATATAAAAATATGTTATGATGACATAAAATAAAATAAATCTATCTCCAATTCCGTCAAATATAATAGTAAATCATATTTTGTTTGTACATGATATTATCTCCTTACGAATCGATTCTCTTATTTGCACCACCATTTATTATGATTGATTTAATGACATATTTAATTTTTACATATCATTTTAGTGATATTATTATACATCCTTAATTATAATACCACATATACCAATTTATCCCCAAACCTGTTAGCTAAATAATAATGATGCTCATGTGTATAGTAGACTACCACCTCATGAATTAATTAAATATGTTTTCCATTTATTATTTAATTTTATTATAATAGGGATATATTAAAGTAAAATATCTGGTATTTTTAACATATTTATACTTCTTTAATAATTATACAACATATACCTTCTTACATTCTATATCAAGGGGATATGATCCGCCATTCATGTGTACGACGTGGTACCACGTTGCAAGGCGATGGGATCCATTCAATATTCACATGGAAGTTTATTATGATGGTTTAAATTAGAATATATTTTATTTATTACATAATAATGATTCTAATGTGATAATATATTATTTACCATTATTCCATTCAATAAATCTAGAAAATGGAATTACCATTAATAAAAACATATTATATACCTTCTTCTGGAACTATGTATTTTATTTTATATCTATAATTTTTATGTGTTACTAAAAATACATATATAATGAATATATATGATATTTATATGTTGGTTAAAATTCTCTAGATTATGTAACCAAGATCATTGCATGTGTATAAAAATTACTAAACCAAAACATTTGTGAAAAATGAAATATTATTACATGAAATGTAATTTTCACAAGGAATTGTTAACAAACGGGTAATAAAATGTCAAAAGTAGATCATATAAAGTATGATATATATTATATTGGTTCTTTAATATTTTTAAAATAAATATATATGTATCATGAATTCGTACTGAATGTTTATAATGGAATTCATGTCTTATGGTAATGGATTTTCATATTACATTTACTTTTGGTGAGACAATTGTCCTTTTCAACACATAATTATTTAATGCGGTGTATATACTAAAAATTAAGGAATTTTATGATTCTATTCGTGAATATTTTTTTAATTAATTAACCATTTAAGATATCACTTTTTTGGGGTTTATAGTTCAAGTGTTACAAAGAGGTAAGAGATTTTTGAGTATATTTTTCTTCTTTGCAACATAAATTATATTAGTCACAACCATTATTCAATAAGTTTTATATAATTACACATTAAAATTATATATCATGAATATCCTTCCCTTATTAATATTAAAATTATTAGTTTATAAAAAATTTCTTGGTTCCTACGATTAAAAAGATACTTAAGATGTATATGTTTTCTAACACAATATAATTATTCATCGATATTATTAATGATTATAATTATGATGATAATTTATAATAATCGATATCTCAAGAAACTAATTGAAAATTTTCTATTATGGTTATTACCTGAGTTTAATTTTATCCCATCATTTTCATCACATTTTGTACACAAGATGTTAGAAATATACTTTTAATGAAAATTCATCATTATTTTACTCTTTAGTGAAAAAAATATTTCTCATGCATACACATATTTTATCAAAAAAATTAAAAAAGCTATAAAATTATACAAATTAATTTCCAATGAAATTTATATCCCTGTTTTTCTTTTTATTATATTAGAAATAAATCATTATCTCACTTTCCAATTAATGCATGTTTATATTTCACCAATAACATGGAATAAGAATTATTTTATCTTGTCTTCATGTACGATATTTTCTAACATCATTACCAATCAAATATTGTAATGTTTCCATTATATGTTTCAATGATTATTTTTAAATAAAATGAATTATAAATAATCTTATTAATAATTAATTATAAAAAGTGACATTCAAAGAACAATTGTTTTTTTCTAATAAATTTTAAAATTATTTTTGAAGATTCCATTATATGTTAAATTATACATTTTTAGAGAAACTGGTTTGGAAAATTGTTCTTGTCTAAAAATTAAATTTTCAATGTGGTGGGTAAATTTTCTTCAAAAAACATTGCAATTAATGTTTCGAAATAATTTTCCATATTGGATGATGTCCTTTGACGTAAAATATGAATTATTGGGGATATAATCCAAGGAACACATTAATATTAATTTTTTGAATAAGTTATGATTGTGATAAACATGCATTTATGAAATCTATTTCTCATCCATGGGTTATTTCATGATTTTATTTTTATGAAACCAAAATATTTTTTGATGGATTATTAATTTATATAATGATTAAATGATTATGAAACCTATTTCATTTATAAAGGTCCTACAATGATAAAATGTTTATAATCCTTATCTATATTCATGGGTTCTACTATGATTAATTTGTTATAACATTTATGGACCCATATTTATAATTTTTAATTATATAATTGTTGTTTTGTTACAACCAAGGATAGTGGTTAAATTTAACCAGTGAAGGGTGGGACCTATATCTCAATCAAATACATTTTTTATATATATCATGAGAATAAAAAGTCAATAATTAGGATTTAATCTATTTTAGTAAGGAAATATATCCACTATGATAATATATAGAGTGAACCATGAATACTAAAATTATATTTGGAGTGTAATAATTCCATTATGATTTTCTTGGAAATGATCCTTGAGATACTAAGGAAATGTTTTTTAGTTCTTATGTTTATTCCACAAATCAATTTGTTTTATTACTTTTATGTTCTAATGCATTGTTCATTTTTTTATTCATTCCATATAAACTACCTTTATTTTTTACAAGACTCAATTTTATGAACAATAATATTTATTTAATAGTTTTTAAATGTTTTTCACGTGTCCTCAAACCAATATTATCGAGATATGATGGTATCTCTACTATTTACCCATTGTGAGAATCTATGAACACCCTTTCTTATGTACTATTCCATAGGTAATAAAGAATGTACATATGCAGGTTATTTCTATGAAGAGTAATATATGGGAGAATCATTATTTCATATGTTTAATATTGTTAAATAAAGATAAAAATGCCAATTTAGTCTCCAAAGACAGTAAAACATTATGGGAAATGAGAGATTTTGTATAAAAAGTATTAAATATTCATCTAGAAACATGTATTAACTATGTATGATATGTTATCAACTGTAATTTTTTTATTTGAATGGTTTAGATAACCATTAGAAACTAATAACACTATGAATATATCTATGTATATCTCTATGGTATGTTAAATGATATTTATAAGTAAGAGTCAAACTATTGTAGAATATCTTAGAATATTATTAAAGAATAGGTGTTTTTATTTCCATGATTTACATATTTATTGGATAACACAAGTGGATATGTCTCTAACATATAGCTATATGGTGTAATAACGTTAAAAATATTGTTTTGAATTAAATGTTTCATGACACGATTCATAAATATAATCCTTTATTCACACCTACTTTGAAACACCTAAGGGATATTTTTTCAAACTATAAATACCCTTTATGAACCATAATAATGGATGCGAATAGTGACCGTGGATTGTAATACCTCTTAAAACATTCCACTAAGAAGATTCCCTGATCGGATTCTCTGCAAGACCGCAATCACATCTCTTAATACTCTTAAGGCTATAAAATATTAGTGGGGGTATAATATTTATCCATTGGATGATTATAACCACATATCAAAGTGTATCACCAGAAGTAAATTTCCAAACATCAAACATATCAGACAATGATAAAAATTTAAATAAACTAAAAAATAATCTTGTAATAAAATGATATACAATAGAGGAATGAACATTGATTCCATATATAGAATTTTTTTTTCCTACTATACTAATATGATATAACAAATATATAATTAAAACATAAACACATTGGTACCACCTCTAATCTTCTGGATTTATCACATTCCATGTCTCTAGTGCCCTTTTGAGCTACTCCAGCCTAATCATTACACCCCACACAAATATACAACTTAGTTATGAAATATGATTCCTTAGATCTACATATCATGAATCCGTTCTCAATCATAAATATGACGTAATTTATGCATAAAAATAGAAATGTTCACTTATAGCGGGTGATAGATGAATATTAATAGGCTTCCTCCAATGGAGGATCTACAATCATCCTATATAATTTCATGGTCAAAGAATATGTTCATACCATCCAAAACATTTCTACAAATAAATACATATTAAACCATTTTTTAGCCATTGTTCCATGAACATGATCTACTATATGTAGTTTAGCCAATGATGTGGTGTCTCTGAGTACTTCTCAATAACCATGCCTCCAAAAAACCAAGAGACACTATTTCCGTGGTAGCTATAACCAATTAATTCAAAGGAACTATCCTAAGATAGACCTATTTTATAGGATCTAACCAAATTCATTCCCTTACTATGTCCTGGTGACTCTAATCATAATATCAGGCACATCACCTCACAAAATTTCAACCAATTACCTCACAAATGTAAAATCAGGCCTAGATCATCATTGTGACATATATCTAATGTATCATTAATAGTTGGGTCTAGAGATTCAGTCCACCACTAAAACCATATATAATAATAGCCATTCCTAGAGAATAAATCCATCGAATAAACCATGGATATGGAACATCAGTCCACCATCCTTCCCTACTAGTATAATATAATGTTCTAGAGCATCAGTGTGTAACATAAAAAATATAGTATACTATCTATTTTTAGATCCTAATTCTCAAAAGTAATCCATTTTTTTATTATTTATAACTAAATACTTCATCCATCATAGTACCATATACTTGTTATGTCACATCTATTATAGTCAACAATATCAACAACATGTCCAGAACCACAATCAACCACTAAAACCATAAGAAAAATATTAGTACAAAACACAATTTCATTTTCAACATTCTCAATTAAAAATACATGGAAATGATTATATTGTTCATATTTCATGCTCTCTTAGCCATCACACCCTTACTAGTAAATAATCTCTAGAAATTGGATGCCCCAAAATAACACAACATCCTCATTTTTGTAACCCAAGCCTCAAAATATTAAACCATGAGAAAATTTAAAATGTTCTCACTGAACATCCATTCCAATCAAACAATCCTAAATCATCCTAAAGTATAAAGAATGATTAAGACACCATAAGAGGGTTTCCACTATCTAATATAATGAAATTTCACAAATAATTATATGAAATATTGGCAATAATCAATTGGTGTCTTCTAACTCATCCATGGTGAATAATGTGCTAACAAAGGCATAAAAAGGAAATAACATTCCACACTAACATTCTCAATAGATTACTAGGACACCTAATGAAAAAATGATCAGAAACTAGAATACTAGGGGAACCCTCATGAGTACCTATGACTTAACTCAAAATAAAAATGTCATAGAACCATAACAATTATCCTATGACGTCAAAAAATATCAAAGGCTCCCATTTCACAGATAGTTAAACATATGATATAAACCTTAACAACTCAATCATCAAACAACTGGTCCAAATGTTTAGGGGAAAAAATATCCTTATAGATAACACTTGATCCCACCTTTTAGGATCCATTTATGGAGCCTCAAATAGATCATCATATAATGCTCAAAATAAGAAAATATCTAATATTGAGACCCTTTCAAGGGCCTCAGAAGTCACAAGCCAACCCGTTAGAGGATTCTATATCCAATCCATAATGAAATCATCATATTGATCAATTGTTTTTCAAAACAAAATCCATAAATACACTATATCATAATTGGATTCAACCATTGCGATCAACATAAAAAACACTCATAATGGAGGACTCAAAAGCCTCATTTTGACTCTGAGGAACCAAACAATCAAAACCCTTATAATGTGAGAAAAAGGTGCAGCACCCTCAATATATGCTCGAGTAAACATCATGGACACAGATTTCCTCAAATGGTCAAGTACTCATGAATGAAATTTCATATAGAACCCAAGTACAAAGATTTTATGTTAGGTTCAAGGAGTGTACCCTACACTAGGTCCATACCTGTGTAACACAAATGGAACAGAAATATGTCCTTTTTCTGGTTGCTTCTTAAAACACAGAGTATACCCAACATGCGGTCTGGAAGTGTACCCTACATTCACATGTCCCCGAATATGCATTACCTAGCTATGTACATGGATATATTTCGGGTGACACTACATGGTGTGTCCTCTGGACTACATTCCATGTATTCATATTTTATATTCATCATCGTGTATTAAGAACACATGGAATGTGTTATAAAATCAACTTGTCATGTAGTCTCATTTTCGAAATTGGAAACCCCATTGAACATCATGAAACCAACATCTTCAAAAAATTTGCTATATATAGACCCCAATACAGTCGTTATCAATCATAATAAATATATAAATCAAGAAACAAATTATTCTAATATTATAGGTGACTAAAACTCATAAAAAGACCCCTCTTATGGCATACGAAAAGAATATTTACGTCCAAATTAGCTATAATAAACTTTAATACAGTGATCTAAACTCAATGTCTACCATGGATGTTGTTTGGTAGCATCTCATACCCATTTTTCTCTTGGTCCATCCATCATATGCAGTGGAGGATCTATTCCCCTACTACTTTGTTTAGGAACACCAATGTGTGGGGTGTTTTATAAAATATATGTATATATTATTTTATATAAATATCAATTTTGTATTCATGTCGAGTCTTAAAAATCAATTTTGGTTTGTTACTCACCTAGAACCCCCCCCCCCCATTCCAAAATAAAATGTGAGGTTGGAATCTCAAAATTAATATGCAATCAAAATATATCACCACCCACACCCACATGAATAATTTTATTTTAAATTAATTAAATATTAAATATTCCTCCATAACATTAATTTTTCATAATTCCACAAAACACGGATACCCTTATAAATTCCATATTCATTCTTTTCATAACATACCATTCCATAACTATGTTTTTTTTTAAAAAAATGGGACGCAGAAGTACTATATGATGTTGTCATTGAGGCCTAAATGGTTGAAACCTGAGGGAATTCTCTATAACAAGATCTTCTTCATCAGGGAATAAGGAATCCAAGATAGGAAAGAATGAAAAAGGCAAGTCTAGAGAATCTAGAGAATAATGGAAGTCAGCACTTTGTTTCCCTCGTGATAGGTGTGATGCACGTTTGTGTGATTATTGATGAACCTTATGCACCTACAGATGAGTTATTCAATTCACTATGGATTACTGGGAGAGAATCATAAAGAGTAATAAATGACTCTGGGGTCAGTTTACACCATGGAACAATCAATGATGATCTCCCTACAAAGGGAATGACCTACCAGCACTGCCCGAGACTCCACTTGGAGGAAGTCACTGATCCCGAAGAAGGATGTGACTGGAAATAAAACAAAACCCCGATAGTCCAGAACCACACCACCCCCACACATAGTACCTAAACTGAGGGAGATGTAGGTTTTATGTTTGAGTCCATAATTAAGAATATTCCAACGAATCCATCTTCCTTGAGGATGAAAGGGGTAGCAAGATGAAAGGATTTATTCGCCTGTGTAGGTCTATATGTAGGTGTGTCTCACCATGCATTGTGCTGATGCGAATGATCAGTAATTATATTTATTTTTTATAAAAAATCATGATTTGAACAATAAACTCCCCCATTCCTCTCATTGTTCCTAGAAATCCATATCGTCCAACTACCCACTAATAAGATCAACACCCACACCTTCCTCGCATTACTATTTTTTACTACACAATGAAATCATAGGTCGAGAAAAGAACTACCTGTAGTCAGTTGTGAGTGAATAACAATAATTTCCCCTGAAGAATTCTAGATTTTGCGCGCCCATTCTCCTTTAAAAAATAAAGGTGTGGTGGATTTTTCATATAACTCTGTATTGCAACAATAATACGAAGCCAAATTAATACCTATGTACATTATTTTATAATCTATGGGAAGAAATTTGTTTAGAATGTGCCATAAAATGAAGTCATATTTATGGGATACATCCTTTCACCAATGGATATCACACAAGAGTCAAGAGCTTTGTGGGATGAAACTATCTGCTGATAGTCATTGCCAAAAAAACCGAGTATTCGAACCTGTAAAAACAAAAAGATAGAGATCGGTTGAAAGATCAATGAGGTCAAATAAGCTTCATTGATCCTCATCCAAGACTGGTTCTGTAATGTTGTGATGCTGTTTAGAAGTCCTAAATCTCATATTGGGAACTCGACATCAAGGGGATCTAATAAGTGTCCCCGCCCAATTTCCATGCCAAAAAATTATCTTGCCTCTACCAATTATCCACTAAATGTGACTTCAGAGAGTCACTATGTGTGGGTGGATTAGTTTCCCATAAAATAGAATAGTTCCTCCTATGAACTTACACTGTTTTCCCATATTTTTTCACCCTGAAACATCCCCACATGGTTCGACCTTCTATATCCTCCTTTTCCAATTATTCCTGGGCTTCGTGCATTTCAACAGAAACTCTTTTGATATTTATTCCACCCTCCATTGACATCTTAGCCAACCTACCCCAAGATGCACAATGGTGTTTCCCATAAATGTGGGTGTCCCAAATGAAAGAGACCCTAATATTTTCAATTTAATTAATCACTAATTTTGGAGCCTTGAGCAGTTAGAGTATGTGCGTTGGAATAATGGATAGGACACTATTCAATAGGGTGATTCTTCCACCAATGGAAAGAAAACGATTCTTCTAGTTTTTGATTCTCCCTATGATCTTATCGAACTACTAGTTGAAATGGTGAATGCACAACCTACTTGGGCTGATTGGGGAGCCTATATATATCCCATAAGAAATCATTGCCTGTTATTTTCAAAATCCCCCTCCAGAATGTTGGCACACCCATATGTGCAACGTTTTGAAAGGTACAAACTGCTTTTCTCAGGATTCACCACTTTCCCGATCCAATGATTATATTATTCATGAAAGATGTTGATTAGACCTATTTATTTTTTAATTATATTATGCAAAATTATAGTTTCAAACGCACACATATTGATGGAGATAGTCTTTATTCGGTGACTATAACAAAAAGGTTAAACAATTTCACTTTGTAATACAATTTTTGATTTGCTGACTGAGGCTGTCTTATATGAGAATGAATAGACTGGGGGATAGTGGGTCACCTTTCTTGAGCCCTCAGAATATATTGCAGTAGCCATAGACCATCCCCAAAAAATATATAAAGATAAAAGTAGAGATAAAACACATGTACAAATTATCATAGGACAATATAGGGAAACCCATACTTGGGAGGACCCTTAGAATAATGTTCCATTCAAGACTGTCATCGGATTTATCCACATCCAATATGTGAACTGCATTAGAGACAACTTCTTTGAGGTTCACCTCTCTAATAATTTCATATTCCAAACTAATGGCACCTTGAATTGATCTATTTTTATTTAACCCGTGATTCTCTTCAGAAATACAATGAGGGAGGATTAGTGCATGTTTGTGATTTAATATGGTAGCAAGAAAATTGTAATAAAAATTACACATGTTGATGGGTCAGAATTTGTGTAGTGATGATGGTTCCTTAACATGGGGATGAGTAATAGCATAGTAGTGATAGATATGCGATGGAGGTGTCCACCGCTGATAAAATCATATATTGCGTCAATGATGTCTCTCCTAACCACGTCACAAGAGTGAACATAAAACCATCCTGGGAAACTGTTTGGCCCTAGAAAGATTTCTGGGATGAGCAAGAGGAATTTATAGTGAATTTCATTATCTTTCAGAATTATCTCATGGGAAATTTTTTCTCCATCAGACACCTAGTGGGAGAACTTGTTTTTGAATCTCTCTATGACCACACGGATATCCCCCTTGGAAGGTATTAGGTAATAATATAAGGGAAAAAATGTGCTACAACCAAGACAAGCACCACATTGCAATCATCTGTCCAAGAGAATACCTCCTTGAGGATGTTCAATTTGCATAAATGATGATCATCTTTCTTGAAATCATGAAATTAGGCCGAGTTAGGATAACCTTTATTTTTCCATTTGTCCTTGTACATCTCATGAGCCTACCGCTCTTGTTCTAGAATCCCATTGTACAGAGTCTATTTCTTAAGAGAAAGCACACCAAAGGTGCCTTCATCCTAGTCATATTCCAAAATTAATTCCATCTGACCAATCTTAGAGGTGACCATGTCCATTTCTTGAAACCAAGAGTGTTGAGAAGCATCCCGGACATGGATTTTGTTTCAAGCCATTTGAATTTTCTATGATGGTCAAGCCATGAATTTTCTTTGTACAAGATTAACCCATGAGTTTCCCAAAATTTATTCAAAACATAGGATTGATGTACATAGATGAGATAACTAGAAGCACCTGCCTCTCTCAGTACTGGTACGAAGATCAACCACAAGAGGATAATTGTCAAAAAGAGTGGGTGTCATGTCAGTTACCATGGCATTTGGGAAGGCTGACATTCCCCTGATGTTTTATATACAATGGTAAAGGAGAAACCATGTGATATTTGATACCATTTTATCATTATATCATGGAAAGAGACTGCCTAAGAATCCTAAATCTACTAGACTCTCTTGGGGCACAGAGGACATGATATCTGCGGTGGCATACTGGGAGAGAACTCCACGACCCTTCTTCTTCGTGCAAACCAAAATAGCATTAATTTCCCCTCCCAAAATCCACAATAGGGAAACGATATAAAAGAATACAATGTCACGCCACAACTTGTGACTTTCCAATTTTCTCACATTTTTCATATATATAGTTGAAAAAAACACTATGTGACACATCATTATATTTTTTTGTGATGAACTAGTAAAAAGCTGCAACAAAATCCCCAATTAGATTAGGTTTCCAGAAAATTTAAATGTACCGATTATTTAGAGCCACATGAAGAAAATCATGAACTTTTATCGGATGTGTAAGGTAATCAATTAGGTAGTGTTATTTTATAGGGACAAATATGACCTCAATGGATGAGTTACTATTTGGACATCACACTACAAATTTAATCTATCCTAACTTGGGCACCCAGGCCATAAGCGCTCTGGAGCAGAAAAGTATTCATTGGATGTTGTTCCACCTAGACATGGATCCTAGAGTAGTACAACCCTTTTCATGAATGAGATATAACTTGAGACCTTTTTTGGAGGGGGACTGAGTACACATACCACATGGATAATAGGATGAGAGCAACCTCGTAGTGGTTAAATAATTATTATGACCCTTTGAATTCATAGGAACCATTTCTCAGGAAAAAACTCTCTCATTTAGGGTTGTGGGAACTGTTGGACTCCTTGAGAAGCCACAGTGGAATTTGAGTAACACATCCTGACCATTTTCGTAAACACATACATAACATAATGGGTATTAATCATGAAAAAAATAGTGTTCCACTATATAACCCATGCATAAATTTCAAAAAAAAATCCAATTGAAAATTCCATTATATCATCTATAATTGACAAACAATAATCATTTTTAATTGCACCTTTCAATTGTGAAACATAAAATCATCATTTAAAATACATCGTCTCTCTCACAGTGCTTCCCAACAAAGATATCTACTCATAAAAACAGACCAGGATCCATGATTCTTACCATCAATAGAGTATGATTTAATAATTCATCCATAGTGACGCACTAAACCACTTGATGTAGTTCTCACTACATCATAACGCCTACCGACATAGGGGTTACATCACCAAACCTAGTACGGTAATTTCCTCCATAAGAGTATCATTATCGATACCTCAAAACCAAATATATTTTCATCTTACCATGCCCCATTGACAAAAAAACCATGGAACTAGAAATGGATGTCTCTCACTACCACGATAGAGTCAATAAAATATCTACTATTTCTTATTCCCATTGTTGGATAACGGTAAATGTGGAATTCATCAATATCTAAATTTTTATATTCATTTAACTCGTAGAAAGCGAATGGTGAACTCTCCACCATAAAACATCACACACACTACTCTATGATGGATGCCTCCAATGATGCCTATATTATCCAAAGGAATAATCTCTATAAAATGGAATAAAGTTAGTTATCTCTTATAATAGACGTGATGTATTAATTTTTCTAGGAATGATGATCTATGAACATCAACTATACTATGATTTTCATAAAAAAATACCACAAAACCTTATTTATTATAGCACATTATAGTTTAATCCCCAGATACTTGGGTAACCATGCATAGAATCCCCTCATCATTCCCACAACAATTCTCCGAAAACTCACAACATCATTCCCAAATAAAGAAAAAAAACCTATACTACAGTATGTATGATTAATAAAGTATATGATACCATTTTTCGAAAGAGATCGTGTAACCAATATTAATATATCACAAAATAATTAAATGTACTTTTGTAATAAAAAATCATCTTAAAATACATATAGTCTTGTTTCATGAAAAATCATCTCCCATGCACTAAACACACAATCATGAGAGCATTATGATCTCTAGTTATATCTTAGAGTCACTAAACACAACTCTCCATCACAGAAATTTCTTGGGATATGAAGTTTATTGAACAGTACCATCTCAAAACCAACCAAAATTCTAAAAAACTAGTACAAAATTACTACATCTTAGAACTAAATGTATCCAATATGAATAAACCTCTAACAAGGATTCACCATCCATTCACCATTTACATATTTTCAAAGACTCTAATTGTTCTACACACAATGAAAAGAACTCAGAACATGGTTGAACCATGTCACAACCTAACCCCCTGGCCTAGACCATGACTCCCACAAGCCCACCTCCCGAAGGCCAGGTGTTAGTGACTAGTGGCGAAGGGATAAACCTGTATGTGGGAGGCATCATCATGAGTATCTAGACACACACACACACACAAAACCACATCCCATGAAATATGAAACAGAAAACATTCATGCAAATACACAACCACTAAGTGTAAAAGTACAACTGAAATTAAATGTACCAAAATACTAGACCATCAAAAGAAATATTCAACAAGAGAAATTACTAGATCGATAGAACTAAATCTACTAAAACCCCTCCAAATTGGTATGTATATAATGGAATTCATAAAGTGTATATGCATGTTATTCCTGCATGATCTCACCGGGCACGACCAAGACCTTGGCCACTATGTCCTCCACCGAGTCACTGGTCGTTTTCACTAGACGCAACATGTATGAGTGAAGCCTATGTAGTGGTGAGAAAAAATATACAATGTAGGGACCCCAAACAACAATTAAATACCACAAATAAATACACCATGAAAACACAATGAATGATAAAAATTCATGATGAAAAATCATGATCATGAAGAAAGACTACTCACACCATGTAAAACTAAGATAATAGAAAGCAAGACATTTACTCACAATACTAGAAGTCATGGGATAAAATGGATATATTACCTGATATGTAATGTGGGTATGTTGGGTCACTCAGATTCTCTCCCCCCTAAGGTCCTATTGGGTCAAACATAGATGATTCCCACTAGTCCTGGACTTTTGTGGAACTCATCTCTAATGCATACCATGGATTATATGGGTCGCACAAAGTTACTCCCCACAGTGGGCCTCCCGAGTCCCATAGAGTCACATTCCACCTTGGCCATCATACTGAGGTACTCATCCATGATTAGTAACAAGGGTCATCCTGGTCACAATGATCTTCTCCCCACCATAGCCATGTCAGGTCACTCAATGTCGCATCCCACTAGGCCAATGTAGTTGATCAAAACATAGTCTCTTATCATCAGTCTTCATGTCTCAGTTAGCCATAGGATATCCACATGTAGTATTCTTGATCGAGGAGAAACTACTCCTCAAGCCATCATTGTATTCCAAATCCAATGAAATCCTTATTAGATTATTCCAAAAGATACGACTCACTGCGAGTGTTCCAACACCACAAAAGTATCGTAAATAGGATTCCATGTATGAGTGATATTGGAATTTTAGTAAATAGGGTCCAGTTATGTCTGGGCCTCGTCTGACCAAGTTCGACTGACCTAATGAACCTAACTCATGGGTCTCTCATGATCTAGATTAATTTTACTTACTCGACCCGACCTGGTGTGGGTCAAGACTATCTTGGTCATGCATGTCTAGTGGGCTAACCACTTTTGGATTTGCTTGACATAGCCCAATTCGGCAGTGGGTCCATCCCACTAGGTCACCTGGTAACACAGATTTATCCAGCCCATCACAGTGGGATGATTTACTCCAGGCCGAGATGCTCAACGGCCTAGTTCGTGCACCCTGGCCCACCCTAAATGGAGGGGTAATCTTCTTTAGCCGGAATACTATAAGGGGTTCTAGTTCTTCTCCCCTGGGATCGACCCACATGGCTGGCCGGTTTTGTTTCACATGGTTGTAAGGAACCAGCTACATGCGGAAGGCAATACCTGGTCACCCCACCTCATCCTGCATGAGGTTTCTAGACCACATGCCAATGTGGAGACTCTTCCCATGTGGCACAGGTTGTTTGACCGTACGTGGCCTATTAGACACGTTTCATCCATTCTAGTCGTTGGCCTACTGTTAGGGGCTCTTGACACACTATTGCGGCCTGATTCAGCAGTATCATGTCTCTAAGAGTGCTGGAGACCTCTTTAGCGGACCATCATATCCACTCCAGTGGTCCGTTCATTGCGTTGTCGGCACCTATTGTATCCATAGAGAGTCTCCATTCCAATGTAAGGCTGAAAACCCTCTCTGATGAAATTTATAAGTTGTTTCTAGGAAGAAGGAAAAATGTGAGGGGAGGGGGCTTCAACATTGTTTGTGTCTGCTTTCAGCTTCTGCATTTTGAGTTTCATAGAATGAATCAACATGGGATGGTGCTGGGATTACAAGAAGGGAATTTTCCCAACAATTCAAAACCTGTTGTTCAAACATCCATCCCTAGAGAACATATGATCCACAGATCAACCTACTCATAGTTTGATCAGCTTTCATTATTTATAAAGAGAAACAATATATTGTAATTCAAAAACATTAAACCCCTAACTAGCTGGTGTTTTTTTGTTGGAGCGATCCATTCGTGGGGATTGTTTAGGCTTTCATCGCGCTCTTATCCCATTTTGTAAGGTGTGTAGATGTTGCTGGTGATTCGCTAGCATTCATCATTCTTCATTGAAGAGGATTCTTTTGGTATGTTTTTCAATGGGAAAAAATCCACATTTTTATCCTCTCTTTCTCCGATGCATTATCCCATTAAATAAAAAATACATTTTTTCATTTCATTTATTCTACATTATTACCTCATTATGATGTTTTATTAATGGAATATAGTATCTATTTCACATCAATTAAAGAGTCTCTTCAAGGAGGTTCTTCAATGCTGTGTTGTTGCACCGCATTGTAAGTGTGCTAATGCACAAAGTTGGAGAGAAAAATAAAATAATATTTTAATTTATATTATTTCTCTTCCAAAAATTCTAAAAATTATCTTTTCTTTACAACCCTTCCTAGTCTATGTTAGTCCTATCAAGGTTATTCCTAACGTTCTGAGCAATGATGGACTAGTCATGAGGAAACCCAATCCCTCAATAGATCCCTACACATGGATGTATATGAAGTGAGCTGAAATGGTGAGATAGTCAATAATCGCCCATATAAAATCATGTCCCTTTGTAATGCATGATAAGAAAGTAATGAAATACATCAATATACCTTCCCACTTCCACTATTGTTCCTCAAGTCGTAGTGCCAATGTTTCTAGACCCTGATTCTCAATATTCATATGCTGAGTTGTGTGTTACAATGTAATGAACTCATCCATTGCTTTCTTTATCCTTTCCCACTAGTATTGATGTCGGAGATCCTACTACATATTATCAACCTCAGGATATACCCCTAAGGGGATGTATGTAACTCCCTCACAATCTCCTCTCTCAATGCCATCAGTGGTTATGTTCACCCTTAAAAAAGGATTTCGTGCTCCTCACCTATCGAAAATCTATCAGAAGCATGTCATGAGGATAACTAAGCACATCAGGCCTTGAAGTCAACATCTAAAAGTTGTTCCTCTTTAATTATCTAAATGTGTGGGGGAGGAAAAGTCATCTAGTGAACGTAATCTGCTCTGTTATCATCCATGAATAATATCAGCATCTCATCTAGCTGCTTCATTGCCTCACTCAGCGGCTTCAGACCTGACCTTCTATTGGGAACATATTCCACCACATTCTCTTTCCAATGATTATAAAAATTCATGAAGTCATATTCTTGGAGGAACTCTAGAAATCATTAAATCCTCACGATCATGTCATTCTAGGAGAAGATATCCATAAGACTCCATTGGTCAAAGTATAATGTAAAAGATTCACCCATCAAGTAGGGACACCCCATAGTCCAAGAAAAGTCTACTACTGCTAAATCTAGGTCATGGGTTTCAACATTCTAATCATGCTACCTCAACTACTATGGGCCGTAGGTGATCAATGCTCATTCTTTCTTCAAGAAACAACCCAGTATAGTCCCAAATGTGTTGCAGAAGACTACATACCCAACACAATCTTTTGGTAGTCTCATGATGGAGGCACTCGGCAGACACTACCTCAGCTCTTGGACATAGTTATTTCACTTCATCAACCACACGATGGGATGTCCCTTCTTTTTCAATCCTGATACGGGTGTTTCTACTATGGAAAATGTAGGCAAATTCCTCCAAAATTATCCATCCATCCCAGTAAAACTCTTCACCTTAGTCACTCTTTTGGTTGGATCCTAATAAATCACTACCTATATCTTCGTTGGATCCACTGAAAATCTGGACTTCAATAATTCATGTCCCAAAATGTTAACCTCCCGAATCCAGAACCATCACTTAGAAAGATTAAAATAGAGATAGTGATCATAGATTGTATCGAGGACAATTTTTAGGTGAGTATCAGGCTCCTCTTATGATGATGAGTACACCTAAATGTCATCAATGCAGACCACTAATAACTGATCGAGGTAAGGCTATAAGATCCTATTCATGAGTCCCATGAACATTGTAGAGGAATTGGTCATGCTGAAGGGAAACAACAAGAAATTTTATTGGACATACCTACATCTTAAGGCTATCTTAAATATATACCCATCTTATACCCAAAGCTGGTGATAGCCAAATATGATATCTATCTTTGAGAACCAACTCTCTCTCTTCAACTAGTCAAATAGGTCTTCAATTTTTAGATGTGGATATTTTTTCTTCATGGCCACAAAGTTCAAGCAATGGAAGCTCACACATAGCCTCATGATTTTTTTCATCCTTCTTAAAAACAACAATGGGGGAACCCATGGTGAATTTTTGGGCCTCACGAATCCCTTATTTAGTAATTCCTACATCTTTACCCCCAACTCACAATGCTCCCCGAGGGACATCCAATATGCATTTGATGATATCTGTGTATTCATGGGGTCATGTTCGATGTAGAAGTCTACATATCGTTGATGATTTCGTCTAGTAAAATCCTATAGAAATATGCCTTCATACTCATCAACCACTATAAGAATCCCCAGACTCCTATCATCCACTATACCAAGGGAGAGGTTATCCAACATGTGAGTAATCGACTACACCCTCCTATGAAAAAATATTCCTTATGCTGCTAGAGTTCTCTTCTCACTGGTGATGGAAAAACCGGCCCCATCATCACGGACACACCACACTCTTAGCCAAATACGCTCGCTATGATCATGAGAATTTGATTACCAGTCCACACCCAAGATGACATCATAAGTCCTCAACTCTACTACTATAAGATCATCACCAAAACTATCACCTCCATGAGTAATCTCACACTGTCAACACCAGTGTGTAATTGTCGAAACCCATCCAGTAGAATTTTCTAATTGTAAGGATCTAGCCAGAAACTCCACCAGAATCTAAAATCCCTGAACTAGGTATGGTGAAATGATAGAGTGACATACAAATGTTTCTATGAGAATATCATCTAAGGTAGAGAAGACATAAATCCTATATCTATTCATCTCTAAATCCTTGCAGTAATAGGCCTCAACTGCATGTAACCGAGCTTGAACATGTCCACCTTCTCCCCAAGGACGTGGTGGACCACCTGGGGGTGGTAGTTGTAGAACCCCAAACCATGTCCTACAACTCAATACTCAACCTCCACCCCTGCCACATTAACTACCATGCGGACCTCCTTGCTTGAACTGCTTCCTCTTCCATGGAGGTCCCTCAACCGTCTACTAATCATCTGTGCGGCGGGTTGGGTAGTCACAATCCATATATCCATGTCTGTCGCACGAGTATCACACCATGTTTCTATAATGACCCTCACTATCCTGGTGGCCTCGCATTTGGTATCCCACCATTTTAATACATAACTTTTCATTACATATTACATACATAGGATCTTTAATGACTATTTTCTTGGAAATCTGGAACATAATACATGAAAACAATATAAAACATTCTTAGAAACAACTTTTAAGGCTTAATCATAGGTTTATCCTATGTACACTTACTTCATCTCATATCCTGGAGAAAGAAATCAAAGGAAAGCGTGAGCAGAAGACCCCGTAAGGGTAAACCTGGGAATCAAAGTACTGGTGATATTAATAAGAACTTGAATAAAAACATAATGACCTAAGCTGTGGAAAAATAGGAATATCATAAAGAAATAAAATTGGAACAAAATGTGAATATGTGGCTAAAACATTTCATTTATACATTAATGAACATATGACCAATGTCTATCCCCATGGTGTCATAAAAATAACCAAGGTTATTCACCAAGGTATTGTGAAACTTGTCATCTCTAGAGATTAAATCATTACTCAATGCATTGGAGCACTATCAATGCGCACCCTTAATCTGTATTTAAATTCTTGTGAGCCACATAGAATGTAATTAAACATTTATTAAATAACCTATAGTGAATGAAAGAAATGGATTTCATAGAAATATCGTGATGTTT
The DNA here is from genome assembly GCA_963277665.1 of Viscum album. Classification (NCBI taxonomy): domain Eukaryota; kingdom Viridiplantae; phylum Streptophyta; class Magnoliopsida; order Santalales; family Viscaceae; genus Viscum; species Viscum album. The sequence continues at coordinate 1,300,289,264 of OY728146.1, forward strand.
AAAAAGATCTTAAAAATAAGATCATTATGTCATTTATAACCCATGGAAAGAGAGTGTGGGTTTTTATGTATGTCAATTCCAGAATCAAATATATCATATTTATATATTTATGGACACCCATGGAAATGAAAAAAGTCTAGGTTTTCATTTAAATTAACAATATATTTTTGCAGAGAAAGAGATAGAAAATTTGAGACGAAATTTCTACAGCATAACAGCTATATAACATGGTTTTAGAAAACATTGAAAAGAGAGGGGAAAAGGATCATCCACTACTAAATAATTATTAATAAAATATGGGAATGGAGTGAGATCATCATATGGGTATTTGAACGACATACCACATGAAAAGAAAACATGACATAAAAGAGAAGATGCAATTTTTTTAAGAGAAATTTTGCAGCCTAACATCATCACATAAAATTCAGAAAAAAATTAATGATAGCGAAAAATGTATCTCTATATTAGAGATGAAATGGACAGAAATTATAACATATAATAAAATACCCTCAACATAATGAAATAAAAATTAGAAGACACAAAAAAAAGTAAATCATGACTTAAAAAGAGTAGGGTGAAAGGATCCCTTACCTTGAAGAGTAACGTCAAAAGCATGGAGGTCGGGACCTTGGGAGGCCTGAGGTCACCATGGGAGGACTCCTTGAAAAGAAAAGAGACTAGAACATCATTTAGGTGGATTTGGAAATGAAATGAATAAGGGAATGGCTTGGTATTTATAGGAGAAGAGAGGGGACAAGTCATTAATGGACAAGGGACACCTCATCAGTGGTATTGGAAAAACCATGCACTTTCCTATGATATTGGCCACTTGAGAAACCTCACACCTTATCTTACTATTAATATGTCGACCAGAATGATTACATAATTATTCCATCTTTATTGATGTCATTAAACACCTGAATCTAAAAACATTATTTTCACTATTCATCCAAAATTCAATTATTTTAGAAAAATCCCAAAAAATCTCATTAACCTAATATCGATTCTATAAATTCAAAAATGAACTCCATTTTATAAAAATATTTTTCTAAATTCTTTTAATTTAATTTTTAAATAAAAACACTATTCACTTAAAATTCAACTGTTTCAGAAAAATCCTAAAAAACCACTCTAACCAAATATCGATGTCCTGATTTCAAAAATGAACTCCATTTTATGAAAATAATTTTTTAAATATTTTTAATTTAACTTAAGAAAACAATATTCACCCAAAAAAATTAATAATAAACTAATAATTTCTGAAACAGTTATTTACCTATTTATTGAATCACATTACATAATCATGGTGCATAAATTATATTAATACTTTATTTATTGAGGATACTTAATCCATTTGATCACATTAATAATTATTAGTGTAAAATCACTATTCATAATTTACTATTCATCAAAAATTAAGTTGATCTTATTAGACTGTAAATATTTTACTGAACATAACTGTAGAAGACCATTTTTTGAAAATCATTACACATTATTAATAATTTAAGGTTTACATAAATATTTTGAAAATATCATTTTTCTAAAATTCATCAAAAATATGCATACTATATTTATCCAGACATTAGAAAATTCAAAAACCTCACCATAAGAAGAAATCAAAATTTTATTTAAATCAAAGGATTACACAAGGTAGTTACGGTCATGTTACATAGCCCCTTATAACACCAGCATGTGACTTATTAGTATGGTGTGCTAGGTTGATAGAATCTTGGGGCTGCTCAACCAACATTGTCGGAGTAGTGATTTCTATCAGCTTGAACTTATCATGAAGGAGATTCCATTCCAGCTTCACACGATGAAGTTTGGCTTGGGTTTGGTCCAAAGTAATGCCCAAAGGTGAAACCATCATCCCATGTTCCGTCAGATGGGATTCGATCGGCCCGAGACTACTGGATGGGGCCATCAAATCTTCATTCTGCACTAACCAAGATCTCCTGTATTTATAGAAAATAATAATAACATTTATTTTCAATGGAAATATTTATTGATGGTCATATAATAGTAAAAACCCAATGGTATCAATTTAATTATAATCATTTTATTATATTTTAAATAAAATAACCCAAAAAATTTAGGGAAAATAATTTACTCAAAATTTCAGGTCGTTACATTCTACTCCCTTAAAAAAAATTTTCCCCGAAATTTTGAACTCGTACAATCATTAGAGAAAAGGTGTGGGTACTTCTACCTCATAGAATCCTCTACTTCCCACGTGTCTTAATTACATTTGTGTTTCCTCCAAAACACCTTAATAATGTAGTTAGTCTTATTGCGTTGAACCTTGTCTCTATGATCCAAGATCTCCACCGGATGCTCCTCATAAGAGAGGTCATGTTCCATTTGTACCACCTCTAGGTTTAGTACATGTCAAGGGTCAGGTATGTACTTCCCCAAGAGTTATACATGGAATAAATCATGAACATGGGCATTATTTAGAGGATGTGAAAGCCTATAGGCTAATGCCCCAACACGATCAAGGATTTCATAGGGGCCAATGTATGTAGGGCTGAGCATCCCTTTCTTCCTAAACCTCACAACTTTCATCCATGGTGAAATTAGATGAAAGAAATTGTCACTGACATTAAAATCCATGTCCCTTCAACGTTTGTCAACATAACTCTTTTTTCAACATTGAGCATCCTTAATGAGGTGCTGGATGGATTGGACTTTTTCTTTCATCTCTTGCACAAGATCGGGAACAATAATCTTTCTCTCACTAGCTTCATCCCAACAAGTAGGAGTTCTATATCACTTACCATATAGAGCTTCATCGGATGCCATTTTAATTCTCGAGTGAAAGTTATTGTTCTAAGAGAACTCAAATAAAGGGAGATATTTATCCCATCCACTATTAAATTCCATTGTGCACTTTCTCAGCATGTCCTTGAGTGTTCGAATAGTCCTTTTAGACTGGCAATTAGTTTTTGGGTGATAGGTTGTACTGAAATTCAATTCAGTGCTCAGATCATGTTGAAGACTTCTCCAAAAATTTTATGTGAACATTGGATCAAGATCAGATATGATAGAATGTGGAACTCCATGTAGCCTTGCCACTTCCTTCACGTAAATCATGGCATGTTGATCAAGAATGAAAACTTCCCGAATGGAGATAAAATGGGCACTCTTGGTGAGACGGTCCACAATAACACATATCACATTGTTTCCTTTGAGGTTCTCAGGAGACCAGTGATGAAGTCCATAGTGATATTGTCCCAATTCCATGCTAGTATGGGTAGTGGTTGAAACACGCCTTTAGGAAACTGTCACTCTGCATTCACTTGCTAATAGACTAGTCACCTTGTAGTGTACTCAACAACCTCCCTTTTCATTTTTTTTCACCAACATTGATCATGAAGGTCCCAATACATTTTTTTGCTACCAGGATGTTTATAGAAAGTAGAGCTATGAGCATCATCCATCATTTCCATCTTTGTTTATGGAATAGATGGAACACATAGTCTTGTACAAAATTTTAGTGCACCTTATTGATCAGTATTGAACTCAGGAAACTTCCCATCCTTCACAGCTCCAAACGTATTCTAAAACAAAAGATATTATTTATGAGAATTCTTGATCTTCTCCACTAATGACGGTTGTGAAGTCATTTGGGTTAGGTTTGATTATGTCCCTTCCCTTATAATTCCCATGTCCAGCTTTACTAGGTCATTGATCAATGGATCTTTTTAAATCCTCATTATGGATAGAACAATTGGGTATGTCCTACTTAAGGAATCAACAACATTATTTTCTCTTCTAGGATGATAATGAATTGAACAATCATAATCTTTAATAATTTCCAACAATCTCCATTGTCTCATGTTCAATTCCATTTGTCGGAAAATATACTTCAAACTTTTACCGTCTATGTATATATCACATTTATCCCCATAATGATACTGCCTCCATATCTTCAGAGAATGAAATGACCACATCTAGCTCCAGATCATGGGTAGGATAATTCTTCTCATGAGACATCAACCGTCCAGATTCATAAGGATGGACCTTTTTATTTTTCATGAGAACGCACCCAATCCTTTTTTTAGATGAATCACTAAAAATAACAAATCCTTCTCTAATTGAGGGAAGCGTTAACTCAGGTGCAGTAACCAATCTCTTATCGATATCTTGGAAACTTTCCTCACACACCATTGTCAAGATGAACTTGACCCCTTTGCGAGTTAACGTGGTTAATGGATTTGAAAGTTGTGAAATTTTTTTCAAAAACCTCCTATAATATCCTTCTAATCGAGGAAAACTACGAATCTTAGTTATTTTTGTAGGTTGAGGCCACTCTTCTTCAAATTTTGTCATTGCAGGGTCAACTGTGATTCCTTCATTGGTAACAATGTTCCCCATGAAAGAAGCTTTTTGTAACTAGAATTAAAATATATTGAACTTCCCAAAATCCTCCCCTTCCATATAGTTTGTAAATATCCCTTAGATGATCCTCATGATCCTCAAGAATTTTAGAATATATCAGAATATCATCAATAAAAGCTACCACAAAGTTATCAAGGTAGTCTTGATTGGAAGTCAGTTTTTGTAATATCTTCATTCTTCAGCCTTAATTGATGGTAATCAGATTGAAGATCAAACTTAGAGAAGAAATTTTCCCCATGAAGATGGTCAAATAAGTCATCAATTTTTGGAAGAGGGTATTTGTTCTTTACTGTGATCCGATTCAGTTCTCTATAATCAATTCATAGCCACATCGATCCATATTTCTTCTTTACAAAGAGAACTGGTGCTCCCCAATGTGAAAAAATTGGGGGGATAAACCCCTTCTCCAAAAGATGTTGGATTTGTTTATTTAATTCTTCTAGCTTCAAATTTTCCATCCTATACGGGGTCTTTGATATTGGATGAGATTCAGGTATGAGCTTAATAGTGAAATCTACCTCTGTTTCAGGGGGAGGTCCAGACTACTCTTCAGGAAATACATCAACATATTCTTGGACAATGGGGACACATTCTATTCTTAAACTCTCATATTCTTCTTCTTCTTCACCGATCAAATCCATAAAAAATGATATAGGGGGTTCTTTTAGACAAAGATCATGTTGAGATATCTCTCCTTGGAAAAATATTTCGGTTTTCCATTCAATACTACTGATATATCCTTGCTTCTACAATTGATCTTAGCATTATTCATTGAGAGAAAGTCCATCACTAGTATATAGTCAAATTATATCATGGGAATGACTAATATATTTTTGATAAGATTGTTCCCACTAAAATAAATACTAGAGTTTCTAAACAGTGATGATTCTTGGATAGCCCCACCAATAGTCTTGAATGATTACTCTAGTTTTAACTAATCGGGGTTGAATCTAAATTCTTTACAAGATTAGAAGAAATATAGGAATGTGTAGAACCAGAATCAAACAATGTATTTGATAGCTTTGAGTGGAAAACAAGAGTACCTGCTACCACATCATTTGGAGCATCAACTACAGCTGTCATGATAGAAAAAGCATGACCTCCCTCCCTAGTCCTTTTTTAAGGCTGATGGTGGTACCCCTCCACTGCCCTCATATTTGTACTGTGATTAAAAATGTTCCCACGTTGTCCACACTTTAATAAATAGACATCAGGTAGGGTTTGTTCCATATTCCCCTTGTCGTTTCTGTTTGGAATTTGAGTTTTCACCTTACAATGACAATTCCTCACATTGTGTCCATCTCTACCACACTTTTAGAACTTCCTACTCCCGAGAAGGCAGTTCCCTGAATGCTTCTTCCCACATTTATCACACGTGGGAATTTGAACTTTCTATCCTACTCTCCCCTCATCAGAATTATTCCCTATGATGGGCTCTATTGATCTCTTCTTTTCATTTTATTTATGAGAGAACTTCCTATCACCAAGATCTATCTCGACTTTCATCGCACTTCGCTAGATATTTTCATAGCTATCATAGTCTCTGTTGCTTCGATTCTTCTGCAGATGAGGTCTTAGTCCACTGAAGAATATATCAGCCTTGCCATTTGGATCCATGGAAAATCTAGAGGTATATTGTGAATGCTTTGTGATGATACTATCGTATCCTTCAACAAATTCATTCTCCTTATGCTTTAGCTCAAGAAACTCCTTCTCCATTCTTGTTCTCATGGAATGAGGAAAATACTTACTGAAAATGAACCTTCGGAACTCTTCCCACTCCATAGCTTCAACCATCAATCTTGGACTCGTGTTTTTTTAGTTCCCACCACTGATCAGCTTCTCCCTCTATGTGATAGACAGCGAGGGTGACCTTATCTTGCTTGGAAAAGTGGATAGTAGAAAAGATCTTCTATATGGAGCTGACCACTACTCAACAATCAATGGGTCAATCGATCCACTAACAGTTCATGGTCGTTGACACATAAAGGATTCAACATAAAGTTGTTCCCATTACAGTGAGATTGGTATCTCAACTTGATTCATGTTATTTCCCTTAACTTGATTCAGTTGGTTCATCATTCTCATGGATGTTTCCATTATGACTTCCATCAGAGGGTCGTTAGTGCATGGTCGATTTCGGTAACCATTCGCATGGTTCCTCCTATTGCCCTCCATTTTCTAAAAGAATAAATCCTTCGTGAGAAACTTATTTCATGCAAAATCTTTTATCTATAAAGAATTTTATGTCTTAAAACATCATGCTTAATCAATTATATTCTTCTACAATTACTTCATAATGATTCATAAAAATCTTGTGATTAACAAAAAACATCCCCTGGGAGTGTCATAACCAAGTGTACAGCAAGGCCTGTTGTCATGCACCAGTTCTCGTTCGAGTCTATCTCAATGTGGTGTTTTCGGGTTTTACCCCAATGTACATCAGTTCCCAAGGTGCCTCTACCTGCTCGCATCCAAACAAGGATGTATTTGTTTGATAAACCACTAAATCTATACTCACCAAAATACTAGTAATTTTTCCTATATTTAACCTTTTCTATAGGGTTCTTCCTAAAGTATTCACAGCTTAATTTCCATAAATAACTAAACTATCCGTTGATACAAACTATGGCATCACACCTTTTAATATGTAAGGACTAGACCCTAGTTTCCCCGAGTTAGTGCCTTATTTGATTAAGTTGGCATACATACATGGATTATGAATCCTGAAGGACAGATTAGTTTAGTATTATGGGAAACATGTTACACACATAAGTTGATCATTACAACTTGAAGGTAAAAAAAACACTAATTTATTCCAGTAGCAACATCATGTATCCTAGATTAAGCATGCATGTCATTCATAATTTACTTCTTCATATCCTTAGAAAAATGAGACATAATAATGGGTGAGATAAAATTCTCAGTAAGATTAAGCAATATAGAGGAAGATAATATAAACAATAGACATGGTGAATAATTGAAAACACATGCCTTAAATTATAAACATGAAACACATCATGGCAGGAATAAGAGTTGACTAAATAATTCCATAATAAAACATAATAATGTATATTATACTAGTCAAATAACCACATGAACTTTAAATTAATAGATATATAAGGAGGTATGTGCATATTCCGGATATCCGGAATCATTTTGTTATGGCCTCGACCAAGAAATCTAGAGATTAAGGCCTCGGCCAAAATCACTATCACATTGGGAAAGGCCTCGGCCAATTCCACGTCTATTTGTCTTATGAGACTTACAGATGCATTGAGTAGCTATAGCAGGCCCCACTCATCACATAATAAGTCCAATACATTCCACATATGATCGGGGATCAATATAAACAACATATACATTCATATTGAAACTATCATAAAAAATGTAACTAGTTTTCACCAATTATTGACCATAAACACTAACCATTCAGAATAATATGATGAATGGTTTTAGGATAGATCATACACAATAAAGTTAGTCATAAACCATTAAAAAAATATGGTATATGACTTCATAAATTATTATACCTAATAATACCATGGAATCAAAAAGAGTATTGAACAAAAGTACCCTTATAAAATAATTATTCTATTTTGAGATAAATACTCTTTTATTTTGAAAATAAGAGTTATTTTGGAAAATCATTGTATAAAACAAGAACTAAAGAAAGAGAATATTTTCATAATAAAATGATTATTTTTAGAAATATAATGGTTTCCGAAAAACAGATTATAGGGTGCCCTTGTAAATCGAAATGAATCGGAGAAATTCCCTTGAATCAGGCTTCTATTTTGGAAACAATTTTGAGTGTTCCTTTTAAAAAGTGTAACTATCCATAAAATAAGGAAGGGTTCTGGTTTGTAAAAAATATATATGATACTCACACATAATATATTATGATTACATAAAAATACATAATAATTTCATTGAGATAATTATACAATGAATGTAACACGAATGAAAATGGAAGTTGGGGTGAAAAACCCTTACCTTAACTTCAAACGCGTTCTTCTCTTGAACATCAGCTCATTGAATATGAAATAATACTTATTAATAATGTATTTAAAAACATTTTAGACTTCAATTTAGTTTATCATAAATCTTTTTAGTTCACTTATGTATTTATTGACAAGTTATTGTATTGAATTTCATCGTTCTGGATTGTTTATTTCCTTTATTTTCATATTCTGTTAACTTGTTTTTAAGTAATGGAAGTCATGTGGAAAGGTTATAAACTCCTGTATTGGAATTATATATTATTTATAATAACAAATAATTTGTTATGTTCATTTCTATCATTTTATTATATGGAATGAGAATCAATCATTACATGAGAACCACTTCGATTAATTTGTAGTATTTGGATTATTATGAACTAGTTTTTTCATATAACATAATTTTATGTACATAATATAGTTCTTGAATATTAATTACATTATAACACATATATTATAGTCGGGTTCAACCCTAAATATTTTTTTTCACCAGTAATAAAGAAGAAATTGAAGAATGAAACATCATCGTCCACGAAGGCTATAAATTGGAAGCTCATGGACGTTGATTTCATTTATAAAAATAAAAGGGAGTGAGTAAGAATATTTATGATTAGTCTTCCATTTACACGACATAATTATAGTATATATATGTTACTAGAGTTATCATGATCATTTGTACATAGTATGTGAGAAGAGTAAAATAAATGTGAGGAAGTTGAAAATATAATAAATGTTAAAAGATCCCTTATAAAAATTCGGTGACCTAACGATGTCACTTAAAATTTCATAAAATCTAATGATGTAAAAAAAGGTCATCTCATTATATTGAAATCTAAATGATAGTAAGATGAATGAATAAAATCAAAACTCAATATATGAGAATGGATTTTCAAATAGATAACATAAAAGAAGTATCGACTTAAAGAAGAGAATGAAGGATTCCCTTACCCTGTAGAATAACTACTAGATCTTGAAGGATGGAACCTTGGGGGCTTACAGACACCTTGGGAGGAATCTTAGAGAGGTAAAACCACCAGAGCATAGAATATGAGGGATTTTTAATGAATTAAAATGAATGGATGTGTGGGTATTTATAGAAAAATGAGAGGTAATTTTTTAATAATTTCAAAGGGACACCTCATTAGTGGTTTTTTACAAACCATGGGCTTTCCCATGGTATTTGCCCATAGTTTTAGCCACATGGAACATAAAATTTCATAAGTTAATATACACAAGTCAACCAGCCTTTTATTTTAATTATTATGTCATTAAACTACTGAATACCCAAAACTGTATTTTTCACTATTCACGAAAAATTCAAATATTGATGAAAAATCCAAAAATTCGCCCCTAAAATTTATTAATGTGTAGAATACAAAAGTGAAATCTATTTTTCAGAAATAATTTTCTAAATATTATGAATTTTATTTTTATATAAGGTCACAGTTAATTTGAAAAATAACAATCTTAAAGTGCAATTAGTTTTATGTGACATTGGAAAATTAATTAAGATCCCATTATCCTATTGCCTTATGAAAATAAAATAATATTAATATTTACTATTCATAAGTTCATATTACTATTCATATTACTATTCATATTACTATTTATAAGGGTATGTTACTATTCACAAAAAATCACGTTTTTTCTATCAGACTCCAAATGAATTACTAAACAAAACACTAGATGGACATTTCCTGATATCAAAACATAGATGATGATAGATTATAAAATTGAATTCTATATTTATTTTCAAAACCATGGAGTGTTACATTATCCCCTCTTTAAAAAAAATTCCTCAAAATTCACAGAATATTACCTAAAAATATTTGGGTATCTATTTAACATAAGTTTCTCAAGCACCCATGTTTCTTCCTCCATCTTATGGATCCTCTATAGTACCATTACCAGTCGATTCATCTGATTTATCAATACTTGCTCTCTAGTATCAAGAATCTTGATAGGCTCTTCACAGTAAGATAGATCAGGCTCAAGATTCATTTCTTCATGAGTGAGTACATGTGATGGGTATGGCATGTACTTTCTTAACATTGACACATTGAACACATTGTGAACCTTTGATAGACTTGGAGACATTTCCAAACTATAATCTACGAATCCAATTTAGTCTGGAATATCAAAAGGTCCTATGTGCCTGGGACTAAATATACCTTTCTTATTGAAATGTATAACTCCCTTCCCTGGAGATACCTTCAAGAAAACATGATCTCCTACCTGAAATTCTAAATACTTCCTTCAGTTTTCAGCATAGCTCTTCTGCCAATTTTGATCTATTTTGATATGGTTATGGATAATCTTCACCTTCTCCATTGTTTCTTCAAAATGTTCTGGGCCCACAAGAATTCTTTCACCAACATCGACCTAACAAGTTGGTGTATGACATCTCCTCCCATATAATGCTTCATAGGGTTCCATCTGAATACTTGAATGGAAACTATTGTTGTAGGAAAATTAAATGGGAGGTAAATACTGATCCCACATGCCTTGAAAATCATGTGAACAAGACCTCAAAATCTCTTCCAATGTTTGAATAGTCCATTCTGATTTTCCATCAGTTTGTGGGTGGTAGGCAGTGCTCCAACGAAGATCAGTATCTAGGGCCTTCTGAATAATTTTCCAGAATCTTGATGTAAAACATGGATCATGATCAGAAACACTCGATAATGGTATTCCATGATGAATCTAAACTTCATTTACATATTGCCTTTCTAGACATTCAAGTGGTAGATATTCTATTATAGCAAGAAAATGTGATGACTTTATAAGTCGATAAAAAATGACCCATATTACATTGTTCCATCTAGGAGTCTTTGGTAGACCATGAAAAAGTCTATCATGATATTATCCCATTTCCAATCAAGTATGAGAAGAGGTTTCAATCCTCTTCCAGGCCTTTGCCTTCCAGCTTTCACTTGTTTACAAACCATACATGTTGACACAAAATCAGCAATATCCCTCTTTATGTCTTCCCACCAAAAATGTTCCTTCAAATCATTATACATCTTAGTACTTACAGGTTGTATTGATAAATTGGAACTATGGGCATCATCCAACAATTCTTATTTTAGATCAGGTATATTGGGAACATAAGGTCTATTCGCAACTTTCATGATTCCATTTTCATATACGAAGTCACTCAATCTCCCATCATTAACAGCTTTAATCTTCTTTTAAAACTCCCCATCATCAGCCTGCGAATTTTTTAGCCTTTCTAGTAATGATGGTTTGTAAACCGTTTGAAAAAGCATTGATGTTTCACCTTCCATGGTTAGTCCCATATCCATCATTACTAGATCCATTAAAATAGGATCCCTTTCAACTATCATCTTGCTCAAAACTCCATGATCCTTTCTTCTCAAGGTATCTGCCACATTATTTTCCTTCCCTAAGAGGTAGTGTATCATGCATTAATAATACTTGATTATTTCAAGCCATATCCTTTGACTCATGTTTTGTTCTTTCTATGATAAAATATACTTCAAACTCTTGTGATCAGTATAAATCTCACATTTTTCACCATAGTGATAATGTCTCCATATCTTTAATGCAAATATTACAGAAGCTAACTAAAGATCAATAGTAGGATAGTTCTGCTCATGAATTTGTAGTTGTCATGATGCATAAGCGGTAACCCTATCATTTTGCATAAGGAAAAAACCAATTCCATTATTTGAAGCATCTCTATAAATAATAAACCCCTCATTCCCCGATGGTAGATTAAATATAGGAGCAATGAATAATATTCCCTTCAGTTCTTCAAAACATTCTTCACAATCTTTTGTCCAATCAAATTTAACCCCTTTACGTGTGAGATTCTTTAGAGGGTTAGCCAGTCAATCAATATTCTATACAAAATTCTGATAATAACCTGCTAAGGCAATAAAACTACGTACCTCAGTTATGTTTGTTGGTGTGGGCCAATCATGGATTGCCTTTGTCTTTTCAGGATCAACTAGAGTTCTATCCTTAGAAACAATATGGCCACCAAAAGAAATCTCTTGTAGCCAAAATTCACACTTGCTAAACTTCTCATATAATTCATGTCTTCTAAGAGTCTTCGTGATAATGCGCAAGTGATTTTCACGTTCTTCGCATCTTTTGAGGTATACCAAGACATCATCAATGAATACCACTACAAAATCATCGAGATATTCCTTAAAAACATTGTTCATTAGATCCATAAAGACAGAGGGTGCACTAGTCATTCCAAAGGGCATTACTGTAAACTCTTAATTCCCATACCTGGTTCGAAACGCTATTTTCGGAATCTCTTCCTTCTTCACACTCAACTGATAATATCCAGATTAAATTTCAATCTTTGAAAACTATTGAGCTCCATGAATTTGGTCAAATAAATCATCAATGCACGGTAGGGGTACTTTTTCATTAATATTGTAGCATTGATATCCCTGTATTCGATACATAACCTCATAGATCCATCATTCTTCATAACAAAAAGGATAGGGGCTCCACATAGAGAAACACTAGGGTGGGTAAATCCTTTATTACTCAATTCCTCTAGTTGTTTCTTAAGTTCCAGTAGTACCACAATGGCCATTATATAAGTGGTATTTGATATGGGCCTTGAACCATGAATTAAATCAATGGAAAACACAATTTCCCATTCTGGAGGATGTCCAAGAAAATCTTCTGGAAACACATCAATATATTCTATCACAATATGTACATCCTATATTTTATCATTCCTTTTCTCACCCACAGTTATTTCATTCTCTTCCTCCCCAATAATTTTATTTAGTAGAGCTACTGGGGGTGGATCTAGATAAGAATCAGCCTATGATGATTCTTCTCTAAAGATAAGGTGTTCTTTAACATCGTCATCAAAAATCGTAACCTCCCTCTTCTTACAATAAATTTTTTCATCATGATCCGAAATCCAATCCATAACTAGGATTATAGAGATTTCAATCATGGGTATGATCATGAGATCAGCAGATAAAGAACATTTGTATACCCAAATGTGAACAGATAGACAGAACATTGTAGCAATGATACTTCCCTTATGAGTTTTGACTGAAAAATACCTTGTTAAATAAAATTGGAAATATCTAATTTTCTTAGCAATCTGGGAAGATATGATACTATGCGATGATCTAGAATCAAATAAATCATTGTATATGCTTGAGGAAACGATCAAAGTACCTTCCACTACATCACACAGAACTTCAACCACTGCAGTTGTGATCACATGTGCTTTCCCTTTCACCCTTGGCCTCTTCTGTTGCATATTTATTTGACATTTTGGACAATTATTAGCATATTTCACCATATCCTGACAATTATAGCATCGAAAATCATTGGCTTCCATCATTCTATTGCAATCACCAGCAAGATGGCCTTTCTGACCACATTTGTAGCCTACTCCTTTTTCTTTTAAGCACGCACAGGGGTGTTTCCTTCCACAATTGTCACATGGTGTAAATTCAACTCTCCCCTTCTTCCCGGTTCCTATATTTCCTTTCCCTTGGTTTTCAGCAGCCCTCTTCTTTTCTTGCTTTCCCTTAATGTTATATGACTTAGAGAATTATTTTTCTATCTTAACGGCACACGAAACTATATCCTAATATGATTAAAAACATTGGGAGACCAGTGCCTGTCGGAGGAATGGCTTTAGGCCATCAAAGAATCAATAATTTTTTCTCCTTGGATTTCTTAAATAGTTCACATCATGTCATGCTAACCTTGTGAAGTTTGATTCATACTTGGCAACATTTTCATCCACCTTCTGCCTCAGATTTGAGAATTGTCACTCCATATCTGCTCACTGCTCTCGAGGGAAATATATTTCTAGGAATATTTTTTTTAAATCCCTCCATTCCATCTCTTCCCTCTATTACTCCTCCTATGTGTTTTGGATTAATGACCACCACTGATCCGCATCTCCCGATAGATGATATACATCAATGAAATCCTTCTCTCTTTCATTACATCCTAAAATGAGAAATATCTTCTCATGAAAATATATCCACTAATCTACTAAAAACAGGTTTGTAGTCCCACTGAATGATGGAGGTTGTTGTCCATAAAGAGATCTAGCATGGATCCTCCCCGTGGTGGATCCGGATGCTCCATACGGGTATGGTTTTTATTCATAACCTGATCATGTTGTCCCAATATAGTAATGAGTTGCTCACCACCAGTCACAACATGAGAGCCAACACCATTATCTTGCATCGGAGGAAAATCCATATAGGGGACACGTGCATTCGTTCTATTTCCATTCCTTCCACTAGGTGCCATATCTAGATGATGGAATACACTATATTAGGCTATGAATCAGAATGAATATTCATAACTTAAAAATACTTAGGAAAATTGAGATCTGAGGCATGGATAATCCCATATTCACAAAAATTGTTTCTTTGAGGAATATTTACATTAATCTCCTTTGTATTGGATTTAATGAAAATTTTAATAATAATAAGCATATCCCCTGAGAGTGTCGTAACCAAGAGTGAAACATGTCCTGTTTTTGTTCACCAGATCCCATTCGAGTCTAGCTCAATGCTGTGTTTTCGGGTTTTACCCAAAGATACATATGTGTTAGAGCCTCTTCTACCTGCTCATATCCAGACAGGGATGTATTGTTTGAAAGATCCACATAACCTATTCCTTACCAAAATACCAGGACATTCTTGTATGTTTATCCTCAAAGACTATCTTAGGGACTCTTTCTGAACCCTTCTTTTTCTAAATCTAGTTTCGAAGTATTCTAATAAACTTCCTTTGATACCACCTGTAAGGACCTTACCCCAGTTTCCCGGAGTCGGTTCATTTTTTGGTTAAGTTCGCATACAGAAAAGGAATATAAATCCCAAAGGATAGAGTAGTTTAGTATTATTGTAAACAAGTTACATTCATAAGTGGATCATTACAACATGAAGGGAAAAAACAACACTAATTTATTCCACTAGCAACATTATGTCTCCTAGATTAAGCTTGCATGTCATTCATAATTTACATCTTCAAATTAGGAGAAAAATGAGAACTAATAAAGTGTGAGATCAAATGCTCTGTAAGAGTATGAAATACAGACGAAGATACTATAAATATTAGACATGGTGAATAATTGAAAACACATGGCATTAATATTAAACATGATGGACATTATGGCAGGAATAAGAGCGGAGTATATAATTCCATAATAAAACATTATCTTGGGTATTATACTAGTAGAATAACAACATGAACATTCAATTACTAGCTTCATAATGAGGGAAGTGCATATTCTTCACATTCTGAATCATTTTTTGATGCCCTCAGAAAGACATCTAGAGATTAATGCCTTGGCCAAAATCCATATCACGTTGGGAAAGGCCTCACCCAATTCCACATCTATTTGTCTCGTGAGACCTACCGATGCATAGAGGATATATAATGGGCCCCACCCATCACATAATAAGTCCAATACATTCCTCATCTGACCAGGGATCAATATAAAAAACATATAAATTAATATTGAAATTATCATATGAACTGTAACTACCTTTCACCAATTATTGATCATAAACACTAACCATTCAGAATAATATGATGAATGGCTTTAGGATAGATTGTCCACAATAATTTTAGTCATAAACCATTAAATAAAATATTTTATATGACTTCATAAATTATTAAACCCAATAATACCATGGAATCAAAAATATCATTGAACTAAAATACTCTTATAAAATCATTAATAAATTTTGAGATAAATACTCTTTTATTTTGAAAAGAAGAATTCTTTTGGAAAATCATTGTATAAAACCAGAAGTGAAGTAATATATTATTTTCATAATAAAATGAGTATTTTTAGATATATACTGGTTTCCATAAACATATTATAGTGTGCCCTTGCAAATAGATATTAATTGGAGAAATTCCCTTGAATGACACTTCTATTTTAGAAACAATTTTGAATGTTCCTTTTAAAACATGTAACTATCCATAAAATAAGGAAGGGTTCTGGTTTGAAAAAATATATATGATACTTACACATACTATATGATGAGTACATAACAATTCATAAGAATTTCATTTAGGTAATTAGATAATGAATGTAACCCGAATGAAAATGGATGTTCGGGTGAAAAACCATTAACTGAACTCCAAATGTGTTCTTCTCTATAACTTATGATCATGGAATATGAAATTATACTTATTAATAAGCTATTTAAAAATAATTTAGACATTAATTTAGATTATAATAATTATTTTTAGTACATTTATGTATTTATTTACAAGTTATTGTATTGAATTTCGTCGTTCGGGAGTGTTCATTTCCTTTATTTTCATATTCATTTTACTTGTTTTTAAGTAATGGAGTTCATGTTTAAAGGTTATAAATATCTTGTATTGGAATTATATATTATTTATAATCATGTAGAATTGTTAATGGTCATTTCTATCATTTGGTTATATAGAATGAGGATGAATCATTAGATGAGAACCACTTTGATTATTTGGAGGTATTTGGATTATTTTAAACTAGTTTTGTCATATAAATTAATTATATGTACATAATCTGGTTTTTGAATATTAATTAGGTTATAACACATATATTATAGTCTGTTTA
Organism: Viscum album; assembly: GCA_963277665.1. Lineage (NCBI taxonomy): Eukaryota > Viridiplantae > Streptophyta > Magnoliopsida > Santalales > Viscaceae > Viscum > Viscum album. Next base: position 1,300,306,265 of record OY728146.1, read on the forward strand.
AACCATAAATATGGTTTTGTGACTAGTAATGAAGAATAAATTGAAGGAAGGAACTTCGTCATTCACGAAGGCTATAAATTGGAACCTCGTGGATGATGATTTCATTTATAAAAATAAAAGGGAGTGAGTAAGAATATTTATTATGGGTATTCAATTTACATGACATAAATCCAGTATATATATGTCACTAGAGTTATCATGATAATTTTTACATATGAGTTGTGGAGAGAAAAATAAAAGAGATGAACTTGAAAATAATAGAAATGTGAAAAGATCCTTTTAAAAATTCTACGACCTAACAACGTCACTTATAATTTCATAAAGTCAAATGATGAGAACAAAAGGGTATATCGTCATATAGAAATAAAAATTTAGGTAAGAATAATGAATAAAATCAAACCTCATTATATGTGAAATGATTTTAAAATTGATAACATAAAATAAGTATCGACTTAAAGAAGAGAATGAAGGATTCCCTTACGTTGTAGAATAACTCCTAGATCGTGAAGGTTGGAACCTTGGGGGCTTCAGGAAACCGTGGGAGGCCTCTAAGAGAGGTAAAACCATCAGAGCTTTGAGGATGAGTGATTGGGAATGAAATAAAACGAATGGATGAGTGTGTATTTATAGAAAAGGTGAGGTAGATTTTTAATAATTTTAAATGGACAGCTCATTAGTGGTTTTTGTCAAACTATGGGATTTCCCATTGTATTTGACCATGGTTTAAGCCAATTGAGACACCTAATGTCATAAGTTACTATACACTAGATGACGAGCCTTTTATTTTAATTATTATTTCATTATGATTTCATTAAACTATTGAATACTAAAAACTGTATTTTTCACTATTCACGAAAAATTCAAGTATTTTAGAAAAATCCAAAAAACTCACCCCTACCATTTTTCGACGTGTATAATTCAAAAGTGAAATCCATTTTTCAAAAATAATTTTCTACAAATTATTAATCTAATTTTTAAATAATGTCATAGTTAATTCGATAAATAACAATCCCGATGTGCAGTTAGTTTTATGTGATATTGGAAAATTAATTAAGATCCCATTATCCAATAGCCTTAAGAAAATAAAATCATAATATTAATTACTATTCATAAGGTCATATTACTATTCATATTACTATTCATAATGGTATATTACTATTCACTAAAAATCATTTTTGTTCTATCAGATTCCAAATTACTTACTGAAGAAAAAGCTAGATGACCATTTCTTGAAATTAAAAACATAGAAGAGGGTTGATTATAAAAATGCATTATATATTTATTTTCATAACCTTGGGGTGTTACATAATACATAACTTTTCATTACATTTTACATACAGAGAATATTTAAAGTCAATTATCATGGAAATCCGGAATATAATACATGAAAAAAACATAAAACATTATAATAAACCTCATGTAAGGATTCATCATATGTTCATCTTATGTACACTTACAGAATCTCATATCTTGGAGACATACATCAAAGGAAATGTTGTTCAGAAGGCCTAGTAAGGGTAAATAGGGGAATCAATGTACTTCTGATATCAATCCAAATTGAATAAAGACATAAAGATATGAGAAATGGAATAATAGGCATATCATAAAGAAAAGTACATGGAACATAACATTAATATGTGGATAAAACATTTCATTTAGACATTCAAGAACATATCACCAAGGTCCATCCCCAAGGTGTCATAAAAATTATCAAAGTTATTCAACAAGGTATCGTGAAACTTTTCATCTCAATAGAATAAATATTTACCCAATGCATTAGATCACTATCAGGTTCCACCCTTATTATTTCATTACTTTCATGTGATCCACATATATATTAATTAAAAAATTCATAAATAACCCATAGAGAATAAAATAAATGGGTTTCATATCAAAATCGTGACGTTTAAAAAGAGCTTATAAATAAGAAAATTATATCATTTATAACTCATGTAAAGGGAGTGAGGGTTATATGTATGTAAATTATAGAATTAAATATATCTTATTTATATATTTATGGACACACATGGAAACTAAATAAGTATGGGTATTAAAATAAATGAACAATATAATATCTTGATAGAAAGAGATAGAAATTTTGAGACGAAATTAATGCAGCACAACAGCTATATAACATGGTTTTAGAATACATTGAAAAACGAGGGGAAAAGTGTCACCCACTCTAAAATAATTCATAATATAGTATGGGTATTTAATAAGATCATCATATGGGTATTTTAATGAAATACCACCTGAAAAGAAAACATGAAAGAAATGAGAAGATGAGATTTCTTTTACGAGAAATTCAGCAGCATAATGGAGTCAATTAGTAATTCAGAAAACAAATTTATGAAAGTGGAAAAGGTCTCTAAATAATTAGATATGAAATGGAAAGAAATGAGAACATATGAGAACATACCCTCAAAATAAATATATGTAAATTAGAAGACACAACATAAAGGAAGTCATGACATAAAAACAGGAGGGTGAGGTGATCCCTTACCTTGAAAAGTAACATTGAAAGAATAATTATTGGGACCATGGGAGGCTTGAGGGAACCTTGGGAGGACTCCATGGGTGGTAAAGATACTATAACTTTATTGGGGAGGATTTTTAAGTGAAATGAATAATGGAATGGGTTGGTATTTTTAGGAGAAGTGTGGGGACAAGTCATTAATGACTTAGGGACACCTCATCGGCGATATTGGAATAACCATGGGCGTTCCCATGGTATTTGCTCATGGTATTGGCCACTAGGGACACCTCGTACCTCATCTTACTATTCATAAGTCTACTAGAAAGATTACATAATTATTACATCCTTAATGTTGTCATTAACCACCCGAAACTAAAAACTGTATTTTCACTATTCATCAAAAATTCATCTTCTTCAGAAAAATCATAAAATATCACCTTAATCTACTATCAATGCTCTGAATTAAAAAATGAACTCCATTTTATAAAAATAATTTCCTAAATAATTTTTTTATAATTTTTAAATAAAATCACAATTCACTAAAAAATCAATTGTCTTAGAAAAATCCTGAAAACTCCCCTTAACCAAAAATTGATGCATTGATATTAAAAATGAACTATATTTTATGAAAATATTTTTATAAATATTTTTAATTTAATTAAAAAAACTATTCACCCGAAAAAATAAATAATTCTAAACCAATAATTTCTGAAACAGTTATTTACCTATTTGATTGAATCACACTACATAATCAAGGTGCATAAATTATATTAATACTTTTTTAAGTGAGGTTACTTAATCCATTTGATAATATTAATAATCATAAGTGTAAAATCACTATTTATAATTTACTATTCATCAAAACTTTTGTTGATCTTATTAGAATCTAAATTTTTTAATGAACATAACTGTAGAAGACCATTTTTTAAAAATAATTATATTTTATTAATTATTAATGGTTTCCATAAATATTTTGATAATATCATTTTTCTAAAATTCTTCAATAATATGCATACTATATTTATCTAGACATTTGAAAATTCACAAAATTCACCATAACAAGAAATAAATTTTTTTTAAAATCAAGGGATCACACAAGGCAGTTACCATCCTATTACATAGCCCCTTATAACACCATCATAGGACCTAAGAGTAAGTTGTGATAGGTTGATAGAATCTTGGGGCGGCTCGACCAACATTGCCCAAGTAGGGATTTTTATCAGCTTGATCTTCTCGCGAAGGTGATTACGTTCCAGCCTCACACGATAACATTCAGCCTGGGTTTGGTCCAGAGCAAAGCCCAATTGTGATACCTCCTTCCCGAGTTCCTTCATATGGGATTCGATCGGCCCAAGAAAACTAGATGGGGGCATCAAATCTTCTTTCTGTATTAACCAAGATCGCATGTATTTATAGAAAATAATTGTAACATTTAGTTTACAATGGTCATATTTACCAACGTTCATATATCAGTTGAAACCCAATAGTCTCATTTTAATTATACACATTTTATTAAATGAAAAATAAAATAACCCACAAAAATTATGGAACAAAATTTACTCAAAATTTCAGGTCGTTACATCGCACCACTGATCATGTGTCATGGCTTCACCCTCTAAATGAACTGGCCCACTTGGACTACTGCTTCATTTGTCAACTACTAACAATGGATGACTCAGCCACATATGGCCATGTGGAATCTCCCTCATTCGGTGTCTACTCTATGAGATAACTCTCTAGTATAAGAGTTCTCCCTAGAATAGTATCCTAAGTGGGGATGTTCAATGAAATCATAAATGCCCTGATATCTCATTGGAGTCCCTGCTAAGATGTTTGGTCTTGAACAAAGGGTCACCCAACATGTCTCTTGATTAGAGAGAGTGGTTTGTAAAATACACATATTTCTCATCCATAGACATGCATCCATATTGTAGGTGAAGAAACATCTATATGCGCAATATGTTCAAGGTCGCAGTGAAAAAAGCCTTTTAAAAAAATCCTCTTGATGTCATCCAATGAGAGGGTTACATCATCATGAGTCTGAATATTTAAACTCCACCATCTCCCTACTGAGCTATAAAGATGGCTTGAAGTTAAGATGTCAATCTAGTCAAGTTGAATACTCAATAAGAGGAAGACATTTGTCACCGCCTCTAGCCCACCTTCATCATGCTAAGGATCTACCTCTACCCAAAACCTGGGAGGTCTCTCTCTCTAGAAATCATGCAAGGCGTTGGTCCTGTATATGTCCTTTACTGGTAATGCTTGTATTAACTGATGATCAACTAGTGGTGGTAACTCTGGTCAACCACTAAGAGGGTCCATCTCTAGAATTGTTCATTTAATTGACACATCATTTCAAGGTGAACTCTCCTCACGACCACATATCTGAAACAGAACATGATGTACAACAATAAAAATTTTATATGTGGTGAACTGAAACTAATTCATAATGAACAGGAGGAAACACCCAATTCGTATATTATTCATGCAACCAGTGTTATTATGTGAATACCTGAAAAACCAAATTCAAGGTCATTATGTATGGATACAATGGTCACTACACCTACACTAGACTCCCAAAATCTGAAAGTCGAACAGATAACATTTAACATTGTTTTCCAAAAATCAAAACAACTTATTATATGTCTTTGAGGTAGAACTAACCACCTTGGATAAAACATTGTCATGAACTGTAACCCGGGTACAATGTTGTGACTCCCAAAACACCACCCCCTAATGTCTAGTGGTTGGTGACCAGCATCGAAGTTTTCAACCAACATGTGGGAGAAATTTAGTTGAGTACTTGTACACATGCACATACAACCACATCCCATGAAAATTGGAAAAGATAACATGCATGCTATTAAAAAACATTGATTGTAAAGGTACATCTGAAAGTAAATGGCAATAATGAAAACATGTCAAAGGATAACTACAAAAAGGGAAATTGTAATATTGATGAAAAGTTGTGTTCTGAATACCCCACCCAATGGGTAAGTATAGAGTACATGTGGGAAGATGTGGATGCATGTCATGCCTACCTGATCTCAGTAGGCACCATATGGTCCTAGGCCACTTTATTTTCTTCCTTGTATTCGTTCATTTGTACCAGACACAACACATATGGGTGATGAATGTGCATGGGTCAGTAACAAAATGCTCAATAAAGACACCAATCCAACAAGGAAAGACCACAATGAAATCCACAGGGCAATCCATGAAGTACGATCTATAAGCATGATCACAAAAAAGATAGATCACATAACATATAATATAGATTATATTAACCAAGACTATCAGTCCCAATACAAGACATCGTGGGCTGATGTGGTGCTCATCCATAAAGAGTACGATGGGCATGCTCGTTCATGCAGAGTTGCTCCCCACCATGGGTCTTCTAGGTCACATAGAGCTTCTTACCACTAGTCAAGGACTATTGTGGTACTCATCCATGATTAGTACCGTGGGCATAATTGGACAGTCGACCCCACTCTCCACTATGGTCCTACCTGGTAACACAGATCTGCTTCCCTTATTGTTGAACGTAATGAGGTACTCATCGTTGGTAAAAACTGTGGGTCTTCTGCATCACACATAGCTTCTCCCCACCATGAGCCTACGAGGGCACACAGAGCCACTTACCCCCTAGGCCATCATAGCTAATCCGTATAGGTTCTCTTGTCAGCAGTCCTAAAGACTTACTCAGTCATAGGATCTTCGAACGTAGTGCGCATGATTTTGTAGAAACGGTTTCTCATGTCATTCGTCATATTCCATCATCAATGAAATACTACATAGAGTATTCCAAAAGATCAAACACTCAATGAGGGTTCCATTACATAAAAAATATCATCAATTAGAGACCGAGATTGAGAGATATTGGTATTTTAGTACATTGTGACTACTGTATTCGAGTCATGTCTGATCGTGTCAGATTGACCCGACCATCCCGACCCGAGGGTTCAACATACCCGAAATGATTTGACTTACCTGACCCAACCCGGTCAAGCCAAGCCAGTGGGATAGAACCGTTGGACATTTCTCGAACCATCCTAGTTAGTTCGTTGGTCCTGCACACTGGGATGCCCACCGACCAAGATTTATCCGACCCTAACTGCACTAGAGAGCCAGTTTTCATTCCCCACACAAGCCACCCGACAGCCCAACATTATTTCGCATCCCCACCCCACAACAGCCGACCTATTTACTCCATATCAGGATAATTAGAATCCCAATTCATGCACCACTTCCTAGCCTCCTAGGTTGTCTAGATCAGCTACACATGAGCTATATGGGATGGCCGCCTCACACAACACCACACATAGTTGCTGGACTGCAGACTAGCGAGGAGCCACTGCCTATCCACGTTGGCCATCGACCTGCTGGAAATGGCTCTAGCTACAATGCTGCAGCCATTGCCAGCTGTGGACTCTATCCCGTCACACTGGAAGCCTCTTCCACAAACCCCTGGGTCTGCTCGGGTGGTCTCATCTTGGAACCCTCAGCTCTGACCCTCTATATTTACTGTGTCCAAGAATGAATCGACCACATGGGAGGTTTTCTGATTCCAACACTTGAATTTACACCGAAATTCATATCAATATGTTCAAACATCCCTCCCATAAGAACATACGATATGAGGATAAACCTGTTCATGTATTGATGTGTGTTAATTGTTTATAATAATGAAATTGATACTGTAAATTTAAAAACAATAATCCCCTACCTAGAGGAGGTTCGTCGTTAGAGCGATATGTTAATGGGGTTTCTATTGGCATTCATCGCACATCAGTCATTTTCTTCGGGGTGCGTCGATGTCCTTAGTGATTCACTACTGTTTTCTGATATTCATTGGAGAGGAATCCATCAATAGGTTCATCAATGTAAATAATCCATTTTGTTTATCTTCCCATTCTCCAACGTATTATCACATTAAACAAAAAATATGTAGCAATGTTTGTGTTTCATTGTTTCAACACATTGATGGGATATTTCATTAATGAAATAACATATATGTTTGAATTCCGTTAATGATTACCATTAAAGTGGCTCATTTCCAGATCACAGTTTTAGAATACTGCCTCTCAGTGTTGAGAAAAATAATATAAAATAAATTTTTAATTTAATTTATTTCTCATCCAAAAAGTTGGAAAATAACTTTTCTCATCAACCCTCATGGGTCATAGTTAGGTCGTTTCCAGGACAATCTTGATGTTCGGAGTTCAACAATTCCCTGATATTTTTTATTTGAGAACTATTTTAAATGTTATAAAAACAATCTCACATATTTATATAAATGAACTTAAAGAAGTTCGAAATTCTATTATGTGTTCACCGGGCCTCAGAATCATTTGTCGTCCAAATGTCTAAACTCCAAATAATATCATATAATTTATGAAATATTAAATTGAATAACTGGAACATTAAAACCCCTCTTATAGATCACAATTAATGGACATATGAGTCTAAATCCCTAGTAAAGTTTCATGTAAAAAAGTCACAATGCTCTCCCACCTATCTCTACTGATGACGTATCTCATCAAGTCACTAGGACCAACAACTATTGATGTTTTCCAATGCATAGAATGAAAAAACTAAAAGAAAATAATTCATTATAATTTCGCTTCATCACACTTCATTAATATGTAATAACCTCTATTATAGGGAATCACATGATAAAGGAACCATATACCAAATGACATTTCACAACTTGGGCATTCAAAATAGTTTGTAATATTATCATAATACCGTTCCTTAGAGGTCCTTGGGATGAAAAAAATAAAATAAAAATCATCCTAATAGGATCCAACAGTCTTACACTTATACCATATAGACCCACTAGGGTTCCTACACCATCCATATAGGAGGAAAACACTAGTTTCATCATTAACGAGTATCAAACCGTAGTTCCACAAAATTGTACATCATAAGAAAATATATAAAATCACACACAAGAAGGCGTATATTATGTGAATCCTATATTATTATCATAATTCATGACATTCCGCTTTTCTATTTGAGCTATGATTCATATCCATGTCGTCATCTTCATTCTAATATCCTATGAACCTTAAATCCATCATCAACAGTTTAATCTATACAATATATATGTCACACAAAGAAAAAATTGCATACAACAATATCATTGAGAAATAAGTACATAAATCACTTTCCCTGGAATCCTATACTTCCTACCAGAGTAGTTGTTCATGATGAACAAGCTGTTATCCATGATAGACTCGATCACATTCCAAAAAATAGTTTTACCAAATACATAAATAGAATATAATGTAATGTTAATATATATGATTAATATTTTTAATCACCAAGATAAAATTCCATAAATGTTTTTGCCCTAGATGGTTCTCCAAAAGGCCTTTTTCATGCTTCCTCATATGTCAGAGTTTTTCATATATTATAGGGTATAATGTGGAACTATTAGGTTACTAAAACCATATATCAGAGTACAAAACCATATGTAAATAACAAATAATAATACTCATCAATGAATACTAAAATGATAGATCCATTTAAATAAATGAACTCTATAAATATAGAATTTATTAAAGTATCGAACATGAATTCCATATGTATATCTTTGGTCTCCTTCCAGGATGATCAAAAATAAAAAAAATTAAAAATTAAAAATAAATACATCTGACCCAACTAACCCCTCTTAGTCATTTAACATAACTGATATATAGTACACCTTTGACCGACTATATCCATATCATCAAACACCACATGAGCCTCTTGATCAAATATGAAATAATGGGCCCCAAATCTATTCATCCTGCATATTTTCTCAACCTACATGTTTATTTATGGTCACCACACAAACCAAGATTCACATATTGGTGGGGAGAAATAAATCTATGTTTTCCACATCCAACAGGGAACCCATAATCAATATATTTATGTTTATTCTCAGGTATTATGATTATCAAATCCATAACATAAATGAAAATAGTTACAATTATAGAATCATCTCAACTAATTTCCATGTCATTGATCGAATAGACTTAATTCAGCTAATGCTATGGTTTCTATGAGCACGTCTTAGTGATTGTGCATCCCCAATATCATAATAGAACAATATCAATGGAAGAAGAAAGAAAATTAGAAAATTCATTGAACCCATCATAAAATGGTCATATCATTTGGGACATAGTCCATGGAATTCCCCTACAATGTCGTCCAAAAGCCAATAATAATGTCATATTTGGAACCTTGTCATAACTATCCTAGTTAAAAGATAAATGTACTACAAATCCAAGAGAATAATCCTTACATTTATCTATTGTATCATAAGTAATAGTTCATAGAAAATCTTCCTCAAACAAAGACCATATATTAAAAACTAATTCCTATAGAATTATTCCGTTATCCACCATATATGGAACAACATTATTTCCTAGAAGATCAGACTATAATGTAAAAAAGATGTTATCTATGTCTAGAATGTCAGTCTGAAAGCTTATCTGTATATAATAATATCCATTCATGGAGCCTAAATACATAATTTTACCATATACATGTGTAGACACATCCACTATTCTTAAAAACATAAACATCCTACATGAAATCATGGTCCAACACTTGAACAGTAAACAAACTATTATTTTTGATAAACTATATCTTGTTCAACCATTTCTATTATGGATATCTAGGACCTTACAAGTGGATCGTTTGTCATGATCTCTCATCCATCACATACATTACATGTAAATCAACCTAAATGTTTTGTATCCCAACAATATCATAGTAGCCTTAGAAGAATAAACCATGTCTAAACAACTACAACTAATATAAAATGTAATATGGGATAGTTGAACACCCATTCCCACAAAAATTATATCAAACATATCAAATTAAATAATAATAGTTTTACACCCTTTGACGTATTCTACTATCTAATATATGGAATCTATCATACATGAAAATATAAACATCATTTAGTGTCGCATCGTGTCCTCCAATTGACCCTTGATCAAAAAAATGATAAAAAAGAAATTTATTAGCAAGGCCATAAAATACATGCTTTCTCAACAATTGACTATGATATCAATTGATCAAATGATTAGAAACCAAACCACAATGGGATTCTTTAATATTCATTTATAATAAACTCAACAAAATAAAATCACCCAAAACATACCATAATCCTATAATTTCATCCAAAAATAATGGCTACATCCACACTTATCCAAAAACCTATGATTTAAACCTTAACTTCTCTATCCTATAGAAACATGACCTAATGTGTAGGGAAAACCCATTATCTCTGAGAGATACTACTAGTTACCACCTTATTGTATACAGATAAGGAATATAAAATAAATTACAATGGATAACTTTGTATAGGCCAATCTTTTAGATCACACCCCTCACCTCGGCCTTGAATCCCACAAGCGTTCCCACTGGAGGACACTGAATCAAAAATAGGTGTAATATTTTTGGTGAGATATTTTTGTCCAAAACATAATCCAGATGATATAAATATGATAAAAGTATTCCAGAACCATGATCAATATAAAAAAACACTCAAATTGGACTACTTGAAAGTCCTATTATGACTGTGATAAACTAAACAGTGGAAACTGATCAATGGGTAACAAAGGATCACTACACATTTTGAATGAGAAAGTATATGACATGGACTCACATTTCCCCAGTTGGGTGTGTACTCTAGCAAGACATAGCATTTTAAACCATTGGACATAACAACAAATTCAAGTACCTAGAATATAATATAAATGGGGTCCCTACTCATTTACCACACATGGAATTTCCATGTTTCTCTGTCTAGTTGTGTCTTTGTACATGTAATGTATCCCCCACAAGGACTACCGGTGTCTCCAACACGGCCATGTCGCCCCCTACACAGGTCATATTATTATTTACTCCCTCACACACTAAGTGAAACTACACTATGTATCCTCAAAACAAATTGTTTTGTAGTCAACTTCTTCTTTTATTACTCAAATATAATGAAAATATAGCATGTGTTCTTAAAACTATATGATGCCTCATTAAGTTTTAAGAACCAAAAACTACAATAAACCTCCCAAATATCTTTTTCCCCAATTAGGTAGTGATCATGCCCATGGGGACCCATGAAACCATAATAGGTCTGTAAAACATGGAAAAAATAAATCTACATGGCTCATTAAATAAAACTAAAAAAACATCCTACCTCATAGTGTTAACCTTAATGATTCGTTTCCTAATCGACACCATAACGTCACTATATCACAGTCATGTTCTGATCACCATAATGGGTTATGTATATATAGAAATATCCTCCCCCTTCTCCTCATTGTCTGATTATCACTTATAAGGGATCAATCCTCCAATCATTTGGTTCATAAGAACAAAAAATTGAGGGGAGTGTGGGTGTTTTATTAATTTTAATTTATTTCATAGTTAATTAATTATATTTCAATTTGATATCAATCTCATTTCCTAGAACCTAAAGTGATTTTTTTCAAAAATTTGAAAAAATCCCATTCATGACTCAATCATAGAGTAGCTTTTATAATCAGACACTCAGTGAAAAAGATATCTCAATCGGAATCCACATGAATAATTTAATATTTTAGTAATTAAATATTGAATATTCTACCAAAACTCAATAAGTAATAAATTCCACCAAACATATTTCATGATTTAAATATAATATTCCTAGAATAATAGAATGGTCTCAAGTATTATATAATACAAATTTCTCAATAGATATCTATTATACCCCTCAAATTCACCAAAAAATCAAAATTATGCTTCATATTATATCTAAGAAAATGTGGGTTTTTATAATTATTGGTCTTTGTTAATCCTATCGTGTCATATAATGTGAATAATATTTCATGACTTATATACCATATATGTTATTTTTTATGATTACATGTGTTCCCAATAAGAATATTGACACTCAAACAATTCATCTTGGTTTTTGTAAATATTTAAAACTATAAAGGGATTGATTAATGTTGAATATAAAAGACTATTTCTTGTTCAAAAAAAATTTTCATTATGACTAAAATAAAAGATATTATGATTATGAATAATACATCATCATGATATATGATTAACAACATGATCATTAACCAACTCTAACACACACCAATGAAAATATTTATTGATTTTATATAGTGTTTTAGTGGTGGATACCATGGAGGATGGACCGTTCAGTTTTTTTATGTATCTAAAAAGTGGGAAGAATCAATCAATTGGATATCTTATAGGAATGTGAAGATGTTTATTGTTTCAAAAATAAGTTTACAATTTATGTAATTATATAGGGAAAATGAAATGTTCGTCTTTCACAATCGATGGGAATAATGGACTCCAAAATTATCATCAGGTGTGGAATGTTTTAAATTTTAAAGGAATGGGAATTATTCAAATTTATGTCCTATGTGAAAGTTGATGAAAAAAATAGCATTGTTAGGGTGGCGCATCAGGAGGAAATATAGGGCCCTCCTTTTGTGGTGTAGTTTTGAAGAATCGTCTGGGAGAGGTTCTTGGATGGTTTCAGGGTTCTTGAATCATTTAATACTCAATTAAGGCAATGATCATGGGCCTTACCTTTACAGTGAAGTATGACTAGAATCAAGGATGGAACAGTAACTGGATTGAAAGCGATTCTACCATTATTGTGTCTTCTATCAGGATGGGATTGTCTAATTTTTCTTGTAAGCTCACTAATAGATGGATATACATCATGAATTTTTTCCACAGTGAAATATATTTAAACTCATGTATACAAGGAGGCCAATTCCGGGGGGGAATGGTCTTTTAATTAATGGTTACTATGGGACTACTTATGGTATGATCAGCTAACCAATGATATTTTTTCTTTGTTGCGATGGGATCAATCTAAATATCTCATTTTTAGAATTATGTATCTCTCAATATTTTTTTCATAACAAATGAGACTTGATTTTCTGGGAAAGGTATCATCTTAACATTAAAAATACATTTCACATATTTATGAATTTGTGATCGTTTTCTTTCTCCAGATTATGTAATCTATCACAATCCACCACTATATTGATATAAATTTTATATTTTATGTTCACATTTTCACTTCCAATAAATATTCTATACAATGGAAAACAATTTATGTGTTATTTTAAATGACCTTCCAAAATCCCCTACTACAATTTTATAAACAATTTTTATAATCCTTTTATAAAATATGGGTTTTCTTAGAAAGTTATTTTAAAATTATATGCCATTTTCACTGAGCACTAGTTAACATTTTGATGAAAAATTTTATTAAATTGGGAAGAATGTGAGACCCTGATATTTTGTGAATTTTTTTAACAAACATATTTAATCATTTAGAAAATTTTAATTCCATGAAACACTACGTTTATCGTTATTGTACATGTGAAACACTGAGACTGTCTTCGGTTATAGACAATGCTGAATTTTAATTAAACATGTTATAATAAAAAAATATTCTTATTTAAAATGATAGTTTTCACCTAGCCATTATAATGGTGTGTATTATTTGCATTAAATATATTATGATGATATATTTTTTATACATATATATCTAATAAATTTATTTTTGACCTATTAATTATAAATTAATATAAAAACTATTTGATAAAAAATGAAATCATTTCCTAATTAACTATGTTTATTTATATAAAAGTGTAATGCAAAAATAAATTAAACAAATTAGTTTTGAAAATTGACTAAAATGAAAATCATATATTATTTATTCAATAAAATTTTTAACATTTAATTTAGGAGTATTTTTGACAATATAAATTAATAAAACAAATTTTATATATTAACAATTAGTGTTTATAAAAATTAAATTCATCACCATTTTCAAACTCATTTTAAAATAAATTTTCCCAATATTATAAAATTTATATAAAAATTAAAATTTATTTTCTCAACATAATTTTTTCTTAGATAATTCTTCAAAATTTTCATGAAGAGTGAAAATTTTTTATAACTCTTGAAAAATATAAGTTTTTCAGAATGTTCCATTTATTGTAAAGAATTTAATCATATAAAATAATTTTAGAAGTATTTAAAAGTAAAACTAATTCATTTATATGTATATTTATTCAATTTAGGTCATTTTAGTTAAATTTTATTTTCTATTTTGATAATATAACAAAATCCAATTTTTAAAAAAATCATTAAAAACTTGCTTTCTCATCACATATTTGTGTTTAATTATAAATTATTTTATGAAAAAACTAAAATTTATATTATATTTAAATTAATAGCAATTTATAAAACAAATAAATAAATTTGAACCACAATTAATAGTAATAATAGAAATTTTTTTAATGTGGTTATGAAAATAATGTGTTTATTTGGGGTTAATTTAAATTGATAAGGGTTACAAATCACCCAAAGCATGTCCAATACATCTTGGATGGCCATTTTTTGTCCTTATTCAATATATTTTATTTAAATTTCCACTATAAATACCTTGTTGAGGATAAAAAAATGTGTAACATCCCACGTAAGTAATGAATAATAGATATTTTTATCTATGTATATTAATTAAATAGATAGTGTTTTAGATGCTTAAAATGAGAATAAATCCAATCTTAAGCATGGAATACACTAATATTTTTAAAAGATTGTTTTACTACCTTTTGATGGAAAACCATTTTTAAATCATACTTTTGACAATTTTATAAGCTCTATTTGTCAAAAAAATCTTATTCTTTATGATTGGGACATTTAAATTTACGTTGGGTAAATTTGGGGTTTTTTTCCGATAATGTTCATTTTTTATGAATAGTGAGAAATGTTGTATTTTAATTCAAAACCTATTTTTATTCTAATTTATTTATATGATTAGATTATATTTTGAATTTGGTTTAAAGTTAAATTATAATATATTTTCACTATTTAATCCAATAGTGGTCATTGGAATTAATTTCACTTTGAAATTGGACATAAACTACTGTCAATTTTTTGATACTTATTGTTTCATAAAAACACGCTATTTGCTCTGACAGTGTGAATTAATTATTAAATTAATTAATGTAACTTATATTTTTTGAATTTTGTAAAATAGACCTCATTTTTGAATTCGTAATATCAAATATAGCTTAGGGTGAAGTTTTGGTATTTTTCTGAAAAACATCAATTTTTTATGAATAGTGAAACCACTAAGTGGTACATGAAAAACTAATTTTTTCGTTAAAATGAAACTTTACCACTTCTATATTTTGAATTTCAAAAATCCGACATAATGGTTGTCATTATGATGTAAAATGTGGTTCAATGGGATTAAAATAATTTCCTAGTGAATAGTAACTTTTATGTTTTTTATCGCGATTAGAGGTAATTAGTGTAATTTATGGTAACAATAATGTTTTAATAATATGAAATGAATTTGACACATGTCCTACCCTTATTGGATGTGTCATGGCCGACCAAGACAATCCATGGGTAAACTTGTGGACCCCATGGATCCACATTGTTTGGAATATGACATAAATAACTTTTTATTTTAAGTTAAAATAAAAATGTCACAAGCATGAGTTGTTTTACTAAAAATATTTTTGAATGGGGTTATACAAGTCATATTTTTTACTATAAATATTAATTAATAAGATAAAAATATTTCCTACATCATGATATATTTTTTATAGTTTTTATACATTAAATAAATTAAATTATTTATGACATCATGATGATGCAACGATTACCTCATTAATAAAGGATTTAAATAAAATGAAAATATAATTTTAAAACTATAACTTACACGTGTAAAAGACGTATTGGATGAGTATATTTTGAACCCTTATTACCATATCCTCTAATTATATCAATGTGGGGCCTTTTAAATCCAAAACTCATTTTAAAATAAAGTAACATTTCTTTACTTTCGAAGAGTGCCCCTCCTCTCCTTTTATAAAAGGCCCCCACCTCTACCTCCATACCCACACATACAATGCCATTGGTTCGGCCAAAACCTGACCATTTTGTCTCTCCACATCCCTCCCTATTTCTTAAAATCCTCACATTGGGAAAAAGTCTTCCCATGGAAGCCTTTGAGCTTAAATCAAAAAGAATTACCTGATTTAAAGGTAGTTTCTTCTATTGTGTTCTTATGTTTTATTTTGCTTCTCCAACCCCCTAGAATATTTTTATTCATTTCTTTTGTAACAACACCAGTATATTCCATATAATAGGATGTTTTTATAATAATTATTTGAGCTACACATACACACACCTACATCTAATGGTTAATGAACATACTGTTTCTGTGGATGGCGAATTTCTGCCTCACGAAACGATGATTGTTCAATATTCTTATAACACATTCAAAGGTGGAAATTAAGATGACACTATATTTATATATGATATATAATATGTTTATGTTTTACTTAATCTTCTGTATTTTTCATTTATGGAATACCTTTATGGTTTCCATTAAGGGTAAACACGATATCTACATTTTAGGAACTGCGGACTACCGCCCCCTCAAAGTGATTTGATTCTTTAATGCCATATGTGGGACGTATAAAGTATTTAATTAACGGTATTATATATTATATTATACTAGAATTATAATATACATTTATATCATTATTATTCCATTCCATAAAATACGAAATATAAATGAAAGTTGTGTTCATGCATACGTACGACTTACCGTCTCCATGAACAGTGCATTGAATTACTTATCCCCAAATGTAATGTACTATTATAAGTAAATTTTTATAATGGATATATATGATTTATGTTACATCTAATTGATGAATATAATTCTTCAATTAAAATATAAATATCTCTCATTTGGTTTTAATTCCATTAATATGACATAGAAATGAATGTAGTGTTCATGCGTACGTATGGCTTACCGTCTCCATGAATGGTGCATTTCATTTATTACCTCTAAATGATTATGTAATATTATAAATGTATGTATGTACTGGATATATATTATATATATTTCATCTACATCCTGAATATCATTCTTGAGATAATGGATATTTTACAACGTGAACAACTTGTAAATATAAGATTTTTATTTTTGACTGAAGTACCAATGTTCGTTAAAACGACCGTTATTAACTTAAATAATTATATAGTGGTCATGAAATGGTAATAAATGATAAAAAAGGAATAATGAACTTTAAAAAGGTTCTTAATCAAGTAGAAATTAACTCATGTTTATTATTCATGAGGTTAAAGAATGACCGAGTCAAGTCGGACCCGAGGTAAGGGATCTTCTTAACCCAATTTCCATTCATTGGGTTAATTTCCTACGTTCAAATTATGTCATGATATTATAATGTCATATCTTGTATTTGTACATTCTTTATGTGTACTTATGTTGAATACACATAATAGATGTATTTTATTTAAAAAATGATCTTTGTGTGGGACTTCGTCTCAATCTCCTTTCATTGAGGCATATTTTGTTTTATACACAACCTTATTTTATACTGTGTATAATCCCCTTTGACTTTTACTTCTATCCAAATGGAATCTTTTTTATACAAAGTGTTTTACTAAACGAAAAAAGGGAATGTCTTTGTCGTACGTATGCGGCGACAACGAATTCTCTGCCACCGTGACCATTATTTGAGTTTCGGCTTCCTCTACAAGCCATACCTTTTTTTAAAGAAAAATAAATACCATGTTTTGATTTTCTATTATTTTGGTATTGAAAATGGTATTCATAATTTTTTTATATCAATGTGTTGTATTGATATCTTATGATCGAAAAGTTGAAATGTCATGTTTCCTTTATGCATGTTTTATGTGATATGATTATGTTATGGTTTTTGGGAAATATTATGAAGATGAGTGGTTCAGTGATAAACTAAGGGCGGGTGAGCCCGATATTGCTCTCCAATGCATTGGGTAATGCGAAGGAGTTAAACGTTGAGGTTTCTCTGAAGATATTTAGGAAATATACTGTGATGGGTATTCCAAACGTAACCAAGACGGTTACTCCCTACGTAAGATTGTTATGAATGCCTCAAGTTACCTTTATGTATTATGATTTATATGATTTATTCATGATTTGATGAGGTATGTTAAAATTATTATGTTTTCGGAGTAACGTATGATTTCATACATGGACTAATGTTTTCTTTTCGTACTTTTATATCCCTTACTGAGCTTTTTATGCTCATCCCATGATTTTGAAATGTTTTTCACAGGTCAAGGGAAAGGTACATGTTATGATGATAGTGTCAAGGAAGTGTCAAGAAAGAATCCATGTTTTATTTTAAATATGTTTCCGTTGATGGGAAAAACGAATACTATCTTTTATGTAACCACTTTGATTAAATGTGAAATGTAATTCATGATTTGTGATCTAATTCTCTAAAACTCTAAACCTGAAAATATCCTCAATGTGAATTATTAATTTAATTCAATATTAAGTAAGGTTTAATGCCAGGGCCTTATAGTTGGTATCAGAGGTTGGTTTAGATAACTTTAGGACTTAGAATTCTATTAAATGGCTATCCAAAAATATTTTTTTGGGCAAGTTGAAATGATATAGAATTTGAAGATTACCATGTTGCTTCATCTAAGACGTGTTTGTTAAGAATGGTTTTTCATATAGGAAACATAGAAGATTTTCTGGGAAGGCATACTAAGGGAAATTACCTTCCAAATCAGAAACCCAAGATGGTCAGAGATAGAATTGAAAAGTTTTTTGCAGTGATGGATCAGTTGATTCAGGTGATAAAAGATGGTTGTGTTTATTGATGATATTTTTTTGTTTTCTAAAAGTAAAGAGGACCATGAAAGTCATTTAAGGGTTATTTTGAAAACCTTAAAAGAAAAGAAATTGTATGGTAAATTATGAAAGAGTGAGTTTTGGTTGCAACAAATTTCATTCCTTGTTCACATTGTTTCTAATGATGGGATATTTGTTGATCTTGAAAAAACAAAGGTTGTTGAAGAATGGCCAAGACCCAAAAATGTAATTCAGATTCGTAGTTTCCTGGGTTTGGAAGGATATTATCGAAGGTTTGTTAGAAATGATTCACAGTTATCAAGTCCAATGATTAATCTAACCCGGATGGGTGTTAAGATTATCTGGACAAAAGAATGTGATGATTGTTTTTAGGAATTGAAAAGAATATTGGTGAATGGTCCGGTTTTGGCACTACCTTACAGGAATGATGAGTTTGTTATCTACCGTGATGCTTCATTGAAAGGACTTGGTTTTTTCCTTGTGAAGAATGATCAGGTAATTTCTTATGCTTCACGACAGTTGAAAACTCATGAGGTAAATTACCCTACACATGATTTGGAATTAGCTACTGTTGTTTTCGCTTTAAAAATATGGAGGCATCATTTGTATGGAGTAAAGTGTGAAATATATACCGATCACAATAGTTTAAAGTATATATTCACTCAGAAAGAAATGAACATGATATAAAGGAGTTGTATAGAATTAATCAAGGATTATGATTGTACAATTAATTACCATTCGGGAAAAGAAAATAAAGTGGATGATGCTTTGAGTGGAAAAAGTAATGCTTCATTCACAATGTTGCGTTTGAAACGTGATCCTTTGGTTAAGGATTTGATTAACTTTGGCATAGATGTTTTTGGTGCAGGATGTGCTTCCGTTTTTTTTCAGGTATCAGTGAAATATCCTCCATTAGACATATTCAAGAAAGCACAGAAGCAAGACAATAAGTTTCAGAAAAAGGTAGAGCTATCTCAGAAGGGTAAGTAGCCTGAATTCAACATTGATAATTATTGTGTTTTGAGATTTGGGAAGAGATTGTGTGTGCCTTGTGATTCACAGTTGAACAGAGAGTTGTTATGTGAAGCTCATAGTTCTTCGTTTTCATTTCATCCAAGAAGTACTAAGATGTACAGAAATCTACAGAAGTATTACTGGTGGGATAGAATTAAAATTGATATTGCTGATTTTACAGTGAAGTGTTTGACTTCTCAATAGGTTATAGTAGAGCAGCAGTTACAGAAAGGGATGCTTCAGCCTTTGTCAGTTCCAGAGTGAAAGTGGGAAAATATATCCATGGACTTCGTTGTGGGATTGCTGAAGACATCTCGAGGTAATATTGCAATCTGGGTTATTGTTGATTTCTTGACTAAATATGCTCATTTCCTTTCAATACGAGATACTTTTTCCCCAGATCAACGTTCCCGTTTGTATCTTAAAGAGATAGTCAGGTTACATGGAGTTCCTCTCTTCATTGTATCTAACCATGATCTCAGGTTTACTTATAACCTTTGGAAATGCCTTCATAAGTCGTTGGGTACTGAATTTAATATTAGTACACCTTTTTATCCTCAATAAGATTGGCAGTCAGAACGAACAATTGAGACATTGGATGATATGCAACGTGCTTGTTCGATGGATTATCTGGGATTTTGGGACAAACATCTTTCTTTGGTTGAATTTTTATATAATAATAGTTTTCATTCCAGAATACAGATGGCACCATTTGAGGCGTTATATGGGAAGCGGTGTTGAACTCCAGCTTTCTGGGATGAAGTGGGTGAGAGGAAGCTGATGGGACCAGAATTGGTAGAAGAGTTAGTAGAAAAAGTTCAGCAGATACAGAAACACGTGAGAATAGCCCAGAGAAGGCAGAACAGTTATGCGGACAACAGAAGGAAGGATCTCTCTTTTAAGGCAGGTGATCATGTTTTTCTCAAAGTCTCACCATGGAAAAGTGTGATGCAATTTGGTAAGAAAGGAAAGATGAGTCCAAGGATCATTGGACCATATGAAATTCTGGAGAAAGATGGATCGGTTACTTACCGAGTGGCTTTACCTCCGAGTTTATCTCTGGTACACTATGTTTTTCAGGTTTTAATGTTAAGGAAGTACATGCTAGATCCATATCATGTTTTGAGTCCAGAAGTAGTTCAGCTGGAAGAGAACCTATCATATGAGGAACAACCAGTCCGGATTCTTGACCACAGGGAGAAATTTTAATGGAATAAGGTGATTCATTAGGTAATGGTTTTGTGGAAGACCCACATGATTGAAGAGGCAACATGGGAATCAAAAAATGCAATGGGGGCTAAATACCCCCACTTATTCGATAAGAAAATAAATTGTGGGGTCGAAATTTTCTAAAGGGGGTAAGGATGTAAAATCCCAAGTAATTAATGAATAATAGATATTTTTATCTATGTCTATTAATGAATTAGATAGTGTTTTAGAGGCTTAAAATGAGAATAAATCCAATCTTAAGCATGGAATACACTAATATTTGTAAAAGATTATTTTACTGACTTTTGATGGCAAACCATTTTTAAATCAATATTTTGACAATTTTATAAGCTATATTTGTCAAAATAAACTTATTATTTATAATTGGGACATTTAAATTTACTTTGGGTAAATATTTGGTATTTTTCTGATAAAGTTCATTTTTTTAATGAATAGTGAAAATGTTGTATTTTAATTCAAAACCTATTTTTAATCTAATTTTTTTATATGATTATATTATCTTTTTAATTGGTTATAAAGTTAAATTAGAATATATTTTTACCATTTAATCTAATAGTGGTCGTTGGAATTAATTTCACGTTGAAATTGGACTTAAACTAGTGTCATTCTTTTGATACTTATTGTTTCTTAAACACACGATATTTTCTCCGACAGCGGGAATTAATTTAGCTTATATGTTTTGAATTTTGAAAAATAGTCATCATTTTTGAATTCGGAATATCAAATATATCTTAGGGTGATGTTTTGGTATTTTTCTGAAAAACATCAATTTTTGATGAATTGTGAAACCACTAAGTGGTACTAAAAAAATTGATTTTGTGTTTAAATGAAACTTTACCACTTCTATGTTTTGAATTTCAAAAATCCAACATAGATGGTTGTCATTAAGACATAAAATTTGGTTCAATGGTATTAAAATAATTTTTTGGTGAATAGTAACTTTTATGTTCTTAATCGCGATTAGAGGTAATTAGTGTAATTGAAGGTAAGAATAATTTTTTAATAATATGAAATGAACTTAATACATGTCATAACCTTATTGGATATGTCATGGCCGACTAGGAAAATCCATGGGTCAACTTGGGGACCACATGGAGCCACTTTGGTTGAAATATGACATAAATAACTTTTTATTTTAAGTTGAAATAAAAATGTCACAAGGATGAGTTGTTTTACTAAAACAATTTTTAAATGGGGTAATACAAGTCATAGTATTTACTATAAATATTCATTACAAAGATAAAAATATTTCCTACATCATTCTATTTTTTTTATAATTTTTACACATTAAATAAATTAAATTATTTATGACATCATGATGATGCAGTGATTACCTCATTAATAAAT
The DNA here is from genome assembly GCA_963277665.1 of Viscum album. Classification (NCBI taxonomy): domain Eukaryota; kingdom Viridiplantae; phylum Streptophyta; class Magnoliopsida; order Santalales; family Viscaceae; genus Viscum; species Viscum album. The sequence goes on from OY728146.1 coordinate 1,300,329,052, forward strand.
GATTTAAATAAAATGAAAAGATAACGTTAAAAATATAACTTAAACATGTAAAAGACCTATTGGATAAGTATATTTCGAACCCTTATCAACTAATCCTATAATTATATCAATGTGGGACCTTTTAAATCCGAAACTCATTTTAAAATAAAGTAACATTTCTTTACTTTCCATGAGTGCCCCTCTTCTCCTCTTATAAAAGGCCCCCACCTCAAACTCCTTACCCACACATACAAAGCCTTTGGCTCGGTCAACCCCTGCCATTTTTTTCTCTCCACATCCCTATATATCACTTATAATTCTCACTTTGGACAGAAGTCTTCCAAAGGAAGCCTTTGAGCTCAAATCAAAAAGAGTTACCTGATTTAAAGGTAGTGTCTTTTATTGTGTTCTTATGTTTTATTTTGCTTCTCCAACCCCATAAACTCTTATTATTAATTACATTTGTAACAGAACCAGTATCTTCCATATAATAGGATGCATTTATAAGAATTATTCGAGCAAAACTTATTCACACCTACATCTAATTGTTAATGAACATACTGTTTTTGTGGATGGCGAATTTCTGCCACACAAAATGATGATTGTTCAATATTCTTATAACACCTCCAAATGTGGCCATTAAGATGACAATATATTTATATATGATATATAATATGTTTATGTTTTACTTAAGCTTCTTTATTTTTCATTTATGGCATACCTTTATGGTTTCCATTACTGGTAAACACGATATCTTCATTTTAGGAAGTGCGGACTACCGCCCCTTCAAAGTGATTTGATTTATTAATGCCATATGTGGGACGTATAAAGGATGGAATTAATGGTATTATATATGATATTATACTTGAAATATAATATACCTTTATATCATTATTATTCCATTCCATAAAATACATAATAGAAATGAATGTAGCGTTCATGCATATGCACGGCTTACCGTCTCCATGAACGGTGCATTTCATTTCTTATCCCCAAATGTAATGTACTATTATAAGTACATATATATAATTGATATATATGATTTATGTTACATATAAATGATGAATATAATTCTGTAATTAAAATATACATATCTCTCATTTGGTTTTAATTCCATTAATATGACCTAGAAATGAAGGAGTGTTCATGCGTACGTACGACTTACCGTCTCCATGAACGGTGAATTTAATTTCATACCTCTAAATGATTATGTAATATTATAAATTCATGTATATACTGTGAATATATGATATATATTGAATCTAAATAATGAATATCATTCTTGAGATAATGGATATTTGACTATGTGAATAACTTGTAAATATAAGAAGTTTATTTTTGACTCAAGTACCAATGATCGTTAAAACGACCGTTATTAACTTAAATAATTATTTAGTGGTCATGAAATGTTAATAAGTGATATAAATGGAATAATGAACTTGAAAAAGGTTCTTAATCAAGTATAAATTAACTCAAGTTTATTATTCAGGAGGTTAAAGAATGATCGAGTCAAGTCGGACTCGAGGTAAGGGAACTTCTTAACCCAATTTCCGTTCTTTGGGTTAATCTCCTACATTCAAATTATGTCATTATATAATTATGTCCTATCTTGTATTTGTAATTTCGTAATGTTTACTTATGGTTAATACATATAATATATGTATTTTATTTAAAAAATGATCTTTGTATGGGACTTCATCTCAATCTCCTTTCATTGAGGCATATTTTGTTTTATACACAACCTTCTTTTATATGGTGTATAAACCCCATTGACATTTACATTTATCCCAATGGAATCTTTTTTATAAAAAGTGTTTTACTAAATAAAAAAGGGAATTTTTTTTCATACGTATGAGGCGACAACATCTTCTCCACCGCCGTGGCCATTATTTGAGTTTTGGCTTCCCCTACAAGCCATACCTTTTTTTTAAAAGAAAAATAAATACCATGTTTTACTTTTCTTTTATTTTGGTATTGAAAATGGTATTCATAATATTTTTATATCAATTTGTTGTATTGATATCTTGTTATTGAAAATTGGAAAGGTTATGTTTCCTTTATGCATGTCTTATGTGATATGATTATGTTATGGTTCTTGGGCATTATTATGAAGACGGGTGGTTCCATGATAAACTAAGGGCAGGTGAGCCCGATATAGCTCTCTAATGCATTGGGTAACGCGAAGGAGTTAAACGATAAGGTTTCTCCGAAGAGATTTAGGGAATATACTATGATGGGTATTCCAAACGTAACCAAGAGGGTTACTCCCTATGTAAGATTGTTATGAATGCCTCATGTTACCTTTATGTATTATGATTTCTATGTTTTATTCATGATTTGATGAGGTATGTTAAAATGATTATGTTTTATGAGTAAAGTATGATTTCATAAATGTACTAATGTTTTCTTTTTCGTACTTTTATATCACTTACTGATCTTTTTATGCTCATCCTATGTTTTCGAAATGTTTTTCACAGGTCATGGGAAAGGTGAATGTTATGATGATAGTGTCAAGGAAGTGTCAAGAAAGAATCCATGTTTTATTTCAAATATATTTCCTTTTATTGGAAAAATTGAATACTATCTTTAATGTAACCACTTTGGTTAAATGTTGAATGTAATCCATTATTTATGATCTAATTCTATAAAACTCTAAACCTGAAAAGATCCTCAATGTGAATTATTCATTTAATTAAATATTAAGTAAGGTTTAAGGATGGGGCCTTATAAAATGATTACAAATTTTTAAGTTCAAATATTACATTTGATCCACTTACTCGCTGATAAAAGGCCACCAACTCTCCTCTCCTATTTATACAATCGAATCCTTTTGGATAAGGAAATACCTGATCAATTACCATATTATACTCCATAATATAATCCTTTTAACATTATCATATATATAAAGATAACCTTATAAGTATTTTTCTTAAAACCAAGAAATGTTGTTTGACGAATGTGGAACCTCCCTGACCGAACAATTTATTATATTAATTCTTCCATATCATTAAATTCCTATTAAACTATTATTATATAATATCCTCTGTGCATTGAATTTAATTATATGCTATAATGATAATATAATAACATAAATCCTTATCCGATTTTATCAAATGGTTATCAATCATCATTCATGTGTGCAGCGGTCAGCCACCTCACGAATCGATATTATTCATTTTCTATAACCACATATAATAGATGAATATATATTTAATTAATTCTAATATATTCTATTTATTAAATTTATATAGATATTAATTATAATACAATATCTAATATCTTACATCCAACCCAATTGTGGAAAAATAATGTTTCTTGTCTGTACGGAACCTTGGGGCATCAAAGACTGATGTGATGTGTTTCTCATTAATGATTTATAGTGTGGGTAACAAGAAAATATTAAATTTATATATATAATATCTATGAAAAAAATACAATTCTATAATAATTATATCAGATATATCTTCATATTTTCCTTTCTGTGGGTGATACAATATATTTGATCACGCATACAATAGTATATGACCTCATAAAGTGATTTGATTTGTTTATTCTTTAAAACCAAGTTAATAATGACAGATTTGATTAGTAATGATCAATATAATAGAATTGAAAATAAACAAATGAATATAAAAAATACCGAGTAATTGACAAAAACATAGATTTAACAAGGAATATTTAATAAAGGGAAAAAAAGTTGATAATTAAATAATATGTTATATTATAAATATAATAATGGTTCTGAAATTTATTTAGGAGAAAAAAATATTTATTATAATTATTTTTTAGTCTTGTACGAGGAATAAAGAAACATAAGATAGGGGATTTCCATTTCACATTTACATTCTATGAGACACAAGCCATATTCGCCACAATTTACTCTTATTTGGTGTATATAATAACCATGAATGAATTTTGTGATCCTTATCCAGAAAATTTCATATAAATACATAACCATATTAGGATCCCTCATTAATGGGGTTTTCAGTTCAAAAGATACCAAATTAGTATAGAGTTTTTTTCTCATATTTCCTTCTTAGGGAATGAAGATATATTATGCAAATTTCATCATTTATTATGGTTATATCATACTCATTTTATATGTAATATAACAAATATTATTATTTTATATAAATTCATAAAAAAATTATGTTATTTCATAAGGTGGACTGTGATTTAGAAATACCAAATTGATAAGGGGTTTGTGATATAATATCATCAATTATCTAGAAAATATGTGGGTTGGATTCGTATAATAATTAATTATGATACATATTTGATGAAAATAATGAATTTTTATTCTATCTAGTAATTTCTTTATATTACATTTTTCTAATTCATTTTCTAATATTCTTATACTAAAGAGGTCAAAAGACTTTTTTATGGAAAATATTCTTTAATTCTATTTTCAGTTGAAAACCCATTTTTTGTCAAAATAAATAATTTATAAATAATATTTCCTCATTTTTAGAAAATTATCTTTCTAATTTATTAAATAAATTTTATCTTGTGTTTTACTTTTTACAAAATGTTTTGAATGGAACCATCATGTTTTTAAAAAAACTGTTTTTTTGTATTTTACTGAATCTTTCAAAGAATTTTTTTATGTGTACAACATGAATGGTATATTCTATCATAATTTCCAATAAATTTTTAATATATTCTATTATTTTTTTCAATTATTATATTGAAAAAAATGTTTTCAATGTTTTTTTTATGAATTTTCGGTTTCATAAATTGATTTCAAAATAAATTATATTTTCGTCAATAAATGTATTAAATTATTTTGAATTTGTTCTTTATGTATTTAAAAATTTATTTTAAAGGAAAATTATTTTCAAATTGTTTTATGTTTAAAAAAACATATCAATATTAAAGGACTAGTTTCTTCAAAAAAAAATCTATGTAATATTTCAAAATTATTTTCCACCTAAGATAACATTCATTAATGTAAATTATGCATTACTGGGGATATGATCAAATGACATAATTTTCTTAATTTCTATAAATGGACCATGTTAATGAACAAAAATATTATCATTAATAACATTTATCTTCCATGGTATATACAATGATAAAATTATTATGAACTAGATTAATTTTCCATGGGTGGTGCAATGATAAAATGATGAATTTATTGTGGAACCTATTTCAATAATGATTTTGATATTCATTTTTTATTGTATGATGTTATATGGAATATTTTTTGTACTAGGTGCTGATATGGTGTGTGATTCTGATGACTGATATGCCTTAAAAAATATCAAAATTATGTTAAAAATATTAATTCCACAAACGTGCAATTTCATGTAAATGTGGAAGAAACCCATAATGGTTTACCATATTAGAAATATGAGGTCGACATTAAGTTTAGAATATGGGTATTTCCTTATTAATGATATAATATTGATCAATATGGGGTGTGTTCTAAAATTTCATCACCTGAAATTAATTAACTAATTATTTATTAAAGATATTTAATTTTATTTGAGGTTTGGACTAACTATGTCTGTATATAAATTCCTATAGTGTCTTTCATTGTGTTTTCCACTAAAAAACATGAGAACTAGAGAATTTATGGTGAGAATTCTCGGAAGACGTCGTCAAATCTAATCATAATTATATATCAGTTTGCTAATGGAGTTCATATATAATGCAAATGATAGAAAAACTAGACCCTTTTTAATGAACTGTTGATCAAAACTATATTTAAGATATTTTTTTCTATCCCTTTATTTATATTTTAATTGTGAAAATCAATTCCACCAATAGAATTGATTTATACATCAATGGAATATTCAACAGATATTGAATAATTTTTTTATTATGTTTATTTTCCCAATCATCTATCTATTTCATTAAAAATATTTTTAAAGTGAATAAAAAAGACCATGGGTTGTTAATATCATCTTATAGACATTGTATTTGTATACTTATTTAGTTACATGTTCATCATTATAAATTCATATATCCCATGGTTTGATTAATACCTCGTATTTGATCGATGCGCCCCATTCTTTAATGCAATGACTCAATTTTGCCGGTGTGGTACAGGATTGAGGGAGCAATGAAGGTGTGACGAATGAAAACAAGGTTAGATGTGTATCATAATATATTTGCAGATTTTTTCGTCCCAGATTTGGAATGCGGTGAGAGATGGCCCAAGGGTGGTGCCTTTTCACTAGATCATAACCGATATCTTCGAAAATTAGGAATTTAAATTTTAGAACAACCCCAAAACTATAATTTTTAATGAGGAAGTTGAGTATGAAAATGTGGTGGATAACATAGTAAAGAAACCAGGGGTTCTGGAAAATCCCAAATTAAATAGTGTTTGAATCAGAGATACACTCCTTTTGGTACCCCGAATTAGGGTTGGGGTTTATGTGGAGATAAAAATAATACCCATCGTGTTACCCTATAACATTTCTTGTAACATTATTTTTGTGTATCTACATGTATGTAGGAGTTTTGGAGGGTATGGGTAGGTTATGTACAATGATATATCTCTTGTTTGTAGACATGGTTCTATGTAAATGGCCAAAACTAAACAGTATTATAATAGTGTCAAGAGACCACTACGCACTATATTTGATAAAATACACACTACATATGTTGATTATTAAATTATTTGTGTGGAATTTACACATTTTAAAACAAATGGTTGATTGGAAATTTTTTGTACACCATGTACACACTGTGTACCCCATTTGAGGGTGTTTGTAGACCTTTGTTTTTACAGTATTGACTAGTCTTTTTCAGTGTTTTCTCTTTATACCATACCATAGGGGCTAAAGTGTGGTATTAATAATATATCCCATGTTTATGATACCATCTATATTATGAGATGATTAAAGAGTTTACGGTGTACCTCCTTGAGACTGGAGTCTGATCATATATGATTCTTATACCTTAGGTGTGGTTTTTTAATCAATTTCACCACATTGGGTATGTTGTTGATTGTCAATATAGTATGGTATATTGGAATTGTTTTCCGTATTATTGGAATATAATACCCAATGTATTTATTTGATTATGATTGGATTAATGGTATCTCGTAATGTTCTTTGGGTGATCTCATATCTGAGTATTAGTGTCTTTCAAGAAAAGTGATATTTTCTATGTAGGTGAAAATGATCATAACCTCTTGGATGTATCTCCCTGATGAAATCCTATATTGTGGAGTGGATTCACCCAGAACATGCGTTAACCTATTAAAACCATGTGGACGGAATTTGGTGGTGACCATAGAGAGGCACAATGTCGAATCGGTGTAAATATTAGTGGTTATTATTATCAGTTTATTTCTATATCATTTTTATAAGTTTTTTTATTCATGATGGTATGTGTTTTGAGTTTTTGTGATTTATTACTAGGTATTTCTATACTCACCTATTCATGGTATATTCTATAACATATCGTGTCTAATGTAGATGTCTACCCATTTGATGATTTACCTGGATAAAAAGAGGCGTTGAGAATAGTGTGATTATGATTAACCAACGAATTTTTATTTTATTTTATATTATCATAGTCCTCTCCTAATGATGAGGTAAAACTTTTTATGGTTTTTTGTTGGGCCTATATTTAGACCATTTTTTTCTCTCTCTACTATTCTATCATACATTATTGTATGATTATAAATATATACATTCATTGGTTTCAATTGATTTATATTATAATATTGAGTTGGGATGAATATGTATGAATCTGAACATGTAAATTTGGATAATTTCCTCCATTCATGGGAGATGCCAACAGATAACTAGTCTCCAACCCATATAATATTGAAGCTGGGCTAGGGGTAGCCACTGCCCAATCCCGAATGGTTAGGTACATGATTTATTGGTATTAGTGTAGTCAATTCTACCTTAGGACTGGGGTAAGTGAGGTATTTTTTGGATAAACAATGTTAATTTTTTTAAGATCTTATTCCAAGAAAAGAGTTCCATTTTTTATGTGGTGGTTAATGTGTCCATACACTATCACGTTAATAATATTCCATTAAACTCAATAAAAGAGGAAATTGGTTGTCAACAAAGCATTGATACATGATCATATTGTAATAGGTTTTCTTCTTTTCCAAATTGAGTCATATCACTATATATACTCTTTGACTATGGTCCATTTTGTTTATCTCATGATACCCTTATAAAGGAAACCATCCTGGATGCCACTACATGGTCATGAGGATGATTCACAAGGTTTTAAAGGATTTAATAAATAGTCTTGTACCATAGATATCACATCATGTTTTAAAACAAGATATTCCACCACTTGTTGTTTAGTAGGATGTATTGGCAGTTCCAGAGGATTATGCATGCAAGATGGGTTCAAAATAGCATTTTAATAGGTATCAACCTCTCATGTTTTTCAATGATCCATTTCCCTCGATGGATAGGGAATATCAAGAATAACTCACTTGAGTTTTATTCCTTTTATGGATGCCATCAAATTAGATGGGGGTCCTCAAGATGATTCTTCTTTAGATATCTATTGTTTTATGGATGATTTTGGTGACATAGTCAAGTGACAAGAAAGACATATCTTAGTAATACATTGAGAATGACTGTTATAATATTTTTTATCCAGCCATATTGTGATCATTGTGTATGTAGGAGCTTCTACAACTACATCAAGAAATTTTGACTACATGGGTGTATTCATATATGTTTAGTGATCTCTATAATACACCATGAATATGGTTCATGATCCATTTTTGAGTTGAACGACCTTTTATAAGGCCTCAAATCTAGATATCAGTTCATATTTGGTATCCCTTTTTTCCCACCTATGTAAGTGTTTTTGAATAGTTTAAGGTTATGGATATCTTCTTGGAAGAGAAGGCGTTGAAATTGGGTGAATGAATAGGGAACCCAAGAGTTAATGCCTTAACATCAAGTAGCCGGAAACATTTTCAAGGATCGTTTATTTCCATATAATTCATGAGGTGATCAAAATACACATGGTCAAAGGTGAACGAATCCCCAGATGAATCAAATCATTTTTGGGAGAGGTTGTTTTTCCCATGTGATGGTTGAGAATATCTATCATTGGATTTTCTGAAAAATAATTCTATTGATGAATATACATTCAAGGAACCTTTTATGTATAGAAAAAGGTTGGATAAGGGTGGTCCATTGTGAGAAAGATGTGGAAGAGGGGCTAGTAGTGATACATGAAGTGATCAATGCTTTTGAATACTACCACCAGTACCCCCCATGTGGTCCATTCTTGAAACAGGGAGATATTGGTCAAGGATGATGTTTTTTACTGGCTTTGGTGTCCTATGACCCTAAGGATACATATGTTATTTGAGTTATGATTTGTTTCTTTTGTAACATATATCCATTATTCATAGAAAAAATAGTTACACATTCATTTATTTTCTATACTTTTGTTCAATTATGAGATATTCCAGTTGTGTGATTGGCTCGTCCTTTACAGTTGTAGACATTGATATGTGGTGGATCAACAATTATAAACATATGATGATAGAGTGATCTATTTATATTAGGTGACATCTTTTTATCGTATCTCTTTGTATTAGTGAGGAGGACTTATGTACTCTTCATAGATATGGGATAGATATCAATGGTTCATTCCGTGTGTGATTGTTTTAGTCAAAGGATGTGATATGTCATTTGTTATGGGAAATTTTTTTTCCTTTGTTTGTGAAATGGAAAAAATGGTAGAGTAGAATGTTGTATAGAATAAGTGAGTGCAACCAATTACTAATCATTTGTCAAGAATAACTATTTATGTAGTGGATTTTATGACATTTCAGTTACATGGGGTTGTTGTAGAGTATGAGTACATCTATCCCTAGGATGTACCGGGTCATACTTTCCATCTAGAGCTTGGAGAACACATTGATAGGAAAAATAGTATAGACAGAATATATGGATATGTATACCGGATGGATACCATAGAGATTCATAACAAACTGTTAAGGTTGTAGGGTATTTAGGAGTAGATCTTGGTGAGAACTGGTGATTCCCCCTTGGAAGACCTGTTGTTTTTCTCCAAAATAAAATATGGGAGTTCGAGGTTATGTGAAGTCTATATGTGCTTCAATTTGGTTACCATGAAAAATAAGTATCCACAACCAGGGCTTAAAAACCCCTTTTACAAGTTACGAAGGTAATGATGGATCTTGGAAATTGAAATCATACCGGACTCAAACAAGGTGTGAATACGGAGTGGGGATATATTGAATATGACATTATGATGACTCTATGGTCTCTATTAATACTTGGTTATGCCCATTGAAATAAAAATTCCCAACCAGTGTTCATGGAAATCATAAACCAGATCTTCATATCCATATTAGTCTAGATTGTGGTGGTATTGATTGATGATATTCTATTGTATGTTTGTCCTAGTAGGAGAACAGAAGACAATTAAGTATAGTCTCAGACACAAATAAATAGAATAATGTTCAGTGGGAACTATATTTTTTTCAATTTTGGAATCTATAGGTCCACTTCCATGAAAACAACTTCTTGTATGCATGAGTTATGGTAGACCCGGTGATGGTTAAAAAAGTATATTCTTGGTATCCTACCATGAGTGACACACTGGTGAAGTGTTTATTTGGGATGAATGGTTATTATTTGTGGTTTGTACCCAATTTATACAGGGTGTCTTCACACTCAACATCATTGACCTAAAATGGGAATCCATTTTTTGATCATAAAGGTTCTAGGAGATATTTTAGAAGTTGAGATAGTGGTTCACGAGCACTCCCAAAATGAGGTTTTCAGATGAGGGTTCGGGTACATAGTGTTATTAGATGCATTTGGGAGTGTGTTGGGTTGTGTTTCAATTAATTGACATGAGTTGATTTCCTATAGTTCATGTGATTTAAGACCACATGAGTAAGCCTATGTGACCTAGAATATTAAGTTTGTAATGGTATTCTTCACAGTGATAATGTGTATAAACCACCTTATGGGTAGGAGGTTTGTCATATTATATGGCCACAACAGCATCAAGTATATATTATATCGGAAATATCATAACATTGTATATAGGTGATGGGTATATTTCCACAAAGAATTTGATATTGATACTGAAAATACTCATTTGAAGTGAAAAATGGTTCCTAAAATTTTTAATATGATAAATTGTTTTCAGTTTTTGGATGATTCTTCAGGTTATTTATCATCATATAATTTTTCTATTAGGGAAAAGGATAGTTATTTATATCTATATTCATTGGTTGTTACCCATCCACTTTTTTATCATCTCATGGATGTTTAATTTGGAGATACAGACCATGAGACCTTTCATTATTATATATCTACTATAGATTTGATTGATGCATACTCTAAATGATTGGAATACAATAGTAATTTTAGAATATGGATAATGGTACCTATGATATTGCGGGAGGATGTGATGTGGGAGTTTAATACATCCCATTATTAATTACATCCAGTTATGTAAAATATTTACCTTGTCCTATGATCTTGGTTTTGTTGTTAATGAATGCTGATATGAGTAGAAGATTTTTTTCTCTCAATTACTCACTTTTTAGTAACTGAAGGATGAGAACTAGGTTCTATCTCTATTGTGTTCCCTCAACATATTTTCAGACTATGAAACTCACTTCAAATCATAATTATTGAGCGTATTTAGTGAGGAAATTGGGACATTGTTGTGATTGAGAACAATATTTTACCCCCAAGATGATTTCTAAACTAAGTGGACCATTCTTGTTTTGTATGAAATGTTGTTGTCTTTAATGATGAACTTTAGCTATAGTCGGGAGGATCATCTACCATTGGTGGAGTTTTTATAAAATAGCAGTTTCCATTCCACTAATAGAATTTCACAGTTTGTGGCCTTATACAAGTTATCCTACTAGTCAACACTATTTTGGATTAATCCATTTGATTTAGTACTCAAGCATCTAGAATTATTCTGAGATAATATTTTGAAGGTGATGAACATATAAGAGGGGATGAGGACTAAGTAGAGCTATCCAATGTCTTATGAGGACTAATGTTATAGACCTGTGGTGTTTGAGGAGAGAGACCATATGTTATAGAGGGTACCACCTCAACATGGACTATAAATCTTATTCCATGGGGGAATGTAATCTTAGAGATTCACATTCCATTATAGATTAAAAATAGAGTTGTTGAGGTGGATTACTGATTATATATACCACTACACTTGGACCAGGTGCACATTGTGTTCCAACTGTCATTGTTCATGTGGTATGTGCTTGACCTGTCATATGTTATCACCTCCAGGGAGATAAAAATTGTGGTTGGAAATAGCTTTTATGAGATCCTTATTATTATCATGGATTAAAAATAGAGGATCCTTAATGGGTGGTTAGTTAGCCTACTGTGAGTTTGGTAGTAGCATGGGAATCATTAAATTAGAACCTAAGAGGGAGAAACCTAGATGCAAGCCCAATATACTCATATTTTTCTATGAGATTTTTATTTTTTTGCCATAAAAATCCATTTGGTGTGTATAATTCAGTGACTTATATATTACTTGTTTTGTTTTTGGATATTATGTGTAATATTATTGAGATGAGGAACTAAGATAGAACACAATTTTTAGGTCTTGTATGAATGGAATAAATATTTCAAATATTTCAAATATATTAATATCAGATGCATATAATTCTCATTAAAAAGTGGAAGAAATAATGAATAGGGGTCGGGATTAGAAATCCTTGGTCACCATTGATTTCAAACTATTGGCTTTACCTTAAGAGTGACATTAACTTTTTCGGTGTTATGTGTTTGTGAAATGTCATCCCCATTAAGAAATTAAAAAAATGAATTAATTGGATTATTTATTTTATTTTATTTGATGTTGGGACAAAATTTTTCTAAAAACAATTATATATTGAGTTTTTAAGTAGGGTTTTCTTTAAATCCTAGAGACCTAGAGATCCATATGAGATCATTTCTAGTAGAAAATGTTAGATCATATCTGAATCGTAGTTCGTTTCTCTATGGAAGTTCATGGATCATGCGAATGTTGGTTACAGAAGACTTTTCTATATAATTGATTGATCCAAACTCTAGGTAGAATGTTTATTTATTCATCCCTTTATATAAAGCTTGCTGAACATGGATCAATTCCACAAACATTATTCATTCACACATCAAAGGTAGATTTGAATTACATGGAATGATTAGTTCAATGGGTTTATTTTTGTCATCATAAATCTATTTTGTAGATAATGGATGGTGGAAAAATAAACCATGGATTTGGAATGTTTTGAAAGTATTATTTCTAATAGATTTATCTCCCCATTTTATCTCATTTTTATTATGGGAAATTCTTTTTTCTCGTGGTTCAATGAATACCCATTATTTAATTATTATGTGATAGTTATTTAGTGAAACATATCACTATTTTTTGTGTGGTTATTTATCTGGGGTTTAATGACAGTTCAATAATAGTTGAGGATGATCATAGGTAAATTAGCACAAATTGAATAATTTTATTCATCCCTATTTTGGAGCTCAGTCATATATGGCTAAAAGGTGGTGCATTCTGAGCAGATCGACCATGGATAAAATAATTGGTTATGGAAAGGGAAAATGAAATTCGATTAATTATTTTTTATGATGTAGGTGTCTTCTATGAAATGTATGTTAAATAAAAGAGGAGTTATGGGTTCTAGAAAACCCACAGTTACCCTACAAGTAATATGGTGATATGTGTCGTGCATGAATCCTTGTATGGAAATGGGGTATCCATGGAAATATAATGATAACACACCATGTTACCCAATAAAATTATTTATGAAAATTTTCAGGTGGATCAATGTGTAATGTGGATGTTATGCAGTCCTAGGTAGGTTGTTTACACAGACATGGTTATAGTTCGTAGAAAAATTTTAGTGTATAGAGGTAAAGAAAGAAGACATGGGAAGGAAAATGAGAAAAAATATATTCCATGATGGATATAATACACACAGTTTATGTTATGTTTTACACGTCACATGATCTTTTACCCCATGGGAATACAATGGGTTAACTGGACAATTCGTGTACCCATGTACATGTCCTATACCCCCTTTTATGGTTTTTGTATCACTTAAATTATCATTTCAATAATTTTCCCTATTAATTCTATTCCACTAGTCCTTTCCCTCAAGTGTATAGTTTTTAATGTTCCCATATCCCATGAATGTTATCCCCTCTATAGGATGAATATTAAATAGAGGTCATAGTTTCCCTCCATGTGAATGGAGTGTAATCAACCTTCAGTTTCATAACCTAATTGGGTATGTTGAAATTTAAAAAGGCCACTTGAAGTTGGAAGTCATTACTATGTATATTAGGTCATATAAATGGGGTTTGGGGTATCATTTTGATATTATCCACTAAAAAGTGTGTTGATCAATTATAGGATTGCGGTCCCCCCCCCCTCATAGTCCTAGCTGTGACCCCGTATTAGAGTATTAGGGTCTTCTGAGACAAGTGTAATATCTTATGTGGGGCCCAATTATCTTGATCACTTGAATTAGTGTATCTACCAATATCATGGATCACAGAGTGAATTCTCCTAGAATTAACATTACTTCATGTAGTGTCCTGTGGTTGACACTTTTTTGTGACTATTTAGTGGGGAAATGTTTTTCATGAGTAAATTGTAATGTTTTATATTATCCACTTACGTCTATATCATTGTTATTAACTAACTATTATTTATTCTACATTTTTATTATTTTATTGGGTTTCATACTTAATATTTTGACACTCATCCCTATAAAGGATCTCCCCCCATGTGTAATATCTTATGAGGATGATGAAACATTCGATAGTATCCTGGGATGATAAGGTGGGGTTAGACTATATCATGAGCCTGACAAACAGAGGTGTTTTCCAATTTCTATCATTAGGTCATAGTCCCATTTCTTTTAGAAGGATAGTCTCTCTACAGGTTCTATATGGTCTTTTATTTGGAAAAAAAATTCATTCATTACATTAAATTTGTACTATATAGTGGGATAATAGTTGTAATCATGATTTGGTTTCAGTTGTTTTACATTTCCTCCTTGAGTACTCTGGGGGATGTATGTATTTGTAAATGACATTTGGATAATTCCTCATATTTATAGAAAATCCAAACTCAGAGATGGATGTTAACCCAATGTCCATAAGAGGTGGGCTTGGGTTGTACCATGATAGACCATGGTGGTTTGGGTTTTGAATGATTCATTTCTAGAGGATATGTTTTGATGAAATATTTATTAACCCCATTCCATTTCATAGATTTTGATATGACGAAATTTTTATGATTATATGGAACGCATAAGTATGATTTTAATTGTATGCCATTATTTATGTTAATAAAATAAAAGGTTGTCACATTATATCAAATGAATAGTGGGACCAATATCTCCCGCCAATGCCTTGGGTAAAAATTGATATCTCATGAGATAAATCGGACTCGAATGGGGAGTGAACCCATTTCAATAATTGAATCGATAAAACATGATTGTCTATGGAGTGAAAATTGAAAAATATGATGATAATATTGGTGATGAGACTTGAAATATGAACGTTATTATTTTTTATTCTTATTTGTCTTCCAGAAATATACAACTTATCCAATTGTTATGATATCAAGGTTTTATTATTTGTTTATGTTTTGATTCATGTCTTAATAACTCCCATGATATATTAAATGACTCATTTGTATAATATAATATATGTATCATATGGTTTTCAAAGACTATTCTCATGTAGTAAAAGATAGGAAAAATTAGTATAGATTCAAAATTAATATTATCAATGTTTTAAAACTTTGGAAACATAAGACACATTATAAGGCTCGTTATACACCATATACTAAACATTTATAGTGCATAAAAAAGGGAATAATTAACAATTTAACTACAAGATTTTAAGAATTATATCCCATATTGAATTGGGCCAGACATGATCTTTGACAAAGGGATCTAATCAAGGTGTTCATTAATAGAACCAATGATTTTATGTTCCTTATGTATAAATCTCAAAATTTGAGAAATGCATTGTATATGTATCTAATCATGTTCCTTCTAATTATATAGTGGTTAAATATACTATACAAAGTATTGGGTTGGTAATATATACATTATCTACAACATTTTTTGACATGGTTTCTAATCATTCTATTTTATCAATATGAATTATAGTTGGGATTTTCCTAGAAATCATGTAATCCACCAATCTATTCTCAATTGATACTCCAATTGTAAAAATAGAGGATCTTCTATAGTGATTTCTATAGTGTACAATAATCATCATATTGTTTGGATATTTATGTGATTATTGAATTTTGGAGATGATGACCATCAATGTGGTTATTAGTATGAAATGTATAACTAGCATCTCATCACACACTGATTATTACATATGATGGTTGTATTTTACTTATCCAAAGGTTAATATGTTCATGATAACCAAAGAGAGGGATCTAAGATTAGGTAGATTTTTACAAAATGTATGTGATATTAGGACTATCACAACAAATATGGTAGTATATGAACTTTTAGGAGCATAGTGATATCCCACTAATATTTACCTGATGTAGTGGTCCACAATTAGTAAATCATTTTTTATTATGTTATAAGACATCACCTAAATAGAGAATCTTACTTATAACTTCAAATCACGTAAGTAGAACAACCCATTTTAAAACCATTAATCTTGGGAACCTATGGTGCTAATGGTGGTCAAGTTGTAGTGGATGAATTTTAGTGTTTGATATTTGAAAATCCGTTTACATCACTTTGGAGACCACCGATGTAATTCATCAAGATGATAGATAGAATTAATTGACATATAATGGTAAACTAGAAGATAAAATAAGTGATAATGACTAGATTTTAAATTTTATCCCAAACATACACTCTTATCGATCAGCTTTAGGGAACCAGATTGTGCTTTATGACAAATCAACATTCGAGATATCATCTGTTTTGAGTCACAGAGGATGACATTACAAAGAGGAAATTTTTTAGTCGATATAGACAATATGAGTAATTATTTATTCCATTATAAATCGTTAATATTACATCAGTGGTTATCACCCTCATTAATAAGGTATTATTCATATACATGGACTCATTCTTCATGGTTTTCACTGATGAAATCCGCATCTACTGAATTACTCTAAAGACATATTATAGAAACTTAGAGATAATACTGAGTATGTTTGGAGCACATATATATTAAGGAATGTTATTAATGTGTGACTTATAGATATTAGTTTTGATGTTCCGTCTACAAGTGTTTTCTGATAAAAGAATATCTAATGATACAGTGAATGTAGATGTAGTAACTAACTATTTTCATATGAAAATGATGTTTTAAATTAGGATAAATCTTAGTTTAATATCATATTACTGATTATTTTCCCACAAATTTTCTTGACTATCATTTGTTGTGAAAGCATTAATCGGGAAATTAGTGATGTTATTGTGGTCAAACTACTATGAAATGGACTTCCATGATATAAATATTTGGTTGGTGAAAAAAACATTATTAACACTCTCAAACCATGGGATTGGTAATAAAGTGTACTACAACAGATCAGTAATAGGATTTGGTGTGTTAATGATATTTGGTGAGAACATAGTTTCATGTGGATCATTAATGTTATGAAAACATGAAAAAAAATACCATAAACTTATCGTGGAATTGGAATTTTTGGTTCACGAAATGAATTTTTTGAGGCCCTACATGTTTGTTGATAGATTTTAAGAATAAATGGACGTCAAGAGTCATTTTAATATCTTCACACATATGGAACTAGTCCAGGGGAAGAGGTGTTGTGTTTATTATCTACATAAATTCAAATTTTTGATGATTTATAAAAATTAAAATGGTAATTTTATATTTGATCCTCCTAGAAGTTAGTTAAATTGAAAGTGGGATCTTAGTGATAGGCCATCAATGGAGGAGATGAACATTATGGACTTGTTGTATTATTTGAAGATTAATGACTCGGAGTAAAAGGGTTCTATGAATTTTTCTTCCTTGGTAGTGAAATATTATCATTTGGATTGTGTAAAGAATGGATTGAAGTAATTATCAACATCTGTATTTATGAGGATGCAACTAGCTAGAGGTCAAATAATTCCTAAATGATCCTAAAGTTAATATTATATGGACATAGCTTATGGGAGGATAGTATTAACTAGTCCCATTAGAGAGGATTTGATGAAGGATTTCCATATATCCATATATGTAGTTCATAGTAACGAAATAGCATTGTGCCAAGGCTTTAGGAAATTATTATTGTGATCTATGATGAAATGAGACACTAAAATATTCATCTCCAAATTTCTAACCTCTAAGATGTTCAATTATATGCACCACAAACAAATGGTTTTCTCCATCCTTTTACAGTTATAATTTGGAATTGGAACGGTGTCATAAAAGAATTTTTTATGTGGTTACCCATATCCCCAAAGAGTTTATATGCATTATTCATGGTTTTAGATAAGTTAATGAATACATTCAACTATTTTGTTCAGTTAGATACACTCAGTGTATGATATGTGAAATAAAAATTTACATGGGATCATTTTATTTCAAATTTACCCCTGAACATTATTTTAGATATAGATTCATGTTTTTTATCATAGTTTTTATAGGACTTTCAAATATGCCTATGGATTCAGTTGGGGTAAAGTATAATGTTTCATTCCATAGACAAAAAATATTCATAATAGATAATGGACATATAGGTAGAAATTATTTTTGGTGAAACCTAGGCATTAGTAGAGAATAATATCATACCATGTAATTTCATGACTTTCTATACAACAACCATCAATAGGATTTTATTCTGATGTAACCTTTTGAGGATCTTAACATTATGTATTTATGTTTGTGGCACTATTGGAATGTTGTTGGTGAGGCCATATTTTTTGGGACTTGTATGGTTAGAGAGACCTCTAAAATAGTGAAATTGATTTAATATAGGTTTATCACTACTCATAAAAGGTATATATCACAGGACAACTGAAGGAGTAGACCATTACTGTTTTTGATGGTGACTTGGTATTCATGAGAATAAATATTATATTAGGGCACAATAAATCTAAGGATGTAGGTAATTCTTGAACATCATTTTTACAACTTTTTGATATCACTGAGGTGATAGAGATTGTGGAATATGATATATATCTACCTTCACATTATCAAGGTATCTCTCATGTGTTCTATGTGTCATAGATTCAAAGGCACATAACCGACCTGACACATGTTTTCAATTTCAGGATCATTGATATGGATATTTGTACATCATATGAGGAGCATAAAGTGTAGTTAATATATTAGAGTAATATTTTCCCCAAATCGAAGATATTACCACTTACTTGGTTTCAGTGGAAGAAAGGGATGGCCCAGGATGATAATATAGAGTATGATGATGACTTTCATGTTTAGTGGCCTATGTAATTCAAGAAGGACCCATGATGATAATCACAGTGGAAGATAATACTTATTAAGAAGAATTTAATTGACTTTAAAATATTTGTTCTTAAATTAGATACACATTTCTCCCATTCCTTTTGAGTTAGGTAAAGTTGTTTATGAGGTTGTAGGGAATAGAGAATATATTTACTTATTAATGTTATTTTTGAACTAATGCTTCAATAACATGTTGTGGTCATGATGTTTCTTTATATAACATATAATAGGATGTGAATGTACTTCAATTGTGAGGGATAAACTTTAATCGGGATATATAATCATGTTTTTTCATTAGAAGGATTAGTAAATTTCATGGTGATGTATCTCCCCAACAATTGAACATCATAAATCCCTGTGGTAGTGTATACTGGTTAAAGACATTCTATAGTGTCTTACAATATTCACTAGTTTCTATTTTATAGATAAATTAAATATATAATCCTATCTTCAATTCTAATAGATTAAGCCTCAGATTTTATATATTACGAATTGATGCCGGGGTTTCCATTTTAAATTAGTTATTCCCTAATTTAAGAATTCAATTTCCATATTAATAAGGTATACATTAGTGTGGAATGAAAACATAAAAGGATAAAAAATACATTTTCATTCCTCCTTATTAGAAGAAAATTATATAATTCTAATGGTTTATTTTGAGATACCACATTGTATAAGTCAACCATATTTCATAAATGGTCAAAGTACAGAGGTGATCTATGATATAGTTCCCCTTATTCACCGTGGTGGTGCCTTACACTATTGTCCCATGATATAAACCACTCCCATTATAGTGTTAATATTAATATGGAACTACCATGTTTCATGGTTTTTTATCATACATATTGTTGGTGGATTCAACACAACCTCCATGTAGCTACCTCCACTTTTCACCATGGAGACCCCATCAATTCCCTTAACTACGTCCCCCTCCATTATTTATTTTGACCATGTGAATACCTTTAGATGATAATAATATATATATGTGAATTGGTTCCACCCATTTATTTCCACATATTTTTTATACTTTAGAACCCATAACATATTGATTAGGTAATTTTTCTAGGAGTCGTTATTAGGTGATCATATTTTGGTAGGAGGAAAAGTGTTTCTAGTGAGGGAACCTTTTTAAATATTTCCACATATATTAATATGTTCTATAGAAATAATATCACTTTATTATCTCCCATTTACACATGCTTCTAATGAATGAGATTTTTTTTCAAATATTGATATCTATTCGTGAATTGTATTTTGATGCATGAGTGTATGTTTTTTTGACAATCGAGATGCGTTATTCTATGGCTATATAAGATATTTTAGAATACAATATTTTCAATGTATGATGTTGATTAACATATTCACATTGGGGTTTTATTTATCTAATGGTGTAAGGGTATGTTGATTTCATTCAATGAACTTTTATGTATCATTGTTCTATTTAGAGTATTTATGGTATATTTGACAAGAGGACTGTCATGGTATGGTTATCCATTGGAGGGTCGGTGTACTAGACAAGTGAAGAATTTGACGGTGGATCCTTATATTATTTGTTCCTATCCAATACTCAATACCTTTTGGACATATGAGTATATAGTCAATACAATTTTCCATCTCAACCTCTGATAATTACTAAATTCATTTTGGACATCTCAGTAGGTTGTCAATACTGAATTCATTGTGGGCCTCCCAATATCTAGATCTAAGAAATGATAACATGCATATTTGTAAGAACCCATGGAATAATGGGTTACCTATTTTGATCTACATTCCCACTTTATGCATTATTGATTCTGAGTTCCATGAAAATAAACATGCGGAGATTTACTTAGCACAGTAAATATCCATTCCATTGGGGGATGAATCTTGTATAATTTTGGTATTTTTGATTTTTGGATGGTTCAGGACCACTCAATTTTTTATTGGGTGTTTATGATCATTGTGAAATTTATTTTATTATGGAATACACTTTTTATAGATTGGAACTCATGGTTAATAAATAATTGGTGGTTTTTTAATGAGCCTTTTCATCAAACTCTGCTCAAAAATTTCGGGGAACATGTACATTTCATGGGTACATATATAAAAAAGTTAATGTTTCATTTGTTGATGGATTAGTAGTGGTGCCTGGACAAGGAGTGGACCGGTTCGGGCAAAATGACATTTCATTGTTTATATACTTTTTCCCTTATTATTCAATATATTATATTTTAGATATGCTTACCACATCAAAATTAGAATTATATGTAACATGAGTACCCTCATATTTGTTTCTTCATGACTAATAGGTTATTTATTTATGTATTATTATTATCATTTATTTATTATTTTCAACATTATGACATTATTCTAGGGGAAAGGCCTCTCTATATATGGAAATATATCCTAACAATTGTTTTTTGCAACATGCATATGGAGTGGTTTATATGAGGTAATGTAACATCCCAACTTGGACCTGGTGGTTCAAGATTGTGAAGTATAATCTAGAATATAATATTCTTCAATATTTAATTGTTCACTCACATTATTAGGTTTTGATCTCATTGTTCTTATTGTGTATTTCCACCCATTATATCCTAATTAGTTATATGAAATATATGGGTTTTAATAGTAATATGTGGTTTATAATGTAATGATTATTTTTTACTTTTCAGTGGATTTATTGGAACTTCAAATATTACAGAGACATGAGAACTAAAATTACCAAGATTATATTTATTGGAAAATTATATTATGAATTATGAATTAATGTTATGAGATAATGGGATGATGGCTGTGAAGAAAAAATGTTATAAAATAAAAAATTAGTTTTCAAACGATTTTTCTTCAAGTTTCTATAACTAGTGTGTTCGTTTATAGTTAGAAAATGCACATTTAAATATATCTATATATTTATCTATATAAATATTAATCAGTGGTCTGATGTACCCTTAATTGAAAATAATTTAATATTAGAAATAAATATGTCATTCTATTATTTCTTACAATTATGGCATGGTTTTGGGTTGAGGATATATATAGACACACACACACCATATTTTAAATTTTAGAAACCACAAACCCAGTTTAAAAAATAGAAGATGATGGTAGTAGTATTTTCGAGTAATTAAATTTTATACATGATAGAATTTGTTTAATTATAAAACAAATCTAATCAGTTATACAACTAATTTCATTTATTTATCTACAATATATAATGTAATTGATACACTGTAGTTTATTGAGCTCAGAAACAATATCTCTATGGGGGATTACTATTTTTAATGTTCATTAATTTTTTTTATTTATGTACGCATTAGTTATAATTGGAGGGAATTGAAGATGAGTTATAAGCACTGCCCTTTGATGGATTTTCTAAATAAAGGCTTCATTTAATATCCTCAACATTATATAATCTACATTAGGTAAGGATACGTATTTAAAAACATTGTTTTAGTCTCTATTATTTTATTAAAAAAAAAGTCTAGTATGAAATACGATCGAAACATTTACGAATTAATTTTAAAAAAACAAAATTATTATTTGTATGGGTAAATTTATTTCACTGAAATATATTTTTAATTTTACAAAACATGATTCTCATCATAATGGGTTTATGCCATCAAAATGTTTATTTTATGTCAGAAACAATTATAACAATATTTATTTTTTTTGTTTTCTAAAACCATACCATAAAAAATTTATTTTAAATGGTAGTTTGTTTTTCATGTTAGTACTCTTTTGAATATAATCACTTTATGATATATCATTCTCAGAATTTCTATAAGGTTTTGTCAAAGTAATGAACACTTTAATTAATAATAATGTTAATTTTAATTAATGGGTTTAAAATTATTACATAATGTTTTAATTTTTTTTCCAAAATAACCATCAATGAATAAATTAAAATTTTATTTTTACATGTTTATAATTCAAATCTCTTAAATTTCATTATTTTTTAAGCATTATTTATTTTCTGTAATATATTATTTCTTGGGTGTTTCTTTTTTTCTATTATTAGAATTATATGAAATAAATTATTCTAATCGACATTTCTTGTATATTTGAAAAAAATATCTAAGTCAAAGTATTCATATAAATTATTATTTTATTTATTATAATTATTTAATAATATATATATGTATATATAACTCAATATATGTGTATATATATATATATATATCAATTTTTAATATTTTATAAATAACATTTTGATAGTTAAACTATGGAAATAATGAAGAAGGTTTAATAATTTTCTTTAAATGACGGGTTTTTGTAATTATAAATAGTTAATGAGTTAGGATTGAACAAAATTCTAATTGTACATTGTATTCCTTATGATGGGATCATCCTTTTTAAAAATTCATGTCTCATGCCACATAATGGGTTTGATTTTAATAAATGAAAAAGGATATCTTAAAAAAAAGAGATAATTTTTAATAATAAATTATTATAATAATATTTCAATGATGTATGAAAATATATTTCTATAATATTTCATTGTTTATAAAAATATACGTAGATATTTTTTTATTAAAATAAGTCTTATATCTATTATATTCTAAAAATAATCTTGAAATTTATTCTTGAAAAATATTTGATGAATTCATTATAAAATGTAATTTTATATATTTTATTAAATTTATATTAAAACATGAATTTATTTTTTATGTTAAAAAAAACCCTTGTATTTTATTATATATTTAAAAAATTGTATAGCTTAATTTTACAAAACAATAATGATCTTTTTTCATAAACCTTTTAAATAAACCTAATAAACAATGATGTTTTAAACCATAAATTTTGTTTTTTTAAAAACCTAATAGGATCATGGTTCTACAATTTTGTATTATGAATGAGTTGAAATATTTAGAAAAAATGTTATATAAAGATGTCAAAAATAATTTATGATTTTTAAATTTAATTTTTTGGTTATACCTAATTATATTTTTAACTGATTCTTAATATAATATATATTTTTATACAAAACAAAATCTAATGGTGTTTCTTATTTTTTTAGTTCAATTGATTAATTTATAATTACAACACTCTATTTTTTAATATAAATGGTGTTGTCAATGCGAAATTCATTGAAATATTTATAAAAAATCTATTATTATAATTTATTTATATTATTAATAATATTTTTTTTGGAATTGAATGGTGAATATGGATTGGATCCACAATTTATGGAAGATGATCTCAAATTATGATTCATTATTAATATGATGATATGTTGGGAATAATTATTTAAAATATTGTATTACACAAAAAAGAAGAATTTACTCACATAAAAATTTCTTTCATATAGTTATATATAAAATAAAAAGGCTCATATATTCCCCAAAATCACCATGGGTAGTAAACCATATTTAATTCAATCCTAAACTTCAAATTCAAATTTTTTTTAAAAATAATGAAGGTATAATTAGATTATATTTGGATGTTTCCCCTCTTGAGGTGATTCTTAATTATGTGATGATTTTATAATAGAAATAAAATATACAATCCTTTATATTGCCTACATGTACCTATCTTTAAATAATTTTACATATAGAATATACCTGATGAATTTTAAGTAGTGTTAATCAAGAACATTGAAATAGAGTAAGTATGGTTATATTATAAGTATATTTTTATTTATAATGTCCTAAAAATATATGTTATAATGACTGATTTCTAAAATATTATTATTATTTCCATCAATATAATTCTTATTGTTGAAATTTATATCTACAGAATAAGGTAATAGTTTTCAAAAATATATATTTGAGTAAAATATGATAGATATAACCACCTATAATTTTAGGCATAATAATGTTTTTTAGTAGACTCCATCGTAGAGGGGGATATTCATTTTTAAACCAGACATCTGAAATTTTATTTGACTACTAGTTTTTTTTCAATATATAAATGAGAATTATTATTTCATGGAAATAAGTTATTTAAGTTGGGTGTATATCACCACTAGATGTTTATATTGTTCTTCTCACAATGACTAAATTATTTTCATATTTCATAACTATCCACGAATCCCATGAAAATGTAACATGTTATTAATTTCAAAATTTAGTTATAAAATATATCACTATAGGAATTATTTGGGATACAATAATGGTATAGAGGATCTTGTAAAATGAATTAAAATATATGAAATAAATTCTATCATGAACCAATTACAAAAAATATTAAATTTTTTCTCATTCATCATGAAATATTAAAACCATCATAATATAAAAACAACAAGGTTATAAAATCCCACATCATATAAAGCTATCAATATTTAAATATAAAAGAAAAATAAGGAAACATTTAAATTAATAAAAAATATGTGAATAATTTTCAATGTCCAAATAAGAATATATGAGGCATTAGGTGTTAATAAATAATCTATCATTGGTAAGGGGTTATCCATTTGAAGGATTGTCAATTTTAAACAACTTATAATAACATAAAAAATGTGAGACATTTATATTCTGAAAAAAAACTATAAGTTATTTTTTATTTTACTTTTTGTTTAAACATGGAAATTTTTTCATGATATAAAATTTATTCTAGAAGCATAATTATATTAATCACTGGGTGAATGATAAAAAATTATTGGGAAATATATAAAATATATTAATTTATATGTATCATAATTATTAGTAAATTGTTAGTTATATATTTTATTAAAAGCCTAAATTAAATTGATTTTATTAGTGAAGAATAAATAATATATCGTTTAAAAATGAATATTTAAAAAAAAATATAATTTATAGATGCACAATAAGTGTTTATAAACTAGAAAATGAATTTAATAATTGGAATGTATTATAAGTAAATAATAATTATTATTAGAAAACAAATTGAGCTATTCCATCTAAGATTGAGTGATTGAGCAGTTGTGGTTTGGGATAAGAAAATTCATATATAGGAAGGCACATTGATTTGGGGTAGCAAAGATAAGGTATGCTCATGGGTGACATATTGTACTCCCAACATGGAATGACCCGTTGTGAGATTGTGAGGGGTGTAAATCTAAAGCCTAACATGGGTAGTCACATATTTCTAGAATATACAAAAATTAATTTATTAGGTGTGGCCAGGGTATTCTATTTACATTTACAATAATCCATTAAGGATCATACAGTTAATATTATTAATATATTACATATTCAACCATTATCACCTGATACAATCAACATGATTTGCATCACTAAATCTAACAATGATGTCACCATCTATGTCTTATATCATGAATATATAACGTACCATTGATGATAAACAGTCAAAAACACAGATAATAAAACATATATATATAAGTAAAAAAATAAACATGGATGTGTAAAGTTTTGAGTGATTTTTTAATGGTTGGATGAATACCTCTAGGAAATCAGTATAACTTAAGAAACCATCCCTCTCCCACATGAAAACATCGAGGGTTATCGACCAACAAAAAATTACATTTTTGTAATATAATTTTTTTAATGAATTTATATGAGACTATGTGGATAAAGATCGTAAATAGAAAAAATATATAATGTAATGAGTAGTGGCCAAGTGCCTCTTCTTTAATTGAATACAACTATTATACTCAAATGTTTTATAAACTATGTATATATAACTATTAATATTTATGTGACTATATAAATATATGAACCAATGTGGATGTATCCCAACATTGTTGTACATCATTTATTATCAGACATCGAATGATTTATTTTCTTATTTTATGTAATAATTTAATTATCTTTGTTGAAGAATATATATATGTTTAGAATTTTTTTTTCAAACATAGAAACGACACACCTATTTATGATAAAAAAATATTATAGTACAAGAAGGTATGTGTTGATAAAAATATAGAAATGATAAAATTATTTTAGTAAAAAACCTAATATACCCCGATATTATAGTAATTTAATTTATCCATATATAACATGTCGAATAATTGAGACTATGAGGGGTATTGTTTGAATTTACAGTTTATATGATAGAAAATTCGCTTCTAAATTTTCAATATTTTTTCATTTGTGTGTAACCATTGGATTCATGCTGTTGTAATTATAGTCATGTTTTAGGTGTTATTTTATAACGTATGTTATGATGGTTGGTTTTCCTAATATCCTTATACAACTATAAGAAACATATAGTATGATGTTATATTTTAAAATCATTATTCTCTTATAATATAAAAATATAATATCTCAAAATGTGTTATATTTTTAGCTATCTATATATATTTTAAAAAATAGAAAATCATTTGTAAGGAGGAATTTTTTTATTATTTATACTTATGTTTTTACTAAAATAGGTTTCTATAATAATGGGAATACAAAATAAATAATATTATTTTTTAAAAAACATGATTTTATAAAAAAATATCAATTTCAGGTTTTTAGATACTTGTCAAAAATATTTTTTATTAAATTTTTATTTTTTTCGAGTTTTATTTTTAAATTTAATATTATCATTTTATATTAATACATTCAAAAATATTCCACTATAATGTTTTGTAAATTTAAATTTATTTAAAAATTATAAAAGTTTCTATTAATATTTTAATGTTTTAAAATTTATAATTTCCTTTTTGAAAAATTGTATATTAAATGAAACCCTCATTTAAAAATTCATCATTTAATTATGTTGTGTTTCTAATTCAAAACACTCAATTTAAATTTTTTATGATTTATATGTTTTGACCCAAATTTTATTACATTGTTTTACCTTATGTTTGATTTATTTATCCCACGTAATAAATTATTCTAATTGATGATACATGTATGATTAAAAAACATATCTCATATTAATGAATCCTAAAAATGAGTTTTTAATTGATTTCATTGAATTATTGAAACATATATAAGTATATATATATATATGTTTGTGTGTTTATATATATTTGTTTATATATATATATATATATGTATATATATATATATATATATCCATTTTCAATTTTATAAAAGTATAGTTTATAATTAAATATATATTGAAAAAATAATCTCAATATATAATATGTTTTTATAAATTATATGACATGGGAAATATAGAATGATTATGAAGGGTAGAGAACCAAATAACAAAGGGGAATTTTCAACAATGTGATAGGTATGACCAACATATCCGTCTATGTTCCAGGTCCCCTCATTGTTTTTCATTATGAGTGTGCAAATGTTTTTTTATAAATCCAATGGAATCATTTTGAAAATAAAATTTTCTAATTATATTACAACAGTTCAAAAAATTATATTACTAATAGATTTTATTATATATAAAAAATGTCAAGACATTAAATATATATATATATTTACATGTTTTGATAATAATTTTATTCTATTCAATTTTTTGAAACACTTTATAGAGTTTAAATTAACATGTAATCTTATTTTGTTATAAAAAATATTATTAAAATTAATAAACTTTTTTGGAACAGTCATTTCAATGATGTTTCAATGATATTTTAAAAATTGAATCACATGATTTTAAAACCCTTTACTGATACTTTTTTTATGAAATATTTTGAAATTTGTGCACAGGTAATGTTTCAGATTATATGATGTTTTAGAGGTTTTTTAATGTATATGTTTTCATCAAACCCAAGACTGAGAAATTTATGAAGAATTTTGAATCTTTTAAAAATCCATATTTAAGGGAGATAGGATTTTTTGTAATTTTCCTAATACCACCAAACACCCAAACAAAAAATATACATGATAAAATAATACTACATATTCATTATTGATGTAAAATATTTTGTTGTTAAGAAACATAAATTTAAATTTTATCACAACACATTAGAGATCGTGTTTGGGGTATCATATTCATAGATATTCAAATCTGTTATTTGGATTATATAATTTTAAAAAAATTATCACTCATGATCTAGAAGATATCCATCATCACAATTTCATTAATGAGTATCTACCTATATGTTTTTTTGTACAATATTCCACAAATATGAATAAATATTTTTTTCATCACCACCTACTTTTACATTTAATTGATCAATATATTTCATTATAGAATATCACAGATGTCCTGTAGGACCCAAAATCATAACATAAATTATTTAATGGATGTATGAAATAGGATAGAGGAGAATCATATTCTTCCAATCATGAATGTCCTAAAGATTAAATATTTTAATACTTCAATTATTGATAGAATATAGATTTACTATTTTAAAATTAAATTATTAGTTGATATTTAAGGGAACTCTGTTTGATCTAAGACCAATTAAATTTCATGTATTGGTTGATGTATGAGATGCATTATACCAACAATACTACGACTTATGCTAATAAAACATACACTACTGAACTAAATTGATTATATAAGAGATGAATCATTTCAAATATACTATATTTTCATAATTCATACATTAAATCACACAATAATTTCATAATCCCCAGAATTATTTAATTAGTTCCTTCAAGGATCAGTTATATATGATAATTATTTTACAATTATTGTTAAAATTTAAATAGTATTAGTTAACAGTAAACCCCCATTTTCAATTTTCATTAGTTATTCCACTGCTT
Organism: Viscum album; assembly: GCA_963277665.1. Lineage (NCBI taxonomy): Eukaryota > Viridiplantae > Streptophyta > Magnoliopsida > Santalales > Viscaceae > Viscum > Viscum album. Next base: position 1,300,358,990 of record OY728146.1, read on the forward strand.
AAAACCTAGTAAATGAAAACATGAGACATGGATTACATTAAATTATTATTAATATAAATCATAAGGAAGAATCATAAAAGTGATAGATCATTATAAAATTTTTTCACGTTAACCTGAAATATCCCAAAACATTTAGATATTTCAATAAGGAATGATAAATGAACACATGGACTCAAAATTATTAGAAAAACATGGTGTATGGGTAGTGAAAAGTTAGAAAATATTCATGAGAAAAAGTTAATTACATAGGTAGATGACATAACATTTAAATTTGTAATTAATATATAATACAAAACCATAAAATTATGATAAAACCCAATTACATCATTTTATGGTCTTGAAAAAATAAATTAAATCTGTGAGGTTGTGAACAAACTACCCACAAATTCGGTTGTGAAGAATGAAACAATCCCATATATTAGGATAGGAACATTGAAATGATCTCTTTCTTAACATAATAATATCATGTGAAAAAATAACCAATTCATTATAAGGATGTATTATAACCCAGGATAATCATAATAGTAATTTATATTCTTCTGTTTCATTCAAAATACATTATATATACTATCATAAAGAACCCTTAGTTTGAATGAGGGTTTCTTAACGTCTCCAAATTCTGTCACCAAAAATGTACTGAATAGATATAACAATTCATATACAAAATTTTATAAATTAATATGAATATTTCATAAGGATGTTTCGAATATGATTAATAAAACATATCTCAATTTGAGATATTTTTATTATGTTTAATGAGTATATTATAATCAAAAAATAAAATCGTTTTTGAAAACATTTCATAACATCATCATATATATAAAATGTTATGTTTCAAATTTTATGTGATCAATTTTGTGAGTCATTCATCAAGACTATTTCAAATAGTATATAAAAATAACTCTCAATATAAAATCCATTAAATAGATAAATTAATTTAAAATTTAAATTGGTAGTGTATAATAAAACATATTTTCACTAATGGAAAAGATATGGAATATTAATAATACCTTTATTAAAATCCACATCATATAAATATAGATAAATCATCAATTCTAAAAGATGTAAAGTCCTGTTTTAAGATCAATAGATGAAATAGTTATTTTTATGTGAAAATTAGAAATGGGGAAATTATCCTGATGAATAAATATGAATACTGAAGAATAATTGCTCATTTATAGAAAATTCATGTTAATAATAAAATCATCAAATTTTATGATAGAAAAAATACATCAAAGAATATTTATATGACATGAAAACATAGTTCACCATAAAATATGAATTAAATTCATCATAATATCATCATATTTTAATAGAAAAAAATTTATTATAACCAATATAAAAAATGGAATAATTATGACTCAAAAATGTATCTATGTTTAAAATATCTATTAATACTTTTGAAATAGTAAAAATTAAATCACTTGAAAATATAACATGAAATGGGTGTCTAATAAAATTTAAATTCATTAAATCTGATGAAAATTTATTGATTTTTTGAATTATATTCACAAAAAAAAAATTACATATGTGTTGAATATGACCTCTATCCCAGGAAAAAAATTGTGATGAGAAAACCCAATAATAAATATGCAAAAAATCTATAAATGTTAAATATAATAATTTATAAATAAATAATACATATTGAAAAATTATTTTAAAACAATAATCATAATTTTAGGTCTACACACACTTTGATTATAATAATTTACTATATATTTACTAGTTATTTATAGATCATTTTCATCATCAAGTATTTGAGATTTTGACTATTTAATGCATAATTTAGAATTTCAATATCAAAATTTACTATTTGATACAATATTAATAATTAAAATTTTATTGTAGAAATTTTTAAATATTATTTATAATTAATCATAACATTTTATTTTCATAAAATTAGTTTTCTAATCATGATTAATGAAGTCAAGATAATTCAATATATTATTTTGGTAAATTTTTATGACTAATATTGAGTATATTAATAAAATGTAATTATTAATATATACTTTAAAAAATGAATAATTTCATAAAATTTATGATTATTTATTAAAAAAAATTAAGCATGTCCATTTTTATTTTTTCTTGAAATTTAGTATCGTTGTCCACGGATGGTTGTAGTACGCAAGTAAAATAGATGATGTTTTTTTATTTACATATAATTAATGAAATGAATAAAGTTGTTATCGATTTTATTATTAATATTTTTCATAAATATGGTAATTATTTATAAAATTCCATATTTTCATAATCTATGTAAGGTAGTGATGAAAAATTTGTTATCATTCTTGAAAATGGTTTGCTGAACATACGTATGGATCAAATTTTCATTTTTCATAAGAGATTAGTGGAAGGTAAATAAAATTATTTCAATTAGTATAATAATTCTAAATTATTTTCTTTATAATTATGAATGTTTTTTTTGATAGAATAATATAATTTTTTGTATAGGAATAAGAAGCCTTAATGAAATAACCACATAAAATAGAGATTTCGAAACTTTTTCCATACTCGTTGGAATTTGTACACATTAAATTGGATTAAACCATTTAAGGGAGGTCCATTTAGAAAACAATAACCTCTAATATATATAGAATATTATTAATAACATATTGATAATTTTTTTGTAAAATTATGGGTAATGTGATGTGAGGTTTTGTGTGGTGGTTAAGGAAATATTTCTTATGTGAAAGGAGTGAAATTTTTTGTGATCAATAGAAAAATATTTAGGGAATATGGCTCCAACTATACAAAATAATTGATAAATAATAATTTACGGTCAATAAATTATTTAACGGTAGTTATATGAAAATTTTTTAACATTTTTTTCATTTTACCTAGTGATTTACCCATTTCGCCATTTAAAATTTTATCATGGAACCCATTTTTATCCTCAATATTTTTTTGTTCAAATTTAATTTGAACAATGTTATATATTTTGTATCTTCAAATAAAAAATTTGAAATATATTTTATATGATAAAAAAAATTTCAAAATTAATTCTATAAAAGTAAATGTATATTAGATTAAAATTTTTTATTAAATAATATAACTTCTACTCCAAAATGATATTTATCATTATTTTAATAAAAACTGAAATAATTAAATTTATAATGTTACATATAAAATAAATTTTTCGTAGAAAATTTTATATAAATAATATAGTATAATAATATCTTAATAATTTCATAAATTACCTTGTATTTCTAAGAAGAATAATTTTTACAGTTATAAAAAATAAAAATTATTCCAAAAAAATCCATATATAATATTTCTATGATAATTAAAAATGTTATTTCCAAATATTAATAATTAAAATTTTAAAATTTATGAATTTATAATTTAAATAGATGTTTGAAATATAATTAAAACTCTATAGAATTTTGTTTTTAAAATATTAAGTATTTCTTTGTTTCCTATCAATTACTTATTAAATGAGTGATAATAAATTATTTATTATTATACATAAAATTTGAGACATTATTTTAAATAATATAATTTAATTTCTCTAGGAATATTTTCCTTAAAATTTGTAAAATCGAGCCCAAGGGATTTGTTATAATTTATGTCATGTCGAGCCTCCTCAACATATGAGAATGGGACTGGTAATTCATCCCCATATAATTTTGTAACACATATTTTCATGTTTGGATGAAATTTTTGGGGAATATTTGGATTCTCTAGCATCCTGAGATCTTGATTCATGTTTCATTGGACATCTATTTCAACATAATATAGGAAAATAAAATGAACTTTTCATGTATGGTCTCTATGTGTGATTACTATTTGTTGTTGATATATCTAATGCTTTAGATGAAAATGTATTAAATTAAACAATTTCTTATAAATTTGAATTTTTATTGAATATTATTGGATTCCTCATATTTTTTGGACTAAAAATCCATTGCATGCTGAATGAACTATCAAATGTAGAGATCTTATTTTAAAGTCACATGGGGTTATATCCAACCACCATTAATAAATTTCATCCACATAATTTTAATTTGGGTATTCTAATAAATTATATTTACATTTTAAAAAAATAGAAATATTGGAAACCCACAACAAAAATAATTTTAAGAAATCTTTTTCTTGATATGAGATAAGGGGAATCATGAGGGTAATCTATAAAAAACGTGATAAGTTTCGTAAAATTAGAACATATGTAGTAACTACAGATTTTTAAAAGTTTAAAAAGTACGATGTCCAAATAATCATGGAGAGTGATAGATATCATTCACCACAATATTTTTACTGATCTTGAGGAAATCAACAACCAAAAATATACAAAACAATGAATTGTGAAAAAGGACATTGATATCATAAAAAAGGATGGTTGTAGAGAAATGATTTTTTCATGATACATTTCCTTTAGTTTGGTAATTAAATTTCTATCTAGAAATTAAGAATATGGAATTGTACTTTCATGAATAGGATAATTTAATCCTTTTATCCATTTTACCTGAATCCCATTTTTCCTCTAGACTTTGAGAATTCTAGATGACAATAATTTCACGACTAAAGTACTAAAATCAACTTCAAAATGATCACATGAATATAAGAGGATTATAAATCTATTCCTTCTCTCAAGATATTTTATCTAAACTCAAATAGTTATCACAATGTAAGGTAATTACCAAAATTAATATACCATCATATGATGAAATGATATATTAATCACCAAAATTTAACAACATTAACCATAATTAAACATAAATCATTTCATAAATAAATAAAACTATATCCTTGAAAATCTTGAAATTAAATTACATAAAAACTGAAAAGGGGTTTATATGGCTTGAATATATGATTTTCCTTAAACATGTAAACTCATGATGCAATCTATAACATGTTAGATTAACTAACATGAAAATATTGTAATATCTAATGGTTTATTAACCTCCCTCTAATACCAACTATAACAGCCTTGAATTGTTAATCCCAGATCTGGTGCCAAAATATTTAGTATCACATTTATATATTTCATTCCATTTATGTTGATCTAATTTTCACCATCTAAAACATAAAACAAAAGAAATGTATATATTCTATCACTTATATTCTCAAGGAACTTTTAGGCACATATCTTCACATAATTAAGACAAATATTTACGTCATTAATTGATAATAAATAGGTTCAGTAATACTGACATCATATCCCAATATACATATATTATCAAATTATACTTTAGGCCATCATTAGAATATATATAACACCGTTCTAGAAATAATTCATTTATTATCGATCGTGATAATAATGGAAAAGGAATCGTATATAGGCGGATCTAGAATTATTAGTATGAATAAATGTAAGAATTTGAAATTGAATTAAATTATTGTTTATATGATTCAAAAAATGGTATGATTATATAATTAATGATCATAGTCATAAAAAGATAATATTCATAAGAATAAATATCTGGATTATAAAACTAGAAAATATTCAAAATTGTTTCAAAAAGATAAGAGTGTCTAAAATCAATAGTAATGAGTCAGATGATATCCATATCGATCAAAGGAAATATTTATATCCATATAAAGAATAAATAATAGTTGGTTGTTCTTTATAAAATTATTATCATATAACTCATATAAATGGAATAACTTGAATAGTCATATTTCACCTCTAGATTACCCAATTCAATGGAAGGATTTCACATACCCACCCATCCCTGTTTTGTCACATAGCAACCCATCCTCATTTTATTATGGAATGGAATGTCCTTGGTTAATAAGTAACCACCCCTGATTAGTCTATAATGTAATGACCCACCATCAAATTCAATTTTCAAGAATATTATCATGAATAAAATACATAGATCTCTAATTTCATAAGAATCTACATGAAAGAGATATTATAAATTCAAAAAAATATTAACCTATTTAAAAAAAATTCATTAATAATCTATTAGAAACAAGACTTACCCATGAAAAAAAACAAGTTCTATAAGAATCTCCATGAAACATGATTAATAAAATGAAAATAAATGGTATAAATTTTAATATATTGAAAACAATATTGATGAATACTAAGAAAGAATGAGGATTGCATAATTAAAATATATTCCCATTAGATAATAAAATAACAAAAATGTTTTGTGGATTTTTTAAATGGAAGGAACATTAAAATATCAGTAAAAAATATTTAGTAGAATAAACTCTTTATTTTTAAATCACTTTTAAAAAATGAAATTATTAACAAATATTTCATGAATAATTATCTATGAAAAAACCATAGAAACAAGTTAACACTATAATATCAGCCACACTAACTCTTCCCTATACATACAAAAAAGGTGTAATAGATAAGTTATTTTAAATTCATATAAAAACAATTTAAGATGAATCAATCAAGAAATTATGAAAGCAAAAACCTCCTGGATTTTGTGAATGGTGCACCTTAGAATCTCCCAAATGAAGAACTTCAGTATCTTCTTGAGTTGTCTCTAGATTATCTCTAAGCTACCTAATATATTTTTTTGATCAATTCTGGACAGCACAGTTTTCAGTAGGCTGGAAATTCAGATCCCCTCAAAATTCAGTGTACCTTTCAACAAATCGAAGAGATATGGTGTAATGGGATGTGATATGATATAAAACAACTAATGAAAACCAAATTTATGAAAAATTTCCTATCACATTAACCTGAAATATTATTAATGTACCACCCACTGAAGGATTCTTTTCAAAATCGAAATGACTTAAAAGTTTAATTAAAAAAGTAATAGTGACAACTAAAATAAATGAATCACAAATATTATTTCTAATAGTTGTAATGATAAAAATAGAACAACAATCAGATAGGATTGAAATCGGAAACAAAATCCAAAATTATTGCGATTCCATGGATTTAATATACCAGCACAAAATAAAACATGAGTGTGGATTTGAATCATTTTATATTTTTGATTGAATTGAAATAAAAGTATATTTTTCATGGATAAAAACATATTAACTCTCTAGATTTAATCATATTTTATGATTAGAGTATGGAAATTCAGTTGGAGCCATAAAGATGAACTCTTCTTATTCATTTTTTTGGGGAAAATCCCATTAAACAAAGTAGATTCCAGAAATTAGTGGTTTGTTATTATGACCAATTGACTGTGGGGTAACATTTTTAACAACACAATTGAGGTATCCTAAAGCCTTTAAGAAAACATCAATAGAATCCCACTAGTTCTCTGTTTCATGGAAAGATTATTGATGATTTCTGAAGGATCAACAAAAAAAATACTCATAATATTGAAATAATTTCATTGTGTGTGTATCATGTGTGTGTGTGTGTGTTATGTGTGTGTGTCTGTGAAGATCCTGTATCATGATATCATAGTTCATGTTGGGTAACACAGAGTTACATACCCAAAAAACCTCAAAATGAACAACGAAATCATGGTTTTCTAAAAAGTATTACCTCCAATAATCTTTCTCCTATATAGCATAGTTTTCGATCATGAACGTCATGCATTAGAGAAACGAAATGATTAAATGAACTATCACAATATTTCAAATGACGTGAAAAATCAAGGAATTTTTTTCTATAATAACAAAAAAAAAGAAATGTTCTTAAAGGAAATAAGTATGAATTTGTCATGTAAGCAAGATTTGGTGGTGTTGTTACCATATGGTTTTGCAGATATCATTTCGGAACTAGTTAACACTATAATATAATCCAAACTAACTCTTCCCTATACATAAACATAAGATGTATTAGATTGATTGTTTTGAATCCATGTGGAAATAATTTAAAATGAATCAATAAAGAAATTATGAAAGAAAAAAACTGAAGTATTCAGTGAATAGACAACCAGATAAGCTCCCCCCATATAGAACATGAGTATCTGCTTGAGTTTTCATCAGATTATCTCTCAGCTCCATAATATGTTTATTTGAGAAATTTAGGACATCACAATGCCATTATACTGGAAAAGCATATTCCTTCCAAATTTAGTGTACCTTTCAATATATGGAAGGGAAATGGGTTAATGGGAGGAGAAATTGAATTAAAATAACTAATGATATAGAAATTTATGAAAATTTCCTTATCTCATGAACCTGAAATATTATTAATGTACCACACACTCCACGAATATTTATAGAAAATAATTGACTTTAATGAAGAAGTAGAAATACCACATCATGTTTAAATTTTGATCAACACAAATAGAAAATTACATCACAATGATATAATTCATTTTAAGAACTAAAGGAGTAAAATGAATCTTGGATGTGGTGTGTGTTTAGAAATATAACAGGCCATCACGATTAATATTTTGAACTATTTGAAGAACATTGGAGTATTATAAATAGAATTTTCTTGGTTAAACAATATATATCGATGATGTTAAAAATTAAATGAATAAGAAAAAATGGAATGGATTGATAGCGGTTGAAGTGTCGACCATAATCTCAATCATGTCACTCAGTATGATATCGACATACTTCTCTAGCTTCATCATGTTACAATGATCATGTAAAAAAGAACCTTCCTATTATTTTTCTTGTGTATCTTTTATGGGCATCATGATGGGAAAATCTAGTTAAACAATAATTCCATTTAGAGATATAATAATGGTTGATAGATATGATTTCCACTAAACCTATTGTAGTAATGTATAGTCTGATAGAGTGATGTGAATCTAAAAGAAATGTATGAGTACACCAACCATCTTACATGGTACTCAAGAGTGGTTTGTTAAAGTTATTACAGGTTCCATGATCATAAATAATGACTTTCATGTATCTCTATCATGCATCATGGAATCCAAAATATAAATAATTGGGCAAGGAGACAAGAAATTAAGAATCACATATCACCATTTATTATTTAGCAACTCAAAGAACATAATCAATTAGAATATTAGAAAATATAGATAATACTATTGAACATCTTCTGAAAACATAAATAATGGAAAATATCATGTAATCAATTAAATTAGATATGGATAAATTTCATCATACAGTGGTGGATGAAAAGACAAGACCTTTAAAATAAATTTAAAAAATGATTCAAAACATGCTGGAAACCCTATCTAAACCAGTTTTAAAAACAAAATGACAACTTGAAAACATCAGCATCCATATCCTTCTAAAAGAAATAAGTCATGGAAAAGAAAAACAAAAAAATTATTTTCATTCAAACGGTCTATAAGGACTCATCCACACCTTCCATAAGACATTGGATCCTTATGCCACAATATTTTCTCATTGTCGATGATTCACCTCCTTAAAATATAATGATTTCAGGTCACATATATTATGTTATATGTTTTCATGATGCTAAATTTATATTTCAAAGAAAAACATGTGATAGTGAAAAATAAATGAATTTTATTATTATAGACAGAATGAAAATGAGCACAAAAATGCATATTTCTAAAATATAATATTTGAATAAATATAACAGTCAGACAAGAGTATAACCATATACCTGAATGGAAGATTATTTAGCATTCCTAAGTACAGCATGTCCACTATGATTGTAATATAATACATTTATAAAAACAATGAAAATGACAATAAATATGCATGATTGAAACTACAAAAAATGGGTATTGAATCAAATAAGTTAGGCATACCAAAAATGGATCACACATTGAGGCAGTGGAAAAAATCAATATCAACCATGGAATAAACATTAGATGAAGAAATATTGATCAAAAATAAGAAGTATATCCATTAATTGGTGAATATACATTGTGAAAGAAAAACAATAATTTGGATAATGAAGAAATTTTAGAGGTTTATTGGGTGATATATTTCTATACCAGTAGGGGAGCCTAAATTAGAGTATGGAGGGAAATTTCGAGTGGTAGAGGGTGTGAATGAAATATATAGATGGAGAGGTTTTAAAGGTAATCCCGAGTGACAGCCTCGATACTGCCAAGGGAAGACCTAGAGGAGTGGAGGGGGACCAAAAGATGGAGGTAGATGTCGAACATGGAATGCAAGAACCCTAGCTCGACTAAAGGTGAAGCCCGAGTGGTTGGAGAAACATAGTTAATTAAATATGCAGAATTGATGTGCAAGAAATCCCAACCAACAAAAGGAACTAAATGAAACTGAGAATGGATGGAATTAGCGGGGTTTGATTCAAAGGATGTTTTTGGAGTTCATGCAAGGAAATATTGAGTGGGAATCCATAGAGAGGCAGAGGGAAAATGGGATTTGATTTAACATGAATACTTGGTTGTGCAGGAAGCATAGGTTAACATGGGATGTTGCCCAAGGGAAAGGAGAAACTGAGGAAACTGCGTCTTGAAAAGGGAAGTAGGGGAATAAAGGGTTTCAAGTGATGGAACATGGAAGATGTAGTGTTATGGTACCGAGTATTAAGAGGAGGTGACGCAAAAGTTAGAGGTGAACCCATTGGAAATTTCGAGCCGAATAGGGTTAGAGGGATAGTAATGTGGTGGATGATGCGTAAAAAAGAAGGAAGGAGCAGTAGAAAATGGAAATAGGGAGAGGTAAATCATGATGGAGTGGTCGAGTCCGGGCGAGAGTGTGAGGGAGATAATGTTAGAGAAAGGGAGTGGAGTAGGGAGGTGGAGGCACGGTGGCGTGACACATAATCATAATAGGAGGCAGAGGATTATTAGAATGACAAGGGTAGTGGAGAATACCTATTATTAGTATATATATAGATTTATTTATGAACGAAATTTTAGGAAAACAATAATTTACCGTCTCTTCTGTTGGAAATATATATTTTTTAAAATGGTTTCAACAAATATTACAACATTACCCAATAATATATAAATGAAATATTTACCCTTTTTTATTTTAACAGCATCTTCAATGAAATATTCTAGTCTCTTTCTGAATAATGTACTTTTTTATCCATTTTTAATATGAAAAAAGAATGTTCAATTGACCTTCTGTGACATGAATGGATTTACCCATAGTCATTTTATCAAATCCCCAACACATTTTTAAAAAGGTTAATAATTAGGAAAATGGTCAAGGGAATTTTTTATTCAAAATGTTTTGAAACAACTTTTATATTTTTTCATGGAAAAATATTTTTGAAATTTTATCTATACTTATTTATAAGTTTTCAAAAAAATTTCAAATAAATTGTTTTCAAAAAAAATTCAGGCATCATTATAAGTATTGAATAAAATTTTTAAAATTTTTTTGCAATATTTTATTATATGTTTTAAATATATTTATAATGAAATGGTTTTCAAAAAATTTTAATTGTTTCTTTAATGGTTTAAAACTGCTTTCAAAGATATTATTTTTAAAATGCTTTGAAAAGTTTTTAAAAAAATGTTCAATGAAAAAATTGTTCTCAAAATGATTTTTCTATTATTTAAAATTTTTTTTCTTATATTCTATTAAAATTATTTTAAAATGGTTTTATGAATTAAAAATCATTTTCCAATCAAGAAATGATATTTTCATCAAAAATCATTTTTAGAGGATGTTGAAATATTTTTTTCCATCGAAGATGACATTTATTAATGTTACTCACACATTCTATGAAATTATATAATGGACACATTTATTTAGATTCAATGAATGAGTTGTGATTCATGTCACTATCCTTATAATACCCATATCTTATTCTAGGGTTATACATATATTATATATGATTATCTTTTACGGGTTATTATTTTGATTAAACGATTATGAAACATGTCTCCTTTGACATGTTGTGATATGTATACCTGTTTTTTGATAACCATTTCAATTAATGGGTTTGGATATGTTCATTTATGATAATGTGGAACAAGTATGTTTGATTTCTTAATGTGATGGGTGGGACCTATATATCCCTCTAATGCATTTAGTAAATATTTATATACCATTAAATTAAACAAGGATAGATTGAGGGTTACATGGTTCAGTAATATAGGGTTGGAATGAGTGTTATTATGTTCAGTAAAACTAATAGGAATGATAGTTACTCAGTTCAATAATATAGGGATGGATTGACGGATACATAGTTTATTAATATGGTGCTCAAACAAGGGTAACTCGGTTCAGTAATACACGTCCATAATGAGGGTTACTCATTTTTTAAAAAAAGTTCATGAACAAGGGTTACTCATTAAATAAATACATACCCGGAATGAGGGTTAATCAGTTCAACATATATGGAAGGAATGGGGGTAACTCTGTTTAGTAGTACAGGGATTGATCGGGGGTTACCTAGTCCAGTAAATGACTTTTTCCACTAATATTGTCTTGGAATTTTTCCCCAGGATACTATATAAATCATTATATGACAATGTGTTTCCAAAATTCGATATCTTAATCCTATTTTATTATTTCATGGATTATGCTCCATATTTAATTATGATTCATTTATTATGGACTTCTAATTATTTTTCCAAGATCGTTGATATGAAGAGAATGATTTTATTTTTTCTTGATCACACTCTCATACCATTATGACCAGGTTTATTTTTACATGTCTCCCTTGTTTTCCCTTACTTATCAATTGTGCTCACCCCATTTCATGTTTTCATTCTCAATGAAATGATGATAAGTATCATATTTCATATGTTTAATAAGGTTTCTAGTCCTGGAGAACCTAGTGGTAGAAGATGATACTCACTTAGTGTACAAGCACATATGTTTTCATATTTCCAAAGGCACTATACCAACTACTATCACTGGGCATTTTTTTATAATTTTTATGTTTCCCAAAATATTATTTAATTTATATTTTATTTATAGTTAGAGTCACTATATGGATTATTTAAAAAAAATATCGGTGTGCTTGTCATAATACAATTTATTTTGTGAAAAAAACTAAGAATTCACATGTTGGACCACAAATTGTACAAGATAAAATGTAAACTATTTATTTTATTTGTAAGATAATGGATATGACAAAGAGTTCATATTAATGATATGTTGATCAACATCATTTTCAAATTTTATTAAAATTAATTGATCATGTTTTCATCAGAATTTATTTAAGGCTTGGGAAACATCATTTTTGGATATCAGAAAACTTATCTTCTTGATACGTTGGTCCTTTTGAGATACATGAACAAGTTTTTTATGTGGAATATCAGTTGTACATACAATTATGATTTATTTAAGTTCTTAATTTGTTTCATGTATCTCAATTTAGAAATTATCATCCCAATATTGACCAATTGATTAGATTTGATCACATTGAACAATAGTCGATTTCTACATTGTTTTATGTGCCATTAATGATTATATATAATCAATAGAAAGAATTATATTGTAAAAGAATAGATATAATTTTTTTATTGCTTCATGATAATATTTTTTAAGAAACATGGGAGTCTGAAAGGGAAATGGTGGAGATATGGCTAAAACTCTTTCAAAAAAACAATGGTTTTCTACTTTTTTAGGATGAAAATGCCAATGTTTCGATAATAGTAGAATTCCTAGTTTATATTAATTGACTATTTATTTAATTATATTGATATTATAATGTAATTGTTTTATGTTTTGGGATGTTTTAAGGAGATTTTTATTTTTTATGATTTTATAGATGACCATGGTCTGAACAAATGTAGTAGAAACCACAAAAAACATCCAATGAAATCCAAAAATTGAAACTGTGGTCACTTGTAAGGTTCACGGTTAGAAACATGGTTTAGAAAAACTATGATTCAACAATGGATAAACCATTAAATGATGTATAAAGGTGTATATAATTATTGGTGTGTTGTTTGTCTAACCAAGAAAACATACCATGCATAGTGTGTTTGGATGTACCAAATAGTTCATGGATAGAAAATAGTTTTTTGTTATAGTGTACCCTAACCATACACTATGAAAAATATAATCTTAATGATTTTGAACTAATCGAATTTACATCCTAAAAAACATTATTTTAGACTAAAATGGTAATAATAGAAATGTATCTTCCTTTCATAGTAATAGAAACCATTCATTTTGATTTGTAAATGATTCCTTGTGGAATCCAATACTGTTAGAGGCCCAGATTCAACGATAAGTTTTCATTATTTTTCATTCTCTATAGATCTATTTTTCTTACCCCTCATTTAATCGTCAATATAATCAATTGGGGATATATCGCCATCGTTTGATGTCAATATTGATGGTATGTGACTAATTTGATTGACCTAGGCATGATATAAATATTTTTTTTATAATTTTCAAGCCATAATTCTGAATTGTTGTGTCATTCATCATTTTAAAAAAAAACTAGGGGTTTTAGATTCTATCTACGATCCTAATGATATTAAAGTCACATATTTTTATTAAAATTGATTATATTTATTGAAATAGTTTTTGAATTCATTGATTGGTTTGTTATATATTATTGTTTTAATTATGGTTTTGGAATTCATTTGTAATAATTGTCTTTTTGAAAACCCTATTGTTTATATTTTGTAAATGTTAATTTTAAAATTAATATTGGTTTGATTCAAGTAATATTTTTTTTTAATTATTTCAAAATGTATGAAATTATTTTTCTCAAATAGGATGATATGATCTGACAATAATGGTTTGGATGAATGGGATTTATATTTTTTATGAAGTAAAACCATCATAGGGATAGATCCTAAAAGTTATTTTCCACCTAAAATAGAATTAAATCTATTCTATGCGTATTTGTGTAAATTTTTTTCGTTCGTGGAAATTTGATTGAATATAAAAAGTCATAAATAATGAAATTGGTAAATGGATTCCTTTATATATTACAAATAAAATGTATTCAAATTCTTGTTATATTGGTTTTCTTGGAAAACATTTTTGGTTGGATAAAAAATTCTATAAATTTATGTTAAGATTTTTAATATATATTTTCTATCAATTTTATCCTTGTCCTGTGAGTTGATATGTAAATATAGAAATACTAAAAAGTTCTATACTCACCCCTTGCTTGCGAACTATGGTTAATTTATAGATGATATATATTGATATAAGGATAAAGGAAAAGTGTCCATGTTATTTTTTTCATGATACACAATATAAGGAATTATTTATTAATCTTTGATCAATTTGAGAGTTTTTTGTTTATGTCCTTAGTTCCATTGGTTTATGGTTGTCTTTTTAGAATTTTGATTGTTTCACTTGGTTTTCACATTTTCATGTTATACTTTTTATTTTTATACTTTGGTTTAATATTTTTTTTACTCATGCATAAATAAATGTTGTGTTTTATTATAGAATCACAACTTTTTTACCATTAAAGGGAATCCCTTTAAGCAATTGTTTTTTATTCCCTTGGAATTAATTTTCGGCATTTGGCGTATTTGGGATATCACCAAAGTCTAATAAAGCACTCGTCAATACTCATGTTAATAAAGTGGGGAAGGATATTTCATGTTTATTTTTTGAAAATGTTGATCCATGAAAAATTATAAGGAATGTAAATACATTATTCCTATAGTTTATTATAAAAACTCCTATTGAAAAATTATTAAAAAATAAATAATTATTGATAGTGAAAATAAGTTGAGTTATGAAAGAACATTAAGTAATTTGGAGTTATTGGATTGAGATCCCCTAAAAAGATATTATAAAAGTTATGGTTAATTATATTCACAATAATAAATGGTATAAAATTGGAATCAATTTCAAGGAATATAAAAAACAATACAAGTGGTAAATATTGGATGTGTTCTAATAATGAAAATTGATGCCTGAAAAGTCCTTAAAATTGTCTTGTGGCATCAATAAGGTCCTTTATAATAACCATGAATTTTTTTAATTCATTTTATAAACATTATCCATGCATATTACACACTAAAATCCTTTATAATACTCTTGTATTAAAAATTTATTAGATATTTATAGTTTATTCATCATTAGTTCATAGAGGTATTTACTAGAATATTAATGATTCAGAATGAAAATAATGATGAACATTTTTTGATAACATATTAGTCATTACTACATTGAAAAAATTTATTTTAATATATTCCTTATAATTATTTATAATGTTCTTATTTCATTCTATGTGAGTTTAATTCATGATTCTTAATGTAAGAATGTGTTAAAATCTTGTTTCAGTAATTTCTTACTATAAAATGTTGGTATATTTATATTAACAAAAATATAGGTATAACATATCATGAATGATACTGGTGTAAGAAATATAATTTAAATTCATTAATTACATTATTATAATTATCCATGTAATATTATTTTTGTAAAATAAAATATTTCATTAAATAGAGGCAATAATACACATAGACACCCTTATTATATTCTATTGATTATAAAAAATAAAAAAATTGACACATCATTCCATAATAATATCAATGGTATATATTTAATATTTATTCATAAAATGTTACACTTTAACAATACATGTAATTATTTTATGAAAAATAAAACATTCCATTCATGGAGGCGGCAATCTACACATACACATCGATGACATATTTTTTTCTAAAGAGATGGGTGGATGTTAGATAATGATTCTTCATGTAGTATAAAAATACTCATTATAAAAATGATAATAATTATTTTATATTGTATTTTATTATATATTATTATTTATAGTAATAACAGATAATGAATTTAAAATGAAATTGAGTTGTTAGGGAATATCTACAGTAGTCATTGGAGTAACTCCATTGAAAATTATATTATTCCGTTGAGGGGTGATCCATTATGTATTAAAGAAACTCAACGACATAGATATGAGTTTTTATATTGAGAATAATCCCTTGAGGGGTTATCTTTTAATGAAATTTCTCCAATTCATTTGGTGGAGTAAATGGATGGAAATTTTTGTGATAATTTAGTAGTTGCTGTGTAACTATAGATAGTTGGTGGGTACCTATTCCTGGTGTTTTTTCAAGGGTAGTTCATTTCATTACATTAATATATATTATATAATATAAATATGTAATATTTATTTCTTCATATAGGGGAAAAGTGTGGTAAAATATAGAAATGTGGGGTTCTTGGTAACCGTATATTGTTATTTTGTTATGATCTATGAGTTATGTTTGGTGATGGAAAACATAAGAGAAGTTGTAATATTTGTACAAATTTTATTAATATTATATTATATTTGGTATTAGTAGTGTTTTATTATTGTGATCATTTATTGGATTTTAGTACACTCATTTTTAATGGTAGAGTTAGGTTGGGCCAGATAAATAGGATGCACTAAGTAATTCATTGAGGTTATTTTTTTTTATTATATGGTGTTTCTATTTTATCATTGTTATTATTGTAGTATTGGGTGAGTTGTGTGGTCACTTGAATGGAATTTGGATTCTGGTGGAATGAATATTAATATATTAAGTGGTGTGGAAGAGTTTGGGGATTAATTCAGGAATAATCGATGAGATTATGGGAGAGTAATTCAGTGTAATCCTTTTATGTGGGAGCCTTGATAGGTTAAAATTATTATATTAATTGTTTTAAAGAAATATTTTAATTTATCATGTTTTTTATGATGTTTTTTTATTATATTGTGTACATTTATTAGTATGTGTGATAGAAATTTAAAGGAGGCATGGAATGCATATTTAGATGTGGCAATGTGGTGATATGAGTTGCGGGGTTCTATATATATTGTGGTGTTATTTTATTATGTGGTAGTGTTCCATGATTTGTCAATATTTTGAAATTTTGTTTTATTTATGAATGGTTTAAGTGGAAACATGACACAGTTTTCATGTGTTGATTTTAGAGGAACTAATTGTTTATGTATTTTAGTTGTTTAATTTGGTGATATGATATTGAATATCATTCAAAGTTAATTGATTTTTCTTAACCATATTCCCAATCCATTGAAATTAGTATTTATTTTTAACCATATATTTAATGAACATTTCTTATATTTAAATGTAACAGTGTTTTTATTAGGGATTCAATCCTTGGGAATGTTTTTTTTCACTTATATCTCATACTTGGTTAATCCTATGTTAGCAATATTTAAGTTATTATTTTATTTTCTCACTCCATATAGTAATCAATTATTGAAAATAAGTCATTACTAGTTATTAATTGTATATATACGATTACTAAACACATTTTCCCCATGATTTATTTAAATATTAATTGAATGTATTATTAAAGTATTTCAATTAATATTTTTATAATTTCAATATTATTATACATTGTTTTATTGTACAATAAATTTCCTTTCGGGTTTATTATCATGACCCCCATTCATCATGATGAGGGAAGTTATGGAAATGTGTTGTGACCTTCCTTATACAAGATGATGAGGAGATAATGTCCCTTGATTCCCAATTCGAGTAGTCCCTATATTGGATCCCTACACCAAGGGTATATAAATCTCAAAAGATTAGGCATGATACTTTTTATATCAAAAAATATATTGAGATTAGATGTATCATCCTCAAAAAAACTCCAATTCATATCTATAAAATAATCCAAAACCCATACCACATGCATATTTAAGGTAAAACTATTAGAACCCCAATGAAAACATCAATTGAAAATACCAAAAAAACAAGAAATGTAAAAAATTTATCATGATCCAATTATATTAATGTCCAACAAGATATGTGTAAGATCACTAAAAACCTAAAACAATTTTTATATATATAAGGTAAGCATACATCTATACTCAGTAAGAAAACCCAACGTAACTCCTTCACAAGTGATAGAACCACACTAATTCCCATCTGATAAAATTGTGGAAACTCAAAATCAACAAAAAAGGTAAATTATCAACTCCCAAAATCACCAAGGCACTTTTACCAAATAACTCAATTCATTTCAGTGAAATATTAATCTCATTGTTATTTGGGTACCACTCACCACTTACCAGTGGTTGTCATCTCGTCATTAATAGCAAACATTGTGACATTACCACTCTCTTCTACAAGCTCCACTATCACAACCTTCCTGATAACAGAAGGGTCACAAACCACACAAATTCCCACCCAAAAAATCCTAGGCCACAACCATAACACATCCCACCTATATACAAGTGGGCCACAAACCCACAACCTCTTCTCAAACACACATGGGAAAGTATAACATTACACATCCTAAGGACACCTGGGAAGCACACCTCGTCCGCAGACACCTAGGCCTTGTAACTGCACTACAACCTACCCAATGATTCTAGGGATACCATTTCCTAGAAGTTGGAGAATATAAGAGCAAGGAAGTATCCATCGATCATCTGACATGGATGCTTGTAAAGGCTATTATCCCTCATAAAAATTTGTTGTTCGACATGTAGTTCTCATCAGAGGTGGGTGAATATAGAAATCCCATGGAAATATATGTAAATGTATATAGAGACCCAACACATAGCCCAACCTATGTGTTTTGAAATCAGTAACTAGAATACACAAATACTACCCCTACTACTACCCTACATGCATGTACAATCAAAAACAACTGTCACATCCATAAGTCAGTAATTGAACACAACATCACAACAAGACACACCTCGAAACATACCCTAAACCAATTCATTTAATTTTTTTCATTTTTCATTATCAATTCATTTATTTTTTTATTCAATCCCAATCCCTGAAACTACAAAACACCACATTTATCATCATAACCCACAGATACGTCACAAGGATCCATGAAAACTATGAACGATAATCCCATGACAGGTAACAACATTCTTCTCCAAAATCACCCCTTATAAACTATCCTCAACAGCCCCACTTCATTAGAAGCACCACATCTAGTGAAACAAAACTCACCTTGTTTGCAGTCTAACTACACAATCCTCTATCTTGAAATCTCGTTCAACTAATACAAAAATCATTCATCCATGTAATGATGCGTTATACATATTATCAACTAGACCCCCCCCAAAAGACACCTCATAAATACTACACTCGTCAGCCCTTCTTCCTAATGACACATAACCCAGAAATAAAAACATAACACTACCCCGAACTGTAACACCGCTTTTCAACCACAACCAAGATGCAGTCCCACTACATAACAAGTTCATCTATTACAAAATTAATCAATTTCTCATCCTGAGATACTATCACACCAGAAATTCACCCAAAACTCATATTACACTCCTAGTTGTTTCACCAAATGACCATAACAGACACAAAGTTGAAAAGAACCTTGCACAACACACAACCACATCAAACAACATGGTGTATTCAGATTTAGCAACAATTGGTCATAAATTAAACAGTAATTATTAAGCGGTGATGATAGGTCATCCATATATTTAACTGAATATATATTATTGATGAAATTTACATATTTCATCCATTCGTCATGGAAAAAATTAATAATTATTCAATATTTGTGAAGGTTAGAAAACAGATTCATCAAATGACCATATTATTTAGAAGGAGTATATGACATAAATAATAAGACACATATCAAGAATAACATATAAAACATATTTATAATCATCATCATTTTCACATCCCTTCATTTATTACATCTTATAAAATTCGTTAAATTTTGGTCATAATATATTCACATGGGGACATGAGTACACCCATCCCGCATGATACACAATAGAAAGAGAGATGAATAAATCCTTACCAGTTACAAGAGACGATCAACAATTCCCCCTAGCCCTAAAACATAGGGTCAGCTGAGTAGTATGAAATACTCAAGGGGAAAACCGAATAGACTGATACAACATAGGTGTATGTATCATCATGGATGAATGGTTCTTGGTGCACCAAAGCTAAATGGATGTGTTTAAAGTAATATTTGATCTTGGATTTTAAAATATAGTTTATATATCAATCGAAGGAAAATGTTATTAAGGTCCATTAATTTATGATCTTGGCCAAGGCCATGTGTTATCATTGTTTAAAAGTCCCATGAGATTAATGATTTTAAAAATATAATTAATATCATGTGAAACCCCATCAAAAATGTTCAAACAAATATTTAAACTTGATTTACGTCAAATAATACATTGGAGCAGGGAAACATGAATAAATAGGAAAATTTAGAAAGGACTCTTGAATGGGTGAGTCAAGAAACATGTCACTGATTGAGAGTCACTAATGCCAGACTCACCGATGTGAGTCACCAATGAGACTTGTCAACCCATGTCACAGACACCCATTCTACTAATGCCTCATCGTACAGATGCCTCGACATAATGATGCCCCGACCTACCAAGGCCCTGACCTACCGACACCATGACCGACCTACATCTCATACTACTGATGCCTAGATTCACCAACACCCTAATTTACTAATTCTAAAATACCTATGTGAGATAATGATTCCAACTTATCGACCCTGAGCTACTGAGGCGACTCACCAATGACCAACACACCGTTGAAAAAAATTTGAATGTATTAAACTCATGAAATGAGCTACTTTTGCCTCCCTAAACACACCAATCACTGGATTATTCTAAATTAAGGAACCATGGTGGTTCATGAAAATATATCAAACTCCTCTAAATATATTATCACCCTCATTAATTCAAAACAAATATTAGATGAATGTGGGGTCTGAACATAAACACTATAATATTCCTCTCATTGATAAACCACCTTCTATAGATGAAATTAGGAGTGAAACCAAATCCATGAAGAACACAGCCGCCAATATCTTTTAACCTATGCATCCACAAGATACCCAATTGAAGAACCAACTATTCATACACATTATTTAGAAAAATCATTCCATCATGTCAATATTAAATTTTCTCTAGGACACACTGACTCCCCCACATAGGTTTAATCCAATCTCAATTAACGTATATTGGATAATATTGGGTCCTCCACTCCTCGTGATTAGGAAATTAACACATGTTACAGAATATGGAAATAACTCATCTCATTGAAACCAGGTTCAATCACTAAATCACAATGAAAGACATAGATTAAAAACATGAGACAACTCTGGGTACATGCATGAATTTTCCTCTCCCTTTCCAATGTACTCTCCTTTAGGCCATCATGTGTCCACAACACATTAGCCAATTGAATGGTCTGTCCATGAATCAGATTCTCCTAAAGATCATGGATCTCTGCTGGTCACTCCCTAAATGTTTTGTCTCTCTCAATATCTAACTCTCCCTAGTCCATGAGAGGGTATTCATTATGACGATAAAAAAGTTGTTGGGAGACAAGAATGACTATGTGGATCCTCCTCTAATTCATTGTAAATACCCACTAGCATTATATCTCTCCAACTCACCCCAACACCTTGAAGTGTTCGATGAACCTAGTTGGATGTTTCCCCGTCAACCGAATCTCTGCTTCTCACATCCGAGGGAACATTCAAGAACACATAATCCATAGTGTCGAAATATATGGGCCACCTCCCACAATCAACATAAAACAATTTAGGGTCATATATTGACTTTATCCACTCACGAAAGAGCTACCAATTCTCATTTATACTATACACCATGTCTGGATGGAAAATTGATTCCACCTCAACTTCTGTATAAAAAATAGTGATTTATATAAGCTCCCATACAAGGTCTCAAATAGAGCCATTATAATAGAATATTTTTGTGGGTCGAAAATAGTAATGAGGCGTATCTGAGTACCACAGGTATTCTAAAATCCCATCTACACTCACAGGTTAAAACATATATCTCGATTTGAGACAATGAATATCACAACCACATGCATCTGAACCACTCTTCCACATTCATTTTCTATGTGGAATCCACTGTGCTTGACACCTAATTTCTAATAAGTGATCGAATATCATCAGTCGATCCAATACTACATAGATTAGATTGCATACTCATTTACCCCTATGTAATACTACGATGAAATCCATTGATATTTCATCCTACATCCACATGAGGATGGCTATGGGTTTCAATAAACCACTATGAACATGGTGCTTATCATTCACTTTTTGGCACACCAAGAACTTCTCCACAAACTCCACCAGTTCTTGTTTAATCCCGAGCCACTAAAACTATTCCTGCAAGACATAGTACATCTTGTAAACTCATGAGTGTAAATATAGGTGTTATATATGAAACAAATGAAGAATTAAGTCACACATCTCCACTGGAACTAACATCTTCCTGTGGAACATCACATTTTTGGAACATCCTTTATTCATCTCTTTTTAAGCATCATCTTATACATCTATGTCTCCCCAATGGGACTCCATCCATTCCTACATCCAAGTGCAAGGTGGAATAATCTATCAACAATTTACAAGCATCCATGGATTCTTAAGAAACATCCCTCAATGAATTCCTTTCCATGGAATCATCCAAATAATTCCCCATTCCTGATGTGTAAGTGATCTCAAAGTCACAATCCCTGAGAAAATCTATCCACCTCCACTATAGAAAATTTTGGTATAACGTGGAAAACATATACCTCAACCTCTTGTGGTCCCTGAAGACCACAATGTAGTCTCTAATGAGGTAACATCCCCACATCATCATCATGAACATGAAGACTTCTATATATAGATAAAAGGAGGTATAGATATGTTCATGGGGATTTTACTACCAAGACCTATAAGAGATCACTCCCCATTGAAGCATTAGTACACACCCCAAGCCTAGGATGAAATCATTAAAAAAAACCTTGGACATCACCCCATCTTGTGGAAACTAGTGCAATAGAGCAGTGAAAAACATCCCTTTATGTAACTAAAAGATGTCTGACACACCTCATTCCACATAATTTTATTGTCTTTTCTCGTCTAATCCATCAAAAATGATTCTAATCTTGAGAAACCTGGTATTGAGCTATGATAATTGCCTTCCAATCTATAAATGTTATGAAACTATTCTACATTGGATCGTTATTTCCATGAATCAAATACCTTGAACATTTATAGATCAACCACAACACCATGTTGAGTCACAAAAAGTCAATGTATATTGATATCCCATGTCTAAAATGTGCACTTGGAGAATATTTTGTAATGTTGCTGGCATATAAATACTTTAAATAAGTCCTTAGATACATGGTATGGTCCTCCTATGACATCAATTAGAACATAATTTTTTTGATGAATAAAGAAAATCAAATGCTACAGTATCACATGAAAAATGGAGTTGATAAGTCTGATGAACATGACTGATGTGTTCATAACACCGAACGTCTTAACCAGAAACTAGATGTGACCATACCTGTCTCTAAAAGTACTCTTTGGGATGTCACCCACCATAAAAATACAATGTTGGTACCTAGACAATTTATTAGTATTGAAAACAAAAATTGTCCCCTCAACTATTTGAAATGATATTCTACCCCCAAGATCAGGCAACATTTCTTAATCGTCACCCGATTGAATCTCATATTGTATATGCATGACCAGAACACCATATTCCATATTGGATAAATAGGAAAAAAACCCATGGAAACATGATGGTCCAAATACATCCCTTATTCATCCTATTTTTAATATGTATCTACAACACCCGCATCTCTTGAGGTGCCATCTAAGAAGGATCCATCAAAATCAGACTACTACCAGGTTTTAGGCCTATCATGAACTTAGCATCACATCATGGGGTTAGTTTCATACGATCCATGGGGAAACCATTGATGAACTCACAAAAAAATATTGATACCTCAACCATTCAAGCATCTTCTAATTTTAAATAAACGTCCAATAAGGAAAGAAAAGGCTCCACATTTCAACTACCCATAAAAAACTCTGCTAACCAATGGAAGCCTCTTATTTTCCATTGACGTTAAATAAACTTGACTCTTCTTAGAAAGAAGTAAATAATAGCACACATATATTAGATACAATGGATAAAACTGTGTGACTGAATATGTAGCATAAAAATATCCCAACTCGACTCATGTGGCCCCAACATCAGTCTACATTACTTGAAAACATCAATCAATTTGGTCCGACCTTTATCCACTGCACTCAATACTATGGGAATTAATAGTACCTCTAATTAAGTCATTTAAAATGGTTTATAATGGGTGAAAAAAATGAGTGTGGAGATATAGAATAAAACAAATCACAACAAATAGTATTGAACACAGTAACAGTACCTCAAATGATATTTGATCCCTCTGGATGTGATGCATGTACGGTGTTCAATTGACCATTAAAAAATAATCTACCCCTATACTGTTATCTACACCTCCTCATCAATATATGGGTTTAAATCCCTAAAGAATACCCTGAGGTCAGCCTCTACCTGCTCTATCTCCCATTGGTGGAGTAGGTGTATATTGTTCATGCTACTAAATTGGCCTAGTGGGCAACTGCTGCTGAGGCGGGTGCTGAACCTGTCCACCTACACCATATCGAGCATAAACTAGGAAATTACTGTGAAGGTGACTGCGAACTGTGTAAGTGAATAACATTGTTCCCAACCATATATGAAATTCACGAGGTCATGAATTTTGAAACTGATACTAGTGAGGTTGACTCTCTATTTGTGGAAACCAAAAAGGCCCTAGTGTCTGTGACCTACTTCTAGAAGACATTCCCTTCGTAAAACCATGTTGGGTCCCCTATATAGTATAAATACATTCTAGTGATTATTCATGGCCACTTTCACCTTCTTCTGTACATCAATGTATGATGGCAAGGTTAAGAGATTAATTGCATACTAGAGAAAAGAATGAACTTCCTCCTCTAAGAGACTCACCTAAGACTCCTCATCTAGATAGGGATTTGATAAAAGGTGAATGAGATACTTGAACATGATCCTGAATTCATGTATTGACATACTCCCTTGCATGTGGTAGAGTATCTCATATTGTTTCTCAACCATCCTGAATGATGAATGAAATTCCACCTGGAAATTAATCTCAGAATCGATCCATTGAACATCACCCACTTTTCTATCCCTCGGGAACATTGTCCACAAATAACACATATAACCCCACATTTGACTAAAATCCAAAGGAATCTAGTACTCTATCGGAGCACTAATGAATGTAAAAATGACCACAATATCCTCAAGCGAACACTCTGTCTCTATATTTGAATAATTGCATTCATAATTTCCACGAATCTGATGATGGATAGAACAATGCATCTTCTACCATTGTTTGTCCTCCCCCTCTAGATGAACACTGTAATGATCAGTTAGATCAGCCTACTGTGCCTACACTGTTCATACCACATGTGTACGATGATTGGGTGACATAATTGAATAGTAAACAGGGAACTCATAATCCCGAGTACTATGAATTTATATTTAGGATTCATATTTATGCATTTATTATTTTAATTTACTGAAAATTACAAAAAATCATGAAAACAAGTCATCATGATGCATATACTTTCCCAAAGGGTCTCTACCATGTAAACGGTGTAGCCTCAATTGGTCATTTAGTATGCATAGAGTCCTTAAATCAGATCATGAGGGGACCTAAATTCCCATGTCCAAACTGGTTTCCTTAGTCTATGTCATGCACCAAGATAACCTAACACTATTTCCCTAAAATCCAATGAAATTTTCACATTCCCTAAATCCATAGTCCCACATATCGCTCAACCAAGGCCTATGATACCCTTATTTCATGACCACCATTCGTCATGATGAGGGAAAGAATGGAAACGTGTTGTGACCATCATTATTCGAGATTAAAAAGAGATAATGATCCTTGATTCATACCTCCAATAGGCCACAGTGTGTCAACCAACACCGAGGATATACATATCCCACAAAATAAGGGGCATTGGTCTTTTTATAGCAACAATGATATGGGGATATGATGTAGATCCCTAAAAAACTCTAATACATATATGTATTTAAAAAATCCAAAATCTATCCCATATACATGTTTGAAGTAATAATGCTAGAAATATAATGAATATATTTAATGTAAATACCAAAATAGTTATTTAAGAATAAATAGAGTAAATATCACAATGCAGGATCTATTAAGGTCCAACATTGTCTGCATAATCTCCCTAGAATCCTAAAAATAATTTTACATATAATTGGTGATCATACATGTATAATCAGAAAGAAAATCCAAAGTCATTCCTACAGAACTAGGAGAATCATACTAATCCCACTATGATAAATCAAATAATACTAAAAAGAACCTATCATGGTATATTATCCACCCCCAACCTCACCAAGGCTCACTCACCAAATAAATCAATTCAAGTAATGTGAATAGTAGGAACATCAATATTTGGGCACCCCTCTCCACTTCAAACTTTTTAGTTTCACATCCCTAATGGTGAACATCAGGAAGCTACGTCACTATTCCACATGCCCCACCATCACTACCTTCCCGCACAGACCTGGGCCACAACCCAAACCACATCCCTCTCACAATCTCATGGGATACAACCAATTCCCATCACACAAGAAGACACCTATGATTGTTCATCATAACATATCCTGAAGAAACCTAGTAAGCACACATCACCCGCAGAGACCTAGGCATCGCAACCACAATAAAATGTTCCTGAAGAGTCATTTGGATACCAATTCCGATAAGATAGAGTAGATAAGAGATAATAACTATCCATCCATACTCCCATCGGTTTGTTGCGAAAGCACACCCTCCACTATAACAATGGGGGGGGGGGGTTGACAAGTAGTTCTCCAAATGGGTGGATTGCATAAAGAAATTATAGGGAACTACATGTATATATATCGGTACAAATCGCTCATCCCAACTTATAGGATTTCAAAACAACAACAAGCCCACACAAAAACATCCCTTTATACCAACCCTACATAAACGTACCCACATGAATGATGATCACATCAATAAGTCGGTAAATGAATTACACATTAGTATAAGCCAAAACTCAAAACATACCCCCATTATATTCATTTAAAAATTTGGAAATAGTCATTATCAATTTATTTATTTATTTATTTTTTTCCTACTTGGTAACTATCGAACACAGCTCACCAAATGATTCATCATAACCAAAACATACTTCAAAAGTGTCCCTAAAATCTATGGGTGAAAGTTCCACACATGGTCACAACATAAGTATTCTATATCAACCCTCCTAAAGAATCCTATACTTCCCCACTGCCTGAGAAAAACCACATCCATTGAATCAAAGCTCATATAGCATGTAGTCCCATTATAGACCCCCCTCCCTTGAACACTCATTCATCCACTTCCACCATCATTCATCAAATTAATTACATCTATACTTCAACTTAATAAGACACCCCCTAACACATATCATCAAAACCAAGCTCAGATGACCTGATACATAACGACACCCCACACAGTAACATAAACATAAATCAACCACAAAATACATCTTCATCTCCCACTATATAACCAGATATAGTCCTACTACATAAAAAGTTCTTCCATTCCCCAATTAATCAATATTTTTATCTGAGATACCATCACACCACCCATTCTAACCCATACTCACAACCACACTCCCTTCAATATCACCACACGACCAACACAAACTCATGCTCAAACAAAACCATACATAGCACACACCCACACAAATCAGTATGTGGTATTTATATTTTGAAGAAATCATTATTTAATTTAAATTTCATTATTCATGGGTGATACTAAAACCCATTTTATCCTAGGGAAGACATATATTTAACCCAATATAAGTGATTAATCCAACATCTATATTTCAACTGCTAAACATGGAAACAATGGGAAATTATTCACAATTCATGCAGGTGTGCAAAATGAGGAAACTAATGACAATGTTTTTTATAAGCTATATGAAACTAACAAAACAAAACATTGATAAAGGATAAAATATAAAATTGATAAATCAACATCATCATCTTCCCATAGCTTAATTTATTATATGTTATTATCTTTGTTAAATTAGGATCTGACTGTATTCACATTGGGACATGAGTACACTCAGCCAGCATGATACAAAAAATATTGTGGGATGAAGTAATCCCTTCTTTGAAAAACATATGATCAACAGGTCCTCATTTACCCAAAATCATTGGTCACCCAATCAATTGTAAAGACTCCCGGGAAAAACCTAATAGATTAATATAGCAGAGATGCAGGAATTTTTGTAGAAGAATGGTTATCATCACCACAAGTGTAAACAGATGGGTTCAACAGATGAGAGGATATCAGATTAAAAAAATCAAGATCCTATAACATTGGAAGGGAAATGATCCCAAGGGACAATAAATTAATATCATAGCAATGACCTTGAAGATTTACTATATCAAAGTCGCATAATAATTAAGACGTTAAGGATATAATTAATATCCTTTGAAACCCCTATATAAATTATCAAATATGTATTTAAACTCAATTTACATCATATAAAACATATGAGTTGTGAAACTAGAATAATATTGGAAAAATTGGAAGTGAATCACTGATGGTTGATTCCCCGACATGAGTCACCAATAGTGAAACAACAGCGTCTTACTCACTAAATCGAGTCACTGATGCGACTCGCCTATTCGAGTCATCGAATCCACCCACAGACTCTCGTCCTACCGACCCCTTGACCAACTGATGCCTCAACCAACCGACGCCCAACCTACCAGTTCGATGACC
This sequence comes from Viscum album, assembly GCA_963277665.1. Lineage (NCBI taxonomy): Eukaryota > Viridiplantae > Streptophyta > Magnoliopsida > Santalales > Viscaceae > Viscum > Viscum album. The sequence goes on from OY728146.1 coordinate 1,300,388,323, forward strand.
TATCGACTCCGAGACCAAAAGATTCCTTGACCTACCAACAACATGATTCACCGATGTCCCGAGTCACAAATATTAATCTACAACCAAATGATATTGACACTAACCAACCGATGTTGCGCTACCATCCGGACACACCGACGCCTGACTCACAGATTGTAGAGCATGAAATTTGGAAAGGACTTGATATGAGCTACATTTCCCATCCAGAACACCCCAATCACTATATTTTTATAATGTAATAGACCATGGAGTTCCTGACCATTATATTTATTTATCACTACTGTAATCATTTCTTATTTTATAATTTTTAATTTTATTATATTAATAATGTTACATTTCATGTATGTTATAATTATTTTCTTAGGGGATTTAATTTCAATATATATTATTTTTAACATCAATATATAGCGATGGATAAAATTGTGACTAAAAAAGGTAAAAATTTATACTGGTGGTTCAAACCAGTGCTCTATATGGTAAAAAAAGTAGTACATGATTAAACTGACACTATATAAACAAAAAACATAATATTTAAGAAAACATATATATATCTTAGAGAAATTTTTTATTGATCATTACACTGCACTAAATTATTTCATATTGAGGTGGTTTCAACCACTGTGAAACAATATCTATTTTTTGAGAGAGAAAACATCCACTAGAAATTAAAATAACCACAACTTAATATTTTCCCAAAACACCTTAGAATACAATAATGAATGGTTAAAAATGTTATATGGATTTAGAGGCCTACCGTGATAGTATCTTTAATGAACATTCGAGACCATGTTGTGGTTGTTTAAATGGACTCAAATCTAAAAAATTCATTTCTATTACCCTATTCTAGGTTAGAGGTTGTTCGATTGTGTCACTAACCCAATAAAATACGGGCCTTATACTAATATCCTTGGTTAGTTCCATGAATCATAGACCACATGTTATCGACACCACTACAGAAACATGATTATATTTTCCATGAACAAAAATTGTTAGGATTCCCCCATATTTCAAAAACAATACATCTTTTTCTGAAACATATTGAAAAAAATTGGTTCTCTCTGATCTATCCAAAATTGTAGCACATGGTGACACATACTACCCCATAGGGTCAAAAATAAAACATACTCTACCCATATTACCTAACACCTCCATGTCTTTCCATCTCATCCTCCTGGTTCCTTCTACTAGAAAATGGAAACAGTGTATATCAATGAATCATTCGAGTTGGTGAACCATGTGATAAAAGAAGTAATGAGACTATATCCTTCTCTATACCATTATTGATCATTGGGACCTCCCATAAAACCTCTGAGTGATTAATAAAGTTCATTCTCCAATAATAGAACCTCATATCCGATAAAAATATGATCTAGAAAATAAAATCTGTAGATACATAAAACCATGATAAAATTTGTTTGTTATAAATAATGTCTCTTAATTAATTAAAATATTAGGAAAAACACATCTTCCCATACTAAAGTTGTAAAAACTCTTCAGACTGATCCAAAATTATACTATCTCTTTGAAACTATTAATATAAGTTATTCATGATGGTATATTATATCATACTCTCCCATATGATTCTTGTGTTAATTACACCATCCATAGACTCACTGGTCCGTAATGAATGATATAAACTAGGGTAAAATAATGATCCTCTCCAACATTCATTAGATAAAATATTCCATTAATGATATTGATCTAAAAATTTTCATCCTAGAAACACATATTATAATAGATTAATAGGAGATGATGATGCTGTAAATCCCATGCATGTTTGACCATTGTCCTAGGGTATATTATACCTTGAACATGCACTATCATAATGATATCGGGATAAAGTGATTCTACTACCTAAACCATTGGATTTACTATTGAATAATGCAAAAATATATTGTCCTATATAGATTCATGAACTATAGGTTCCAACAACCATGTGGGTGAATCTACAACCACATCCCATGTGGTATATTAATATTAAATCAATGTATTTTATTCTAAAATTAAAAGACACACTATGAAAGAACTAACAAATCACTAAATGTAATAATATAAATGTTTATATGATTACAAACATGATCTCTATAGGAAGGAATACAATAGAAGGCTATCAAAAATAATTCAAAATTTCAACATTTTACTAACCATGGCCTCAGTAGAGACTCTAGTACCTCTACAATATCCAAAATAATATGCATATAACAAAACTTCACATACTGAGTTCAAATAATTTAAACCTTATAATTGATATAAAAAATTATCACATATCAATAATAAAATATTTTATATGAATTATGATGCATATAAATAAATAGTATACAAGGAATGTGAACCTGAGTGCCTTGTTGGGATGCATTAATACACCCAAATCCTATAAATAGTAAAAGAGAAACCAAACTAATAAAACCTTGAATATTTTTACATTAAAACTAGTAAAAATTACCTCCACATGAAAATGTGGAAGTATATTAAAATAGATATGAAAAGTAACATACCATACTCCATAATCTATGTTCAACACAAACAATCTCCTTTACACTTTTCCCTAAAAATATTTAGGAGGTGATGAAATGAAAATCTTTCTTAAACGCCACATTCTAATTAAATTACTAAATTTTGAGATCGAGATAGTGTTTCATATATCCTGATTTTTATCACAAATTAGGCTGCTAAAAATAATTGATGATTTTGATGGTTTCATATAGGAACTATACCCTCTGTAATAAAAGTTATACACCCTAATTAAAAAATGTAATAATAAAAATACTAGACCTTGATATAAGGTTAATCATATTTATATAATAAACTAGCATTTACATTATACAGAATAACCCAAAATGCTCCAAATGTGTTAATTTAATCAATGTGTGATATCCAGTTAAAATATTATGAATCACTACAACAATAATACCAGGTCCACCCGATAATTTCCACTACGCACCTAGATTCACTAGCTCAGCCTCAAGAAATATTCCCCTTTCCCTTAGATAGATAATTAACCATGAGAAGAAAATGCACATATCGATGTGCACTAAGGGTATTAGTATAAACCCATATAGTAACCACCAATGAATCCTTAACATAATATTCACAAGTACCTTATCATTTATGTAATGATATTTTGTAAATGTTGAAAATTGAAACCAACAATATTTTGGGAGAACACACACCAACTAGAATGTCATTTTTCATTGTCTATCATTATTCAGCACTATGTGGGAAGAATTTCTCATAAGATATAACTTATCAAGATACCTCAAAATTAAGAAACATTTCTCGTATCATGTCCCATAAATAATCATTTTTTGGTCAATTAACAAGGTTTTAAAAATCCTAATCAACATTAAGTCAACTTATATGTCTATCATTCCCCTACATGAATTGAAACATGCCCCAAGGAAATCACATCATGATTTAGGCTTTGGTTCTGGTCTCATGGCCTTAGTACTCCATTCCATGTCTTGATATTTACCACATGGACATCATCATGATAAAATAACTCTATTTCCCATCATCATCCTCTATAAATGGTGTCACCAGTACATTCTACCCCTCTAGGTGTTAACCAACCCATGATGATCGATCTATCACCTTGATACTATAGAAAAACCACAAATGTCCAATAATTCCCATGAAATAAGAATAATAATATAAAATAAATAATTAGATCTTAATTAATATATCAAATGAGATACATGTTCACACTATACCGAAAATAATATACACATCATATCACACAGTGGTTCTCACAGCTACAAATGCATTCAAACCCTTTCCAATAAACATAATTCATATTCACAATGTGGAAAAGAAATCCAGCCTAAGGTTTGATTTTGATAATTTGGAAGATAAATCGTTTTACCATGTAGCTTTACTAGTAATCATATGATCAATTCTAAATTCATCAAAACTATGATATCAGAATCATGATTTAAAAAAATCTAACATGTACGTATAGATATATAAACAAACTAAACAGGATACACTTCCAATGAAATATCAAAATCCATTTGTGGTGAATGACGAAAATCTCTAGATTGGACCACCTAATTTTTTTTATGAATTCCGAATGTGATTACATTATAACTAATAGATCACTATATAACACCCAAAAATATGATTATTCTTAAGAAAATGTGATGATATATAGATTAAATATGAGTTATATCGTATGAACAATAAAAAACATTAAAATTACTTTATCCCAGGAATCCAGATCCATAAGAGATAGTGTTGGTGTGGGGTGAATTGTTATAAATATACCCTAATGTCCTTCAGTTTGAGATTCGTAGATTTTGGATAATGAATTTTTTGTTATGTAGACATTTTATACTGAAAATAAATTTTTATGCTTAATGAAAACCATGTAGATGTTATGGAAACACAATTTAACTAATCATGTTCCATCCATGTGAGGATCAGTAGATCTAAAGGGTGTCTGTATGTACATGTTTAAAAGTTTAAAAAATTATTATTTTAACTCTATTCTAAGTTACATTTTATATTTTGATATATGATAAATTAATCTCTATCCAGGGTCCATATATGTTATATATACTTCCCTGCTCATCCAAGATGCATGATTTTATGAGATGATTGTAGGATTTTAAAAAACAATCTGTCAAAGCATGAACCAAAATAAAATATTTTAAAATCATGTAAAACCATGAAATTGATACTCACAAATTCACCAATGAAATTAATTACTCTATAAAACATATTGATGAAATAATATTATGGCATAACATAACTGAATGTCCTAGTCCATTACATTCTAATTTCTATAAAAAATGAAGAAAATATGTTCCAAGAACATATGGATAATTATCTCTCCATTTCATTTATAATTATAGAAAACTAATAAGTTTAAATATTATGAGAATAAAAAAATTCTACTTTTCATTATTCCATTTATTTATTTAGAACATAACTATTTAATATTTCTTCACATTTAATTATTCATAATGCTCATTTTTATTTATCATTTAAACTGATGAAATTTTTCAATTAAAATATCTTTCATTTGATCAATTAATTTAATATTATGAAAAAACCATAAATATTGAATATTTTATTCATGCTAATCTTGATTAATGAACCTTTCTTTGTTTTATATGTTATAAATATAACATTCATGGCTCGATCATCTTCACCAAAATAACAACCATTTAATTTTCACCACACTGGTATGCATGCATTCATGAATCAAAAATTTCATTTTTGTGCTTATGGTATCATTATAGAATGTTATCATTTAACACATACAACATCTTGCATTGTATTAAGGAATTATATTCATTGAATAATTTTGTCATTAATTATATAACCAACATATTCTGGAACATGTTTCCTTTTATATGTTTGTTTCTCATTTTTCTTCTTCAGAGTTCCTAATAAGTTCATATTCATCCTTAAATGAGATAAATATGTATGAAAATTTTATTATCCTGCCCAAAAAGTCACTAAGAGGTTCATTAAGGTGGTTGACCACATGATTCTCATGATTACCTCATTGTGTGATTGAGGATAGATACAAGTAGTGAGGGACATGGTTGTGTCAGTATGGAGTCTATTCCCTTATGAATCCGAGTTTAGAACAGTGGTGAATAAAAATGATAAATAATTTAAGAACATATAAAAACACCAATAGAATAAAAAATCATCCACAAAAATAAATAGGTGGAAGGTTAATCATAAATTGGTACAATGTAATGATGATCATGTCAAAAAGCTATATAAAAATGAGGTACATGACATACATTGTAAATAATCATACAAAATATTCTAAACAAAAGATATAAAAAAATTCAAAAAAAACTTCTTTTACTAGCATCACGAGCATATGATTGGTCCTCTGGTACCAAACTATATAATAGTTTTAAAATTCAAGCAATGTATGCTAGATTATTCACTAAATATATACCCACAATCATGTAGACTACTTGGGTACCAAATGTGCATGGGCATGGTGTGAGATATAATAAGTATAATACAAAAAAACTATTTATAAAATTATCAATTGTGTGCATATAAAATGAATAAATTTCTGGAACATAATAAATGGATTGTGATTAATAAATAAATACATCAATATGGGATCCATTTGTGACACCTAACAAACACTACATTTTTCGGCCTATATATGATTTTTCTAAATGATGGAAACCTAATATGACATAATATGTCTTTATCAAGGTTATTTACCATAAATTAATGGGATAATAACTTATCCCTTCCATAAGGAACATATCAGGTATGGTCTGAACCCAAGCATGTTAATTTTCATGAATGATATATCCTTTGAATTTAAGATTTTTTAAATTTTTTATAAGTACACTCTGGAATTTATAAGGCTTTATCCATGACCCTCCTAGGTTATCCCATATAAAAGAACCAAAGTAACACTCTATGAGAAATAAAATTACCCCACACAATTATATTACATCCAAGGTGAACCAAAAAGGCATCCAATCTATCAATCTCAGCATGGTAAATCATTAACTTATATGCTCATCGCATGTGTACCACACACGGGAACAAGTATCTCTCATATATTGTGTATCCATATTTCCCACTAAGAAACATTGAGGTATCTTCCCTAGGGATCCAATGCAAGCAATGAAGAATTATGTAATATTCCTAGTGAGACCAATCCTAGGAAATATATAAAAAGTATCTATGTATTAATTTGAGCATAAAAGTAACACAAAAAATGTATTAATTATAATGAAAGATTATCATGTTTAAGGAATCCTTATGGTGTTACCCTTGTATATCCCTTGACATGATATGAAGATGTTGTTTAACTATACATGACTCAAATAATTAATAAAACATGAAATCTGTAACATTTTATCCATGTTGGACAATTCATTCAGGTAAAGTAAATCATGTTATAGAATAATTATAAGGCATAACTAATGGAAAAAATAGATCATTTCACATTCTAATACATTTTGAATAAGTCAATTCACACATCCAAGATAATGAAATTAAATCACTTCCAAGGATTAATAAACACAAGACAATATAATGATGAACACCCATAGGGGTGGATTAAGAAGATGTAATCACCCCATAATAACAATTCACATGTTTCGTATCTCCCATTACACATAAGTAGAATAATTTATTTAATTTATTAGAATATATGGTGGTGACATCAGAATGTCAGGTGTGAGACACACAAGATAATGATTTAATAGATGTAGCCACTGAGGGAGAAGTACTAGACCACCTACCTTTGGTCTATAGTTCTCTTCTTATCTAGTAGAATCCTTTGAATTTAGATTGAAAGGATAAAATGATAGTAATCGATGGAAAATGAATATAGATCATATGATATTTTAGAAAAATAGTACAAAATACAGCGAGATAAAAAAATTCTGACAATGCAGTGAGATGTTTTCTAATTAAGATCAAACACAAAAAACAAATAAAAAAATAGTTCTCGAGTAAGGGCGATCATGTAGATGCTAGGTGTTGTTCAGTGAGAATCTCTCGAAAGGAATAATATAAATTGGTGATACTTTTACCTACCTCAAAATCTATTTGAGACACAATCTTGGTGATTCTTGTGGAGAGACCCAATGTCCAACATATACCTTCATAGGGAAAAGGTGATGATTAATAGAATGATATTTTTTACTGAACTCCAAAAATATATTTTGAAATCATTTGTACATTCTATAAAGTCACATAAACCATAAGATGAAAAGGTAGAAATAAATCATCTTCCACTAAAGTGGTAATTGAAATGGCCTACCATAAATGGACTCATAAATATCCTTATTAATAGGTTCAGGAATGTTGATATTATAGAAATACTCAACATGAATTGGTTCATGGATGTAGATATTATATAAAAACACAATGAGAGGTATATTTTTTACACATAAACTTAATATATGAAGGAAAAAATCCCGATGTATTTTTTATTACACATGTATCATATTCTCATATTTCTTTTTCTTATGAGGGTGATATGTTATGCTCAAGAGCATCTGAGAACACACTAATTTATGTAACCCCTTCTCAAAACATAACAATAAAAAAAGGAATCTTGTTCTAAAATAATAAAACTAGGAATAAATTAATGGTGAAAACTATACAAAATATAAAACCTCTTAAGATAATCAACTATTATGTTCTCTCAGAATTATGTTATGTGTGTGAACTCAGGCATCCTTTCAAAGATCTCCCACACTACATTACTACATAGATGGGATCTTAGAAAACCCATCACAATATCTAAAGTAATGTTATTCCATTTGAACTCAATAATGGATAGATGTTATAGTATTCTAGAATTTCACTGTTTCATATCCTTCAACTTCGGAATAGTGGATCACTGAGTGATATAACTCAATAACTTCATCTTTATACATTTCCACTAATAATGTAGATGTATGTCTTGGTACATCATGGTAATTTTACAGTGAAATACTCAAATAGAAGCATGATATTTCCACATTAACACTTCTTGAGTGTATCATGGGACCTATATATGTCCATGGAAGTGAAAAATATCATTCACATTAATAAACCAACTAGTAGTTAGTTCCTCAACTCAGACACATTACCATAAAACTAATACTGTGGGATCCAAAATCCTTACCATCCTAAACAGTTTGATAACATATTATGACATTTCATAATAGGATAAAATAGGATTCCCATTACATTCATGAATATCCTTGTCCATTTTAGAAAATAATTCATCAAATTACGCTTACTAATAAATTCATGTGTGGCATATATTTGAGACATTTTTACTCATAGAATCAACTATAATATTACCCATTTCATGGGAAAAACCAAGCTCAATGTAAAATGAATGATGACACTCTACCAGGAAGCACTACCTGAGATTAAAATTAAAATACGAGAAATTTAATTTATAGTTTTATATTTATTGTAAACAAGAAATTTTCACATATTAGATAATGTCTTGAATAATTTAAATCATAAACCACAACTTCTTGATTGAGGTTTTGTTTACGGTAGTTCAACTCATGAGGTATTTTATTGTAGGACTTTTACCCTATATCCAACTTTCATTACATCAAAAATACTCATATCCAAAAGGATAAAAAAATTAGAATACAATATATATTTTACCGAAATATTTATAAATTTGAATCAACATGGAATTCATTACCCCTTTCTGCTAATTTTTTTTTGGATCACATGATTCAATTTGTAATATCATAACACCCTTCTTAGTCACACACATAATATGTGTTGACAGTCCTGATATGTACTCTATAAAGATCCTGTAAAAACCATCAATCCCCAAGAAACACACTATTTCAAATTTGTTCTTATGATGATCCAAGAAATAATCACGTTTATATTTCAAAGAAAATATACACGTCTTCCTATGAGGTAATATGACCCAATATGTGATTATTATAGATCATAATGTACAATTTTTTGAGATTAGTATACAATGGATTCTGTCTCTATTGATTCATAATGATATCAAGGTCTTTTTTATTCTCATGTGAGGCATGAGAGTACACCATGATGTTATCTATGAAGACTACCATAAGTGAATCAAGGCACTAGTGTAAATATTGACTCCTAAAGTCCATAAATATGGTGGAAATTTTGTTGAGGCCAAATGGAATACAAATGTACTCATTCAACTTTTAACTTCTATGATACACCATATGTGGTATGTCATATGGTCTCACATTAACGAGATGATAGCACGACCTCAAATTGATCATAGAAAAATCTTCCGCTACATAGAGATTGTGGAAGTCATCGTCAATACATACTAGTGGACACTAGTTCATAACTATAAACTGGTTCAAACAATAGTAATCCATGACAAATATAAGGGTTTTGTGCACTTTCATGGTGAAATGTATATGTGAATATAATTGAGAACTATTGATTCATATAAAACTCATTGCATATATGTCTTTCAATTACTTATTGAGTTCTTCGTGGATTGTGGGTTCCATTCTAGAAGGATTAATTAACATTGTTTCCACTCTATGAACTATCTTGATAGTAAAGTCGACTTCACCCCTAAGAGGTAATAAACCAAATGAGTGAGGAAATACATACTTAAAATGAACAACCACTTCAGGGAATTTTTAACCAAACGCTTCCTACTGTCTCATAAAGAGACTAGCCATCTTGTATATCACTCCACCAATCCCTTGATTCTTGTGTCTAGGTTGACTCTTATGGAAATATGCTTCACGCTTATTAATGTAAACTATGCTCACCTGTAATATAAAGGATTACTCTTAGTGATAAAAATAATCGTGGATGTTGTAAGGATCTATGTAATAAATATTGATAATTAAGTATTAGATGTCTATCTTGGGAATAATGAAATTTCACAAGAATTGGTACCCACCTCTCTCAATAGATTAATTATTACACTTTCATATAATCTCTAATTGATCCTCTAATGGTGTGTTGATAGTCCTACCACCTTATAAATACTCTATCCTTGGGACCACTCAATCTGTAATTGTGAATGGATAAAAATATATTGATAAAAATATATCCAAATGGAACAATGTAATGTATAGTATACAAAAATAGTTCCTGATACTGTAGATTAGATGGACTACTCTTTTACAGTATTGGTAACACTGTATAAATATGACATGATCTATGGCACTTAGCTACAACTTGACTAACTCGGGCAGGTCTTCCCTGCTCGCGCTAAACCTAAGATGACTATCATACACAATGACAACCACCTCCTCATATAAACTAGTTGATAGTAGACAAATTCTAATCCTTTTTTGGATCTATTGATCCTATACTCAACTACAATATCATTATTGAACCCTTACTATAAGGAACAAGAGGGAATGATTGGATTATATACTAAAGGTGACCCTTCCTACAGAAGCTAAGTACTTGATTGGGTAACTTGTACACTAGGGCCTCTTATTTTCAATCCCACCACACTAGTGACACACCACATAGATTTTTGTGTGTCATCTGGAAGGAACTACCATAGTGTGAACACTTAAATGGATGTTTCATAAAACATGATGAACCATTTTTATATCTTGATGATGATCTAAACTGATTCACATTGATGGATTATCATAGGTTTCCCTAAATTAGGGGGACCTAATATACTATAACTAAAATGGTTTTCATTAAGAAAAAAATAACATTTTTTGAGATAGCATACACAAAAAAATACTCAAACCTCGTCATAGTCCTCTACTCATCAATACTACGAGTCATGTATAGTGTTATATCTAAATAAAAAATGAATCAAACTCCATCACTAAAATTGAAGCCTACTGTATGTGAATAAACTCCATAGCATGGTTTACTATCAGTATATGAGGAAATAAGTAGTCATAGAAGGCTATATATAAGTCATCCGAGCCAATACCCTGGTGGACATCATCCTGAGGGATGACATCGCACAATAGTTAATAGAGTATTGAAGAATTTAGTTAGTCATCTTGAAACTAAACTCTATAGGTGTATCCATATGCTTGATTCTTGATGACACAACCTTTAACAATTACTCAGTAGCATGAGTGCCTCTATAAACCAATAAGGTTGTAATATGAAGCTGCTTGGGATCCCACATCAATTATTTGACGATTGGGGTAGGTCATGAAGAATCCATTATTGACAACATGAATCATAAACAATTATCTAGGAAATGAGAATCAACCGACAATGGAAGATCAGTAGAAGGAGAATCAAGCGTAACTACAAGAGGAACTACATGTGGATCCCATCCCACCACCACCAAAGCATTTTCGTCTCCACCCTCTGGGGGATTGACTTTAGAGGTTCATTGTAACACCCTGAGATTTCATGAGATATATTATTTTTAATTTCTTTGATGTCTTCTATTATACACTACACCAAGATTAGATTTTACTATACACAACAATTTATTAGCTTGCAGTATACACAACACTATTTTTGGCGTGTGTTACACATAATTTCAAGTTCATTTTGTGGAAATTATTCTATAAAAAATTATATATAGATTTTTTTTAATGTATAAATGAAATAAGTTTTGATTATTTTATACGCAACACCAAACATATCTTTCACTACATGCAACACTAACTTCACTTTCTTTACACGCAATCGCGACCTTCCTTGATAGTGTGTGTTTTATGTAATAACGAGTTTTACATAACTACGATATGTTATATAAACTAGCCGTTATGAATAGTAATACCCACTTTTTAATTTTTTTTAAAATTTATCTTTTGAAATGGACTTCATTTTTGGAATTAGAATATTGAAATTAGCCTAGGGTTAGTTTTTTGTATTTTTCTGAAAACATTCAATTTTTTATGAATGGTGAAAACACTAGGTCACTATTTAAAACCCAAATTCTTTTTTAAATAATTATTTATTTTTTTAAAATTTATTTTAGGTTAAAATCGATACATAATACCTATATAAGTTCAATGAAATTCATTGGAGTAATTTTATAATAATTTTAGATATATAAAAATTTAAATGAACATTTCACCGTCTTTTACCCACCTCTAAGGAGAATTTAAATATTTACATAAAACCTAATTTTACCGCTTCCGTGAGTGAAATTTTGAAAATCCATGAGACGCGGTTAATATCAAGTAGTAAAATGTGGTTCAATAAGATAAAAATAATTTTTGATGAATTGTACCTTTTTACTTTTATTTACCATGGTAAAAATATTATAGTGTAATTAAGGGTAAAAATGTTATTACTATTACCCTAACACATGTTATAATTCTATTGGATAAGTATAATTTGACCAAAAACAACCTTAGGAAACTAATTTTATCATTTTTTTCCACTTGGATTAGATTAGGACATTTATTATTATTTTCTTTAAAGAAGAGTTAAAATAGTTAAAATCAATGCTTAATAACTAAAACATTTTTAATATAGGGTTATACATTAGATAAATTAGACTATAAATTTTCATTAGAAAGCTAAAAAAATTTCATAAATAATGGTATTTTATTAAATAATTTTACACAATAAATAATTTAATATATTTATGACCCAATGATGATACAGTAATTACTTTATTAATGAAATATTAAGATAACTGATGTTATAAATACCCAAATAAATGTAATTTTAGACTTTTTATGAATTATAGTAATTTTCTAGGTTAATATTACATGTTATTATCGATTTAATTAACTGTTTTTGAACTAATCATGGTGTTATATTTTTCACAAAAAAAATGTACCAAATAGTGTCAAAATTCACATAAAATAGCTTTTAAAACAAATATTATATTATTATTTGTTATTCTATTCCTAAAAATATAAGGTTATTCCAAATGACTTAGATAATTATATATATATTAATAATGAACCCCTTGGGGTTTTTTTTGGATTGTTATAGTATGTTTATTATCTATATAGTGTAAGAAAACAAGAAGACACGGTAAAAGTTAAATTATTTAACATAGGGTTAAATATAAATGATAAGGTTAAAATGGTAACATAAACATGTCTAAAACCTATTGGTTGAGAGTAATTAGACCCATCCCTACCTTATATTCTATATAAATCAATTTGGATCTATTGAAAACCTAATATGACTTTATTATAAAATAATATTTTATGTTTTTCCTAAGGTTCCCCTCTCATCCCTTACAAAAAGGGCACCCATTCCCTCTTCTCTTCACACCCTTTTGAGCCTTTAATCTCAGAAAGAACCTACCAATTCCTCTTCTTAAACTCTGTAGTTATATTATAGAGGTTCTGGTCTTCTCAAAAGACCAACTCTAGTGCCCTAAGAAGAAGTTTAAAAGAGGTGCATCGAAGAAGTGGTAATCTCTTCTACTGATTCATTCAAGTTTTCTTTCATCTTCAACTTCTTCTTCTTTAGTTGTTTAATTATAAAGTAATAACATCAGTATAACTAGTATACTGATATGTTATTATAAATATGAAACAATCCCATTTTCACATTCTATCCATCCTACGGAAATTGAAATCACCACGCGTTCGTACGTATGGAATACCGTCTCCACGCCATTGTGTAATCAGTTTTTCCACCACCATTATACATGGATTGGTATAATGGTGTAACGAATAACTATATATAGTTATTATAACATCATACTGATTCTGTGATAATATATCATCCTCTCCAATTCAATTCAATAATTTTGGGTACGATATACGGATTATCGTCTCCACGACGTGATGAGAATCATTATCCATGTTAACCATTCAATAATGATTATAAAGTATATATAATTAATATTAATGAAATATATGACATTATAATTATACAGGATTTATGTATATATAAGTCATCTACTTACTTCCATTCAAGTCAATAAGGAAAGGAAAACAACATTTATGCATACGTATGGCTTACCGTCTCCTTGAACGGTGTATTTCATTTCATTTATATATATTATATATATATATATACTGAATATATATATATATGATATAAAAATAATTTCTATATTCTAGAAGTAATTAAATCAAGATATAAGTAATAATAATATCATGAACAACAAGTCCAAACACGAATGATAAATAAAACGATTTTATCAAAAACGCTTCTTTAACATGGAACATACAAAAGAACGGGTAATATAAAGTCATAAGTGAACCATATATGATATAATAACAATGAAAATAATTCTATAATAAGTGAATGACATTATTTAAAATCAATATACAGGAGGTTCGGATACGTACGAATCATATCGGACCTAAGGTAAGGGATAATTTTGCAAATCTCATTGTTATCCAGATTGCTTATACGTAAGTATTTAGTAGGGTTATATTTTTCATCCATGCACATAATTTTTTTTCATAAAGTGTTTAATATTCATCTATGTATGTTTAATGTCATCTTTACCCCTCTTTAACTTTTAATTTGTGTTATGTAAGGAATCTTTCTTTTGTTTACCATTCGAGGAACTCTTTGATTTTCTGACAAAAGTACGAGGAGAATGTTTTTTTAAGTTATATGGTGTGAATGGATTTTTACATTTTCATAATGACTTATTTCAATGAATATTGCTCTGAAAAATTTCATTTTTATTTTTAATAAAATCCATTTCTTTTAAAATTGTGTGGCATTATGTGGAAATAAAATGATTTTGAAGAAGAAAGGATACTTTCCTCAAGAATTCATTTCAAGTGTTTTATCAAAACCATTTTCCGTCTATGATGACATTATTTCATATGTGAATGTTTCAAGTATAATGTCTCTATGATTTACATGATTTCACTGTTCTTATGATGAAATAATATCTATTTGTTTTATATGGATTATGTGATGATGAGATGATGTTTATGAAACCCATTTTATTCTTTGGGTTATGATGAATGATTTATGTTTATTTTGTCGCACAAGTAAGAATGATTTCATTATGAGATGGGTGTGACCTATATCTCTCTCCAATGCATTGGGTAAATATTAATATATCATTAGATAAACATGGCTAGAATGACAAGTTAATCTGGTTTAGTAATACAAGACTGGAACGAGGAGTGAACTCGGTTCAGTAATGGACTTTGTCCACTAAGATGGTCTTGACAGAAATGTCTTGGCTACTATGGAAATCATCTCAATTTCTTAATGGGTTTCCACAATTACATGTTTTATTCCCAGGATATTTTATCTGGATTGTTGTTCCATTATGATATATGCCTCACGTGTTGTAACCATGGTTGTTTTATCCAATAATATGGTTTTGGTTTGTGTTTGTTGTCAATACTCAGTGGAAGTTCCGAATGTGTTCCAGCAAAGTGATCATACAGTTCAGGCGGACAATAGTATTGAAGGAGGCACTGTTTCCCAATGTTTGACAAATTTTTGGGCCTCAAAATCGGAAAATGAAGACATGGATTGTCTGTAGAAGGAGGTGCGCACAAAGTGGAAGTGGTGCGCAAAAAATAAGAGCCTTGCGCGAAAAATTTGATTTGGGCATGAAAAAGGGTGGGATTCGCGAAATGGAGGATCATAATTTTTCACGCAAACAACATTTCAGAATCAGAACGTCAAAAACGACAAAGGAATGGGTTGCGCAAAATATCTGGTGATGGGTGCGAAAAACGGTATCAGCGTGAATGATTATGTGCCAGATGAGAGGCTTTAAGCGCCACAAAGGTTTTTGCGTGTGGGGGTCATTGACACCTACAAATATGAGGTGACCCCCTTCATTCCATATTGTTGATTTTTTTGAAAAGATTTGTGGTATGATGCGCTAAAAAGGATCTCGTAAATGGGCTTGCATGAAATTCTCTGAATTCCGCGGAAAATTTCGGGATGCGCCAAAAATGAAGAGTTGCGTGTAAAAATTGGGTTTGCGCAAAAAGGATACAGTTGCGCGAAAAAGGGGGTTTTTGTGCGAAATATTTTTCTACCCGAAAAGTACTGTTTGCGTGCGATAAGAAGGTTGTGCGTGCAAAGGTTTGGTGTTGCGCGCAATTGTTAGTGAAGTTTGTATGTACGTTCTAGTTATCTGGTTCAGTGGTTCTGTGCGTTCTAGTGCATCGTTTCCAGACTTCGATGCTAGCAGTGTCTCGTGCTGAGCAGAGGCAAATACTTCAATGTAAATCTATTAAAGAGACCTTCACGTCTATAAAATGAGTGGGACTTCACCAAGGTCAGTGAGCCAGGGGGAGTCAACGGGAGTGACCCGAGGGAAGCAGTGAGCTATCCTTGATCCTTTGTAAAGGCAGCGAGCCTGGGACATAGTGATTGTTCTCAAACCATTGTAATCCACAACTAGTGAAGATTAGTGGAATTTGGTACGACCAAAAACCTTTCGGCGTATGCTCCTTGGATGTAGCCCTTAGTGGTGAACCAAGTAAAAAGTGTTGTATTTTCTCTCTTCATGTGAATGTCTGCTTTCTAATCTTCTCCATCATACATGTTTTAAAAGTTCCTACCAACATGGGAACAAGATCCTATACATTAAAAGAAAATGTTTTCACCCTGATTCACCCATCCCCTCTCAGGGTGTCCCGGGGTCCTATAAGTGTTATCAGAGGGAGGTTGCTGGTGTTAAATCTGTCCTTTATCGTCATGGAGAATTCAGTCAGTGTCTGGGGAGTCCCTCTCTTTGATGGAAGTAATTTCCAGATTTGTACGAATAGAATGAGATCTCATTTAAGATCCCTTGGAATGGAAGTAATATTTTCCACTGTCCAAGGTATACATGTTACTGATCCAACAGGGCTGGCTCTGACAGATGCCGATAAAAAAATTCGTGATGCTGATGCTAAAGCGCAGAATGCTCTCACTGCAGATCTTTCAGATTAGATCTATCTAAAGGTGATGAGTTTCACCTCAGTAAAGTCTATGTCGGATAAACATGAAAACACCTATGAAGGAGACAACAATGTGAAGGAGGCGAAGATTCAAGCCTTACACAACAGGTTTGATGATTTAATGATGCATCCTAATGAGAATGCAGATTCATTATTCAATCAAATTACTGATGTAGTAGGAGAAATTAGAGGTCTTGGAGAAGAAATAAAAGACATTTATATCATTAAGAAGATACTGAGAAGACTTCCTCCTATGTACAATTCTAAGGTGTCATCCCTTGAAGAAAGAGATCTATCCAAATATTCTCTATATGATATTTTAAGTATTATAGTGGCATATGAGATGAGAGTCAAACCCAAAGATACCACATCTCATGTAAGCAAGGAAATGGAATTCAAATACATGGACAAACTGAAAATTTCAGAAGATAGAGGTGTTGAAGATGAAGAGGAAAGGGAAATTGTTTCTCTCATCACCAAGAAGCTGAAGAAGGGAAAAGTTAAATTTAATGGCAAGCTACCTCTTTCTTGTTTTCGTTGTGGAAGAGTTGGACACATTGCCTCTCAGTGCCAAAGAATGGTTGATGATGATGAATGCAAAGAAGAAGAAATTTAGAAGCCTCAAAGAAGGTTTTTCAAAAAGGTAAACTTCAAATCTGGAAAGAAAATACAAAGGAGGTTTTTTTATGTGATGATAATGATGATGATACTAGATTGTGTGAAGAAGAAGAACCAGAATTCAAAGCAGGAAACCATGCTTCCATGATGGCTACCATTGAAAAGTCAGAACCCTTGAAAAATAAAGATAGATATAATCAGATTATTTTTAATGGTGATTCAAAGACTCAAATTATGGATTTTTTTTCCAATCATCAGAATAAATGTAAGAGATGTAATAAGTGGAAGGAAATGGTGGAAGAATCATCAGAATATGTTGATGATCATGAAGCAGAGATTGAACGACTAGAAGAAAAATTGTGATTTCAGTCTTCAATCCTTGAAAGAATAGATGATGTAGTGGAACTAAAGCTTAAAATTGAAGAACAAGAAAAGGTCATAAATGACCTTTCATCCATACTAGAAGAGAAGTCCATGACTATTGAGGGACATGAGGAAGAAGTTGTTACTCTTAGAAGTAAAATTGAATTTCAATCAACGACAAATGGGGGAAAGAAGAAAATTCATTTTGGAAGATTCTCAGATGTAGAATTACTAGTAAGAGCCAAGTGTGGTTCATATGGGGATGGAAAAATCTTAAGTGATCCAAGACCCACTTAAATGGGAATTAGTGGAATTAGCTTTGAAGTTGAGACTTCAACTGCTGGATGTAAAGAGAGGCAAAATAATAACAAGATGAAAGTTGGACATGCTGAAACATTACCTAAAATTCTGAAAAAGAAACGGTCAACCCAAACTAAAAGAAGAACTGAAAATTATCCTCAAACATCCAGAAATGACAGGCATTTCAACTATTATCCCAAGGAAGAAGGCATGAAGATAAATTCAAGTGAAAAGACATTTCCTCTCATGAAGTGTCATTTCTGTGGTTATTTGGGCCATACATTGTCGTACTACGAAGAGGCAAGGAGATACATGAATGGGGAAGATCTGGAAGTCAAAAAAGGAGACCGATTTTATATCCCCCATATTATATAAGAAATAACTTTTGTGGTTACTGTTTTAATTGTTCTAACATTGGCCATAAAGCTATGGATTGCATGCAGCAGTACGACAGTTGAAATTCATACAACACTCAAAGATGGTCCAGTTTTCATCCTCCTGATGATGTTGTTCTCACAAATAGATTTTCACCTCTGGAAGAAGATTATGGGTATGAAGAATTAGATTATGTGGAAGAAAGTATCAAATGGACATCAGTATCCTATGCTCAATCCAGTATCTCATGGAAAGAGAAAAAGAAGATCGAGAAATCCAATCTTGCAGAAGTATGCCTCAAAGCTACAAAGAGCAGCATCACCTGGATCCTTGATAATGGATGTTCTTCCCATATGATGGGAAATGCTGACCTTTTGAAGAACATTGAAAAGATGATTAATGGAACGGTATGGTTTGGTAATGATGGTGCTTTGAAGATTAAAGGTAGAGGGAATACTGCTCTCGCCAATGGGGAGCTGAAGAATACTGATGTTCTTTATGTGGTCGGTCTACGCCACAATATCCTCAGTGTAAGTCAACTCTATGACTCAGGGCTCATATTAATCTTCAATCAAAAAGTATGCACTATAAAAGGAAAAACTGGTAATTCTCTTATGAAAGTTTGTAGAACAGATAGAAAATTATATTAGGTTGACAGCAATGTGAACTCTTGCTATTTGTCTGTTGAAGAAGAAAACAATTTGTGGCATCGAAGGCTGGGGCACATTAACCAAAAATACATGGAATAGATATCTAAGATGAAGGTAGTCATGGATATTCGCATTCTAAAATGTGAACGGGAAATGTCTTGTGATGCTTGTATTCGTGGTAAGATGGTCGGTATTTCATATTAGCCAAAGATGGAAAGATCATCACATCTTCCTTAATCTCAATCTTACTGACGTATGTGGTCCGATAAATGTTTATGGAACCTATGGAGAAAGGTACTTCATCCATTTCGTTGATGATTATAGAAGAATGGCTTGTGTAATGGTGATTCACAGGAATTGACAAGTACATGATTGTATGAAAACTTATCGTCAGATTGACGAGAATGATACTGGATGGTCAATAAAAGTCCTGCGATCTGACAATGGAGGGGAATAAACGTCCATCGGGTTTGAAAATTACCTATAAAAACATGGAATACAACATGAGGTAGCTAATGTGAGAACTCCACAACAAAATGGAGTTGTTGAGAATCAGAATCGACAGGTAAAAAATATGTCCAGGACAATGTTGATTGAGAGTGGTATCTCTCCGCATTACTGGAATGAGGTTGTTGAAGCTGCAGTGCACATTAAGAATCGAATAGGGATCTATATGGGAGAAACGAAGACACTATACGAATTGTGGCATGGAAGGAAGCCTTCTTTAAAATACTTTCGTGTTTTCGGAAGCAAATGTTTCATTCGAAATAAAGAAGGAAACCAAGGAATGTTTGGTGAAAATGCTGATGAAGGAATTTTTCGTGGGTATCCAATGAACAACAAATCTTACATGTGTTTCAATTAATGCTTGGGGAGGATTGTGGAAAGAAACCTTGTTAAAATCATTGAAGGAAAAACCCCCAAATGCTTCAAATAGTACCTTTGCTGATGAGATAGAAGATGAGAATGAATATGAACATGGAATAAATACAAATACAGAAATAGAGGAAGGTGTACAAAACACTCAAGGGTCACATCATGATGTTGACTCAGAAGAACTATCCGAAGAGGAAATCTTGGATGGTGAGAATGCGACTGAACCTCACAGGAGAAATCGAAGATCATAGATTGATCCATCTAACATAATTGGAGACAGGAATGCATCCACACAGATAAGGAGGATGACGAATAACACAACTTCTTCCTTTCTGTCAGTTGTGGAGCCATACTCATTTAAAGAAGCTGCAAAGGATGAATCCTGGGTGAAAGCCATGAATGAAGAGTTAGATCAGCTTGACAAGAATCAGACATGGGATCTTGTCCAGAGACCCAAAGGTCACAATGTGATTGGAATAAAATGGATATTCAAGAACAAGTTTTATGAGCATGGAAGTTTTATCAGAAACAAGGCTCGACTGGTATGTAAAGTGTATTCTCAGATTGAAGGTGTTGATGTTGAAGAAACCTTTTCTCCAGTGGCCAGACTGGAGTCAATCAAGCTGTTCTGTTCCACGGATCTCTAGAGAGGATATAAAGTATATCAAAAGGATGTCAAGTCATCATTTTTAAATGGTGTACTCAAATAAGAAGTCTACATTGATTAACCAGTGGGTTTTAGTCTTGGTTCTGATGAATCAAAGGTCTGTAAGATAAAGAAAGAACATTATGGCTTGAAACCGGCACCACGGGCGTGGTACTCCAGACTAGATTCTTATCTCAAGAAGCTGGAATTCAAAAGAGGAGGAGTAGATCAGAATCTCTATATGAAGAATTCTCCGGAAGATCAGTTCATGGTTCTCGTTTACGTCTATGACATTATATTTGGTTGCAATAGGCAAAAATTAGTGGATGAATATGCCAATCATATGAAATCAGAATTAGAAATGTCAATGATTGGGTAGATCACATATTTCTTGGGACTTCAGGTTACTCAAAGGAATGACTACACTATTATCTCTCAGGAAAAGTATGCAAGAGAATTGCTGAAGAAGTTTAATATGCAAGACTCCAAACCAATGTCAACTCTGATTGTAGTTGGAACCAAACGTGGAAAGCATGAGAATGAGAAATCTGTAGATCCCACCATGTACAAGAGGATCATTGGGAGCATACTGTACCTGACAGCGACACGACCAGATATTGTCTTTGCCACATGTCTTACAACCCGTTTCTAGAGTAATCCAAAGGAGGAACATTTGGCATCATTTAAAAGAATCATGAGGTATATTCAAGGTACTCACAATTATGACTTATACTTTGCTGTAGGAAGGGACTGTGAATTATCAGCATTTTCAGATGCTGACTGGGCTTGCGATGTTGTGGACAAAAAATCCACCAATGGTGGAGAATTCTTTATTAGTGATAACTGTGTCGGCTGGTTGAGCAAGAAACAACAATGTACTTCTCTTAGTACTTCTGAAGCTGAGTATATATCCCCTACAAAGGCATTCACTCAACTTCTATGGGTGAAGCAACAATTAACAGATATTGGTGATGAGGTAAAGCAACAAATGGAGATTTACTGTGATAACAACAGTGCAATTAATCTCATTAAGAATCATGCTCAACATTCTCGTAAAAACTATATTGAAATTAGGTATCACATTATCAATGAAAAAAGTTGAGCAAGGGGTGATTAGAATGGATCACGTGGGAACTAATGAGAAAGTAGATAATATCCTGACGAAACAACTATCAGCAGCTGTGTTTGAAAAGCATCGGTTGAACCTCGGTGTTCAACCACCTCCTACTGCATAAGGAGGTTCCGAAATCGCTTTTCCCCGATAATGGTAACTGTTTCTATCTGTTTATTGTTTTCATGCTGGTTTATGGGGGAGATACTATCCAGGGGGAGTATGGTTTCAGCTGAACATTGATTAAATTACCGAACTTTGGGTTTATTGTCAATGGGGGAGAAAGGAAAGGATTAAATTCAGGAATTCGGGATTGTCTGTGGACATGTAATGCTTCTGTGGTCTGTGGACATGTGATGCTTCTATGACATGATGAGAATTTAGTATCGGTGTTAGGATGAGATGGAATTAACACTGTAAGAAAATTTCTTGAGAATCTTTTAGCATTCCAACACACGGGAACCCAATTCAAGCTTCATCTCTTGTTTTCTACACCGATCATTGCTCACGTAGACTTAGAGTGTTGGATGAGTTGATCCTTACATTTTTGGTATGCATGTGGATGGTGATATATTGAATTTATTTGGTGATTTCCAAAAAACCCAAGGGGGGAGATTTTTGGAACCATGGTTGTTCTATGCAAGAATATGGTTTTGGTTTGTGTTTGTTGTCAATCCTCAGTGTAGGTTCCGAAAGTGTTCCAGCAAAGTGATCATACAATTCAGGCAGACAACTGTATTGAAGGAGGCACTGTTTCCCAGTGTTTGACAAATTTTTGGGCCTCAAAATCAGAAAATGAATACATGGATTTTCTGCATGTGTAGGTGCGCACAAAGAAGAAGTAGTGTGCGAAAAATAAGAGCCTTGCACGAAAAATTTGAGTTGGGCGCGAAAAAGAGTGGGATTCGCGAAATGGAGGATCAAAATATTTCGCGCAAATAGTGTTTCAGAATCAGAACGTCAAAAAACGGCAAAGGCATGGGTTGCGCGAAATATCTGATGATGGGTGTGAAAAACGGTATCGGCGCGTAAGATTTCGCTCCAGATGAGAGGCTTTACACGCCATAGAGGTTTTTGCGTGCGGGGTCTTTGACGCCTATAAATATGAGGTGACCACCTTAATTCTGTACTGTTGATGTTTTTGAAAAGATCTGAGGTTTGATGTGATAAAAAGAATCGCTTAAATGGGCTTGTGCGAAATTCTTGGAATTGCGCGGAAAAATTAGGGATGCGCGAAAAATGAAGTGTTGCGTGTAAAAATTGGGTTCACGCAAAAAGGATACAGTTGCGCAAAAAAGGCTGTTTTTGCGCGAAATAGTTTTCCACGTGAAAAGTAAAGATTGTGCACGATAAGAAGGTTGTGCGTGCAAAGGTTTGGTGTTGTGCGCAATTGTCAGTGAAGTTTTTCTGCACGTTCTGGTTATCCGGTTCAGTGGCTCTGTGCATTCTATTGCATTTTTCCAGACTTCAATGCAAGCAGAGTCTCGTGCTGAGAGGAGGCAAAGACTTCAATGAAAATCTATTGAAGAGACCTTCAGATCTATAAACTGAGTGGGACTTCACCAAGGGCAGTGAGCCAGGGGGGTCAACAGGAGTGACCCGAGGGAAGTAGTGAGCTATCCCAAAACCTTTGTAAAGGCAGTGAGCCTGGGATATAGTGATTGTTCTCGAACCATTGTAATCCACAACTAGTGAAGATTAGTGGAATTTGGTACGACCAACAACCTGTCGGCGTATGCTCCTTGGACGTAGCCCTTAGTGGTGAACCAAGTAAAAAGTGGTGTGTCTTCTTTCTGCATGTTATTGTCTGCTTTCTAATCTTATCCATCATACAAGTTTTACAAGTTCCTACCAACGTGTGAACAAGATCCTATACATTAAAATAAAAAGTTGTCACCCTGAATCACCCCTCCCCTCTCATGGTGTCCCGAGGACTTACATCACGTACTTCCATGATTTTTGTATTTGCTTATGATTTTGATGATTAGATTTTATGTTCATGTTTTTGAATTCAAATTTTAATGGATTGTTTTATGTTATCTATATTTAACCTTACTGAGATTTTCGAGATCTCCCTTTTTATGTTTTCTTTTCCCCAGGATATAAAGAAAGGTTTTAGGTATGAAATCAAAAGGGGAAGATCTTCATGGGATATGTTGAAGATCTTTCACCATGATTAGAAGATTATGTTCTCAGTTTCCAAAGATACTAACTATTACGGTCCATTGGTGACTATTTTTGTTATGTATTAAGTATTTTGAAAAAGTAATGTAAGGTATATGTACATCAAGCTTTGGGTCTCTACAGTTGGTGTCAGAGGAAAGGTTTAGTTAACCTTTGGAAACAAGGATCCAAAAACATTAGTGAAATCTCTAGAGATATTTTTAAGGTATATCTAGGGATGTCCCCAAGGTTACGTATAAGTATATGTTAGATCCCTAGGATTATGGTAACAATCTTGGAATTTAACCTAAGATGTTAGATATTGAAGGTAATCCCCTTTGATTATGATTTTTTCCTCTCACACTATTCTTTTTGGGTAAAAGAAAATGGTTGGAAACAGGAAGATTTAGGATAATGGAGGATATGCTGGACAATGGAATGATATTATTCATGAGAAACCAAATGAAATTGGTTCTCGAAGTCCACATATCGTTATTATTCCTAATCAAAAATATCATTATATGATCAACAATATCAACATTGGAAATTTTCCCGACTCAGATCATAAGAGAAATATGGAGTTTCATGATGATAATAGAGGAAAGAATGTTCAATTTCTCTCATGTAAATCATGTGGGAAGAGGAATTAGGGAGAATGTTTCAAAAGAACTGGAAGATGCTTTGTGTGTGGGAAAAAAGGACACAAAGAAAGTAATTTTAACGGAAAAGGATCAGTTAACACCATGTACAATGATAATGGTATTGATAAGAGATGAACAATTATTAAATTCATTGAATGTGGAATGTACAGGCATTATGAAAACCAATCCCTTAAGGAAATATCCTAAAGAGAATCATCATGGTCATATGGGTAGTATTTATATGGATGATGATGAAGAGACTACAAATGATATATGAGATGAATGAAACGATGAAGCTTAGTCCGTGGTTTAAGAAGGTATGTGAATGATTTTATGATTATCAAGAATAATGTATTGTACTATGGAATAAAGAAAAATCAAAGGATTTTTACACTGTTGTCTTTCCTTGAGTTTTTGAAAGTATATGATGAATGCTATCGGTAACCATGAAAGGATTTTCAAATATTTTTGGAAGGTAGATGATATGAGTATAATGAATGGATAAAGAGATAATGATATGTTTGATAGTATTAATGAGCTCATGATTGGTATAAGGACAAAGTGATATCATGGTTTGAGTATACAGAATTTTGGGAATTTGGTATGTGGAAAGAGTTAAATTTTGACAGCATTCATGTTTTCACTAAGGTTATATGGTAATTCATGTTTCAAAAGAATACATAATTAAGATATTGAAAAGTTTTGAATGTGACCAACAAGATATATCTTATGATATATGGGGGATAAATGATGGTATTCACGTTCTTGTTATGTGACCTTTCAAGTAATATTTTTCTGTACACTATGAGATAAAATAGATGTATTTTGGATAAACTTAATGATTGTAATGGATTATGTTGGACATCAGTTAGTATTATTTATGGATATAAAAAGTCTTAGATATTATTTCTTGATTGTTATAATAGTATAGTTTTAGAAAAATGACAACCCATAGGACGAACGACAACCTGTCGCGTCAGACAAGGCTGTGGGAATTGAACCCACAACTGCTGTGCGACATGCCTTCATCGCCTACCACTTTCTTACCGGAAGTCCCAAGTTAGTAGAAACTAGTTTTATTTTATTAAGCAGTATGATAGATGATGTATAAGTCTATTTTAGGAACTATATATGATTAATCTCACCATAGATGGACTTATGTATATAACATTTTCTAACCTTATGTTTGAGACAGATGAAATGACCTATTATTCTATCGCATGATCTGTTAACACTTCATGGAAGACAAATTCAACTTCATTTCATTAAGAGATGAAGTGGAAATTGTTCATGGGACCAACAATAGTGAGATTTTACCAAAATCATGTAAGTATTTCTTCTATTTCAAAATTTTCAACTTTAGGGAAATGATATTGAAAACAAAAAATGTATTCCTACTGCTCAAATATCTGAGGAATCAGATGGTACCTTACATCCTAAAAAATTTATGTCTTTTTGACTGTTGGATTTTTCATAGCCACGTCCTCAACCACACTTCATCAGATGTTGATTTTTATATTTCTCTTTCATATCCACATTTTCACCTATGTTGTCCTATGTGGAAACCCAGTGCTGAGTTAGTTTGGGTGACTGTTATGAATCTATCTTCCCTTTTTAAAATTATGTTTTAGTATTCCATTTTACATTGTGGATTTCTATGAAAGAAACTTTCAAGTAGTAAACCTGTTATAACCCAGAAAAATTTCGAGGGCGAAATTAATTTCAAGGGGGTAGAATGTAACACCCTGAGATTTTATGAGATATCTTATTTTTAATTTCATTGATGTATTCTATTATACACTACACCTAGATTATATTTTACTATACCCAACACCGTATTTTCTTGCAGTATACGCAACACTATTCATGGATCATGTTACACACAATTTCAAGTTTGTTTTGTGGAAATTATTCTACGCAACATTAAGTAAAGATTTTTTTTAATGTATAAATGAAATATGGTTTGATTATGTTATACGCAACACCAAAAGGAGGTTTCAATACACGCAAACCTGACATGGCTTTCTTTACATGCAATCGCGACCTTCCACGATAGCGTGTGTTGTACGCAATACCAAGTTACACAAAAAAATGATATGTTATATAAACTAGCCTTATGAATAGTAATACCCACATTTTGAAATTTCATAAATTTTCTCTTTAGAAATGGAATTAATTTTTGGATTCAGAAAATAGAAATTTTCCTATAGTGAATTTTCGGTATTTTTCAGAAAACTTTAAATTTTTGATGAATAGTGAAAACACTCGTTACTATTTAAAAACCGACTTTTTATTTAAAAAATTATTTTATTTATTTAAATTTATTTTAGGTCAAAATTGATACATAATACCTATATAAGTTCAATGAAATTCAATGGAGTAATTTTATAATAATTTTAGATATATAAAAATTTTATTAAACTTTTCACCGTCTTTTATCCAACTTCTATGAGAATTTGAAAATTTACATAAAACATAATTTTACTACTTCTGTGAGTGAAATTTTGAAAATCTAAGCGACACAGATAATATCAAGGAGTAAAATATGGTTCAATAAGATAAAAATAATTTTTGGTGAATAGTAACTTTTTACTTTTATTTACCACATTTAAAAGTAAATAGGGTAATTAAGGGTAAAAATGATATTATTATTACCCTAAAACATGTTCTAATTCTATTGGATATGTATAATTCGTCCAAAAACAACCTTAGGAGTATAATTTTATCATTTAGGTCTACTTGTATTAGATAAGGACATTTATTATATATTTATTTAAAGAAGAGTTAAAATAGTTAAAATCAAAGATGAATAACTAGAACATTTTTAATATAAAGTTATATATAAGATAAATTCTACTATAAATATTAAATATAAAGAAAAAAATATATCCTACATAATGGTATTTTATTTATAATTTTTAGACATTAAATAATTTAATTTATTTATGACACAATGATGATGCAGTAATTACCTTATTAATGAAATATTAACATAATTGATGTTATAAATACCTAAATAAATGTAATTTTAGACTTTTTATTAATTCCAATAAGTTTATAGGTTAATATTTCATGTTAGTATTGATTTAATTAACTATTTCCTAACTAATCATTCTGTTATTATTTTCAAACAAATCAAGTAAAAAATAGTGTCAAAATTGACATAAAATAGTTTTTAAAACAAATATTATATTATTAATTGTTATTCTATTCCAAAAAATCTAAGGTTAGGCAAAATGACTTAGATAGGGGTATATATATTAATAATTAACATCTTGGGGTTCGTTTGTCTTGTTATAGTTAATTTATTAACCATATAGTGTAAGAAAACAAAAAGACACGTTAACAGTTAAATTATTTAACTTAGAGTTACATCTAAATGATAAGGTTAATATAGTAACCTAAAATTGTCTACATCCTATTGGTTGAAATCAATTCGATCCATACCATCCTTATCATCAAAATAAATAAATTTATATCTATTAAAAACTAAATATGACTTTATTATAAAATAATATGTTATGTTTTTCCTAAGGTGCCCCTCTCCTCCCTTATAAAAAAAGAACCCCTTACCTCTTCTCTTCACACCCTTTTGAACCTTGAAGCTCAGCCAAACGATGACAATTTCTCTTCTCAACCTCTCTATTTATGTCATATAGGTTATGGTCTTCTCAAAAGGAAAACTCTAGTTCCCTAAGAAGAAGTTTAAAAGAGGTGCATCGAAGAAGAGGTAATCTCTTCTACTGATTCATTCTGGTTTTCTTTATTCTTCAACATCTTCTCATTTAGTTGTTTCATTATAATGTAATAACATCAGTATCACTAAAACACTGATCTGTTATTTTATATATGAAACAACCCTATCTTTACCTTCTATCCATCCGACGGAAAATGAAATCACCGCGTGTGCGTACATACGGAATTCCATCTCCACGCAGTGGTGTAATCTATTTTTCCACCACCACCTTACCTGGATGGGTATAATGGTGTAAATAATAACAATATATAATTAATATAACATTATATTGATTCTGTTATATTATATCATCCACTCTAATTCAATTCAATAATTATGGGAACAATATCATCACTCGTACGTACGTATGGATTACCGTCTCCACGACACGATGAGATTCATTCTCCATGTTAACCATTCAATAATGATTATAAAGTATATGTAATGAATATTAATAAAATATATGACATGATAAAGCTACTTGATTTATGTATATACATATTTCATCTACTTACTTCCATTCAAGTCAATAAGGAAAGGAAAACGACATTCTTGCGTACGTATGACCTACCGTCTCCATGAACGGTGTATTTCATTTCTTTTATATATCTAATATATATATATATACTTAATATATATATGATATTTAAATAATTATTTAAATTCTGGAAGCATGTAAATCAAGATATAATTAATAATATTATCATGAACAACAAGTCCAAACATGTACGACAAATAAAACGATATTACCCAAAACACTGCTTTAACAAGGAACATACAAAAGAATGGGTAATATAAAGTAATAAGTGAACTATATATGATATCATAACGATGAATATGATTCTGAAATAAGTCAATGAAATTATTTAAATCATTATATAGGAGGTTTGGATACGTACGAAGCATATCGAACCAAAGGTAAGAGATAATTTTGGAAATATCGTTTTTATCCGAAATTGCTTATACGTAAGTATGCACTGGGGTTATATTTTTCATCCATGCCCATAAAATGTTTTTCATAAAGTGTTTAATATTCATCCATGTATTTTTAATGTCATGTTTACCCCTCTTTGACTTTTACTTTGTGTTATGGATGGAATCTTTCTTTTGTTTAACATATGAGGAACTCTTTGACTTTTCTAACAAAAGTACGAGGAGAAAGGTTTTTTAACTTATATGGAATGAATAGATATTAACAGTTTCATAACGACATATTTCAATGATGATTCCTCTACATAATTCCATGTTTATTTTCAATAAAATCCATTTTTTTAAAATTGTGTGGCATTTTTTAAAATGAAAATTATTTTGAAGATGAAAGGATATTTTCCTCAAGAATTCATTTCAAGTGTTTTATCAAAACTATTTTCCATTTAAGATGGCAATATTTCATATGTGTATGATTCAACTATAACGTCTCTATTATTTACATGAATTATATTTTCTTATGATGAAATGATATCCATTTTTTTATATGGATTTTTTGATGATGTGATGATGTTTATAAAACACATTTTATTCTTTGGGTTATGATGAATGATCTATGTTTATTTTGTGGTACATGTAAGAATGATTTAATTATGAGATAGTTGAGACCTATATCTCCCTCCAATGCATTGGGTAAAGATTTATATCTCATGAGATAGACATGTTTGGAATGGATAGTTAATCTGGTTTAGTAATACAGGACTCGAATGAGAGTGAACTTGGTTCAGTTATGGACTTTGTCCACTAAGATGGTCTTGGAAGCAATGCCCGTGATACTATAGAAATCATATCAAGTTATTTATGGTATTCCAAAATTACATGTTTTCTTCCTATCCTATTTTATCAGGATTGATGTTCCATTATTGAATATTCCTTACTTAAATCGATGATTTATGTCTTTCCTCAAGATTTCGATGTTTAGATTTTATGTTCATGTTTTTGTATTCAAATGTTTCTGGATAGTTTTATGTTCACTATGTTTACCCTTACTGATCATTTGAGCACACCCTTTTTATATTTTCTTTTCCTCAGGATATAAAGAAGGGTTTTAGGTAAGAAAACAAAATGGGAAGATCTTTGTGGGAGATGTTGATTATCTTTC
Organism: Viscum album; assembly: GCA_963277665.1. Classification (NCBI taxonomy): domain Eukaryota; kingdom Viridiplantae; phylum Streptophyta; class Magnoliopsida; order Santalales; family Viscaceae; genus Viscum; species Viscum album. Next base: position 1,300,419,167 of record OY728146.1, read on the forward strand.
ACCATGATTACAAGATTATGTTCCCAATTTCCAAAGACACTAAACTATTACGGTCGGTTGGTGTATGTTTTTTTTATTTTATGTGTTCTGAAAAAGTAATGTAACGTCTATTTACATAAAGATTTGGGTCTCTATATTTATGAAATATTATCTCTAAAATTTATAAGTGCTATAAAATGATAAAAAATTTTAGGAAGTAGAAAATAGTTAAACAATGAAAGAATAGTTTCACAACATTTGCATAAGAAGTCACACAAATATTCTTGCTCCTAGAGCCTTGTCTATGTGATAAAAAGGAACAATGATGTCTCATGATACTGTAACACCAATGATTTATCAAATGTTATGAACTATTAAATTTCGGGATTAATACCCTTAAATGACCAAATTGAAATCATAATACGTTAGGGAGGTCCCAGAGAAAATCTAGGCCTCATTTGAATCCCAGAGCACTGAATATGGGGAAAATAGTCTTGAGATGCATGGTTTATCAAACTGTGTGACCCACAACACACACCCCAATAGGAAGTTGTAGGTCTTAAACAATAGGAATATTCACTGTTTTTGCATAGTTAGTCAAACTATTAGCCAATCTTTGTGAGGAAACCTAGTGAAGGAATACCTACTGCTCAGTTGGTACATAGTTTGAATAACACTAAAAAATTGTGTGAACCCTACTATATGTGTAATATTATAATATCACATTAATTTAAATTTTTTAGCCCACATTTCTCTTTCCCTCTTATCCTACACGGGATTTTACTCACTCAATAGTTCATAAACACCCATTTCCTCTTCCATTACGGTTTTAATCACTATCCATTTATAGTGATCTCTTTCTTTTATCATCGTATTCTATAGACTCCTATATTCAGGATACCTCTTTGAAACACAACCATTCCCTGGTTCCTCCAATTCTCATTGGGGAATCCTCATCTAATAGATTTATTCCTATTTTTTGGGGATTTCTAAATATTTTCATTTATCCTATTTTAGGATGATTCAACGGTTTATATTTTATGTGTGGATTTATACAAACATGAGGTAGAGTGTTCACTATTATTTCAATAATTTTATATCATTTTTGGTGTTTCACCATTGGTCTACTATCATGGAATTATAGGAAAATAATTTTAATCCATTATTAAATTAACTATGATGCTTTTAAATTCCTATAATTAAAAATTATTATAGATAAAACCATTCTTAGTTTTTCTTCCGTGACCCTATCCACCAAATTATGTGTGCCTAACCAAAATGGAATTATTTATTATTTGGTTTAAATATTAGAATTACCCTGGTGGTGTGTGGATCCTGGGTTATATTATATAATAAGAAAAAGTAAATTAAGAATGGTTTTAAACTATGAATTAGCCCCTATAGATAGTGCTTATGTTTGTTCATAATTTATTTTCATATGTGTACTTACTTATACCATTGGAATACATGTTGTCATATTTAAACTCAATATTTCATACATTATAATTTTCTCATTTCATGTATATGAGTACCTTCCATTTTAATGAAATCCCTATACCTTGTTCTAAAAGCTTACACTTCATGCATTATGTTTTACATAGTGGTATTTTACTCAAATGACCATGTGTATTCCATGTTTTTCAAAGTGCCTTATGTTAAATGCTTAAGCATAATATAATGTGAAATTTATCATCTTATATGATTTCAATTGATGATCTAGTGTATGGTGATCCTTGTTTGTTCCATAAAAATTGATTGAATGGGATGTGATACTCGGTCGTTCATGATAGAATGAGATGATGAAATGTCATTTATGGCATATTTGTAAGAGTCATGTTGATTCCATATTCCAGGATTATATTTCATTGATTATAAAACATGCTTTATTAATATTCCCTTGTTTAGTAGATGGATCTATATAAAAGACCTTGTTAATTTTGATTGCTTGTGTTATTGAATTTCATTTGAGGACATGAATTTATATAATGATTATTCTAGGTATCGTATGCCTCATATCATGATATTTATTAATTATTTCTTATTTCCTTACTTTATAAAATTTTCAATCGTTCATTGGATCGAAATGCACAGGTTTGCTAAATGGAATGCACATGTTATTGAGATGACTTTTTATCATATATTTATATATGTACATTTCCGTGAGATATATATTGATACTTTCCATGTGATATACATCGAATACTTTTTCAACATTACATGGACCGAGAGATAACATGGGTAATCTATTATGGAAAGATGGATACATCATGACTTGAGTGTTACTCGGTCCCCTTTTCAGATAACTGGGACTTGATCAGAAGTTACAATACCACATAGAAATACATGGGACCTAGTTAGGGTCACCTTGAATGGGATTGGTGTTATTGGGTATTATTGGATGTTCTAGTTGAGATTCATTTGATTATTCTATATATCCTTGGATTGGAATGATACTCTTCCACATGATTTGACATATTCATTTTATTGAAATGTTAGACTTATTATATTTCTCATTATTATGAGATGAATCCATTAATTTTACTCTAAACTAGTTGTGATATTTCAGGTTGTTAATTTTGTATAGATATTCATGATTAAGAAATAGCATTTATATTAGACCCCCAAATAGTGTAAATCATAGTGTTGTAATTTTATTAAATTTTTTATTTTCATGGATACAATATATATATATATATATATTCTGACCTTAACAAATAATTTATTCAAACACCTAGATTTGCATGATTAAGGTTCTGTCTGATGGGTGTCTTCTTAGCAATCTGTGCCATGATGTAGATGGTTATATAATTACAGCTCCATTTTTTATTATATCTATAACACTATAATACATTTCTATTAGAAATGTAAATGTCTTAACCCATGTGTGCCGATATATGGATATTTATTTCTCACAACCTCCTTGGGTTCATTTTGGTACCATACTAGACATTATTATCGTAGATATAGATAAAGGGAATCGTGCTACTTCCAATGCTGAGGTTTCAAACTATTTAGGATAGAGTTTTGGGGGTATAGGACAAAATATATGCTCGTGATTATGTAGTAGAAGTTATTAAACATTTTTTATATTCAATACCATGAAGAATATGTGTGTACTCATTTATCCCTAAAACACTCATTTTTATAGACATGTGACATCATCATGAGATTTATTGTATGTGCTGTTATTATTCAGAATTTTTTAGTTTCTTATTTATGTTTCTACTTCATAATACAATGTTTTTGTTTTTGTCTGAAATATTCTTATGATTCTTCTATTGTTATAAATATGATTACCAATGTGAATACCCAATCAATGAGGGAATATTACCCACAATAGAAGCACACTAGGTCACTTCTTCTAGTCAGAATCTTCGGCCATTATGTGAGATGTGCTAGACATCATGTAGAAAATTGGGCTTTGTGAAGTGTTCATTAGAACTCTTGATCGGGAAGCTACAACATATTATTAGAGGTTTATTCTAAATTTTCTAGTAATTTTAGAATATTATAGGTAAATTTGATATCTTTATTTGTAATTCCCCATGTTCTTAGACATAGATAACCTTTGTATAGGGGACACCCAAATTTCTTTGGATAGGATCCATTCTGTTAATTATTCCATATATTATTGATATGAATTAATCATTGGGGGGGGGACTTGATTTTGGATATTATTTGTATTTTTATTATTGAAATTGAGATTTATACTACATCATCCTAATGATATGAGGGGATTCCATTACAAGAATAATTCTAGGGAATATTATTAATGAATTGACATATATATTTCCATTCAAAAACTATATTCTGCATTCATCTGCCTCTTGGATTTGATTTCAACTATTTATAGTTGATATATCTAAACATCATTTTTAATTAAAAATATATAAATGATCAAGATTATCTTCCATGGTTATGATATAAAATGGACTATGTTGAAATAATTTTTTAATTCATAAGGTGTATGGGCCTTGTAAATTTGGATAGTGATTCACCTAATTGAAATAGATGAAAAGTGAATTAAATTATTAAATAAATTAACATGATAACAACCTATTAAAATGACGTGGCCTCTATAGATGGGTAATATGAGACCTTCACCTTACCAGGGATATAAGATATAGGACACGTTTTTAGTGATGTTCTATGGTCTTATTACATTATCTATACCTGAATCGAGAAGTAGGATGTGAGTTTTATCATGATCAAGGAGGGTTCGTATCTTCATTTAATTATCATTTTCCATAACATATATTCCTTGTTTCAGGGAGGAAATGAACATATATTTTATTACTAATCCTTGCATGTTATGAATCTATATTTGGAGATTTCTTGGATATTATAGAGTTATTCCATTGGGATGTCATCATTTTATACTCCAAGAGAGTGGTTATGAACATAATCCAGAGGAGGTATGACCCTAGCCACTCCTTATACCTCATGTAGTGCCTCCGTAGGCATGACATGTTGATCTTCCACTGGGCACTAATGTGTAGTTCATGGATGGTTTTATTAGGTTTATGCAGTTAGTTCATGGATTTTCCCAGGCATTCCTCGATTATCAAAGATCTTAATCAAGAAATTTACCAGCAGCATCCAACCACCCTCTATGGGGATGGTGGTCCCCATGGGGTAGAGTAATTGATAAAACCTATAATATCTATATTTGACCATCTTGAGATGCCTCTAGATTAGATGGTAAGTCTTTCTACATATATTCATCATTAATCAACCAATAATTTGTGGGATTTCATATCATATGTAGAGAATTACCGAGATTTTTCTTTTACATAATTCTAGATGGCTTTGTTTGATACATTAATTCGATAGACTCAGTGATTGGATATATCTCAGGTGTTAATTTATCTATAGTGGGGTGTAATAATAGTTCTGGATTATTCTTCATGTTTTAAAAGATTTAGTGTTTTTCTACATCTCTGATGGGTGATGAATAGACAAATGCAATGCGTTTTGACGACATGCATGTATAAATTTTTATATAAAAAGTGAAATTCATTTAGTTTAATACACGTACAATTATATTAAACCATACCTTGTTTATAGAGTGGAATCTCATAGAAGATGGGAATGTGCACAAGGGTAGTTTAGTTCTTCTACTAGGGGAGGAATCTTTAGGTAGTAGAATGCTCTAGTGTGATAATTCATTTGGGGTTGGCACTATCCAGATGAAAAATACTGACAGTTAGATTGTATGTAAACAATATGGTAGGATTAGGCACAGAAATCCTCAGTGAACAAGGAACCCAATGTAAATTCATTACTATTGAAGGATGGGTCATGATATGATATTATTCTATTCTTTCCCACCATAAGATGGTGGTAGGAGAACCATACCAGGACCTTTGTTATGTATGGTTTCAATGACACTAGATCATGGTTGGAGTTCATCTTATACTTGTTGATTGGGATGAGGAAGTTATGGTTGTTGTCGAAGAAGATAGTCTCCAGATCATCCATGATAATATAGTTGATCTACCCAAGTTATTCATGGTATATCATAGGTCTATGGTTTATACCTTATGTATGTTGTGTGTCCAGCTCTAGTGGAGCAAAGTCTAGGTCCATCAATAGTTATATATAATATCTGGGTAATCTCTACATTAGTTTCATTCCTCTTCCATATAGATGAATCATAGTATTTCATATCATCTGAATTTTTGTAGTGTATTGGTCTTATTATTGATTAATTCTATGGTATTACATCTTTCAACATTATACTAGGGGTCAAAATAGTCATATATAAATGTCAGTATTTTCATCTTCTAATCAGAGGGTAACACTTCTTCTTGAATTTATATTTCATCAAGATGAGCATATTTGATTTCATTGTCGATATGGAATAGATAATTCCTTTTCCTTCCCAAGTGTATTTCTATCTTCATTTAGTTTATTTTTTATCACAAGATTGATGAATTTATATACACAAGGGGGAATGGGATATGCAGCTAGAATGAGCCAGGGAAAAGTAAACTGGGCATGGTAAAGTGATTTTTCTGTTAGAATGTCTCTTTATGAGTGTTATAGGAATGAATATTTTGGATTTAACTTCTATTTTTGGATCATTTCAAAGAGTTTTTCAATCAGAAATTATTTGGATTACCTATTTAGAGAGATTGATTAAAAAAAGGTATTTCCAGGTGTGTCACCAGTGTCCATTCAACCATATAAAAAGGCATAGATAGAGCTCTAGGAACTCAAAAAGTAGCTAGAAGACATTCAGTCTAACAGTTTAATCAGACCCATCACATCTCCCATGGGGTTCACCAATCCCATTCTCATTGAATGTGGATGGTAAAAAATGATTGTCTGTGAATTATATATGGTAGAACCATCTTACGATAATCAACATGAATCCCATTCCATGTTTAAATTACTTCTTTGGCCTACTCTAGGGAGCAACATTTATCATTAGGATCAATTTGATGTCGGGTTATCATCAGGTTAATGTGTGATCATAGGATATACCTTGAACATAGTTATGATTCTAGTAAGGCTTCCACGAGTATTTGGATTTGCTATTATTTCTAAAAAACAGAATAATAGTTCCTTGGATTAACCAAATAATGTATATGATATACATGTATTCTTGGTGATTGGTGGAAATTATTGGTTTTCATAACGAACTCTTTATCATAGATGTTCCTCTTATGGACTTGAATAAGAATGGTTCACAATTCGTATGGTATGAATAAGATCGGAATGACTTTTAAGAGTTAAATGAATGACTCATGCAAACGCTATTTCTGTTTTTTATTCGTAAGCGCGGATGAATTAATACTGTCTATTTTTATTGTTCTAGAATTAGGATGTGGGTAGTTTTAACATAAGTTAATAGAGTCATTTCTGATTAATAATTTGAGATGAGGCCTCATGTGTGGGAAAAACATATACATAACCTCATTATTATATATTTAGTTCATAAATTATAATATTGTAGTAATTATCTATTTGTTTACCTTCTCATTTTTTACACGAATGATAAAATATTCAAATACTTCTTCACTTAGTGAGACATAAAAATAAGGAAGTGAAGGTGTGTGGAATACATATTGTTATTTGACTATGATATTTCCTATACGCCTAGAAAGTATAATTTAATGTCTGATTCCATGATCCTAAATATAAATAGACAACCTTCTATGTGGCCTGTAGTTAGTTTTATATGATATATTTTCATCTAAGTTGAATCTTGAGGTTCATAGGAAAAATGAAAAAATAATTATACCACATCTAGTAGTGACAGCCTCTATAATAGAATGGGTTTGGATTCCTCAATTATGAGATTATAAGGGCATAATTCTAATGGAGACTATCATAGATGATAACCCACCTACTTTTTTAGTTTTAGATATTAGTGAGACCATACTATATCAGTGTCGTGAATGGGTTCATTTTGGTCTATAAGATGAAATTGTGAGGGAATCTAATTCCTACGATTTGGATGTTTGTACTATTATTACTAGGTTGTATCAATATATGAATCATTAGTATTATTGTCTTGGTATGAATAGGTTGATAAAACATATCTTTAGATGGTGCTCCACCTGTCAGCATGAGGAGGTATATTACCATCAACCTACTGGTCCTCTACAAAATCTATTTATTCTTCGGTGATAATGGAAGGACATCGCCACTAGCATTAGGACCAGATTGTCAAGATCACCTCATGGAAATGATCTAGTATTGCTGATCATTCATAGGTTGGAAAAATTTGGTCAATTTTTACCAATCCAGAAACCATTGTGTTAAAGACGTAGTTTGGATTTGCATCTAAGATATAGTGCGAATTCATGTCAAACCCCTGTTCTACTATTTTTTAATGATATGAATAGTTAAAATTATGGTTATGGTAAGGGCTATAGAAGAAAATTGGTTGTTAGGTTCTCCTGAAAACATCAAATCACCCTATATCTGATGGGAAGTCAGAGCAGATAATTTGGGTTTTATAGAATATTAATAGAGAATTTATCTTTATTTGTAGTGGTTCATTGGAAAATCATATTCATATGGTTGATTTTTACTGAAATAAAAAATTTTAGGAAACTATTCATAGGATTTAAAATAATATATCTATGGTATATAGTTTTGATTATCATTATTCTATCCAAAGGGTGGTGGGAAGATATAATGGGTCCTCATCTAATTCAGGAGACTTTATAGAAAATATATGAAATTCAAAAGCATATATCACTCTGTCTTGGAAGAATTATTATATCAATTGTAAATATAGACCTCTTGGTTTAGAGGTAGGATATTAGGTAATTTTTTCTATATCTCTTCATATGGGTCATAAAAACAAAAAAGATAGGTAAAGTCATTGTCTATGTATGATTTATTATTCTACATAGTGAAGAAATATGGGATGACTTCTTATCATCCTTTCTTACATAATTGGTACCATTATATTTATAGTTTCTCCCATGTTTATCATCTTCAAATGTATCATCTAGACCCATATAGTATATTTGATACTATTTATATCACTATTGAGTTAGATGTGTCCTTTGAGGACCATCCAATTATTTTCATCGATTTTATCAAGATTGTTATCCAAGGAAATTTAGTTCATTATTTATAGGTTCTATAGCTACACGTACATATTCCAGATGATACATAGGATTGGGTGGATGATTTATGTGAATAGTGGATGGAACTCCTTTCAGATGATGTCGTACCACCCTTGCATGGTAAACTAGAGGAAGATTTATTTAAAGGATTTTATGTGGTATCTTCTTGATCTATATCAAAAGTTACAAACCATTAAATTACTACATTATTTATTTATAATAAACCTTAAAATTATTAATTAGAGGTTAGTGGAGGTCTCGAGGGAAGTGGATGTCTCATTTGATGCCCGGATCACGAAAAATGAAGAAAAGAGGCCGGGTCCCCTGGTTTTTCAAAACATGTGACCTTGGGTGCACAACCGTGCTTCCAATTGTAGGTCTCGAATAGTGAAAAACATACAGATTTCACATAGTTAATCAATATTTGTGCCTTAACTAGTGAGGTTCCTAATTATATATGACCTTTTCACATATTTGATTTATGGTTTGGTTAACTATGAGCAAACTTTGTGAACCTTGCTGTTTTTGTAAAATTATAATTTTACATTAATAAAAAAAATTTAAACACACTATTTCTTTCTCCCCTAACATCACTTGGTACATAACTCCCTCCATGGAATATCAACACCCCTTTTTTCATCCAATGGTTTTTCATCTTTATCCATCTATAGTGACTTATTTTATTCACCAATGAATGTTACAAACACCTCTCCTTCAGCACTATTTTCTTCACACTTTTGTAACTTGGTAACTCCAATTATAATTGATCTATCTTCAGAAAAAAAATTATATTCCCTATTTTTATGGGATATTTCAAAATCTAATGACTTCTCATATTTTAGGATTAATGAAGTGTGGATATTGTTCTTGTATAGATCTTCAGAAAGAGGGAGTGTCTATACTCTTTTTTCCCATCATTATGTTGAATTTTGGGAATTGCGTCGTTATGTCTCTAACTGGATGATTTTGGTGATTCTTTTAATAACATATTAAAATAACCAAGATGTATTTCCATTCCATTAATGAACATTTCTTATGTCATGATCCATTAATATGGTGTCCTCCATGCCCTTGGCCATCCCATTGGTTGTGACCAAATGAAATGGATTAAATTTTCCTTTGATTTAAATGTTGGAATTTCCATGATGGTTTGTGGAACCTTGTTCATATGATTTACATTTGTAATGTAAATTTTGAATGGTGTTAAAAAATAAATTGTGACCCTCACGGTCATTCCTATGTTTGAACATAATTTTTTATCCTATATTTTATTCCTTATACCTTTCACATAAATGATGTCTTATTTAAATGCAATATGAATTACATTATATGTTTCCAATTTAATGATACATGACTTCCTTGATCTATAGTGAAATCCTTCTATATTTTCTAAAAATTTAAACATCAAGAATTGTTCCTTAAATAGTGGTATTGAACTTAGATTCCCATGTTAATTCCGTGTTAATTATGCTAATGCCTTATTTTAAATTATTATTCTTAAAATCAATTGAAATTGAGCCTCTTATCTCATCCCAAATGCATATTCTTTGTTTGGTGCTCCTTTTATGATATATTTAAACGATATGAATGGAATATGATTCTTGGAAAAGATTAATAGTTTGATATGGTAAAATATTGGTATGATACTTTTTACTTCCATATACCTTTCTAATATTTATTTTATTATGAAAATAATTTTATGATTACTCCCTTGATTAGTTCCTTAAACTATATGAATGTACATTGTAAACATGTTATATTGTGTTATTGAATTTCATGTGATGAAATTGAATTTTGTAATGATTCTTCATTATATATTATTCCTAATAACATTATTTTATGACATTTAATGGTACATAACATGTTTTATGAAATGTACAACTGTTTATTTTTCTAGAATAACATAGATTGGTTAAATAGAAACCATGTAGAATTGAGACAAATTTTTTGGAATGTAGATATACATGTACATTTCATTGAGATATACATTTATTATTTAATTTATATAATCCTTATATACTTGGTTCGCATGACACAAATTAGGAGAGAACATGGGTTCCATAATAATGAGACATGGATAGACTCTTTGTGCTTGATGGATCTTAACCTGATGCACTGGGGGAATACATTGGATTTCCAGGGAAGGGCTTCCCTAGGGAATTAGTATACTTCTTAGTGATATCATTTAAGTAGAGGAGAAGGTGTGGATTTTCCTTTTGGAAATATGTATACCCCATGTCTTAGGTGATACTCTATTCCCTTGTAAGATACCTGGGAGAGAATCAGTACATATCTTACCTTGTAGAGATACATGAGAAATAGTAAGGGTTTTCTTGGATGAGATATGAGAAATTTTCTATTATTGAAGGTACGAATTTCGATACATGGTATTCATTTAGATAACCTTGGATGGGAATAGGACTCAACCTAATTACATGAGGGATATAATTTATTGGAATTTTTGAATTATTGGAATTATTATTCTAATTATATGCATTGTTTAATTTTACTCTGATCCTATTATGTTATACCATCGTGTTAATTATGTATACTTTTGAATGAATATTCAATGTCATGGATATGATACAAAATGGACAAACAAAAGATTAGAGAGATTATTTTTATAGATTTCCTGATTAGATTGGAAAATGATATATATATTGTGACCTCCACATTTATCTTATTCAGTATTCTAGATTAGGCCAAAGTAGGTGGTGTGGAACATATTCCCTATTATTAAATAGAACCAATAAGATGTTCTTACATAATTATTTTTATGAAATTTAATATATGTAGCGCAATTTTATAAATTATAACACAAAATAAAAAAGCGTAGACATCATGGGTTCTATTCTAATGAGTTTCATATCTCACTCTATTCTCAGGACCTATTTTTTTCCCGATAAGACTTTATACTCACATATACAAATAAAGAGAAGATTTTTTATACTGATATTGGAATTAAATTCTCTTTATGATACATTTTGGGGTTCATAGGACTCATCCAATACTCGAGATGTTGTATTACCATTTTGTGTCTGTTTTAGTTTTGGCAGTATGTAGTATATTCTTGTAATCAGGATTCCACTTCACTATCATTTTGTTTAGATAAGTGACATGATTATTATAATTATTATATCTATTTATATTATTTATCATCTTCCAGTTTGTTATTTATGTTTTATTTCTACATATTATGCTTCTGCAACTGTTTACTATATTCTAACATTTCTTCTATTATTATAATATTTTTACCACTATTAATACTCCATCTATATGGGTATAGTCTCCCCATAGAAGCATCATGATCCCTTGCTGTTAGTCAGAAGCCTATGGAAATCGAGGACATGTGTTTAGGGTCATGAGGCCAACTGAACTCGAGGAATTGTTGACTGGTACCTGGGACTAGGATGATACAACAACACCACCAATAGGCCCAATAATACAGTCGGGTCGGTGTTTAAATCTCATATAACATAATAGATGTTCCAGTAAATGGAGTGTTAATTGAATGTTGTTGTGGAAAACAACCATTACTTGGAAATTGAAATTACCATTAAGTGGTAACCATTTCATTTAAAACAATATTTATTTATGTGTAATCTTTAAAATGTTTATAATGATATGACAATCTTGATATGTTCCCTACTATTTCTAATTAATAAACTCTAACACCCTTTATAAATTTGAATTAGTACATCATGAAATTGAATCCTAACCATTACACCCCGAATCAAGATTTAATTGGTTATATATAATGATTTTATTATATTAATCACCATACCCAATTTATATAAGTACATTATTCATAACATATACTTCACTTTCATGTAATCATCAGAACCAACATTATAGTCCATAGAAACAGTCGTTCATGGATCAAACATGAAATAATTGGTTATTTAGAAATTCATCATCACTATATGTAGAGAAACATATTTAGATTGATTTAGGAACTATAATTAATCATTTTATTATCTCAAAAAAATAAATTTTAGCACATTTTGAAATATAATAATCATGTCGCTAATAAAAATCACACACAATACATACAATGCATGTGATAATATAACATCATCACTGAAAATTCATGATATCTAAACCATTAAGTTTAAAATATGATGAATTGGGTGATACACCCATTCCTCATTATGGAAAAGAAATATTAGATCCATAAAAATACTTTCCATGGTAATAGTGTCTCAAAATTGTGCACCCCCTTTACTGAAATTAATAAAACTATTATAAGAAGCAACAAAACAAAAAATAACTCATCTGAGGAAATTTTGGGTTCCCCTATACATGGGATTTCTAATCATTGGAAAAATTGAATTCCAAAATTATGATACATCAAAGTATTCATTCAAATTCCTAAATAGTAATTAAAAAAATAGAAATAAAGGGATTTGATACCAATTTTTAGTGTCTCCCCATATAATCCACTATGTGGTTCTATTAGAAGGTTGGCTAACTGACCATAATCAAGCCATCCCATATGCTGAAGTATGATGACTAGATGTATGGTCCCATGATATATCTTTGGGGGAAAATTCCCACATGAATTAGATCATAGAGAAGTGGTAAACAATAAATCAAAAATTTAAGAACTAGTAATAATGATGAAGTAGTGGAATCATATGTCAAATATATAAAAAATCGTGATGATAAAAAATCATAAATAGATACAAAGTTATGATTATCATGTAATTTGGATATTTAATAGGAGTTATACAATATATTATAAAAAAATTAATATCCCTCATGTTAAAAAAATAATACAAAAGACATAAAACTACCTCTACTAATATCCAGAGAATAGGATCATTTCGATTCTATGGTACTCCTTCCTAGTATTGATAATCCAGAAGTGGAAGCTAAACACATCCCATTATAAAAACTCTCAATCATGAAGAATTATTGGGTACAAAATGTGGCCTGATTTGGCTCTGAGATATAATTAGTAGGCCACCACCAACGATTCTTAGAAGGATCCATACTATCAAAATATACAAATATGTTAGATGGTACAAAAAAATAATGTTGATAATAAAATAAATAGATATGTATGGGTTCTTCATGAGACACATGACCAATACTATTTACCTTGGTGTATGATATATATTTGAAAATAAATATACCTTTTCAAATATGATAAAGTTATTTTAGGTTTTCTTAGCATACATTTTATAAAGATTAATAAATCATGTAATGGAGATACATATCAATTATGTAATGATCCCATGTTTTTAATTTTGTCTCCCTGATGTATGATTTGACATAATATATTTGAAATAATGTTATTTTAAATAAGCATCCATTATAAATTAATAATGAATCCTCAATGGACCATCCATTATACATCATATAAAGGAACATGACTATCGTACTAAGAGCACTTAATATGACCAACCATGTAAGATTTCATCCATGGTGATCCATAAATTTCTCCATGTTTTAGTCTCGGTGTGGTAAACCATAGTCCTATATGACCACCCTATTTATACCATATAGGGGACCCCGTATCACTCATGGAATTTTTATCCATATCACCCACCAATCCCATACTTGGTATCTCCCTTATTGAATCATTATCACTCACAATTATGTATGTTATCATCCAGACGAGCATGCCAAAGGAAATACATAGATAGGATCCATGTATCTCTACCAGTTTAAAGGTAATCCAAAAAAAGATATAAATAGATATCATGATGAGACCATAAAAGGTATCCTTGATCCAGTATCATTGTATAACACTCTAATTGATATGATTCTTTGTTTTACCTATTAATAGCATGTATCATTTTAAAATCATGAAAATCATATATATTTTTCCAAGTTCAACAAACCATTTATTCAATTATATATAGTTATATAATAACGAAAAATAGTCTAACTCATGGAAAAAATTAATATAAAGCATTTTACATTCTAGCACATTTTTAATAATGAGATTCACACAACCAAAATAATGAAATTTTATTTGTTACAAGGAATTTGGACTATAATCTTTTAAGGAGATGCGTACACATAGGGGTGGATCATGTTAAAGAAATCACCAAATAGTAATGAACCACTAGTGCCTAGGTTCCCGTTACACCAGATAATAATATTTTATTTAATTTGTAGAAATAATTGAGGTTAAACAAAAAATTATGGAAAATGAAATAGTTACAAAAGGTAAAAAATGACTAGACATCGAAGGAAAATAACTTTTCCCCATAAATTAAGAATACAATACTATGCTAGTTTAGTATCACCCCATGTAACAATATAGAAAGGGTTAAATCATAAGAAAATATTTAAACCTAGAAAATATGTTATCTGATATTGTACTAAAAAATAAAAAAAATATGGACAGATAAATGATGAATTACTGGAAGTGTAAATAGGATCAAACATTGGTAGAACCAATGCACTCTATAGAGAATAAAAAAACTAAAAAAAAGATATTTTTGGGATCCATGTGAGTTGTGAGGAGAATCACTCATTAAGTGTCATCAATAGGGGAGAAGAAAATGGTTTCTATAAAAAAATATCCCCCCATTTTCAAAAATGATTCAAGACATTTACATGGGTTTTTAACATTTCATGCCATATAAATCTTTTCTCTTCCCCACAAAGGAAAACCTATTACATTTCAGGATGTTGTTATGGCCAAACTAATGCACAACATTTATTTTTCCTATAGGCAACCTCCGTCACTCCTTCAAAAAAAATTTAGAAACAAAACCCACCTAATGATTCTGAATAATGGTCTTTGAAAAAGATAATATAATTGAGGGTTTAATAAAAAATTAATGAATCCCAACTCACTAAAAAGATAGGATGTTACAAGAATATTGATACAATTGAAATAATAAATACAACTCACCGTTCCCTAGAAGAAGAAATTCGTCGACCATTGAAAAAAGTGTATAGAATACAAACTCTAGTGATACCCCAGAGAGAATTTACAATTCATGTAGGGTTTCCATATTTTGAATCCTAAAACCCGAAATAGTGAAATTTTTAAACTACTATATTGTATATTAATTTAAAATATAATTTCAATCCCCTTGAATATGGTTTTAGAAAAATATTAAATTAAATGGAAATTAAATAATTATTGTACAATTAAGTAATAAAATAATTTAATTAAAAATAAAAATAATGGTTGTAATGTTGTCCATTAAATTGGGAAATGTTATAATAAATAAAATAATCAGTCTTAGGATAAATTAGTTTATAACATAATGAATTATAAATATCATATTGTGAGAATATCTTTTTAGGAAAAACTAATGGTCGTGTTGAATAACCCCCTAATAACAGACTTTCCCTTTTCATGATAGTAATGCTACATTAGATCTTTTTATAATGTTTTAACATGGAACCACATTTAATAAACTGTTGGAAATTCACCCCATGGTATTGGTTAGGATAACCCATCCCTTAATTCATTAAATTTTATAACTCAATCACCAATCATGTAATATTCATGTATAATAATTCCGATGAAGCTAATTTTGAAATTTTAGGGTTGCAGCAAAAGTTTATTGTTTTTTCATTCAAATATAATGTTCAATAAAATATTAAATCCCTTTTATTTAATAATCATAAAAAATCACCCACATCTTTCTATATATGAGTTGTTAGTGATACAAGTGTTCTTATCTGATCATCATCACTGGAAAGGTTTTTAATTCTAATAGCATGACCTCCCAATGGTGGAATTATTGAGTAGAGCCCTAACACTCAATTTAGTAGGATATGGTGATTCTTTAGGTAGAATTTAATTAGAAATAAATTTGTCAAACCATATTATATAGTCTTTCCTATTCATTAGTGGATGTCCGGGCTAGTCTCATTGAATGTAACTTCAAAAAGTGGAATATCTGGGAATGATTGACCACTTTCACGGTGTGAAACATAGTGTCACATAGTGAAATATATGATCCCAATCCAAAACTATTTTCAAATATTTATTTCGTATATTCTATTTATGAATCATAAAATCTTCATGACTATATCTTTATTCATTTCATTAATAGAGTAATGAATGCATGAACACCTCTGTTTTCTCAATTTCATCTCTTAATAGCCATTGAAGCAGCGATTTATCAATCTACCTTTTGGGCACCCATATTTTTGTATAGATTATAGTACTTTTGGATTCATTATTACATTATACTTGAATTATCTTATACTACCAATGATGAAAAAAATAAAATATTTACATTAACCAATTAAAAAAATATCATCGTATTTAAATATCAAACATTTGTCCATGAAATATGCATATCCATTCCCCGAGACCTATTTTCAGAGTTTTACTCAGGAATGGAATATCAAGATACTATACGGGATACTATCCCCAACATGATTTAATCACGAAGTAATTAAAATAATTTTATTAAATATAAACATAAATATCCAAGCATCGCATCTATAAATTCATCATCACCTCAAATTTAAAATATATAACTCATTAATGAACATTAATTTTGTTCTTTTGAGGTATCCAGGCATTTCCATTCATCCATTATTATTTATAAATTCAATAATAATATGTAAGGAATGTTTAATTTTCATCAATCATATTTTCTACTCATCAATAATGTCAGAATATAAATATTTTTCCACACATACCTCAAGAAAGTGTCACCTAACATAAGAATTCATAAATTCAATATTCATTACCATTTATATAAATAAATCATAATTAGTCATGAATGATTTTAGTTTTCTAAAAATGAATCTGAATATTAAATTTTGGTGGGTAATGTTGTGAAAAAACAAACTAAAAAAGTGGTTTCACTCTAAAGAATAACAAATGTTATAAAAATATAAGCCCAATGTATTTCTCCCTATATTTATTCAGTCTTTCAATACATCCCACACCCCATGCTCAATGTGGGATCATGATATATGTTAGAATAATGAATAAAAGACCAGAATTTACATTTATTTTATTTTATTTTCGTTATTTTTAATTTTTTGATATTTCTTTTTAGGGTGAATCTCTCATACACCCCATAATTTCACATTATTTATACATCATTGGTCGAGATAGGGTGATTTTTTATCCTAATAAGACAAAATTCAAATTTTTATAAAGAGTTTTGAGTAATATATTATAGTGAATAATATCATATCCTCTCCCAAAATCATAATAAAACCCTGACACATAATGTATTACACGTCCATCCACCATGGATTTCCATTCCTCCACAATTATTCATTTTAATATCATTCAATATAATGCGAGTAAGGTATGACAATAAAAAATATGTTAATAACATGGAACATTTCCTAACAAGTATATTCATGGATTATATGATGTTAAAAAGGATTAAATCATAGTTTGTATATGGATATGTGGATAAATAAAAACTTTTCATATATCATATCAAAATATATTATTTTAATTTTTTTATTAGAATAGCTTCCAAACATTCTCATGTAGAGAAAATTATCGAGTCTCTCAAGAAATATACTATCAGAAAATTGGGAATTATTTTTCTCTAAAAATTAATGGGAATAATATTAATGATTGTCACAACTATTCATGATAATTAATATAAATAAATATCTTATTGATTGAAAATAATAGTATTTAAAATAAGGACAAAAATCATAAAAAATTTATCTAAAATAGTTAACTAGTATCTATAAATCATGACTTACACATTACTAACCACATTACTATTTATAATAATTATTTTTAGAATTTTGAATTAAAATTTATAGAAATTGAAATTAAAAAAAATCATGTCATGGAAATAATCCTATCTACATTATGTATCTTTTTCTGTATATTGACCAAAATATAAAATTTGGGTAAGGAAATTGGTATTAAAAATCTAAAATAAATAAATTTTGAAAAATTGGATATTAATGAATATTAATTCGTTCTTTAATGTCAATGAAATAATGAATGTGGTTGTACAGGAACATCATGCGCCATATTTATGGTGTGAATCTATCTCATGAATTTTACTTTTTTTGTTCTAATGATGTGAATAGAGTTTAGTAAATTAGTTGTTCATGGAAATTATTTTCTTTATAACTACTGTATATTCTATAAATATATAAATATTCATGTTATAGAATATTAACTTCATTAATTCTCGAAAATAATAACAGAGGGAATGAATATATATCCTAATATGAAATTAAATTCATAAAAAATTAATATATAATCAAAGGAAATTATAATCGTGGTAAACC
The DNA here is from genome assembly GCA_963277665.1 of Viscum album. NCBI lineage: Eukaryota > Viridiplantae > Streptophyta > Magnoliopsida > Santalales > Viscaceae > Viscum > Viscum album. Next base: position 1,300,437,949 of record OY728146.1, read on the forward strand.
TCCTTTAATCATCTCTTTTTTAAATATCCATTAGATCAACCATACATGAATAAGTATATTTTAGAATGATATATAGCTAAAAATAATTGATTAACCAAATTTTATTATGACATCAGGGTCAACATTTATCCTTCTTAATGAAATCAGTTGGATTTTTGGATGAATGGAGAAAAATGTGATGTCTCGATGATAGGTAAATATAACTTAGAAATAGTATGGATTTCATAAAATTATTATATTTTTTCAATTGTTATATGTATTTTTTACACTCATGAAAAAACTCTCCCCATTACCCACATTTATCTCCTCCACCTCTTCTTTTCTATTACAACATTGTTTAATGCATTGTCACCACAAGGTGCATATAATTATTTACTTCTTAAAAAACACCAAAAACATCTAAAAATATCATGATAAATATGGAATTTGTATTTTCCACATCTTCTCATTATATATATAATTTTCAATATACTAAAATTATAATTTTAAATGTAATTAATGAAAAAACTCTACATCATTGGTATAGTGTTTTTCTCCTTTTTTCCATGTTTCAATAAATAATATTTTATCCACCTCGAGTTCATCCAAAATATTTCTCTCTTCATCATCGAATGAACCAAATAAATGAATGGAATCATGTTTTGAATTAAATTAAAATTATAATGTGGTATATTCCTTACATTTTTATCTATATTTCTTTTCTCATGAACACCTCTTTGAAATTTTTACCCTGGATATTGGGTGTTGGATTCTTATAAAATTGGCATGGTTGTCGATGAACTTTATATTTTTTCTTCATCATTTTATTCCATTGATATGTTTTTCCAAATATATTAAAAGGAAACACAATATGTCATTGGTGATCATCGGGAAATCCATCCTTTGCATCAAAACCATAAATATATAATTGAAATTAACAAATAAAAATTATATAATAATATTATTTGTCACAAACTACCTTAAACAAGATGATGGAATGGACAAAAATCTTCCAGACACATCCTTATTGAAGTTGAAGAAGAGATAATATATGGAACCGGCCATAAACCATACTCAATCTTGAATAAAATTGAATAATTCAAATTGAGGATCTTTTCAGGTTCAGAGTTTTAGAAAATTATGACATAACTATTACATTTCACGGATTACAATGTAGAGATATCTACTCAGATTCCATTTTTTTCACAAAATAAAAACTCTTGAATAGAAGAGTCATGTATAGTTCCTTGTTTTAGAAATCCAGACATTTCCTTGATCCCATCCTTGACCCTATTCAACTTTATGTCCTCTGGAAAACATTTCAACGAAAACATGGGATGAGCATAAAAAGCTCAGTAAGAGTTACACAAAAAGGAAAACTATTAGTTTTTAAAAACAACAAGAAAACCATGAATACATTATAAAAGTAATACTTTTCACCTTTATGAAGTATTAAATACTCTTCAACGAATAAAAGATCATTACATACCCTTTTGTAACCAAAAGATTACCATAAAACCCATACAAAGAAAACATAACATATAAAGGTAACTTGGGACATAAACATACTTAAATGGAATAACCATACTATCGACTTCCACACATATCACTTAATGGAATATCCATAAAGACGACTTCCATACCCAATGCATTGGAGGTTATAACATAACCACCCATCCTGGTATTCACGACACCAACCGTCATATGGTTTATCATGTAACCACCCATCAAATGTCCAAGTACTATTACAAAATCATAAGACATAAAACAAATATAATTGAAAGATAACATTTCCACATTTCGATCACAATATATCACTTAAATATATTGACATAAAAAATCCATTATAAAGACCATTTTCAATACCCAAATACATAAATGAGTATATGGTATTTATTTCATTTTAAAAACATTACGACTTTTTGAGGAAGCCAAGGACCAAATAATACTCACGGTGGCGGAAACGATCGTTGTCACCACATAGGTTAAAATAAACATTCCTTTTTGTCGTTTAGTAAAACCCTTCATAGAAAAAGATTCCATTTGAATGAAATGAATATTAAAAGGTGTTTTATACAGCATATAAATGAATGTCTTGTATTAGGACAAAATATGCCTCAATGAATGGAGATTGAGATGAAGTCCCATACAAAGTCGGTATCCTTAGATTAAGGATAAATCAGTTACATAATTATGTTTGAAAACTATAAATACACCCAATATAAGGATATATTGAGTTTAAAACAATAACATTCATTCACATATATTCATATCATGATATATTCAAGGAGTACAATTTTAACCCAAAGGATTGAAATTGAGTTAAGAAGTTCCTTTGCAAGAATTCGACAGCCTAATGGCATCACTTAAAATTTCATAAAATGAGTTGATGAGAGAGAAAATGTTATCTCATCACTTGGAAATAAAATTTAAATCATTAAGGATATATAAGAACATATCCCATCATAAGAAGATGAAAATTAAAAGACATAACATAAAGAAGTATTTTTAAAAAGAGGGTGAAAGGTTCCCTTACTGACTTGGGTAACTTTCGAAAAGTACACCCCATGAAAGAATGAAAATAAAATATTGATATAAATACTCATAAATGAATGTATATTACAAAAAGAGTTGAATAATGGGAAGTACATACACCACTCAAAGGAAATGGTGGAAACTGTAGCATAAATCTCAGGAGAATAAAAGTGAGATGAAAAATCCCTTAAGATAACTCGGCAGCCTAACGTCGCCCCATAAAACATAAAAAAATGGTTCTATGAGATCAAATAGGGTCTATCATCATATGAAAATAAAAATTACATTACTAGAGATATTAAATAACATCCCCTAACATAGTAAAGATGAGATTAAAAGGAATGACATAAAAGAGAGTACATAAAAAGAAAGTGAGAGGTTGGATCCCTTACCTCAAGTCCGAATTGTCTTGTTCATTTCTTTATATTCTTGAATAATAAAATTTGGTCAATTTATAATTAATTAATTAACTCCTTTAAATATTATTATTCAGTTAATATCACATATTATAATGTTATAATAATCTAAGTTCATATCTGGTTTTTTTGTCGATGTTTGGTACGTGAGTCAAAAATGATCTTGTTTGAGAATGATTTTCCATGTAGTTATAAGTAAATCATCTCCAGAATAGTATTAATAATTTAAATATAATATATATCCAGTAAATATTCATTTTATACTATTCCTTAACATTTGGAGATAAAAATAAATGAAATTCACCGTATATAGAGACGGTAGGCCATACGTACGCATTAACGCTACTTTCATTTCCTTGTCATATTAAATGAATTAAAAAAATAAATGAGAAATATATATATAATAATTCAAGTATAATATATATGTTATATAGGTCACATATGTTCATTAATTTTATTCTTTATACATTCCATGTATTGCATGAATGAGTCACATCACTTGAGGTGGCGGTAGTCCACACTTCGTCTTATGAAATAATCACATTTCCAAAACCTGAAAAGAATAAAGGAATGTTTTGAATATAAAATAAAGAAGCATATAGAAACATAAATACCATATATATCATATATAAAATACATTTACATCATAATTCCCACCTTTAAATTTGTTATAATAATATTGAACAATCATTGTTTCGTGAGCCAGTAATTCGCCATCCACAGAAAAGGTATGTTTTATAACCATTATGCGGATGTGTGTGCAAGTGTAGATCGGATAAATCTTATAAAAACATCACTGTATATTTAATATACTGGTCTTGTTACAAAATAATGGAATAAAAATAATTTTGGTGGTTGGAGAAGCAAAATAAAACAAAAGAACACTAGTGAAGACATTACCTATAAATTGGGTAACTCCCTTTGGTTTGAACCAAAAAGGTTTTGTGAAGATATTTATGCCTAAGGTGAGGCCTCAATGATGAATATAGGGATTTTTAGAGATAAAATGGTCAGGGTTTGGCCAAGACAATGGCTCGAGAGGTGTTGGTATGGAGGTAGAGGTGGGGGCCTTTTATAAGAGAGGAGGAGGGGCACTATGGGAATGTTATAAAATATTACATTATTATAAAATGTTTTTCGGATTTTAAAGGTCCAAAAAGGATATAAATCGAGGCTAAGGTAATAAGGTTTCGAAATCCACCCATACAATAGGATTGTGACAAGTGTAAGACTTATATTATACCCTATCATCTCATTTTATTTAAATCGTTCATTTATGAGGTAATCACTGTATCATCGCGGTGTCATAAATAAATAAATTTATTTAAAGTCTAAAAAATATAAAAAAATATCATGATTCAGGATATATTTTTATCTTTATAATTAATATTTATAAGCAAAAATATGACTTGTATAACCCCATGTAAAAATTATTTTAGTAAAACAATACATGTTTGTGACATTTTAATTTTAACTTTAAATAAAAAGTAATTAATGTCATTTACCTACCAAAGTGGCTCCATGGGGTCCCCAAGTTGACCCATGGATTTTCTTGGTAGGAAATGACTCATCCAATAAGGTTAGGACATTTGTCAAGGTCATTTCATATTATTATAACATTATCTTTACATTAAATTACACTAATTACCATTAGTCGCGATTAATAAAACATAAAAGATACTATTCACCAAAAAATTATTTTAATCCCATTGAAAAATTTTTTACATCATAATGAAAAACATGTATATATGATTTTTAAAATAAAATCATAGAAGTGGTAAAGTTTCATTTAAATGAAAAATATGTTTTTTAACTGCCACTTAGTGGTTTCACTATTCATCAAAAATTGATGTTTTTTAGAAAAATACCAAAAATTCACCCTAAGCTATATTTGATATTCCAAAATAAAAAATGATGTCTATTTTAAAAAATTCAAAAAATATAACTTGAATTAATTAATGTAATAATTAATTCCCGCTGTCAAAAAAAATAGTGTGATTTTAAGAAACAATGTCTATTAAAAGATTGACACTAGTTTAAGCCCAATTTCAAAGTGAAATTAATTCCAATGACCACCATTGGATTAAATGGTAAAAATATATTCTAGTTTCACTTTCAAAACAATTCAAAATATGATCTATTCATAAAAATAAATTTTATTAAAAAGATTTTTTTGAATAAAAATAGAACATTTTTCACTTATTCATTAAAAAAGAACTTTATCGTAAAAATACCAAAAATTTATACAATGTAAATTTAGATATCCCGAATCTAAAAAGAATATCATTTTGTCAAACATAACACATAAAATTGTCAAACAATGTATTTAAAAGTGGTTCTCCATCAAAAGGCGGTTAATCGACCTTTTAAATAATATTAGAATATTTTAGCTTAAAATCGGATTCATTCGCATTTTAAGAAGCTAACATTTATTGGATAAAAGTAAAAATATTGGAAAAACATATATAATCATTTTTTAGTTAGCTCTGTTCATTCACACTTTTACAACGTCTGGGCGTTACCTAAAATAATATTATTTTATTATTATAGTGCAACGCAATATTTCCAAGAAACTCGTTGTTGTGTATTGGGTACACCATCGAGCATAGCGTTTCATTTAAATTAATATTAACATTTTATTAAAAAAAATATGGATAAATATGAAAGGGTAATATTTTTTATATACCTGGGAGGTTACATCCTTCCCCCATTTTGGGAATTGCATCCTCTTAATTTTAAAATTGGGCTTGGAAACTTCATTGAAATCCCGACATCAAAAAAGAAGTAAGTTAAACTGTCACTTTAAAAGAAAGAAAGGGAAGTAAAAACGTCACACGAGTTAACCCATAATAGGATTCCATGTAGGAAATCATGGATATGGATGAATAAAACAAAGGTTCATGTTCTGAAGGAGAGTGATAGAAAACATATTTAGGAGAAAGTTAACCACCAGAAAATCACAAACTTGTGATGGGTTAAACGGTATTTGATTCCCCAATAGGAAAAGTTAACAGACAAAAAAAAATTTAAGTTACTTTTCATTTAGAAATTTATTTACAATATTAAATAAATCATAAGGAAACATTCTTAATTGTCGTGTAGACTGACATCTCCTACTAGATTTCTAACACAAACTCACATTCTCTCCAAAAAAGAGTATTTATGATGACTTTTTCACATTAAGATATCTATAATCAACTTTTAGAGTATCACCGAATCCACAAAAGATAAAAATATATTTCTCATGTATTTAGACCATAACCAAAAAAAATTTTTAGAACAAGATCAGATAATCCTGAAAAGTGTAATCCTTTTTAAAAACAAAAATATATTCTTAATCTTCGAATTTTGACCAAAAAACCCCAATGTTCAACGAAGACCATTCGATAAAAAATTTTTCCATAAAATTCATCAAAGTAAACCAAACTATGATTGATACCCAAATATTTTAAGGATTTAATCACATTTCCTTCCAAGGTAAAAATTAACATTTATCTCCAAATAACATCAGTTGCTCTAAAAGTCTCATATTGAAAAGAAATTAACCTAATCATATATCCTCCATGACAGGTCAATTTTTTCCTAGATAACCCAAAATCAACTTTTTCTTGATTCATAATGTAATCTAACTAAAAATAATAAGTCATACTAACCAGGGACATCATGTAGTCTAGTGGGAGGCGATAAATACCAGTCACAGTTTGGTTGTGGGTTCGATTCCCGTTGCTTTGTTAGACGCGACGGGTTATCACATGGTCTGTGTGTTGCCCTTTTTCCAAAATTATGTAATTCTTAAAGAATTCCTGAAAACAAGATAAAATCTTCAAAAATAATCATAACATATATTAACCTCAAGTTTATCTCATGCCTTTCAATTTCCATTATAACATATAGTGACCCATAATTACCTCAAAAGTAAGGATCATATAAACCCTAATGGTTACCTTTATAATTATAACCTAAACTTCAACATCAAGTTGGTTATCTCATGCATGATGCATTAGAGAACTCACCAAGGTTCAAGTGGTTGATCATGACTCCAGATAGTTGTTTTAGAATAACCACGATATTTCTCATTGAATCCCCCAGAGAACCACCACAGTTTCTTCAAACGCATTTACATTTTGGTGCATGCTGGATCCATCCATTTACAAAAACCAAAAAGGTCAGTGTGAGTATATGAACAAAATCATAATGTATTATAGAGGAAGATATACAATAAGATATACATTTCCAAGATATCTCAAACTCATTCCATCATTAAAAAATAACAACGACTCTATCTTATATAATATCCATTGTGGTTATACACAACTTGTCACTTATGCTTAAACAACACTCTAACCTCTAAAGTTATCTAAACCGACATATGATACCAACTATAAGGACCCGACCTTAAACCTTAATTAATCTTAAATTAAATTGAATAACTCACATTGAGGATATTTTTAGAGAATTAGGACATAACTATTACATTTCCAAGACTACAAAGTAGACACATCTACTCAGATTCCATTTTTTCACAAAATAAAAACTCTTGAACAAAAGAGTCATGTCTAGGTCATTGTTTTAGACAGCATGAAATTTCCTTGATCCCATCCTTGAACCTATTCAACTTTATTCCCTATGAAAAACATTTCAAAATAACTCGGGCTGAGCATAATAATATCAGTAAGGGTTACACAATGAAGGAAAATTGTTAGTTTTTCAAAACAATAAGTAAACCATGAATACTTTATCAAAGTAACAATTTTCACCATTATAAAGTAGTAAATACTATTCCCTGAATAAAAGATCATTTCTTATCCTTTTGAAACCAAAATATTACCATAAATCCCATATAAAGAACACATAACATATAAACGTAACTTGGGACATAAATATACTTAAATGGAATAACCATACGGTCGAATTCCACACATATCACTTAATGGAATAATCATACGGTCGACTTACACACATATCACTTAATGGAATATCCATATGGTTTATCATGTAACCACCCATCAAATGACCAAGTAAAATTATAAAATCATAAGACATAAAACAAATATAATGGGAAGAAAAAATTTCCACATTTCCATCACAATATATCAATTAAATATATTGAAATAAAAAATCCATTATAAAATCTATTTTCAATACCAAATTACATAAAAGCGTATATGGTATTTATTTCATTTAAAAAACGTTACGGCTTGTTGAGGATGTTAAGGACCAAATAATACACGTGGCGGCGGAAAAGGTTGTTGTCATTGCGTACGTTAAAATAAACATTCCTTTTTGTCGTTTAGTAAAACGCTTTACAGAAAAAGATTCCCTTTGAATGATATAAAAATTCAAAGGTGTTTTATACATCGTATAAAATAAATTCAGGTATTAGAACAAAATATGCCTCAATCAAAGGAGATTGAGATGAAGTCCCATACAAAGTCGGTATCCTTAGATTAAGGATAAATCAATTACATAATTATGTGTGAAAAATATAAATACACCCAATGTAAGGGGATATTGAGTGTAAAACAATCAGAGTCATTCACAAATATTCATATCATGACATATTCAAGGAGTAAAAGTTTATCCCAAAGGATTGAAATTGTGTTAAGAAGTTCCCTTGTAAAAATTTGATAGCATAACAACGTCACATTAAAATTCATAAAATGAGTTGATGAGAGAGAAAATGTTATCTCATCACTTGGAAATAAAATTTACATCATTAAGGATACAGAAGAACATACCCCAACATAATAATATGTAAATTAGAAGACATAAAATAAAGAATTCTTTTTAAAAAGAGGATGGTGAAAGGTTCCCTTACCTTCTTGGGTAACTATCGAAAAGAACACCCCATGAAAGAAGGACAATAAAACATTGATGTAAATACTCATAAATGAAATTATATTACACAATGAGTAGAATAATGGGAATTACATTCACCACTCAATGTAAATGGTGGAAGATGTAGCATAAATCTCACGGGAATAAAAGTGAGATATAAAATCCTTTACGAAAACTCGGCAGCCTAACAGCACCACATACAAATTCCAAAAATGGTTTGATGAGATCAAATAGAGTCAATCATCATATGAAAATAAAAAATACATTAATTGTGATATAAAATAACATCCTATAACATAATAAATATGAGCTTAAAAGGAATGACATAATAGAGTATACTTAAAAAGAAAGAGAGAGGTTGGATCCCTTACCTCAAGTCCCACTTGACTTGTTCTTTTCATTATATACCAGAATAATAAACTTTGTTCAATTTATAATTGATTAAGGGACTAATTTAAAGATTATTATTCATTTAATTTCAAATATTATAATTTTATAACCATTGGTTAATACAGTGAGTTCATATCAGACGTTTTTGTCGATGTTTGGTACATGAGTAAAAAATGAAATTGTTTGGGAATGATTGTCCATGTAGTTATAAGTAAATCATCTCCAGAAAAGTATTAATGATTTAAATGTAATATATATCTAGTAAATATTCATTTTATACTATTCTATATCATTTGGAGATAAAAAGAAATGAAATTCATCGTTCATGGAGACGGTAGGCCGTACGTACACATGAACGCTACTTTCATTTCTTTGTCATATTAATGGAATAAAAAAAAATAAACGAGATATATATATATATATTTTAATTTAAGTAAAATATAAATATTATCTTGGTCACATATGTTCATTAATTTCATTCTTTATACATTCCATGTATTGCATGAACGAGTCACATCACTTGAGGGGGCGGTAGTCCACACTTTCTCTTATGAAATTATCACATTTGAACAACATGCAAAGAATAAAGGAATTCTTTAAATATAAAATAAAAAAGAATATAGAAAACATAAATACAATATATATCATATATAAAATACAGTGAAATCATAATGGACACCTTTAAAGGTGTTAAAATAATACTGAACAATCATCGTTTCGTGAGGCAGTAATTCGCCATCCACAGAAACAATATGTTCTTTAACCATTAGACGAATGTGTGTGTAAGTGTAGCTCGAATAATTCTTATAAAAACATCCTTGTAAATTTAAGGTACTGATGTTGTTATAAAATAAAGGATAAAAAATAGTATAGGGGGCTGGAGAAGCAAAATAAAAAAAAAGAACACAAGTGAAGACATTAACTTTAAATCGGGTAACTCACTTTGGTTTGAACCAAAAGGGTTTCTTGAAGAGCTTTCTTCCCAAGGCGAGGCCTCAATTATGAATATAGGGATGTGTAGAGATGAAATGGGCTTTATATGGCCGTGCCAGAGGCTTGAGAGGTTTGGGTAAGGAGGTATAGGTGGGGGCCTTTTATAAGAGAAGAGGAGGGGCACTCTTGGAATGTTATAAAATATTTCTTCATTATAAAATGTTTCTATGATATTAAAGGTCCAAAAAGGATATAATTCGAGGTTAAGGTGATAAGGTTTCTAAATACACACATCAAATAGGTTTGTGACAAGTGTAAGACTTATATTTTACCCTATCATCTCATTTTATTTAAATCGTTCATTTATGATATAATCACTGCATCATCACTATGTCTTAAATAAATAAATTTATTTAATGTCTAAAAATTATAAAAAAATATCATGATGTATGAAATATTTTTATAATTATAATGAATATTTAAAGTCCAAAATATTAATATTATAACCTCATGTAAAAATTGTTTTAGTAAAACAATACATGTTTGTGACATTTTAATTTTAACTTTAAAAAAAATTTATTAATGTCATTTTCCTACCAAAGTTGCTCCATGGGGTCCCCAAGTTGAAAAATGGATTGTCTTGATCGACCATGACTCATCCAATAAGAGTAAGACATGTGTCGTGGGAATTTCGTATTATTATAACATTATCTTTACCATAAATTAAACTAATTACCTTTAATAGCAATTAATAAAACATAAAAGTTACTATTCACCAACAAATTATTTTAATCCCATTGAACCAAATTTTAAATCTTAATGACAACCATGTGTGTATGATTTTTTAAAATCAAATCACAGAAGTGGTAAAGTTTCATTTAAACAAAAAATCAGTTTTTTAACTGCCACATAGTGGTTTCACTATTCATCAAAAATTGAAGTTTTTCAGAAAAATACCAAAAATTCACCCTAAGCTATATTTGATATTCTGAAATCATAAATGATGTCTATTTTTATAAATTCAAAAGATATAAGTTCCGTTAATTAATTTAATAATTAATTCTCGCTGTCAAAACAAATAGAGTGACATTAAGAAATAATATCTATTAAAAGATTGACACTAGTTTAAGTCCAATTTCAATGGGAAATTAATTCCAATGACCACCATTGGATGAAGTGTTAAAAATAAATTATAATTTTACTTTAAAACTAATTAAAAATATGATCTAATCATATAAATAAATTAAATTAAAAATATTTTTTGAATAAAAATACAACATTTTTCACTTATTCATTAAAAATGATCTTTATCTTAAAAGTACCAAAAAATTTACACAATGTAAATTTTTATGTCCCGATTCTAAAAAGAATATTATTTTGTCAAATATAACACATAAAATTGTAAAACAGTGGATTTTAAATAGGTTCTCCATCAAAAGATGGTTAATCGATCATTTATAGAATATTATAATAGTTTCGCATAAAATTGGATTCATTTTCTTTTTAAGCATCTAACATTAATTGGATAAAAGTAAAATTATTTGACAAACATATATAATAATTTTTTAGTTAGTTCTTTTCATTCCCACCATTACAACGGCTAGGTGTTAACTAAAATAATATTATTTTATTATTAGAGTGAAACATAAGATTTTCAAAAACTCATTGTTGCGTATTGGGTACGCCATCGAGCATAGCATTCCCTTTAAATTAATAATAACATTTTATTCAAAAATATAGATAAATATGAAAAATTATTATTGTTTATTTACCTGGGATTTTACAGATAATGCCCCCCCAAGTCCCACTATCAATAGGCCCTCGTGTGGCGGGTAACACAATGTTTAGAATCTCACATAAATATAAAAGGCGTTACCATTTTTTATTTATTAATATCAGGATGAAATAGGGTCGAACCCAAAAAAATCAAAACTAAAGGTAAAATTAAATACAAAATCCATTAACATATTTATTTTCAATGATAAACCGATGCAATGTACAAATACAATTTAGAGGAATGTACAAATGAAAAGAAAACAAAAACAACAATTGTCCCAACTTCTGAACGAGTACGGTTTTTCATAGTCCTCTATGTCCTATTAGATTCCTAAAATTAGTTTTATATATGTAGTGTCAGTAAAAAGTTATAATCAATATGGACATCCATAATATCTCAGGCATAAGGGGGGGACATTCTAATGTCCTGTGTGAAATAGTGGAACCAAATCACCTAGCAGGGAAACATTCCACCCAGCCTCACCGAGGAACAATCCCAAAATAACTCTAGTGATGTATATTTATAGTAACAACACATCGATATTTTGGTATCCCACACCACTTTCCAGTGGTTGATGATTACATCTGATGCATCATACCTCCCCCGCTATTTTCACTACATTCCCACTACCGCCCTAAAAACAACTTTCTAGGACAACATAACCACATACCCCGCCATAGAAACCTGGGCCCCCACAACCACACATCCCTACCGCAGACACCCAGTCCACCATGTCCAGAAATCCTTCCTGCAGACACATGGGCCACCACAACCATACATAACAACACCCGTAGACACCTAGGCTTTAACAACTACCGCAACGCCCAAAGAATCTAGGGCCGCATCCAGTAGACACATGGGAAGCAAACATTCCCACTCACACCTAGGCCAAACACCACAATATAACCTACCTATAGATTATTAGGCTATAATGGACCTCATGCCATCACATATTGCATGAAGAGTCTAGAGCTACCCAAGAGAAGGAGCAGAAATAGAGATAATAACCAGCCATTAAAAGGACTTTTTGGGAACACACCCACCCCCATGAAATGGTTTGATCGAATTGATGTGCCCAACATGGGTAGGATTTCTATAAGAAACACAAAAACTAAACATTTTACATATAATTAATCAAACATTCATCCAAAACTTAGGATTTTGAATAACAACCACCCTCTTTACTATTCCTACATGCACGCACACACAACAACCACAACCAAAACACAACCCTTTTATGGAAAAAAATTTCCCATTGTACTCATTATCATTGTCACGTTCATGTAATTCCTTTTAAATATTCATTAAATACTTGAAAAATAACCGACATAACCTCAATAAAAGACAAAAGTGGTAGAAAAATAGCCCTGCAACAATTTATAATTTCACACTGGGTTCTATTATAATGTCACAATGAGGAAAGGGATCTGTGATATCCCCCAATGTAATAGAACCAAACCAAGCCCCCAAATTCGGTGATAGATCCACAAACAAACCACTAAAAAATAGGATATCTAATCCCCATCCACACCACCATACACACATCAGTGATAGAAACCACGTATATTACCAAAACTGAGCAATGATGTTTCCAGATTTGTGCACACTATTTTTTATGTTACTTTCGATAGTTTGGTTATCCTAGGTGATCAAACTTCTAATTCATTGGGAATCCATTTAATTAACAAAATTAATGTGAATAACTATTTTCAATGTTACAGCCATTGAATAACAATTTTATACATAAATTTGAGGATCATTAGGGAATAATAAATCACCCCCAATGGCCACTATTTTCATTGGGCATAGTCCCATAAAATTCAATAAATATATGTGATGATAAGAAAGTACAACAACATTACTGTCAATCACACTAATTATTTCTATAAATTCTATTTATTATATTTTTAATGTTTTGGTTTGATCCATGTACTGAGAGAATCATATCTATACCATCCACTCACGATACATAGTAAAGAGAGATGAAGGAAAACCATACTTCGATGATCAACGATCAAATTTCTCTTCACGAAAAGAACTGGGGATGCACGACATTACATAAGAAAACTCTAATTACTTCTTGGGAGAGTTAGAAAAGATCTAGTATGGGTGTGTGGTTCATATTTAAAAGAGGGACTAAAAACACATCAATGAAAGGAAAGGGACTAGGTTTGAAAAAGATCTTGGGTGATAAAAGTCTTGATCCTAGAGTTATATGATATGTTGTTTCAAACATATTGAAAAATGGATAGTAGATTGACCATTCAGGTGAGCAGTTTCACACGTTCGAATTCATTGGGATTTAATAACTATCCTCATAGATTGTGGGGATAATAGTTGTGACATAATTGATTTCCATTATACTTGGAAAACATGTAACATTAGATAAAATGTAAAACACGGCCCACATGTGACACCAAGGAAAAGGCCACACATATTGGTAACAAAAGAGTCTACCGTATCTTACGGGTTTAAAAACCCATTTACTAGCTTTATATTTATTTGAATTTTGTAATAAAACACTTTTATGTCAAAAGGTACGTTACCGAGGAAGATCTTGGAAAACTCGGGATTTATAAAATTATCAAAGGGTGGAAGACAATGTATGAGGTGCCACAATTTCAGTGTGCAATCATGAAAACTCGACTCTAACGCTACCACTGTTATTGTGGAACCATTTGGTGTAAACTATTTTTATTTGGAAAACACCTAGGCAACAAGAAACCCTATGAATGGTACCAACAATATATTTTCATAGAGTAAGGGCTTGGAAAAACTATTTCTTCACCTAAGATACCTCTCAATCAATTCATTTCCTCATGAATTTAAAAAAATCGAATGAAAATAATTCAAAAAAAACCTCAATATACCTCCCAGGAGAAAACCTCATCGATATATAAGAACACCTCTCCATCATCTATCTCCTAAACAAATATTGATACACCATTGTTCTTCTTCGCCACATAACCAAAAAACATATAATGGTCACACTATCTATTCACAGAGATTAGCGAGTCCCTTCCTCAACATCATGATACTATCAAATTTGGGAGGCACTAACTCACTATCATGGGTTTAATCACATCCACCTTAATTCATCTCTATTAGGGATTAGTTCCTACACTCCCCGTAGTGAGGACTGTACACAAATTTAGAGAAATAGGAAAACAACCCATCTAATTTAAAATGTAACAACCCAGATCCTCTTTTTCTGAAATGTTTTCCATTTTATCGTGTTTTTTTAGAAAAATAGGTGTTTCTAGAATTTTTTTAAGTACAAGATGTGTACTCTATGAGTACAAACCATGTACTCGGTTACCGCCGGTAGTCATATTCTCACTATGTGGCGTCCATGAACATGGCAATGTTTAGTGACCTAGATACCGCCAAATGAGGGCGCCAGTGAAGAAAATTATATGGAATATTCTTATATAATACATTCCTTGTACTTTCGTTTTTTTAATTAAACACATCAGGGTCGTGCTTGATGGACAGAACCATATTCCTCTAAGACTTATTCCTCTGAGAGAGGGAGAACAGTTTCGATTTTTCCCCATACCCCTGATCAAGCGTCTGTTATCTGAATCGACCGTCGTCATTTTCATTGGGATCAACTTTGTGAGTTATCTCTCCTCCTAGATCTTCATTTCCGGATTCCTCTTCATTCTCATGTTATCTTTGGATGAACAATTTTTACGTTTCTGTAGATCTACGGTGTTCTATGAAGATTAAAGGCTTGATGTTAACTTATATCAATCCTACAACACCGAGTAAGGTGATTTGTGACTTTCCATAGATAGTATTTGAATAAAATGTGAAACATTCCCCAATACCCTTGACAAGGGTTTTTCACGTTAACTGTTTTAGCCCCGTTAATTTCTTGATATGATTGTATGATTTAGTAGAGGTTAATTGAATGAGGATAAGGTTAATTGTTAGTCTTTGAAAGTGTTTTCCCATGAATTTTTTTTGACCGTTAGTCTAGTTTTTATATTTGGATGATATTTACGTTCCATGTCTAGTATTGTAGGATGGAGTGATTTTTTTATTATCCATTCCGTTATTTTGTAGACTATGATCCTATTAGTTCATGAGGTTTAATTTGGCTGATACGCATTGCTACACTTGTTTTACATTACAGGGCTGCGAGAACCTGGTGTAGTGGACCATCGAGAGAATAGACGTAAGGGATTGTCAAGAGTGTCTATTATTTTATCACAATATAAGACCATAGGGGGAATGATGTCGAGTGATCCCTCAGAGGGTCTATAGTTACGTTTCGAGGCCACAAGAGTAATTGACATTGAGTGCTTCCTCAAAGTTCCTATAGTTTCCGTTAAAAGGCATTAGGTGGAATTGATGGTAAATTCTTCTTTAAAGAGACATTAATCATACATGGCTATAAGGGGAATTGATGTTGAGTGCTTCTTAAAAGATACTTTACAAAAAATGAACCAGATGGGTTAGATTGTGTGTACTTCCTAGAGGGATTCTTGTTATTTCTTGGTAGAAACAGAGAGGATAGGTTGTTAGTACATCCTAGAGGGATACCTGGCTATTATTATCTATTTACATGATACATGGAATTTAATGCATTGAAAATTTGGATTTGTTTACTGTTCAGTACTTCCTTGTTGTATTCTTATTTTTACTAATAGACATGAATATATATTCACTAATTTTTAGGCACATGTATTTTGGTGGTTGCCTACTGGGATTAGTCTCACACCCTGTTTAGGTCATTCTTTTGGGCCCAAAAAGATTATATTATTGTAGTTATATATAAAGGCCAGTGCCCTTCTTCTTTAGCTACCTAATTTTTGAGGATCTAGAGAGCATGGGACCAAGATGAGGCTTGTGATGCTGAGGATTTTAACTATTTCCTAGTTTACTTTGGTATAGTTATTTATTTCAACATAGTGACTTGTTTGGATCCTTTCCTAGACATTGATAACATTAATCATTTATATATGTGTGATCTAGTTTCTTATTATATTCAGTCATCCATTGTGTACTGTTGTATGATAGTATTTCTGATTCCACTATTGATATCTATTTTACATCTGTTGTGTTACTCAGCCAATGAGGAAATTGTTTCCCAACAATCACACCCAAGGCCCTCTCTACTATTCCACAACCTTTGGAATTAGGGGAAATAAGATTGAATCCAAGTGACCAACTGGGTACGGGGTGCCTCTAGGCGGATTCCGGAACTGGGATGTCATAATGTGGTATTAGGGGGATTCTTTTATCTTGACATACTATTTGGAGCCTATAGACAGGGATAGGAAGAAAAAGGTAAATGGTAATAAGTTGTGCCTAGAAATAGCTAACTTGTGTACAGGGGAAATCCAATCTACCTCATTTATTTCAATTTTTCTATTTTTTCAATTTACAGTTGACTTGATTTTCAGCGGTGGGTGATTCACATGTTTTGTGTTGTTATTGATGATGTTATTGAGGTTATATTTCTATTGCAACCTGTTGATATGAGGCTATTCCATCTGATGCATCATATAATCACTTGGTAGGGATCATATATCATGCATTTTGTCCATGAAATATATGGTGCATTAGCGATTGCGTGTTCTTGTGATAGATTTTGTTCTAGATATACATGTGGTTGTGATAAATGCCAAGATAAAAATACCTTCTATTTGATAGGGTATTCATAGTGTATGTTTTTCTTGAATGAATGCCAAAAATTGGTTCTTGAGGTGTTCTGGGCCCTCATGGATCAGATTTTTGTGGATCATTGATATACTTTTCTAGTTTATGACTTTTATAAGATACCAATATTTCACTCACGGGGAGTATGGGCCCTAAAGGATTGGAATTTGTCACTTAATGGTCGGTTTCAGTGTTTTTTGGTCTATAGAGTAGTTTATGAGGCTTACTATCCGGAAGAACCCAAAACGCATGTCGTGTATTAATGAATACAAGTCATGTGTCCTTCTGTTTGGGAAGAAACTTTATTTCTTAATTACACGCCATGTACTTTATGTACACATTGTGTATTCTCTAACAGTGTCCCAGACTATGTGGGAAGAGACACGAGGTATGGATATAGTTGGTAGGACACGTCGTGTACTAGATATACCCATCGTGTTATAGAACCGTGTAATTGGTCGTGTCACCAGCAACACTTGTCAGGTCAGTCTTTTCCAAATACACATCATGTCTGTCTAGAACACACTGTGTATTGTAACCTTAGTAGAAGGCTGTGTTACAGACAACATGGGACAAAAAAATCATCCTAGTACATACTGTGTCCATCTGGAACACGCCGTGTTGTGTGATCTGTGTAACTTGATGTTTCACAAACAACATGGTTCGGTGAAGCTCGTTTAGTACATGTCATGTCTAGAATGAACACGCCTTGTAGTATTATTCTGGGAGAACCGTGTAGCCAAGCCATGTATGGGAACTTGTGCAGGTGAAGATGATTGATGTACGAGCCATGAGTAAGGAAAACAGACCATGTATGCAGTGTTACACGACCAGTTTTGGCCGCGGTACATGCCAATTTGAAGGGCCTAAGAGAACACACCGTGTATCCATTATACATGCCATGTATCTATTTTTTTGAAAACCCAAAATTCTATATTTCTCATATTCCATAATTAATCTCCCTATTTTTATTCCTTGATAATATTGATCTAAGGTATTTTCATGACCTTGCAGAGTCAGGCCACAAAGACGTCCACTAGTTGCACATCAGTTACATGGAAATGATCTGAAACTGGACATGAATGATCAAGGTCTTCCAGAAGATCATATAGTAGTGCCAGTCTTGGCACCAGCTGTCATTCCGGAAACAAGTGATGATGCACATTTCCGATAGGTCTTCCTAAGGTTCATGCATACCTTCTATGGAGTACAGCATCCTAACCCATCTATGGAAGAGTAGACACAGGGTTTTCAGCAGTAGAATCCTTCCACATTCAGAGGGGAATGAGTACCTCAGGCTGTAGAGTCATGGTAAAAATCCATGCTTATAAAAATAGAGCATCTAGAGATGCCTCTATAGAGGAGGGTCAATCTCACTACGTACACAATTCAGGATTCCACCAAGAGAATGTAGGAAGTGATCTCACAAGAAGGATTCCAACAAGATATGGCTTGGGATGATTTTAATCGTACCTTATACAATTACTTCTATTTAGTGACTTTGAGGGTCGATCAAACCCAAGATTTCATGAGTTTGGAGTTGGGTACTCTTTCTACTTTGGAGTACCCTTCTAGCTTTATCGACCTGCAGCACATTACACCATTTCTAGGGGGTATGGTTTTTTCTTGGAAAATATGTTTGAGGATGATATCATTCTGTATATTCATGCTCAAGTGGAAATTTTCAGTTTCACGATGATATCTTCTATTGTTATCCTAGCACTGATCACAGAGCGTAACCTTCGGGATTCTAGAGCTCTGAGTTATAGCGGTTCAACATTCCAAGAATGTTCTATGTTAGTTGATAACAGGAAGAACCATAGGGAGAGTACTCATGGGGATCCGAGTAGAAGAGATGCACCTTCATGTATCTAGGTTGTATGATTCCCATGTGGGAAGGTCAAGAATACGAGGCCACATTTCCAGAGAGACCCAGTGGAGTGCAGATTCTGGGGAAAGATGAGACATATTTAATGTTTATGTCAGATCTTCTCACCAGTGGCTGGTGACAGGGGGTCTTCTATGACTCCTCGTTCAAGAGCAGTACCACTAGTTTCTCATCAGTCTTGTTACTGGAGTTCTTCCGTATTGTCAGGTCGGGGTGGAGGTTGTGGTTGTGGTTGTCAATGGCCATGCTTTCAGCGATACCACGGTAGATCATCTCAGAGTGGTTAGGTAGGGTCACAGGGCCGTGGGGTAGGTCAGTATTGTGTGGTGGAGCAATCCCTCCAGGTGCTGGATCAGGGACCTTATATAGTTCGAGGTAAGATATTAGTTTCCTCAGTTTTAGCTTCTTCTCCTTTTGATACAGGGTCTTCCCATAACATTACATTTCTTGTTGTTGTTGAATGCCTTAGGGTTTGTATCTTTATTTCTACTGATGTATTGATGTTGGAGACACTATTGGGGACTAGAATGGATAGTTTACGTCAGTTCAAGGAGTTCCCACTTGTGTTTGGTGGGTGTCACTTCTTGTGAGAACTTTATTTCCTAGAGATGATAGGATATGGTGTCATTATCTGAATGGACTGGTTAGTTACCTTCCAGAAATTTATTGATTTATATTGTCGTACAGTGAGTTTCACATCACCAGAGGGTGGATCGTTTATTTATAAGGGTGAATGTGATGTCCATGCGAGCAGAGCGGGACCCGAGCATCATTGGTTAAGAAGTGTTACATAATTGATTTAAAGTCTATATATGGATGAACAAAAGACTTCTCATATGGTCTTTACCCTAAAGGTGGATCATTTCAGGGACGTTATTCCAGTGGACTTTTTAGGATTGTCTCCGGTGTGAGAGGTAGGATTTTCTATTGAGTTAACTCCTGGAGCAGCACCATTTTCCATTCCTTATTATATGATGGATAAACTAGAGTAACATGAGCTCAAGAAGTATTTGGAGGAGATTCTTTAAAAGGGTTCTATCTAACCCAATACTTCTCTTTGGGGTTTTTCTGTTATTTCTGCGAAGAAGGTGGATGATACTCTCTGAAATTTTGTGTATTATCAGAAGCTGAACCAGTTGAAGGTCAAGAACAGATATCCCATTAAAATAACTGATTATCATTTTGATTAGCTTTGAGGAGACCAGGTGTTCTCGAATACTGACTTGAGATCTGATTATCATAAGTTGCACGTTAGACCATTTGATATACCTCTTATAGCCTTCTGGGCTTGGTATGTTATATACAAGTTTTTTGTAATTTCGGTCGGTCTCACTAACATGTCTATAGTTTTCATGGAACTGATGAACCATGTCTTCCATAGATACTTGGAGTCTATATTGGTGGTTTTCTAAGATGGTTTCTTGTTGTACTCTCACACTCAACACGACTATGATACCTATCTTGAGTTTGTTCTCAGTACACTGAGAGAGAATTAGTTATATGATATGCTCTCAAAATGAAACTTTTGGATGGATAATATTCACTTCATGGGTCATGTTATCTCAGAGATAGGAGTATTAGTAGACCTATAGAATGTGAGCTCCATAGTTTCTTGGGAGCATCTATAGAATTTCTTTGAGGTATATAGTTTTCTAGTGCTGGTAGGATATGAACGATGTTTCATACATGACTTTTCACGCTTAGAAGTGCCACTGACAGACCTGACTAAGATGTGTGTGATGTACTTGTGGACATATTTTGGTGAGTCAGCCTTCCATGAGTGTAAAGGGAGGTTGACTTTATCAATGATACTAGTTTTTACAGAGCTCTGAAAGAGTTATATCATGGACTGCGATGCTTCATGTATTAGGCTGGGAGTTTTGCTTTTGCATGAATAAAAGGTCATTGCGTACGGGTCTTGGCAATTGAGGCCACATGAGAGGAATTTCCCAACACAAGATCTTGAGTTGTTTATAGTTGTTCAGGCCTTATTCTTGTGGAGCGATTATTTATTGGGAGAGAATTTTAGGCCTTTCAGGGACCCAAAAATTCTCTTGTACATCTTCACTCATCGTGACTTGAAATTGAGACATCAAAGGTGGGCTGAGTACCTTCAGTCTTTTGACTTTGAGCTTTCCTATATGCCTGGAAAAGGAAATGTAGTGGATGATGGGCTAAGCAGTAGGACTCAAATACATGTATTTCAGGAGGACAATAGTGAGTGGAAGCTTATGGATTTGTTCTCCGAGATGCATTTGACTGTGTACAATAGCCAGGAATGGACGTTTCATTCATCTATAGTTGTTACCTCAACTCTTCTTGATTGAATGTGAATGAGGCAGCTATTAGATTCTAAAGGCCAACACCTACATGAATGCATGTCGTGATAGGACCGTATTATTGGATGGACCATAGGATAGGATGAGATCTTGTGTTTCCCTGGGTATATATATGGGTGTCAGCAGTCATACGTGAGGAGCTGATGCAAGAATTTCACTTCTATGTTTGGGAAGTTTGTCTAGGTGTAACCAAGATGTATCATGATCCACACTATTATTACTATAGACCAGGTATGAAGAGAGATTGTTCTAGTTTCACTATAAGATGTTCCAACTGTCAGTAGGTGATGTCGGATCATCAGTGACCTGAAGGGATTTTTCAGTAGTTACCCATTCTCATGTGGATGTGGAATGACGTCACAGTGGATTTGTTGACAGGTTTTCTGAGGTCACCTTCAGGGAATGATGATGTATGGTTAATCGTTCACTGACACAGGAAGGATTCTCACTTCATGCTGAACAAGGATACCTTCAGTGTTGATGAACATGGATGGTTGTACAACCGAGATATTGTACATTTTCATTGAGTTCTTCACTCCATTTTTTCATATAGGGATGCACAATTTACTTATTGGGTCGGGCAGGGGCTTCATAAGGGTTTGGGTACAAAGGTACTCTTGAGTACAACATACCACCCCCAGATTGATGGCCAATCCGAGCATACGGTTCAAGTGCTTTACAACTTGCTTCATGCATGCATCGTGGATTTTGGAGGTTCATGGAAGAAGAACATACCACCTGTGGAATTTTCCTAAATTAATAGTTGTCTAAAACTATTCAGATGGCTCCTTATGAGGATTTGTAGAGTAGGCCATGCTGATCACCCTTAGGTTGGCTGGAGGCCGGAGAGGTAGCTATTCGGGACCTCGTCTTGAATAGGAGACCATAGAGTAGATAGAGTTGATTCGAAATAGGATGGATACTGCACATTATCAACAAAATTATTATGATGATCAGTGGAGATGAACTCTAGAGTTTGAGGTCGAGGATCAGGTTTTCATACATGTCACACCATGGATGGAACACATGATGAATAGTAGACAAGGTAAACATTCGCCGAGGTACGTCTGTCCATTTTATGTTTTGGAGAGAGTTCGTACAATTTCCTATTGGTTGTAGTTACCTCAGTGGTACAGGGATATGTACGTTGTTTTCCACATTTCACAGCATCAACATTACTTCTTAGACCTGTCTCATGCTTTTCTACCTAAGGAGGTGGAGATTGAGGTGGACGCCTCATTCGAGGAGCATCGTATTTTGATTGTTGATCCTAGTAAGATGGTTCTCCATGTCCAGTCTGTTCCTCTAGTACAAAAGCTATGGCATCATGGGAGAGTACATGATTAGATCTAGGAGATGGATTATGATGTATGATCATAGTGGCCAAAGTTATTTGAGGATTATTCTTCTACGCGGCCTTTCTAGGGAAATTTGGGGATGAATTTTATTAAGGGGGATGTTGGTAAGAACCCTGATTCTCTTTTTCTTATATGTTTTCCTTGTTATGGTGTTTTTGTGAAAAAGATATGATTCTGGAAATTTTTGAAGTACACGCCATGTACTTTATGAGTACACACTTTGTACTCGATTACCGCGGGTATCCAGGTGCTGGTCGGGTAGCAGCCATGAAGACGACCATGTGTGGTGACCTAGAGACCGCCTAATGTGGGTGTCAGTGAAGGCATGTACATGCCGTGTACTTATAAATCCCACACAGTGTAATTTGTTTTTTTTTTCATTAAACGCACCTGGGTTGCGTCTGACGAACAGAACCATCTCTTTCTAGGTATGGTTTGTCCAAGAGAAAGGGAATGAGCACAATCTTCCTCTAATCCCCTGATGGACTGTATGTTATCCGAATCAACTGTCGTCGATTGAGTTGGGATTTCCACAGTGAGTTCTCTCTTCTCTTAGAACATCATTTTCTGATTCATCATTTTTCTCATATTATCATCGGTTTATCATTTTTGACATTTTTGTAGATCTATTGTGTTATTGGGTGATTCAAGGCCTGAGGTTTACTTATATCGATCATACAACACCATGGTAGGTGGTTTGTGCCTTTCCATATATATTATTTTAGTTAAATGTCAAAAATTCTAAATAA
This sequence comes from Viscum album, assembly GCA_963277665.1. Classification (NCBI taxonomy): domain Eukaryota; kingdom Viridiplantae; phylum Streptophyta; class Magnoliopsida; order Santalales; family Viscaceae; genus Viscum; species Viscum album. The sequence goes on from OY728146.1 coordinate 1,300,461,821, forward strand.
CCTTGAACGGGGTGTTGCGTGTTTACTATCTTAGCCCTATTAATTTTTTGTAATGCCTGTATTCATCAGTACAGTTTAATTGAATGAGGATAGGGTTAACTAGTATGTTTTGGAAGTGTTTTATATTGAATGTTTCCTTGTTTTGACCATTGGTCTAGTTTTCATGTTAGGTTGTTGTTTACTTTCCATGCTTGTTATTGTATGGTGGAGTGATTTTGTTTATCTGCCATGATGTTATGTTTTAGACTATTAGACAAGTAGTTGTTGAGGTTTTCTTTTGTCGATAGACAATACTATGCTTGTATCACTTTCACAGGGCCGTGAGATCCTTTTGTAGTGGACCATTGGGAGAATAAATGTATGGGGTTATCCAGAGTGTCCGTTAATTTATCACGATGTTAGACCATGGGGGGATTGAAGTTGAGTTCTCCCTCATAGGGTCTATAGTTACATTACGTGGACACATGTGGAATTGACATTGAGTGCTTCCTCAGAGTGATTGTAGTTTCAGTTAAAAGAATATAAGGTGAATTGATAGTGACTTCTTCCTCAGAGTGTCTTTAATCATACTTCTCTATAAGGGGAATTGACATTGAGTACTTCCTCATAGAGACTTTACAAAATCTAAACAAGATGGGTTAGACTGTGTGTACATTCTTGAGGGTTTCCTATGTATTCTAGGTAGGACTAGAGGGGATAGGATATGAGTACATCCCAGAGGGTTACCTATTTGTGATTATCTACTTGCCTAGTAAGTTGAATTGAATGCTTTGAAACTGTGGATTTGTTTACTACTTAGTACTTACTTTATTGCTGCATATTTTTTACTTATTTCCTGCAATATATATTCACTGAATGTTAGGGACAAATATTTTGGTGTTTGCCTACTGGGATAAGCATCACACCCTGTTTGGGTCAAGCTTTTGGCCCCAAACACATTATATTGTTGTAGGTATAGATAATGGAATATTTCCTTCAACATCAGGTACTTGATTGCTGAGGAACAGGAGACCATGGAACCAAGTTGAGGCATTTGTTGCTAAGGAGTTTTGTTGTTTTCATGTGTAGTTTGGTTTAGTTATGTATTTTAGCATTGTGACTTGTTTGGATACATTCATAGACATATGTAACATGCATAATATATATATGTGTGTGCTCTAGTTTCTTATTACATTCAGTATTCTACTGTTTATTGTAATATCCCTTTATTTCATATTATACTATTGATATCTATTCAAATTCCACAGTGTTACTCTATAAATGGGGGTATAGTTTCCCCATTATCACACCCAAGGCCCTTGATGCAAGTCAGAAGCCTCTGGAATTATGGGAAATGTGCTAGAGTCCATATGACCAACCGATTGCATGGTGCCTTTGGGTGGCTTTCGTTACCAGGATATTATAGAAAACATGGTTCAGCACTGCACCAAAGCAAAAAACATTGAAAACAAAAAATCAAATCTAAAATCATATCTAGTAAATAGGAACACATTTGTTCCTTCCATTCCCAGGTAATCTTCTCAAGGCCACCATACCTCTACAACACTCTTACCAAACAAATGGTTCGTCCATGAAAAATCTTCTCCTCATGATCCTGGATTCTTACAGTTCACTCCATGAATTTCAGATTATCATACTCTCCCCATTATTGGATGTGTGAATTATAATGGATATATCGATGGAGATGAGACACCAAGAAGATGTAATGGATCATCTGTATTGGTGGTGGTAGCGCCAGCAGATAAACCACCTCGCCGACCCATTTCTACACCTCAAAGGGTCCAACAAACCAAGGAGAAAACTTACTCCCCCAACAAATTCTCTATTTCCCACACCAAGTGGACACCTTTAAGAATATGTGGCCCTCAAACCATGAACACCCATGGTATCCTCCTATGCTCGACATATGTATTCTACTAGTCCTAAGCCTCCTTCATCCTCACACGCACAGGTTGGAACTTCTCCATCGTTCTCACCACCACCTCTGGGAAAAGAACACATGCCTCCCCAACCCCTGTCCAACACATAAGTGAACAACACAGTCATCCATACACAGAATAGGAAAGATCAACGCCCATGTTATAGTGTTAACTATTGTTGAGGGAGAAATATCCCTCTAAAATGTGACACACACATGATCCTCCAAAGTCCATAACACATGCACATAGCATTCCCTCCAACGTACGGATGGTCCTATCGATCTTCCCATCCATCTGAGGGTGGAAAGAGGTGAAAAGGTATATATGGGTTCCATAATCATGATTTAATACCCTCCAGACTCAAGACATAATGGGTGTATCCTAATATGAAACAATGGTTTTTGTAACATCGTGCAACCACACGAACTCATTAACATACCTCTATGTTAAGGTATCCACTGCATTCAGTTTCTTTAGTGCCATGAAGTGAGCTAATATTGTTATTATGTCTACCACCACCCTTATTGAATCATAATATCCCTTATCCTTGAGAATTATTATGATGAAATCCATCGAGATGACATCCCACTTCTACTCCGGGACATCTAAAAGATGCAACTGACCTCTAAGAACATGGTGTATAGCCTTCAACTGCTGGAACATGAGGAAGTCTTCCACAATCTCTAACACATCACTATGCACCATAGGAAACCATAACTAAACCCTAAATCATAGGAAAATCTTTTAAAACCATTGGTGTACCACTAAGGGTAAGTAATAGAACTAAATGAGAACCCTCTCAAGCTTTGCCTCTTGGACAAACAACATACCATAGAAAAACATTTGATTCAGACTATCATCTGACCATCCATCTAGAGCATTGCCCTAGCTAATGCTATTCTACATTACATCAGCCTCTTAGTCCACCCAATAATGTTCCTCCTATTGTGGTACAATGGAGAACTACACTATGATCTGAAATAGGCATACCCTATTATCTACCACCCTTACATCCAGGTGAAAGGAAACTAACTCCCCCAGTGACTTCTAAGAATCTGCAGACTCCAGAACCACATCCTTCCACAACATCTTGCTCAAGGCATCGACCACCAAACTTCCCTTTACTAATGTGTCTGAGATATCGATGTTTTTTCCATAATGGAACTCTATCCAACTCCTTTGTCACTAGTTTTGGTCTTTTTAGGGGAAGACAAACCTCATGCTCTTGTGATCTAAGAAGACCACAAAGAGTTCTCCAATGATGAAATGCCTCCACAACATCAGCGCAAATAAAAATTATCAAAACTCTATATAATTGTTTTCATATTAATGTTCATAATGAAATAAATGACTATACAAATAAAAGATCACTCTATACTACAGCATCAGCACACACCCCTTGACTAGTCCGGATGCATGGCAGAATACATAAAATGTTACACCATCCCCTGGTAACCTCATCACTAGGAAAAACAAAACAATCCCATTCATATAACTGAAATCTTCCTAGAACTTCTGACTCTATAAAAAATCCTGGACTTTTATATTCAAGGATGTCAAAGGTGCTGAAATATGAGATAATTCTGGAAATATCCTCTGGTAGTATCCTGCCAGATCAAGGAAATTACCAACCACTTCCACATTTTTGGGTGATACCCATGAAACAACCGCTTAATCCATAAATGATTCCACTCTTATTCCCTACTCGTACACCACTTTTCCAAATAATTTCTCCTCTCATGTCCAGAATATACACATTGGCAACATCCCATAGAGATGGTGGTGTGGGAGGACATACAATACTATCATAAAATGCTTCGAAATATCCTCCAATGACTTTGATTAGATCAATATGTATTAAATAAACACGACTAAGAACCGGTCTTGATACTCATAGAATATGTAGTTCATGATCCCCAAGAACACAGATGGTATGTTAGTAATGTATACAGACATGTCAAAAAACACAAAGATCCCATATTTTCCCCTGAAGGTGCTCTTCAAGTTTCCACCTAGTGTTACATTCAACTGGTGAAAGCCCGACCATTGTTCAATCATAGACAACCAACCTGCAACCTTAAACTTGTCAAAAAAAAAATTTGATCCATTGGAGTGGGTAATAGTTCTTGACGTTCACCTAATTAAGAATTTGGAAGACTATACAAATCCAAATACCATTGTATTCCATATTTATCTACATGACTGGATCACCCCATGGTGACATGCTCAATCTGATAATACCCTTCTTAATCAAGTCATTGGCTTGGATATACAACCCCCACAACTCATATGGTTCCATCTAATAGAGAGCCATTGAAATTAGATGTGTGTCGTGTTGCATGTATATCTTGAAAACAACATCAGGTCGATGGGGTATTGACACCTCCTCTCTTAAGTGAATGTCCAAGAACACAGTGATGATCCTCGGGACCTCCACCATCTATGTATTAGCTGACACAACTGACAGCTCATGAAACAAGGAAAGAAAGGCCTCCGCTCACTAGCTTCCCTTCTAGAATCCTGACTCACCAAAAAAAGATGCACACTGGACACCCATATTTGAAAACATGGCCCTCCTCTGAAAGAACTTGATAACAGTGTGTTCGGATAATAGTTGGTCGATGCCTAGGATGAAATTTTATGGCTGCTTTTGTAGAAGAAGGAGACACCCACTAGACTAATGCAGCCCCAACATTAGTCTACATCCTCTACAAACATTAAACAATCTATTATGACCTACGACTAGGGTACTCAAGAACATAAAAATAGAGAGACTCTCCACATATTGACCCACAGAATTGGTGTACCGAGTGAAACAAAGGATTGAGAAGCTCTTGAATCAAACAAGACTTTGTCACGAGTACTAAACATGTTGATTTTACCATGAATAGTATTTGGACCTATGGGCACTACAGCCTACATAGAATGTCACTACCCACACAAAGATCCTCTACCCATCCGTTGTTGGCCGATTCAATGAACATGCCTTGTTTGAGGTCCCTGATGAGTTCCTTGAGGTCAGACTCCCCTTGTAATGTCTACTATAGGTGGAATACAAGCTCGTTATCCAAGATGATATTACTGAAAAGGCCTATCAGTATAATTCTACTACTAATGGAGGTGAAAAACCTTCCCACCTACACTTTAAGGCACTCACTCATAGAGATGATTATCGATATTCCCATATCTTCCACAGATAAAGAACACCAGCCCTTTGATTGCTTAGAAATGGAATGGAATGGGAGATTGAAACTATAACTACAGATGCATAGTTCCCGTCAGCTAAAACCTAGAAGGACCTGATGCTAGATTCCTATTGCTAATGGCCTTCCCCTTAGATGAGATCGACTGGCTCCCCTCTTGTGGAGCACCTCCATGTGTGTGCATCCTCTCCACCACATCAAACTTATTCTGGACTTCCATGAATGTCGGTAGAGGAAAAAGAGTTATAGTATACTTAATGGAATATCAGAGTGACTTGTATAATTGTCTTGCTCGAGAATCCTCATCTAAAAAGATTTTGAGATAAAATAGAATGATCTTCTTGAACATGAACTCCAACACCCTCACTGACATACTCTACTTTTGTAGGTAGTGTATCTCTTGCCTCTTCTTAGCCTACATTGTGGAAGAGAGTACTTCCTCCTAGAACTCCCTCTTGAATTCATTCCATGAAACCGTCGATTCCATATTCTCCCCAAGATAATGAGTCCCACACTAATGTTCCACTCCCCACATCTAGCTCAAAGCCATAGGATCAAAGTACTTCGTCGGAGCCCTGATCAAGCTAAAATCTATCACAAACTCTTTGATCTGTCATTATATCTCCATGTATATGTTGCAGTCCTTGTACATCCAAAGGGTGTACCACTGAAAGGCATGATGAATATTTTTCCACTAGTCATCCTCCTTCCCTCGACCAGTTATCCATAGATATTCCAAAACAACCGCATGTGCCTAGATTTTCCCACTACTCATGGATGTCATCCGAGTTCCTTAGTTACATGGTAAATAAGAAATACTTATGCCCAAGCATTGTAGATGATCTCATTTAAATTTTTCTTTACCTTGTTATTCATTATAAATTCCTAGATCACCCAAAAATCCAATGACATAGATCATCATGATGCATGTACCTTTCATTGGGCCTCGACCCTATAATCATTGTAGCCATAAATGGTCATTTAGTAGGCCCAATGTCCATGCATCAGATAATATGAGGACATAAGACCATATGTCCTATCAAGTCATATTGGGATTCTTTCATTCTCCAAGATTACCTAACACTCATTACCTAATATTACATGCAATTATCAATGTTCCTAACCTTGAGCTACATCATATATCTCAACAATAATCTTTCGATTTCATTCTTTCACAACCAACCCTCACCAAGATGAGGGATGGGATGCAGAACTACTACACCATTCCTTATTCATGTTGAAGAAGTGATAATTACCCTCATGTCCAACATTAAATGATCACCTAAGTGGATACTATCCCCAATGGTATAGATTCGTAGGAAAATATGGAAGGTGTTACCCTTTTTTATTTATTATGATCGAGAGACAAGATGGTAAAAACCAAGAAACTCAAAAATTATGGTAAATATAATGAAAAAAATTCATTACGATATGCATGTTCAAAGATAAACCAATGAAAGGTAAAATTAACCTCTAGATGAATACTCCAAAAGAAAAGAAAACTGCAATGAAAATTGTCCCAACGTCCAAGATAGTATTGTTCTACATGGTCCTTGAAGCCTTCCTAGAAACATGAAAGTAGTTTTTATATACATATGGTGAGTACACATGTTTACTCGAAAGGGATAACCAAAATATCTCTTGAACAAGTGGGGAGGCATTCTAATTCCTTGTGTGATATAGAGGTAACCAAAGCTCCTAATAAAGAAAACTATCCACCCAACATCACCAAGGAACACGCCCCAAATAATTCCTGTTAGGTCAAGTAATAGTAACAACACATCGATATTTTGGGTAGCCGACACTTCTAACCCACTGGTTGTTGATGATATACAACACTTAATACCCGCACCACCTCTATATTCACTACAGTCCCATTACCACCCAATCAACACACTTATGGGACACCATTACAACACATCCAACCCACAGACAACTATGCCACCAAAACCTTAATTCCTTCTTGTAGACTCCTGGGCGACCACATACACATATCCTCCCCATAGACACCAAGACCACCACAACCATATGTAACCACGCTCACAGACACCTGGTCCAAAACAACTACCCCCATGCCCGATGACACCTGACACTCATCCCAAAGACAGTTGGGAAACAATCATGCCTGCACACACCTGGGCCAACCACCACAACATACCCTGACCTATGATACTTGACCTATAATAGACTTAAGGTCATCATCTCCTACCCGAAGTGTCTTGGGATACCTAGGTGGGGAGCATAAAAGGATAACATAACAATCCACTCAAAGGATTCTTTGGAGAAACACCCACAACCATGAAATGGGGGTGTTTGACAAGAAGTTCATTACATGGATGAGGTTTGTATAATAATAAAATAAATAATTTAAAAAATAGGTAATCAATCACTCATCTCAAAATAAGGGTTTCGAAGCGTAACCACCCTAACTACTACTCATACATGCAGACACACAAAACAGCCACTACTAGAGAACAAAACATTTCTAGAAAAAAAATCCCCCATTGTACCCATTCTCATTGTTTTAGTGATTCCATTTAAATATTCTCCCACTACCAAGAAACTAACAGACATAACTACAATCAAAGACATCAACTAAATAAAAAATCCAACCAACAATTTAAGTATTCACATTTCATTCTATTCTAATGTCTCATACATGAAAGGGATCTGTGAGATCCCACAAAGTAATGTAATCAAACCAAACCCCAACAAATTGGAAAATATACACAAGCTAAAAACAAACTAACAAGAGATACCATCCCCATGCACACCCTCCCACAATCATAAACAAGAATAACCAAAAAATTTACCAAAGTGAGAAAAGATATTTCCAGATTTTTAAACACCATTCATTATGTTCCTTACTTCTATTAGGTTAACCATGGTTATCACACATGGATTATTATTCATAGGGAATCCATTTTATTAACCAACATTACATGATTAAATAGTTTCTATATTTCAGGAATTCAATCACATGATTATACTGAAATCAAAGGGATCATAGTGCGCAAAAAGGACCCCCTACGACCACTATTTTAATTCGACGTAATCTCACACAATTCACAACATATAAGAGAAGATAAAAGTGTATGACAACATAACCATCAATCACACCCGTTCATTCTTTCATTTTTTTACTATATTCATTATGTTTTGGTTTCATCCACGCCCCAAGTGAAACATTTACATTATGACCTTCCATGATTCACAGATAAGAGATATAAATGAAAACCCTATATGGATGATCAAAAATCAATGTTTCTACTCACACTAAGAACTAGGGATGCTCGAATTTTCATAAAATGATATCCAAGGACTCCAAGGGTGAGAATGAAAGGCGTCATCATAGGTGCATGACATGACTTCAAAATAGTGACTCTAAACTCACAATGGAAAGGAAATGTACTTGGTAAAAAAATAACTATGGTGATAAAAGGCCATATCCTTGTGTTACAGTATATTCCATTTCTATGGAATTAAAAAATACTATGTGTCTTGACTACGCAGGTGGCCAGTTTCACCTAATTGATTTCCATTAAATAGAGAAAATTCATAACAGGGGTGAAACTATAAAACACAAAAATGTTGTGACACTAAAGAAAAGGCCACATGTTTTGACACATTAGAGTCTTCTGACTCTTTGTTGTTTAAAACACCTTTCAATTGAATTAAATTTCATTGAAAAGGGTATAAAAATACTTTTATGTCAAACGGAACATCATTGGTGCGGAACTCAGAAACCTTGGGCACTATATTTTTTTTAAAGGGTGGAAGACATCGTAAGCGGTGCCATCATCTCGTTGTACCACCTTGACAGTTCGACTATGTTGGTGCCATCATCATGGTGCCACTATGACTGGTGTCACCCTAATGGTGCCAACATTCTAGTTGAACTATTTGGTGGAACTGGAAAATTTAATATTCTACATGCCAATATTAATTTTAACAGGGTTTCAAAATTTATAAATTTAAAACATGAAATTGAAAATTTTATAATATACTAGGTAGAATATGAAATGAATGTCTTAGGGTGATCTCAAAGAGAAAAAATTAAATGAGAATTAATTTAATTAAAAAACATATTTTTTTTAATATTTTAATTCCAATGTAACTAAATTAAAAAATATAAAGAAATTGTTGTTGATGTTTATGACATTGGGGAATGTGCTCTAAAATGAAATGTCATGGTTCTTGATTAATTCGGGGAAAATAAAATTAATTTCAATACATAGTTTATTAAAAATAGTTTTGGGAGAACACAATGCTCAGGATAATCATCCCCTAAATCGCTGAATTCAACTTCTTTAAATAGGTCATGATACATTGAGTCATTAATTTTTTTGTTAACATTGAACCATGAATAATAAAAATTGGAAATATCCCCAATGGTCAGTGTGAGGATCATCTAATAGTTATCTATTTAAATTTTATCACTACCTCATGAATCATGTAACAAAGAATGTGTGTCAAATTTAAAAATTATTTAATGATTTTAGGGTTTTAAATAATATCAATGTGATTTAGTTAATATTAAATTCCCAATTAATAATAAATCCCATATTATTGAAATTCAATAAAAACATTATCCCCCCTCATGTATGAAATTATGGTGTATCAAACTACATATTCTATTCTAATCATCAAATATGTAACTATATTTGATCCCGATGGTGGTACCTCCAGATGAATGAATCATAAAGTACCACCATAATAATTAATTCATACGTATTTTTTGATGATGGGGTGGGATTTAAATAACCATAAGTTTATCATAGAATCTTTAGAGGTCAACCTTTTTCTTACATTATTTTTAGAACATAATTTCGGATGTTTTTTTGAATGTTACATCAAGATCTAAAAAAGATGGTCATGCATTACCATATTCCTAGTGTGAATGTTGGTTTCCTTCTATGAAATGTATGGTCACCTTGTGATTTATTAATTTCCCAATCTATATTTATTTTTTAAAATTGAACATGATTACTTTCTTAAACATGATTAACATAATGAATTATCTCCTTCCAACACTAGAACCTCCATCTCATTTGGGTAATGTACTTCCAATCCTTTAAAGAATCTATTTGATCATCATAAAATATGTTAAGACTTATGTTTTTTTGTAAATCATGGTTCAATTTGATTTATTCTCTCATTATTATTAAATTATTGAATCCCACAAAATATAATCAAAATATTTATCATATAAGAATGATTGAACAATTAATTGTGCAAAATATATTTATATAAATATAAATTTTTTCTTGAAATGTTTTTTTATTGTAGATGGTCATGGGACCAAGTGACCGATTAATATAGTAGAAAGTTGATGGTGTGATGATATTGTCATTTTTCCAACATTTTATTATTAGGGAAGAGATTTCATCCTTTTGATATCTGCGTGTATTTTTAATATTCATTGGTATATGTTCATGTTGTATCAAGTATTTTTTATGTATATTAATATATTATTTTGTCTAGTTATTTTAAAATTCATAAAGTTGAGAACAGTACACTCTCTTGGGTTACATGACAAACTTGAATATCAAATCTCTATATTTTTTATGGTGAGGTTATATAGTAGCATTCATCCTATTATGGTACTAAGCTTCCACTTCTCTCCCCATATTCACATGTTTAGTTTGAAGGTTTTTTTATTTATAATTTCATTGATGGGATACTCATATATGTATTTAATGTATATCATTAATTACAATATTACTCTCCCATTTCTACATGATTAACAATTTCATACTATAAATTCATATTTCACTGGGTGTGTATTTCTCTTTGACCTGGGGTTACAATCTTTATTTCCTAGGTTCTTCTTTTCTATCATCCACACTTTTCATCTCACCCATCATAATAAACACCATTTTTTGCCTACCATCATGGTTTTCATATATTATTTCGTCATTAAGAGAAATATATTCTCGTTCATAGGTTATATTGACTATTGATTTATTTTATAATGTATTTTATATCTATAGTTCTAACTCTCTAAGTACCTATATATTCGGTCCATGTTCTTTATTACATTTCATCTAAATATGACCCCATTTTGGTCTAATTTCCTAATATTTGTGGTTGTTTTACGAATTCATTGAACATTTCATGACAGTTCTATATGAATCATGTCATGTGTAAGCATTTTATGTTATTTTTCATGGGTGACAGTTGTTTATTAATCAAACTACTAGTTCTTCTTCAATTATTATATTATTAGGTGGTTCATTAATATTACCATAATAATTAATATTTATTTTATGGTATTCAAATAGGATGTGGATTAATTTTATGATACAATCACTCATACTCTACTATTACATTGGGATCCATCATCCCTCTTCATGTTTTCCATTATGTGGTGGCATTCAATGTGGTTTTACAGTGTTTTTTTGACCGATTGACATTTCCATTAGATTAATTTTTTATAATAATCATTCTATATATTGGAATCAAAATTGTGTTTATCAATATTATGTTCATGAGGGTCTTTATATAGTTTATTGAATAATTTACATTGTTACTATAGTACTAGGAGGAGTAATATACTTATTTATTTCTTTATCTGAAATTTTTTTGTAATGTTCAAAAAGTTATTTCATTAATTATGATGATGTGTATATGATGTTGAATATTGTTTGGTACTTTAATAAATTATGTAAACCCCTATGTGAGTATGATGACTTTGAAGAGACGATGAAAATCATTGAATTGTTCTACCCGGGGGAGGTTTTTCAAATGGTTAATTTTTTTTATAAGTGCTTATTTCTAGTGGGGTATGATATATGTTTTGAGGGAAAATGGGTGTGTTCACATCAAATATGGGATTTAATATTTTATCTAGAAATGATGATCATGGCTTTGATCATGGTCATTATCTATCACCCTTCCCTACCTTCTTATTTTTGAAATAGTGATTTAAATTTAATTTTTTATTCATGTTTGATATATTATGTTAATCAGGTTTTTTTGGATCACATGTATGTGGGGTTACAACATAACCATAATGTGTGTGATCATAAATAGAAAATGATATATAGGCATTGAGGATTAAATTAATATGTGGTCACTAAGAATAATAATATTAAATATTTATGTATGACTATACAATTTTAATAATTAAATGTTCGTTGAATTATTCTAACCAGCTTCTCTTATTGAAAAAAAAAGTTTATTCAAAATACTACTTCATAGATATAGGGGGTTCATTCAATTATAATAATCATGTTATTTATTATCTCTGATTAAAATTCATATCAAAATTATAAATAGAAAAATATTTTTATAAAATATGATGAATCATTTCAAATTAATTATCAGACATATGAGTAAGAAAGAACACATATAAAATCTGACGATTCTTTTGAATAAGAAAATCTTCATTTATAAAATGTATTTCCTTTTAAATTTTTTCACTCTGAGTATAAAAATTACTCTGACATTATTTTCTAACATATCTTACATCAATATGGTGGGTTATCTCGGAAATTATAAAATATTTATTAAAAATATGAGTTACTCTTAGTTTCATAGAACACATAAGGACACATATATTAATTTAAATATATAAATCTACAATTTCCAAACACAACGCATGCATAATAAACAAAACTATATAAACATAATCCTAAAAAAAATATAATTTATCACCTTAAAATTACAATAACCATTTGATGATAAAAAAAATAAATTATTAATAATTTTCATTAGGTTAAATAGAAATATTTGTCTATAGTTATTTAAAAAAACATAGGTTGTTGGTGTGTGTTAGTGAAGTTGTGTATTATTTGGATGTTGCTCACAAGATTGATCTTATCCATGGTGTATTTTAAATGTTATATATTTATCTAATTCAAAATGATGTCTCACATATCCTTATAATTTCTGATTTATATATTAAATCAGGATATTTTCTAAGATAACACTTTTCAATAAAAGTAGTGGATGCTTGTTAAATGCCTAAAATTATTTGATGATTTAATTTAGTAATAGCTAATATATAACATTGGCATGGTTGATAAAATACTAGTGAAGTAAAGAAATTTGATTTATTCTTCTTTTATGATTGTATTATTCTATTTAATATTGTGATAATTATTATATATTTCTCTTATAGGTTATTTCATTAATAGTCCCCTATTCTCTTTCCATCCGAGATTGAGTTTTCATTCCAATGCAGAATAATCACTTGGTATTTGTATGGTTTAATGAAAAAGATATTCTGAAACCCATTATAATTTCACATGTATTGTTAGTGTATGTTTATGTTTGGTGGTAGTCTAACGTGTGAGGAGGAGAATTTTATTAGGTTTCCAAAGGAAATAGGCTGTTAATATTGGGTTTTGATGTTATTGAGTTGGTTATGGTGTTTACATGTGTTATGTCATGGTTCATAAATCATTAGTATTTATTATCACAGAGTATTATGTTGGAATAACAATTATAGTGTAATGAAAATTTGTGGAATTATATAAAATCTATAAGAGGATTTTTCAAAATGGAAACCCATTTTGAAATGATGGAAACCCTAATATAATTGACATAAACCATTAAATATTAGTAAGGTATTATGTACTCCCTTTATGAATTTTGTATTCATGGAATGCTCTATGTGTATGAAACCATAAGGACCTGTAGGTAAGGTCCAATTTTTCTTCCTCTCTATTAGTCATTAAAACATATTTACATGGCTGGGAAATGGTTTTGTGAAGGTTTCACATTGATGAGGAAGAATTAAAGGATTCATGTAGGGGTTTTAGGAGTCTGGAAAATTTCAACATGTAACTATTAGTTTTACGTTGATCTATTATTATTCATTTATAACAATTATCATAAAAAACAATGAAAAATGGGGATAATCATGGGGAGACAATTCTATGTATATATTTAGTCATTCATAATTCACATTAAATGAATCTATATAACACCATTAAACTATGTTTTATATTCATATATATATAATTCTAATTATCTATCCATATATTCATATTTTCACTTTCTTACCTACAAACCTGTGTGTTTTTGTTGGTGTTCTGGATTGACCTTGGCCTATATGATAGTTCATTAGTAAATATTCTATGAAAGAGATACACTTTATCAAATGTAAAACTTTTATGCTCTTCAACTCAATATTATACCATCATTTCCTCTTACCAGAAAAATGTAGTATATTTTCATTTGATTTAAATCATTTTCTATACATTGATTTATTTTACATTATTAATCTTATGAGGCCAAATAAATCATGTGTTCCTAGTAAGGATTAATGTTTTTATTCTTGATACCTATTTCTATTCATGTATGGTGACTGTTGAATCTCTATATCAAGGAATGGGATTTAAAATCTCACTTGTATCTTAAGTGTACATTTAAAATTCTTGTTAGACCAATTAAATTTAAATACATTATGTGTTGGTTGGGTATATTACTAGTATATATTATTCATTAAATGAATCGAGAAACAAAAAAAATCAACTCTAAGAAGGAATATATCCCTCAATAGATGAAAATATAAAAAAAATCAATTAAAATAGTGGAAAACGAAATTATTACATGATTTAACATTAATATAATATTCTAGGGATTATACAATATAACTATTTTCATAAAAAATAATACATCAAACACTGTATTGGGTTCATTTTTTATGCATATTTACTATCCATTCAATTTCACTACCATTAAAAATTTGATAACTCGTTAATCTCTCAATCGGGAAGACTTATTTTCTACAATTTCATATCTCACTTCTATATCAAAAGTGGTGTACTCACAATTCAATTTGAAGATTCAGTTGATGTGCTAAATGAAACATGATTACAATACAACAATTTTTCCATGAATACAATTTTATATCAAATTGATTTATTTGTTTTAACAACACATAATATAAGAAATTAATTTTTGGTTTGCATAAATCTTGTCCTGTTATTGAAAGAAATTCATGTAACCTATGTTGACATAAACAATTCTTATATAATGTGTGATTGTTTCTAGTATATATTTGATTACTGTGTAAAATGTTTCCACATTAGAAACATCTTAATATTGGAATAACTTGAAAATATTACACATATCCTTTCCAACATTCATTTACAATAAATCATAATGGTTTTATTATCCTATTTATTGGAGGTACCAATTCATCAGGAAACCCTTATATTCAAAGCAAGATCTGCCAGAAGCTAATCTTTTAACAATTTATTAAATAAAAGAAGAAGGTACAAAAGAGACGGGTGTGGTCAAACAAAGGAACAAGCCCTCAGCCGTCAAACACAACATTACAGATCATAATAAGACATGACATTCACATAGTCAGAGTCACCCGCAGTTTCCCATTCAGAGTTGGACTTACCCGAATTGAGGATCTTAAGAATATCAGAATTGAACATACCAGTAAGCATAGAAGATCAGCTAGATACAGTCCGAGGTGTTTTGGAATAATCCTTCCTTGGTCGTCTCTTCAAAGGAGGAGGAGTGAGGGCTTCATCAACCTTCCCTTTCTTAGAGAGAAGTGCATCCTTGAAAGTGCTAGGACCGCCGCAACCCGCCGCTGTCTCTTCTGCCTCATAAATGTCACCCCACTTCCCAGAAATCCTAGAAGGAAGTTGCTGAATTTACTGATGACAATCAACATTTTGTGGAGGCTCGGATTCAGGAGCCAGCCCAATAATCTCATCACATATCAAGCATGCATCAGGACTACCATGCACAATTATATCTGGAGGGTCAGCGCATGCAGGGGATCCAGCCGCAGAGAGGCTAGGAGTAATTCCAGTCTCAACAAAATCAGTGGGAATAAAAGCACAACCATCCTTGGATGTAATCTCTTTAGAGAAATATGCTCTAACATTATAGGGACCACTCATCAGAGACTTGTCCACTATCGGTTTTTTCCCATTCAAATCTTTCACATAGGGAATAGATTTACCTGAAGCCATCTCAGCCTAAGAGACATTCTTGTGGAAGTATCTATCATGAGTTGACAAGTCCACACGCTTCCCCTCAAGTTTCCTTCTACAAAGAGTAGCTGAATGACCCTTCATCCCATATCTCTCACAAGAGATCTTCCTCCGACATAAATCCAACGAGTTCCCAACAACCATCCATTCAGTAAAAAACAGAGGCTTAATTTCATACTCAACTTCAATATCAATATTATCAGTGGGAGTGGAAAGAGTTACCTTGTCAATTAAGGTGGAGCTCAGATCAACCTCCAATAACATTCTGGAAAAGTGGCCAAACCGAATAACTTCTGTTTCCTTGTCAAGGCGAATAGGAGACCCAATGGCCATGCAAATGTCATGAAGAATCATTGGATGCCAAAGGACCCAATTAAGACCATGAAACCGAACCCAGACCAGAGAGAAATCATTACTTGCATGAGAGGCATTAAAATCCAAGGACCATTCATGAAGATGGAGCCAGCCAGGTTTCAAAGATAGGGAACCAATGCTCCACGCATGTACTCTTAGAGCATTTGTTGGGAAAATGCAATGGAAGAATCCACGACCAAGAGAGACACACCGCCAATCAGATGAGCCCCACAAAAACGAAACCCGTCTAACAAGGTCATCAAACTTCCATGAAATCACACCCTTCGGTAGAACAAGGCACGCAATAAGATAGTTCTTTACAATTGGAATCCTTTCCTCAAAAATATCAGGACTGACATCAACATGAGCCATTGTCCCCTTTCGAAGAATCCTATTTGAATGGGAGTCAATAAATGAAGAAAACGCAGGCAATAAAGCAGTACAACCCGCTTGACCACACAGGTTCTGTTCATTGACATTTGCTATCGATGAAGGATTTTTCAGCTTCACTGCAAGAGGATCAGAACGCATGATTGTGGGGGCCAAACTCTTCGACAACACCCTCTTCGCCACAGACCCATTCGAAGCCAAGCCCCGCACTGCTCCAGCCCCCAGATTCACACTGCAAACCCTGTCTCCTGATCTGGAATGACCAACTGAGGCATGAAAAATAGTTGCAGGAGCCCCCGTCGAAGCCGACGACAGATCTTGGAGACCTGCAACCCGACGTGCGACGGCTACATCTGAAGGGGACACCATCGAAACCAGATCTCAGAGATCTGTCCGAGCATCACACCGCACATCTGGATGCTACACCTTCTCTGCGGTCGCAACATCCTTCATGGTCAAGCCCGGGTCTCCGGCCACGAGAGCAGAGTGAAGAAAATGCGGGAAAGGCATGGGAAAAAACCCTAGACGGGAGAGACGCAGCAGCCATGGCCGCAAAGCACCCGCTCCCCCCAATACCCTAGCACCATCTCATGACCAGGAAACTCATATATTAATATATCTATACATTACTAATGGTATCCCTATAATGAATGAAAATACATACATTTTTTTTGAAATTTTACTTAATATTCACTTCCATGATAGTCTATTTGACTTTTTAAAGAATAACTCCATTACCTCTAAATGTAAAACAACATCATTTTCACTTTATATTGCTTCTAGAAATTCTTGTTTAAAAATATTTTATTCAATTCATTATTATGAAAATTAATTAAACAATTTTATTAGAAAAAACATAACTAAAATCCCCAAAACTGTATCCTTAAGTCATTTTTTCTATCAAAATCTTAATTTGGTTTTGTTGGTAGAACAACAATCTCTATGTCCATTATACTAAAAAATCATTCACAGATTCTTATTCAACCACCATACACCATATTAATCACTATGTACGTGTCAAATACTCTCTAAAATGTCCATTATGACAACCTTAATAAATCTCGCAGTGGGATATGAAATTTACATGTAATTAATAGAAATGTGTAATTTTATTAATCTATTGGGATCCAAATAAGCCATACTTTAATATATATTACATCAAAACATCCATTTTTATATATATTCCATTAATGATTTTTTTAGTGATATCATAATTATCTATAGTTCACTCTATGATGTTTTAGACCCATGATTCATTAAAAATCATTGTCACTCTACCTGATTGAACACATTACAAATCTCCCACTTTATAAATAATTATTTAACCCCTAAAAGTTTTTGTTTATTATATCCCCCTTTTAAGACTAATATATAACCCTTTCCCACCTTTTCCAATAAACCAATATCTCATTATTCTGAGAGAATAAAAATGAATATAAAATGAATCAACAAGAAAGGAAATAAAAACATCATGACGGAGAGTGTAGGTACCACATCAACACTTTCTATGTGAAGGGTGTTTGTGAAACTCTATGTTATATCTGGTGATTCTAAAACACATCCATGTTTATGGACATTGGAATGGGAAATTTTATTTGATGATGATGGTAAAAATTATATTAATTCACTAATAAATGGTCAAATTTCAAACATATAAAGTAATATAAAAGTTCAATGTTCTTCATATGTGAGTGATAGATGTAAATTCTACCATAGGTTTTTTAAAAAATGGGTACAACCATGAAAGAGGCACACAATGCAGGGATGAAAATTACATTAACTTGCAAGCTCGAGGACTTGACCCTGTGACCTGCCCCTCACCCCCACAAACCCTTACCACCCCACCACCAATGGTGGGGCATGTAAATTCTACCATAGTAAATTGTAGTTGAATTTCCATAATTTACTCAAAATGGATACGTTAATTCTACTCCCATATCATCATGATTCTAAATCATCCATAGTAGATAAATTTATGTTTTAGTTTATTAAATAATTTTATATTATGTAATGATCTGGAAAATGAAATTGTATTTCTTATTATTCAACTATTTTAATAATTTTTAATGATAGAATGAACTTCCAGATATTGATTTTTTTGTCATCTTATCAACTATCCTAATATAGTACTGTGCATCCCAACAACTCTTAAACTATTTATTCATTATTAATAAATATGGAATAATTTATAAAATTTTACATTAGAGTATTATCTTTCCCTCCAGAATGTTTATTTCCTTAGGATTACTATTGTACATTATAGATTGAGATGTCAAAAACACAATACAAGGTTATATCACAATTATGAATAGTATAGTCCTAATAATATTCAGTATTCTTTAACACTGATTTTGTTACCATCATCATCCCCAGAAAAAAATTTCTAGATAGAAATTTATTTCTTCAATACCTTTAAATCACACATTCCAATAAAAATTGAACCTCCTTGTCACATTTGTTTTGTAATTTGAGTTTTTCATTTCCTTCCTTTAATCTACAACATTTCAAGGAAAATATCATGTCCCCAATCATTATCTATTCTAACTTTCACAAAATGAATTTTAAAAAATGCATGCACTTTTATTCATTCATTTAACCAAATTCTATATCATTCAAATATATAAAATACATAATCTATTAAACACTATCCCTATTAATATAATTCTTATCATAAATTCCTTCACATAATAAATAAATCATCACCATATATTGATGCTATTTAAAAAAATGTCATCTTTGTACATTCATTAGCTCATACAATTCATTATTCTATTAAAAAGTTATTATTATATTCAATAATAATAAAACCATCATATTTTTCAATTTAACCGCTCATTTTTGTGATCCATTTACCAATGATGGTTTCTTATCCATCATGAATTCCTAGAATCTCTTATACACCATTGTGGACATAATTAATCATATTATATCCATCATTTACAATTTTGGAAATGTGTCATCTAAATAAATACCTTACGTCTATTAGTATCCTGTAAAAAAAATTCCTCATTTTGAGAAAATATTTCTTATACTACATGTTTCTTACAGAAAATCTATTCTGTCACGATGGAAGTCATATTATTTTTCCAAGAAAAAAAATATTATTTTTGTTAATTATTATTGTGGTTATGTTATTCATACAACACCTGAACCTTATTCTCATATTTTTTAGATTATTCAAAATATAAAGCCTCAACATGATATAATTTATTTCTCTCTTGAAAATCCATTTGGGTATTTTAACTATTTTTTTATAATCAACAGTTAAATTATATTCATCAATTTCATCTATTTGTTAAATCAATGGTGTAGTTTCTGGTATAAATTCATTCTTCTCATCATTGTTTTAGTCAAGATTATCATATGAACATTGTAGTTGTAAAAACCA